>JBBGZY010000190.1:12840000-14325000 GCA_037952925.1 Lithobates clamitans
ATTTTTATCCTTTAACATCACATTTTATTGTCTAGAATGTTTGTTAATATATTGTATTTCTTTCCTCAATACCTAATTACCATGATTGTAATATGCTGTGAATGTCCCCTTTGTCCTCATTCATGCTGGATTTTTAGGTAATTATTTTTGTTGTTCTTCAAACATATTTGCCTTCACTTACCTCCCCAGCATGGTCTCCTGGCCCTAAAGTTCACCTCATGAAGTCACTTAACAATGTATTTTATCAGCTCCATAGTAGTGCTTTACCCCAAACACCCCCTAAAATGTTTTAAAATGTGATTTGTGCTTTAAATTCAGGCAGAGTGCCAGAGGCTTTTTTTGGGGGGTCCCCAAATCATTTTTGACCCTCCCTCCCCCCAACTGCTAAGTCAGCTGATAACAATTCTCTATCTATCCTCAATCATCTATCTGCTGACTTTGCCAAACCCATACACACTTTACCCACCTCTTTTGTGGTCAGATTTATGGATTAATTCCCCAAAGCATGTAGTACAAGGGCCTGCCTGAATACTTTCAAATGGTACTGTTTCAAGTTTCTGTATACTATTCTTATCTTGATAGGTGATAGCAGAATGTCCAAATGTGCTCAAATGTGTACAGTGTGTATTTATATCTTTGTATTATGACACTTCTTACCTGTCCAGTGGGCTGCTAATAGTGTAACTAAGGAGGGGCTGTTCAAAGTAATACACATTATTTAGGCATTCATCTCTCAATGAAGTGGAGAGGGTTACCTGTCCAAGAGTTCCCCCCCCTATAATGTTAGAAATGGCCCATGAGAGGGGGGAGGGGGAATCTGATAGGTGTACCTTTATACTTTGGTCTTTAAAAACTCCCTCAAATAAATGTTATCTTGATGTTGGCCAAGAATGTTTGTGTCTAATCTGCTTTCCCTGTTTATGTGCAAAATTATTAATTTTTTTTTGTTTGACTCCACAGTTTCCTTCCACGCCACAGGAATGGCAGACTGTGGCCTCCCACTTTGCCCAGCGGTGGGACTTTCCTGAATGCGGAGGGGCAATTGATGGGAAACACGTCCACATCATCCCACCACCCAACTCGGGATCGTACTATTATAATTATAAGGGGTTCAATAGTATTGTGATGTTAGCGGTGGTGTCAGCTACTTATGAGTTCTTGTATGTGGACGTGGGGAAGAATGGCCAGATGTCTGATGGTGGAGTCATCGCCCAGATGGAGTTCTACAAGCATCTCCAGAATGGCAGCTTGGACTTGCCACCTCCAGAAGACAATGTGGAAGGACTCCCATTCGTATTCGTTGCGGATGAAGCATTTGTGCTGGGGGACCATCTTATGCGGCCATTCCCGATAAGGACCCTCACCCCAGACCAGAGGATTTTTAATTACCGGCTGGCCAGAGCCAGAAGAGTGCTGGAGAACACGTTTGGAATCATGGCCAGCCGGTTCCGCCTATTTCTTACACCCATACATATGGCGGAGTATAAACTGAATCATATAATCCTGGCGTATTGTGTTCTACACAACTTTTTATGGCAACATTCTGCCAACTTGTCACGAAGATCCTGCCAGTAACCGGCGTCCCAGGCGCACGGGAACCCGGCCACGGGTCCCATTGCGCATGCGCGCGCGTTCACGGGTGCGGTCACGCACGGGCATGCGCACTCCCGCTGGTGTCCGGCGGGCTATTTAAACCTGCCTGTCACACTCCATCCCTGCTGTCTGCTCTACAGCGTTCTGTGAGTGTTACCTGATCTGATCTGTGTTTCCTGTTATCTGACCCGGCTTCCTGTTTGACGATCCTGCTATCTGCCTGCACCAGACTCTCTTGGCTTGCCTGACCATCCCTCTGCATTACCCCTGGTACCTCTGCTGTCCGAACGTTACTGACCACCGGCTTGTTGACCCTCCGCTGTGTTTCATCAGCTTCCAGTCTGCTATTACCTGCTGTTGTTCCTGGTTCCAGTCCAGCTTCCAGTCTGCTATTACCTGCTGTTGTTCCTGGTTCCAGTCCAGCTTCCAGTCTGCTATTACCTGCTGTTGTTCCTGGTTCCAGTCCAGCTTCCAGTCTGCTATTACCTGCTGTTGTTCCTGGCTCCAGTCCAGCGTTCCAGGCTACCTTCTGCTGTGTTCCAGCCCAGCGTTCCAGGCTACCTTCTGCTGTGTTCCAGCCCAGCGTTCCAGGCTACCTTCTGCTGTGTTCCAGCCCGGCGTTCCAGGCTACCTTCTGCTGTGTTCCAGTCCAGTGTTCCAGGCTATCTTCTGCTGTTGTTCCAGTCCAGCTTCCAGTCTGCTATTATCTGCTGTTGTTCCTGGTTCCAGTCCTGCATTCCAGTCTCTGTCCTCAGTCTACTCCTCAGGCTACTGACTCCAGAGGGTGCCACCACTACTGGACTTTCAGCAACTGTTGATCCTGCCAGGCACCCATACCACTCTTCACTCCTGGCCCTCTGTCTCCATTCCAGGGGAACGGGAGTGGGAGCTGTAAGGGAGGTCTTTTCCTGCACTTCAGGCTCACAACCTACCAGGTACGTGACAGTAGCAGACAGCCATGTCTGAGCCTGAGCAGGGAACGTCTCCCATGGAGGAACTCTGTGCACACCTGGCAGGATTGACTGAAGCAGTCAAAAATCTGCAGCAAGGATACACCAGACTGGAGGAACGAGTGTTAACCCTGTCTAACCCCATTGGGGCCCAGGGAGCTTCCTCTGCTCCTGCTCCTTCAGTTGGGCCTTCCTCAACGGTGGTGATGCTCCCTCCGGAACCTAAGGTTCCCACACCTGAGCGTTTCTTTGGAGACCGCCATAAATTCAGAGCCTTCCGCAATTCCTGCGAACTATTTTTTGCTCTTCAGCCACGTACCTTTTCCCTGGAGGCTACAAAGGTGGGCTACGTGATTTCTCTGCTCTCTGGTGACCCCCAAACCTGGGCCCATCGCCTCTTAGAGCAAAAGGACATATCTCTGACCAACCTCTCCACTTTCTTTGACGCACTAGGCCAGTTATATGATGACCCCCAGCTATCTGTAACTGCAGAAGCGGCTCTACACACCCTTCAACAAGGTCGCAGAGCAGCAGAGGATTATGTGACTGAATTCAGGAAGTGGAGTGCGGATACTAACTGGAACGATGCGGCTCTCCGTTATCAATTTCGGTTGGGACTTTCTGATCCTCTGAAGGATGAACTGGCCAGGGTGGGTACACCACAAACTTTAAATGCTTTAATCGATCTAGCTATCCAGATCGATCGACGCCTACGAGAGCGCAGGTCGGAGAGAGCTATGGGGTCTTCTCGTCCAACTTGGGTTACCCCTAAGGTTCCACATCACCCATCATCAACACCACCTACCTCCACGCTTAACTTACCTGAGCCAATGCAACTGGGTGCCTTGCGACCTTCACTCACCCCAGAGGAACGACAACGTCGTCGTGCAAATAACTTGTGCCTGTATTGTGGGGAGCCCAGGCACTACGTCAGGAACTGTCCTCTCAAACTCCGTAAGTGTTTATCCCTATCTACTATGTGACACCTTTGGTTAAAAATACCACTCACCTTGCTCTTCCTCTTCTGCTACAGCTTCCAGGGAAGGATCTACAAATCACCGCCATTATTGATTCAGGAGCTTGCAGCTGTTTCATGGACTCTCATTTTGCCATCCAACACCAAATACCCTTGTCACCCAAAGCCCATAGACTTTCTATCCATCTAGCTGATGGGACCGCTATCAAGTCTGGACCTGTCACCCAGGAGACTATTCGTTTCCAACGGGCATCAGGAACAGCTGCGCCTGGACATTATCGCTTCACCCCTGTTCCCCATAATACTTGGCATGCCATGGTTACAGGCCCATAATCCGGACATAAATTGGATCACGGGTGAGGTGACCTTTCCCTCTCCTTACTGCCAACAGTTTTGCAGAACCCAGAACATCCAGGAGAACTCTACTCTGTTATGCCTAGATACAGATCCTAGCCTGCTTCAATCCATTCCTTCCGCCTATCATGATTTCCTGGACGTATTTAGTAAACAGAGGGCAGAGGTGTTACCCCCTCACCGGGCCTATGACTGTCCCATTGAGTTACTTCCTGGTGCTGAAATTCCTTTTGGAAGAATATTTCCCCTGACTGAGGTGGAGCAAGGGGCATTGAAGGAATACATTGATGAAAACCTCAAAAGAGGCTTCATTCGTCCATCCACGTCCCCCGCAGGTGCAGGCATCTTCTTCGTGCAGAAAAAAGATAAAACCCTCAGGCCGTGTGTGGATTACCGCGAACTAAACAAGATTACTGTGAAGAATCGGTACCCTCTCCCCTTAGTACCAGAGTTGTTTCAGAGACTGGGGACGGCTACCATATTCACCAAACTTGATCTCCGAGGGGCCTACAATTTAGTTCGTATCAGGGATGGAGACGAATAGAAGACCGCTTTTCGTACCCGTTATGGGCATTTTGAGTACCTCGTGATGCCTTTCGGCCTGTGTAATGCCCCTGCCACATTTCAATACTTTATTAATGATGTGTTACGTGACTTTCTAGACCTGTTTGTCATCGTCTATTTAGACGACATATTGATTTTCTCTTGTTCCCTTGAATCCCATCGCAGGCACGTCAGAAGTGTATTGGGCCGACTTCGACAACACGGTCTATATGCAAAGGCTGAAAAATGTGAATTCGAACAGGAAAGTATTCCATTTTTAGGGTTGGTCATCTCCAGTAAGGGCATTAAAATGGACCCCCAGAAGGTCACGGCTGTTCTAGATTGGCCAGTCCCGACTGATAAGAAAGGAATCCAGCGATTCGTTGGATTCGCTAATTTTTACCGCAAATTTATTAAGGGGTTCTCAGCTATCATTGCACCCATCACACAGCTTACCAAACAGGGTACACGCTTCCATTGGTCGACCGAGGCTCAAAAGGCTTTTGAGACTCTCAAGGGCCTTTTTACCTCCGCCTCTGTACTGAAGCATCCAGACTCCTCTCTGCCATTTATTCTAGAAGTGGATGCATCTGAAATTGCTGTAGGAGCAGTATTATCCCAAAGACAAGGAACCAAAGCCCTGCTGCATCCTGTGGCTTTCTTTTCTCGTAAATTATCCACGGCAGAGAGAAATTATGATGTAGGTGACAGAGAGTTGTTGGCAATCAAGTCAGCATTGGAGGAGTGGCGCTATCTGTTGGAGGGTGCCGCTCATCCAGTTCTAATCTTTACAGATCATAAGAACCTGGAGTATTTGAGGTCTGCAAAGAGGTTGAAACCACATCAGGCCAGGTGGGCTCTCTTTTTCTCCAGGTTCTCCTTCCATGTCACTTACCGTCCCGGCTCCAAGAATACCAAACCTGACGCCCTGTCTAGGATGTTCCACAAACCTCAAGAGATTTCCCCTCCTGACACCATTTTGTCTCCAGGGAACTTTCTTCTACTTCAGGGAAACCTGCTTTCCCAGATTAAACAGGCCTCCGCAGAAATAGAATCTTCCATTAAGACAGAACTCCAGGTTAAGGATGGGTTATTGTGGCATGAGGATAGGATCTTTATACCTGAAACACTACGAGTTCCAGTACTAGAGCTCTGTCACGATCATGCGCTGGCTGGGCATTTTGGTGTGGCTAAGACCACTGATTTGGTTCAGCGCACCTTCTGGTGGCCTCAGCTGCGCAAAGATTGTAAGGAGTTTGTAGAGTCCTGTACCACCTGCCTTAGGAACAAAGGGCACAAAACAAAGGCATGGGGTCTACTAAAACCCTTGCCTGTCCCAGATAGACCCTGGAAAATGCTCTCAATAGACTTTATTGTAGAACTACCCCCGGCCGGGGGCTTCACTTCAATCTTTGTCATAGTGGACCGGTTGTCGAAGATGGCGCACTTTGTCCCAATGAAGGGTACCCCTTCAGCTACAGAAACAGCACAAGCATTCATTAAAGAGGTCATCAGGCTCCATGGGGTACCAGTTAACATCGTTTCAGATCGGGGGGTACAATTTACCTCTCGATTCTGGAGGGCTTTGTGTAAAACCTTGGACATTGAACTCTCATTTTCCTCGGCTTATCACCCCCAGACTAATGGGCAAACAGAAAGAACAAACCAGACCCTTGAACAATATTTGCGCTGTTTTTCTTCCTTTGCCCAAGATAATTGGATTGCTGTTTTACCATTGGCCGAATTCGCTTATAACAATTCCATTCATTCTGCTATCAAGCAAACTCCGTTTTTTGCAAATTATGGTTTCCACCCCTCATTTTTACCAAACTCTCTTCCAGAATGCACAGTACCCGCAGTCCAGGAGAAATTGGATTTTTTTACCTCTAACAACCAAGTTTTACAGGACACCATGACCAGAACCCAGGAGTACAACAAAGCAACCTTCGATAAAAAGAGGCGAGGTGAGCTCTTACTTGCACCTGGGGATCAGGTATGGTTGTCCACCATAAACCTCAGGTTGGCCTGCCCTTCCAAGAAATTGGGTCCCAAATTTCTTGGCCTATTTCCTGTTAAACGGAGAATTAATGAAGTTGCATATGAACTTGAACTCCCGGATTCACTAAAGGTACATCCAGTTTTTCACGTGTCCTTGCTTAAACCATCTATTACTAACCCATTTCCAGGTCGAAGTACGGATCCTCCTGATCCAATCCTGGTAGATGGGGAAGAGGAATTCGAGGTGGAGGCTATCATGGACCACAGGAAAAGAGGTAACCAAAACCAATTCTTAATAAAGTGGAAGGGGTTTGGCCCAGAGGAGAATTCTTGGGAACCAGAGGATAATATTCATGCTGAAGACCTGTTACAAGCCTTTAAAACAGCTCATCCAGAGAAATTTTTTCAAAGGGGCATCCGGAGGCTGCCCCTTGGGGGGGGGGCAATGTCACGAAGATCCTGCCAGTAACCGGCATCCCAGGCGCACGGGAACCCGGCCACGGGTCCCATTGCGCATGCGCGCGCGTTCACGGGTGCGGTCACGCACGGGCATGCGCACTCCCGCTGGTGTCCGGCGGGCTATTTAAACCTGCCTGTCACACTCCATCCCTGCTGTCTGCTCTACAGCGTTCTGTGAGTGTTACCTGATCTGATCTGTGTTTCCTGTTATCTGACCCGGCTTCCTGTTTGACGATCCTGCTATCTGCCTGCACCAGACTCTCTTGGCTTGCCTGACCATCCCTCTGCATTACCCCTGGTACCTCTGCTGTCCGAACGTTACTGACCACCGGCTTGTTGACCCTCCGCTGTGTTTCATCAGCTTCCAGTCTGCTATTACCTGCTGTTGTTCCTGGTTCCAGTCCAGCTTCCAGTCTGCTATTACCTGCTGTTGTTCCTGGTTCCAGTCCAGCTTCCAGTCTGCTATTACCTGCTGTTGTTCCTGGCTCCAGTCCAGCGTTCCAGGCTACCTTCTGCTGTGTTCCAGCCCAGCGTTCCAGGCTACCTTCTGCTGTGTTCCAGCCCAGCGTTCCAGGCTACCTTCTGCTGTGTTCCAGCCCGGCGTTCCAGGCTACCTTCTGCTGTGTTCCAGTCCAGTGTTCCAGGCTATCTTCTGCTGTTGTTCCAGTCCAGCTTCCAGTCTGCTATTATCTGCTGTTGTTCCTGGTTCCAGTCCTGCATTCCAGTCTCTGTCCTCAGTCTACTCCTCAGGCTACTGACTCCAGAGGGTGCCACCACTACTGGACTTTCAGCAACTGTTGATCCTGCCAGGCACCCATACCACTCTTCACTCCTGGCCCTCTGTCTCCATTCCAGGGGAACGGGAGTGGGAGCTGTAAGGGAGGTCTTTTCCTGCACTTCAGGCTCACAACCTACCAGGTACGTGACACAACTATGCTGGCTCAGTTGGGCCTGAGGCTGGAATTCAAAATGAACCAACCCTGACTTGAAATTGGCCGTCCTGGCTTGCCCCCCCCCCCCTGAGTGCCCGTGATGTCCGGCTAAGATACCTACTTTGCAGGTAGGGGGGCTATCAATATGCCAGACAATGTCTGAAACCTTTTTATAATTAAAAAAAACAAATAACTACTCAAATCTTTGGTGACATTTACTGCTTGTGTTTGTTTTAGCTGACCCTGACAGAAATGTGGTAAGTCCTGAAAATGGCATGATTGTGTAACCTTACAAAGCACTGTTGGGTGTTATTTACTAAAGGCAAAGACACTTTGCACTACAAGTGCACTTGAAACTGCACTTGTAGTGCAAAGCGGATTTGCCCTTAGGAAATAACACCCATTGTCACAGAAAACACCAATTAGAGCACCAAAAAAGTGTTGTAGTGTTGAGACAATAATCCACACATTCTTGATTAACAATCTTTTTATGATAAACCACCCTGAATATAAGAACCAAACAAAGAGGAAGGCAGCACTGGATAATTTGTTGGAATTTGTGAAGACGGTGATCCCCACGGCAGACATCACCTATTTGAAGATCCTAATTGGTGGCCTGAGGAGTACATATCCAAGGGAGCGCAAGAAGGTCCAGGATTCCCAGAGATCAGGAGCTGCAGATGACATTTATGTCCCCAGGCTGTGGTACTATGACAGACTACATTTTCTGGCAGGTCAGACTGAACCCAGGCCAGCACTCTCCAGTCTTCCTTCCACGCTTCCTTCCCCCCCAGCTGAGGCTTCTGACGCCCAACCTGGGCCTTCCAGGCAGCAACATGTGGAGGAGCCCAGCTTGAGCCAGGTATAGCATTCCTCTAAATCAGGGATCCTCAAACTACGGCCCTCCAGCTGTTGCAGAACTACACATCCCATGAGGCATTGTAAAACTCTGACATTCACAGACATGACTAAGCATGATGGGAATTGTAGTTCCTGAACACCTGGAGGGCCGCAGTTTGAAGACCCCTGCTCTAAATCTTCATGGTTGTCCAATCAGTGATGTTAACTAGATGTTAGTTTGGAGTACTAATTTATGATTGTGATTGATGATGCAAAAACTAAAACCATGTCCCTTTTTAATACACAGGGAAGTCTCAGCCAGAAGGTGGCCGGGCCAAGCAGACTGCCTGATACCCAGGTCCCTCCCCTACACCTTCAAAGACAAAGTAGCAGGAAGAGGAGTAACCTGGAGGAGGCTGCCATAGGCCTCTTTTGGAAGGCTACAGAGGCCCTGAGAACCCTCCACAGTGTGGAGGAGGACTTTGCTGGCATAACTGCCTGCAAAATGATGCAGATGGAGGAGGGCCAACAACTCCTGTGTAAGTCCTTAATTTTGGAAGCTCTCAATAAGGGGTTGAGGGGCCAAATAACATGTGCTACCCACATTTGTGACCTCACACATAGTCCTCCTCCTCCTCCAGGTCCTACTCCTCCTCCTCCTCCTCCTCCTCCAGGTCCTACTCCTCCTCCTGCCACATCTCCAACACCAGAGCCACAGCCGGGAAGGAAGCATGGAAAGAAGACCAGAGAGTGATGGCCCTGGGCTCAGTCTGGTCTGGCAAAAGATGCAGCCTCTTGTAGTACCACAGCCTGGGGACACAGATGTCATCTGCTGCTTTCATGATCTCTGGAACTTCTGGACCAGACTGCACTCCCTTAGATATGAACTCCTCAGGCCACCAATTTTACAGTAAAAGAATTGATGTGTGCCCTGGGGGTCCAAGGCTTTGCCAATTTCTGATGTTTCTCCAGCGTTGCCTCCCTCTTTGGTTCTGAGCCCTTAATAAAGGAATTTTTGTTACAATTATACTCGCCTATGTGTGTTTTCCTTCAAAAAGGACAGTTTGTTTGTGAGGATTCAGGTACATTTCAAAAATACAATGTGAAATTAACAAGGAACACCAACACCAAGCAATCTCCTTGAGATTAAATAATACAAGATATCAATGGTGTTGTGGTAACTTGACACACAAAACACACACAAAAATATTATGGAGTAAAACCCCCCCAAAAAAACAAAACAAAAATAAAATAACAAAAAAGAAATTTGGTCAGATGTGACAAATCAAAATATTTTGAGGGAATCACGATAAATAATAAAGAAAGAAGTTTGTGAGAAGTCTGTGTGAATATGAGCAGCAAAACTACTTCATTCTTCTCACATTATAAAGAAGACGAAAGTGTGCTGTATTAAACCATTTTTTACATTGCAGCGTGACGAAAGTGCTCTATCCATTCCGAACGCTAATTTTACCAGACCGAGCTGTTCCGTCTCGGGATTTCTTCTGAGCATGCGTGGCACTTTGTGCGTTGGAATTGGCCACACACGGTCGGAATTGACTCGATCGGATTTTGTTGTCGCAAAATTTTATAGCCTGTTCTCAAACTTTGTGTGTCGGAAAATCCGATGGAAAATGTCCAATGGAGCCCACACACGGTTGTAATTTCCGACAACACGCTCCGATCGCACATTTTCCATCGGAAAATCCGACCATGTGTACGGGGCATTAGTGTACTGTGTACCCCTGCACAGTTGCACCTATAGCTGACTGAAGACAAGTGCTGGTGTTCTTCTTCTGATCCTATTAATACCACAGGCAGGCAGGTTGAAGTATTTACAGTTAGTGTACTGTGTACCCTGCACAGTTGCACCTATAGCTACCTGAAGACAAGTGCTGTTGTACTTCTGATCCTATTAATACCACAGGCAGGCAGCTTGAAGTATTTACAGTTAGTGTACTGTGTACCCTGCACAGTTGCACCTATAGCTACCTGAAGACAAGTGCTGTTGTACTTCTGATCCTATTAATACCACAGGCAGGCAGTTTGAAGTATTTACAGTTAGTGTACTGTGTACCCTGCACAGTTACACCTATAGCTACCTGAAGACAAGTGCTGTTGTTCTTCTTCTGATCCTATTAATACCACAGGCAGGCAGCTTGAAGTATTTACAGTTAGTGTACTGTGTACCCCTGCACAGTTGCACCTATAGCTACCTGAAGACAAGTGCTGGTGTTCTTCTTCTGATCCTATTAACACCACAGGCAGGCAGCTTGAAGTATTTACAGTTAGTGTACTGTGTACCCCTGCACAATTGTACCTACAGCTACCTGAAGACAAGTGATGGTGTTCTCCTTCTGATCCTATTATTACCACAGGCAGGCAGTTTGAAGTATTTACAGTTAGTGTACTGTGTACCCTGCACAGTTGCACCTATAGCTGACTGAAGACAAGTGCTGGTGTTCTTCTTCTGATCCTATTAATACCACAGGCAGGCAGCTTGAAGTATTTACAGTTAGTGTACTGTGTACCCCTGCACAGTTGCACCTATAGCTACCTGAAGACAAGTGCTGGTGTTCTTCTTCTGATCCTATTAACACCACAGGCAGGCAGCTTGAAGTATTTACAGTTAGTGTACTGTGTACCCCTGCACAATTGCACCTACAGCTATCTGAAGACAAGTGATGGTGTTCTTCTTCTGATCCTATTATTACCACAGGCAGGCAGTTTGAAGTACTTACAGTTAGTGTACTGTGTACCCCTGCACAGTTGCACCTATAGCTACCTGAAGACAAGTGCTGGTGTTCTTCATCTGATCATATTAATACCACAGGCAGGCAGCTTGAAGTATTTACAGTTAGTGGACTGTGCACCCGGCACAGTTTCACCTATAGCTACCTGAAGACAAGTGCTGTTGTTCTTTTTCTGATCCTATTAATACCACAGGCAGGCAGCTTGAAGTATTTACAGTTATGCCCCGTACACACGGTCGGATTCTCAGACGGAAAATGTGCGATCGGAGCTTGTTGTCGGAAATTCCGACTGTGTGTGGGCCCCATCGGACATTTTCCATCGAATTTCCGACACACAAAGTTTGAGAGCAGGCTATAAAATTTTCCGACAACAAAATCTGATCGCGTCAATTCCGACCGTGTGTGGACAATTCCGATGCACAAAGTGCCACGCATGCTCAGAAGAAATTCCGAGACGGAACAGCTCGGTCTGGTAAAATTAGCGTTCGGAGTGGATATAGCACTTTCGTCAGGCTGCACTGTTTAAAATTGTTTATTACAGCGCACTCTCTTCTTCTTTATAATGCTAGAAGAATGAAGTATTTTTGCTGCTCATATTCACACAGACTTCTCACAAACTTCTTTCTTTATTATTTATCGTGATGTCATCAATATATTTAGATTTGTCACATCGGAAAAAAATATATATTATTTTTTTTTTGGGTTTGTATTGTTTTCAAGCCTGATCTTGTTGTTAATTTTTTTTTATTTTTTATTTTAAATTCTGAATATTTTTGTGTGTGTTTTGTGTGTCAAGTTACCACAACACCATTATTATCTGGTATTATTTAATCTTTAATCTCAAGGAGATTGGTTGTTGTTGGTGCCCCTTGTTAATTTCACATTGTATTTTTGAAATGTACCTGCCTCCTCACAAACAAACTGTCCTTTTTTGAAGGAAAACACAAATAGGCGAGTATAATTGAAACAAAAATTCCTTTATTAAGGGATCCAAACCAAACAAAGAGGGAGGCAACGCTGGAAAAACAGTAGAAATTGGTGAAGCCTTTGGCCCCCAGGGCACACATCAATTATTTCATGGCAAAATTGGTGGCCTGAAGAGTCCATATCTAAGGGAGTGCAGTCTGGTCCAGAAGTCCAAGAGATCATGAAAGCAGCAGATGCCATGTATGTCCCCAGGCTGTGGTCATACAAGAGCCTGCATCTTTTGTCAGACCAGACTAAACCCAGGTCATCACTCTCTGATCTTCCTTCCACGCTTCCTTCCATTCTGTTGCTCTGGTGGTGGAGTTGTGGCAGGAGGAGGAGGAGGATGGTCCAACACACTCAGGTGGGATTTGTGTGTGATTTCGCCCCTCACCCCCATAGTTAATACTTTATAAATAAGGTCCTCACACAGGAGGCGTTGGCCTTCCTGCATGCCCTGCAGTTTGGTAGCAGTCATGCAGGCAAAGGCCACTTCAGGAGTGGGGGTGGCTCTGAGGGACGCAGAAGCCTCCTGAATCAGCCTGAGTGCTGAATCCTGCACGTGACTCCCCTTCCTGGGTCTTTTGTTTGTAAAGCGGAGGGGAGAAACCTGCGATTCAGTCAGGCTCCTACTGGGCCCAGGCTTCTCCTGGCTGCCACTTAGCCCTGCCTTCTCCTGGCTACCACTAACCCCCACCTCCTCCTGGCTGCCACATTCCACAGCCTCCTCCTGTGTGGCACATTCCATAGCCTTGTCCTGGCTGACGTCTTCCTGTGTATGAAAAAGGGACATAGTTTTAGTTTTTTATTCATCAATCACACACAATTTTCACCTCATGATTGTTGCAAATTGAATGTTAACAAATATAACAGACTATCATTCTGAGCCCAGCATTTTTCATTCTTGTCCCAATTATTTTTGCCCACTACTGTCTATTGATATGTAAAACACTTTATTAAATCAGCAATTAGTTATCAATAATAACATCTAGTAAACATCATTTATTTATTGCCCAGAAATCTGTAGAAGAATGCTATACCTGGCTCCAGCTGGGCTCCTCCACTTCTTCCTGGCTGGAAGTCCCAGGTTGGTCATCGGAAGCCTCAGCTGGGGTGGAAGGAAGAGTGGAAAGAAGAGTGGAAGGAAGGGTTGAGAGGGATTCCCTGACTCCAGTCTGGTCTGACAGAAATCGCAGTCTC
This sequence comes from Lithobates clamitans, assembly GCA_037952925.1. Classification (NCBI taxonomy): domain Eukaryota; kingdom Metazoa; phylum Chordata; class Amphibia; order Anura; family Ranidae; genus Lithobates; species Lithobates clamitans. The sequence continues at coordinate 12,853,565 of JBBGZY010000190.1, forward strand.
TCATAGTACCACAGCCTGGGGACATAAATGTCATCTGCTGCAGCTCTGGATCTCTGGGAATCCCTGACCTTCTTGCGCTCCCTTAGATAAGTGCTCCTCAATTTTGGCTTTTAAATAGGGGATGGTTGCCGTGGGGACCACCGGCTTCACCAACACAGCAGTTTCTCCAGCGCTGTCTGCCTCTTTTGTTTATGATTATAATGTGGATGTTTTACCTGCCACAGACAGGACAGCTCCCTGTATTTATCTATGAACAGGTGGAGGAAGTTGTGGTCATTGAAGCCATCCATTTTATCTACAAGACACAAGACAAGACAAACCCTAATGTCAGGCGAAATTCTCCTAATCTTGTTACAATATAGGCCTCAATCTAGAAGCAGTATAGGCCCAAGTTTAGATCTTACCTTCGTTATCACGATCGGCGCCTCCGATACTCCTTCCTCCGCTCAAAGATTGTACGTACTACGCACGCGTGTTACACTTTATATACACTGCGCATGCGTGAAATTCCGCTCGCCCCTGACGTTCTTTCTAGTCTATTCCCCTCCCCTTCTCGTTTGGCGCAGTGGGGGAAGAGCACATGGCGTAGACACAGCAGGTGCATGCTAATTACAGCAATGAGGAGGAGGAGGAAAGCCTGGAGCCTGAAACGTCCCGATCCAGAAGGAGACGATTTAAGGCCTCAAATTTGTCCTTTGGGGAGATGGTGGAGATGGTCGACATACTGAAGAGGGCTGACTATGACGAGAAGTATGGACCTTACCCCAACCCCAATGTCCGAAAGGCCAAGATCATGGTGAAAGTAGTCAAGAGTCTGCACCGGAATTTTGGGGTACGACGATCGAAAGATCAGCTCAGGAAGCGGTGGTCGGACCTGAAATTAAGGGAGCACAAGCAGTACAGAAGGATCAGGAGAGTGCTGCAAAAAAGTAAGTAGTTGTGCTGTGTTCCTATTCTTTATTCTTATAACGTTCGTGCTGCTCCATGTGCTTTTCTTTACTGTTGTACAGTTTAAAATGGCAACTTTCATGTTCATGGGCACATTATTCATTCGTATGAAACCTTGTTCGTTCGGCCTAGAAAACACAATTTTTTTGGCCATATGCATTTGAATAGATTTTTTATGGCCTACTTCTCTTAAAATAATTTGGTTGTGTAGATGGGTTTGTAACTAGAATGAAATGCAAACTAGATTCTGGGTAAGGAGAGGATACTCAGCATCTGTTTACACATCTGGATGCTGGAGCACTACTGTGGGATACCAGAACACCCTTTTTATTAGGGGGTCCCACACAGGTGCTCCAGTGTATACTATAGGGGTGACTCCATCTGTGAAGCTTGTACAAAACAGGTAAGTATTCAAGCTTGACAAAGGACAAAAAAAATTCTTAATCTTGGAACTCTGCCAAAATAGACAATTGTACCCCACTTCCAAGCAATGTTTCATATTCCTATTTCTGCCACCAAATATCTGTCTGCTAAGTATACCTATTTTTTTTTACATAGGGGATAAAAGACTCGGAGGACACCCCTCATCCGAGGAGACAACAGACCCCCCACCTCGGGAAGAAGTGGAGACCCACCAAAGACAACAGGAGGAGGAGGAGGAGGAAGGAGATGTGGTGGAAATTGTCACCACAACAGGTGAGTGTCTGCGACCACAGGCTCAGGTAAGATCTGGATGCCGGTATATTTATAATACATGGTGTGTTTTTGTTTCTATCTTTTTAGGTAAACATGATGTTGTGGATCCAGATTTTACCTCTGAAAGTGCACAGATCCTGATCGGGGAGATCATGGGGTGTAATAGGGACTTGGAAAACATCCAGAAAAACATCAATGATGTTCAAAAAAAATGAAGAACATCATTGATGTTTTAGGGAGAGTTTAAAACCCCTCCAAATCCCTTCCCTTTTTGTGCTTTTTGGGCTCTAAAAATTTCAAACATTTTTTGACATATTCTCGAAAAGCCAAATTTTGAAGATGCACACAGTGTGTCAACATGTGCTATCTGCCATCACGGGAGATCAATGGATGCGTTTTGGGGGTGCAACCCCTTCCTCAATAACAAAGTAGATGGGAGGAAGGGGTTTCACCCCCAAAACACGTCCCTTGATACCCTGTGATGGCAGCTAGCACATGTTCACATTCGGCAATTTGTGTGCATCTTCAAATATTGGCTTTTCCAGGGGTGACTTCACCCCATCTGAACGCAATATCAAACATAGTTTAAAAATACTCATGTCTGATATTGCCTTCAATTTCTTGAAAAGTTGAACTTTGTAAGTTCCAGATTTGTGTCTGTCTTGTTGTTTTTAAACATGCCTGTTTTATCTTAAATGGACATTTCTACTTTTAGTAATGTGACCCAAAAAATTGTTATACAACAAACATGTTCGTTTGTTTTAAAAACCTTTTATAAATGCACATGTGATTGTGCTGGTATTAAAAAGATTGATACTCAAGAATGTGTGAATTATTGTTTGAACGCTCCAAAAATTTTGTTGTGCTCAAATTGGTGTTATTTCCTAAGGGCAAATCCACTTTGCTCTACAAGTGCAGTTTCAATTGCACTTGTAGTGCAAAGTGTCTTTGCCTTTAGTAAATAACACCCAACAGTGCTTTGTAATGTTACACAATCACACCATTTTCAGGACTCACCACATTTCTGTCAGTTAAAAGAAACACAAGCAATAAATGTCACCAAAGATTTTAGTAGTTCAAATGATTATTTTATTTTAAAAATGTTTCAAACATTGTCTGGCATATTGATGGCCCCCCTACCCGCAAAGTAATCAAGGTATCTTAGACGGACCTCACGGGCACTCGGGGGGGCAAGCCAGGACGGACACTTTCAAGCGCCGTCAGGGTTGGCTCATTATGAATTCCAGCCTCAGGCCCAACTGAGCCAGCATAGTTGGCAGGATTTTGCCGTAAATAGTTGTGTAGAACACAGCACGCCAGGATAATATGATTCAGTTTGTACTCCGCCATGTGTATGGGTGTAAGAAATAGGCGGAACCGGCTGGTCATGATTCCAAACGTGTTCTCCACCATTCTTCTGGCTCTGGTAAGCCGGTAATTAAAAACCCTCTGGTCCGGGGTGAGGGTCCTCATCGGGAATGGCCGCATAAGATGGTCCCCCAGCGCAAACGCTTCATCAGCAACGAAGACGAATGGGAGTCCTTCCACATTGTCTTCTGGAGGAGGTGGCAAGTCCAAGCTGCCATTCTGGAGACGCCTATAGAACTCCGTCTGGGCGATGACTCCACCATCGGACATCTGGCCATTCTTCCCCACGTCCACATACAGGAACTCGTAAGTAGCCGACACCAGTGCCAACATTACAATACTATTGAACCCCTTATAATTATAATAGTATGAACGTGAGTTGGGTGGTGGGACGATGTGGATGTGTTTCCCATCAATTGCCCCTCTGCAGTTAGGAAAGTCCCACCGCTGGGCTAAGTGGGAGGCCACAGTCTGCCATTCCTGTGGGTTGGAACTGTGGAGTCAAACAAGAAAAAAAAATTATCATTTTGCACCTAAACAGGGAAAGCAGATTAGACACAAACATTGTTGGCCAACACCAGTATAACATTTATTTTAGGGAGTTTGGAAAGACCAAGGTATAAGGTCCACCTATCAGATTCCCCCTCCCCCCTACCCTCTCATGGGCCATTTCTGACAATTTAGGGGGGCTCTTGGACAGGTAACCCTCTCCACTTCATTGTGAGATGAATGCCTAAATAGTGTGTATTACTTTGGCCAGCCCCTCCTTACTTACACTATTGACAGCCCACTGGACAGGTAAGAAGTGTCATAATACAAAGATATAAATACACACTGTACACATTTTAGCACATTTGGACATTCTGCTATTACATATCAAGATAATAATAGTATACAAAAACTTGAAACAGTACCATTTGAAAGTATACAGGCAGGCCCTTGCACTACATGCTTTGGGGAATTCATCCATACATCTGACCACAAAAGAGATGGGTATAGTGTGTATGGGCTTGGCAAAGTCAGCAGATAGATGATTGAAGATAGATAGAGAATTGGTATCAGCTGACTTAGCAGTTGGGGGTAGGGAGGGTTCCAACTGATTTGGGGAACCCAAACAAAAAGCCTCTGGCACTCTCACATTTTTAAACATTTTAGGGGGTATTTAGGGTAAAGTACTACTATGAAGCTGATAAAATACATTGTTAAGTGACTACATGAGGTGAATATAGGGCCAGGAGACCATGCTAGGGAGGTAAGTGAAGGCAAATATGTATGAAGGACAAAAAAAAACAATAACATAAAAAACCAGCATGCATGAGGGGACATTCACAGCATATTACAATCATGGTAATTAGGGAATGAGGAAAGAAATACAATATATTATCAAACATTAAATACAATAAAAATGTGATATAAAAGGATAAATCTTACCTTAATATACTCCTTCTGCAGGACCTGAATGATGGCAGAACAGGTCTCTGGGATAATGATCCCCAGAGCCTGGGGAGATGCCTGTTGAGAACTTGAGGTCCTGCAGGCTTCACCCCATTGCCAAGTACCGCAGGGTGGTGACTAGCCTCTGCTCCGGAGTGATGGCTTGCCTCATGCAGGTATCCTGCCTGCTAATATAAGGGGTCAGCAAAGCCAACAAACGGTGAAATACGGGGTCCGTCATCCGGAGAAAGTTCCTGAAATCATCAGGATTATTCTCACGGATCAAAGGCATATGACAGAACTGGTCACGCTGGAGCAACCAATTCTTGGTCCATGAACTCCTCCCCACCCTGTTCATGGACTGGACTTGTGTCAAGGTAAGGACCCCAAAACCAAGCCCCCGCACAGCATGAACTCTACAAGGAGTACGTATACGCAACATGACTAGAAAACGGTCGGCTGCTCAGAACGAAGTAACAGAACACACTGACGAACAGCTAGGCCTGTGAAGAGCGACCTGAAGAACAGTAACGAATGAACAAGAACACAATGACAGAATCACGCGTAGCTCGCTGCATGCACTGAAGACCAGATACAAACCCACAAACACAAACTGAACAGCAGAAAACGATCTGAAAGCCACGAGTCTGAAAAAGCACAAATCGTCTCTCACCAAACTTTTACTAACACGAAATTAGCAAAAGGAACCCAAAGGGTGCCACGCTTGGTACGGACCTGCCCTTTTCTAGTCTCGTCGTACGTGGTGTACGTGACCGCGTTCTTGGCGATCGGAAATTCCGACAACTTTGTGCGGCCGTGTGTATGGAAAACAAGTTTGAGCCAACATCCGTCTGAAAAAATCCATGGATTTTGTTGTCGGAATGTCTGATCAATGTCCGATCGTGTGTATGGGGCATTAGTGTACTGTGTACCCTGCACAGTTGCACCTATAGCTACCTGAAGACAAGTGCTGGTGTGCTTCTTCTGATCCTATTAATACCACCGGCTAGCTGCAGTATAATCAGTATATATATACATCCCAGTTTTGTGCAGCTACATCTCACTACAGGCCATCAGTATGTCTGGAAGGCCGACAAGGAGAGGCAGACAGTCACAAGCCAATAAAAGAGGGCAAGCAGGCTCTGTGTCTAGAAGCAACAGTGCTGGTCATGGACACGGTGCATCCCCATCAGCACGTGGCCCTGGGAGACGCTTGTCATTTTTTTTGGCAGCTGGCCGCGTTGAGCCGCAACATGCGGAAGACTTGGTAGAGTGGATGACCAAGCCGTCCTCATCCCCCTCATCCTCTCTCACCCAGGCTCAGGGTACTTTGTCTGGCAAAGCAGCTGCCGATGTGGCCTCTTTCCTCGGCTCAATGGCATCAGTTACTCCTCCCTAGCCCCACCATGTCCTCCTGAGGAGTCCCCCGAAATGTTTGACCGCAGTGTTGGGTACATGATCCAGGAGGATGCCCATCGTTTTGAAGGCTCCGATGATGGTACTCAGCTAGAGGAAGGCAGTAATGTGAGCCCTGACAGAGGGGGTGCACAAAAAGGACAGCAATCTGGCAGTCATATTGCCCCGGCTGCAGCATACTGCCAGGTTTTCTCCAGTGATGAGGAGGGAGGGGATGATGAGGTCACTGACTCCACGTGGGTGCCTGATAGAAGAGAGGGCAGCACACCGAATGCATCACACCGCAGAGCTCCGCACGTGCAGGGCGCTGCTGTCTCTGTGTGTTATTCCAAAAGTTCTTTGGTGTGGGCCTTTTTTGAGACGAGTGCATCAGATCCCACAGCTGCAATTTGCAACATATGTCTCAAGCGTATCTCGAGTGGCCAAAACATCACCCGCTTGGGCACCACATGCTTGACCAGACATATGTTGACTTGCAATGCAGTTCATTGGCAAGCGTACCTAAAAGACCCACACCAAAGAACAAAGAGGACCTCCCCTTGCTCCTCATCAGCTGGGATCTCCAACCCTACTATGCCTTCAGTCCTCTCTGAGACCTGCACTGAGAGGAATGAATGTAGAATCAGGTGCGTCACAGCCAAGTACTTGTGGGCAATCCGCTATCAGTACACCGAAGTCAGATTGTACCAGGCAAATTTCCCTGCCCCAGCTGCTGCGCCGCTGAAGTTCGCTCCCAGCCATCCACATGCCCAGCGGTTGAATGCTAGCTTGGCTAAATTGCTAGCACTTCAACTGCTGCCTTTTCAGTTGGTAGACTCTGCCCCCTTTCGTGAGTTTGTGGAATGTGCAGTTCCTCAGTGGCAGGTTCCCAAACGCCACTTTTTCTTATTGAAGCCGATTCCGGCTCTCTACCGGCATGTGGAAGGCAATGTCTTGGCCTCGCTGGACAGGGCAGTCAGCGGTAAGGTGCATATTACCTCTATCTTTCACGGCACATTGGGTGACTCTACTGGCAGCTGGGAAGGATGCTGGGAAGGATGCAGGACAAGGTGCAGTAGTGTTGGAGGTTGTTCCGCCACCACGCCTCCAAAATGCTACTACTGGGGATTCTGATACACCTCTCTCCTCCACCCCCTCCTCTTCTTCTTCCTCCATGTCCTTTTCCTGTGCTTTGTCCTCAGAACCAGCGGTGCTCCGTAGGTGTTTAAGGGGCTACGCAAGTACGCAGGCCAAAAGATGCGGTGCTTGAGCTGGTGTGCTTGGGGGACAGGAGCCACGCTGGGGCAGAGATTCTGTCAGCTCTGCAGGGGCAGTCTCAGAGGTGGTTGACGCCACGCCAGCTTAAGGCAGGAATGGTGGTTTGCGACAATGGCACCAACCTCCTCTCTGCCCTCCGACAGGGACCACTGACCCATGCGCCCTGTTTGCCTCACGTCCTTAGTTTGGTGATGCAGCGGTTTTTGGGCAGGTACCCGGGCTTACAGGATGTCCTGAGGCAGGCCAGGAAAGTCTGTGTGCATTTCCCCCGGTCATATAATGCCAGTGCTCGGCTGGCTGACCTCTAAAAGGAATTTAACCTGCCCAAGAACCGCCTAATCTGGGACATGCCCACCAGGTGGAACTCAACGTTGGCCATGCTGCAGCAGCTGCACACACAGAAAAGGGCCATCAATGAGTACCTGTGCGACTATGGCACCAGGACAGGATCAGGGGAGCTTGTTTTTTTTCCCCAAGCCAGTGGGTCATGATCAGGGATGCATGCACTGTCCTGTCACCATTTGAGGAGGCCACAAGGATGGTGAGCAGTGACAGTTCATGCATCAGTGACACTGTCCCCCTTGTCCACCTGTTGGAGCACACGCTGCGTGGAATAATGGACAGGGCACTTGAGGCAGAATAGAGGCAGGAAGAGGAGGACTTCCTTAGCTCTCAAGGCCCCCTTTATCCAGACAGTGTTTCTGCATGCCCACCAATCACACAGGAAGAGGATGAGGATGAGGAGGAGGAAGAGGATTGTGTCAGCATGGAGGTGGAGCCTGGCCCTCAGCATCAGCATCAGTCTTGAAGGGATCATTTACAGTCCCAAGAAACCCATGGACTTGTATATGGCTGGGAGGAGGTGGCTGCGGATCATGTCATCCTTAGTGACCCAGAGGACTCCGGACCAAATGCCTCAGCAAACCTACACTGCATGGCCTCCCTGATCCTGCAAAGCCTGCGGAAGGATCCTCGTATTTGTGGTATCAAGGAGAGGGATCAATACTGGCTGGCAACCCTTCTTGATCCATGTTGCAAGGGTAAGGTTGCAGACCTTATCTTGCCGTCGCAGAGGGAGCAGAGGATGAAACATCTTCAGGAGGCCTTGCAGAAAGAAGGAGTGGTGGAGAAGGTGGCCATCTGACCGATGCATTCAGACAATTTTTTAGTCCGCAGCCCCAAGGTATGATCAGTTCCAGCAACCATCGCCAGCGTCTGTTTTACATGGTGCAGGAATACCTAGGGGCAAGATCTGACATGGACACCTTTCCCATCGAAAATCCTCTGGGTTACTGGGTCTTGAGAATGGATCACTGGCCAGAGCTTGCACAGTATGCAATTGAGCTACTGGCCTGTCCTGCATCCAGCGTTCTTTAGGAACGCACATTCAGTGCTGCTGGAGGCTTTGTAACTGATCACAGGGTACGCCTGTCCACCGACTCGGTCGATCGACTGACCTTCATAAAAATGAATCAGTCTTGGATCACCACCAGCTACCAAGCACCTGATGCTGATGTAACCGAATATTTTTTTTTGAAATGTCAGATCCCTTCAAGACATGCTGATAGCTTGTAAGAATATTTTTGGTTCTGGGCGCCGCCACCAGTGGCTAAGGCCCAATTTTTCAGCCTCTGTTTAACAGGGGCGTGTAATTACAATTTTTGATGCAATATTTTGCAAGGAGGGTTCGTTGCTGTGCTCATTTAGAGTATTTGTGAGGGATTGCAGTGTTGTGGCACCAGCACCAGTGCCTAAGGCCCAATTTTTCAGCCACTGTTTAACAGGGGCGTGTAATTACAATTTTTGATGCAATACTTTGCAGCGGAGCTCGTTCCTGCGCTCCAACTAGAGTATCTGTCAGGGATTGCAGTGTTGTGGCACCAGCACCAGTGCCTAAGGCCCAGTTTTTCAGCCACTGTTTAACAGGGGCGTGTAATTACAATTTTTGATGCAATATTTTGCAGGAGGGCTCATTCCTGCGCTCCACCTAGAGTATCTGTGAGGGGTTGCAGTGTTGTGGCACCAGTGCCTAAGGCCCAATTTTTCTGCCCCTGTTCAACAGGGACATGTAATTACAATTCTTGATCTAATATTTCACAGCAGGGCCCGCTTCTGCGCCCACCAAGAGTAACTGTGAGGACTTACAGTGTTGTGGCACCAGCACCACCAAAGGCCCAATTTTTCTGACCCTGTTCAACAGGGGCATGTAATTACAATTCTTGATCTAATATTTCACAGCAGGGCCCGTTCCTGCACCCACCAAGAGTAACTGTGAGGGCTTACAGTGTTATGGCAACACCAACACCTAAGGCCCCAATTTCTGCAGAGTATATAGGGCAGTCCCCTACTTTCAAACATCCAACTTACAAACGACTCCTACTTGCAAACGGAAGGAGACAACAGGAAGTGAGATGAAATCTACCCCTAGGAAGGGAAATTCTCTCCTGTAAGAGTTAATATGGGAAAAACATGTCTTCTCTCCACTGATGCTTTATCAACAATCCTTGTTTCACTAAAAACCCCAAATTGTGAAAAAACATTTGTCATTGGGACAGAAAGTGAGGTGAAATCTTCTGAAGAGGTGCACAGACAGCAAAACAAATGTCACAGGGGTGATAACCCTTCCCTATGTTTTCCAAAAAGCATAAAATAGATTTTTTGGCTGGAGCTACACTTTAAAAATGTACCAGTTCAAAATTACAAACAGATTCTACTTAACAACAAACCTACAGTCCCTGTCTTGTTTGCACCGCCTGTATACTGCTGTTCAGAGTTTGTAGGGCCTGGGGGCCCCACGCATTTCCTTAATATCCATACAAGACCCAAAGGGCCTGGTAATTGACTGGGGGGTACCCATGCCATTTGTCTCACTGATTTTCATCCATATTGCCGGGACCCGACATTACATTAAAGCCGCAAGCAGTTTTAAATGACTTTTATTCCTTTAAAAATGTCATTTTGTGCAGGGACTGTTCAAAGCACGGGAAACACGCGCCACTTTACAGGCATATTATAGACACCCCCCAGGTACGATATTTAAAGGAATATTTCACTTTTTTTCACTTTAAGCATCATTAAAATCACTGTTCCTGAAAAAATGGCCGTTTTTAAATCTTTTTTTGCATTGATACATTTCCCCTGGGGCAGGACCCGGGTCCCCAAACCCTTTTTAGGACAATACCATGCAAATTAACACTTTTGATTTTGAACGTTCGAGACCCATAGACTTCAATGGGGTTCTAAAGTTTGCGCAAATTTTCGGTCTGTTCGCAGGTTCTGGTGCGAACCGAACCGGGGGATGTTCAGCTCATCCCTAGTCCAGATTGGTCAGCATGATTACTGAAAATCTGCTGTGTGGGGTGGTGATCAAGAACGGAGGTAGTTAGCTGAGGGTCTCTAAAACCACTGAGGTCAAAGGCTAATGAGGGACAGTGTAAAGCAATAAAACTGTGGTATAGAAATGGGGAGTCAGGAGCATCACAGCTGGATTAAAATCACTTGGCTAGGAAGGGGAAGAGGAAGATCGTAGCATGAATGCTGAAAATAGCCACTGTAGAAAAAGAACAGTCAAATATATTTGAACATACCAAAGGAAGAATATGCATATTTAATTCAATTCACATATTAGGCCCGCATTCCACCAGCATTATTAAGTAAGGCCATGAAGAATTATCAAGTGTAAATCAAATATGATTATTAAACTATTAAAATGTTAGTAAACCAATATATAGTTGTTACTCTCAAGTCATTTAAATTGGTCAAGGTTATGTCATCACCCCAAGAAACTGACATGCAGGAGACATAATTAAGGTTATAATTGTGTGTTAGCTAATCTCTGGACAGGTATGGGAAGGACATGGGAGTGGTAGCGGAGAGAGGGAGGGGGAAGATAGAAAGGGGAAGTGAATGGTAATGCCCACTGTCCTCTGTATGTTGGTTTCATTGATTTAGTAGTGGTTTAAGGTAAATCACATGTAGTAGAGAAATATGTCATTAAATGGAGTAGGTACAGCAAGGTATAATCTTTGATATGTAAAAATAGTATAGGAACAAAATATGCTGGGCCGCACTCCAATATTCACCTTTTAGTGTATAAAAACAAAGACAGAAGTTCAAAGCGTCCAAGTGAACACAGACCAACACACACATCTAACGCGTTTCACACCAGATATGGTGCTTAGGAAAAAAACAATGACACCCAATTTGTTGCAGAGACAGCTGATCCCAGGAGGGATGATTGTCTTGGAGTGGTACACTTTTGCATGTAAAAATAGTAGTTAATTTTAATTTTTAAATGCAACAGAGTTGCATGTAAAAACAGAGTACTAAGAGTAGAAAGCAAAATTATTCATAGCCTGGCTGTCAGACAGAGGACAGACAAATCCCTGTTGATAAAATAGCAATATATCTATATCTATGTATGTCTTTATTGATTAATAAGTTATGTCAGAATAGCATAACCATGTGTAAGGTACACTCAGTAGGCTTACTTGGACATCAGGTAGAAGAGATAAGGAGCGTACTTCATACAGGGCTTCAAAGGCATATCTGATAGTCATACTGATTAGACATGTGCACCGACAAAAAATTAATTCGTTTTCGTTTCAGTTGTTGTTTTGCTTTTTTTCGGAGATTCGGAAATTCGAAAATTCGAAAATTCGGAATTCGGAAATCCAAAAATTCGAATCTCTGAATTTCCGAATGTTCGGATTTTCAAATTTCCGGATTTCAGAATTTCCAAATTTTGAATTTTCGGATTTCCGAATTTCAAATTTCCAAATTTTCAAATTTTCGAATTTCTGAATTTTCAAATTCCAAATTTCTGATTTTTTGGATTTCGAAAATTCAGAAATTCAAAAATCCGCAAATTCGAAAATCTGAAAAAAAGAAAGGAAATCCATAAAATTCGAAATAATAACTAACTATTAAATTATAGGTATTGGAATTTCCAAATCTGGCTGCTTGTGAACGTAACGAATACAAATTTATCTGTAGTTACGAATTACCTGAAATAACAAATGCCGCTTCTAAACAAATGGAATGGAACAAATTAATAATAATAATAAAAAGGTTTTATTATTATTGTTATTTATTATTATTAGATTGTTACATACCATTCATTTAGATATCATTATCTCAGATAATTTGTAACTTCGGATAAATTTGTTCTCGTTATGTTCACAAACAGCCACATTTGAAAGGAAATTCCAATACCTATAATTTAATAGTTAGTTATTATTTCGAATTTTACTGATTTTCTCTCTTTTTTTCAGATTTTCAAACTTTCTAATTTTTGATTTTCTGTCTTTTCGAATTCCAAAAATTCAGAAAATTCTAAATTCAAAATTTCGGAAAGTCGAAAATTCGAAATTCGGAAATTTGAAAATTTGGAAATTCAGAAATCCGAAATTCGGAAATTCGAAATTTGGAAAGTCAAAAATTCAGAAATTCGAAATTCAGAAATTTGAAATTCGGAAATTCATATTTCGGAAATTCAGAAATGCGGAAATCCAAAATTCGGAAATTTGAAATTCAGAGATTTGGAAATTTGAAATTTGGAAATTCGAAAATTCAGAAATTCGAAAATCTGAAAATTTGGAAATCCGAAAATTCAAAATCCGAAAATTCGAAATTCAGAAATTCGAAATTCGGACACTCCAAAATTCGAAAATTGGAAATTCGGAAACTGGAAATTCCGAAATTCCGAAATTCCAAAATTCGGAAATTCCGAAATTCAGAATTTAAAAATTCGGAAATTTGAAAATTCAGAAATTCAGAATTCGAAATTCAAAAATTCGGAAATTCAGAAATTCAGAAATTTGGAAGTTCGGAAATTTGGAAATTCCTAATTTCGGAAATTGATAAATTTGGGAATTCAGAAATTTTGGAATTAACTAATTTGTCATACTAATAACTAATAGTTTGTTAAAAAACGAATTTGGAACTAAACGAATTGCACATGTTTAATACTGATAGTCATAGTAATAATAGTGGTATAGCTATATATAATCAGATACTTTCTTGATCCCAGTGATCACATCACCAGTGAGTCTAGATAGCTTATGGTTAAATGTCGTAATCGAAGGTCTGAGAAATAGTGGGGAGATCATGTAGGAATTCCCTGGCATCTAATCTCTATGATAAGGAACAGATGTGTTTAGTATTCACAGGTTGGAAGAGGATAATTAGGGGGGATTTGTTTGGCGTAGATGTGAGTAATCCTCATTGGAATAGCTAGGTGGACTTGCAGGGATATGATACATGGCTTTTGAATGGTGAGGGAAACAAGTAGTTTCCTGCCTGGGGTAGTAACTCCTCCAGTACCTTGTTGAGTTGATTGTCTTTCTTCTAAAGGAGGAGAAGGTCCCAGCAGGATGAACAGGAGATTGCAAGGGAGAAAGGGGAAGTAGTAGTGAGCAGACAAAATAGATAAATAACGTTATCCTCCCTTACACTTGTAAACATTGTGCTAAGAGAGAAAAAAAAAAAGGCACATAGTATTTTGAGTAGAAACTTAGGATAGTCTCATGTATATTCAGATGGCTGGACAGTCGAAAAGAGTTTGCAGGGTTATGTGTATGTTTAAAGAGCAGACCGGAGGAGAATAGTAACAACAAACTATATAATTAAACAGCATGAGCTTCAGTATTACATAACTAAGTGAGGGGAAAATTTTTCATCCTGGAGCAAAGGTGTGAAGAGGATCTTGGTTAAGGGAGAGCAGGGTGGAGGAACTCACTGTGCTTTTAGTCTCGTCATGGTTTGCGATGAGCCGGGGAAGTAGGAAGGCTCTCGCCTCCTTGACGCCGGCAGACAACTGGCTGAGGTGAGGCAGATTTGCGGCGTCTGGTGTTAGAGGGGCCTTGTGGTCGGATTTCAGCCTTTGAGGTTGCTTGTAGTAGTGGAGGTAGTCGAAAGGCGCCGTACCAATCTGGTAATTCTACTGTGGGTAGATCAAGGCTTTCACAGAATGACTGCATATCTTCTGGGACACGTAAATTGGCTGTGTGGCCCATAGCAGCGGCAGACATTTGTTGCAGCGTTATGTGAGAGAGATCCTGATAGAGTTTGATTTCTGCATGTCAGGGAAATAGGCGCATCCCTATGCGCAATACTACAAGGATGGTGAATCGGCATAGGCAAGGGCACGCTGACGAGCATCAGCGCACAAGGATGTGCAGCATCACAACCAGACGGACGGCACACACACGACGTGATAGGGGCGCCACTGCCTATTTAAACCCGCTGCTGACAATGGCGCATCGCTGGTTTATCGTCAGCTTCCCCTGTGTTCCTGTGCCTTGTATCTCCTGCTTATCTGATCTCCTGTGTACCAACCCGGCTTGTCTGACCTGCTCCTTCTGATTCCTTGGCTTGACCCCCCGGCTTGCATCTGACTTCCTCCCGCCTGCTTCCTGCATCTGACCCCGGCTAAGGGATTCCGCTTATCCTGTCTCCTGTGCTAAGGACTCAGCTGCTCTTTGATCTTGGACTGTCTCGCTGTGATTGACCCCTGGCCTGGCTCCTGACTCTGCTACCTGAATATCTCACTGGTCCTCATCCACTGGACCTCCTAAGCACACCTGCTTCCAGTAACTTTGCCTGTCCTACCAAGTTCCTGGCAACCAGCTCCACCAACCAGGCAACCCGTGCTTCTGTGGGCACCACATCCCCTGTGTCATCTTTAGGGTTGTGCTGCACTCTGCAGCAAGGGGAGCCCTCACAGCATCTCGGCCTCCTACCAAGTTCTTGACACTGCACCATTATAAATGATGCAACCCCAGTTTCTTGCTCTTCTGAGAATTTTTTCCTTAAGATGGTAGTTTACTATATAGCAAATTACATCCCTTGGGGGGTCTGAGTCCCTGCCTCAGGGACTCGGTGCCCTGTGTAGTCCATGTCGATTGGGGTTTCCTGCAGCCTCTCCAGCAGGTCATTGAATATGGTGAGGATCACTGGTGTTAGCTGGTTCTGTTCCACAGACTCAGGGAGGCCTCAGATACGTAGGTTGTGTCAGCATCCCCGGTTATCCAGGTCTTCTAGGTGGCGGTGTATTTCCCACAGCTGCACAGTTTTGTAGTTGTGGTTACCTGGATCTGGTGGATAGCAGTATCATGGCGGTTGTCACATCTTCTACCTCCTCAAGACACCAGGCTACTCCCTAAATGTCAATGCAGAGCTCTGAGATGGCAGCAGAGAGCATGCTTTTGATATCAGCCTCCACGTTCTGGATGTCTCCCAGGCTTAACAGTTGAAAGGGTTGTGGAGTAGATGTCACTGGCTGAGAATGGGAAGGCTCCGAGGGGAGTCTGTAAGGTGAGCTTGCAGGTGCTGGGCTTTCAGGGGCCTGTGTCAGAGAAAATTGAGTATTGTCCATGATATATTTTTATTTGCACTAACATACAATTTTTCAGGCAAGCTTTCGGGGTATGTCCCCTTCTTCAAAGTCCAAGCAGTACTGATTCACAAATTTTTAAGCAGCATGTTAAAAAAAAAAAAAAAGGGAAAGCCAAACACATACAAATCAGTGGTAATAAAGATAGCAGCAGAGTTAGTGAGATAAGACAGTAGTAGTAGTAGTAGGGGCCTGTGTGGAAGCTGTGGTGTCTTGTGGCCGGGTCTGGAATATCTCTGCAATATTGCGGCTGAGCTGTGTGCTAGAGTTGCGGGGTGGGCAGGAGCGCGGTATTGAGGAGCTCCTGATGGGTTTCCCTATGTTTGCTTCGCTGGAGCCTGTCTTTAGGAGCAGTGAAGGACCTCGTGGTGTTGGAGCAGAGAGTTTAAGCATCCATCTTAGTCTGGGTCTTGGCCACGCTCCCCCCCCCCCATTGTTATATATGGCATAAAAAACTGACAGTTTGGAACCTCACAGGGTCCCTTTCTCAATGCAACTTTGTGTCTTCTTTGTATTACATTTTGGCATGAGTACTAGTACTAGGTTGAGTACTGTAAGGGGTGTAGCTTTAATTTGGACTTTATATGGTTGCTCTTGGTAACTGCACCTCATTGATCTCTGCAATAACTACAATAATCCTCTTAGTGCCTATGAGCACTTAACTTTTCAAACTTTCAGAGCCTGTCCAAAGATATATAATAAGAAATACCAACATCAGATGTAGGCAGGTTAACATAAGTGAAAATTCCTATATCTATATCAGAAAAACTAGAAAAAAAAATTCTAGTTGTAATGAAAAATCTTACCAGAAAAGCAATACACATGATAAACAATTTAGAAAAAAGGATCTTAGACAATGAGAACACAACTAATTCCCGATCAGTTTCTATAGCAACACTTCTGAACACTATTCATGGCCTTATTGATGCAGAGAAAGTAGATGACTTAAAGAACAGATTCTGATAAGATAGAATGAGCATCATAAGATAACTGCAGTTTAATCTATTAAAGTGATTGTAAAGGTAATTTAAAAAAAAAATAACAAGTATATCATACTTACCTCCACTATGCAGCTCGTTTTGCACAGAGTGGCCCCAAACCTGTTCTTCTAGGGTCTCCTGGCAGCTCTCGTCCCCACGTCTGATAACCCCCTCGGAGAAGCGCTTCCCTGAGGGGCTTACCTTGTGGGCGCGCTCCCGAGTCCAGCATTCGGCATCCATAGAGGCCGAATGCAGGACTTGGCCCCACCCCATCGCTCGTGTCATTGGATTTGATTGACAGCAGCTGGAGCCAATGGCTGCACTGCTATCAATCTATCCAATCAAGAGCCGAGAACCCCGGGCAGAGAGACAGCACGTACCCATGGGTCAAGTTCCAGGGCTCAGGTAAGTAAAACAGGGGGGGCTGGGGGGCCAGTCACTGACAGGTGTTTTTTCACATTAATGCATAGGATGCATTAAGATAAAAAAACACAAACATTTACAACCCCTTTAAGGATCTAATGCTAGTCACTTTTAATGGAATATGAAAAATTCTTAAAATTAAGATACCACAAATAAGCACTGTTATGTGTTAACACAAGTATACTGCCACATATGTAAAATAAAAGATTTTGAATACACCCACTAAGGCATACAATGAGAAGAATGGCAATAATAATGTAAGTTGCACACCCAGAGCTACTTCTACAATAGAAAAAATAACACACAAATTAACTTCACTATTGACCCAGAGATTTGGAAAAAAATCTGGTCCTCCACTGTCCAGTGCTCTATTAATGTCTCTGGAATAAAAGAGTTATATGTTATGGTGTATAGCCTTTCAAAATTTAATTCCACTACCCCAGTACATATTTTAGTGGCCATCATTTAAAAAAAAAAAACATTTTTCACACCTGGTGGGAATGCCGTAAAATCAGAAAATTTGGGACTACAGTATGCCAATGAATATATGCATTAAACTAAGGGCAATCAGCGCAAACCACACTATGTATAAAAGAGAAGAAAAATATGCAAGCTGAACACTACAGGATTCACCAACCCATAAATTAAACTAAGGGCAATCAGCGCAAACCACACTATGTATAAAAGAGAAGAAAAATATGCAAGCTGAACATTACAGGATTCACCAGCTCCTCAGTCTTCTTGCACACACAGCAGTGGTGACAGGATTCGATTATGAAACCCACAGAGCGTTACTATTAACTAGTTGCAGTCTCTATTCAATCACTGGCGGATGTTGATGATCGGTGCCCTCAAGAGATCCAGGTTGTAATTAGTTCCGAAGGAACCCAGGCTCTATATAATTAAGGGGTCCACCTAGTCCGGTAAGCGCTTTTTACTACTGGTTTGGCGATTATTGATGCTTGTGGGAACGACACCAGCATTTTCTTTCCGGGACCAATGCACTTGTTTCATGAGTTTTAAAGGACATTTCATCATTTGCGCTGCACTAATTTTGTTTTAAAATGAATATATGCAGTCCTGGAGAGGGAAATTAGTAATGGATTCCAAGGAGGCTCTCCTGATACCTGCTGACTGCACCTAAAGACCATTACAATTATTCATCTTCATATTTTCAGCAACAAAACATGTCCTGACCAAGGCATGGCATAGACTCCATTACCCACAGTATCTCGGGTTAAGCAGAAGCTGTCATGGTATATACTAATACATAGGAACCATGGATCTCAAACTACTTACCTAATAACTTTCAAACTGTCCACATACCATCTGACCCACGTCAGGTTGTGCCATTGCTCTGTATGCCAGGGGCCGGTCCTGTGTCTATCTTTCGACCTCTTACCTCTCCCAACCTCCTCTCCACGTCATCTTTCTTATTTTTCATTTTCGTCCATATTTCTCTTCTTTGTTTCCCAGGGATTTGAAGCCATCTACAATCACACCATAACCTGGCTCTTGATGAGCTACACCAATTCAACTGCCTATTGTAGCAGACTGGGCTCTGCTAGTTTACATATGATTTAACACCATTTCTCTAGTAGTGTTTCCCTTACTACCACCATACAGGATAAAGATGGTCCATATTTTGTTCCTGTGTTTGTGTGCCTCTCCTGGCTGAACTTCCTGCCTAGTTATTGGCTTTTTGTCTCAAAATTTTTGTATTAGTGCTGAGGTGTCCTATAATTCTGGATTATTGTATTATTGTTTACTGGACGTTGTCTTGACTGCTGATTCTGTACTGCTTTTGCTGTTACTGACCTTGGTCAGCCTCCTTTACTTGCTCTTCCTGCCAATTTAGTCTCTTGTTGCCTGGCTGTTGCTGATCACTGTACAAAAAAGTGGCCACTGCCCCACCTATAACTGGTCTTTGTAGCAAGGAGCACTGGCAGGGTATGTCAAACAAATATAAAGAGATTTCCAAGCTCAAACTTACCAACCAGCCAGCACCAAATTGACCTGTTTAACAATATGCGTTAAGAACAGGGGTTTAGTTGCACACATTTGCAAATACATGTGTAAGCTGCAGGCCCCGCTGGCTTTGCTGATAAGTTTGAGCTTGGAAATCTCTTTATATTTGTTGCTGACCACTGCCTGTCTCCTGGTCATGCTTCCATCTTCTGCTCTGGTGCCAAGCTGCTGCTGCATCCTACCCTGAAGACTGTCACTACCAGGCCCACCCACCTAAAGAGCGGACATCACCAGACAGCTACTGTGGCCCTTGTGCCACTCCATGCCTTCACACTCTCTGTTGGGCAGGAAGTGCAAAAGAGGGCCCCACAACATTCCAGTCTTTGCCAGGTACATTATAGTGTGTATATATATATATATATATATATATATATATATATATCAATAATCAGCCAAGCACATTGGAAGAAGCAGTCTGAGTTTATACCAAACAAAACATGCATACAGAAAAACACAGCGTGTCTTCAGCAAGCAGAAAATACAAAATAGTCCATACTCTGGTTCAAAAGTACAAAACAAGTTAATGGTGTACTGCCACCATACCAGTCCCACTCTAGGATTTTGGGGTTTCCCCTTGGCTTCAGGGGTTCCTGTAGGTTTTCGCAGCTCAATCCTAAACTCAGTTCACCCTGCTCACACAGATGTTCAGCTCACTCTCTCACAACCAGGTGCCGACTGCTTCCTCTTCCTTTTCTGGACTCTGAGACATCTGGGTTAACCCCATGCAGAACCAAAATCCCTGTAATCAGGGTTTGGGAGGGTCTTCTCTCCCAAAACTCTTCAAACCTCTGAAATTCTGGGTCCCTAATAAAAAAATAGCAATTTAGAGAGTACTGGAAAAGAGTCCTCTCCAGCTGGAATACCCAGAACACCTCACCCTGCCTGGGTGAGAACCCCTGAGTATTCAACATTACCTGGAAATCCTCTCCATTAAAGGGACCACAAACTAAATAGTTTGGAAATATATCTGTTGCTCAGAACCCCAACCCCTCTATCAGTTCATCTATTCAGGGTATTGGGGCAGCGGATATGTATTGGACTTCGATACGTCAATGGGGTTTGTGAACTTGTTGCAAAACCACAGAGTTCCATTGAGTTTTGGTAGCAACTCAATCTGACTCAACCATTTGCTAAATTAAGTTCCTGCATTTTCCAAACTTCCTCTGACACCATTTTCATGTGTGCTTCACAAATGCGGTAGATCAGGTTCTGTGACAATGTCATGCTCAATCACCTTGGTAAGACCTACCTGTAATGAAAGTTCAATGAACCCAGCATGCACTGTTAGACAATACCGTTGTTCATGCTTTTCAAAATGGGGTGCAGGTCTAGTGGATTGTGAGTACAGGAAAATAATCCATATGCTCATAGTTAAGAGGGAGATGCAAAAAAAACACATTTACAGTGGTCTAATAAATCCTCTATTTGTCCTACAATAACGTTCAAAAATCTGTCGTCTGTTGTCCGTAATGCTTTTTATACTCTATGCAAAGTCAGAAATTCTACAATGTTGTATTCTAAGCAGGCACAATTCCTTATTGATAACCATGATATATGAAATGGTCTATAAACATATCGTAAATATGCCAAAATCTAAAATAAATGAGTATGCTTTGAATTCAAAGTAAAATACACTATTTATGTTCTGTAAGGTTTATTTATACTGAAGGACATTTCAGAATTTGGGGCAATTTGTACATAATGAATATGCATTTTAAAGAGGCTTCAGACAGTAATATATGGCATTTTATTTCCTTTATGGGATAACTGGCCATGGAGCTTGAAAAACACTGTGTCAAGTTCATCTCCCCACAGCAGTGACAGTTCGTGTAATCAGCCAATTTGCAGTTGAAATGTGACATACCTTTAATTGGCTCAAGCCATTTTGGTGATATTTTTTATTCCAATGGTAACATTTAAGTACATCTAAGTTGTTTTGTTTTACTGCCATTGATTCTCTGATTTTCTCTGAAGTCAGCAAATGAGCTGCTGTCACAGTTTATGACGCTGTGTTGTAATTAAAAGCCTTTGCAATGCGAGCATTAATCCTTTATTTTAATAAGCTTCGGTGACATCAGTTTGCAAAGAACAGAGGGTCGAAAATAACTGTTATGAATATTTATAATAAATATTCTCAAACTCTTAAACTTTTGATAGATACGGAAATGCAGTAAATGGAATGTGACATTCAAACAGATTCTAAGCCATTACATTGGTTAGGCAGTTGCCTCATAATTTTTTTATTTATTTAACATTGAATAGCATTGTATTTGCTCATGAGTTTTCAGTGATCACTTTTTGCTCATAAAAGACTTCTGGTCTTTAGCTTAAAGTGATTGTAAAGTCTTGTTTTTTTTTCTATAGAACTAACAAAACATGTTATACTTACATGCTCTGTTGCAGTGATTTTGCATAGAGCAGCCCAGATCCTCCTCTTCTCGGGTCTTTCTTCTACGCTCCTGGCTCCTCCTTCCTGTTGAATGCCCTCACAGCAAGTAGCTTTCTATGGGGGCACCCAAGATGAGTTGCAGCTCTGTGTGCCCATTCAAACACGGAGCTGTGGTTCGGCTCCACCTCTCTCTCTCCTGATTGGCTAACTGATTTTGTCTGACAGCAGGGGGAGCCAATTGCACCGCTGCTGTGTCTCACTCAATCAGTTCTGGATGGCCGAGACACTCGTGGACATCGCTGAAAAGAGATGAGGCTCCGGTAAGTATTAGGTGGGCTGCTACACACAGAAGGTTTTTACCTTAATGCATAGAATGTATTAGGATATAAACCCTTCTGATTTTACAACCCCTTTAACACATTGAGCCCAATAAAATAAACATTCCCCTGTAAACTGTTAAAATTATTACCCTGGCATTTGCAGTTTACAACGTTCTATGCTGCTGACTTTTGCTCTCTCAGTGCTGCTTCTCTGAACTTTTGGTCTTCACAGGAAAGAGTTAACAACGGACAGTGCAGTCTTGAGCCAGTCTGTTAGCTTGGAGAAGAGAGGAGGAAGAAGGAGGGAGGAACAGGGGAGTGCCCTGTCATCTTATGCTACGAGTCTGTGTGTTTCTATTGATGCACAACTCTAGTTCCTACATGTAAGCAAGTGTGGCTACATAAGATGACAAAAGATGTCACCCTGAAACGGGAAACCGGATGCAGCAGCCATGGTACCAGTTTAAACAGGAGCAGAGCAGGATTAAAAGATGAAGAAGCTGCATACTCAGTAAGTGATTAAATTGGCTGCTGAAAGTGCCTAAAAAACTGAGGGTCTATCACTTTAGATAACATAAGTTGAAAATAGTATCAAAGGTAGCAGTATGCCCTAACACCTAAGCCTAATTCCCGGAAGATTGATGACTTTCTAAATCTGGTACCAGTGCCAGAGTTGAGTACTGATTTTTTTATACAGTTAATTTTTCAGGACAAGTTTTTGAGAAGTCTTCTCTCTTCTGCTGGTCCATGTTGTACTAGTAAACAAATGTTTGGCAAAAGGTATTAGTAGAACTATTGTCAATGTATAGAATATAGGGTTCCAAAGAAGAACTTACCGATCCTGAGAGAACTGTAAATCAGTCTTCTGCTCTTGAATCAAACTACCTCGGGAGCCCTCAAAAATGTTGTCATTCCCCTTAAAGGGCCAATGCAAAATATAAACAAAAAAGACTTACTCCTGCGCTCGTGAGGGCATTATTGGTGTGGCTACGTAGTACTGTTGAAATAGCCAAACTGGAGAAGGTGGTCAAATGTGTCCCACTGCCTAGACTGACCAGGGGTTGGTCTGAAGAAGATAGTGTGGGAAGGATGGATGGAAGGCGCGTGATCAAACACTTGCATCAAATCATACAGTTTATTCATGAGCAATGGAATACATACATGAAGGAAATAAAAACATACTATGTTTCGTAAAATAAGGTTACAAAATATGCACTTGTAGAATTACAAGTGGGACATGCCCAAACAGGGGCAAGTACTAAAGAATAGGCTGACGTGTTTCGAGGATAACCTCTTCATCAGAGCTTTGAGAGAAGGAACACAGTCTGTATAAACAAATGGACCAACATGTATGCACATAGGAAGGAGTGGCTAGTGAGGAGACATATCATGTGAAGGATAGTTAGTTCTCCTTAGCTCCATGTAAGTCCACATCAGAGCGCTCTAAATGCGTCAGCCTATTCTTTGGTACTTGCCCCTGTTTGGGCATGTCCCACTTGTAATTCTACAAACGCATATTTTGTAACCCTATTTTACGAAACGTAGTATGTTTTCATTTCCTACATGTATGTACTCCATTGCTCATGAATAAACTGTATGATTTGATGCAAGTGTTTGATCATGCGCCTTCCATCCATCCTTCCCACACTATCTTCTTCAGACCAACCCCTGGTCAGTCTAGGCAGTGGGACACATTTGACCACCTTCTCCAGTTTGGCTATTTCAACAGTACTACGTAGCCACACCAATAATGCCCTCACGAGCGCAGGAGTAAGTCTTTTTTGTTTATATTTTGCATTGGCCCTTTAAGGGGAATGACAACATTTTTGAGGGCTCCCGAGGTAGTTTGATTCAAGAGCAGAAGACTGATTTACAGTTCTCTCAGGATCGGTAAGTTCTTCTTTGGAACCCTATATTCTATACATTGACAATAGTTCTACTAATACCTTTTGCCAAACATTTGTTTACTAGTACAACATGGACCAGCAGAAGAGAGAAGACTTCTCAAAAACTTGTCCTGAAAAATTAACTGTATAAAAAAATCAGTACTCAACTCTGGCACTGGTACCAGATTTAGAAAGTCATCAATCTTCCGGGAATTAGGCTTAGGTGTTAGGGCATACTGCTACCTTTGATACTATTTTCAACTTATGTTATCTAAAGTGATAGACCCTCAGTTTTTTAGGCACTTTCAGCAGCCAATTTAATCACTTACTGAGTATGCAGCTTCTTCATCTTTTAATCCTGCTCTGCTCCTGTTTAAACTGGTACCATGGCTGCTGCATCCGGTTTCCCGTTTCAGGGTGACCAATCCCTGGCATCCTGTACATATTAGATACTATTTTTACTCCCCCTAGCTGAAATGTTTCCATAATTCCATGTTGGAGGGCTCTACCATACCCTCCAAATGCTCACCACTCACAATCATTTGCATACCAAAGCCAGATAAATCTCAGTAAACTCTACAACTCTTTTCCCTTTTAAATGTAGACTACAGAATCCCAACTTCAGCAGTTTTGGCAACCCACCTAAACCATTTCTTCACGTCTTCTTCACTAATTATAAATGTAGTTGACGACAATAGTAACCATTAGTCTCCCTTACAAATCTAAAAATCCTTTTCTATTTTTAGATAACTTTTACAGCTTAAACCAGGGATCCTCAAACTACGGCCCTCCAGCTGTTGCAGAACTACACATCCCATGAGGCATTGTAAAACTCTGACATTCACAGGCATGACTAGGCATGATGGGAATTGTAGTTCCTGAACACCTGGAGGGCCATAGTTTGAAGACCCCTGCCTTAAACCATACATGAACAGCCACTACATTTGATTGGATGTAGATGCACAGCCTACAATTTTCTGCACAGCTCCTTTGATTTTTCATTGGATTGATGTCAGGCAGAAGGCAGCAGATAGGGTCACCCATTGAGTGAATTTAGTTGGTTCATCTGGAACTGGACAAAATTCACTCTGTGTATGGACAGCTTTATGTTGAACATAGATGAATCATAAGTCTTATTTTGTCACATTCTTTATAGGCAGACTATAATCAGTTTTTTTTCTTTTCTTTTTTTTTCTATGCAACCATGTTACCTACCAGAACTAGACATCAAACTAATGATTTGTTATTTCTCTCAAAGATCTTAAAGATTTGGACATTCCATTGTTCGTGTAACTCATGGTGACTCTTCATTGCATAATTTATTATTCAGGGTTCTGCCAGTGTCCATCACAAGATTCTTCAAAAAGCTATTAACAGCTTCATTTGGAAAGGCAGAATGGGAGGTCTCTCTCTACATAATTTAATTCATTATTACTGAGTAATCAAAGTAGCCAATGCTGGTGGCCTAACCCTAAATGTGTTTCTCTAGAATCATTTTTAACCATTTATATATCTTCCTAGCTTTGATATAAAACACAGCCCTTGCCTTATTTAAAGTGCATGTACAGCCACAACCTTTCATTTGTAGTTTTGCATAGGGAAGGGATAACGTTTTTTTTGCTGTCTGTGTACTGTGGGGAGATTTCTCTTTTGTCGTAAAGACATGAGAAATTCACAATAGAAAATAGAAAACATATCAAATGTTTAAACTAAGAAAATGTACCATTTTAAGAAAAAACAAAACATTTTGAAATTGATGGCAGCTACATGTCTCAAAAAAAGTTTGGACAGGGCCATAATTACCATAGTGTAGTACCCCTTCTTCTTTTAACAACACTCTGTAAACCAGGGGTCTCAAACTGGCGGCCCTCTAGCTGTTGCGAAACTACAAGTCCCATGAGGCATTGCAAGGCTGACAGTTACAAACATGACTCCCACAGGCAGAGGCATGATGATGATGATAGTTTTGCAACAGCTGGAGGGCCTCCAGTTTGGGACCCCTACTGTAAACACACAGGAACTAAGGAGACCAGTTCCTGGAGTTTTGGGAGAGGAACATTGTCCCATTCTTTAGCCCGCTGTCATCTGAAAACAGGTCACAGGTGTGCAGAACGAATTGCATCCTTGTGATCCATAGGAGCAGCATAATAGCTTTGGCTGTACTTCTCCTTTAACCCCCACAGTAACAGAAGATAAAAAGAGACAGAGGCAGAGGACTTTGGATTTCAACTGAGTGCAACAGTCACCAGAAAATGGGACACTCTTCATTCATGGTAACTACCATCCCTGGTGCTGCTCTTTGAAAAGATGCATTTTACTAAACTATAGCTTTTATTTTGATGGTGCATTCTCCTGCCAGTTGTGGGTGGAATACTTGAATCCAGCAAGTTTTCTCCTGGTTGCTCAGAAGCCTGCCTCCCACCCTCTTTTCAAAGAGCTTTTACAGCTGCTGGGAGGCAAAGATAGATTTTGCTACACAAAGTTCTGTAAGCAGACAACAGAATACTGATAAATCAAAAGACATCACATTGCAAGGGGTTACTAGATCAGGAGGCAGAAAACATCTGCAAAAAATACTTCAACGTGTCTAGGTAATTTTTTAGCTTGTTAAAGATTTTAACTTAACAGTATATACAATAATTTTATTTAATGTAAAACAAATATTTTAAGACTGGACAGCAGGTATGCTAGTGCCTATGACTTGTAGTATTACTTCAGACAGACTGCTTTTCTGGCTGTCAAGAAGAATCTAAGAAAAACAATAGCACTAACAGCTGACTGTGAATGGAGTTACTGAAGTGTTAAATACAGATGGTGAAGCAACAACAAGCTTAAGATTTACTGCCTGAACATCCTTAGTTGTACTTCTGGATTGTATTTCTTTTTTTCTGTCTTATGTCTTCTGTCAGTGCAAACAGTAATACAAAGAAGTTAACATGTATAGAGGAAGAAAAACTGGTATTTGAACAAAACAGGCAAACTTCATGTTTAATATCATTAAAAAAACAATTTGATCCATACTGATTCTATTTATTTTGTAATCTTTTGTCTTTGAAAGCTACTGGGAAAGTCATGTACAATTAATATTTTTGTTAGACCCTTTGGCTCTTCTCTACTTTTAAAGTTTTTTTTTTTTTTTTACTACAGTATGTACCTCCTAACATTTACTACAGTTAACACTTTTATTTTATTTTATTACATATATAATTTATAATGTAAGCACTTGGTAGGTTAATGTCAGGTATATGTGCAATGAAGGTTTAGTGAGAACTTCAGTCTGGAAGTTGGGTGGCATGTAGTGGTTTCACAAAACAAAGGTGCAGCGCTAAAATAAAAATTAAAGAAATACATGCAGTGTAATCATCTAATGAATGCAAATTAATGTGCTTCACCTCATATGAGATTAAATCAGAAAGTCCAAATCAGAGTTATAAATCAGAAAGTCCAAAATAAAGAACTCAACTCTGAAACAGTATTCTTCCAATCGTGAGAAGAGTAATAGATGTGGATCCTAAACACCATAAATTATTCCGGCTGCTAAACCACACAACACCTCAGTGCACAGAAAGAAGGGGGACTTACCAGATTTATTTAACCCCCCCTGTAAAGGGTGGTCAATCAGCGCTTGTGTTTTTACTCCACAATATCCTGCTTCCCTCGTAACCACATGTCAAATGATGGTATTGCTATGTTGTCAAAGATCACTAAGCACACACAGTTAATATGGAAATGCTGTCATGAAAGAAAAGAAGAAACAATCTCCATAGTGTAATCCAGTTAAAAAACAACAGTTTAATATGGTAAATGCACTTACAACAGAGATATCTTAACCAGGCACTTCATGTCACATAGACCAGTGGTTCTCAACCTCAGTCATCAATTACCCACAACAGGTCATGTTTTCAGGTTTTCCTTTACTTTGCACAGCTGCTTTAAATTAATATCAATGACATGGTGTTGATAAGAGCTATTTTATCTAAGGGAAGTTCCCAAAACACGGCCTGTTGGGGGTACTTGAGGACTGAGGTTGAGAACCACTTACATAAACAACTACTATTTCAGAAAGCAAGATGACCAGTACTGGTTTACTGCTGTCAGCCAAACTGGTCCAGTGGTAAGGGTGTGGAGGCTTCATTCCAGGTGGGTTTTATAGGACATATGGAGTAGGGGGCTTTGATGTAAAAGTATTAGGGTCTGGGTTTCATATGAGCCCCTCTTACAATGAAATTTGTGATGGTACTATGGGAAAATTGTCTTGGATTCATTCTATGCATGCTGAATTGTAACCCTGCAATATGTATATCATACCTACTGTATGAATAATTGAACCAGGCAACATTTTTCCAATCCATTTGGTGATATTATGGACATTGCTTCCCCTCTTTCCTTTTCTTAAGCTATCTACAGGCATCAGGTATCCAAAATCAGGATTACAGTATGTAAAAAATCCAGCTACCAAATGCTCTTAAACATAAGTGAATGGAATCATGAACAACCTGTGAAAAATAAAATAGCACACCAAAAATATGCAGTGGACCTGCTAAATAAAATTAGAAAGTTCTATAGTGATAAGGGTCCAAAGTCCGTGGTGTATGAGGTGAGTAGAAGTCCTCTCCAAGAGTGGAAAACCGTAGGCCTGAGAAGTGGGAAAACCCTCTGATGGGAAGGCAGCCACAGATGGCAAAGCACATAAATCTTCAAAAATGACAATAAATGGAAAAGAGTTGGGTACCCTTACTGGATCCGTAGGACACACATGCCGTATAGCAGTGCGTCGGTAAATCTTGAGGGATAGTCTCCCGTGGTGTCAAGGCAGATGGTGTCCTGTGAATCCCGATCACACTTGAAGATTAGCCGTCACGGACAGGAGCTGGACCACTGGCTTGCACGTATCAGCAGAGTAATAGATGCCCCTCCCTAGGATACTTCACTGCAGTCGCCAAAAATCAGGGTAAGGTCATGTGATCACAAAACAGCACTGTATATGCAGACAGTCTCTCTCTGTGATGTGCTCCGTAGTCCCAGGAAGCGGTGCTGTCCCCCGATGATCGCAATGACAACAAACACATGTCCTGGCAGCGACTACTGATCAGCTGGTGCTATAGGGAAGTGAAGGGTGGAGCCACCACCGTCTATTGACATGAACCTTAATATGGCACAGGCTATCTCAAATCAGATACTTTAAACAGGCATGACCCACTTTTTCACCATGCCACACACCACCGAATCATTTTAACAGAAACCAAACCATAACTGACACTACTTAGTTATTTGCATGTCACGTTTGATCAGCAATCTAAAACAGCCTTTCTTAACATTTAACTTCAGAGTAACCCTTGAAATATTTTTCAGATCTCAGGGAACCCCCACTAAAAAGTATTATACAGTATCTGCAGCTCATGATATATTAAAGTATTTGACACCCACACCAATCCTTTTCTATAATGCGGCCCGCAAAAGACCGATTAGATTTTTTTCATCTTTTGCTGGTGGAATTCCAGCCAGCAAAAGATGGAGAGCATGTTCTCAATTTTTCGGTTGGGAAAAGTTCCTATCTGAAAATGCGATCGTCTGTGGCAATTCCGAAGCGCAAAATCCCTATGCATGCTCGGAAACAATTTGACGCATGATCGGAAGCATTGAAGCACCTTTCATCAAATAAACATGAGGATATCTCCATATCAATATAATATCAATTCAATATTCCCACCTCAGGGTCATAGTTAAAATAAAACACTCAATAGCAAATTATATATTAATAATGTAACACATGATTTCAGTTCATCAATAGGGTAAAATTAGTAATAATAAAAATAAAAATAATATTAATAATATTAATGATACATAAAATAATATATTCTGATTAAAATATGGACCTGATGAGAATAAATAAATAGATAAAAATTAGCAGATGTCCATATGTTTTTTTAAAGCCCTGATGAAGGGGGCATTTTAGGACCCTCGTAACCCATTGACTACTTTTTGGATTGTCCCCATGCCTTTTATTGGCAAAGTTGTATCTGGTCCACTTGGCAAGCGTGTGGCGCTTCAATTTCTATTTTTGTTATACAGTCTTACACTACAAGCCAAGGAGACCTTGGGGATCCTCAGTGTTGTAGAGCCGCCTGCCCAGGAAACAGATCATTTATATCAACATCCATACTTTGAACAGTAAGATAAGCTTATGCTATTTTACCATTTTCCCTTACACTGGTGGTCAGCAGAGAAGTGACCCTTTATATTGTTTTTTAACGGAAGAATACCTAGCAACCTCTGAAGGAACCATGGAGTTCTATGGAACCCTTGTCGAGAAAGCTGCAAAGGCTGCAAAAACTGGTGTGCTTGTAGACAGGTTGAAATACTGATTAGTGAGATGACTGCTGCCCCAGCCAAGGGGAAATAGTTAACTTGGTTTCCCACACTTTGTGCTGAGCTCTACCTCTCTCCCTATGCTGATAATAAAAGGGAGGAGAGCTCTGCCCAGCATACAGTCTGAATGGGAAGGAAAGACTTAGACAAGCCACAGTATGTAATCTCCAGCTGCTTACAGACAAGAAAGAAGGGGTAGCAGTTTCTCCTCAGAGAGCAAGCCTGCCTGCTGTCATATCCACTATGTAGGGGGTTTGCTGGGACCTGCAGTCCTCCCTGAAAAACACCAGTTCTGGAGATCTGCCACTGTGGACTCTGCTTTGTATGGACTCTTGCCTGTGCAGGTATGCTGGGGCAGCCACAAGCCTAAGTTAGGGATTTGTTTAGGGAAAAGACTGTGCATTTTGTTTTGGAACTGTGATGCTGAGAGTATCCAGTAAAGCTTTTAAAACTTTGTCCTTGCCTGGTCTGAAGTTACTCAAGGGTGTAATGCAAGTAACCAGCACGCATATGGGGTATGAAGACAGCAGTACAGAGTTAATGCGGTACAGAAAATAGCAAATGGTTACCAAGGGTAACAAAGGTTTTACATGCAGCTGGTTGTAAGCATGTACATGTGGCAGGTGGGATAGCTTCTTGCAGGAGGAGTTGTTGTCGCACTCTCTCCATGAACGGTCTATCTCCACAGAGGTCCCTAGCCTGTGCACAGGTACAGAAGAGGAAGAGTTTAACTAAGTGCACACATGAAGTCCAGTTTATTTGTTCAAGTATACATGAGTAAAGGTACCCCATCTGCACGGTGAGTGACCCAGTCTACAAAGCCTAGCGTAGCCATCTGCATGCTGGTGTTCAAAAGTAAAATCAGAATGTTTTAGACTTGTCATATGGCGAAGCAACAGACCTCCTCAATAGTGGATTGTAAGTAAATCAGGATTAGGGCAACTGACAAAAGCTTCTAAATGAATAAGTTAAATGTGACCTGAGAATGACTTCATGCAAGCTATCTCTTAGGGCCGGTTCACATTGCTGCGTGGTGCGAGATCGCATGTGATTCGCACCGCACTGCAGTGCGAATCACATGCAATGTCCATTTGATGTGATTTCAGCCATACAGATAATATGACTGAAATTGCATCGCATTCAGATTAATCTCCCACAGGACCCTTTTTTTTTGGTCCGCACCAGAATCGGATCGCATGGGTATTCACACCTATGCAATCCGATTCATGTCCGAACTGTCAGTTCGCAGTGCGATATGCGAGCTGAAATGGGGGTGTCATTAACAATGTATTGACACTCCCTGCAGTTTGCATATGGCAGTGTGAACTGCCACGCGAGTCTGGTGCAATGAAGGAACCCGCAGTGGATTTGCAGGGTTCCCGCATCGCACAGCTGTGAAACGAGCCCTAAAGAAACACTGTCACCTTTCCTAAGCAGGAGAAAGTGACAGTGCCTGTGAAAAGCTGAGTCCCAACCACTTTATACTCTTTGATCCTTCCTCTGTGTTGGCAACTGCAAAATGCCTCTAGGTAGGGAATTGTCAAACAAAGAGCATGGGGGGCTTGGCACTGCCATGGAAAACATGTACCAAAGCAAAAGATTTTTAGAAAATTCCATTTGCCAAGGAGCCACGATTTTAATAACACTAAGGGCACTTTCACACTGGCAGCGCCTGGGCATCGCCTATAAAGCGGGGCTATTTTTAGCGGCGATTTACCGTCATTTTTGCAGCACTTTTCGACTAATAACGGGCGCTTTTAACCCCAGCTAACGACCGAAAAAGGGGTTAAAGCACCCACAAAGCACCGTAGGCTCTGTAGTAGGCTCTGAAGAAGAAGGTGCTACCTTCAAAACGCGTCAGCCGGCAGCGGTCTGCACGTCTTCCCCATAGGATCTGGAGACTGCCATCAGTGGATTGATCACCACTAGCCAAAAGATCATTCAAGCGAGATTTTTATCTACC
Source organism: Lithobates clamitans (assembly GCA_037952925.1). Taxonomy (NCBI): domain Eukaryota; kingdom Metazoa; phylum Chordata; class Amphibia; order Anura; family Ranidae; genus Lithobates; species Lithobates clamitans. Next base: position 12,885,437 of record JBBGZY010000190.1, read on the forward strand.
TTTGTGAGTAGTAGTTTTTATGTGTTCGTTTTAATAAACTCTTTTAAGGATAATGCACAAGGCCGGTGCGCCCTCTCTCTTCTGTTTTTTGTGCGCTTTAGGAGCGGTGTATACACTGCTCCTACAGCGCCTCAAATATGCTGCTTGCAGGACTTTTTTTAGCATCCTGTAAGCGCACTGCTACAGTGTGAAAGCACCTGGGCTTTCACATTGGATTGAAAGGTGAGGTGCTTTACAGATGCTTTGCAGGTGCTATTTTGAGTGCTATAGCACCTGTAAAGCGCCTCAGTGTGAAAGTGGTCTTAAAGTGAAATATAAAAATGCTAAATTCCCTTAAATAACAGACCTGAGGGCACATCTGTATAATGCATGCAACCTACTACAGAAAAAAACTGACATATACTAAGAAGCAAAATGCTACCACTTGACAGCTTCAGCCACTTTACTCCTATTTGTAAACAAAGTGGCTGGGAATTCCCTTCATCTATATCAGATCTTTATAGTAGATAAGGGTCTGGTATGACTTTAATGGGGGACACCACACATAAAAGAAAAAAAACTGGCATAAGGTTGCATCTAAAAATACATACCAGGCTTTGATAATGATCTAGTATGGATGTCAAATGAGACCACATGCAAAAAATAAAAAAAGAAATAACCTGCACTGCTCATTTATAACAAAAAGTAAACAGTCAATAAAAAACACACACAGTTTTTTGATAAGTCCATTATTTAAAAAAAAAGCCCCACAAAGTACATCCATCATTAATCACATTATCCAGTGATACAGATCCATCATCAATCACGATGAATAATCCCCAATATCAATAAAACTATGAACTGATGTACAAACAGCCCATAGACATCTTTGCAGAAAACTTGTGATTGTGTAGTACTGTGCTCAACTAGCTAAAGCCAGGTACACACTATTCAGTGTACCCATCTTTAGGTAGTTGAGCACTATAATATACTAACCCCGCAGGTTGAGTGAAAAAAGACCGTCAGCTCCGGTCAAAGCCACTGTACTAACTATGCAAGGTTAGTTCAACAATCTCCCCTGCTAAGCTGTTGTGTTCTGACAAGGGGGCTGCCCCCCCCGCCAGAACACTCTGATCGCACTCTCTGCCATTGGCTGAGAGCCTTGATTGGGAGTTGCTCAGGTTCTGGTTTTCCAGCATGCACATACGACAGAAGCCAGCCGAACTGGCTGTTGTCTTCCAACATTCGACCCGTGTGTACCCGGCTTAAGAGAGAACCAATACCAACCAAACTCGAACACTGTGCATTTTCTGGATGCTGCAATAGAGTGTCTGACCTTAGATCAGTTTTTAATTACCCTTAAAGTGGAGTTCCAGTCTTAAAAAAAAACAAAAAAAACCCCGCGATGGTTGCATCTTGCATAATACATTCAAGCATATTTAGTAAATTAACTATTTTTTGTTAGATAGTTGTGGAAATTACACACTGTCGTCTCCCACTTAAGTGAGCTCCCATCTTCAGTGTGGGCCCACTCGTAGCTCCTTCCGGGATACCCGATATCCCGAACTTAAAAAAACGGGTGGAACTCTGCTTTAAAGAGTAACACTTTTGTTGAGAAAAAAACATTCCCCTCTGGTGATCATGCTTTACCCCTCCCCCCCAAAACTTGCAATGGTGCTCATAAGTGAGTCTCCCTAACGGTGCTCATAAGTGAGTCTAAATGCTGCATTCTCTACTTTTTTTGTGTGAGAACCAAATTATATCAATAGCCCTCTGGGCTTTGTGCGAGTTCCATACCATAAAGGGGTCAGATGCTGAACCTACATTGTTAGTGAAAGATTCTGTTAAATGTTTGGAGAGTGATGTAGCATGCTGTGGATGCTGTAGAAAAAAAGTTGTTAGCACGCCAGATGTAGGAGTTTGGCAGTGAGGGTAAGTTTACTAGTGTAATGCTAACTGGTGCATGATATGGTATCTATGGAAGACAACTGTGCTTTCTATAGTAGCTGTTTTTCAGGAAGGAAGATGTGTATACGCGAAAAAGAGTTGTGGAAGGGAGAGAAGTAAGTATAATCGCATTTGTTGCCATGGTAGCATATCCACACATCATAAAGACCATACGTGTTTAAGAAGGCTTTATTGTTTTAAATTATTTTTATTAATTTTACTTGTAAAAAAAAAAAAAAAAAACAGGATATTGCAGCAGGACCTATATTAGAGGTCCACCAATTTAGCTTTGATCCATGTATGGTCTTCCCTAGTTTCCTCATAGACATCTACCAAGTCATTTATGGTCGTAGTGCATTCATCCATCTTGCTTTTGATGTAATGAACTCTATCTCCAATGTTGTGCAGATCAGTGGTGAATTTGTGTATGAGAGAAAAGAAGTCAGCAAATAAGTAGGATTGTAAAGACAGGAGCATGTCCTTCATGGTAGTGTCTAGGACAGGCTGTCCTGAGGCGGAGAAGGATGCTATAGATAATTGCAGAATGGTGTTGGTTTGCAAGGGGTTAATCCCCTGGCTGACGTCTGAGGAGAGTGGCGGTGGTGTGTCCACTCTTATGCAAACTTTTGCAGGGCTTAGTGATACTGGGTTAGTGCTGGCAGAGCGATTGGGGTTACAGGGGAACCTCTGGGTCTCCATTCTCTCCCTGTAAAGCATCAGGGAGGTCAGTGTAGGAGGACAAGGCGTGGGAAGCTGAGGTGGTGGTGCCATCTTGACTGTCTGCTCTCTGCGGTGCTGGCTGGAGAAAGAAAGCCGTAAGCTTTTGAGGACGTCCTTCCTCTTTTCTTTTCCTGGACATGGCTTCATAGGGGTGTCCGGAGGGTGAGAAGGTAGATGAGGAGAGTTTGGGGTTTGGGTAAAGCCTGCTGTCGCTCCTTGTCTGTCTCTAGCTAACACAGCTCTCGGCTTAAGCAGCCATGCCACGCCCTATTATTTAATTTTTCATCTTCTCTAATTGAGGCCACCTCTCTACTTAGATTAAGACAGGCATGATTCAGACAGTATCTGAGTATTTCTAAACTCAACTACTTTTATAGTGGTAGAAAATCCTATTCTGTAAGATGGAGATGGTGACCAAATAGTGGTTCAGAACCAAACAAGTCAGATCCAAGGCTGAAGATAACAAGCGGGTCCATGGTATGTTTTATCTTGATCTCCCTATATTCTTATCTGTCAATGTAAATATAGTATTTCAGTTCTTATGTATTGCTTTAAAATGTATAAAACTGAATTATAGGTGTAAATATCTAAATGTTATCTGCAAGGCTGAACACGAGAAAGAAAACCAAGTAATATCTTGCAGATGAGAGCAGGAGGGTCAATTAGACATAATAGGGAGATTCATTTAAAGAGGAACTAATCTCTGGAAGCAGTGCCCACAAAAAGGCAGGCAAAGGGCAAAAGACTAATCACCAGCATTATATGAATCATGCCCTGTGGTTTCCCTACAGCTGATCTATCCCCTCTGTGTTTTTTGGTAGAGGCAGGGCTTTGCTTCCTCATGTCAGAGCCTCCAGCGAGAACAACAAGGAACAGCACATTGTAACATCACCAAATCTCACTCAACTTCTGAGACTAGCAGTCAGAGCCTATAGTCAGCAGTACACTCATTTCACACTCCAGATATACAACTATGAGGCTGTAAGCACAGGGGTGCCTAGGCACACTCATTTACCAAGAAGTGCATGGCTATTTTCCAGAAATTCCAGGCAAAAGATACATTTGTTCAGGAAGCAGCTTAGGCATAATGATCATTTCTAAACTGACCTTATAACATAGCAAATCTTCACTTTTTGTGTTCAGTTCCATTTAAAGTCCACTCCTCCACTTTCCATGTACATAGGGGAAAACTATATTTAGAAAGGCAGTTCATTTGTATTAGTTAATTAAAACACAACGCCTACTGAAGAAAAGTCTGCTATCTTTGACTATCCTCAGGCAGTCTGTGTCCACTGGTCGTGGTAATATTTTATATGATAAGAAAAAATAACCTCTGCAAGTATTAGAACACTATTTAGAAAAGAAACTGAATGCCTATTTATATCACACAATTAACCACTTCAGCCCCGGAAGATTTGGCTGCTTAATGACCGGGCCATTTTTTGCGATTCGGCACTGCGTCGCTTTAACTGACAATTGCGTGGTCGTGCAACGCTGCACCCAAACAAAATTGATGTCCTTTTTTTTCCCACAAATAGAGCTTTCTTTTGGTGGTATTTGATCGCCTCTGCGGTTTTTATTTTTTGTGCTATAAACAAAAAAATAGCGACAATTTTGAAAAAAACACAATGGGGGTTATTTACGAAAGGCAAATCCACTTTGCACTGCAAGAGCAAACTACAAGTGCACTTGAAACTGCACTAAAAGTGCACTTGAAAGTGCAGTCGCTGTAGATCCGAGGGGGACATGCAAGGACAATAAAAAACAACATTTTAGCTCGCACATGATTGGATGATAAAATCAGCAGAGCTTTCCCTCATTTCAGATCTACCCTTCAGATTTACAGTGACTGCACTTCCAAGTGCACTTTCAGTGCAATTTCAAGTGCACTTTGCACTTGTAGTTTGCACTTGTAGTGCAGAGTGGATTTGCCTTTCATAAATATCTCCCAATATTTTGTACTTTTTGTTATAATAAATATCCCTTTAAAAAATAAAAAAAATCTAATTTTTTCTCAGTTTAGGCTGATATATATTCTTCTACATATTTTTGGTAAAAAAAAATAGCAATAAGCATATATTCATTGGTTTGTGCAAAAGTTATAGTGTATACAAAATAGGGGATAGATTTATAGCAGTTTTATTATTATTATTTTTTTACTAGTAATGGTGGCGATCTGCAATTTTTATCGGGATTGCGACATTATGGCAGACACATCTGACACTTTTGACACATTTTTGGGACCATTGGCATTTATACAACGATCAGTGCTATAAAAATGCACTGATTACTGTAAAAATGTCACTGGCAGGGAAGGGGTTAGCACTAGGGGGTGATCAAGGGGTTAACTGTTTTCCCTGTGTGTGTTTCTAACTGTAGGGGGAGGGGACTGACCTAGAGGAAATGACAGATTGTGGTTCCTAGTTATTAGGAACTCACGATCTGTCACTTCTCACAGAATAGAACAGGGATTTGTGTGTTTACACGCAAACGTCCCTGTTCTGCCTCTCGTGCCCGCAATCGCTCGTGGCCTACGGTCATCGCGACCGTCGGCCACAAGCATCAGCACCCCTGTAGATAATCCATCTGTTTTGAAGGCTGGTTATAGCTGATTATTTTCAGCATGCTGAGAGATAAACAGTTGTCATTTTGTGGGTTTTGGCTTGGTAAGGGGCTGCAATTAGTGCTGGTGGGGAAATGTTAAGGCTGATTATAGTCCTTGCCCATGGAAAACATATGACATGATTTGCAATGGTGGTGGAACCCTCCTACACATAAATATTAAACTTAGACATAATTTATGTAAGGACCTAAGTCAGGAATTATGCTTAACAACATAGGGAGAACAGACGCTTTTCAACATGAAGTGGCATGCTTGGGATTGGAACCAGCAACCCCAGCACTGTTAGGCAGAGGTGCTAACCTATTAGCCACTGTCCTGCCACATGTGGAGCCCTCCTGTACATAAATACTGCATTTCTTTGAAAATATAGGTGGTGGAATTACATTAGTCAGGAGTTATTCTTCTTGATTTATTCTGCGAAAAATGAGTGTGGCCTTTGTAGTGAGTTACTAAATGTAAGGATTATTAAAAACCTGTACCATCATCCCAATCCTGTTATTTCTTGATTTATTTTGTGGTATTTGGTGGTTCTTGGTGTGTGAGTATAGAATAGTGATGCTACCCTCTGATTTTTGGGAATTACATTTTGATTTCTGATGTTGGTACACATATCACATTTTTTAGTCTCAAATTATGACCATTTGGAAATAATGACAAACACACAAAATTGTGACTCATTTTAAATTTGCATCAGCAATGGTATTGTTTGTGGTTTGTAAAGACACCTGTGTGAGTTTGGGTAAAGAATTATGTGAGATGGACACCAACAAGTGAGAGATACAGAGAAAAATATATTTTACCAAAACATGAAAACATTCCACATTCTAGCATTCTTAAATACAAAATAGACGACGAAGAAGTAAAATTATTGCAGGGACAATTTCTTTGAGAGAAATATACATTTCATCTCAACATGAAAAATATTTATTTGTGCAAGTTACAATTCTACCATTAGAATTACTGGCTGACACTTGCATTGGGCTACGTAACTCTAATTTTCACTCTCAAAAAAGGTTTTTTAAATCGGCGCTCATTTTGGTATTTACTATAACCAAAAATGCATGGGAGTTAAAATGAGAGTACTTTGCATGTCTGAGCATGCTCAGTTGTGCTGGCACCTCGTTGTAAAGAGATGGGGAATTTATCTCTTCTCAGACTTTTAAAGATATTACAGTGTATATAACACTTTTAACACAGTTTAAAAGCAGATTATCTTTAAACAATATACCACATATTTCAGTACCATTTAGGCATTATTTCCATGTGCAATACTCCAAGTCCTAGCAAGAGTAAGGGTTTGGGCGCTATCTGTTGTCTGGGCACTATAGTAAACTCAGTTTTGGGAGTATTTTTGCCCCAGCGCTATTGTGAGATCCGTTTGGGTGATAATTATCACGATAGCGGTAATTTGAGCGCTAATTAGCGAGCAGCACTATAGTAAATTACCTCCAATATGTGTGTTACCCCATTGTAATAAAGTGAATGGGCCCTCTGAAATATGGGCAAACACTTTGAGCAAAGGCTAGGTACCAATACAGTGCTTCTAATGATGTGTGCCCCACTTGCCAGACAGATCAACAGTGCACAATCGCAGCATTCCCACCGAAAAGAAAAAGAGCAGTGGCATCCTTGTGGCTCCAGGACAAAACTTCTAAGTAACCATGGCAATGAGTGTTTAGGATGTCTGACCCTTTTGCCACTTGAGCAGGTATCTACTCTTCTCTTTTTGGCAGGTCTGCCACTATCACTCAGCAGGTGTACATGACAGAGTTCCGGGTCTACACACAGCTCTATCACTGGCTATGGAGAACTGCTGGATGTCTTCTACTGCTGCAGGCTCTGCCTAGATAAATGGAGTTTTTGGTGTTTGTGAGATTTAGTTATCCTATTTTAATAAAATTATGCATGTTAATGTACAAAGTCAGCATGCATTGTTTTACATGTGTGTACTGTTTAACACAGCAGTTATCAACCTAACTGCAACATTGTTTCTTTATATACCTGTTGCAACTACAGTTAACCTCTACAATTAACCTCTGGTGGTCCTGTTAAAGCCGCGACAAATTCATGTACACCTTACCAACATGTACATGATGAATCTTTCAAAAGTTGTAACATTTGTTGTGTGGAAGAGAGACAGATTTCCCTGGAATATCTCCTATGTCAGTTTGTGATGTGACAAAGCTGTCTTCAAGGCTCTGATGATGTCCCAGCACTCAGGTGCCTATTTCCATCCCCTGTACTTCCTGACACCCTCATTGCCATATCCAAAAAGCTGTAAAGAGAAGGTCCCTTATTCTTGTGGATGGTGTTTGCCATCCTGTTGAAGCTTAGATATGAATCCAGTGCAGTGCCCTAATGCACAGTGTTCATTTGTATGTTCCTTCTATTTGTCCAATGTTGACAAATCCCAACTCATCCCTGCATCGCATTGTAAAAAGTAAGTACATGGATTAACCAAATTTCATAACCTGCAGAAGGAGGACAATTTAAATCTGAAATATAGGTTTAATTATTTTACATAATTGCATTGTTAAAGCTTGGACCAGTGTAAATAGTCATATCTCATAGCTGCCTGGTTGCAAGGTAAGCTACAAATCACTATAGTAGTTGGCACCACTACAGTGATAGGAACAGACTTCTGGGTCCACTGCCGAGTGGCTACAATTCTGCCCAGTAACCACAAGGGGTCACTTGCTGGGCATGGCCTCCATTCAGAGTGGGCCATGTATTTTTTTACCTCTTTCTGCCCATATAGCATATATGTGCGGCGGAAAGGGGGAGGGCTTTAACACCCACACGCTGCACATATGCATCCAGGGTCGGCTGAGGTTTCCGAGTTGAGAGCCCACTCACTGTGTGCTCCCAACACAGTAACCTAGCTGTCATAGACAGTTTTTGGTCTCATGATCATGAGACCTTTGTGATAGTCAATCACAGTGCTCACATGATCAGGAAGTTCATCTTACCCCACTGCCCCCTCCCCCGGACAAAAAGGCCCATTTATAGGAGAACTGGGTTTGATTGGGAAGGGGTTAATGAATACAAAATGTTCTCTGATTGAACACGATGGAGAGGCAGGGTGGTGATATCATAATCTCATGGTGAAAATGTGGGTATTACTGCGCTAACCCCAAATACCCTAAAACAAGCAGCTACATAAAAAATGTGACAAACATAAAAAGATCAAAAATAGTAAGGATGTAGCACTAATCAATATACACAAATATAATAATATAGGTTAAATTATGAAAAATAATAGTGATAAATCCTGAAAGAAAAACACATATATAAAGTGACATGTGAAATGTAGAAAGTCCAATTAGGAAAAATATTTGGGAGTTCCGGTCCCGGATAGTTATTATGGGGCCCGGGGCTCCAGCTGGGAGCCCGCCTAGCACAAGGCTAGATAAGAAAATATATCGCTCCATGGAAAATAGCCCAGTCCAGTGGGGCCACATATTTGCTTACGGTCAGCGTGAAGGGGTTAAGAGGTTCTAAATGTCAGGGGGTGGAGGCGGGAGCTTTCCTTGACCCGCATCTGGAATGCATCGGGAGTTCTCCAGGACTCGCCTGTCTCTGTGCTGGGAGCACGCAGTATGTCTGATCGTAGGGAAAGAAAAATGTTTACATAGGGCCGCATTTATACGACCTCTTTGTGTTAAAGCCCACCCACCGAGAAGCTGCATAAATGCGTATGGCAGGTGGGAAGAGGTTAAAAACAAGGATTTTTATTAATGGTAACAGTACCCAAGGAGTGACACCCTGTAGTTACTACACAGAGTTGCACCTGCTCTGCACCCAGGTGCAATGCAGCTATCATTGTAGTAATGCTGACTACTACAGTGATTTCCAGCTTACACAGGGACAGTTCAGGTATGAGATATGCATACTTGCAATGGACCAAGGTGGACCAATGTAACTATCATTATGAAAAGTCATACCTGAATTTCAGCTTTAATATGGCTTTATGAGTTAATTCACTGTAATCAATCAGACCTCAGTCTACAGAAATAGACTTTCATTAGTTATGGGTTACTGCACATAATGTCACATTACGTAAGCCTTAAAGATAATAGTGATATCTCATTTTCCTGCATGTCTCTTTACTTTCTGCAAAGTCACAAGTATCTTCCAACAGATCTGTTTCCCCTTAAAGGCACAGTTTACCTTTACCAAAAAACTGCCTATGCAGGTAAGGGACACCTGTAGATAAATACAAACTGTTGCATCTTTGACCAAAGTTGAAATGGCTTATAGGTATAAGCCATTTACGCACCTGTTGAATTCTGAATGAAAAACTCCCAGAGATGGCATTATCCCATCCTGCCCTATTGCTAGTGTAGCACTACTTCCATAGGAGCAGCAAGAATATTGCCCAGGTCATTCCAGATGTTTTGCCCCGAAGCCAGGCACACAAGCTCAGTCACACATTTCTTTATTGACTCATCTAGGGACATTGTTTTTGTTGTTTTTATTTTTGGAGAACTTGGATAGGGTTGAAGGAATTGAGTGGGATACCCCAAAAACAAGAACTATGTACAACTTGAGGACTATGTATTCTTTCTGGAAAAAAAGTAAAGTCTATGCTTACAACAAACTGTGGACTTAGCTTTGAGGTAGTAGTAATTCAACAAAGACTCCTTTTCTTTAGAGCTTTTTATTTAGAGTCCCTTTATAAAGGATTGGGTGGACTAAGCTCTACAGGACACAAGCCTGTGTTCCTTTTACACAGACCCACAGCTGACTCTCTAGCACCAGATGGGTGACAGCAATCCAAAAGTCTCTAAGGTCTCTCAGAGCCATCTGTACTCACACAAGGCCCAAGGACAGCTGGTTGCCTCCTTTCAACTTCCAAGCAACACCTTTCTCCAGTGATACCAGACCAAATCTTCAGCAGACAGTCCCTCAGTCATCTCTCTAGGGTCCCAGCATCCCGAGCCTTTAGGTCACCCACCTGAGGCCTCACAGACAGCAAGCACATGGCAGCATTGCCCTGGAGGGCAGCAATCCCTCCAGGCTGGACTGATGTTCTCCAGGAAAAGACCCTGAGCTCAGTGTGCTCAGAGAATATATACAGTCTTCCAGCAGCCTTCAGGCACTGAGATTAGCCAAGACTGTATAAATATTCATGCTACCATCTGCATATCTCCACACCCATAATCCAGAATGTTCTACTGATTTCTGGAAGGCAGAGGGAGCTATCTGAAAACACTGAACAGACCTAACTAATCAATTGCAGCCACACTGGATACAGTGAGGCATGCTAAATTTACCCAATCAAAACACGCACAGCTCCACTGAACACAGTGAGCCAGCACTAAATCCTAGCACCTATCTAGGAGGGTGCTACATTAAGATGTTACTAAGAGACTCCCAGCTGTTACTGTTCACCTCCACCATCACAGGCTTACAAAATGCTGAGCTCAGAGCTACTGTGTCAGAGAAATGAGAGATCATGTGTGGGGTTTAAATCAGAGAAAGAAATTGCTGCTATGATGGTGGAGGTGAACAGTAACAGCTGGGAGTCTCTTAGCAATGTCCTAACAACAAGGCAAGATGGAGAGATGCGATATCTGGGAATTTTTCAGTCAGAATTTAGAAGGTAATGTACATAAATGGCCTACATCTACAGCAAGGGTATTATTCAACTTTGGTCAGAGCTGCACAGATTGTTATATACATACACCCCTTACCTGCATAGGCAGTTTTTTTTTCTTTTTGTAAAGGTGATCTCTGCCTTAAATATTGTTTATGCAAAAAAGTCTAAATTTATTATTGTGATGACACAAAGGACCTCCAATGAAGGAGTCAGGTATGAAGAAATAAAGAAAATGTATAACCCTTCACAATGTTTTTTTTCTCAAAAAATTAACCTATGGAAAAATTTTATAAAACTTCTATGGCCATTTTCACCATAGTTGGCTAAAGGAAAACAAAACAAGAAAAACAAAGCTGAACACTGTGCAATGGTAAGGCAGCACATACATTATTTTTTTTTTTTTATTCAACCAGCGGGTTTAACAAAAAACAATGATCTGATTTTCCCACCTACACATTCGAGGTGGATAGGGGGATCCTTCCCGCTGAGCTGTTGTATTCTGATAACACGGTGACCTCCCTGCTGCCAGAATATACACATAGCTAGCAGCACTGATAGATTGGGAAAAGCATGAGATGGACTCAGGGGCGGATTAATGCACAGGCTGGTCTAGACTGCAGCCTAGGGTCCCACGTGTGCAAGGGCCCCCGATTGGGCATGATATTTTTATTAATTTATATATATTTATGTATATGTAGAATAAAAACCATGCCTGCGTGTTATACGAATACGCCGATAAATGTTTTTTTACCAACAGGGGGCGGGGATCGGGCGGTCCGCCCCGGGTGCCACCCATTGGGGGGGTGTCAGGCCAGCTGTACCGCCTCTCCTGGACCTGGGACAGCGCTGCCAACATACTTTAAAGTTGAGAAAACATTACTGCCAGCCCTTTCTCATGCACAGCTCCTCATGTGTCACTCTCAATGTAAATGGAAGTCTCTTAATACCTCAATTAAAGCCGCTCTGTCTGGCCGCTCTCCTCCTCCCACTCCACCTCCTTCCCGAGTGTAGCCTTTGATTGCAGGAGGATAGCGGTCATGTGACCATCAATGAAACAGCAGAGGAGAGCAGTCACATGAACGGGTCACGAAGAACGGCGTTAATTGATGTATTTAGAAGCTTTGATTTACAATGAGTGACACAGGAGGAGCGGTGTATGAAAAAGGACTGGCAGTGATGTTTTCTCAACTTTAGAGTATTCTTTCCCAGGAGACTGGGGGTCTCTTGGGAGTGCAGGGGGGCTTTATAATGAAAGAGGCCTGTGTGATATGCAGGCAAAGGGGTCTGTGTACTATGCAGGTGTCTGTGTACTGTGCAGGGAAAGAGGTCTGTGTACTGTGTAGGGAAAGAGGTCTGTGTACTGTGCAGGGAAAGGGGGCTGTGTCATGTGCAGGGGGTCTGTGTACTGTGCAGGGAAAGGGGGGTGTGTTATGTGCAGGGGGTCTGTGTACTGTGCAGGGAAAGGGGGATGTGTTATGTGCAGGGCGTCTGTGTACTGTGCAGAGGGTTGTGTACTGTGCAGGGAAAGGGGTCTGTGTACTGTGCAGGGGGGCTGTGTACTGTGCAGGGGGTCTGTGTACTGTGCAGGGAAAGGGGTCTGTGTACTGTGCAGGGGGGCTGTGTACTGTGCAGGGGGGCTGTGTACTGTGCAGGGAAAGGGGTCTGTGTACTGTGCAGGGGGTCTGTGTACTGTGCAGAGGGTTGTGTACTGTGCAGGGAAAGGGGTTTGTGTACTGTGCAGGCTGGCTGTGTACTGTGCAGGGGGGCTATGTACTGTGCAGGGGGTCTGTGTACTGTGCAGAGGGTTGTGTACTGTGCAGGGGGGCTGTGTACTATGCAGGGGGTCTGTGTACTGTGCAGGGGGTCTGTGTACTGTGCAGAGGGTTGTGTACTGTGCAGGGAAAGGGGTCTGTGTACTGTGCAGGGGGGCTGTGTACTGTGCAGGGGGGCTGTGGGAAGTTTTTTTTCCTGAAACTTCCCTCTTAATGTTAGGGTGCGTGTTATATGCACTCTGAAAATGAAACAAAGGCGCCACTCTAAGTACAGTAAAAAACATGGAGTTTAATAAAACTGTAAAAAGGTACTCACAAAGGTACATAGTGAACAAGCATGTTAGCAAAAGCTGCCGGATATCCTGGGAGTGAGTCTGGTCCGTTTCCTGGATTGCAGTGGTGTCCGATGGACAGGCTGCGCCGATGGATGCTGGCACTTCCTGCCGTTGGAACGTATGATTGTTCTGCTGTTGATTATTGCTTGCTTTTATGTGCTGCTGCTGCTGTTTATGGTATTTGTATGGCTTTTATGCTATTGGAATATTACACAGCGTTTCGATTGGTCTCTGTCAGGATGTTGTGATTTTGCCTCAGTTAAACAGGAGCTGCTGTAGATGTTTTTGGCCTAACTGTTGGTTTAGAAAGGTAAAATCTGTTACCAGCTTGCAGATGTATTTTGAATTATTTTGAATGTTTTTTCTGTGGCATTGCTGTTTATAGTAGGCTCATGTCTGAATGTGTTTGGGCTGTAGACCTGAGAGTTGCACTTGAGGCGTGTAATATAGGTCTACCCTTTTACACATGGCACTAAATAATTTATTTTCTGGTAAAGCATGCTTAGAAGGGGGCCACACAAAAAGTAGCCTAGGGGCCCATGACCACCTTAATCCTCCACTGGAGATGGTGGTTGTACAGAATTTGATTGGTAGGTCAACTTCTGTACAAGCAGCCTGCCAGTACATATATCAAAATTCATCCAGTCTCTGCTGAACTGGTTCTACTTATAATGACTCTTTTGACCCTACTTCTCCTGTGGGTCACATGAATGCACTTTGTTCTGCACTCTCATTATCTGTATTCAGCAGACTAAAGTCCGCTGTTGGCTGACATCACTCAGCTGGTCCAGAGTCTGGAGGGATCCCGACTTTAATTTTGGGATCCACCCAGATGTCTGGACCGGTAGCTGGCTCAGCCTCCGCTAGTCACTGAGAGCCTGAGCCAGCTGCTCTCGCTACCCTACAGCCCAGCGCTCCAGTGACTGACAGTCATCAGTCTCTGCTCACTGAAAACGGAGAACTGAGCAATCAGCAGTCTTTGATCATTCAGTTCTCTGTGTAGTGGAGGAAGGGGACAGATGCAGCATTGCATGGATGCTGTATATAGTTGGTGAGTATAATTATTCATTTTTTATATACCCACACTTTTCTTTTAATGATCATATTGTTTAGTAATGTCAGTTAAAGGCTTAAAGGGGTTGTAAACCCTCGTGTTTTTTCACCTTAATGCATGCTATGCATTAAGGTGGGAAAACTTCTGGTAGTGACCGGCCCCCCAGCCCCCCTCTGTTTTACTTACCTGAGCCCTGGAATTCCCTCTGCGGAAATGCGCTTTCCCTCTCTGCACGGGGTCCCGGCTCTTGATTGGATAGATTGATAGCAGTGCAGCCATTGGTTCCCGCTGCTGTCAATCAAATCCAATGAGGCGGGCACCGGGGGGCGGGGCCGATTCTGGCATTCATGTCTATGGACGAAAATGCTGGACTTGGGAGCGCGCCCGCAAGGTAATCCCCTGGGAGAGCACTTCTCCTAGGGGGTTATCTGATGCGATGAGGAGCCGCGAGAGCCACCGAGGTACCCCAGAAGAGGACGATCGGGGCCACTCTGTGCAAAACGAGCTGCACAGTGGAGGTAAGTATGACATGTTTGTTATTTTAAAAAAATAAAACACAAAGGTTTACAATCACTTTAAATAGGGTATACATGGGGATTTTATTTTCTTTTTTTTCATTTAACCAACGAGATGAACAAAAAAAAATAAATAAAAAAACCTTAAAGATCTCTGCATCAACACAAATGATGCGGATCAGTGTTGCCAACCGTCCATATTTTTACTGGCAACCAGTAAAAAAATGGGCACTTTTATCCTGTCAGTAAACACCAGTGACAGGAAAAGGTTGCCAGTAAAACATATGGCTGTGCCCATCCATGTGCCTGCTACAGTGTGTTCGGGTGCCAGTGGGGGGCAGATCTGGAGGATGCAGACCTAAGTGTGTTGTGTGATTCATGGTGCAAGGGAGCCGAGTGGAGTGGCCGGAGCTTTGTGAGCGGGTCTGCAGGATGGGAGCACCGCAAGCTGGGAGCAGGACTGTCAGTGCTGTTTGGACTGGAATGGACTGAAGGGACTGTTTGGCATGGAGAGAAACTGTCACTGTGACTCAGGAGGGGACGTGTTGTGTCTGTGATCTGTTCTGCTACACACTGCTGTCAGTGTCACTGTCAATTTCATGTGTGTGCACCTCCTGAGTCCTGCCCCTGAGCTACTTACTTACTATATCAAAAATAAAATAAGAAATATGTTTTTTTACCTAATATCTACCTTAAATCACATTGTTAATTGCATATTGTACTTATTTGTAGCCTAAATACTAAAATTTGCACTTAAAACTGTAATTTTATAACCTATGGAAATACCAGTAAAATTTTGGCTGTGCCAGTAAGTAAATGTCGAGTGTTATGCAGTGGCGGCCCATCCATACGGGGAGTCGCCCCCCTAATCCATGCGCCCGGCCCCTAATCTACATGCAGGGTGCCGGACGCATGAATTTTAATGGGTTTTTTTTTTTTTTTGAAGCAGATGATTAGAGCCTGAGGCTCTAATTGGCTTCAAAAAAGGGAGGGCCCAGGGGCACAAAGCACTGCGCCCTGAGCCCACCCAGTTATGTGACAATAGCGAATTAATATTCGCTAAGGTCTTCCTGATTCTCCTCCCAGCCAATCAGGAAGCCGGTCCAGGAAAGGACTTCCAGCCAAACAGGTCTCAGGACCCACTTTCTGTTCTGCTGGGAGGAGAAGCAATGGCCCCCCCGAGGAGCAGCAGCCCTACCCTGGATCCCTGTCATCTGCTTCCTAAGGTATGAAGGCCTCTGATCGTCTGTCTCCCACGGGGGGTTGCATTGGTTTGCCCCCCAAAAAATATTGACCACCAGCCACCACTGGTGTCATGTCAGTAAATTTCACTCTGGTAGGTTGGCAACACTGATGTGGATGCAAGGATTATTATTACAATTTTTGTTATATTTGTGCAGCACATGATCTTCCCTGCCGCCACATGGGCTGCATGTGCTGATTTTACAGCCGGACGGGTGGACAGAAGCCATTATAGAACGGGGAGCAGTACACGCTTCCTGACATTTGTCCTGTACCTGCTGAACCGGCTGAATCTCAGCTTTCCTGGCAGGATCGACAGGTCAAAAGAAAGAAAAAAAAGAACTAATGTAACCATCACATCTAAGAATAGGTAGCTGCAATATAATAAATGCTTTTGGTTTGAAGCAGATTGTACAATCAGATTGTGTGTGGTGATCATTAAACTATCCCCATATCTCCCAATCTCATTGATAAAAAAAAAGCCTTGGCAAGTTGTAGTGAGCAGACATGTCCTGGGCAGAGGTAAAGTGTGATCGATCACCCCCAGTCTCCTCTCCTGTGATGGAGATCAGCATGGCTGATAAGGATCTGCCGGTTGCTGCCAGAGATCTCGGTGACTGGAAACAATAGGCGTGCTGCGGCAGCCGGGTAATTACGGTAATGCAGGAGCGGCCGGTGTGTGTGGCGGGTGACAGGTCCCCGTCCGTGTGGGCGGGGCCAGCTGTCACCGCCGTGATTCACTTAACTTTCCAGCAGCGGGCGGTGTGAGCGTGTGATCAGAGGGGGCTCCTCCCTCCCCTCCCCTCTCTCACTCCTCCCTTGTAACTTACCCACCTCCCCTTCCCTGCCATCCATCGGGGGGTGAGAAATCAGAATAAGGAAGACGGAGCCCGGGAGTGGAGACAAGTCTCACCGATGGCGGCTCCTCCGATCTGCCTGGCAGAATAGAGCTGTGTGTCCTCCTCCTCCTCATCCTCCTCCTCCTCCTCCTCCCATTGCCATTGCCTGGAGTTGTTCTTTTTCTTTTCCTCTCTCATCCCCGTATTATTATCACACTGGATCGGAGATCTGCCTGTTAGATTGTGAAGATGGCTGCTTCCTGCTTCCTAATCTTTAGTCTGACACTTTTCCAAGCCTTGCTCATCGGCCCTTCCTCGGAAGAATACTTTCCCACCGCGTCCACGTAAGTACCCCCGATATCGGTGCTGTATTGTATAGTGGAGGGAGGGATCGATGGGGGCGATCGGCACTTTGCCGGGATGACAGCTCCCCTCCCCTCCCTGATCCACTTCCCATCCCTCACCCAAAACTCCCATCAAACTCTAAATATAACCGGCCTGGGAAGAAGAAACTTTCCTCCGATCTCTTTATAAGGGAAGGTCATGTCTGTACCAGGGAGTCTTCCTCTTATGGGATCAGGAAGGATACTACTTCTCTATACTGCACTACCAATCTCATTGTACAATCCTAGGACCATCCTATAATCCATAGATTCAGTGACCGATCAGAAAAACCTGCGCCGTACACTTCATGTCCAGTGATCTATTCTTCTAAGACTGATCAGAATCATTTCAATTTTGTTTAAAATCACTTGCTAACCTCCCACAGCATTTTTTACTGGCAAAACAGACAATTTACTGACTAAGCACTTTTTTTTTTTTTTACTGACAAAACATGGAAAATTTACTGACCGGACACATTTTTTTACTGACGCAACAAGGAAAATGTGCTGACGGGGCACATTTTTTTAACTGACACAAGAGGAAAAATTTAACTTACGGAGCACTTTTTTTTTACTGACAAAACAAGAAAATTTGCGCTTTTTTTACATTTTTTACTGGAAAAACAAGAAAATTTGCTATTTTTTTACATTTTTTACTGGCAAAACAAGGAAAATTTACTGACAGCACTTTTTTTTTTTGCTGACAAAACAAGGAAAATTTACTGGCTGAGCAAAACTTTTTACTGGCAAAACATGGAGAATTTGCTGCGGGGCACATTTTTTTACTGACAAAACATGGAAAGTTTGCTGGCCGAGCACATTTTTTTACGGACAAAACATGGAAAGTTTGCTGACCGAGCACATTTTTTTACGGACAAAACATGGACAATTTGGTGAGCGAGCACATTTTTATACCAACAAAACACAGAGAATTTACTGCCCAAGCACATTTTTTTACTGGCAAAACAAGAAAAATTTGCTGACCGTACACTTTTTTTTACTAGCCGAGCACGTTTTTTTATTGCCAAAACGTGAAAAATTTACTGCCGAGCACTTTTTTTTGCTGTCAAAACATGGAAGATTTACTGACGTAGCACATTTTTTTACTGACGACCTGACAAATCACAGAACTCCTATTAAAAACGAAGACAACTAATATTAAAACAGTATAAACACAACATGAAAACATTGACCATACCTATAACAAGTCATTTGCCTGGTTTACACTTAAAAAGTTACAGCATGACAAATTGTCAGCCCCTGATATTTACAGACCGTTGTAAAAAAAAAAAAAATCAGATTTTTACAAACTGTAAATTTACTGACAGGTGACAACCCTTGATGACGCGTTATGTGACTTTTTACTGATTGTGATGAATTGTTTGTTTGGTCAGATTGTCACATATATGGCCAACATAAAATAGACCAACAGCAGTGCAACCACCTGTCCGATTAACAAGATAGGTAGATCCTCCTATCATTTATTACAGGTACTTATATACCGCCATTCATTTCCGCATCACTTTACATATATATATTGTACATAGTTCAGTTTACATCTAATGGTGGCCATACGCACTTTGATAAACAATCGCTTTTTTTTTCAAGTCGGTGTTGCCCGACAACCTATTCAATCGATAGGCCACACACAGGGATGTGGATTTCGATCGCTAGTTAAGGTAACTTACGTTCATAAGTTAGCAACCTCATCTCAGTTTCCACCATCTATTGATATTATTATACAGGATTTATATAGCGCCGACAGTTACAAAATGAATCTCGTAATCGAATGATCGAAATGCGATCGTATACATGAACAAAGTATCTCAGTGCTGCCATTCGTTGCAGAACGATCGATAATTTTCTGAACCTGGCCGATTTACTCAGACCCTATAAAAATCTAGTCTAAACCGCTCGGAAAGGGGGGGGGTTATGGCTATTCGGATGTTTGCTGATCATTTTTGATTAAATCATGTATCGATTTGATATTAAAATTGAAGCGTGTATGGCTGGTTCATTGTACAGTCAGATTGTTTACCAGGATGCACCTTGCATCTTCTTCCTCGCCTCTATAGAAGCGAACATAGGGACCCATCAAAGCACGCTTGTTGTGACAGTTGTTGCTTCCTGGAGAAGACATAAAAAAAAGAGCCATGCATCTGTGCTGCCTGTATCCATAAATCAAGTGTCTAGAAGAGATGGAAGTGTGATCTGACATATAGGAAGGGATGGTGGCTACCCACACTGCTCTTAGGATGCACATCCAGTCCTTTCAAAGACCAAATGAGTTGGGTTTTAGTTTGACAATTCTAAAAATCTTAATGTCCATGGACTTCCAGTTTATTGATTGTCATTAGAAATATTGTGTACAGGAGGGGAAGAGCCTCAGCAAATACAGCCATTGGCCAAACAAAGCCCAAATCTTGATGTGCTCTTCTATGCCTTGACTCTGGCTAGGGCAGTGCAGGATGGAAGAGACTTTCCACGGCTTGCCAGTAGTACATTTGTCTAATTAGTGGAGCTTGTGTGCTGTTAGAAAGGGATCCTGTTCCCAGGATTTATTCCATTATGTATCCGACCAAGAATAATTGGCAGCACACAGCATATACTTATCTAGGAAGCTGAGAATATTCAGGGTTTAAAATACGGGGCTTCTTCTTGAGGATTAAACACTTAATATTATTCTATACTGAAAAAATATAGTTAGATAGATAGATAGTAACGTTTTGTACTAATGCATCTGTTGACATATGGAGGGAAATCACATTTCAAATCAGGCACTAGGCTTTATGTTTTTTTTTTTTTTTTGTTTTTTATTTTTTATTTATTTTTTAGCAAGATTTTGTTTTCGCAATAAATTCATGTTCCTCCCTCGTGAAACTATTTTGTGTTTTTTTTTTTTTTTTTATTATTTCGTGCATCTTGATTTACAACAGGGAAAAAAAATCTCAGGAGTGTCCTTAGACGTCTCACTGTTATTCACCACCTCAGATGTCAAGAACACATTAAAATTTCATTCACTGTTGTGAAAAGTATTTACTATATTCCTTAGGGACTGTGTCACTACATCTAGCCAATGTGCCTTTATTTAGTCCAAGACGCAAGCTGCCACCGAAAATCTCTGGTGGCAAAATATTAAAATGATGTGTGCATGTATAAATGGAAAGTAGGAAATGTTCTGCCAGATATATGGAACGTTGTCATATTTGTATACGTATAATTGCATTTTTTTTTATATACATAAAATATATTTTTGTATTATATATTATTTATTTGATATTAACATTTATTGCTAAAATGGTTACATTTTTAGTATAATCCAGGCCTGTGTGTATGTGTGTATATATATATATATATATATATATACACACACATAGATAAATATAGATAATATATCTATATCTATATAAATATCTATCTATATATATATATATATATATATATAGATATATATATATATATATATAGATATATATATATATATATATATAGATATATATATATATATATATATATATATAGATAGATATATATATATATATATATATATATATATATATATATATATATATATATATATATATATATATATATCGAGATATATATAGACATATAGATATATATCTATATATATATATATCTATATATATATATATATATATATTTGTTTTTTGTTTGTATTTTTTTTGCTCTTACTATATGTGTGTGTGTGTGTATATATATATATATATATATATATATATATATATATATATATATATGTTTAATATACCATATATATGTATATATACACATATACATGTTTCTGGTTTATATATATGTTTATATGTATCATTTATATCATATATATATATATATATATATATATATATATATATATATATTTTTTTTTCATACATGCACTCATCCGCACGTGTACTTTATGTAGACATGTGATTGTACACTAACACAGACATTTATTATCTATCTATCTATCTATCTATCTATCTATCTATCTATCTATCTATCTATCTATCTATCTATCTATCTATCTATCTATCTATCTATCTATCTATCTATCTATCTATTCAATATACTTTTATTCCAATGAGGGAATCTTTTGTTATGGTATCCTTTTATTTATATGATATTTGATATTTTTTCATTGATTTGACATCCTAAAAGCAGCGTACAATCATTGTGTGCTAGGGTTGATATAGTACCAATTTCTATTATAGGCACAGATAAAAAAAATAGAATATGTTTAGGCACACTGGTCATTTACTGTCTTAGTTCGTGGATTGAGGGAACAGGTGGTGCTTTGCACATATTCCTTTCAACTTAAGCTGGTGTGTCATCTGCTATTATATGTCAAATCATTAATGATCTTGGCCCATGTATATATGTAATTCTAACCAGTGCTGGCTGCTACAAATGAATTTATTAAAGGGGCAGATTAGCATTGCAGTGCAGAGGAATAATAAATACATCTGTCATTTATTTTGTTTTGTTTTTTAATTTTATTTTTTTTGTTATTTTGGTAGTATGGAAGGCATTTATATTAAAACGCACATAATGTATGCATTTAAAGCTGCAAACAGGTGTGACCATAATACCTGCTTTGGTCCACTGAATGCTGTTCATGAAATGTGCATGTTTACAGGGAAAGGTGTGTATTCTTTATCTTGTAACTAGGATGGCAAGAAAACCCAGAATATAATGAAATGTTAAGTTAATGATTCAAAGCGGGAAACCAGGTTCATGGTCACAATGCTTTGTACATTACTGTCACCAGGATTTAGCTCTCATCTCCATCCTACTTTCACTTATTGCATTTCCAAAGCGAAATTCTGCCTGCTATTGGTTTTAATGTAATATTGTTCTTTATTGTTTGTGGGCTACATGTGTATCATTTCTTCTGTAAGTTGTCATTTTTTCCAAAGCGACATAAAATTTAGATTACATTGTGGATCGTTTTTAGATTGCGATAAAGGGCATATTTTGAGAAATTTTAAAAGTGCTTTTCAGCACGTTAGCCTTCATGAAAATGCCCATTTACCTGATAGATGGTTGCTTATACTGTAAAAAAAAAATGCAAATAATTGATCTCTATATTAAAAATTGTTGGAATATACCAATATTCTGGAGACATGAGCCATTTGTTTACTCATCAAACAGAACAAGCCTCCTATTGTGAAAAAAAAAAAAAACAGAACAAGCCTATTTTAGGTATACGTTTTTATTAAAAAAGCAACTTTGAGTTGTACTGTGTATATCCTCCATTTCTTGTGCAGATACATATTTTCTTGAAGACCGATATTTTATAAAATACCTTTTAAACTTATTAAATGCCCATGATTTCGCAAAGGATTATATATTACCTGAAAAAAAAAAAAAAAAAAATATATATATATATATATATATATATATATATATATATATATATATATATATATATATATATATATATATATATATATATATATATATATATATATATATATATATATAATCTCTTCTTCTCTTTCTGTCTCTCTCTCTCTTTCCGTCTTGTGCTATATATATATAATATAATATAATATATATATATATGTGTGTGTGTGTATATATATATATATATATATATATATATATATATAATTTTTTGTCTCCGTATGTTTGCACCACATGTATTATATCAAGTAATTATATATATACATATATATATTTATATATGTCTGTTTAAGGTGTAATTGCATAGATATATTTTTATAAATGAAAGTATACATACTCACAGACATATAGATTGAGCAGTTTACTTGTTGAGTTTGAGCCTTTAAAATTATTTTATTTTGATGTGACAGGTTGATGCTTATATTTGTAATCAATTGTGAACCCAAATGGGATTTCATACAATGGAACCCTCATCCCTTTCCTTCACGTAGCGGGTGTTAGCAATGTAAGTCAAATTAAATGGATGTACAGATATATCTAAAGTAAGAACAATTGGTCCTTCACAAAAGCAGCTCACTGCTACCAAGAATAATCTGATTAGCCGATCTGTCTAATTTGCATGTAGATCCCTGAGGGCAGACAGTGAGCATGTGTTACATTAGACAGTTATACATCACCACACACTACGAAATCAATCACAAGGCTCATCTTGAAATGTACTGCACTAAAACACATACTCTGGGTTTTGATGCCCATGTCTGTGAATCTACTGAAGCAGGGCCAGTGTGATGCTAATCCGCCTCCTATTTCTGTGGTACATGACAGTTTGGTAAAATATGAATTTTAATTACACGTATACCTAGTTGGTTGCCTTGGCCTTCCATTCTTCATTTATTTTAGCATTGCTGTCTGGAGACTGACTTTTGCCTGCAGTCATTTCACTACAAGGTGTGATTTATTTATACAGATTAAGCGCCATGTAGATGTGATACTTATGTATGGGCATATAACCAATTATTGTTTAGTTTATTTCACACCCTGTAATCATTTAAGTTCTACTGGAACATTTTAATTAAGGATGCTTAGCGCATCCCAGTGACCAGATATTTGGCATTTATCTATTTCAGTCCTGCTTTATTAAAAATGTAATAGATGGAACAACTTTTTTCTTATGTATTTATTTATTTAATTTCAAGATGCCTTTTATTAGATTTTGAACGTAAACAAATAACATACACATGAAAATAAAAGTTGTGACAATCTGGGTACAATTTCTGTTGGGCTGTTGATATAATAGCTCTTGCTCATTCTTAAGGACATATTTAGTGTGTAAGTACAGTATGTGTGTATGCATATACAGAATATATAATTACAGTATATATATATATATATATATATATATATATATATATACACACATTTTCAATCCTCACAACTCTTCGGCATTGCACCTGATAAAGAGCCATAAGGCTTGAAACTGTTTTTCATAAAGATGCTTATAATGGCAATAAAAAAGTTGGTGCTATATATAAATAAATAACATACACATGAAAAAGAACATTGTGACAAACCACCAGGGGGCACAATTTCTGCTGGGTTGTTGAGAACTCTTGCTCATTCTTAAGGCTCTATTTAGTGTGTATGTATACTATATGTGTGTATGTATGTATATACAGTATATATGCACAGTGTATATATGTATATATATACACTGTGCATATATATATATATATATATATATATATATATATATATATATATATATATATATATATATATATATATTCAGTTCAAAGCCTCACAACTCTTTGTCATTGCGCCTGATGAAGAGCCATAAGGCTTGAAACCGTTTTTCATAAAAATGCTTATAATGATAATAAAGAAATTGGTGTGGTTTGGAAATATACACATTTGTATATTGTTTAAGTCCTTATGAATGAGCACAACATATTAGTAAACTCAATAGAAACTGTACCAAGAGTTTATATATACTGTATATGTGTATGTGTGTGTGTGTGTATATATATTTAGATATACAGTGATGAAAATTGTTATTTGATCCCCTGCAGATTTTGTGAGTTTGCCCACTTACAAAGAAAAGAAAGGTCTATCATTTTTATCATAGGTGTATTTTAAATGATAGAGACAGAATATCAACTGAAAATCAAGAAAAAACACATGATACAAATGTTATAAATTGAGTTGCAGTTCAGTGAATAAAATAAGTATTTGATCCCCAAGCAAAACATGACTTGGTACTTGGTGAAGAAACCCTTGTTGGCAAGCACAGAGGTAAGACATTTCTTATAGTTAGTAACCAGGTTTGCACACATCTCAGAAGTGACCTTAATGTGCTTCTTTTTGAACCACTCCTTTGTTGCCTTGGCGGTATGTTTTGGATCATTGTCATGCTGGAAGACCGATCCATGACCCATCTTCAGTGTTCTGGCTGAGGGAAAAAGGTTCTCATTCAATAGTTTACAATACATGGCCCCATCTATTGGCTCCTCAATGCGGCAAAGTTGGTCTGAACCCTTAGCAGAGAAACAGCCCCAAAGCATTACGTTTCCACCTCCGTGCTTGAATGTAGGGATGGCGTTCTTATTAAAATATTGGATGAGAACCTTCTTCCTTCAGCCAGAACACTGAAGATGGGCAGTGGATGGGTCTTCCAGCATGACAATGACCCAAAATATACCGCTAAGGCAACAAAGGAGTGGCTCAAGAAGAAGCACATTAAAGCAAAGTTCCACCCAAAAGTGGAACTTCCGCTTTAAGGCTTTCTGACCGCCTGACATGCCACATTTGGCATGTGATTTTTTTTTTGGGGGGGGGAGCAGGTACCTAGTTTTTACAGGTATCTGCAGCCACTTCCGCACCGGGCCGCCTAGGCAAACCCTCCTCTCCCTCTAGGCGGCCCCTCCCTCCCAGCAATCTTCTGGGACACATCACAGGTGCACGGCCACTCAGGACGCGCAGCGTGATTCGCGCATGTGCAGTGCGCACCCGGCTGTGAAACCATAAGCTGTCACAGCCGGGTGCCCACAGTAGTGATGCCGGCGCAGAGGAGAGGAGCGAGGCTTCGGGCGGCCGCATTTCTGGACCGTGGGACAGGTGAGTGTCTGTTAATTAACCACCTCTATACCGGGCCATAGTAAAATGACGGCCGCAGGAACCCTTCCTCCCTCCGGGTGGACGTCATATGATGTCCTCGGCTTCCCGGCATTGCGGAGAGCGTGGGGGACCCGATGCGCATGCCCGGTGGCCGCGATGTCCGCCGGGCACCCGCGATTGCTCATCAAAGAGCAGGGACGTGGATCTGTGTGTGTAAACACACAGATCCATGTGCTGTCAGGGGAGAGGTGAACTGATCGTATGTTCCTTGTATATAGGAACACCGATCGGTCTCCTCCCCTCATCAGTCCCCTCCCCCCCACAGTTAGAATCACTCCCTAGGACACACATTTAACCGCTTCAGCGCCCCCTAGTGTTAACCCCTTCCCTGCCAGTGACATTTATACAGTAAATCAGTGCATTTTTATAGCACTGATCGCTTTATAAATATCAATGGTCCCAAAATAGTGTCAAAAGTGTCCGATCTGTCCGCCGCAATGTCACAGTCACGATACAAATCGCAGATCTCCGCCATTAGTAGTAAAAAAATAATAATGACATAAATCTATCCCCTAATTTGTAGATGCTATAACTTTTGCGAAAACCAATCAATATATGCTTATTGCTTATGTAAAATAATACATATCGGCCTAAACTGAGGAAAAAATAAAAAAATTAAAAAAAATTGGTATATTTATTATAGCAAAAAGTAATAAATAATGTGATTTTTTCAAAATTGTCGGTCTTTTTTTGTTTATAGTGCAAAAAATAAAAAACGCAGAGGTGATCAAATACCACCAAAAGAAAGCTCTATTTGTGGGAAAAAAAATGATTACAATTTAATTTGGGTACAACGTTGCATCACCGTGCAATTGTCATTCAAAGTGTGACAGCGCTGAAAACTGAAAATTGGCCTGGGCAGGAAGGGGGTGAAAATGCCCTGTATTGAAGTGGTTAAAAGTTATCAGCTACACTTTTTGTAGCTGCTGACTTTTAATAAACAGAAAAACGAGTGGAACTCCACTTTAGGGTCATGGAGTGGCCTAGTCAGTCTCCAGCCCTTAATCCTATAGAAAATGTTATGGTGGGAGCTGTAACTTTGAGTTGCCAAGAGACAGCCATGAAACCTTAAAGGAGTTGTAAACCCTAATGTTTTTTCACCCTAATGCATTCTATGCATTAAGGTAAAAAACCTTCTGTAGTGCTGCAGCTCCCCAGCGCCCCCGTTGTACTTACATGAAAGCTGTCATCTTTTGTCCGGGAACGAGCGCACCAGATCTAGCTGGTGTCTTGTGTCCTGATTGGATAGATTGATAGCAGTGCAACCATTGACTCCTGCTGCTGTCAATCAAATCCAATGACGTGGCGCCGGGAGGCGAGGCAGAGTCCTGCATTCTGTGTGAATAGACACAGATACAGGACCTGGGAGCGCACCCACACGAGTGTCCACCGTAGGAGAGCGCTTCTCCAACGTGGACACTCGATGCAGGGAGGAGCCACCAGCACCGCTGAGGGACCCCAGAAGAGGATGATTGGGGCCACTCTGTGCAAAACAAACTGCACAGTGGAGGTAAGTATGACATGTTTGTTATTTCAAAAAAAAACAAAAACAAGGGTTTAAAACCCCTTTAAGGATTTAGAGAAGATCTGAGATGTGTGCAAACCTGGTCACGAACTACAAAAAAGTCTTACCTCTGTGCTGGCCAACACGGGTTTCCCCACCAAGTAATAAAGTCATGTTTTTCTTGGGGATCAAATACTTATTTTACTCACTAAACTGAAACTTTATTTATAGGATTTGTTTTACGTGTTTTTTATGGATTTTTGGTTGATATTCTGCCTTTATCATTTAAAATACACCTATAATAAAAGAGAGAGATTTTTAATGTGTATGTGTGTGTTTACATATATAATATACAGTATAGATATATAGATGTATAGATAGATATATTTATAAAATATATATATATTTTGTGGTATTGGGGGTTATTTAGCTTCAGTGTAGAGTTTACCAGTGAGCTGAGTCTACGTCAGATATGCAGTTTAAGGGCTTTTTTTTTCATGTTTATTGAAGTAAAAGAAAAACAGTCCATCCAGGAATCCCACGCAGGGGTTTCTTCCACAAAGCAATAATGAAATAAATGGAAAATAGTGAGCCACCTGGCTCTCTGGTCAGCACTACTGTTTAGGCGTTGACCTCGGTCCTCTTGACCCTGTAACTGTGTCCATGTTTGGTACCCACACTGTACCTCTGGTGACACTTTGTCTTACAGCTTTCTGGCTTACGTTATTGCCACACAGCTGCTTCAGGCCTGTAGCGTAGGCCTTAGGTCTGCTCCTTAGAACAAAAGGGTTTCCTTGAGTTAATCTCTCTCCTAGCTTACTCCTGATCCTTGCTGCTCTGTCACAAAGTACATCTGCCTCCTGCAGACATGCATGCTCTGGCTGCCCCCTGCAGTCTCTGACTCCTGCAGAGGAATGGGAGTCCACCTGATTTAGGAGAAAATAAAGTAGATATGGCGCCGTTCAATTCACATGTTGAATGAAGACTCCCAATTGAATAAATAATTTGTGTATGTGTATGTGTTAGTGCAATTGACCAAATGAGGTGCACATATATTATATTATCAAACTGAGTAATATCCTGTGCTGGTATACTAGACTTAATAAACATTACATGGTTCCATTGTGAGTTAAAGTGCTTTCGTGCAAACTTATATGGGTAATATTGCAAATTTAAATATACAGATAAACTACAAATAAAGATTAGATATTGCCGATATAAAGTTCTTTTGGTATCCAAAAAAGAAATATTAAAGTGCTTCTGTGCTGGTGAAAAACACAATAAGAGCACGGAAAGAGCACATATGCTGTGATCACTTTCATAAAACGGACTATATTGTTTTTCACCAGCACAGAAGCACTTTATTATTTATTTTTTGGATACCAAAAGAACTTTATATCGGCAATATATAATCTTTATTTGTAGTTTATCTGTATATTTAAATTTGCAATATAACCCATATAAGTTTGCACGAAAGCACTTTAACTCACAATGGAACCATGTAATGTTTATTAAGTCTAGTATACCAGCACAGGATATTACTCAGTTTGATAATATAATATATGTGCACCTCATTTGGTCAATTGCACTAACACCCACACATACACGAATTATTTATTCAATTGGGAGTCTTCATTCAACATGTGAATTGAACGGCGCCATATCTACTTTATTTTCTCCTAAATCATGTGCTCTACCTGGTGGTGGTGATAACTAGAGGCAGCAGTTCTCTTTCTTTCCTTTTTCTTTTTCCCCTACTATTCACCTCCTTTGCGCGGAATCACTTCATATCCGCTAAAAGTTCAGTTATGCTGCGTACACACGAGTGGACTTTACGGCAGAATTGTTCTGGTAGACTGGAGTCCGTCGGATAATTTGATCGTGTGTGGGCTCCAGCTGACTTTTTTTTCCCAAAAGTTCGACGGACCTAGAAATGAAACATGTTTTAAATCTTTCCGACGGAATCGAGTCCGGTCGAAAAGTCCGCTCGTCTGTATGCTAGCCGACGGACAAAAACCGACGCTAGGTCAGGTATTGGCTACTGGCTATGAACTTCCTTGTTTTAGTCCGGTCGTATGTCATCACGTACAAATCCGTCGGACTTTGGTTGATCGTGTGTAGGCAAGTCCGTTCATTCGGAAAGTCCATTGGAAAGTCCGTCAAAGTCCGCCGCACCAAGTCTGCCGTAAAGTCCGCTCGTGTGTACGCGGCATAAGTTGAAATATATATATATATATATATATTTATATATATATATATATATATATATATATATAGGACAACTTTTGAACTGACCATTATATAGGTTTGCACTGTTTGCTTTGATTATTGTTCATTGTTTGCAATGTTCTAGATTTCTATTTGCTCCTTATGCCATTATTCTTCCCTAAATATTACCAAGAACAGTATTGGTGAAGGTGTGTCCATGTATTGGGACATATTTTTAATCTACCCTGTGTATTAAAATTGTACTAGCATACTCAGTCTGCCATAACTGAATAGAAAATCTTTGTCATTCATTATTTAGAATCAACAGAAATAGAAAACAAATACCATTCAAGTCACGACTGTTCCTGGCTCAGCTTGAGTAGAGAAATACAAGGCTAAATTTATCATTGCTCTGGACTTTACATAGAAATGGGTGTTATTTTGTGTTTGTGTTTTGTGGCCTTTCTTTTCCCAAGCTGTATAAAGGCCATCAATCTTGGCAGTACACGTTTGCATTAATGTGAAGTAACAATAGATGATGTGGACCTGACAATCCGTAAGCCCACACGGCATTGAGCACTATTCCATGTATGATAATAAGAATCAAATGAAATAAATAGCATGGGTTTTTTTTGGGGGGGGGGAGGGTCTTTCAACTGATGCTATTTTATCAAACTAATGTAATAATATAAATAAGACAACTTGATGAAATATATGTCATTAGCTAATGGCCTGTAATGACCAGTGTTCACATATGTGTGACGTGTTTGTGCGCTCATGCTTTGGGTAAAGAAGCCCATGTATGTGGTGTAGTGGATAGCACTCTCGCCTAGCAGTAAGAAGGGTCACTGGTTCACATCCCAACCACGACACAACCTGCCTGGAGTTTGCATGTTCTCCCTGTGCCTGCGTGGGTTTCCTCCGGGTACTCCGGTTTCCCCCCACACTCCAAAGACATTCTGGTAGGTTAATTGGATCCTGTCTAAATTGTCCCTAGTATGTATGAATGTGAGTTAGGGACCTTAGATTGTAAGCTCCTTGAGGGTAGGGACTGATGTGAATGTACAATGTATATGTAAAAGCGCTGCGTAAATTGACAGCACTATATAAGTACCTGAAATAAATTTTTAAAAAAATGCATTTTAACGGGCTGCTGTTACCCCGCGAGAAACGCAGTGAAAGAAATTCTCAGTCCTTTTTAAAAAAAAATAGTTTCTGCCATAACAACGGTATTTAACGTCAAAGTAATGACGTATATATATTCTTGAGGCCCCTAACAAAAGGAGGACATGCAAACTCCAGGCAGGTAGTGCTGTGGTTGGGATTCGAACCAATGACCCTAGTGCTGCTAGGTGGAAGTGCTAACCATTTAGCCAGAGAGAAAACAGAAGCCAAGATGGCAGCTTCCTTGGTTGAAAATGATAGAGGAATTTAGCTCTGCTTTAACTATGGACTTTAGTATAGTTAGTATATGGCTATGCTGTGAGCTGCAGCGTCTGTGGATGGGGAACGTGTGAGACACAAATGAAGGAAGATTTCGCTCAGTTGGGGGAGGTAAAGGAAGGTTTTGGTTTACTTCATTCGTCTTGTGCATTACATAGAGACTGGATTTGGCATTTGTTTCGACTGTTATACAGAAGCTATTAGTTTTACTTTAAACAGTCTATCTGTCTCTTGGTTTGATCAAATCTCACACACATTGTTTACCTTTCATGGCTACTTTCTGCCATTGGTTTGGTTTTCAGTCTGTTCCAGCAGGTCCTTGTTGATCCAATTTTCTCTTTTTTATTTATGCATTCCAGGTGTTTCTCTTTGCAAAGCCTACGTTAAACAACAGTTTATTACCAGTGTTAAATTTTACATTAGGTAAGCAATTTTTTTTAGATTTTGTTTTGACATGGCAAGATGGATTATCACGAACATAAAGATACTTAACAAAGAGCTCCACTAAACACCGTTTACATTTAGGATGACAATAGAAGGTAACCTCGGGGCAATTTTAGAAAAACTACAACCCTTTCTATGAAATGGAAAATAAAAAGTATATTTACTATTTTTTTGGATCACTCTAGGGGAGATTTACTAAAACTAATGCACACAGAATCTGGTGTGGCTGTGCATAGTAACCAATCAGCTTCTAGGTTTTTTTTTATTAAAGCTTAATTGAACCAGCTGAAGGTAGAAGCTGATTGGTCACTATGCACTATATTCTATGTATCCAAGTTTTAGTAAATCTCCCTCTCTGTCTATAGCAGTCATCACCATATGGAAGAATTAAAAATGCAGCCACTCTTGCTCCTCATGGTACAGACAGGCTATGTCCCACTGCTCTAACAGACAACAAATTACTAAATTACTAAACTAATTTGCATATTAGCAGTCATTCCAGCTGCAAGAAATAAGATGGAATTTTATATGTTGTATTTAGAGACCTAAATGCCATTAGAAACTATAGAATATTTATCATTTAGACTGCTGAGTGCTCTCCGTGATACTTTTTCATTTATCATTTAGACTGCACTTCTTATTTAAATGACAAGGATGTCATTTATGTAAGTGAGAGGGCCCTTAAGCATTCTGTTTTGGTGCAATGATGTGGTGCATGGTAACGCATGTTGTGGTACACGTTAACTTGCGTTGCAGTAAAGTGATGCTAAATGATATCCTTCCTCCCCAAAAATAACCGAAACGCATCTATTACCTAATGGCCTTGAAATAATTTCTTACTGTGTCTTCTGCCTCCTTGTAACATCCCAAACCTCTTCTTTTTCCTGTCACTTTCCTTTGTTTGGAACAAGCAGTGCATGTTAGTTGCAGTCTTGTGCACTATGCACACTACAAATCCTATAGTTCATAGTCCCTAGTGCATCTCAGGAGCAAGTAAGGGAGGGTGGCTACAATTCTACATACAATGGGACCATGGAGAATTAAACGTAGCCATCCTCTAACACAGGGATTCTCAACCAGGGTTCCGTGGAACCCTAGGGTCCCTCCAAAGGTTGCTAGGGGTTTCTTCAGCATTGGGGAATTTCTGCCTCTCAGATAGGTTCCCACTGACACCATTGATCTTTTTAGCTATCTGTAAGGAGGTAATTCTTCCCAATGACCATAAATGTATCATGAGTTGTAGATTTCTAAATTTTTAGCAGGGGTTCCTCGAGACCGGAGAACTAATTCAAGGGTTCCTCTGTGTTGATAAGGTTGAGAAAGGCTTCTCTAACAGGACGTCAGATCACAGCAGGGGAAAAAAGGAATTTGTTGATTTTTTAAGAGGCTGAGAGTACCCCTATTACATAGAGACTGTATTTGGCATTTGTTTAGACTGTTATACAGAAGCTATTAGTTTTACTTTAAACAGTCTATCTGTCTCTTGGTTTGATCAAATCTCACACACCTTGTTTACCTTTCATGGCTACTTTCTGCCATTGGTTTGGTTTTCAGTCTGTTCCAGCAGGTCCTTGTTGATCCAATTTTCTCTTTTTTATTTATGCATTCCGGGTGTTTCTCTTTGCAAAGCCTACGTTAAATAACAGTTTATTACCAGTGTTAAATTTTACATTAGGTAAGCAATTTTTTTTAGATTTTGTTTTGACATGGCAAGATGGATTATCACGAACATAAAGATACCTAACAAAGAGCTCCACTAAACACCGTTTACGTTTAGGATGACAATAGAAGGTAACCTCGGGGCAATTGTAGAAAAACTACAACCTTTTCTATGAAATGGAAAATAAAAAGTATATTTACTATTTTTTTGGATCACTCTAGGGGAGATTTACTAAAACTAATGCACACAGAATCTGGTGTGGCTGTGCATAGTAACCAATCAGCTTCTAGGTTTTTTTTTATTAAAGCTTAATTGAACCAGCTGAAGCTAGAAGCTGATTGGTCACTATGCACTATATTCTATGTGTCCAAGTTTTAGTAAATCTCCCTCTCTGTCTATAGCAGTCATCACCATATGGAAGAATTAAAAATGCAGCCACTCTTGCTCCTCATGGTACAGACAGGCTATGTCCCACTGCTCTAACAGACAACAAATTACTAAATTACTAAACTAATTTGCATATTAGCAGTCATTCCAGCTGCAAGAAATAAGATGGAATTTTATATGTTGTATTTAGAGACCTAAATGCCATTAGAAACTATAGAATATTTATCATTTAGACTGCTGAGTGCGCTCCGCGATACTTTTTCATTTATCATTTAGACTGCACTTCTTATTTAAATGACAAGGATGTCATTTATGTAAGTGAGAGGGCCCTTAAGCATTCTGTTTTGGTGCAATGATGTGGTGCATGGTAACGCATGTTGTGGTACACGTTAACTTGCGTTGCAGTAAAGTGATGCTAAATGATATCCTTCTTCCCCAAAAATAACCGATACGCATCTATTACCTAATGGCCTTGAAATAATTTCTTACTGTGTATTCTGCCTCCTTGTAACATCCCAAACCTCTTCTTTTCCCTGTCACTTTCCTTTGTTTGGAACAAGCAGTGCATATTAGTTGCAGTCTTGTGCACTATGCACACTACAAATCCTATAGTTCATAGTCCCTAGTGCATCTCAGGAGCAAGTAAGGGAGGGTGGCTACAATTCTACATACAATGGGACCATGGTGAACTAAACGTAGCCATCCTCTAACACAGTGATTCTCAACCAGGGTTCCGTGGAACCCTAGGGTCCCTCCAAAGGTTGCTAGGGGTTTCTTCAGCATTGGGGAATTTCTGCCTCTCAGATAGGTTCCCACTGACACCATTGATCTTTTTAGCTATCTGTAAGGAGGTAATTCTTCCCAATGACCATAAATGTATCATGAGTTGTAGATTTCTAAATTTTTAGCAGGGGTTCCTCGAGACCGGAGAACTAATTCAAGGGTTCCTCTGTGTTGATAAGGTTGAGAAACGCTTCTCTAACAGGACGTCAGATCACAGCAGGGGAAAAAAGGAATTTGTTGATTTTTTAAGAGGCTGAGAGTACCTGAAAGTACTTTTTTGAGTTAAGAATTCATACTTAAATAGAATTTTATTTTTATTTAAATTTGAATTTATTGTCAACTTAAATCATTCATTATGAATAGACCTGCAGTGCACCATAATGGATGAAAAAACATATGTAGCCCTTTTTTAAATGCCTTCAGACTTGCATGTAGTTATTAGCTCCCATCGGTAAGTCTGAGAGCGGATCCCCTGGCCCCGGATGGTGACGATAGAGATCTATGATCGTTCGGAGGCCGGGCATGATGTTATGACGCCACGCCAGGCCTCTGCATTCAAGAAAACCGCTCCACCACGGCTAGGAAGTTGCGATTGGTTTTATTTAATTTTTTTATTTTAGGCCTCCCAGCCTAGAGGTGAGATATGGGGTCTTATTGACCCCATATCTTACTGTAAAAAGAACAGATCGTGTCATATTCCTATTACAAGGGATGTTTACATTTCTTGTAATAGAAATAAAAGTGATCACATTTTTTTTTTTTAAAGTGTCAAACTAAAAAAAAAAAAAAAGTCAAATTAACAATAAAAAAAAAAAAAAATGTAATGCGCCCCTGTCCCCGTGAGCTTGCACGCAGAAGTGAACGCATACGTAAGTCCCTCCCACATATGAAAACGGTGTTCAAACCACACATGTGAGGTATCGCTGCGAACATTAGAATGAGAGAAATAATTCTAGCCCTAGACCTCATCTGTAACTCAAAACATGTAACCAGTAAAAAATTTGAAAGCGTTGCCTATGGGGATTTTTAAGTACCAAAGTTTGGCGCCATTCCACGGGCGTGTGCAATTTTGAAACGTGACATGTTAGGTATCTATTTACTCAGCGTAACTTCATCTTTCACATTAAGTAAAAAAATTGGGCTAACTTTAATGGTTTGGTTTTTTTTTTAAGCATGAAACTGTTTTTTTCCCCCAAAAAAATGTTCAAAAAATTGCCGCGCAAATACAGTGCGAGATAAAAAGTTGCAACGACTGCCATTGTATTCTCTAGGGTCTTTGCTAAAAAAACATATATAATGTTTGGGGGTTCTATGTAATTTTCTTGCAAAAAAAATGATGAATTTTACACGTGGGAGAGAAATGTCAGAATTGGCCCGGGTGCGAATTAGTTAATATCACATCAGAAGCCCCTCTTCAAATCAGTGGTTCCCCATCACATTTGGACCCCCCCTCCATTACATCAATGCCCCCCACTTCACAGCAGTGGTCCCACCTTCACATCTGAGTCATCCCTTTATGTCAGAGGTCCTACATAACATCATAGTCCCCCCTGTACATCAGATGTATCCCTATACTTGAGAGCCCCCCATTACGTCAGAGGCACCCCTATACATCAGGAGCCCCCTATACATGACTCCTCCATCACATCAGTGTCCGCTCAATCACAGAGCCCCTTAATCACAAAGGCTACCCTTTCACAGGCCCCCCCAATCACACAGTCCCTATCAGAGAGTCCCCCAGTTACACACTTGACATCAGAGCCCTACCTTTTGGATTCAGCCTGGCAGAGGACCAGGGGTGGAGGAAATCAGGAATCATGCCCCCATCACCATAGCAATGAATGATGCTGTGCCTTCTGGCCTTAGAGCACCTTTAGTTCTTACACTGCTGGTGGATGGCCCATCTGCACCATGGCAACTTGTGATGCTGATAAAGGATAAACTGGGTTCCATGCTAATGGCACTCTGGAGGAACCAGACAGTTGAGAAACCCTGTCATAGATATCATTTAAATCCTGGTGCCTGTGCAACAAGCATCTGCCAAAGATCATCCACTTCTGCAATCCCTTACCTTGTGATTTGCTACAAAGTTACAATGTTGCGGTCTTACCAGTGCAGAATAAGAGAGTGAGGTAAGGCCTCCTATTGCCTGCTTTTTTATAATAAATGGTACTTTTTTTTTAATATGATACAATTGCCATATATTGTATCATATCAGGAATTTATTCATGCAGACTTGTAGAGTCACTGAAAGGTCCACTTAAAGGCCTTTTTCACACAGGCGTTTGATTTGACATTTGTTCCTCCAGCTGTATTCCCAAAAGATCTGGCTGTTATCAGATGTGTTTGTACATTACATTTAGCTGCTGCACATAATTTTTCAGATTTTTTTAGTGTCCCAAAATTCCTTGTTGTTTTTTCCCATGATGCTTTAATTTCCCATAGTGTAGTTTTGTCCTTCCACTTTCCGTCCCTGTGTCCAGGGAGAGGCCTTTGACCATAGCAGCTGTGTTTTGTGGAGCTGTTCTTGTTTGGAAGTGATTTTACAGTGAAGATGAATTACGGATCACACCAGATTCCAGTAATCATTTTGTTTGTGTTTGGATAAGTAGTACAAGACATAAGGAAGTAATTCAGGGGCAGAGATATCGTCTCCACTGTGTACATCACTTGACCTTCCAACATTCCTCTATTGGTTACTTTGTTGTCTTGTTGAAGGAAATGGCTACCCTGACTAATTCTACAATTTCTCTTGGATGTTGGTGGGAACCTTTGAACATTTTAGGACCATGTCTGAAAAGAATGGAAACCAACAATTTTAAGTTGTGGGAAGAAATTGCTGATATGTTTTGGGAGAAGACTCTCCTAGCTGAGGGGGAAGTCCCCTGAGGGACTCTCCTAGCTGCCGGGGGATAAACTCCTCCAGAAAGAGTGGGGGGGGGGGCAGCGAAGGGAAAGGAAAGACAGATTCTGGTGGTAGGGGACTCAATTCTTAGAAGGACAGAGAGGGCAATCTGTAATCAAGACCTGAAGCTCCGAACAGTATGTTGTCTACCGGGCGCTCTTTTTCGGCACATCACGGATCTTGTGGACAGATTACTGGGAGGGGCTGGGGAAGACCCAGCTGTCATGGTGCACGTTGGCACCAATGACAAAGTCAGAGGCAGATGGAGTGTCCTAAAGAACGATTTTAGGGACTTAGGAGCTAAATTGAGGAAAAGGACCTCCAAGGTAGTATTCTCAGGAATACTACCGGTACATTGAGCCACACCAGAAAGGCAGAGGGAGATTAGGGAAGTAAACAAGTGGCTGAAGAGCTGGTGTAGTAAGGAGGGGTTTGGGTTCCTGGAGGACTGGGCCGACTTCTCAGTCGATAACCGGTACTATAGAAGGGATGGACTGCACCTAAATGAGAAGGGTGCAGATCTGCTGGGAATGAAGATGGCCAAAAAGTTAGAGGGGTTTTTAAACTAGGCAATGGGGGGGAGGGTCCAGAGGTAGAGATAGTCAGCACAGAAGATATTCCAGAGGGTAGTATTGGGGCATTAGTGGTAGGTTGACCAAAGCACAAAAACACAAGGTAAGTATAGTAGCAAGTCCTAGTTGCAATCCCGAAACACCAAATACGAGGACAATATGCGACCGGCCTAAACTATGTGGCATGTTCACCAATGCCAGGAGCATGGCGGACAAGATGGGTGAAGTAGAGATACTGTTGTACGAGGAGGATTTGGATTTTGTGGGAATTTCAGAGACCTGGTTCAACAGCTCTCATGATTGACTGGCAAACATTCAAGGGTATACCCTTTACTGCAAGGATAGAGAGGGTAAAAAAGGGGGAGGGGTATGCCTATATATCAAGAATAATGTACAAGTGAATGTGAGAGATGACATCACTGAGGGAGCTAGGGAGGAGGTGGAATCCTTATGGGTAGAGCTCCAAAGGGATGAAGCGGGAAAATAATACTGGGAGTATGTTATAGGCCCCCTAACCTGAGGGAGGAAGTGGAGACAGATCTCCTATTACAATTTGGATTAGCAGCAAGGATGGGAAGTGTTGTTATAATGGGGGATTTTAATTATCCAGACATAGCCTGGGCGGAGGGAACCGCGCATTCATTTAAGGCTCGCCAGTTCCTTAATGTCTTGCAGGACAATTTTATGGGTCAGATGGTAGACGCACCAACTAGAAATAAAAAATTACTGGATCTACTGATTACCACCAATACAGACCTGATCACGGATGTGGAAATACGGGGCAATTTAGGTAACAGCGATCATAGGTCAGTTAGTTTCAGTATAAATGACACAAATAGGAAACATAAGGGGAATACAAAGACACTGAATTTCAAAAAAGCCAACTTCCCTAAACTACAAACCTTGCTAAAAGGCATAGATTGGGATAAAATATTAGGAACAAAGAATACAGAGGAAAGATGGGTTTTCTTTAAGAGTATATTAAATAAGAGCATTAGCCAATGTATCCCATTGGGTAATAAATTTAAAAGAGCAAACAAAAGTCCTGGATGGCTTAACTCCAATGTAAAAATGCATATAAAAGCAAAGGAGAAGGCCTTCAAAAAATACAAGGTTGAGGGATCATCCTCAGCATTCAGACTTTATAAAGAATGCAACAAGAAATGTAAGGGTGCAATTAGGATGGCTAAGATAGAACATGAAAGACACATAGCGGAGGAGAGCAAAAAAGATCCCAAGAAATTCTTTAAGTCTGTAAACCGTAAAAAAGGGAGGACAGACCATATTGGCCCCATAAAGAACGAGGAAGGACATCTGGTTACAAAGGATGGGGAGATGGTGAAGGTATTGAATTTATTCTTCTCCTCATGAGTTAATCGGGGGCTTCAATAACCAAAACTGCAGTGTTTATCCTTATGACACAACACAGGAAGCACCTCCATGGTTAACAGAGGACATAATTAAAATTAGACTTGAGACACTTAACATTAATAAATCACCGGGACCAGATGGCCTGCATCCGAGGGTACTTAGGGAACCCAGTCAAGTGATTGCCAGACCGTTGTTCCTAATTTTTACAGACAGTCTACTGACTGGAATGGTACCAGCTGATTGGAAAAAAGCCAATGTAGCACCAATATTTAAAAAGGGCCCAAAATACATCCCTGGGAATTACAGACCAGTTAGCCTAACATCAATAGTATGTAAACTCTTGGAGGGGATGTTAAGGGACTATATACAAGATTTTAGTAATGAGAACTGTATCATTAGCAGTAATCAGCATGGATTCATGAAGAATCGTTCTTGCCAAACCAATCTACTAATCTTCTATGAGGAGGTGAGTTGCCATCTAAAGGAAGGCCCGTAGACATGGTGTATCTGGATTTTGCAAAAGCATTTGACACAGTTCCCCATAAACGTTTACTGTAGAAAATAAGGTCCGTTGGCATGGACCATAGGGTGAGTAC
The DNA here is from genome assembly GCA_037952925.1 of Lithobates clamitans. Taxonomy (NCBI): domain Eukaryota; kingdom Metazoa; phylum Chordata; class Amphibia; order Anura; family Ranidae; genus Lithobates; species Lithobates clamitans. The sequence continues at coordinate 12,924,907 of JBBGZY010000190.1, forward strand.
ATGGATTGAAAACTGGCTACAAGGACGGGTTCAGAGGGTGGTGATAAATGGGGAGTACTCAGAATGGTCAGGGGTGGGTAGTGGGGTTCCCCAGGGTTCTGTGCTGGGACCAATCCTATTTAATTTGTTCATAAACAACCTGGAGGATGGGATAAACAGTTCAATCTCTGTATTTGCATACGATACTAAGCTAAGCAGGGCAATAACTTCTCTGCAGGATGTGGAAAAATTGCAAAAAGATGTGAACAAATTAATGGGGTGGGCAACTACATGGCAGATGAGGTTCAATGTAGAAAAATTTAAAATAATGCATTTGGGTGGCAAAAATATGAATGCAATCTATTCACTGGGGGGAGAACCTCTGGGGGAATATAGGATGGAAAAGGACCTGGGGGTCCTAGTAGATGATAGGCTCAGCAATGGCATGCAATGCCAAGCTGCTGCTAACAAAGCAAACAGAATATTGGCATGCATTAAAAAGGGGATCAACTCCAGAGATAAAACGATAATTCTCCCACTCTACAAGACTCTAGTCTGGCTGCAAGTAGAGTATGCTGTCCAGTTCTGGGCACCAGTCCTCAGGAAGGATGTACTGGAAATGGAGCGAGTACAAAGAAGGGCAACAAAGCTAATAAAGGGTCTGGAGGATCTTAGTTATGAGGAAAGGTTGCGAGCACTGAACTTATTCTCTCTGGAGAAGAGACGCTTGAGAGGGGATATGATTTCAATATACAAATACCGTACTGGTGACCCTACAATAGAAATAAAACTTTTTCGCAGAAGAGAGTTTAACAAGACTCGTGGCCACTCATTTTTTTTTTTTATATATCATACTGTAGAGTATAAGATTTCCTATCATTTGAGCCCAGTCTTGTCACACAGAGTTAATCCATCTCTGAGCAATTGAGCAATCCTCTTTTATTGTTCAGTGAGAAAAATCTTGACAAACTGAGAAAAACTTTGTCAAATACTCCCCCTTGCTGTGAGTGACAGCCTAAAACACAGGCATTATTTCTTAATTCCCTCCCCCACTCCTTTCTTCAGCAGCTCTGCAAGGATTGGCTGTTCCACACCTCAGCATGATTTGGCATGCTGAAGTCATGTGGTTACTTTCCTGTCTTTTCACTGGATGTTAGAGATCATAGCAGAAGTTCAGTTAGAAATACACAGGAGAAAATGCATATTGACAAGGGGTGTGTAGAGGTGGGCGCGAAGTCTACTGACATCATGACTCCACCCACCAAGCTCCAGACAACAGACCCACCCACAGAATATGCAGTTTTTCGGGTCTAATAACAGACAGAGGGGAGACATTTGACAGGTAAAGATACATGCAGGAGGCATGTATATACTTATAGATAACCCCTATGGCAGTAGTTTAGAAAGGATGACATTGGGTTTACATCCACTTTAAAATTAGAAGAAAAGAGGTTTAACCTTAAACTACGTAGAGGGTTTACTGTAATGCCACGTACACACGGTCGGATTTTCCGACGGAAAATGTGCGATCGGAGCGTGTTGTCGGAAATTCCGACTGTGTGTGGGCTCCATCGGACTTTTTCCATCGGATTTTCTGACACACAAAGTTTGAGAGCAGGCTATAAAATTTTCCGACAACAAAATCCGTTGTCAGAATTTCCGATTGTGTGTACACAAATCCAACTAACAAAGTGCCACGCATGCTCAGAATAAATAAAGAGATGAAAGCTATTGGCCACTGCCCCGTTTATAGTCCCGACGTACGCGTTTTTGTGTGACCATGTGTATGCAAGACAAGTTTGAGCCAACATCCATCGGAAAAAATTCTAGGATTTTGTTGTCGGAATGTCCGATCAATGTCCGACCGTGTGTACGGGGCATAAGAGCGGCAAGGATGTGGAATTCCCTTCCACAGGTGGTGGTCTCAGCAGGGAGCATCAATAGCTTCAAGAAACTATTAGATAATCACCTGAATGACCGCAACATACAGGGATATACAATGTAATACTGACACATAATCACACATAGGTTGGACTTGATGGACTTGTGTCTTTTTTTAACCTCGCCTACTATGTAACTATGTAACTATGTAACTAAGACACACTTCCCTAGCTGCATTAGGGCTTCAGATGGAAAACAGGTGCATGGTCAAGCCACCTAACTCAGGATCCCCCTACACCAACTGTGTTTCTCAGTAGTTTTGTGGGACATTGTGATGCTAACATGTGATTCACAGCAGGGGATGTTGGTGCAGTTGCCCATAGCAACCAATCAGCATCTAGCTTTCAGTTTGAAGACTGCAGTGAGAAATTGAAAGCTAGAATTTGGTTGCTCTAGACAACTGCTCCAGTTTGTCTGCTCCAGTCTTTTCTCAAAATTAGGCAGTAGAGCCTAATTTTTACTGCCCCCCCCCCCACCAACTTTCCTTAGGCTGCAAAGGCAATGAATGTAGGTGGGTGCATGCCATGGCTGCAATGCTTTGCATCACAGCAAAAATGATTCCTCCTGTTGTATTGGCAGGTGTTACCACCCACCATTTGTGATTCATTCACCTGAATAAAGCTGCGCTACAACCACCGGACAACCATGTGTAAATAACTAAAAAGGTAGTTGCGCGCTTCTAATCAATAAACTAACACTAAAAAGAGACTACTGTAAAAGTGAATGAATGATGCTGCAGTCACCCAAGTGTTCCAACAAGAAAAAGAAGATAATAAAGTGAATGTGACAGCGCTCCAGATGAAGCCACGTGGGAGGTGGCGTAACTAGTAGAGGTGGAGCCTGGCGGTGGAACCTGTCGCAACAAGTGAGATACACCTGATGGATTTTTTATCAATGTTTTTAAATTCTTAAATAAATGTGAGTTGAATATTAGTTGGGTGGAAGCATTTCTGTTTTTATATGTCGCTGTGGAACTACCAGCAAAAACTGAGGAGCCTTAGTTGAACCAGCTCACTGGGAGGTCATTCTATTTGTTGTGGAGTTTTAGCTATCTAGAGGGACCATAAGGAACTACCCAGGACCACTGTGGAGCATTCCCCATAGGAGAGGTGCACTGTGTGCAAAAGTGTGTTTGACCCCCTGCCAGGTCTTGCTGTGAGGTGAGCGAGCATTGCACTGTTGTTGGTAGAGCAGTGTAGCACGTGGAAACAGCCTTTTTTTCTTGTATTTCGTTTTACTTGCTTTTTAGCAAAAGAATTCTCACACATATCTGGACGTTTTTCATTGAGCACTGTATTCACCTGTACTCATATATTGACGTTTTTCATTGATTATTGTTTTTCCTATGTTGATTTTTATATTTATTAATTTGAGCTTACTTTATATGCAGCGCTGTCACATTCACTTTATTATCTTCTTTTTCATGTGCAATTGACACAGCTGTGGCAGGGTTCTGCAGGTTTTAGGGTTTAAAACTGACAGTGAGGAGGTGACATAACACCTCCTTGCCACCTTTCAAACGTCAAAAGTGAATTATCGTGCATCACTCTATTTCTAGTGAACAATAGTCCTCAGGAACAAGTCTTTTGTGGCTGGTCATGAACAATGGTAATTATTGTCTCATTGCACCATGCACTGTGGTAATTATTGTCTCATTGCTCAATGCACCATGGTAATTATTGTCTCATTGCTCCATGCACCATGGTAATTATTGCCTCATTGCTCCATGCACCATAGTAATTATTGTCTCATTGCACCATGCACCATCGTAATTATTGTCTCATTGCTCCATGCACCATAGTAATTATTGTCCCATTGCTCCATACACCATGGTAATTATTGACTCATTGCTCCATGCACCATGGTAATTATTGTCTCATTACTCCATGCACCATAGTAATTATTGTCTCATTGCACCATGCACCATGGTAATTATTGTCTCATTGCTCCATGCACCATAGTAACTATTGTCTCATTGCACCATGCACCATGGTAATTATTGTCTCATTGCTCCATGCACCATAGTAATTATTGTCTCATTGCACCATGCACCATGGTAATTATTGTCTCATTGCTCCATGCACCATGGTAATTATTGTCTCATTGCACCATGCACCATGGTAAATATTGTCCCATTGCTCCATGCACCATGGTAATTATTGTCTCATTGCTCCACGCACCATGGTAATTATTGTCTCATTGCACCATGCACCATGGTAATTATTGTCTCATTGCACCATGCACCATGGTAATTATTGCAGCCATTGCAATTTTTTTTCAAAGGAGCTCCATGCAGAGCTTGGGATAGCTGTTGACATGCAGGCATGATCCTGTGGCCTGGTCACTCAATGAACAGGCATATTCTGGCTAACTATTCCTGTTAATGTGAGCAGAAGGGAAGGGAATAAGCAGTATGGGAAGATGTTGGTGTTATTTTGTAACCTGCCTGTTAGATTGTCTTCCCAAACTTTAGCTGACTGGTAATGTTGGGGGTCCTTCCTCAGATATATAATAGTTGATGGATAACTGCCAACCCATGTCTGTGCATAAGTTAACTAAAAGCAAACAAACCTAAAGTGGAAATAAACCTATTGATTTAACTGTTTCCTCAAACAGTTACATTTAATCCAAGCCATGAATGATAACTGTCACAGTTGCTTGTGCTCTCAACCGAACTGTAAAGCCATCAATTAGCTGGTGTCATAACTGATAATATGTGCAGTACCATGGAAACTGCAGATCAAACAGAGAGGGTAAGGTGGCAACTCTCCTGGCTGTAAAGCATAAGAGGGTGTAATTCCGCTTTAAGAACAAGCAGACTTTTTATTGGAGAAGGGACATGCAATGTCTATTCTGTAATAAAATAAACTTACCTGCCAGTTTGCAGTCCTCTGTACAATGAGCTGTGCATGCGCAACTCAGTTTACTTACCCAGTAAGGTGCATGTGTGCTAGAAATAAACCACTTCTCCGCATGAATAGGAGTGAAATTTCCGTATTTAGGCCAGCACTGTAATGCCCTGTACACACGGAAAATGTGTGATAGGACCTTGATGTCAGAAATTCCGACCGTGTGTAGGCTCCATCACACATTTTCCATTGGAATTTCCGACACACAAAGTTTGAGAGCAGGCTATAAAATTTTCCGACAACAAAATCCGGAAATTCCGATCATGTGTACACAAATCCGACGCACAAAGTGCCACGCATGCTCAGGATAAATTAAGAGACGAAAGCTATTGGCTACTGCCCCGTTTATAGTCCCGACGTACGTGTATTACGTCACTGCATTCAGAACGTTTGGATTTTCCGACAACTTTGTGTGACCGTGTGTATGCAAGACAAGTTTGAGCCAATCCAGTCCATGGATTTTGTTGTTGGAATGTCCGATCAATGTCCGACCATGTGTACAGGGCATTAAACATTGCTAGAGGTTCTAAGCCTTCCACAAAAATGTATTGCAGAGCTTTTTTTACCCTGTAAGGAAGTGAATTGAAATGTTCTCAGTAGGGAAACAGGTGGCAATAAACACCTGGCAGAGGCTTTAACCCTCCCATGTTTTATCCAAAACAAAATAAAATGTTTTGGCTGGGGTTGTGCTTTAATGTCCTGCTAAGGACAGTTGTGGTGCTGTCTGTTAGTCACTCCTCTCCACTCCAGGACAAGGACAGTTCATATCTGTGCAGTTTGTTTTACTTGCGTTACCATTGAACTCTTAATAACATGCTTTTCATGAAAGCACATCAAAGATGAAGCAAGCAGGAATTGTATTAATGCACTGTGCCTAAAACACACATAAATACAGAGTTGTAAATGGGGCCAAACTCTACAGGTGGATTTTCTTGCTTGTGTCTTCCTCACATAACTCAGTGATTTGACACCTTGTTGCTGTAAAATATTACTATACTTTTGTTGTAAAGACTTTGTTGCATTTACAGATGCAGGCCATACAGGGGTTGAATTCTGAACAAATTTTCTTTCAAATATCATAAAAGCTTGTGTGTTTTGTAATCCGATGGTGTCACCATTGATTTCAAAACTTGACCAACCAAGCCTTCAAATCCACCTCATGTTGCTACAGAAACAAAAATTTGTGGCTGGAATGTCACAGTCCCAATAAAAATCGCAGATCGCTGCCATTACTAGTAAAAAAAAAAAAAAATTTAAATAAAAAGCCATAAATCTATCCCCTATTTTTTAGACGCTATAACTTTTGCGCAAACCAATCAAAATGCGCTTGTGATTTCTTTTTACAGAAATATGTAGAAGAATACATATCAGCCTAAACTGAGGAAGAAATTTGTTTTTTTATATTTTTTGGGGGGATATTTATTATAGTAAAAAGTAAAAAATATTGCTTTTTTTTTTCAAAATTGTCGCTCTTTTTTGTTTATAGCGCAAAAAAAAAAAAAATTGCAGAGGTGATCAAATACCACCCAAAAAAAGCTCTGTGGGAAAAAAGGACATACATTTTGTTTGGGTACAACGTCGCAGGACCGTGCAATTGTCAGTTAAAACAACGCAGTGCCGTATCACAAAAAATGGTCTGGTTTGGAAGGGGGCAAATCCTTCCGGGGCTGAAGTGGTTAAGCACAATTCTTGATGTAGGCGGAGAGTGTTTGGCCCCCCTGAAATGCTTGGATTTATTCTGCTATGGATCAATTTTATCATTGAATGACCTTACCTCTTGGACATCTGTATGGTGCTCTTATTGGATTTATATGGGGATTTTCGACTCTTGATCCTTTCCATGTTCCTGAGGGTGGTCCTTGTTTTGTGGAATGCTGCCGAACCAGAGCAAGTGCGCTCAGTCACAATATGTGACTAAGAAAATCTGAATCCGGCGCCCCGTTTTTTCTTGTGTTTGGACAGTATCAAATCCTGTCTGATTGCTTATTGCATACAATATATGTCTAGAGCCTTCTGTGTTCCCATATTAATTGGCTCCATAAAAGTTCATTTTCTAAGCAGTAACTATAAATATTCATGGTTATGAAGGCATATGAACAACTGATGTGCTGCAATGACCATCCTTATGATGTCCCTTTAAACCTGTCTGGCATGAAATACATTACCCAGCATGCACTCATACTTCTCGCCTTTGTTTCCATTAGCCTTATATCCAGGTTGTAAAGTCTTGCATTTATTGATTTTATTCTAGTAATCACTGTTTTGTATGGATCAGTTCAGCACTGATGCAACTTTTAACAAATACGCCATCTACTATGTAACTTTAAGGCCTCATGTACACAGAATGTTTGAAAACCTCTTCTAAATGCTGGAACATGACAGCTAGTAACCAACGTTACATGCCGCGTAGACCCTCCCAAATGCCTACAATGCAGGAAAAAATCTCTCTTTCTCTAGAGAGTGTTTAGACGCGGTTACACGCTGTTACAAGCATTTGCCACTTCAAATGCCCTTGAACTACTGTCCTAAATGCAAATTTTTGCTTTAAAAAATGCTTCTAACCTCAACTGCTTCTAAACTGCCATGAACGACTGAGTGTACATGTACCCATAAGATAACATTGAGGAGAGTTCAGGGTGTTTCTTAAAAAAAATGCCCAAATGCTCCTAAACGTCCGTTTACCAGCTGCAGTGTACATGAGGCCTAAGGGTGAATTGTAGGAACGGAACTGCAATCTCCCCTCTAAATTGCCGACATTTTAAATCACTTCCCTGTATAAGAAAAAAACAGGCTGTACCTGATAAGTTTACAGGATTATGGGTCAGCTATCGTATCACTTGTATCTAGTACCTTAAAGTGATTGTAAGGGCTAAAGGTTTTTTACCTTAATGCAGGGGTCTCCAAACTTTCTAAACAAAGGGCGAGTTTACTATGCTTCAGACTTTAATAGGGCCAGACTTTGGCCTGTCATCAGTGGGAGTGAAAAATGCATCTTTGGTATTAGGAGGAGAAATAGTGCCCCATTCTTGGTGTCAGTGGAAGGAATAATGCTCCATTCTTTGTATTAGTGAGAGGAATAGTGTCCCATCATTGGTGTCAATGGGAAAAACAGTAAACAGTCCCATCATTGGTATCAGTGGGAGGAGTAATGCCCCATTGTTGGTGTCAGTGGGTGGAATAGATCCCAATTGTTGGTGTCACTTTGAGGAAAAATCCCCCATCGTTGGTGTCAGTGGGAGAAATTGTGCCCTGTTGTTGATGTCGGTAGCAGGAATCAGGGTGCATAAAAATCTGCGGGACAAAGATGGCAGTTGCTCTATTAAAAATTGTGATTTAAATCAAGTCTTTTTACAAGTGATTTAAATCTTGATTTAAATCGACTTGATTAAAATCAAATCCACACTGAATTATGCCCCATTGTTGGTGTTAGTGGGTGGAAAAAATCCCCAATGTTCCTGCCAGTTTGAGGAATAATGCCCCATGGTTGGGAGAAATAGTGCCCCGTTGTTGATGTCAGTAGCAGGAATTATGCCCCTTTGTTGGTGTTAGTGGGAGGAATAGTGTCTTGTACTAGTGAGAGGAAAAGTGCCCAAGGGCCAGATAAAGGCAAGTAAAGGCTCCTGCTGCTGTTAATCAAATCCAGTGACAAGGGAAATCACACAGAGCAGGTAAGTATAAGATATTTGTTATTTTTTTTTTTTTTTAAGATTATTATTATTATTATTATTATTATTACGTAGCGCTTTACAACTTGAGGGTAGACAGTACAAATACAATACAATTTGATACAGTAGGAATCAGAGGGCCCTGCTCCTTAGAGCTTACAATCTAAGAGGGAAGGTCAAGAGATACAAGAGGTAATAACTATGGGTGATTTGCTGATTGAGAAGATAAATGTACAGTTGTTAGGTGGGGGCCAGATAGGCTTCTCTGAAGAGATGAGTTTTCAGGGATCGTCTGAAAGTGGATAAAGTAGGAGAAAATTGGACGGATTGGGGTAGAGCATTCCAGAGGATGGGGGAGGCTCTGGAGAAGTCCTGAAGGCGAGCATGGGATGAGGTGACAAGGGAGTTTGAGAGCAGGAGGTCTTGGGAGGAGCGAAGAGAACGATTAGCTTGGTATTTTGTGACTAGATCCTTTAATATCACTTTAATACGCACAATGAGATCACAGGAGCTTTAGATTAGCTATTGATTCCTTACTAACTAGCAAACCATAGCCATGTTGTACAGTTTTAGGTGGATGTGGTTTATTTGTAGCCAAGACTTGATTATGTGGTCTGTCTTTGTAATGTAGTTTCATATCCATTTTGACATCATATGCTAAAGAAAATAGAATTCACATGTAGTACGGAGTGAATTATTTCCTTAATAATAACTGAATACCCTGTAGGTTCATTTTTCTGCTTATGATTTCCACATCATTTCCTATACAGTATATACATATTTTCCATATACTTGATTATTGTATGCAGATTTCCTGAAGAACCCTTAACAGTCTGGTCAGTTCATTCGGCCTGCTACTAATTGGATTATAGCAGTGACAGAAAGCCAAGACTGAGATGTAAATTCTGATATTTATGCCAAGAGACTGGCAAATTTGCTGAAAACACAGTATATGTTTCGCATTCATGTAAGCATGCATGGAATGGGTTAAAGTATTTCTTAGCATCAGGAGATACAGTACATGGTACATTTTTTTCCTTACAAAAATCTAATAATGATTATCTAAGCAGTCAAAGGGGAAGCGATACAAATAGTGAGATAAGGGTTGCTGCACGCCCCAATAGAGTATAGATTGGAGGGAAATGTCCCTGTGGGGTTTTGTGTTGCAGACAAATATTCAAATTGGAATAGAAAAATTTATAAATTTTATTTAAAAAGTATTAACATACAATTGCATGAAAAATGTTTTATAACATGAGCTCTGCGAGTGAGGCCATTGCACATACATATGGTAATACAACCGTTCAATTACATGACCAACATAGCATAGTATAGGTATATATAATCATGCTGATAAACCCCAGCGCGTTTCGACCATTAATCATAGAGGTCTTCTTCTGGGGGAAAAGAGTACAAGAACTTTTTTAACATTTTTTCATGCAATTGTATGTTAATACTTTTTCAATAAAATGTATACATTTTTCTATTCCAATTTGAATTTTTGTCTGCAACACAAAACCCCACGGGGACATTTCCCTCCAATCGATTATCTAAGCAGTATATAAAATTCATGGGCACTGGTAAGGCTGCATTTAATTGGCACTGCTCAGGCTGCATTTCATGGGCACTGGTAAGGTTGCATTTCATTGGCACTGGTCAGGCTGCATTTCATGGGACTGGTAAGGCTGCATTTCATTGGCACTGGTAAGGCTGCATTTAATTGGCACTGGTCATGCTGCATTTCATAGGCGCTGGTAAATATTTTAGTACACCATTTGGTTCAGAATGTTTTTTTTCTTGTTTTCCTCCTCTGAAACCTAGGTGCGTCTTAGGGAGCGAAAAATACTGTAATTATTATAAATACGTATTACATGTGGATTATTTTGTCTTTTTTGTTGTTGTTTTTAGTATAGTCTGACCTTTTTTTGCTCAAAGTATGTGCATTTCTGAGCGCATATATTTTAGATAACCCTCAATATTCCTTCTTTTTAGATTTTCTTATTACCAAAAACATCTACATATATAAACTGGAGAGTCAGCAAAACCTTTATTTATTGCTCAACAAAATAGACTAAAAGATGTGACTCATTCTGGCAGAGCTGATATTGGAGTTGGTGTGAATGACTAAAAATAGCCTGTTGACAGTGTTCTGTATCGTATGCACATAGAATAAATGTACAGCTAGAACAGAAAAAAGTATTCTTTCTTATCTTTTTTTTTTTTTTATCAATATTAAAAAGTCAGAGGTCATACGCTAGAATCCTCAATTTTATCTTTATCATACAGAATATATTTTCACTTCATTTAGTCAGTAGAATTGCCAGCCAGCCTAGCTGATTAACTCTAGTGCATTCCTCTCACTTACAGCTCTTAAGGGTTTCTTTAGTGAGTCATAACTGTGCATAATTTACAGTGCATATATCTGTCCCGAAACAAGAGATTGAATAATGTGTTTACTTCAAGTCTTTTCTATAGCACTGCCACAATCCATGGCTCTCTAGAGTATATCGAACAATTCATGTCAGTCCCTGCCCTCCCCCAATCCCTCCACTACCTAAGGAATTTACAGTCTAATATGTCTACCATATTCATGACCATATACACAGTAGGGCTAATTAGGATGGAAGCCAATTATCATCAGTATTTTTATTGAATGTGGGAGGAAAGTGAAGCACCCAAAGGAAACCGATTCAAACACTGAGAGAGCATACAGACCTGGAAGGCAGTATCAACAATTGAGACCACAAGCTACCACCTTACATGTATGCCATATTGGATTCCTAATCTATGCCTCCTTACAGTAGCATAAGTGCATTGCGCTTCCCAGGTTCTGTGGGCAGGATGAGTCCAACATGGCAGAGCTGTAGCCTGTATCACCCAACATTTCTTCTGAGGAAAGTTTCCACCTCCGTCAGAACCCTTCAGTATGGGCACATCGGTGTCATTGCACCATGCTATACATCAAGCATTCGAAACTCTGAATCTTCCAGTGAGCCACAGTTGGGGTTGATTTACTAAAACTGGAGAGTGCAAAACCTGGTGCAGCTGTGCATGGTAGCCAATCAGCTTCTAGCTTAACTACTTGCCTACCAGCCACCGTCGTTATACGTCAGCAGGTTGGCTCTCCTGTGAGAATCGCTGTAGCTGTACGGCGGCTTGCGCAGTTAGGGGGGGCGGTAGCGTGCCCGCGGGTCGGGGCGGACTCTGTCCACCGTCGACCCACGATCGCCTAGTACAGAGGCAGAACGGGATCTGCCTTTGTAACCATTCTGACAGGGGACATGTCAGAGATCTACTGTTCCCAGTCATTGGGAACAGTGATCTCTGTCATGTCCCTGGCAGCCCATCCCCCCTACAGTTAGAACATGCCTAGGGAACACAGTTGCACCTTGATCGCTCTCTAGTGTTAACCCCTTCCCTGTCAGTGTCATTTTTACATTGATCAGTGCATTTTTATAGCACTGATCAATGTAATAATGTCACTGGTCCCCAAAAAAGTGGCATTTGGGATCAGTTTTGTCCGCCACAATGTTGCAGTCCCGCTAAAAATCGCAGATCGCCACCATTACTAGTAAAAACAAAAAAATATCCCTAAATCTATCCCATAGTTTGTAGATGCGATAGCTTTTGCGCAAACCAATCAACGCCTATTGCGATTTTTTTTTTTTACCAAAAATATGTAGAAGAATATATATCGGTCTAAACTGATGAGGAAATGTGTTTTGTATATTTTTTGTTTGGATATGTTTGGATATGTATTATAGCAAAAAGTAAAAAAAAAATTTTTTTTTCAAAATTGTCGCTCTTTGTTTGTTTATAGTGCATAAAAAAAAAAAACAACAGAGGTGATCAAATACCACCAAAAGAAAGCTCTATTCGTGGGAAAACAAGGACATCAATTTTGTTTTCGTATAACGTCGCACGACCACGCAATTGTCAGTTAAAATGAAGCAGTGCCGTATCGCAAAAAAATGGCCTGGTCATTAAGGGGGCAAATCCTTCTGTGGTTAAAGGCTTGTACATACTATAAGAAAATTGGGCGAACATTTTAGCCAAAGAAACTATCGTACCATTTTCTAAAAGTATGTACACAAATTTTGACAGCCAATTTCGACCTTCAGAACAAAAATTTCTAAATTTTTATATAATGTATACCGTTTCCGTACGATTTTTGTACGAGAAAAATCAGAAAAAAAAGACTGTGAATGATCAGAAACAATAAACAACAACAAAAAAAGCCTTTGTAGTACGAGAATTTTCGTTTATTATTTCCTTCCACCGGATCAGTCTGGCTGTAAAACAAGGAGGAGAATTGGATGATCATTCGCCCGATTTTGTTCTAGTGTGTACCCCACTTTACAGCTTGTTCAATTAAGCTTTGACAAAAAGCTTGAAACTGGTTGGTTTCTATGCAGAGCTGCACTGGATTTTGCACTCTCCAGTTTTAGTAGATCTACCCCATTATGTATGCTATGGACTGCCCATGCCTTATTCCAGAAAAAGATAATTAAACTTCAGAATTTAACATTATAATAAAATAGAAATGTACCATATTTAAACCCAAAGAAAGGTACCATAAAACATCTGCTGAATTATTTAGCTGCACATTTGTGTAAGGGAGTGTTACTTATCAACTGTAGAACAGCAGGGGGTGCATTTAATTATTTCATCCTTAAACCACTGAAGACTACAGAGAAAGAGTGAGAGGGCCGCATATGGCCCATAAAACACCAGTTTGACATGCCTGTAACACTTTCCTTACCTCAGATTTATAATGTAGATCAACGATTTTTCTAAATTGCTGCTTTCACCTCTATCTCATCATAAAGTTAACAATGGTATGAAAACTGGTATAACTAACCAGTGTGCAATTTGGAATAAGATGTCACACATTCAGCATAGGTTTTGCTCTTTTTCTATATTACAAAAAAAAACAATGATATATACTGTGAAAGATGTCTAATTAAAGGTTCTAGGTCCTCTGCAGATCTTTACCCTTTTGCTCTTGTGGATTTGAGTTTTGGTGGTTTAGCGCTATATGTACTTAGGCCCGCATAAATAAAAAATAAAGATCTTTAACTGACACATAGCTAAATTAAGAAAACCACTTACTTGGCAGGTAAGTCTCAGGAAAATTCAATCTCAAGTGCAGTTCTTTAGTCAGCATGTACGGAAGTGGGCACCAATAACTTTAGTAGATTTTTAGATTGAAAATAGAATTATTGCACATGGCAACATGGTCAGGAAGGGGGGGGGGATTTATTGGAATATCTCCAAAAATACAAGTGGATCTTAAACACCAAACTAGGCCCTAATCTCTTCTAGGTCATTCAAAGTCTATCATGGCTCCCCAAATACACAGACTGTGTTGGCTGCAGAGCTTTGGCTCCTTGACAGTTGAGATTCTGGTGGTATCTCAATTGTTGTCGCCCAAAGCAGGCAAACATGGAAAGGTCCCTGTGTTAACTTCCCACTCAACTAGTCACAACAAATTCATATATGTGGAGAACAATTCCAGCTTGTTGCTTTGTGCTCCTGTCTCCAGCAGCCAATACCTTCAGGAATACCTCCCAGGAGGGGCGATTCCTGTATCCTTCCATTCCTAGGCCCAAAGTCTGGGCAGAGAGACATGATTTCTAGGATGAACAGTTCTTCCAGCATGCATCAACATGTAGCATGTAGAGAAAATACAATCTGTGCTTAGAGAATTACCACTACAGTTAGGCCAACTACAGCTCATTGTAAATAGTACATCCCTACCAGCCGCAGCCCATCCATTAGGGGCACCCGGGTGCCACCCCCTAAATGCAATGGATAGATTCATGCATAGCATGAATCTATCCAGGGCTGCTGTGGCTACCCCCTATTCATGCGTCTGGCTCCTTTCAGGGCACCGGGTGCATACATTTCAGGGGCTCTATTAGGCTTCAAAATATGGTGGACTCGGGTCACAGAGAATGCGACCCGAGCCCACCCAGGTGTGTTACAACAGCGAATGAATATTCGCTGTTGTAACACTGATTCTCAATCCCGCTAGTCAGAAGCGGGTGTGAGACCCGTTTTCTGATTGCCCGAAAAGAGAAGACTCCCGATTGGCTACCGAGGAGGAGGGAGGAAACAGAAGCCGTTGCCTCTGTGATGACCCGTGGAGAGCAGGAGAATGGGAGGCCGTCGCCGAGCAGAGAAAGCCGCCGGTGATAGGGTAAGTGCCACCGACCGACAGACCGGCTGCCACTGATCCCTACAGTGGTAAGCATATACAGTTGTGCTCATAAGTTTACATACCCTGGCAGAATTTATGATTTCTTGGCCATTTTTCAGAGAATATTAATGATAAGCACACATTTATCTTGCGGCGAATTCGCCACAGAGACCACTATTATCGGAAACCAGACCGCCCGCTGAAGAAGAAGATACTGGGGTTATGGCAGCTAGCTTCTGCCATAACAACGACATCCCTCTTCAAAGGGAGGACGTATATTGGCGTGAGGCGGTCCAGAAGTGGTTAATAGACTTGCCTGTCAGTCTTAGGGCTTTATTTATCAACACTTTCTTCCAATGACAATCCATAAAGAAGTCAGCGCGGATAACTGACACAGCCAATTTGCATATTACAAGCTCACAGTTTCCAGCTAACTACCAGAAAGATAATTATGCCTAGTAACACTAATCCATTTCTGTTTTCATGAATCTGTTTTATCTTTGTGAATGCACAATGGCAACATTTAGTCAAATAGCCCTGCAACTTTTTTTCTGTTAACATAGAGGATATTCTCTTTGATGATTTTGCTGAAAGATATGGTGACTTGCTTCCCAATACAGCTATTAAACATATGCATATGCCAGATGAAAACAACAATAAGAAAGGAACATTGGAAAGGGACATGTAATAGCATAGGTCACATCTGTGTGTAAATGTATGACACACTTTTGGGTGGCCTCCTGGGAGTCATTCTTATTTGTCACACGGAGATGAACTGAAATCCCAGTAGACTAAGATATCATTGGCAGGCCTCGCTGTGTAAGTGAACACAGTTTAATGTGTGATAATAAAATACATTGCAAGAGGAAGAAAATCAAAGAGGAAACCATCCATGGTACTTACCACAAGTCATTTATTCATCTTTAAGTATTATGATCTTACACAATTGTGTATGCTATTTCCTAAAGCCGATAAAGCCACAGACAAATGATACTACACAAACAAAACAAAAAAAATCATAATATTTGCAGTGCTATATTGAAAAGAAAAATATATAATCTCACATATATTATGTTTGCACAGTTGGATTGTCAATTAAACAGCGCTGTGCATTAACTGCTGCAATTAGCACAGTTTGCATACCATTAAACATACCTGTACACAGATGCCACATTCTAATACCCGCCATAGTGGTTGAATCACAACCCTTTAAACGTGTAACGGTTACTTAACCACTTGCTGACCAGCCAACGCAGTTACACTGCAGCAGGTTGGCTCGGCTGCACAAATCGCCGTAGGTGTACGTCGGCGATTTGTGTACACAGCGTATATGGGCGCGTGCTTTCATTGGCCAGCGGGGAAGTCAATCAGTGCGTTCAGCTTACTCGATGTCCGCAGGCCACTCGCGATCGTTCCTCGCAGTGACAGAACGGCGATCTGCCTGTGTAAATCTCCCTTCTGACAGGGGAGATCACACAGAGCCTGTCTTTCTGCTATGCAGGAAGATGGGTCTGTGTGTTGTCCCAGTGAGTCCTTCCCCCATGCAGTTAGAACACACACAGTTAACCCCTTGATCGCCCCTGATGTTAACCACTTCCCTGCTAGTGTCATTAGTACAATAACAGTGCATATTGTTAGCACTGATTGCTGTAGTAATGTCACCGGTTCCCAAAAAAAGTGTCAAAAATGTCCGTTAGGTGTCCGATCTGTCCAACGCAATGTCGCAGGCCCACTAAAAATCCCTGATCGCCGCCATTACTAGTAAAAAAGAAATAAATAATACAAATGCCATAAATCTATCCCCTATTTTGTAGACGCAGTAACTTTTGCGCAAGCCAATCAATATACATTTATTGCGATTTTTATTACCAAAAATATGTAGAAGAATACATATCGGCCTAAACTGAGAAAAGAATTTGCTTTCTTTTTTAAAAAATGTGGATATTTTAAAAAAAAGTACAAAACATTGTGCTTTTTTCTAAATTGTCGCTCTTTTTTTGTTTATAATGCAAAAAATAAAAACCGCAGAGATGATCAAATACCACCAATTTGTGGGGAAAAAAAGGACATTAATTTTGTTTGGGTGCAACGTCTCACGACTACGCACTTGTCAGTTAAAGAGACGCAGTGCCGAATCGCAAAAAATGGCCCGGTCATTCAGCAGCCAAACTTCCGGGGCTGAAACGGTGAAATCTCCTTTCTTCTCCATTCTGATGCTCGGTTTGGACTTCTTAAAGTTGTCTTCACCACATCTAGATGCCTAAATGCATTAAGTTGCTGCCATGTGATTGGCTGATTAGCAATGTGTGTTACCAAGCAATTGAACAGGTGTACCTAATAAAGTGTAGTTTTGTGGGTTACTGCTTTGGATTGATCTATGGTAACGCGTGTTTTCGCTGTGCAATAGTGTGAATGGGTCCTCAGTGTTGCTTCCCTTTCATTGCAGAGGGAAGGGATATGTCCTTTACATAGCCGTGCTTCTGATGTAGTTCTTCTGAAGCCGCGTACACATGAGCAGAATGTCCGACAGGAAAAGTCCAACGGAATCTTTTTATCGTCTATTCTGATCATGTGTGTGCCTCATCAGACTTTTTTTTTCGAAAATTCTGATGGACCTAGAAATGGAACATGTTCTAAATATTTCCGACGGAACCAATTCCTATTGGGAAACCCGCTCGTCTGTATGCTGTTCCGACGGACCAAAAACTACGCTTGCTCTGAAGCAAGTACAAGACGGAAGTTATTGGCTACTGGCTATTGAACTTCCTTTTTTTAGTCCTGTCGTACGTGCTGTACGTCACCACGTTCTGGACGGTCGGACTTTGGTGTGACCGTGTGTAGGCAAGACCATTTGAATGGAATTCCATTGGAGTTCCATCGGAAAAACCTTCGAGTTTATTCTGACGGCAAAACTGGTCGTGTGTGCGCGGCATAAAGTCCAGCGTCCAAGGACCAGTAGACTGGCTTGACAGAATTCTCTATCTTTTGGCAGGTAAAGCAGTTCCCATATATGTTATTCAATGTGTATTGGCTGCTTTGGCTGGAGGTCGGTTGTAAAGGAGAAGAAGGGTTGGCAAACTAGTGTGGATCTTGGTCTGACTATAGAATCACTTGAATTATTTCCTGACTCATGCCAAAGGAGATATTATAACAACCCCCAAAATACTTCTGGCACATTCAGACTGCCAGCCTGGACCTGTTGGCTGCTGATCAATGTGTGTAGAGAGACGATTGCAGCTTTTTATGGATGAGGCGTAATATATTTTACAGGACACTGTAATATTAGGGACATTGGATACCGCTCTTGATTCTTAAATGAATATTCCCGTAATGCACTAACTGGCAGTAAGAGCAGTACATGCAGTAATAGAAGTTTAGCGCTAATACCATTGTTCTCCAGATACCATTTTATCATCCTTTCTGCTCAGAGTAGCTTTTCGCAAGCTGTAGTGTTACCTCATTATTTTAGGAGGTGACAAAAAAATTCTGTTATTAATTAGACACGACTTGCTACTTTTATGATAAAGAAATAATACTGCTAGTCAATTTACTGTAACAGAGCCTTAAGGAAAAATTAAAGACAACCTTAAAGGGGTTCATTTAAAGACTCTTTCCCTTTCCCCAATGAGTGCGTTTGCCTGGCAGCTTCGTTTGTAACAGATAACCCAACTGCTGGTAGGCTAGTAGCCTTATGGCCTCCGTGCAATGCCGCTATAGCTTCAGATATGTTCTAAATAGGATATTACATAAGGTCAAAGAAGATAGCTGGGTACATTATTTTAAACAATGGTAAGAATAAAGAAGGAGCTGCTTATAGGAGATAAAGGTACTGTATATGCACAGTATTGTTCACAACTGCAATCATTGAAGGAAGAAAAAGATGAGAAATCCAATCGTTTTCCTGCCAGGAAGTTAGTTGATGTGAGCCATAGGGGCCCATTTACACCAGAAAACGGGCATTTTTTATACATTTCCATGTGTGCGTTTACATGGGTTTGACATGCGTTTATATGTGTCTATGGTGCATTTTTTTCCCAAATGTTTTTGCCATGGAGAAGGACAGGTCTTTAAAGGAGCCAGACTTATTTTTTTGCTCCCAGAGTCACATTTAAATGCGTTGTATTGCATTTACATGTGCACATTTGCGTTGCAAAAAAATGCAGCTTGCTGTACTTTTTTCACTGCACTGCAGCACAGTACATTGGTGGTAACTTGGCCATACACCATACAATTTTCTTATTCAATTTTCTTTAGATTTACCTTCAACTATGTAGTACAAGGGCCTGTCTGATTGCATACAAATTGAAAGCGTTTGCGGTTTGACCTCCTACTATATGGTTTTGGTACATCTAAAGGAAAGTTGTACAAGAAAATTGTATAATGTATGGCCAGCCTTAACCATGTTCATTAGCCAATATAGACTATGGACTGTCTATGGCTATGCAGTGGCAATGCATCCCACTGCATCTGATGTGAATGGACCCTAGCTGACAGCGGCGCCCCCCCCCCATAAGGGGCGCAAGGGCGCAGCCCCCCCCATCCATGCATCCGGTCCCCTAATATACATGCGAACGCATAAATTCCAATGGGGTTTTTTACATTTTTTTTTCCTTTGAAGCACGTGATTAGAGCCAGAGGCTCTAATAGGCTTCAAAAAGGGGTGGGCTCGGGGCGCAGAGCTCTGTGCCCCACGAGCACACCCACTTGTGTGACAATAGCGAATGTTGGGGTTATGGGTGCCATCCAACCAGGGGGGTGGTTGTTTGCTGCTCCCCCCCCCCAAAAAAAAAACACTGCTAGCTGAATGACATTTAATTTACTAGAGCGCTGTGTGACTTAAAAGGGGAGATTTACTAAAACTGGTGCACACAGAATCTGGTGAATCTGCTTGTTTAAATAAGCTTTAATAATAGACCCTAGGCCTAGAAGCTGATTTGTGTGCAGCAGTTTTAGTAAATTGCCCCCAATGTGTATTTCCTCTTTTGCAGCAAAATTGGAATAAAACCTGCTTTATATTTGTTACATGTGTCTATTCACATAACATAACTTAAAAAAATAAAATAAAGATGCTTTATTCTGGACCCTCCAGAAAGGAAAAATACTAGCTTTCTTTGTTTATAATGGACTTGGCAACTGTGTTTGCTTATAACTAACCATGCCTGCTCTGTGCAATTCTAACTAGATTTGAAAACTGTCCTAAAAAAGGGTTAAATGTGTTAATGGTGGAACATCTAAGAAATAAAAAAGTATTTATTTATTTTTTAGGCATGCTGTGTGAATGAGAACATATAGCGGAAATGGAAATACACTTTAAGGCCGGGTTCACATATGTGCGGCAGTGGTTTGCAGTACAATTAGCAGTTACAGTGTTGAGACAAACCATTTACTATGGACAGGGGTTCTTACAATGATCAGCTTTTATCAATGTAAAAACATTATACTGTTCTGAGTCTCTGCCTGACGATCGCCGGGTGCTGGCAGACATCGAGTGGCCGGTACCGGCAGATCGGCTTCTGCTGTAAAAATTCACAGCAGAAGAGGCGTGTGTGCCCCCTGCGGGCGGAAGTGCAGGATCACACGTGCTTACACTTTTGGTTTTGGGTTTAATATTGCTTTAAAGCTTAATTCCACCTTTGTTGAGAAAAAAAAAAACAGTCCCCTCTGGGTGATCTATGTACATTGCAAGGAATATACCAAACTTTGTTGCAGATTCCTACCTTTTGTTACTCTGAAGAAATCCCTGATTGTTCCTCTGTGCCTCTGTTCTGAGTGGGTCTAATGGGAGAGGTTTCATAATTATCTATCAGCTGTGCAGCTGCAGAGCACTAATGAGGAAATCTGCTGAGCTTGCATCCCTTTAGACGTGTTACTATTGGGAGTATCTCACCAAAAATGACATTTTTTTTGCAGGGGATGCCTGAATACTGACTTGTATCTTAGTGCAGAATTCTGGGAAAAGGGTACAGAACAACTCCAGGTAGCCATATTACATTTTCATAAAATTACAGCTGCTGCAGACTGAAAAGGAAAGGTCATTTTTAAATAACATTTAGCCCTGGTTCACATTGGTACAATTTGACATGCAATTTGACATGTTAAATCACATGTCAAATCGACGGCAATGGCACCGTCCTAATCGGTGCGACGCTGTATTTGCGGCGCCGCATCGATTTCAAAAAGTAGTTTCTGTACTACTTTTTGTGATTTCGGGCTGCGATTTACATTGACATCTGTGCAGAAACCTGCACAGATGTCTCTGAAATCGCAGCCGAAATCGGGACTGACATGCGGGAGTGCAATTGTGCGAGTTCAGCTGAACTCGCACGGCTTCATTCCCGCAGCTCAGTGTGAACCTGGGCTCAATAACAATAGGACTCGCAATTGTGTACGCTATATTGTTTTTTCTTTATTTGCTATTTTTTTCCCCACGAAAGTGGAGTTAGCCTTTAAGTATGGAAAAAAAAACTTTTTAATCTTTTTTCAACGTTTGCTGCATCTCAGGGTTGCTGATCTCTGGCATCCTCTTTTGCAGCTAATTCCTGTCTGTATGTATTGTATTTAACGGCTGTATGGCATTTCTCAGGGTGGATTTTCTGACAATAGTGGACCATGAGTGTTGAAACGGCCACTTGTAGTCTCCATCAGCAGCCCTTGTGACAGGGTGAGAATGCAGGAGCACAATTAGAAGACAAGGGCAAAGCGTTATCACACTATAACAGAACATTCCTGAACAAGGACCTTCATGACAGATAATAGCACTGGGTATTATTTTAATGAAAACTACTGACTTTATATTGTAAATGTCTTTTGAAATGGCATTGTGTTAAAGCTTATGAGATTTTATTGATTATTATTATTATTATTATACAGGATTTGGGTATACATATAGTTCTAACTTGATATAGTGAATATTTTGTGTAATGTTGATGAACATGGGAAGCAAAGTCACCCCAGGCCTGAACATGCTACAGTGTTTTTATATATTAAAGCGGTAATAAACCTCATAACAAAAAAAACAAACAACTGGACCGGCAGTTTAACCACTTGCCGCCCGCCATATAGCAATATGACGCATCGCGGCGATCGGTGGTGTGTTAGTCTGACACACCGCAAATCCGATCTAGGTAAAGAGTCCCTGACAGAGGGGTTGATTGACTAAAGGCCAATAGACTGTGCACCTTGGAAAGTGCAATTACACTCTGCAAGTGCAGTTGCTCCAGAGCTTAGTAAATGAGGTAAGGCTTCACTTTGCAAAGAATACCCAATCACATGCAAGGAAAATTAAAAAAAAACAGCATTTTTGCTTGCACATGATTGGTTGATGAAAGTCAGCAGAGCTTCTGCTCATTTACTAAACTCTGGAGCAACTGCTCTTGCCCTGTGCAACTGTACTTTCCAAAGTGCACAGTCTTTTTGCCTTTAGTAAATCAACCCCAGAGACTCTTTACCACGTGATCAGCCATGTCCAATAACGGCTGGTCACAATGTAAACAGGAAGAGCCGATGATCATCTGACAGACGCGAGTAGAGGAGAGCCGATCGGCTGCTCCCCTGACAGGGGGGTCTGTGCTGATTGTTTATCAGCGCAGCCCCCTTCAGATGCCCGCCCAGGACCACCAGGATGCCGCCAGGACCCTCAGGGATGGCCACCACACTGGACCACCAGGTATGCCACCCTAGACCACCAAAGAAATGCCAATCAGTGCCAGTGAAAAATGCCTACCAGTGCCAGTGCCACCAGTGATGCCTATCAGTGAAAGCCAGTGCCAGCCATCAGTGCCCATCAATGCCGCCTTTCAGTGCTCACCAGGGCCGCCTATCAGTGCCCAGCAGTGTTGTCTATCAGTGCCACCCATAAGTACCCATCAGTGCAGCCTTTCAGTGCCCATCAGTGTTGCCTATCAGTGCCCATCAGTGCCACCTCTGAGTGCCCATCAGTGCTGTTTATCAGTGCCACCTGTCAGTGCTGCCTATCAGTGCCCATCAGTGCCGCCTATCAGTGCCCATCGTCAGTGCCCATCAGTGCCACCTCATCAGTGCCATCTCATTGGTGCCGCCTTATCAGTGCCCATAAGTGCAGCTTATCAGTGCACATCAGTGCCACCTCATCAGTGCCATCTCATTGGTGCCACCTCATCGGTGCCACCTTATCAGTGCCCATTAGTGCAGCTTATCAGTGAAGGAGAAAACTTACTTATTTACAAAATTTTATAACAAAGACAAAGAAAAACTTTTTTTTTTAAAAATCACACTTTTTTATTCGTTTAGCAAAAAATAAAAAACGAGGTGATCAAATACCACCAAAAGAAAGCTCTATCTGTGGGGAAAAATGCTAAAAATTTAGTTTGGGTACAGTGTAGCATGACCGCGCAATTGTCATTTAAAAAGTGACCGCGCTGAAAGCTGAAAATTGGCTTGTGCAGGAAGGGGGGAAGTGCCTGGTATTGAAGTGGTTAGGTCATAATAGTATGATAGTATGCATTGCGTACCAGCACATTGTGACAGACCTACCTGAAAACGAAGGCCTCCATGGCGCTCTGTCACCGCTGAAGGCGCTTCCATCTTCACCCGGTCTTCTTTCGGGGGTTCGCGGGCTTCGGCGTTATGAATGGCCGAGCCAGCGATGATGTCACTCCTGCGCATGTGCATGGTAGTCGCTGTTTACGACACATCTCTGAAGGAGCAGCACAGGTGTGCATCTAAAATAAAGATCTCCTAAACCTATAGGTAAGCCTTATTATAGGCTTACCTAAAGGTAGACATCATATGTGGGAGTTTACTCCCTCTTCAAATGAAACCAGCTACATTGTATAATTGTAACAAAAAGGCCCTCTGATCCCTCCTCTATTGGATTGTATTGTAATTACAGTATACTGCCTCCCCTTATTTTCTAAAGCACTACACAAACTTTTGGCACTACATAAATCTTGTATTATAATAACAATAAAAAATAATAAAAATAACAATAATAAAATGATAAAAAGCTCTACATGTATCTTTTGCAGTGCTTTTCATTTTTTCACATAAGATTACAATTACTGTGCAATTTCAATCCGTTTTACTATATTACTTTGTGAAATTGGCAATGCAGCAGTTAAATAGTATCTCTAAATTAAGACAACAGTATTTTTATTTTTGTGTTTAGATCCAGGAAAACAGTCCAGAATGTACCATTTCCAAGAAAACATTTATTATAGACGTAATGTTTCTATTACATTTAGATGGGAGCCAGGATTTTAAAAGGAGAAATGGAGCGCTAGGTCCACTGTTTATATGTTTAGACATTTATTATTTATTTATGGTTAACCACAGACAGAGCATGAGTGCATCTGCATATGGCTATCGAACGTGGAATGCAGTGAAAGAGGAACCTCGCGGTTATTTTTTGGATGAAAGGTTTAAACTGTTATTACTCTTGTTGTCTATAGTTATTATGAGAGGTATGGATTCCTGGACTTGGGAGTTGATATAACTGGATCATGGAGCCTATGGGCCACTATGGCTGTTAAGTGACATTTCTTCTGTAAGTTCAAACATTGGGGGTTATTTACAAAAGGCAAATCCACTTTTCCTTGCATGTCCCCCTTGGATCTACAGCGACTGCACTTCCAAGTGCACTTGCAGTGCACTTGTAGTGCAAAGTGAATTTGCCTTTCGTAAATAATAAATAAACTGTCCTAAAGTGGATGTAAACCCACTCTCATCATTTCTAAATTACTTCCATAGTGCTGATCTATAAGGATATACATTTATACATGCCTCCTGCATGTATCCTTACCTGTCAAATATCTCCCCTTTAGCTGTTTGGAGCCCTGCAATGCTCCAGATTCTGTCTGTTGTCCAGGGCTGGGTGGAGATGTGATGTCAGTAGACTCCCCGCCCACCTTTACACTCCCCTTGGCCAGGCATCAATATTTCTTACACTGAACTTCTGCTGGTCTCTCAAAACCCAGGAAAGTCACCACATGACTTCAGCATGCCCAATCATGCTGAGGTGTGGAGCAGCCAATCCTGGGAGAGCTGAAGAAGAAAGGAGGGGGGATGTGAAGTACACAGAATGCCTCTCTCACTCTTGTGCATGAGATAAGGAAATCACCTGTCAGTCACAGCAAGGGGGAAGAAACAGACACCAATTTCTTTGTATGTCTATTTTTATCTTACTGAAGAAAGATAAGAGGATTGCTCAGAGCTGGATTTACTCTTTGTGGCAAGACGATGAAATGACATCCTCTGCTGTAACAGATATGAGTCTTAATTAAAAAAAAAAAATTGGGGTTTACATCCACTTTAAACCATAACTAAAAATCACAGGTTAGTAACGGTAACCCCCAAACATTATACTTATTTTTTTTTTTTTTAGCAGAGACCCTAGGGAATAAAATGGCAATCATTGTAATTTTTTATGTCACACGGTATATGTGCAGCGGTTTTGCAAACACAATTTTTTTGGAAAAAAAATAACACTTTAATGAATAAAAAAAAATATACACAATATATACCCCAATTTTTTTAAATTGCGCATGCTCGTGGAATGGCAACAAACTGCTGTACTTAAAAATCTGCATAGGTAACACTTTAACCCCTTCATGCCGACCTTACGCAAATATGTGGCCTCGGCTTGAAGGGGTTGTACCAGGGTGATGCATGTAGCTGCACAAATCACCCCATTAGCGTTTTGTAGCGCCAGCGGTCGGCTTGCTTGGGATACCAACCAATGCGGCTAAGAAGCCACTCAGCTGTTTTCCCAAGCAGCGGGAGGGGGCGCCCTCACCCCCTCCAACTGCATTTGTGGCTCGCCAGGCTCTCCCTTGCCACTGGGAGACCCGAGCCACCAGCTGGCAGACATGTCTGCCGGCTGGCCGGAGACCCAAACAAAGCCATAATTCTTGTTTTAATCTTTAATAGATGAGTGCAAGTTTGGAGCACAAACTTTGTATGTCTCCTCACCCTCCCCAGCAAAATAGTATGTAATAAAAAATAGATCCCTGATTCAAAAAGGGGTGGCTTGTATATGCCAGTAAAAGATAAACCTAACTGTATATAACCTGTTGCATTTGCTTTTTTCCCATTAACATGTTTTGCATTGTGGGGGGGGGGGGGGTGATATGAGGCTTTGACCTTCAAAACTGCAGCTATGCTTTTATTAGCTGTACAGGCTTCTGGGTACTTTGGCACAGTTCCTCTTGCTGTAGCAGCAAGTTGTAAAAAAGGCACGTCACACACTAAAATAAAACACAGTATTAAATTAAGTAGCATGACCTCAAGATGGACCATAGTTATGCTTTTGAGGTCTACACTTACCAGCTGGCCTAGCTGTGGAAACTTCTACAATACTCTCGGGGTTTATACTGTATATGCAAAAGGTCATCATGTATTAGGCCAGCCTTTCTCAACATTTTCAACAGAGAAGAATGCTTGAAATAACATTCTGGTCTCAGGGAACCCCTGCTAAAATGAGTATATCTTCATCTCATGATACATTAGTGTGATGGTCAGCGGGAAGAATGCTCCTTAAACTTGCGGTCATTGGGAACAATTACCCCCTTACATATAGCTAAAAAAATCATTGGTGTCAGTGGAAACTTATCTGAGAGGCAGAAATTGCCCATTGCTCAATGAACCGCTGACAATCTCTTGAGGAATCCTAGGGTTCCATGGAGCCCTGGTTAACAAACCCTGTATTAGGCTATTGTAACATGCAGAATTGTAAAACACATAAAAGAGACTGCCTAGGTTGGGTCAACCACCTGTTGGGCACCTGTGGACAGTTTGCAGAGTGGTAGCTGGTTGATCTCCTCCTGACAGTGCATTACCAAGAGCACTCAGAGCTCTGCTAACTAGTATAGGGTAAGTTGTCTGCCTTCAGAGCTGCGTCGGAACAAGAATGTACCGCACACCTCTGAAAGCCTAGAGGTGCCTCACTCCTCTTTTAATTCACTGCCAATAAGTACAGACATTGGCTTTTCTACTGGGAGCCCTCTGCACAGCATTTATTTCACTATGTCAACATTGCAATAATTTACTATCATTCCTGATACATTAAAGTGGTAGTAAACTCCCATTGGACAGTTGTAACTACATGCAAGTTTATAATAAAGCTTACCTGTAGGTACAAGGAATATCTTCTAAATGTGCACCATTCAGAGGATATTCAGTGTCTCTGCAGAGCATGGGAGAGGATCGTTTTTGGTGCGTTTTTTTAACTTCCCAAACATACTCCAAAAATGTGGCAAGCAGGATTTTTTACACCACAACAGAAGCGCACCGCCCCAGTGTGAACACATACTTAAAATTTAAAGGGAAGCATTTTTCTTGATCTTTTCAGAGGCTTTGTTTAACACAAAAGCACTTCTAAAACGCCTCAGTGTGTTTTGCAGCACATTGCTAAAAAATGATGCGTGATGAAAATTTCCGTGCGATACAGGCCATTCATTTTGAGTGGTCAGAGACGGTACTTGAGGCCCTCTATGATTTTCCTGTTAACCACCACTGCTTTAGATGACTGTGGAAATATGTGGAAATATTTTTTTTTTAGTAATAACCAGTAAGGTAGTATATGTTCTCTTGGATGGATCCTATTTTTAGCGTGGTTGAGTTATCAACACATGACTCTACTCTATAATCATGTAAGTTTAATGTGAGTCATCAATAAACACCCCTCTGTTCCATTTATGGAACACAAAAGGACATTTAGAGAAGAAAACCCTCCCATAGAGCATGTTCACACTTGGATTTCTAATGTTTTTTCTCATAAAAAGCCAATGCATATTTCATGGCAGTTTTTATGGTCTCTCTTACTACTATCATTTCCTAAATACTCTGGCTGGCATTATCACAAAGCAGAAATAAAAACAATGTGCTTCTGCAACATGCTCAGTTTTGGGTAACAGTCATATCTTTTCTATGCTATAAAATATAGAATGATGACGTGATGGAAACCAAAAACCACATTGGTTGTACAGTACATGACTGGTGTGGTCAGTGCGTTTACCTCCGTGTAGAGAGGTTACATTGTTCAATAAATCCTGATTAAAGGTTTAGTCAGGAGCAACGTTACTAATTCTTCTGTTACCACAGATGCCAGTTCATCTTTCTAGTCAGACTCAAAGATGGAGGTTCAAGTCTTATAATTGTATCCTGGATCTTGTGCCACAACAACCCTGCATTGTGCACGGTTGCAGCATGGAGGTTCAGCCATTTTAGAGTTAAAACAGGTCATAGGGAGGTGGCATTTTGTCAAATCACCATCTGTCAAACACCCTCTGAAAAATGATCCATGTAGACCTAATTTCAGAGGGGCTGTAGGGGCTGCCGTACATGTGAATGAGCCCTTACTGTGCCTACCTAACGAGGCAAAAGGAATATGCCTCAAGTTGGAGTCCCAGTATACTTTTTTAGTTTTTCTTCCTGAATTCTCCTATAACTGCCACTTTTCAATAGTAAATGATCACATATAGAAGACCATCAACATTTTTAACCACCTCAATACTGGGCACTTTCGCCCCCTTCCTTCCCAGACCAATTTTCAGCACTCTCGCACTTTTAATGACAATTACTCAGTCATGCTACGCTGTACCCAAATGAAATTTTTATCATTTTGTTCGCACAAATAGAGCTTTCTTTTGGTGGTATTTATTCATGACTTCGTTTTTTATTTTTTGCGATATAAGCGCAAAATAACGTAAATTTGGAAAAAAAACAATATTTTCTTCTTTTTGTTTTAAAAGAAATCCAATAAAATCGAATTTTGTCATAAATTTAAGCCAAAATGTATTCTGCTACATGTTTTTGGTAAAAAAAATTCCGTTAAGTGTATAATTGGTTCATGTGATCATGGACAGATGTACGCAAATGATCATGTACAGATGTGCGCAGGTGATCACGGACATATGTGTGCAGATAATCATTGGGACATGTGATTTTAGTGGGACATATGTGGGGGACAGCTGTTTTTATTATTTGGGGACATGTGTTTTGGGGACATTGTGTGGGGACATGTGTGTTTTACATTGTGTGGGGACATGTTTGTTTTACATTGTGTGGGGGCATGTGTGGTGACACTAGGTTGGTGATCAGTGAGTAAAAAGCTGTAAAAAACAGCTCATACTAACTTATCATCAGCCGGCTGCAGCAATCCCCTCTCCTCTCCTCACCAACAACTTCCGTGTGAGGAGAGCTGATCGCCTAGCAACCGGCTCTGTGTTTACATCACATGACGGCTATGATTGGACATGGGCGTCATGTGATCAGGAGGGCCAATCACAGAGCCCTCCTGCCGTTTGGAGATGCGTCGTGTCCGGGTGACACGAGCGCATTGGGATTGCGCCGCTGCGGGACGTTCCTGAATGTCCACTTAGAAGGAGAGCGCCCACCCATCCGTTTATGTACATTGGCCGGGTGGGAAGTAGTTAAAGGATACGTTTCTGAATATGTTACATGCTACACCCATATTTAGGGCCAGCATGTTCAGCATCTCTTTGCTCTTCCCAGACCCCCCCCCCTTCCTCCCTGTGATAGCGGGCTGGGGATCATTTCTCGCACCCGCTGTCACAATTCTAAAAGAGAGCAGCAGTGCGGGGTTCCGCCCATGCGATTGCGTCATTCTTTCACATACCCCTGTAAATCAATGAACAACTACAACTAACGTCAGCCTTTGTAGCTAATGGCTTGTAGTCCTCAATGATGAATGCTCTAGGTCAGTGTTTCTCAACTTGAGTCCTCAAGGCACCCCAACAGGTCATGTTTTCAGGCTTGCCATTATTTTGCA
Source organism: Lithobates clamitans (assembly GCA_037952925.1). Lineage (NCBI taxonomy): Eukaryota > Metazoa > Chordata > Amphibia > Anura > Ranidae > Lithobates > Lithobates clamitans. The sequence goes on from JBBGZY010000190.1 coordinate 12,954,370, forward strand.
CAGGTGATTTGATCAGTTTCACTGCCTTAGTAATTACCACAGCCGTTTCATCCGAGGGGAATCCTGAAAACATGACCTTTTGGGGCACCATGAGGACTGGAGTTGAGGAACACTGCTCTAGGTAGTTCATTGAACTTCCTGTCAATAAGTAACTGCCTGCCCCTAGCAGAGGTTTGGCAGACAGCTATACTGATAATCTGCAGGAGACTAGCATTACACTCACAATCCGCTCATCATGGGTGCAATGTTTTACATGATCTTAAAAAAATAATAAATGCACATTTTTTTACCTACAAAAATGTGCATTTATTATTATTATTATTTATTTATTTATTTATTTATTTATTTTTTGGGTGAACATTTCCTTTAAATGCTTATTAAAAAATGCTTTACTATTCCACATGTTTGACACATGCAGTAAGAAAATGCTCTGTCATACACAAGCAAAACTGATATTGAAATCAGCACAACTAATTTGCTCTTCTTAAACATAAATACTGTAATTATTATAATTTGACGTTTTAATCATAATGCTATGCTGATGCTTATGCAGCTTGAATGACTCTCAGCCAGCAAAAGTCACCTCACATAATTGTCACATGAGATCAACAACAAATAGAGTACATTTATTTCAAGTGCTCCAGCAATCTGTCTTCACGAAAGTCATTTAATTATATCAGAAACAAGTGTTCATGATGTTATGAGGCCATTGCTATCACTAAACTATTTAGGGCAGGGTATACATTCTGCAGTGAAGGTGATGTTGTAATACAATTTTAACATTGGTCAGGTTTGTAGACCGGGCATAAAATTCTGGATTAAACATAAATTAATCTCTATATTTGATAAGAAAAAGCAACATAACGATATATATTATGGCAGAACATATCATTTTATGTATTTATTTTTACTGCTAATAAAATACTGCCATTGATTTTTCTTTTTCTTTCTTTTTTTTAAGGAAAGCAACAGTGCATGGGTGTATTCAGAATGCTGCACATTCATGACATAGCCAGCAGTTAAAAACAGATAATTATTTAAAAAAAAATAATCAATATTTTCAAATATAGGAGAGATTTTATAAAAAGTCAGTATGAGTCATAGGCGAAATAAAGGGTCAGATAGGTCAGTTGCTTTTAGTGCCAAAAGATCCACACTGGAATCTTTCAGAACAGTCAATAGTGAAGATTTACTAATACTGGAGCACACCGAATCTGGCGCTGCTGAGCATTGTAACCAATCAGCACACAGAATCTGGTGCAGCTGTGCATAGTAACCAATCAGCTTCTAACTTCAGCTTCTTCAATCAAGCTTTGACCATAAAACCTAGAAGCTGATTGGTTACTATGCACAGCTGCTCCAGATGCTGCGTGCACCAGTTTTAGTGAATCGTCTTGACTGTGCTCTTTTGCACAATGCCTGAATGTATAGGATTAAGTGAGCATAGCAAAAAGGAGATTGTGTAGCATTAAAGTGGAAGTCCAGGCTTTTATAACTATGCTTAAACCTGCTCCCACCCCCATTCTAACTCCTATTCTAACTACTCCTACTCTAACTACTTGCTTATTCTGAGGGCGCTCCAGTCTGGTCACCTGATCGGCTCCCGGCAGCTGACTTTAGGGGAGAGGAGGGTCAGGTGACAATGGCAAGCCTCTGGGTGACATCACCACTCAGGCATTGTCACCTGACCCTCCTCTCCCCTAAAGTCAGCTGCCGGGAGCCGATCAGGTGACCAGACTGGAGCGCCCTCAGAATAAGCAAGTAGTTAGAGTAGGAGTAGTTAGAATAGGAGTTAGAATGGGGGTGGGAGCAGGTTTAAGCATAGTTATAAAAGCCTGGACTTCCACTTTAATGCTACACAATCTCCTTTTTGCTATGCTCACTTAATCCTATACATTGTTGGCGATCTCTCCTCTCCCGTTCCCTGAAGCTTGCCACTGAAGAGATCACGTGACCGGACCAAAGTGGCCTCAGAATAGGTAAATGTAAACATCTTCCTTTCACAGGGTAGTTAGAATAGGAGTTGGAATGGGGGTGGGAGCAGGTGTTACCTCCCTGGCGGTATGATTATGTCTGATTTTTGAATGCCAAAGCAGTACATTTTATTGCATGGAATCTTGGCATTTTATATTGTAGGCCTGTAAATTCTTACAAATTACTCTGTCCAAACAAGAGTCTAGTAGACATCCCGGCTATGATAAAGTTTAAAACACAAAATCATAAATTATAATATAATAAATGACTATACATAATTATAACAACTAATATAATAATAATAATAATAATAATAAGTAGAAGAATACATTTTATTCAATAATATAATCAAATTAAAAACACTGAAATTTGTCCAAACAAACGTGCAATATTACTATTCACTGTATTACTAGACACTGCATATTGGCTTAGTAAACATCCTGGGTATGAACATTTTTGAAACATGGGACTGCACAAAGCCTGACATCACAATGAGAACAATGAAACCTGGTTTCCTTTCGGATTTTCTTTCCACTGTCATCTCACTTTGAGCAACAAACCACGCATGTCATTGTAGGTGCTGACTTTTTCCCAGTTGGTGTTATGTAGTCCATGAAGTGACGACCAGTCAGGCGTTCCGGGTTGACAATGCCACCAGCACAATGTCTAACTCTATTCACAGCCATTGGTGTTTGGTGGTTCACAAAGCTAAGTTCAGCAACTTTCCAAATAAAGTCAGAATGAATCACAGGCATGTCACTCTTTTTTTTTTTAGCAGAATGTAGGCATTCCACAAGCATTGCTCAAGAAGATCTTCTTGTAATACTTCTCACCTCCCATGGTTATTGTTATTGTGTATTGTTATTGTAGTCTATCACTACTTGTGGCTTCATGGTTTCTTTACCAACATTTGTGCATACCATAACAGTGGAGGTATTATGGATTGTACTCATTAGGCACACATCTTTCTTGTCACGCCATCGCAGTGCCATCAGTTTGCCTTTCTGCTAGGCAACCATTTCTCCAGTCTTCAGCTTCTTATTGCCAAACATTGGTGGCATATCATGCCAGTTAGCCCTAACGGTTCCATAGGCATCTGTTTTATTTTGCAGAAGAAAATCATAAAGTTCAGGAGATGTGTAAAAGTTGTCGTTTGCTACGCAATAGCCCTGATTTAGCAATGGCTCAATCAGTGAAAGAATGGAAGATGTTGCCATTCCATAGTTGCTGTATTTTCCAGTTGACAATTCGCATAGCATGAAAAATGTTATGCCAAATCGTGCTCTCTTTGATGCAATTTATTGTATACAGTTGAGCCTTCCCATGTAGACCATTAGACTTTCATCTATGCTGATGTCTCTTTCTGGAAGATAGCTCTGTTGGAAATTTTTCAGAATCATTTGAGATACTTACCAAATTTTCTTGAGTTTTGGTGCAGGATGAGTAGTTTCATCAAATTCTTCGTTGTTTTCGAAGTACAATTATTTCATTGTTAGGGAAAATCTGTACTCTGACATGACCGTGCCAAAGAATGGAGTGGCAAGTAATTTTTAGTTGTCCAATACCACTTCTGAAGGAATTTCCCCACCACTCCCTGAAGTATTATTAGGCCCAGAAATTTCCAAATGTCACCTTCGGTCACTGGTTCCCACTTTCTACTTCTTGGCAACTTCCGATGCGTAGTAGCTTGTTGCTCTTGGTACCGGTTTGTCTTCGTAACTATTTTTTCAATAACCTCATTGGTCAGAAATAGTTGTAAGTATGCCAAGGGGTTGTCATCTTCACTTTCATACCAGGTGCTCCAGTAAATGGGAATCTTGGGGGCATTGCGTACCATAGTCAATAGAGCACCAAGCTCGCACATCACTGAGCTCAGTCGCAGAATCTTCGCTGTCGTCACAGAATGTATATAGAGGATTCAAAGACACATGCTAATATGGGCTATAGGTGACATTCTAAACCTACACCTTCCATGATGGTGGGGGGGGGGCAAATTATTATAGTAAAGTAAGGAGGAGTATAGCAATAATATGTTTGCATTACTGTATCACAACTTTTTATGAAACTGGGTAGTTATGCTAAACTTGAGTCACATTTTATGTAAGCAGTAGCTGTTTTTTAAATATCAAGTGTAACTATAAAGCATTGGAAGGTGTGTAATAAAGCTTAGACCAAATGGGGCTGCTGTCTTCACCTACATCCAGATAACATCGGGACCTGACTTTGGTTTTACCTGTGCGCCAGGACTGTTCTTATATAACAAGAAACTGACAAGGGTTGGCAAGAAGAACAAGACATGTAAATCTTTATCTGCCAAGATCCTCTTAAAAGAAGTAATGTTCATGTAAGCTGCAGCCAGCTTGAATAGAATAGCCACTTATTGACAGGTACTTAGTAAATGCACCTGTAGTGACAGTTTGGCCTATATTACAAAGAAAATATGGGTCAGTTCTTCACTTCTAAAGGACATTTTAATTAGACACTGAAACAAAATGAAAGCTAGTCTTGTTAGGCAAACACTGCCACCTGGCAAAGTAACAGCTTGATGTATCTAATTTTGTAATTAGTCCATACAAACTGAGTTTTGTAAGCTTTCTTCAAGCAATGTAAATCAAATCTATCATGTGCCTTTCTTTAATTAAGAAAGGCAAACTTGATAGCACAAGCTATTTAACTCCCAAAATCTTCAAGCAAAACAAACAGCCTTTTCACTGGTCAGAATGAGATTCAATTTTGGTCCAAGATTCAATTTTGGTCAATATTTGCTGTTATAAATTCATGTTGCTTTTCAACTCCAAATTATTTCAAAAAGGCGTTTTGCATATAGTCACCCTCTGATTCACCCCAATGTAACTTTTAAAACCTAAGTTTAGGCACAATTAAAAAAAAAAATCAGCACAGGGAAGATGCTTACATTTATTCGAAAGTGTCTCTTGTGTCGGTGCCAACTGTCATAATTGAAATTCTTCTTTGAGTGGAGAAGATGGAACTTTCATTCATCCACCCGTCCTCCATTCACTGATAGATTTCTACTTATGAAAGCCATAATACAGCTTCAGTGAATAGAGGAGTGGGTTGGAAAGGGTGGGCATAGTTGGTACTCTTGAGTGCCAGTGACAGGTCCCTTAGTTCTATTAACCCCTGTAGCACTGGAAGATTACAGCTGACAGGGTATGTGGGCAAGGGCAGAGGACAGAAGAGTTCAACTATGACAACTGGCACCAGCACAAGGGACTATTGGGATTAAATGTAAGTACTTCCCCTTGTGCTGATTTTATTTAAAAAGGTTTTACCTAAATTTAGGAATTAAAAAATTGAAGAGGAGATAACCGTGGGGCAAAACAGATAGCACTGAGAAGTACTGTATGATACTTTAGTTGTTGGTTCTGGGAGATCAGTGGTGGTAGTTTTAGGTGCAATACCCCAATGCTCTACCCCAGGGATATGCAATTAGCGGATCTTCAGCTGTTGTACAAGTCCCATCATGCCTCTGCCTCTGGGCATCATGCTTGTGGCTGTCAGAATCTTGCTATGCCTCATGGGACTTGTAGCTCTGGAACAGCTGGAGGTCCACTAATTGCATATCCTTGCTTTACCCCAACATACCCAACCTGTACGTCTAACACTAACCTTCCCTTTAACCCTAACACTAACCATATAAATTATATAGGTATGGTTATGGTATGGTATGTTAAAGCGGGAGTCCACCTAAAAAAAAATATTAAAAGCCAGCAGCTACAAATACTGCAGCTGCTGACTTTTAATAAATGGACACTTACCTGTCCCAGGGTCCAGCGATGTCAGCAGCCGATGCCGATCACTCGCTCGACTCTCGGCACCTGGCGCCGCCATCCTGGGTCAGGGAATCAGGAAGTGAAGCGTTGCGGCTTCACTTCCCGGTTCCCCACTGCGCATGCGCGAGGTGCGCTGCGCATCTTAACCACTTGACGACCGCCTCACGCCGATGTACGTCGGCAAAGTGGCACGGACAGGCAAAATCACGTACAGGGTACGTGATTTGCCTTCCGCGGGTGGGGGGTCCGATCGGACCCCCCCCCGGTGCCCGAGGCGGTCGTCTTTTGTCCAGCGGCGATCGGTGATGAGGGGGAGACCATCCGTTCGTGGCCCCCCCCTCGCGATCGCCGCCGGCCAATGAGAATCTTCCTTTGCTGCTGTATGCTAAACAGCAGCAAAGGAAATGATGTCATCTCTCCTCGGCTCGGTAATTTCCGTTCCGGCCCGAGGAGAGAAGACATCAATGTGAGTGCACCAACACACACACACACAGTAGAACATGCCAGGCACACAAAACACCCCGATCCCCCCCCCCGATCGCCCCCCGATCCCCCCCCAATCACCCCCCCTCCCCTGTCACAAACTGACACCAGCAGTTTTTTTTTTTTTTTTTTCTGATTACTGCATAGTGTCAGTTTGTGACAGTTACAGTGTTGGGACAGTTACTGTTACCCCCCTGTAGGTCTAGGGTACCCCCCTAACCCCCCCTAATAAAGTTTTAACCCCTTGATCACCCCCTGTCACCAGTGTCACTAAGCGATCATTTTTCTGATCGCTGTATTAGTGTCGCTGGTGACACTAGTTAGTGAGGTAAATATTTAGGTTCGCCGTCAGCGTTTTATAGCGTCAGGGACCCCCATATACTACCTAATAAATGTTTTAACCCCTTGATTGCCCCCTAGTTAACCCTTTCACCACTGATCACCGTATAACCGTTACGGTTGACGCTGGTTAGTTTGTTTATTTTTTATAGTGTCAGGGCACCCGCCGTTTATTACCGAATAAAGGTTTAGCCCCCCGATCGCCCGGCGGTGATATGCGTCGCCCCAGGCAGCGTCAGATTAGCGCCAGTACCGTTAACACCCACGCACGCAGCATGCGCCTCCCTTAGTGGTATAGTATCTGATCGGATCAATATCTGATCCGATCAGATCTATACTAGCGTCCCCAGCAGTTTAGGGTTCCCAAAAACGCAGTGTTAGCGGAATCAGCCCAGATACCTGCTAGCACCTGCGTTTTGTGCCTCCGCCCAGCCCACCCAAGTGCAGTATCGATCGATCACTGTCACTTACAAAACACTAAACGCATAACTGCAGCGTTCGCAGAGTCAGGCCTGATCCCTGCGATCGCTAACAGTTTTTTTGGTAGCATTTTGGTGAACTGGCAAGCACCAGCCCCAGGCAGCGTCAGGTTAGCGCCAGTACCGCTAACACCCACGCACGCAGCATACGCCTCCCTTAGTGGTATAGTATCTGAACGGATCAATATCTGATCCGATCAGATCTATACTAGCGTCACCAGCAGTTTAGGGTTCCCAAAAACGCAGTGTTAGCGGGATCAGCCCAGATACCTGCTAGCACCTGCGTTTTGCCCCTCCGCCCGGCCCGGCCCAGCCCACCCAAGTGCAGTATCGATCGATCACTGTCACTTACAAAACACTAAACGCATAACTGCAGCGTTCGCAGAGTCAGGCCTGATCCCTGCGATCGCTAACAGTTTTTTGGTAGCGTTTTGGTGAACTGGCAAGCGCCAGCGGCCTAGTACACCCCGGTCGTAGTCAAACCAGCACTGCAGTAACACGTGGTGACGTGGCGAGTCCCACAAGTGCAGTTGAAGCTGGTGAGGTGGCAAGCACAAGTAGTGTCCCGCTGCCACCAAAAAGACAAACACAGGCCCGTCGTGCCCATAGTGCCCTTCCTGCTGCATTCGCCAATCCTAATTGGGAACCCACCGCTTCTGCAGCGCCCGTACTTCCCCCATTCACATCCCCAACCAAATGCAGTCGGCTGCATGAGAGGCATTTTTATGTCCTCCCGAGTACCCCTACCCAACGAACCCCCCAAAAAAGATGTCGTGTCTGCAGCAAGCGCGGATATAGGCGTGACGCCCACTATTATTGTCCCTCCTGTCCTGACAATCCTGGTCTTTGCATTGGTGAATGTTTTGAACGCTACCATTCACTAGTTGAGTATTAGCGTAGGGTACAGCATTGCACAGACTAGGCGCCATTTCACAGGGTCTCCCAAGATGCCATCGCATTTTGAGAGACCCGAACCTGGAACCGGTTACCGTTATAAAAGTTAGTTACAAAAAAAGTGTAAAAAAAAAAAAAATATGAAATAAAAAAAAATAGTTGTTGTTTTATTGTTCTCTCTCTCTCTATTCTCTCTCTCTATTGTTCTGCTCTTTTTTACTGTATTCTATTCTGCAATGTTTTATTGTTATTGTTATTGTTATTATGTTTTATCATGTTTGTTTTTCAGGTGTGTAATTATTTACACTTTACTGTGCTTTATTGTTAACCATTGTTAACCATTTTTTTGTCTTCAGGTACGCCATTCACGACTTTGAGTGGTTATACCAGAATGATGCCTGCAGGTTTAGGTATCATCTTGGTATCATTCTTTTCAGCCAGCGGTCGGCTTTCATGTAAAAGCAATCCTAGCGGCTAATTAGCCTCTAGACTGCTTTTACAAGCCGTGGGAGGGAATGCCCCCCCCCCACCGTCTTCCGTGTTTTTCTCTGGCTCTCCTGTCTCAACAGGGAACCTGAGAATGCAGCCGGTGATTCAGCCAGCTGACCATAGAGCTGATCAGAGACCAGAGTGGCTCCAAACATCTCTATGGCCTAAGAAACCGGAAGCTACGAGTATTTCATGACTTAGATTTCGCCGGATGTAAATAGCGCCATTGGGAAATTGGGGAAGCATTTTATCACACCGATCTTGGTGTGGTCAGATGCTTTGAGGGCAGAGGAGAGATCTAGGGTCTAATAGACCACAATTTTTTCAAAAAAGAGTACCTGTCACTACCTATTGCTATCATAGGGGATATTTACATTCCCCGAGATAACAATAAAAATGATTAAAAAAAAAATATGAAAGGAACAGTTTAAAAGTAAGATTAAAAAAGCAAAAAAATAATAAAGAAAAAAAAAAACAAAAAAAAAACCACCCCTGTCGCCCCCTGCTCTCGCGCTAAGGCGAACGCAAGCGGCGGTCAGTCGTCAAACGTAAACAGCAATTGCACCATGCATGTGAGGTATCACCGCGAAGGCCAGATCGAGTGCAGTAATTTTTCCAGTAGACCTCCTCTGTAAATCTAAAGTGGTAACCTGTAAAGGCTTTTGAAGGCTTTTAAACATGTATTTATTTTGTTGCCACTGCACGTTTGTGCGCAATTTTAAAGCATGTCATGTTTGGTATCCATGTACTCGGCCTAAGATCATCTTTTTTATTTTATCAAACATTTGGGCAATATAGCGTGTTTTAGTGCATTAAAATTAAAAAAAGTGTGTTTTTTCCCCAAAAAATGCGTTTGAAAAATCGCTGCGCAATTACTGTGTGAAAAAAAAAAATGAAACACCCACCATTTTAATCTGTAGGGCATTTGCTTTAAAAAAATATATAATGTTTGGGGGTTCAAAGTAATTTTTTTGCAAAAAAAAAAAACTTTTTCATGTAAACAATAAGTGTCAGAAAGGGCTTTGTCTTCAAGTGGTTAGAAGAGTGGGTGATGTGTGACATAAGCTTCTAAATGTTGTGCATAAAATGCCAGGACAGTTCAAAACCCCCCCAAATGACCCCATTTTGGAAAGTAGACACCCCAAGCTATTTGCTGAGAGGCATGTCGAGTCCATGGAATATTTTATATTGCGACACAAGTTGCGGGAAAGAGACAAATTTTTTTTTTTTTTTTGCACAAAGTTGTCACTAAATGATATATTGCTCAAACATGCCATGGAAATATGTGAAATTACACCCCAAAATACATTCTGCTGCTTCTCCTGAGTACGGGGATACCACATGTGTGAGACTTTTTGGGAGCCTAGCCGCGTACGGGACCCCGAAAACCAAGCACCGCCTTCAGGCTTTCTAAGGGCGTGAATTTTTGATTTCACTCTTCACTGCCTATCACAGTTTCGGAGGCCATGGAATGCCCAGGTGGCACAAAACCCCCCCAAATGACCCCATTTTGGAAAGTAGACACCCCAAGCTATTTGCTGAGAGGTATAGTGAGTATTTTGCAGACCTCACTTTTTGTCACAAAGTTTTGAAAATTGAAAAAAGAAAAAAAAAAATGTTTTTTCTTGTCTTTCTTCATTTTCAAAAACAAATGAGAGCTGCAAAATACTCACCATGCCTTTCAGCAAATAGCTTGGGGTGTCTACTTTCCAAAATGGGGTCATTTGGGGGGGTTTTGTGCCACCTGGGCATTCCATGGCCTCCGAAACTGTGATAGGCAGTAAAGAGTGAAATCAAAAATTTTCACCCTTAGAAATCCTGAAGGCAGTGATTGGTTTTCGGGGTCCAGTACGCGGCTAGGCTCCCAAAAAGTCCCACACATGTGGTATCCCGATACTCAGGAGAAGCAGCTAAATGTATTTTGGGGTGCAATTCCACATATGCCCATGGCCTGTGTGAGCAATATATCATTTAGTGACAACTTTATGAAAAAAAAAAAAAGTGTCACTTTCCCGCAACTTGTGTCAAAATATAAAATATTCCATGGACTCAATATGCCTCTCAGCAAATAGCTTGGGGTGTCTACTTTCCAAAATGGGGTCATTTTGGGGGGTTTTGTGCCATCTTGGCATTCCATGGCCTCCGAAACTGTGATAGGCAGTGAAGAATGAAAGCAAAAATTTACACCCTTAGAAATCCTGAAGGCGGTGATTGGTTTTCGGGGCCCCGTACGCGGCTAGGCTCCCAAAAAGTCCCACACATGTGGTATCCCCATACTCAGGAGAAGCAGCTAAATGTATTTTGGGGTGCAATTCCACATAGGCCCATGGCCTGTGTGAGCAATATATCATTTAGTGACGACTTTTTGTAAATATTTTTTTTTTTTTTGTCATTTTTCAATCACTTGGGACAAAAAAAATAAATATTCAATGGGTTCAACATGCCTCTCAGCAATTTCCTTGGGGTGTCTACTTTCCAAAATGGGGTCATTTGGGGGGGTTTTGTACTGCCCTGCCATTTTAGCACCTCAAGAAATGACATAGGCAGTCATAAACTAAAAGCTGTGTAAATTCCAGAAAATGTACCCTAGTTTGTAGACGCTATAACTTTTGCGCAAACCAATAAATATACGCTTATTGACATTTTTTTTACCAAAGACATGTGGCCGAATACATTTTGGCCTAAATGTATGACTAAAATTGAGTTTATTGGATTTTTTTTATAACAAAAAGTAGAAAATATCATTTTTTTTCAAAATTTTCGGTCTTTTTCCGTTTATAGCGCAAAAAATAAAAACCGCAGAGGTGATCAAATACCATCAAAAGAAAGCTCTATTTGTGGGAAGAAAAGGACGCAAATTTCGTTTGGGTACAGCATTGCATGACCGCGCAATTAGCAGTTAAAGCGACGCAGTGCCAAATTGGAAAAAGACCTCTGGTCCTTAGGCAGCATAATGGTCCGGGGCTCAAGTGGTTAACTGGTCCCCGCTATCTCCTGGGACCTGTGTGTTTCCCAGGAGACAGCGCGGAGGGACGGGAGGAGGCGTAGACTCCCGTGGGAGTCTATTCCAGGAAGTGGGTGCAAATACCTGTCTTAGACAGGTATCTGCACCCCCCTCCCCTTTGAAAGGTGCCAAATATGACACCGGAGGGGGGGAGGGTTCCGAAAAGCGGAAGTTCCATTTTTGTGTGGAACTCCGCTTTAAATAAGATCCCTGGTGTCAGTCTTTACCATCCACCACCTAGTAGAGTCTTATAACTTATTCTTGGATTCCACCCTAAGTCAAGGATTCCACCCTGAGAATTAAAAGTTATTCTGTCATACCATCTTAGGGTTCATCCTCATTCACCCAAAGAAGAGGAGTGCTACAATATTTTTGAAAGTAAAGCTATGGACTGGTTTATAATGCACTGTTGCGAGATACGTATGGGTGACACTTTGGATTGAAGTTCACTACTTCCTGCAATCGTGATACTCTCATTTATAACACAGTGTCAAGGGGTGATCCTGTCTAGGAGGATAACCATATCTGGAGAAAGGCCTTGGCTGGGCTAAAGCCACAAGTGCAAACGATCCCTTGTAATGAGGGATCAATAGGAGCTGGTAGGCAAGCTTTTCAGCTGGTGGTGGAGGCACTGATGTTATAGGACACTACAAGGTGGTGGATGGTGAAGACTGACACCAGGAATTTTATTTAACATACCTTCACATCACTTGTGGACTGTTTATAATTATTTTTACTCAATCTAAGATTGTTAGCACAATCCTATATAATGTATATGTTTGTTCACTGTGTATATGTCTCACAGGAGGATTGCTGCTTATATTATCTACTTAGTTATTTATTAGTACGTTTTTTTTTCACTTTTTAAATTTTTCTAACACTAACCATGCCTGTAACCCTAGCACTGACTGTCCTTGTAACCCTACCATGAACTCATCCTGTAACCACTACCCCAGCACTGACCCTACCTGTAACTCTAACTCTAATCCTACCTGTAACCACAACCCTAGCACTGACCCTAACCATAATACTAAGTATGCCTGTAATCAAAACAGTTGCACAATCCCTCTCTGCAACCCTAACTCTAACCCTGTCAATAACCACAACTCTTGCACTGACCCCATGTAGCCCCAATATTAACACTTCTTTATATAAACCTACTGCTTTGTTTAAATGCTCAACTTTGCTATGCTGGCATCCTCCAGTGCCAAAGTCCAGGTGCTGAAATACTTTTGCTTTAAGAAAAGTACATGTAAGATGGACATAAATTGTAACAAAAATTGGCATAGAAAAGAGCTCAATGCTTTGTACTTAGTTTTTGCCATATCCAAGTCAAGCTGCTTCAACTATCTTTTAGAGCATTCATGACACTTGACATGTGAAATGCTTGATATCAGTAGTAAGCTCACTGGTCCTACCATACTGAAAGTAAAACTGCTTAATTTTTATTTTTTATTATTTTTTATTGGATGTGTGTGGCCAAAGAACTCATGCTTTGATACTCATAGTAAATTGAGTAATCTCTCTGATAAATTTTGATGTCTGCATGTTTAGGAACACTTGAGGGTTTCATAAATAGTTTCTAATTTTGGAATGTCCTCCGAGAGGTGTGACTTTCAAATTCTAAACTTGAAAAGTCTCTACTATGCCCGATTCATACACATCTTATTTCTACATATTATCTTCTTCTAATGAGTAAACCTCCCCCTCATTTATCTAAACTTCAAACACGCAGGTTAGTAGATATTCCTGACATGTCTGACGAAAACTGTCAGGAACTGCTTAATTCATACCCTTTCATAGTGATCTCTGGCAGGGATAAGCTTGTTCAACTGCGCTATTTACATAGACTATATTATACCCCACAATGTTTATTTTACATGCAGAAGAGGGATTCGCCTCTATGCCATAAATGTGCTAAAGAAAATGGTAACTTTCTGCATATGGTGTGGTACTACGATAGATCTTTTTGGTTGAGTATTACAGCCTTTATAGCTGACACCTTCGATTTTCCAAATATATGCAACCCTAAATGGTGTTTATTGGTTGTTATTGAGGACCTAGACATCTCTGCCCCGTCCAAACAGTTCTTGAGGCTCATATTATATTACGCTAGGGAATGAATAGCCCTCCACTGGCTTTTCTCTGAACCTCTGTATATAGGCTTATGGTAAAAGTTTATTAACCAAACCTTGCCTCTGTACAAGCGGACATATGAGGCTAGAGGGCGCCCGGGAAAATATTATAAAATTTAGGGACCATGCAGACTCTCTCCTTTTCTTGATAGCGGATTCTACACCATAGTTCCCTTATTTGTGTATTGCCATGATGGCCGTATCTATTACTTGACTACCACATGGTTTAATAAGTGCAGTGTGGACTTGGTTAACGGGTTTTTTTCAGGCACAGGCCCTGCAGTTTATTATGCTTAGAACATGGGTGAGCACACCAAAGACCCTTTTTCTCTAGAGGTCGAGCTACTGTATTATTTACCATTTGGTTATGTGTTAACTGGCATTATGCTATTTGTTCCTCGCCAAGTTTCAGAATGTATTCACTGTAGATGCATTTGATCCATATCTATGTTTGTTCAGTGTACATTTTTTATACTCCTGTTATTTGACGATGTGACATTTTGGATGTGTACTCCTGAATTCAGAATATTCTTATGTGAATGTACATTTATTTGCATATACTAAATAAAAACAAGTTTAAAACTTTGGAATGCCATGGCTTTCTTCCAAAGTGTTTCATGTCCTTTTAATCACGTCTTCTTTTAAAAATGCTACTGTATGTTAAACGCAAATCAGTACCCCAAACTGACTATGGCAGAGAGCTACAGTACTTTTACTGAGGTCACCTTTACCCAACTGGGAAAGTGCAATTGTTTTATACGTTTTTGAACCTTTACTGATTCAGCTGTTCGTAGCAGGTAGAACGCTAAACTTATTTTAACACCGAAACAAGCTATTTCACTTAGTGAAATGCTTTTCACTTGGGGAAATTAAGTGTTCAAATCATAGAAAAAAAGGAAATAAATGAATGCCTTAGTTTAGCATGAGATATTTCCTTCCTTGATGAATCAAGCCATAATAATATGGTATATTAATTGTCATAATGCTCCAATTGTATACAGTATCAAACACCACAGTTTGATGCAATAGTACCCTTGCATCTTTTTTTTCATACAATTTACCTATATAATATTAGTGCATTTGGGTATGAGCACTGAACACATTTTTATTTGAACCATTTTAATGAAAATCTACAAGGGTTGCTGCTGTTTTCTTATGCTGTGGATTATCATAGCAATATTAGTAATAATGATCAGCTAATGTGATTATCGTGGTACTAATGGAATAACTGTAATATTTTATAGTTTAATATGCTTTTTCATACAGTTCACATTACAGGAAGCTAATTATCTAGTACCATAAGTTATGTATTCCAGAGAAGCATAGTACATCTGGTTGACTAACAAGAAAAATCCTTAACAGATGTTAGTAAGGTGGGTATGAACTGCTGAGATACGTCATCTTGTGCCATTGGTTTCATTTGCATTTTCTGAGCATATGCACGTTATCCATTAAAACATATGCTCTGATATCAGAGTGTACGTCCATCTTGCTAATTATAATGATACATTCAGACTTTCTACAACCACCATAGTTACAGCGGTATTCCAGGCAATATACAGTATATATATATAGGAACTGCTCTACGTGCCAAAAGGTTTTATAATCTGTTTACCCAGCCTTGTGATTTTCATACCTCCACAGTACTGCCATAAAGAGGTTATTATTATTTCCTGTCCATTTTTACAGCTTCCTGTGTTACCTGTATTCATCATTGGACAATCAACAGTGTGATAAGGCTGGAGGCAAAGAGGTGACACTGGCAGCTGCATAGCTAAAGGAGTTATCTTCCCAGCTATGTGTGGATATGCTTTGTTGGGTTTTGTGACAACAAAATTACACATTTTTAAGAGGTAAAACATATTCATATTTCAAAATTTTATAGTGACTTTGGTTTTGCTGTGAAACAACTCTTTGCTCACCTCTTTCTATGTTAAGTGGCATCAGTATGTCAGTTTAGGCACCCGGCAATCATAGGGGTCGATTTACTAACAGAATAGAAAGCTATGAGTTTGTACTTAAATCACCCAATCATGCACAACTAAAATTCTGTTTTAAAGCCCAATTTTAATTACAACCCTTTATTTTATTGTCAATAGATATGGGAATTGTTAGAGCTACTTTTTTTTTGTCTGTGGCCCTGTTGAGAAGATTCCCCTAATTTCCTGTGATGAAAGAAAATGATTGAGATTCCCTTCAGTGGGCATGCAGACTTTTTACATAATGAAATAGGGAAGGGTTAGAACTTCTGACTAAGATTTTATTGTTGTCAGTGCTTTCCCATCTCGATGACAAGTGCTCCCCTTATTTCTTGTAGAGACATCAGAGGGACAGGATGTAAGGAAAAATCTCCCAAACTGAGTCACAGAAAATGAAATACTTTTAAACTGAAAGCTAAACTCCAGGAAACTTAAAAATTATCTGTTCTGCACCCAAACTGTAAGGGTTATTGTTCGTTTAGGTCTAGGGTATTTGGAAAAACAGATTTACTTACCCAGTTGTCTGTTCTCGCAGGCTCCTGCTAGACTGGTCCCCGCCACCTCTTCTTCCCCATGCTTCGGCAGTCTAAGGTCATCTGACATCATAAAAACTTTCGCAGGTTCTATAACCCTGTATTAGACGTGAGGACACTGAGAGACAGTCCACCACCGGAGCATGGTGAAGTGCAGTTGGCCGGAGAAGTAGAGGATCAGGTAAGAGAAAGTTCTTTTACTGTACCCTAAAATGAAATTAACAGTCAACTCTTGCAGTGTGTGCACAACCCCACTTCAAGGGAGAATTTTTTTTTAAGTTTTTAAAAAAGTTCTTATATCTGTATTCCAACTGTGTACTTTTCTGTATACCTGGAGATCATAACTATACATTCCCTTTGAGTGTGTTCTACTAAAATTTATTGAAAGCCACCTACCACCTTACACATTTCTGATGCTCCCATATCAAGATGCAGTAGTTTGGATCTTTCTTGCAAGGTCACATCTATGTCATGGTGATATTTAAGCTTTGCAGTCCCTGAATGATATAAGAAGCCTGCATGTGATTTAAATTGCCAGAAGCCACACAAGACTGAAATTTTGTCTGGAACCCATTTGAAAACTGCATTACATTTACATTAACATTTCATTTAATTAAAAAACACTGATTGGAAATGCTACTTCCTCTCATTTACTAGAGCCCTTCTTAGTTCAGAAATAAAGATACAGGTAATATAGCTGAGGACGCATTTAGAATTACGTTTGTAATTAATGCCTGATTATAAAAATGACAAGTAGACACTTTGTTTGATGTACAGTCTGCTCACAATACCTAATGCTAATAATCATAATGGACTTTTTATAATTTTATATAATTTTTATTTTTCATTTATAATTAATGTAACAGAGTTTTGATGTTTTTTCTAATATTCGTTCATTAAGAGTCTCCTTCTTGGAGTCTGCCTTTCTCTCTGCCTCCTTGTAAATGGTAATATCAGTTAGAGAAACAAACAATAATTCATACGTAATTTTCCTCTGTATGAGATAAATAGATTTCATGGGTTGTATGATTCAGTGTCTATATAATATGCAGTGACAAAGTCCCTTGTTGATATAATATACACACAGATGGAGTGGTCACTATTGAACCTTTGTTGCTCAGTCAGATATGTTGTTAACACATTCTACAAAATACTTGCTAAAAACACAACCAGGGTAAGAGGTCGAAACAGTGCAAATGTTAGGGTGTAGTTAAAACCCCAAACACTTTATTAACCTCCCTGGCGGTATGATTATTTCGGATTTTAGGTGCTGAAAGCGGTACAATTATTTTGCATGGAAATTTGGCGTTTTATATTGTAGGTCTGTAAATCTTAACAATAACACACTTAATTCTGTCCAAGCAAGATTCTAGTAGATATCCCGGGTATGATAAAGTTTGAAACACAAAAACATAAATTATAATATAATAAATAAAAATAAATAATTAAAATAAATAAATAAATTTCCCCACGATTCACTATCGTCCAATTCTGCAAGTGTTCTAATTTACTATCGCTGTTTTCTAGCTGGTCTAAAGCCACTTTTGATGTAAAGGGACACTTTTTGGTTGCTATGGACAATCTCCAGGTTCCAGTCAGAAAGAACAGTATATATAACATAAAACTGCATGCAGGGCATGGGCCAAAGCACTGGGGACAAAGGGGATGTGAAATCATTTCATACAGTACTGTAATCTGTAAGATTACAGTACTGTATGTGTTATGATTTTTAAATTTTTTTGAATTTGCCGCCAGGCTCCGCCCCGTGCGTTGCGACGCTCGCAGGGAACGGAGCCTGGCAAGGAGAGGCTTCGGAGGAGGACGGAGCCCACGGACACCGCGGGGACATCGCAGGATCCTGGGGACAAGGTAAGTAAAGCCACACCAGGATCCTGCGATGTAATCCCGAGTGTGGCTCGGGGTTACCGCTAATGGTGCTGAAATGTAACCCCGAGCCACACTCGGGAAAACCGCCAGGGAGACTACAAACAATAGTATTATACTCACAAGGGTGAATATGAATGACACATGGGGGGTATTTACTAACACTGTAGCACTCTCAGAATGTGGTGAAGCTGTGCATGGTAGCCAATCAGCATCCAACTTCAGCTTGTTCAATTAAAGTGGTTGTAAAGGGAGAAGGTTTTTGTATCTTGATGTATTCTATGCATTAAGTTAAAAACCCTTCTGTGTGCAGCAGCCCCCCCTCATTCCCTTTAATACTTACCTGAGCCTCATCTCCATCGAACGATGTTGCATGGGAGACACGGGTGTCCAGGACTCTCCCTCCTCATTGGCTGAGACAGCAGTGAAGGGCCATTGGCTCCCACTGCTGTCAAAGTCAGTGAGTCAATGAGGAGAGAGAGGGGGCGGGGCCACACAGAATGGACACACAGAGCTGCACCTCGGCTCAGGTGCCCCCATAGCAAGCTGCTTGCTGTGGGGGCACTCAACAGGGGGGAGGGGTCAGGAGCATAGAAGAGGAACCCAAGAAGAGGAGGATCTGGGCTGCTCTGTGCAAAACCACTACACAGAGCAGGTAAGTATAAAATGTTTGTTATTTTTAACAAAAAAAAAAGAGACTTTAGTATCACTTTAAGCCTTGAGAATAAAACCTGGAAGCTGATTGGTTTCTATGCAGAGCTGGACCAAATTTTGTACTCTCCAGTTTTAGTAAATCCCCCCATGTAGTCAAAACAGGGGAAAGAGCCTGCTGCATCAAGCCAAGTCCCACAGTTAGAATGGATGGCTAGTTAAGCTGTTAGTCGACTGGCGGATTGGAGCTGCACAGGTTTCCTCAGTCCTGCTCTGCTTTCTCACTCTCGGTGACAACTGTGGATAAATGATGTTCCCCTGGAGTAAACTCTGTCACACGACGTGTTTCAACTCCTCTTCTTCCTCAGCCCCTAGTTCACAGCACAATCCCCAAGTTCAGTATGCATTTCCACATGCGTTGTTAATATGTGTGCAATGCATTTGTAATGCATTCCAGTACGTTTTTTTTCCTTTTTTTCTCACTTGAAAAATGAGAGCGCTAATGATCCCCCTCATGTTTTTGTGCCTTCCACTCATTCTGGTGCAAAAAAATGGCTATAGCTGGCAACACTAATCATTGTGTTCTGCCGGCAGGGATGGATCCCTGCTGGCAGAATACAATAGCATTGCGGGAGGGATTCCCCCACCAACACTGACTGTGTTGATGGGAAAATCAAGCAATTTTCTTTCATTCCACCCTTGGAGGAAGGAAAGAAAATTTCATAATCCATGGCCTGCATTAGTAATGGCTGCCGCATGCCTACCTCCAGCAGTGACAGCTAGATCTGCCACAATCAGAAAGCAGCACACAACATGCACCGCAGTTTTCTTGATTCTTTTAACCACTTCCGGACCGCCGAACGCCGATATACGTCCTTACTTCGAGGGCGCTTGTAAGACCGCTGCGCAAATACAGTGTGACACAAAGTATTGCAACGACTGCCATTTTATTCTCTAGGGTGTTAGAAAAAAAATGTATAATGTTTGGGGGTTCTAAGTAATTTTCTAACTTGTAAACAACATATCTAAAAAAGAGGCTCAGTCCTTAAGTGGTTAAGGTGTCCATCCTAGCTAGTCATACATACCTTGGGGACTCTTATTTGGAATCTGTTTATTTTGTCTTGAATATATGCCTCTTGTTCCAAAAGTTTGTAACTAGTTGTTTGAGGACATGTTAAAACTGGTGGCATGATTTCTGGCTGTGGCTTTGAATGGGGGCATGGTTTTGTGGGTGTGGTAATACATGGGTGGGGTCAGTAGGGTGTCTTCATATTTCATTTTAAAAATCTGGTCACCTTACCCTACATTTCAAGCAATATTTTCAGCATTAACCATTAACTTGAGTGTATTTTTAAGAAGGTACACGGAAACATCTTAGTACATAGGTGGAATACATATATATCTAGTGCTTTACCTGCTAAAGGATTTTACATTTTGACCATTAATTCTTGTGATACATAACATTCTGCTAGCCAGTATGATCATCCTGCTACTTTTTGACTTTACGTCTTCCAAGTCAACTTCCTGCTTATTTTACAGAGGTGCTAAATTATTTTACAGAGATGTTGCTAAATTATTATCCAATAAGGAGGTGGGAGACGACATAGGAAAGTATATAGTATATAGTATGAACAAATTACATGATTGGCTGCACAGAGTTAGAAATACTCTGGCAGGTAAAAATGTACACATACATATTTCCCTGTTTAGCTATATATACACTGTATTGTCAAAACTATTGGGACACCAGCCTTTACACACACATGAACTTTAATGCCATTCCAGTCTTAGTCTGTAGGGTCCAATATTGTGTTGGCCCACCCTTTGCAGCTATAACCACTTCAACTCTTCTGGGAAGGCTGTCCGCAAGATTTAGGAGTGTGTCTATGGGAATATTTGACCATTATTAAAGAAGCGCATTTGTGAGGTCAGGCACTGATGTGGACAAAAAGGCCTGGCTCGGATTCTCCGTTCTATTTCATCCCAAAGGCGTTCTATTCGGTTGAGCTCAGGACTCTGTGAAAGCCAGTGAAGTTCCTCCACCACAAACTCACTCATCCATGTCTTTATGGACCTTGCTTTGTGCACTGGTGCGCAGTCATTTTGGAACAGGAAGGGGCCGAGCCCAACCCCTGAAATACAACCCCACACCTTAATCCCCCCTCCACCAAATGATTTGGACCAGTGCACAAAGCAAGGTCAAGGGCAGAAAATTCAATATGAATATTAGTTCCTGTGTTCAGCAGTTCTAGTGTAACTAGAAATAATAGTAGGTATACATGGTCTTTGCACCCGGCTTTCACTTTGTTGCTGCGTCAGCATATCAAGGACTCAAGTCTATATCCCAGAAAAAGAATGATTTGGGGGGTAAATGTTTTAATGCCATCATGATCCATGAAAAAGTATTTTTAAACAAAACAGCCTTTAAAATAAATATTATGTTGATATATACATCCTTTTGGGCTGTAAACCACAGCACATATGGATCTGAAATTGTTATTGATTTTGTTGTATTTCTCCTCTGGATAATTCATGTGTTAGTCACTTTAACTAGTCATTCTGGCATGATGGCAGCTGATGACTGTATATGTATAAGTCATCACCAGACTGTTTTATTGGTATACAAAAGTCTACCAAGTTTTGGAGTTTTGGTAAGTACATCTTTGGTGAATCTTAATAAATATTTAGTGTACTTGGATGTTTGGTACAGTTGCCATATTGGAAGTTCTGTCCATATGGGATTTCTATATGAATCATTACTAGCAGAATGTAGAAAAGTGTTAACTGATGTTACATACTTTACATGGTTAGGATATTGATTCCAAAGTATAAAGTCCTGTGTTACATAGCGGCAATAAAATTGCATTGATCATAGACTGGATTACTGGAAATATTTTAATAACACACATATGTAGCAATCCTATGGGTCTTGTTTCAAAATTAAACAATAAAAACTGATCATACGCCGGAAACCTTGAGGGACAAGCTGAACTGTTGATCATGAGTTACAGATATAGAAAATAAAGAATTGATGTTTTAATAAAAATATACTGACTATCAATATACATTGATGTTTTCATGTAAACCAATGTGCCAATTGATGTACTCATTTATAACTTGATCATGATCTGAAAGTGAGGCATCTGCCTTCTTTATGAGCAGACTAGTGCAACAGTGGCTTAGATTAACTTGACTTTATTTTTATCTATTTTTTAAAGCATTCCACAGCATACTGTAATAAAACCCCTTTCTAAAATGATGAAAAAGATGGGGGGTTGGAAAACGTGAATGTTTATGGGCCCTACCAAACAACAGACATTTTTTATTTATTAATTTGTAGTCCTGGCTCTAATAACTAAGCTTTGTACAAAACCACTATACACCCCCTGTGTTTATTATCGGAAATGAAAATATAATTTTATAATTCTATAATGCAGTTTTTAATTACATTTTTTTTGGAACATTTGCTTGAAGCCCAACTCCAGGAAAGTAAAAAAATCCACCCATTAAGAGTGCACTCCCCCACCTCACACATTGCAAGGGTTAAATTATTTTAATGTCTAGGGGAGAGTTGAAGAGGCTCTGTCACTTACCTTACACCCTGCTTTAGCCGGCTCCAGCGCTCTCCTCCATAGCCTGAAGCACTGGTCTATTGACAGAGCCTCAGCGCCGTCATGTACAATACAGGGACAGTAATCCTGTATGATATGCTAAGGGAACTAGAATGTGAGCCAATCTCAGTTTACAGAGCTGGCTGCAGGGGGACCAGTCACAGCACTCGGGGAAGCCTGCTGGAGAAAGGAGCAAGGTAACTATTTACTCCTTAATCCTCTGTCCCTAGGCTAAACTAGAATGTAACTCTTGAGGTGTGGGGTGGATTTTTGAATTTTCCTGAAGTTAGGCTTTAAATTCCAGATCTTTCCAACCTGTTTCCAAAGAAAAAGCCTTTCTTGTATAACTTTTCATTTTTGATACCCTTATGGCGTGTACATACGATCGGATTTTCCGACGGGAAATGTTGGATGTGAACTTGTTGGCGGTAAATCCGACCGTGTGTATGCTCTATCGGACATTTGTTGTCGGACTTTCCGCCAACAGATGTTGGCTAGCATGCTCTCAACTTTTCCGCCAACAAATGTGTGTTGTCAGAATTTCGGAATCAAGGACTCCTCGGAATCAAGGACGAGCCGGAAGCGCTCGGTCTTGTAAAACTAGCGTTCATAATGGAGCTATCACATGACTATTGAACTTCCTTTTTATCGGCTCGCCGTACCTCTTGTACATCACTACGTTTGTAATTGTTGGCCAACATTTGTGTGACCGCGTGTATGCAAGACAAGTTGAAGCCAACAACCTTCGAACTAGAGATGTGAAGGCCCAGGAAAAAAAATTCGGGAAAAAATTTTTTTTTTTCCGTTTTTTTTCCTAAAGGCTTTTTTGTTTTTTTCAAAAAAATTGGAAAAATTGAAAAAAGAAAAAAAAATTTGTGGAATATTTTATTTTAACATGAATGAAATGAATAAAATATTTTAAGACAGGGTGTTCAAATATTTTCCGAATCATTTCTAAAAAAAAATTTATGATATCAGATTATTCTCATTTCTGTGCACTGAGTGAGGACAAGCAAGTCCTAAGTAACAAACGGAACCCTCCAATGCAAGAACAGAATGCATTTCTTCCTTTAGGAGGTGCTATGCTGCTATTGTAACAAGAACCGGTCCGGTCAAACCTTTTGTTTTTAGAAGTTCCAAATTGTGATGACGGACAAAGAAGAGTAGCTGCAGAAGCAGAGACGGATACTGACAATTTCAGCTCAGAAAATGATTCTGATTAAATGTCCATTGACCATTGTCCATGTCCACTTAGTCCCACTGTCTTCTTAACACTTCCCCCATCTTCAATTCTTTTTATGAGAATGTTTTTTTTTTTTTTATTTAATACTGTGGAGAGGAAATATGAAAAATTGTTACTTTTAGTTTTGAAAATTGTTTTGTGGAGGCTTTTTGGCTGTTCCACATAAACTAGTAAGCAGTTCAGGAGATTGTTGCTCCCTTTGTTACAAATATTATAAAAAGTAAATTCTGTTTTTGATAATTGTTTGGCTACACTATATTTTTAATATGCTAGTTGTGATAATTTTATGCCAAGTCAAATTGTCCATAGTCATATTTTATGTTCCTAATGTAACAGAATGACTTTCAATCTTAAAAAGACAAAAAAGTGCTAATGTAGCATTTTTTTTTAATTTTTACAAAAATTTCAGTTTTTTCCCCAAAAAACGGAAAAAAAACAGTTTTTTTTCTGAGCTTCAAAATTTCTAGAAATTTTATATCTTTGCTTCGAACAAAATTCCACGGCTTTGTTGTCGGAAAGTCCGATTGTGTGTACGGGGCATTACTGTTTAACAGTGGATCTGTATCAGAAATATGGATTGCTACTGCACAGGTCCAGAAGTTGCCTTGATTACTACAGGGATCCCTTTGCACTGTGTTCAGTGTGCATTTATGGAGCGGTTTTAACTAAAATCACAGTGACTGGGCTTACAGAAGCTGCATATTGACATCTTTGTATGTATATATAGTGTAATCAAACTTGTCTGCTTTTAAAGTGTTACTAAACCCAGGACCCTGCATTCACTATATCTGGGCTGCCACAGTACACAGAACATGGAGATGCAATTATTTTAGTAAATAAATACTGCTAAATACCTTTTCTCATCAGCAGTATATAGCAGTCTTGTGACTTCTATCAGTGTCTTGTTAAAACTTTTAGGATGAGTTTTCATTCTACTTTGACTGTCCTATGAGGCTGCAGGACCCCTGACCCTCTGTCTGGACAGTGCTGATCGGTCCTATGCTGATCACATTCACCCTGATCTAGCAATACACACCAAATTGAGCATGTGCAGAGTGACTCCAAAGGATCTGTCTTATCAGGAGATAGATTTGTGACAGTTAAAGAAGGGGAGGGTCAGAGAAGACAGGATCAAAATACAGTACCTTTTTACACAATGCAGAGGATTAACCCCTTAGGTTCCACAGGGAGTATAACAAGCATGCTTTACTGCATATGCAGACTTATTTTACTGTTGTGGGTTTAGTAACATTTTAAGTAGAGATAGAGGTCAATTCAAAAAGAGCCAGTATTTGAGATAAAATAACATGTGGCATTTAACACAACACCTAGTAATTCATTAAAAAATAATGGTCTATAACACATATTGCCACAGCAAGTATTGCCACCAGAGGGAGATTGTTCTGTGAGTGCACACATAAAAATTGTGAAAACATTCTAGTGTGCCTTCATTCATAGAATGATCTCCCCCCAGTGCAATATTACAAATTATTTACACTGTTGAGCTAAGAGCACAACACTTTCACATTGATACATTGTTTTCTTTTACAGTATATGTAAACCCTTTTTTTTTCAATCAAATCATTTTTTAATTAGATTTTTGACATATTACAACAAAAAGTGAACATTGGTATCAATTTCATCTCATTAACCCACCCAACATTGTGTATAAACAAAAAACAAGAGAAGCAATCAGATATACTATCTTACCAAACAAACCCAGAAGAGGAAAAAAAATCCCCAAATTTCTCCTTTCTTTTCATTCCCTTCCCTTCTCTCCCCCTCTATATCTGCATTCATCAGTCCCTTTTTTACAGTTCCCTCCTTCACATTATTCCTATATGATAGCTGTTATATATGTATTACCGTATTTATCGGCGTATAACACGCACCGGCATATAACACGCACCCCAATTTAGGAGGGAATTTTAAGGAAAAAAAAACTTTTAGGAGGGAAGTTGAAGGGAAAAAACTTACATTGCAGCCTTCTCAGTGCAGCCTTGCCCCAGTGCAGCCATGTCAGTGCAGCCTTGTCAGTGCAGCCTTCCCCAGTGCAGCCTTGTCAGTGCAGCCATGTCAGTGCAGCCATGTCAGTGCAGCCTTCCCCAGTGCAGCCTTGTCAGTGCAGCCATGTCAGTGCAGCCATGTCAGTGCAGCCTTGTCAGTGCAGCCTTGTCAGTGCAGCCTTGTCAGTGCAGCCATGTCAGTGCAGCCTTCTCAGTGCAGCCTTCTCAGTGCAGCCTTCCCCAGTGCAGCCTTCCCCAGTGCAGCCTTGCCCCAGTGCAGCCTTGCCCCAGTGCAGCCTTCCCCAGTGCAGCCTTGCCCCAGTGCAGCCTTTCCCCAGTGCAGCCTTGCCCCAGTGCAGCCTTCCCCAGTGCAGCCTTGCCCCAGTGCAGCCTTCGATCCCCTGTCCCTGCTGCTGTGCTTCAAAATCGCCGACCGCGATTTGAAAATGGCGCCGCCGGCGCCGAAATACACAGAGCCGGTCCTCGGCTCTTTCCGGCGGCTCTCGTTTACTTTCGGTTTCACTCGTAGCCCCGAGCGGAGCTATCCGAGTAGGTTCGGATAGCTCCGCTCGGGGCTACGAGTGAAACCGAAAGTAAACGAGAGCCGCCGGAAAGAGCCGAGGACCGGCTCTGTGTATTTCGGCGCCGGCGGCGCCATTTTCAAATCGCGGTCGGCGATTTTTAACTTTTGACAGCTCGGGATCGCAGGGGATCGGCGTATAACACGCACCTGCGACTTTCCCCTGATTTTAAGGGGAAAAAAGTGCGTGTTATACGCCGATAAATACGGTAATTTCCCTCCAATGTTAACTTTCTTATCTAATGTCCAATACTAATATACTCATCAAATTTCTCAACCAGATCAGACACTAACCACCAATGCCAGATCTTTGCAAATTTCTTAGGACATCTCCTATGTTTGAAAGTCAGTTCCTCTCGTCTTAAATTAAGGTTAATTGCTTTAATCCATTGATCTATCTTTTGGTGGAGAATTTAATATCCATTTTTGCAATATGAGTTTCTGTGCCATGTACATAGTTCTCAGCCACATCTCTTGCACCTCATCTGGGAGAGTATCTAAGAGAATGACCCGTAACAATGCTACTTTTGGGTCAGGCTGTACCTGTGTGGAACACAAGGAGTTCAAAGTGTCAAATATATACTCCCAGTAGCGATGCAATTTGGGGCAATGCCACAACCTATGTATAAGTGTACCGGTACCATTTATACATCTTGGGCAATTAGATATAGTTGCTTTACCCCAGGAATACAATTGTAATGGTGTATAGTGAGCTCTGTGAATAATATGCAAACCCTTACCTTGAAAAACAACCCATTCAGTTTAAAATAGAAATGAAAGGCAATATATTTGTGTATACATACACTCATCGGCTACTTTATTAGGTACACCTTGCTAGTACTGTGTTTGAACCCTTTTTTTTTTTCCTCATTTCAAGTTTATTAGCATTAAACAGTAAACATACAAGTATACATTGCTTACATATGGAGAGGCATATTCAGGTGATTTACATTTAGTGAAAAAGTACAAGAGACGTCTTAATTGTGATATCTTAGAGTTGGTTAATTGTTCATGTATACTTGAAAACAAAAACAATTGAATATTTTATAATATAAAAATAGATTTGGATAATAAAGATTATATTAGGATATCAATAGAGAGTAAAGGAGACAGTAGGAATGTGGGGAGGGAAGGGGTGGGGATGAGGGAGGAGAAGGTGAGGATGGGATGCGGAAGGTAGGGGGAGATAGTGGTTGTATACCAGTATAGCACATCATGTATCTTGTTTTAAAGGAGTGTTGAACAATCAGTATTCCCATAAAGAATTATGAGAAAAAGAAATATGCTGTATATGCTTACAAAGAGGGTAAGGTAATCGTTGGTCGGATCTTAACTCTCGGAGCTTACTCATCAGTCTTAGAGAGAAAATGTTGAGATTGGAGAATTATTAGTGGTGATTTAAGTGAGGTTCATGTGTATATGCCACCTCTCAGTTCTTCGTATTTTTGTGAATATCTGAAGGTGAACCACGGTGACCAAGTTGCATGGTAACTTTCAATGGAATCGTTGGATTGTGCTATTGTCTCCTCCATGTCACATATGTCTTTGATTTTAAGTAGCCAGTCTCTCATTAACGGGGTGCTGGTAGATTTCCAGTGCAGCGGCACAAGACATTTGGCAGCATTTAGTACGTGTTTGGATAATGATTTCTTATACCGCTGAAGTGGAAAAGATGTGACATGGAGTAAGGAACAAGCCACATTGAGTCTCAGTGAAATTTCCGTTATGTGGCAAATGATTTTTTTCACCTTAGTCCAATAATGAGATATCATGGGGCATTGCCACCATATATGTAATAAAGTGCCTGTGTCTTTTTGACATCACCAGCAGAGATCAGAAGATTGAGAGTACCATTTTCGTAGCTTGACAGGAGTGGTGTACCATTGCGTCAGCAATTTGTATGCCGTTTCCTGTGTTCTGGTACTTAGTGAGCATTTGTGTGCCAGTATACAGGCTTTTTGCCATTGCCTATCAATTAGCTCCATACCGAGATCCTTCGACCAATTCTCTCTGAATCTTTCCGTGGAAAATGTTTCCGAGTTCTGCAACCATGCGTATGAAAGGGAAGTAGCTTTTTGTATGTGTTCTCCCTCCAGGCACACTGATTCTAGTTCAGTTAGTTGTCCAGTGAAATGTTCTTTGCGATTAATTCTGTTGGCGTAGCTATGAATCTGGAAGTAAGTTCATAGTGGCATGTGTGTCATGTCATTGTCTATTTTGAGTGTTGTGAAGTCTTTCATTTGTGTGTTTTGAAAGCAATGTTTGGTGAGAAGGGGGGAGTGTGGATCCGAAGATCTCAGAAGTTATTTCCCTTCTCCTGGTGGCAAATCTGGGTTGTGGTGTAATGGAGTAAGCGGACTCAATGAAGTAGAAAAATTAGAATTCTTAACTGATGAAAAATCGATAGAGTGGTATGGTATCAGGGGGTGTTGTTTTAAAATTAGCGGGTATTTTGGTTCTGGTATCCAGGGGGAAAAATTTCAAGGGAATGGGACTCAAATCTCCCTCTAAGGGAACCCAGTCTTTGATATCATCATGGCAATGCCAGTCGATGATTCTGGTTACATGAGCTGCATAGTAGTACTTCTTGTAGTCGGGTAGACCCATCCCTCCCCTGTCTTTGGGTCTAGTCAATAGGGAATACTTAATGCGTGAGCGTTTATGCGCCCAGAAAAATTTGAGCTGGATCGACTGTAGTCTTTTGAAGAAAGTTGCTGGGATCTTTATTGGGAGAGTTCTGAAAAGGTATAGTATTCTAGGGAGTACTGACATTTTACAAATAGCTGCTCTGCCAAACTACGAGAAGTTTTTTGGGTGCCAGCTCGCCAGGTCCGCCTCTATTGCTTTGAGAATGGCGGGAAGTTGTTATCAAATATTTGGGAGAGTTTAAGGGTCAGCCAGATTCCTAAATACCTGAGTGCTTTTTTTCTCCCATTTAAAGGGGCAAATAGTACCGAATTTAGGGAGTGATCTGGTATGTTTATATTCATTGCTTCAGACTTAGTTAGGTTGATTTTTAGTTTAGAGATGTATCCATATTTAGAGAACTCCTGTACAGGCATACCCCACTTTTAAGTACACAATGGGGTTTATTTACTAACACTAGAAAGTGCAAAATCAGGCTCACTTCTGCATATAAACCAATTAGCTTCCAGGCTTTATTACCAAAGCTTAATTGAACAAGCTGGGGTTAGAAGCTCAATGGTTTCTATGCAGAAGTGAGCCTGATTTTGCGCTTTCTAGCTTTAGTAAATAAACCCCATTGTGTACTTAAAAGTGGGGTATGCCTGTAATAGGTTTCTGAAGGGATGTGTGTGGTTTTGTTAAAAAGAACAGTAGGTCATCTGCATATGCGGCTATCCTGTATTCAATATGCGCTATTTGGAATCCTTTTATGTTTGGGTTTGACATTAGTCTCCTAATGAATGGTTCAAGTGAGATTATGAACAAGATGGGTGGTAGGGGGCAGCCTGTCTTGTACCATTGGCGATATGCACTGTTTCTGATAGGGAGCCGTTGATACATAATTTTGCTGTTGGGTTCTTGAATAATGCTGATATCCAGGACATCATATGTGTGCCAAGGCCTATGGATCTACAAGTCTCCAGCATGAAGTCCCAGGCTACTCTATCGAAGGCCTTCTCCACATCTGTTTAGAGGAGAAGGCCCTCAATTTTTCGCATGTGAGCTGCATGAATGAGATTAAGTGTTTTAGTGACGTTATCCTTTGCCTCCCTACCTGGCATGAATCCTGCTTGTCCTGGGCCAATTCGTTTATGAAGTAGGGGTTTCAATCTGTTAGCTATGATCTTTTCCATCAGCTTTACATCTAGGTTTAATAAAGATATTGGTCTGTAGCTGGTACAGTGTGTTGGGTCCTTATTTGGCTTAGGTATCACAGTTATATGGGCTGATAAAAATGTTGGGGGGTTTTCTCTAGGGGTTGAAAAGGTGTTCAGTGCTTTGGTGAGGGGACTCGTCAGAATATCGATGAATGTTTTATAGTAAATAGATGTGTAGCCATCTGGGCCAGGGCTTTTACCTGTCTTGAAGTCTTTAATTGCTAGTTGTACTTCTGCGGTATATATGGGTTGGTCCAGAAGTTCGGTGTCAGTGTCAGAGAGTTTGGGAAGATTTGAGGAAGATATGTAATGTTGTATAGCTTGCAGTCTGGTCCCTAGAGAACCAGCTGGTTAACGTGGTTGAGGTAGATTATAAAGTTTCGTATAGTAGTCATGGAAGTGGTGAGCAATTAGATCGTCTGTTACGTCTATCTTGCCATCTTTATTAGTTATACCTAAGATGTTGTTCTTGTGACGTGGCTCTTTCAGGGCTCTTGCTAGAAATTTGCCTGTTTTATCACCATGTTTTTGGTAGTAGTGTATGGTCTGTAGTAGGGCTGAATTTAGTCTCCATGTAGAAGAGTTTTTTGAGGGAGATTTGTGGGTCATTGTGAGTGAGATGGGTGAGTGATCAGATAGAGATTGGATCCCTATTTCTGCCCCAGAGACAAGATGTAGATCTCTGCGTGAGACAAATAGGTAGTCAATCCTAGAGTACTTGGCGTGAGGAGCTGAAAAAAATGTAAAATCTCTGTCATCAGGGTGGAGGAAGTGCCATGAGTCCATTAGGTGTAATGAGTGTAGTAGCTTTTTAAACATCTTTAGGAACCTGTATGATATATGTGACTTGTCGGTAGACGTATCTGTGAGGGGGTTCAGGGGTAGATTGAAATCGCCTCCCAAGATTATGCATCCCGAGCTAAATCCTACCAGATCTCGTATCAGTTTTCTGCAAAAAGCTAGGTGGGATTTTTTGTGGAAGTATACGTTTGCTAGCGTAATGGGGTTACAGTTGTATTGTCCTTTGAGAATGAGAAACCTACCATCTGGGTCTATCAGTTTGTCAGTCAATTCAAAGGGGACTTCTCTACTAATTAGGATTGACACCCCTTTCGTTATTGCCTGATCATTCGTTGCACGGTAAGCTTCAGTAAAGAATGAATCAGTGAGCCTGGGAACCTTGTGGGATTTAAAATGCGTTTCTTTTGTAGGAAGGCAAAATGAGGCCTCCCTTTTTTGAGTTCCCTTAGAAGGGATGACCTCTTCTCCGGGATATTTAGACCTTGAACGTTGTGTGATATCACTGTGGGATTGTGGCCCAGAGAGGTGTACGCCATGGTGCGGTCGCAGAAAGATTCACAGGAAGATTCAGAGAGTCAAATCCTGTTAACAATACTGAAGTAGAATATGTTAAAAGTCAGTTCATTCAACTTTTTCTTAAGTCAATATACTGTGCACAACCATTAGATATGAAAGGCATTTACTGTAAAGTAATATTAAAGGAGAAGGAAGGTCAGAAGGGGAGGAGGAAGGAGTTATCAATTTCGTACCTTTAGAATAGTTATACTATCAATAAGGTTACTAGTAGTGTATCTTGGACTGAGGGAGATGACAAGCAGTGGTGGCAGCTAGAGCCAGTCGCTTATCTAACTAGAAAGTGGTAGATAATAGGTATAGAGGGTGGTGGACCGCAGCCATATGTAATGGTTTATAGGGTGGTTCAGAATTGGCACTTCTGTACTTTAGTGCCTGCATAAATTGAATTACCGAACATCAAAGGGTAGTAGTAAGAGGTAGACAATCTCTCACAATATTTGCATATCAAATATACGTGGTGCTGGAGACATAAAATAACATGTTATATAACTTGTAAACTTGGTAACTTGTAAAACTGAGCAGGAAAGTAACTGACAGTAAATGTCATAAACTATGCCACAGGAAAAACTAGTATTGTGCCTAGCAAAGAACATCAGGTAAGATCTTTTGACTAAATAGTAGCCTTCTTAGCACCTCAGCAGTAGTGTGAACAATATTGGAGTTATAATAGTTCTAGCTCTAGGGATCTGTAGGGGGTGTGTCCTTAACCTTTAGTGCGGGGGTATACACCTGACACTATAAGTGAATACGAAGGTTAAGTGCAATGGCAGATTTTGATCTAACTTCTCTATAACTTTGTTCCCTCTAGAGTTAATGTTCACTGCCATTAATTAAGTTTCACCAATCGACAGTGTATATTGGGCAATGAGGGCGTTCTGTAAGGACTTCATTATATAAGTGAATGTCTTATCTATGCAGTGATAAATGCAAAGCATGCCGAGACAGTTCAGGTTCACTCTATGTGGTTGTTCTGATATTAGTGGCTTATAATATCAGGTGGAATCCTCCATGTTGGGTTAGAATTGACCACAAAAGTCATTATAAGAGAGGAAAAGTAGCTGTAGTGCAAACTGCCGGATTATAATCATTATAGTCAACGATGTTTCATTGTGCAACAACCAGTGCGTGGTGAAATTAAGTCAAGGTCCGTGAGAGTCAGCAGGCAGAGGGAAATGGTAGATTCAAACAAACGTAAAAATGCGAAAATGAGTAAGATAAAAGCAAAAAATGGAACTTTGTAGACATATTAACTTGTTTCACTGAATATGACTTTCAAGGTTGCTGACAGCAATCTCTCGCAGAAAGGGGATCAATAAATATCTTCTGAAGCCTTGGAGGCATGTGCTCTGCTGCTGTTTGGTGTGCCTGCCATTGATCCTCCATGGCGGCTTTGTTTCATTTTTTTCAGTTGCCGTTTCTCTGGAGAAGTGAGGGGTGAGTTTGAGGAGGTAGGCGGAATTCCTGGTACCATTCCAGAAGTTCAACATGGCCTAGGTGTAAGGCATTGCAGAACTCAGCCAGATCCTCAGGTGATCGTAGTGCATGCTGTCTGCCATTATGGTTTACAAACAAGGCGAATGGAAATCGCCATGTGTAGCGCAAGTCTTTTTCACGGAGCTTGTCAAGAAGGGGGTGTAAAGTCCTGCGGTTTTTCAAAGTAATTTGAGATAAGTCATGAAAGAGCATGATGGTTTCCCCATTAAATACGATCTGCTCGTTTCTGCATGCTCTCTGCATGATTTCTTCTTTCAGTGTTAAACTCTGCAGGCAGCAGATGACATCACGTGGCGGCATGGTGTCTGGGCCTCGGGCTCTCAGGGCCCTATGAGCCCTGACAAATTCTATGTCTGTGTCCTCTGGTCTCTCCAGCAGTCTGTTAAACACTCTCCTTACGTCAGGAATGATTTGATCAGTCTCGACTGTCTCGGGTATCCCCCTGACCCTTATGTTGCACCTTCTCCCTCTGTTGTTGAGGTCTTCCAGGTGCCTATTCATTTCTATGAAATGATTAGGGCGGGAAGCAGTCACTTTGTCCAGCCTATGGATAGCTTTCTCTCTGTGTTTTCTGGCTGATTCAGCAGCTACCATGCGGCCATTCAGAACTCGTAGGTTGGATTTGAGGTCTGTAATGGCCACTGAAAAGGAGGATTTAATGTTTGCTGCTATTATGGCCATGTCAGCATATGTCAGGGGGAGATTGGAGTGTGAGGGTCCCCTACCGTTATCCTCCACGCTGATTGCAAGTCTTCACTGAAGTCCTCTGAAGCATGTGTCGGCGCCATCTTGGATCCGGACCCTCCAGACCAGGAAAGTGATTGATTTTTAAAGATTTCAGATATATTCTGTCCCTTAACCGGTTCAATACAGGGCAATTTCACCCCCTTCCTTCCCAGGCCAATTTTTAGTTTTCAACGCTGTCACACTTTAAACATTAATTGCGCGGTCGTGCAAAGTTGTACCCAAAAAAAATTGACGTCTTTTTTTCACCACAAATAGAGCTTTCTTTTGGTGGTATTTGATCGCCTCTGCGGTTTTTATTTTTTGCGCTATAAACAAAAGAAGAGCGACAATTTTGAAAAAAACACAATATTTTTTACTTTTTGCTATAATAAATATCCCAATTTTTAAAAAAAAAAACAAATTTTTTCCTCAGTTTCGGCCGATACGTATTCTTCTACATATTTTTGGTAAAAAAAATCGCAATAAGCGTATATTGATTGGTTTGCGCAAAAGTTATAGCGTCTACAAACTACGGGATAGATTTATGGCATTTAAAAAAAAAAAATGTTTATTTGTTTATTTATTTTTTTAGCGGCGATCGCGATTTTTTTTCGTGACTGCGACATTATGGCGGACACATCGGACACTTTTGACACATTTTTGGGACCATTCACATTTATACAGCGATCAATGCTATAAAATTGCATTGATTACTGTGTAAATGTGACAGGCAGTGAAGGGGTTAACCACTAGGGGGTGGGGAGGGGTTAAGTATGTTTCCTAGGGAGTGATTACTAACTGTAGGGGGAGGGGACACTCAAGGGGAGGAGACTGATCAGTGTTCCTCCGTTCTGGGAACACAGGTCGCTCTCCTCAGAGCTGACAGGCTGTGGATCTGTGTGTTAACGGGCAATCGCGGGTGCCCAGCGGACATCGCGGCCGCCAGGCACACGCACCGGGTCCCGAGCAACGCGGCGCGCGCGCCCCCTAGGCGGCCGGGAATCCCAGGACGTCATATGATGCCCACCCAGGATGGGAGATCCTATCTGTGGACGTCATATGACTATGGGCGGGTAGGGAAGCGGTTAATTGCCGCTGATGATCGTCGGGATCTGGTGTGCGGTGTTCAGTAGAACAACTTGCTCATTATCAGGAGTGAATTGTACAGAAGAGCGGGCTTTTGGCTGGGGTTCCTCCGGAGCTCCTGTAGCAAGCTGCCATCTCCATTGTGCGCCAAGCCACGCCCCTCGACCCCTTTTTACCTTCAGAACTGCCTTAATTCCTTCTGGCATAGCTTCAGTAAGGTGTTGGAAACATTCCTCAGAGATTTTGGTCCATATTGACATGATAGCATCACGCAGTTGCTGCAGATTTGTCGGCTGCACATCCATGATGCAAATCTCCCGTTCCACCACATTCCAAATGTGCTCTATTGGATTGAGATCTGGTGACTGTGGAGGCCAGTGGAGTACAGTGAACTCATTGTCATGTTCAAGAAACCAGTTTTAGATGATTTGAGTTTTGTGACATGGTGCATTATACTGCTGGAGGTAGCCATCAGAAGATGGGTACAGTATAGTCCTAAAGGGATGGACATGGTCAGCAACAATACTCAGGTATGCCATGGCATTTAGACAATGCTCAACTGGTACTAAAGGACCCAAAGTGTGCCAAGAAAATATCCCCATACCATGACATCACCACCAGCCTGAACCACTAATACAAGGCAGGATGGATCCATACTTTCATGTTGTTTACACCAAATTCTGACCCTACCATCTGAATTTTGCATCTGAAATCCAGGCGTCTTTTTTCCCAATCTTCTATTGTCCAGTTTTGGTGAGCCTGTGTGAATTGTAGCCTCAATTTCCTGTTCTTAGCTGACAGGAGTGGCACCCGGTGTGGTCTTCTGGTGCTGTAGCCCATCTGCTGCAAAGTTTGATGCGTTGTGCGTTCAAAGATGGTATTCTACATATCTTGGTTGTAACAAGTGGTTAATTGAGTTACTGTGCCACATTCAAAGTCACTAAAATACCCTTTTTTCCCCATTCTGATGATGCTCAGTTTGAACTTCAACAAGTCGTCTTCACTATGTCTACTGTAGATGCCTAAATGCATTGAGTTGCTGTCATGTGAGCAGAGATCCTGGAACGAACACCAAGGATTTCACACAACAGTAGCAATACAAAGATAACATGATACTTTCTCATACAAGTAGATGGCACAGCAGGCACATATCAGGAATATAAAATGTTGGGGGTAACATATTCTTTAACTTACTGACCAGTGCAGAGTATCCTCTCATTGTTATTTTGTTTATTCCTAAAATATAAACTGCCCTCAGCATGATATAAATAAGGAATTTGTTTTTCTTTTATTATCTTTTATTTTGCTTGCAATATTTAAAAAATAACACAAATATCATATGCAATAACCGTTAGTGAGTTGACACTATATTGAAGCCCAAACAGGTGATTTTACTATGATTTTTCCATCATGTGCAGTGTCCATATTGAAAATAGATATCAGTCTGAGGCCTTCTCATCTTCAGTGGGAGGCGGGAGCTGGGGAGTCAGCTGGACCTGGAGGACTGGCAGATCATGTCTATAACCTTATCTTAGTGATCAAAAAATGTTCTCATACTAGAAAATGCTTACAAAATACCATACAGGTGGTATTATACACCGGCTAGGCTGGCCTGTTTTATCCCAACCTATTCTCCTCTTTGCTTCCGAGGGGTTTCCCAGGAGGGCACTATGGCACACATTTGGTGGACTTGGTATGCAGGTTATGCGTCAGAGTCTACAATCTCCTCCGCAACTTATTTCATATTAACCACTTCTGCCCTGGAAGGTTTTACCCCCTTCAAAGACCAGATCATTTTTTGCGAAACAGCACCGCGTTACTTTAACTGACAACTGCGCGGTCGTGCGACGTTGTGCCCAGAAAGAATTGATGTCCTTTTTTTTCCACAAATAGAGCTTTCTTTTGGTGGTATTTCATCACCTCTGCGGTTTTCATTTTTTGCGCTATTTACAAAAAAAAGCTATTTTGAAAAAAAAACAAATTTTTTTTTACTTTCTGCTATAAAATATATCCAATAAAAAATATGTAAAAAAATCTATTTTCTTCATCAATTTAGGCCAATTCTGCTACATATTTTTTGTAAAAAAAAAAAAAATCACAATTGGCGTATATTGATTGATTTGCGCAAAAGTTATCGCGTCTACAAACTATGGGATAGATTTGGGGACTTTAATTTTTTTAATTTTTTTTTTACTAGTAATACCGGCAATCAGCGATTTTTAGTGGGACTGCGACATTGCGACGGACACATTGGACACTAAGGGGGTTATTTACTAAAACTGGAGGGTGCAAAATCTGGTGCAGCTCTGCATAGAAGCTAATCAGCTTCCAGGTTTTATTGCCAAAAGCTTAATTGAACAAGCTGAAGATAGAAGCTGATTGGTTACTATGCACAGCTGCACCAGATTCTGAGTGCATCAGTTTTAGTTAATCACTTTTTGGGGACCAGTGACACCAATACAGTGATGGGTGCTAAAAAAATGCACTGCCACTGTATAAATGACACTGGCAGGGAAGGGGTTAACATCAGGGGCAATCAAAGGGTTAAATGTGTTCCCTATGTATGCTGAACGTGTGATCTCTCTCTTTTTCCTTTGTGACAGAACGACCGTCTGCCTTGTTTACTTAGGCAGACTGCCGTTCTGTCAATCCCCGGCCGGCGGACCCGCTGATTGCCTCCCGCTGTGTCCAATCACAACGGGAGCAGGTCGCCACCGGCGCACATGCACCCAGACCAGGAAATGCAAACAATGTATAGGTACGTTATTTCATGCAGCCAGGTCACCCTGCCACAGTAAATGCCTAGTGGGCGGACCAGAACTGGTTAATTTCAAGAGGGACCCCTATGAAGCTCTTCTTTGCAAACTGATTGCGGAATTGCTTTGTTCGGAGCATCAGCTAGCTCTGCATCTTTTTACTGCAACTAAGTTAACTATAGCAAGGTCATGAAAAACGCTTGTACTTAGTTTTGAGGCAGTTAAAAACCATATGAATGATATTATGGTAAATGAAAAGCTGACAGCTATCCTTTCACACACACATGATAAACTCCTTTGGGTCTCCTTTGGGTCTTATATTCAACCTTCCAGATTTGACACCATGCTCCTCTCGATTTAAAACTTACCTGATCCACACGCCGTGGATTCCTTCTCTTCTCTCTTCTCCCTTTCCTTTTCTATTTTTGGTTCTCTTTTATTCCTCTTCCCTTTTTTCCCTTTCTCTAGTCCCATTTATTTTTCCTTCCAAATTGATCCGGCCACCAGGTGTAGGCCTGGTTGGGATGGTTACAGTGCTAACATTACGGCATTATTGTACAGTATCCTATTTTACATGCAAATTCATTGACCATATGGTTTTTGAGATTAGCTGCATTCAATTTTATGTTTGAAAATTTTCGTTCTTACGCTTTATGCAGCTTTTTCCTGAGTTCCGAGATACTCCAGACTGTGACGTTTGCCTCCTTGATGTTAGGTGATGCCTTTCTTGGAATTTATAGGACTCGAGTGTCCCTCTTTATTTTTTTTTATTTTTCTTGTGATCTGTGTGTTTGTCCTATATGCAATATCACCATCTAATTGTTGAGCTTATCTGTTGGATTGAATATGAATAAAACCCTTTGTAAAAGAAAAAAATTATCAGTCTCTTTGACTTAGTTCCCATTAACCTCCAACTGGCATTTATCAGTGAGTAATTTAAAAAAATAATATCTGGATCAGATCATCCAACATATGTACAACAAAATCTTCATCTGATTATTTCTCTGCCTTCCTAATTACACCGACATGACAACAAAGCAAATGCTTCACATCAGGTCATTGACTTTTTTCAGGAGATTGTATTCTGAAAACCAGAGATGCTCAGAGTGTTCTGTACCCTTTGGGTAGGATTTTGGAAGCTCTGCTGGATGACCCAGTTAGTACTGTTGGTTCTGCTATCAGAAGGTATAAGCATCAAACCACCTAGACATCTACTGTCCCTCAAATATATGTATTCATAAGAGGAGGTGATTTTTGAAGTGTTGAGAAGTCAGGATTAATTTTAAAGTAACTATAGAGATTTCAGTAATTAGATTAGAAACTGTGAAAGGTGCATCAGCCAACTATATTACTAGCCTGTAGAACATAACATTGGCCAATGTAAGAGGACGGCATTCAAGAAATCAGAAAGCACCATGTGAAAGCAGATCTGAAGTGTGATATACGAGTGACCCATCAGTGATGTAGGAAAAGGTTTTAGGCAAAATTTTAATTTATGTGTAGTGTGCAAATCTAGTACGGCACACACCTCAAAAAGCACCATGCCTGCAGGGAAATAAGGTTGCAATAACATTAAGCCATGAGGCTATTGTTCAACAACAGGGATAAAACAAAAAAGAAAAGTGGAAAGTACTACAAGAGAAAAGTTTCACTCTGCTAAAACAGAATGAGATGCATTTGCTATAGCTTTTAGAATGCTAATGATGCAATTTACAAAGCCAAAATAAGAATGGAGTGGGTCAAGAACAAAAAGGCAAATCTCCTACAGTGGCCCAGTCAGTTTTCAGAATCAATCAGCATTAGGTATTAAGCCAGAAAAACTTGCAACAAAGTTACCTGAAAGAATGGTCCCCATTTACACTCAAACGGTATACACAGTTGTGACATACAAAAGCCTAATAAAGCCAAACAGTGTCTGTACAAAGATAGCCAGCCCTCTTAAAGGTGAACTAAACCTTTTTTTTTTTCATTATGGATAGGGCAAAGGGGGATTATAACCCCTGTTTTTTTTGTTTTTTCGCCACCTGTGTCTCATTGTTGAGATTTTCCACTTCCTATCTCTTAGCCAAACAGGAAGTGAGAGGAAATCCCTGAAAATTAAGGTAATTCATTGGGAACCCCCAGGCCATCAGAACTAGTGTCTCCATTGGAAGATTTCCCCTCCATTACTTTTCTGGGGACAACCCAAAATTTTGGATTATCTTTTACTTTGACTTTCAATGGTAATAGTAAACAGGACAAATAGAGAGGGTGAATTTCCCTAACGGGGACACAGACAGTAATAAAAACTCACAGGTTTTGTAATCCATCTCCAGTTTACACAAAACTTTAAAAAAAAAGTTTTCCCTTAGTTATACTTTAACACACTAGTACACACCTCTTCAGCGATCCCGCACCAATCCTACCTCTACCCTGGCCAATGTAAAATACCTGATTCATCTAGGTATGGAGAAGCATGATATCTCCTTCTATGTGTCAGTGCTTGGGTCTATCGGCCAGGCATTATGCTGTTACTGGTTCATATGACAACTGCACAAAAAAAAAAAAGTATGAGGCTGGGTTCACACTAGAGCACGGAGCAGCTCACAGCAGGGGTTTCACCGGTTCAGGTCCAATTTCAGCCCGACTTTTTGGCTGAATTTGGACCTAAAACTGACCAAAAGACGCACAGGACACACAGATGTGTGAACCGGCTCCATAGAGAGGCGGTCACAATCTCCTGCTATGCGAATTGGATGCGGAGAAAACCACAGTGTGAACCCAGCCTTAGGATTATGTTCTTATGCAAGCAGCATATTTATTTTTTATTTTTCTTTAAAGGTTTTTCAACAACATCACTATAAAAGGCACCATCAAAATCAAAGCAAATACATCTTTATATTTAGTAAAATTAGAAAATGGAGGTCTGAATACTGAAGACTGACATAAACTTTTATTTTTATTAATTCTTGCTTTGACAATATAAAGGAATAAACATGGGGAATAAAGACATATTATCTCCCAATAAAAATCCTAAGCAAGAATGATCACCTATAAAGCCCAACACACACATTACAATCTGATTGTAGAGTATTCTTTAGCTCTACCATCCACTATGTAGTACAAGGACACGCCTGATTGGATAAATGAGGTAGATCCTCATATGACATTGTTGATGGTACAGAGATTGTACAGTCAGATTTCAATCTGTATGGTGACTCTACACTGGGGCAGGGGCCGCTATTGTTAGCGGAGCTTTACCGTCGGTATTCGGCCGCTATCGGGGCAGTTTTACTCCCGCTAGCGGCCGAGAAAGGGTTAAAAACCACCGCAAAGTGCCTCTTCAGAGGCGCTTTGCCAGCAGTACAGCCGTGCTGCCCCATTGATTTCAATGGGCAGGAGCGGTGAAGGAGCGGTATACACACCGCTCCTTCACCGTTCCAAAGATGCTGCTAGCAGGACTTTTT
The DNA here is from genome assembly GCA_037952925.1 of Lithobates clamitans. NCBI lineage: Eukaryota > Metazoa > Chordata > Amphibia > Anura > Ranidae > Lithobates > Lithobates clamitans. The sequence continues at coordinate 12,995,175 of JBBGZY010000190.1, forward strand.
TTACCGTCCTGCTAGCGCACCGCTCCAATGTAAAAGCCTTCGGGGCTATCACACTCGAGACAAAGTAGCTGCACTTTCAGGTCGGTTTGCGCTATTTTTAGCGCAATAGCGCCTGCAAACCGCCTCAGTGTGAAAGGGCTCTAAAAAAGGAGTTGCTTTAAATCCCATTTTTGATCTTTGTAGACTTATTTTGCAGTTGTAATAAAGTACAGGTTATTGACTTTAAGCAACTAAGAAAGTTCTGATAGGACTCCCTAATTTGCCACATATGGTGAAGACTAGATCAAAGAAAGGGTTGTCAAACTGAATAACTCATTCACATTTAAAAGTGACAGCCAGGGTTACATGCTGTATGATTGATTAAAAATCATGGGCACTGCTACAGACTAAATGCAATGCATACATATGTCATATTATTATACTTATTTGAGTTTTTAAAAATGAGATTATGTCAAGCTGATTTAGCATTATTATTAAGTTAATGTATACAAAACCATTTAGAACAGTGGTTCTATTTCTGCTGCCTTCCTCCTCCTGGCCCACTCATTGGCGGAACTCACAGCTGTGAGAAATGACAGCTGAAATGAATGAAACACCCGAGGTCCTGCAGCTCATTGAGAGTATTTTGTAAACATAACCTGTAATCAATAAGGCACTTTGAAGCTCCAGCCAATCAGCAAAATTCTGACATCGTCACATGACAGTATCAGATTTTACTTAGGTCTTACTGATTGGTTGTAGTTTTAGGTCACATTGTGCTTACACATTACATTGAACTACTAGACGGCAGCTGTTTCGTTAATTTAAACCCAGACTTAAATGAGTTAAACTGGTGGCATGTACAAAGGTCCTGTTGAGGCTACTACCATCCCACGGTAAGATCCTCCCCCCAATCCATCTCTATGGTCCATTTATCTGTCCAGGACAGTCTACAGCAGATCTCTCCCTCACTCTACATCCCTGTGTGACCAAAATAGCTGTAGGTTGCAGTACTGGAACCAAAGAATATGAGCAGCAAAAGCAGGTATCCACAGCACAGTGCATAGCTAACACTTCCAACCCCCTTCATAGACATCCTCCAGTACACCTCTCCCCCTCTTGGTGAATGGGAGAACACTGGATGCAGGAGCACATCTCGCACCCCAACTTCACACAGCCAAATACACATACAGATCAGGTATCCATTATCCACCCCCTCCCCCAAACCATCAGCAGGTATCCAGCACATCTTCTAACCTACTTTACCTCCTTCTTACATTATGCAGCTGACCTAACATATTTCTCCCAAGCCACCTCACTCTCCACTTCAAGTGCACTGCTTCACCTCTGGCTCACAACCATTATGTAGCCAGCATCCCCCCTTTCTTACTCTTGCTTATGTCACCTGCCATCTATATTTCCCACATAAAGAAACACATGCCTCCATGGTCTCCAGGAAAGAGAGAATGAGAAGGAGAGGGACAGAGAGGGAGAAGGAAGAATAAAGAAGGGGAGAGAGAAAAAAATACAGAGCGAGAATGTGAAAAAAAAAAACTATAAATATACATATAAGGAGGAGTGTGGGATTTGAAAAAAAGAAAAAGTACATACTCACCTACATGCTGCAGCATTGGTGTGACGCTGCAGCTGTCCCTCATTGGCTCTAAACCCAAGAACTGAGCAATCACATGATCGCTCAGTTCCCAGTCTTTGAGCAGAGAGCAGTGACTGTCAATTGCCAGTCTCCACTCAGCCTCTCCAGCTCTCAGTGGAGCAGTGGGAGGGAGAGGGGCCACAAGCAGATGGCAGTCTGAGAGGCTCAGGCAGCAGCAAATCAGGCATGTGGGTGGATCCTGACAATATTGTTGGGATCCTTCCAGATACTGTAGCCGCTCTGTGACATCACCTGACAGCAGGCTTAACCCGCTGTTAGCTGATTCTTGGTCAGAGGCCTGCGAAAGAAAATTCACTGTTATGACTCACAAGAGAAGTATAGCCAAAAAGCTTTGCCCATTTTTCTTTTAAATATTTTTTGGTAAATTTTGGGGCATGGGAGGTTTTGGAAGAATTTACCAGGCCCTGACCTCACTAGGGTTGAGCCATGTAGGATTTGAGCACAGACATATTTCCATTTCTACTGCATAGAGCAGGTCAGTGATTAAAAGGGCAGGGGTACTTGAAGTTGCTGTGCTCTCTATGCTATAACCACCTTGTAATATACATACAGTGTATAGTATATAAATATTTTTTTTAAATATTTTTTTTCTTTTAAAGTGTATCTAAACCCAAACCCAAATAATTTTCTTTTAGAATGTGGAAGTATTAGGACCCCTATCAAACTTTTAATTCTGTGTGTATCCTTACTATGGAAATTTCTATCTATCCTAATGACCATTGTCACTAGGTCTGAAAGTGAGGGAAAATCAAAAATGTATCACTAGAACAGGAATTGGGGGGAAATATTCCAATTGAAACATTTCCTGTGGCAAATTGTCTAAATGGAGATTTGCCTCACTTTGCTGAGATTTCATCTCCCTTCTTTTTGTGTCTGCAGGGCAGGAAGTGAAAAGAAATTGCTCAAATGAAAAAAAGATGACAAAAAAAATCCTGGTACAGGTTTTATCCATTCACTATTCTATCCAAAATAATAAAAAAAAAAACAGGAACCACTTAAAAGTGGATACATCTTTTATTTAGCTTGAAAGTGGTCATCTTTTCTATAAAATAAGGCAATCTATTTATGTATTTTTTTTGCGAACTATAAGGATAAGATTTATTGTAATGTTACAACTGGTGGGACCAAATAATGAAAAGCGTACAGCTGGTTTTGATATCTCCGACCAATAGTGACCCAGCTCTTTTTTCTATACAGGGCTTACCGAGTTGCTGTACAGGGTAGGCGGGGAAAAAAACTGAATGCGTAAGATGTGCTAAATCTCCTGTTTTTATTTTTTATACATCTGTTCTGGAGATGCCCAAAACTACATTGGTATTGGCAGGATGTGATAGATATGATAAACTCTGTAAATGATACTATGCTGATTCCAGATCCCTTTTTATGTCTCCTTGGTTATATAAATTCCAATAATTTGTAATATGATGAGGCAGTGGCCATTATAAGAATGCTGTTCTTGGCCTGCAAGTTAATAGCCTCTCGATGGGTTTCACCAGATCCTCCTACCATCGAGGACTGGGTTCGGGAAATGGACAAACGCGTATTGTTTGAGAAATAAACTTATGCTCAATGATGCTTCTCGGTAGTGTAATGTGGTAAAAAATGGATAGATGCCCCATGTTCCAATCTAAGCTACCAATAAGAAGCAGGGAATGCCTGCTTTTTTTAAAATTGATTTTTCCTCCTTCCCTGGACAGGTTAGTGCTTTATAGTTAAAATTCTTTATATTAAGCATTCTGTTAATATGGCGTAGTGGTTTTTCTGGGATATCTTTTTCTTCTTCTTTCGAATACTTTTGGAAGGCTAAATGATAATTAACTAAAAGTACTGTTGACACTGTTTTATTTGTTAAATTGACTCTTTGTTTAAATGTAGGTTTTGTTCTTTTTTTCTATATTAATTTTCAAAATATAATCTGATTAAAAAAAAACTGGTAGAAGTATACTTCTTCAGGACAAATAGTCATCCTTGCTGTATAAATCACTGACCATTTTACTGGACTAGTGAAAAACTACTTTTAGTAAGTGTTCACACTCATGTCACAATGCCCCACAGCTTGTTAATTCAGAGTGGGTGGAGATCTTCTTAGAGAACATGGATTGTATTGTTAAAGCCTGTTAAAAGTACAGATGTCGACAATTAATAGGTCACTGATTGTATGGGCCGTCTTCTATTCTTTTTGAAGAATAACTGCCCCTCTAAAACACTCTGCCTTTCAAATACATGAATAGGCAACAACATTACATTTGCTTTTGATGGCTTTTCATTGGGTTTCAGTTGTGCACAGTTGATGAGGCTTTTCCCCTAATTTACCAAGCTTATAGGTACTATGAGTACTTTATTGTTTTAGATCTAATGTGTTTTTATTTTTCATAACAGTAATGGTAATTAGATTAAAGGTAGGATCCTTATTCTGTTTCTACGCTTGACAGCTGTTAGGTATCTGTAAAAACTACATCTAGACAGCTAACGTCAACATACCACCTTTTATCTCCTAATTTTGTTTACAACAACTTTGTTCTACCTTTTTACTTATAAAATTCAGAATACTAATGTATGAAAAATATTGTAAAAATGGAGTTGGACGAGGGCTTTGTGTGAAGTCTAAAAAATGTATATGCCATTTTTTAATGTTTTCAATACTTTGTTAATCAATAAACCAAAAGTCTCTTTGATCGGTGCATTCTTTATGCACACTGGGCTGATTAACGTGCAGCTTTCAGGTTGTATAGTAACAGATGGCCATCTGCTATCCACAGTCAGCCTTTACATACTGCTAAAATAAGCAAACACCTATATAGTACGTCTGGGTTCACTGTTGCTTTGTTTCAGTCAGTGTATGGTTAATGCTATCCATTTGACAGATGTTGGCGATTATAAATTCTTTTTTTTTTTTTTTTTTAAAAGGTGCTTGTTCTATTTTCTGTGCTGACAATATTGTAGATGAAAACATATCATTGTTCTGTAATAAGTATATATTTTTAGGGCTCTTGTTTAGAAAATATTTGAAGGTTACATTTTATTGTATGGATAAGCAGAGTGGTGCATAATTACGTTAGAAAAAAAAAATGTGTAAGAGCTTAAAAGCTGTCAGAGAGAGAAAAATTGTACTGTATGGCCATTAACAAATTGTTGAATTTGTATACATGTTTTAAGGCATAGGGATAGGCATATTTATTTACTAAAGGTAAATCCACTGTGCGCTTCAATTGCACTTGGAAGTGCAATTGCTGTAGATCTGAGGGGGACATGCAAGGAAAATTTAAAAGAAAACAGCATTTTTGCTTGTACATGATTGGATGATCAAAATCAGCAGAGCTTCACCTCATTTCAGATCTTCCCCTCAGATTTACAGCGACTGCACTTCCAAGTGCACTTGTAGTATCCAGTGGATTTTCCTTTAGTAAATCAACCCCATAGTCTACCTTAAACTGCTATACACTGAGCAAAATTATAAACCTAACACTTTTGTGTTTGCTCCTCTTTATCTTGAGCTAAACTGAAAGATCTACGACTTTTTCTGTGTACACAAAAGGCCTATTTCTCTCAAATATTGTTCACAAATCTGTCTAAATCTGTGTTAGTGAGCACTTCTCCTTTGCCGAGATAATCCATCCTCCTCACAGGTGTGGCATATCAAGATGCTGATTAGACAGCATGATTATTGCACAGGTGTGCCTTAGGCTGGCCACAATAAAAGACCACTCTAAAATGAGCAGTTTTATCACACAGCACAATGCCACAGATGTGACAAGTTTTGAGGGAGTGTCCAATTGGCATGCTGACTGCAGGAATGTCTGACAGAACTGTTGCCCATGAATTGAATGTTCATTTTTCTACCATAAGCCATCTCCAAAAGCATTTCAGAGAATTTGGCAGTACATCCAACCAGCCTTACAACTGCAGACCCTGTGTAACCACACCAGCCCAGGACCTCCACATCCAGCATCTTCACCTCCAAGATTTCTGAGACCAGCCACAAGGACAGCTGCTACAAGAATCAGTTTGCATAACCAAAGAATTGATGTAATGATGTACTGCCAAATTCTCTGAAATGCCTTTGGAGATGGCTTATGGTAGAGAAATGAACATTCAATTCATGGGCAACAGCTCTGGTGGACATTCCTGCAGTCAGCATGCCAATTCATGCTCCCTCAAAACTTGTGACATCTGTGGCATTGTGCTGTGTGATAAAACTGCTCATTTTAGAGTGGCCTTTTATTGTGGCCAGCCTAAGGCACACTTGTGCAATAATCATGCTGTCTAATTAGCATCTTGGTATGCCACACCTGTGAGGTGGATGGATTATCTCGGCAAAGTAGAATTGCTCACTAACACAGATTTAGACAGATTTGTGAACAATATTTGACAAAAATAGGCCTTTTGAGTACATAGAAAAATCCGTAGATCTTTGAGTTCAGCTCATGATATATAGGGGCAACACACAAAAGTGTTGCATTTATAATTTTGCTCAGCGTATTTTGCTTGGATATATTTGGGTTTTTTAATAGAAAGGAGAGAAATAAATGCTTTTCTTTATGATTTATCAGTGAGTTTATAGGCAAGAGCACCTCCGTTGCTAGGTCTAACCACTTTCTGTGACCATTATTAGGGGGTTGAGGTCTCCCTGTTGGATTCTTTATTTTAGACTATCTAAGATACAGTAGGCAAATGGGAACACCCAAAAATAGGTAGAAACACACAACTCCAAAATGTGTGAAAACTGAGCTAGAGCTAGAAACCATGACAATAGATCTTACCATTGGAATTTTCAAGAGATGTAAGATGACAAGGGGTGGGCATGACCCTCCAGACTTCATCTGTAACTGAGATGTCATGTTTGGGTAGATTGTCTTTTTAAAGAATGATAGAAATAAAAACTGTATGAAATGTACAGAATGTGCCTCACATTTCTATAAGGAGCGTGTGCGACATCTCTGTTTTAAGGTATCCTGGTTTGTAGGAGTACCTACAATATTCCTTTAAAGGGAATTTGTTGCAACCAGAGATGACCATGTAAAAGAAAATTCATCTTGAGTGGAATCCATTTCTGTTGGCTATTTAGTAAACTGGCAAAAAGTGATCTGCTTACAAGTTGTAAGCTTACTAAATGCAGAATGGCAGTGGGCACACATTACCAAGGAAGCTCAAGGGAGAGACCCCAGGCTCCCTCTCCTTGGGGGACCTCTAGTTACCTGGCAGGATCCAAGATTAAACCTAATAACCACTTCTTTATTAGCCCAATGCTGAATTTCCATTGGATCCTACTGGGTGACTGCAAGATTGGAACCACAAAGTAATCCATATACTAAAATCAACACATACAGTGAGGAAAAAAGTATTTAATCTGCTGCTGATTTTGTATGTTTGCCCACTGACAAAGAAATGATCAGTCTATAATTTTAATTGTAGTTGTGTTTAAACAGTGGGAGACAGAATAACAACAAAAAAATACAGAAAAACGCATTTCAAAAAAGTTATAAATTGATTTGCATTTTAATGAGTAAAATAGGTATTTGATCCCCTATCAATAAGCAAGATTTCTGCCTCCCAGGTGTCTTCTATACAGGTAATGAGCTGAGATTAGGAGCACTCTCTTAAAGGGAGTGCTCCTAATCTCAGCTTGTTACCCGTATAAAAGACACCTGTCCACAGAAGCAATCAGATTCCAATCTCTTCACCATGGCCAAAACCAAAGAACTGCCCAAGAATGTCAGGGACAAGGCTGGAATGGGCTACAAGACCATCGCTAAGCAGCTTGGTGAGAGGTTGACAACAGTTGGTGTGATTATTCGCAAATGTAAACAATTGGTAACAGTACGCCGTGAAGATCTGAAATCCTACAGTGCCCGCAAGGTCCCCCTGCTCAAGAAACCACATGTACAGGCCCATCTAAAGTTTGCTAATGAACATCTGAATGATTCAGAGGAGAAATGGCCGTTGTAGTCAGATGAGACCTAAATCGAGCTCTTTGGCATCAATTCAACTCGTCGTGTTTGGAGAAGGAGGAATGCTGCCTATGACCCCAAGAACATCATCCCCACTGTCAAATTTGGAGGTGGAAACATTATGCTTTGGGGACAACTTCACCGCATCAAAGGGACGTTGGACGGGGCCATGTACAATCAGATCTTGGGTGAGAACCTTCTTGCCTCAGCCAGGGCATTGAAAATGGGCCGTTTGTGGGTATTCCAGCATGACAATGACCCAAAACACACGGCCAAGGCAACAAAGGAGTGGCTCAAGAAGAAGCACGCACATTAAGGTCCTGGAAGCCTAGCCAGTCTCCAGACCTTAATCCCATAGAAAATATGTGGAGGGAACTGAAGGTTCGAGTTACCAAATGTCAGCCTTGAAACCTTAATGACTTGGAAAGGATCTGCAAAGAGGAGTGGGACAAAATCCCTCCTGAGATGTGTACAAACCTGGTGGCCAACTATAAGAAACGTCTGACCTCTGTGATTACCAACAAGGGTTTTGCCACCAAGTACTATGTCATGTTTTGCAAAGGGGTCAAATACTTGTTTCACTCATTAAAATGCAAATCAATTTATAACTTTTTTGAAATGCATTTTTATGGATTTTTTTGTTCTATCTCTCACTGTTAAAACAAACCTACTATTACAATTAAAGGCTGATCATTTCTTTGTCAGTGGACAAACATACAAAATCAACAGGGGATCAAATACTTTTTTCCCTCACTGTATGTACTTATAGATAGACATGGGTTCACTGTTATTAAAAAAAAAAGATAAAGTTATGGTTAATCTGCTTTTTGAATTGTGTTCATTTAGATTCAAGTAGCGTTTAACCAAGCTCTGCTGCAAATAAAAATTTGTCTTAGGTGAAGCAAAACATTGAATATAAAAGACAGCATTTCTCTGCATTTGTGTGAATCTACCATAAAGTATTTTTTTTCTTGTAACACGTCTTTGGATTTTTCTGTGCAATGCTCTTCATCTTACGTTCTCAGAGGATTTGCTATACAAGGGATTTCCCCCAGGCAGAGGTTTGGTGAGTCATAGTATGATCTAAAATGATAATATCTGGGGCAAGGCCAATTTTAATTTCAATATCAGATATAATGTACGTGTGGAAGCTAAAAAAAAAAAAGTGGAAGTAAAAGATACATTTTGGTACCGATTAAACTCTATTAGAAACATAGAAAAGTGATGGCAGAAAAAAGACTGAGCAGTCCATCAAGTCCCATTTTTTTAGTGTTACCTTAGTGTTTTAGTGTTATATTAGTGTTACAGTTTGAGCATAACAACAAAACAGAGTTAATCACCTATTTTTTTCTGTTACACATGTTGTTGTTTGTTGATAGGAAATCTAAATTTCAAACTACTCTCTAAATGTATTTATTAATCATGGTTACTACCAGGTGCAAATGAGAATGTATAACTATATGAGCAAAAATGTTGCATATGCCCATTGTTTTGACACCTGTGCCAGGGTGGCCACAGTAAAGTATTTATATGTACCATAAATAAAATAAGATATCACAGAATATCAGCAACTGAATACAAGTAGTATAAAGTTGTCTAAATCTATATATTTTATGTCCAAGATATGTGTGCTTGTATTTCTTTGTTAGTCTTTTTGTTTGGCTGTTGGATATGTGCTTCTTAATTTTAGTCTCTTATGTGTTTTGAAAGACTATGCAATAGAATACACTGTGGTTAATAATGAATGTATAGTGTGCATCACATAATCATTAAAATATAATATTCTCCTAAATGTGAACATTTTGCAAAATGTAATTTGGGTAAAAGGCTATATTTTAAGAAATGGTGATGACTCAATACAAAGTGATGTGTCTTTCTGCATCTGTAGTACTTGTGCAGCCTATTTAGAGGTGGAAATCAAGCACATTTATACTACACAGTAAAAGTACAGAATATGAGCCCTCATTTTCAAAGGAATGTATTCATGGAATTTCTAATACTATACAGTCCCATAAAACAAATAAAAATGTAAATAGATGCATTGTGCCATAGTTGCAACATTTCGTTACCAGCTTGATTTCTTTGGACTGTGAAATTAAACTAAGGACCAGAAAAAAGAACAAGCACAAGAACATATAAACATCTTATACAATAATTCCACAGCTTTAGCACTGCAAAGTGGAGTTGATGAGCTCCAAGCCAGCATACTTCCTACAGTAAGGCCTCAACTTCTGCTGTATTACTTCCTCTATAGCACTAAAAGCAACTAATGAAAACTACATACTACATACTACATACTTAGAGGATTAAATGATGGATAATTAATGTTCCAAATGCCTTTTTCTGTAAATTAAATAAGGGTGTCTTATACTACTATTATCTGGATATTCTTGTTAATATGCATACATTTTTTTGTAAAGCTGCATTCACAATAAAATTTGTTAAAAAGGGTTGTAGACTAAAATCTAGGGAAGCTAACTGTGCTTTGATTTATCGTGATTTTCTTGTTTGGTGTTTGTTGCTGATTTTTTATGGGATTCTCAGTTTCTCTGCAAGTGGCTGCTACCAAGCACACTATTGCATTTGTGCTTTGCAATCTTGTTACCTTGGTCATTTCACCAGCTGCTTAGTTGGCACAGTGGCGCCCATAGCAATTGCCCAAGTACAATGCGGAAATGCTCTGGAGAAATACTATGGAGTAATGTGTTGCATTAGCTACATGGGTGCTCAACTTGTGGCCCTCCAGCTCTTGCTTAACTACAAATCCCATGAGGCATTGCAAGGCTGACAGTTACAAGCATGACTCCCAAAGGCAGAGGCATGGTGGGACTTGTAGTTCTGCAGCAGCTGGAGGGCCACAGGTTGAGCACCCATGTACCTAGTGCAATGAATTACCCCATAGTATTTCCCCAGAGTAGTTTCCTTCATCTATTGCCTTAGCTTTTCTGAATCTTGCGTTTTTGAGCATAAATATTTTGGCAGTGATCCACTCATCAAACTGAATATTTCAGTTGCCATCCATTTTATGGCCTAGAAATTGTTCAATAGGTGGATTATAGTATATAGATTTGAGTACAGTATTATTGATAATTGTACAGGCGAGAGTGGAAAGATTAAATGCAATATTGCATATAGGCATGGAGGAGATGTAAATAATTTACAGAGTTGGAATTCTTAGTTATCTTTTTTTTAGCAATATAACAGCCAAATTATGTGTCAATTTTTAATTTGTGAATGATTTATTATGTCCACAATTTCTGTAATGCCAAAAGGTATGGCGAGTTTTGCATTAAATGGGTTACTCCAAATCCTCTTGGGTGCACTCATCCTGGGAGCATAATGTCAATGAGGCCTTGCCTTCTAAGCTATACACAGTCCCATTTTTTTGACCATCTGGCGAGAATGCTGTTATTGGTATATCAATACCTCAGTTGTATTGTGTTCTTGTGATCAGGGACTTTCTGGATACAAATAAGAAGGTTTGGAGTTCAATGAAAATACTTCCTGGTGCCTGCAGTTATGCAATGTTGTTAATTTATTTAAGTATGTGCTGTTAATGCAATGGCACATTTTCATTAGTTAAATATAAATACATTTTCTCATCACAGCTGAGTAAAATTGTGCTGCCGTTAGGATATGATGTCATATGTCATGCCTCAGGTGGCCAGAGGAGTCAATGAAAATTCATCTTGGACTATTCATTACATTTTGATGCCCCTGTTGAAATACTTATAGGCCATACAATATGTCATGAAGATTGTAAAGGAAAAGGGGAATGAGTTTTAAGGCCCCCTAACGCATTTTCCTCATGGGATTGCAGCAGCTAGAGGTTTCAAGGCTCCCCCATAATTCCTGCAATACAGGGGTTAGGGGTGTCTTGTAACTGCCAGAATGGGGAGTCTTGAACCTAGGTCACATGGCTTCAGAATATTCTAGAACTGTGGAGAGCCCTATATAAAGAGGGTTCTGATAGGGAAGAACTGCTAGTTGTCTCAGAAGGTCAGCAGTGGCTGACTCCCCTTCCCCCCTGTTTATGTTGCGGCCTTATTTATGTAGTGGGTCACCTTGGCGAAGACATGTCACAAATATGCAGCCCCACTGCACTTGGCTTTTTTCCATGGCACCACATATTTGCCCTTGTCCCTTTGTGCTGGAAGTGCGCTGCACAGTGCGCTCCCAGCACAGAGACCAGGGTCTCACCATGAGCCCTGGGAACTGTACTAACAATCGGGAAGTTGAGATTCAAAGTCACCTGATCGCTGTGAAAGCCTCTGATTGGCATGTATTTCTCTGTCATGGGACGAGAAAGATACATTATATCTTTCTTGGTCCTTGCAGAGAGCGGAAAAAAAAGTGTGTATAGAAAAATAAATTAATAATAATAATTCAAAAATAAAATAAAAACAAAATGTAAAAAAAATACCTAGATCGAGGTCTGATCTAGGTGAGTGCCAGGGTTAGTGTTTTTGGTCAAGGTCAGGGTCATTTTTTTTTTTTTTTACGTATAACTCTTTATTCAAAGATTTTTCCAAATATAAACAATCATGTAGAAAAAGAAGACAAACAAAGAAATAAACCTATTACAAAACCAACTTCACTAAGCATATACATCTAATAAGCCAACATTGACACTTATTAAATTTATAAACTAAAGATGCAAATCTTTAATGCAAATTAACTTCAAATCAAATAATAACCTCCAAAATATGTCGATATGCATCGATTACTACAATTGTTACCTATATGCTTATACCTTAACTTAACTACTTTAAAATGAGAAACCTTTCTCCTGACCCCATCAATGGGGGTCCAGAGACAAAATCTACTAAAAAACGGAGAAAAAGAGAGAGAGAGAAAAAAATAGGGGATGAGAAAAAAAGAAGGATTAAATATAACTAACTCAAACTCAGAACCTTCGCTGCCTCCCGACCTCCCCCTCCCAGAGTTCCCCCAACGGGGCCTGGCTCATCCTTAGGAATCCACCCTCCCAACCTATACGGAAATGCAATCAACATATTGAAGGGGGCCCGAAAAGGTCGTCCATGGCCGCCAGGTATCCCTACACTCCTCCTCTCTACCATAGAGAGACGTTGTCAAAAATTCCATTGTCCTAATTTTGTCTATCATAGAAAATCCATGTTTCAGAGAAGGTGTAGTCGTGGACTTCCACATGTCTGGAATACAAGCCCGGGCAACATTCAGCATTTGCGCTAACAACGTCTTTCTATAGCGGTGAATGGGTTGTTCATTTAAATGCAAGAGATAGCCCAAAGGGTCTGAACCAAGGTCAACAAATTTTTAATCATCTCCCCACATACTTCCAGAATGCTGTAATTAAAGGGCACTACCAAAAAATGTGTAGTAGTGTCCCAGTCTCTTTATTACATCGCCAGCATAATTTAGAAATTTGCGGGAATAGAATTTGTTCATTAAGGCAGGAACCCTATACCCCCTTACCAATAGCTTATAACCCTGTTCTTGAAAGCGGCTTTCTATGGAGGTTTTATGAGCCAATAGAATAATCCTGTTAATTTGCAATTTTGTAAAAAAGATCTGGAGGTCCTCTTACCAGCGTCATATATATACGCAGGAATCTGGCCTTCTGGAGGCTAAATAATCTGTTTATACAAAAGTGACAACATGTGTGGTACATGTTCCCCCTCCGCACATAAACGCTCAAAGGGTGTCAGTGGCCTTACATATAATTCCGCATCTGCTGTAGACCTTAAAAAGTGTGACAATTGAAAGGCAGACCATGGGCTCAAGGGAGGCTGGGAAAGAGTGGAAATGTCTTGCGTTGACATCCAACCCTGTTGGGTAACAAAATGCATGTGTCTGGTTCTACCTATTCCTGTCAACCCCGAAGCTGTTTATTATCAAGCCGAGGCGTGAAGTCTGGAGTCTGGATCACTGGTGTTAATGGGGATGGGAAGGGAGAGAGGCCTTTTGTTGAAAATATGTAAGTAAGAACGGCAATAGTGGCCCCAATTGTAGGATGCCTCTTTAATCCCTGATAGTATTTATGAGCAACCCCTGGAAGTACAGACAGAGCAATCGGTGAAGCATGTTGTTCCACTTGTACCCACAGTTTAGTCTGTGAAATGGTGCACCATGACACTACTCTGGACAAATGTAAGGCTCGATAGTAAGAGATCAGATCAGGCAGACCAATACCCCCCCGTGATTTAGGCAAAAACAACAGCGAATAGCGAGGTCTGCCGACTTTGCTGCTCCAGAGAAATTTAGTTAACAGTGTCCGGCACAAGAGAAAAAAAGCTTGAGGTAGTTTACACCTCCCAAACCACGCGAGGGTAAGGGTCTACCATAGTTGAAAAAATGATCGCATTTTCGATAATAATGGGCAGAAGTTTGACCCATATAGTAGGATCGTATTCGTATTCGTCAATTTGACCCCCAAGTATTTCAAGAAGGACTGAACCCATTTAAATCGGTATACACCTTGTAGGTTAACAATACACTCCTTGGAAAGGAGGATACTCATTGCTTCACATTTAGCGTCATTTATAGAAAAATTAATCCTCATACTGATCTAGACATTGAAGTAAATGAGGTAATGAAACCTCTGGATTGGTAAGAAAAAAATAAAAGGTCATCCGCAATTTTATGCTCCGTATTTGAAACCGGAAGACCACTGATCTAATTTTGCAGAGAAAGGGTTCTAAGGTTAACACAAACATTAATGGAGAAAGAGGACAACCCTGTCTCAACCCATTAGACAAAGAGAAATACTCTGAACAGGCCCCATTGACCAGCACAGCTGCAGTGGGACCAGTATATAATGCCTGAATCCATGACAGCATTCGCTCCCCCAGGCCTATATGTCTAAGAGTAAATTGAAGATATTGCCAATCCACCCGATCAAATGCCTTTTCAGCATCTGTTGATAAAAGGAGAAAGGGCCAGTTCTCTGAATGAGCAATATGAATCAAGTCTGTTGCCCTTACAGTGTTGTCCCTGGCCTCTCTCTGTGGGATAAAACCTGCCTGGTCTGCGTAAATAAGATGAGGAAAGTGTGGCAATAACCTATTCGCTTATTTTGAGAATAATTTTAAATCAACATTTAAACGAGCTATAGGCCAATAGTTCCCACATTGAGTAAGATCTTTATCGTGCTTTGGAATCATAATAATGTGGGCCCTCAAAGCGTCCTCTATTAGCTTACCATTAGCTGAGATGGAGTTGTAAGCACGTAGGAAGTAGAGAGAACGTCCTGGAAAGTTTTATAGTACATAAGATTTAACCCGTCGGGATCGGGGGCCTTCCCTAGTTTAGAGGATTCTATTGCCAAGGCCAGTTCTTTATTTGTTTTATATATATATATTTATGAGTGGAGACCTATGTCCGATATGGACATAGATAATATTTGTAGTTAACATAAAACTTACCATCGGAAATAGACCTGGAAGTGTGGACTTACCATATGAAATGGACCTGAAAGTGTGCCTTGGTCTGCTGGTCGGTATGCCAGAATAAGGGGGCATACCCTAGTTTAAGAAATGGTTATTCTGTAGAGAGAAATGAATGAAATGAATGAATGAAATGAATGCCTTGAAATGGGGATGGGAGGGTGGGCATCGCGCACAGGAAACCGACAAGCACCACAGGTGAGCGGGCTGCTTAAATACCCCCAGGGCTCCTCCCATAAATTCAGGCCACCATACTGGCCTTCCTACTTATGGGTGGAGCCCTATGTCCGATGTGGACATAGATAATATTTGTAGTTAACATAAAACTTACCATCGGAAATAGACCTGGAAGTGTGGACTTACCATATGAAATGGACCTGAAAGTGTGCCTTGGTCTGCTGGTCGGTATGCCAGAATAAGGAGGCAAAAACATTCAGGTAGGGGTGTGGTTTTATTAGTTTTGGCTTTATTTATTTGAGCAAGTTTGGTGAATGCTTGTGCCGTTTCCACAGCAGAGTTTCACCTGCTAAGTCTCTTGATGACGTGGTCTGGGACCCATGCCGACATGCTGCCAAGGCTGCCCCAATACTAAAGAGTGACTGGAGTGCTGACTGGGGTTGAGGTGTAGGCAGCGTAGAAGAACCCCAGGTGTTTGATGAACTGGCAGGCACTCGAGGGTTGCCCGAAAAGGTAATAGGGGACTAGAGTTTGAGTGTTCCGGTATGAGTGACAGTAGGCGGTCGAGTATGGTTACTGGCCATCGGACGTTGTTTACTTTATGAAGATGGATGTCTATCCTGGAGCTTGATTGCTGGGTTTTGGACACTGCAGGGTGGAGGATGAAATGGTGTTGGCAGCGAGCCAACTACACAGAACTTGGCCTGCGGGATTGCTGTGGGTGAACTCGCTGGGCCGCCAGAACCCGTGATAGGCCAAGTAAATGGCTGCTTGTATGACCAAACTGGGGAGAAGGCCCAATAGCGTACTGGTTAATATAGTAGACATGTCCCATAAGATGGCAGCCTGGAACGAACATGCAGTGGACATTTAAACTGGTGTTGCCAAGATAATTACACCAGCGTGCGCAGGAAGGACATCACAGAGCGATGCGAACCTGGCTTCATTAAGAAGCTCGCCCCCGGACCGGATGTCGGTGGCAAAGCCATGGCCTGTCCTGTCCAGATAAGACCCTGGAGTTAAGCGGTTGCCATGACCGGGTGTAACTTGAAGAGGGAGGAAGTCCGGGTAAACCCGGGGTTTTAGGAGTGTCTCTGGGGACCATGTACTTGTAAACCGATGATGGCCAAAAATTGCCGCGATGCCTGTGGTGGCTGTGGCATCTGTCGCTACCTGGGGCGACAAGGGCGACGTAGGTGATAAGACCCTAGAGTTAAGGTATAATCATTGATACACCGATCCACGTAGTACGGGACCTTCCGACATAGATAGGTCCACATTCTTAGGAAAGACTGCAGCTACTTGTTAGTACACACCCGTGTCTGGGTGAAGTCTTGGGGAACTAACCTGATACGGGTCAGTTTGTCAAGGGGGAGGCTGGCCTGCGTGGTATTCATTAATTCGGAGGAGGTTATTGTAGACCTCGATTCCAGATTATTGAGTTTTTTGAGACTACAAGCTGAAGGACATAATGGTAGTACCAGCGAGTCGAGTTGTGTCTACGTAGTACCTGGCTGCCTGTGCCAGTAAAGTGAATTTGTTAGGCCGTAGAAAATCACAGAGGGCCAGGTAGATGGCTGCTTGTATGACTAGACTGGGGGATGTCTGAGGTTTTGACATGTCCCTGAAGATGGCAGTTTGTGATGGGCAAGCGTTTGCCGTTTAGCTATGGGCTGATGCTTCTGGACGCCACGTAGAAAGGATCCTACTGTATGAGCCGTAAACGCGGATGACTCTCTGGGGTCCTGGGAGGGCAAGAAATGCTGGATGTTGGCTAGGTATAGCCTGATGATGTTATGAGGAGCCAGCTGTGTGTGGTAATACGATACCTGGTGCGGGGTGGAACCTGAACTCAACTGACCTAAGCGAGAAATGACACAGAAATTGATGAGTGGCTCGTATGAAATGCCACTGGAGACAAGTGGCCGATTAAGTGCCACTGAAGAATGATGTGTGACTGATTGTGTGCCACTGGAAATGTGTACTGATTGCAAGAAGTCATGCTAAGATGCAAGCCCTGCAATGATTGCAAGAGTTGTGCTTAATAAGTGTTTGCAACAATTGCCAGGGAGTTTGTGTCAATGGTGATGTGTTTGCCGTGACTGCGGGAAGTCCGTATTACTGTATATGCTTGCACGGGCTGCAAGGAGTTATACTTGGATGCGTGTTTGCAACGATTATAAAGTTGTGTTTGGATGCATGCTTGCCATGATTGCAAGAAATTACGCTTGGGTGTGTCCCTGCAACATTTTGCAAGAAGATGTGACTGAATGCGTGCTTGCAACGATTGCAAGAAGTTATGCTTGGATGCATGCTTGCAACGTTTGCAAGAAGTTATGCTAAGATGCGTGTCTTGTAATAATTGTAAGATTTGTGCTTGAATGTGTGCTTGCAACGATTGCAAGGGAGTTTCTGTCGGTGGAGATGTGTTTGAAGTGACTGTGAAAAGTTCGTATTGCTGCATGTGCTTGCAAGACTGCGAGAGTTTTAAGCTTGGATGCGTACTCGTAACGACTGCAAGAAGTTATGCTTGAATGCATGCCTGCAACGTTTGCAAGAAGTTTTATGATTGGTTGCGTGTTTGAAATGATTGCAAGAAATTGTGCTTGGATGTGTGCTTGCAACGATTGCAAGACGTTCTGTTTCGATGCGTACTTGCAACGATTGCAAGAAGTCATGAGGGGATGTGTGCTTGCAAAAATAGCAAGAAGTTATGTTTCGATGTGTGCTTGCAATGAAATGCAAGAAGTTCTGTTTGGATGCGTATTTGCGACGATTGCAAAAAGTTATACTTGGATGTGCTGTGATTATGAGGGGGTATAGTAGCGAGGCGAAGGTTTCAATGAATGAATCGGGACCTTGACTGAGCTTCGAAGGAAGACGGGGTGTGGCCCCCCCCCTTTTTTTTTTTTTGACTGACCTAGAGGAAATGACAGATAAGAACCGGTGGAGGGTTTGACTACCTGGTTTGAAAGGTAAATTGTAACATGTTTAAGCGACAGGTGCATGGCATTAAATAAATGAGTGAACTGTTTGTGCCATGACAGAGGCAGGAATCGGTGTGCCATGACTGCGCCAATGAGGCCGCGCCAACTGGGGCTTGCCAGGATGAATCGATGTCTGACGGATGCCCTGAACTTGAATCGGGGAGCAGCATGCGACAACGAAATAAATGAAAGGTTAGCCTTAGAGTGAAATGAATGAAAAACGTTCCGCCATGACAGAGGCACGTGCCGGAGCTGCAACTGACAGCGACCCGGACTCTGGAGCATGTACTGAAATGAGGCAAAAAACCGCTGGTGCATGCCGGAGTACATTGGTGCATCACGGATGCGACTGGTTTTGAATTGGAGTGTGGTATGTAACCGTGAAATGTTTGCCCTGGCAAAGGCACGAATTGGTTATGCCGCAACTGATAGCTAACCAAGTTCTGATGCAGGTGTTGGCTGAGGCCCAAACGTTTTATTTATACTACTTTATCTATATATGTATATTATATATATACACACATGTTGTTTTTTTTTTTTTGTTTTTGTTTTTGTATATCTATATATATATACACATACACATATTTATTTATTTTTTTTCGACTGCGACAAATGACGAGTCGGACTATGGAGTACGAATGAAATGAGGCCAAGACAACTGGGGCGCGCCGGGACGAATCGGTGCATCTCGGATGCTACTGGATTTGAATCGGGGCGCGGTACGTGACAGTGAGATGAGTGAAATGATGAAATGAATGAAATGATTTGTCATAGTAGAGGCACGTGCCATGACAGAGGCACGAGTCGATCATGTCGCGATTGCAACTGACAATGACCGGACTCTGGAGCATGTACTGAAATGTGGCCGAAAATACCTGGGGCACGCCGGGACGAATCGTTGCATCATGGATGCGACTGGATTCGAATCGAAGCGTGATTCGTGACAGTTGAAATGATTCCCATGACAGAGGCACGAATCGGTGAGCCGCAAATTACGACTGACAACGAACTGGACTCTGGAGCATGTCCAGAAATGAGGCCGGGCCCTGGGGCACGCCGTAACGAATCGGTGCATCGAAGATGCGACTGGATTCGAACCGGAGCGCGGTAAGTGCAGGTGTAACATTTGTTGCCATGACAGAGGCGCGAATCGATCTTGCCGCTATAGCGACTGACTGCGAATCGGACTCTGGAGCATGTACTGAAATGTGGCCAATACCTGGGGCACGCCGAGACGAATCGGTGCATTTCCATGCGACTGAATTCGTAACGGAGCGTGATACGTGGCATGATAACCATGACAGAGGTACGAATCGGTGAGTCGAAAGCGACTGATAATGACGTGACTCTGGAGCATGTATTGAAATGAGGCCGTGACTACTGGGGCACACCGGAGCGAATCGGTGCATCTTTAGGTGCGACTGGATTCGAATCGGAGCGCGGTATGTGACTGAAATGAGAAATGATTCGAAATGGTTTGAAATGTTAGAAATGTATTTAGAAACGTTCAGAAATGAGAAATGATTGGTATCGAACTGACGTGATTCGATAAGATTTGCGAATCGCTATGGCTGTCTACTGACACATGTTTAACAATTTAGACATGCCTGAAATGAAGCGACGCCTGCATCGCGGTGGTTTCTCAGATAACGCGAAATGGTAACATAACGATAGTACGAGTGATATACATTGCGGTACGTTCGTGAAATTTGCGAGTGATTCGTAAGTTTGATATCACGGTGTAGGGACCCTACCTGCGACAGCCAAGCCAGACGCGTGGTACGAACGTACGAATCGGTAAACACAGGCTTCGAAACTCTCGAGCAGGGAAATTGCGAATGCGGGAACTTTGCACGATAAGAACTTGCGGACGCTGGTATACGAATAGTCGGCCCAGTGACGTACATCGCGCACAGGAAACCGACAAGCACCACAGGTGAGCGGGCTGCTTAAATACCCCCCGGGCTCCTCCCATAAATTCAGGCCACCATACTGGCCTTCCTACATATATATATATATATATATATATATATATATATATATATATATATATTGTTTTTTTTGTTTTAATCAGTATCAGTGTCAGTTAGTGTCAGTGTGTTTAAGCTAGGGTAAAAAGAGAAAATAAAAATGTGCACTATTGTTTCTGGGCTGTACTAGGATTAGAAACAACAAATGACATACACAAATGTGGTATTGCTGCGGTCGTTAGGAGCAGAAGAATTTATTTTGGGTTGTTGTTTGGTGGTAGGTTATGGTAGTAACAAGAAATATACAGCTACATTAAAAAACAAAAATCACTATTTACTATTTTGAGCCAGAATAAGAACAAAATCAGGAGATATCCATTACCGTTTACCACCAAATGAAAGCCCAATTTGTCCTGAAAAAAAAAACAAGGTGTAATCCGCCTGGATGCACAAAGCAGTTGTGATAATATGTACAGTTTTACTAACACATGTCAAAGTTGCAAAATTGGGCATAGGTATTAATATTTGTTTTACCCTTAGGCACAAAGCGGTTAAAAGAGGGACAAGTTATTATTTAAATTTATGGCTTGTTAATAGAACTCGAGCTACAAAAGCTGAGTGGTTTGGAATAGTTGTATATATGCTTTGTGAATAAAAAGTTATGAAGAAAGTTTTGATGTGTTAATACATTTTAAAGTGTTTAAACCATTAAATAAAGGCCTAGGCTAAATATTTATCCAAAGGAATGTTTCTGAGTAATTGTTGTTTTCTGGAAAGTTAGCTGCTTGCGATTCCATTTTTTTCTTTTTTTCTGAATTTGCTAGTGCTAAATAAACACATTTTATACGTTTGGAACAGTTTCTCTCCTATACATTTCACTGCGTTAAAAAAATATTAAAGTCTACATTCTCAAAGTGGTATCATTTTCCTGGTAGTATTATGAGATGAGATTGATAGATTTAATTGTACTATAAGAACATCCCAACTACAAACTGACAACACAGGAATAATTTGCCCTGTTTCCGCTTCAGTGTCCTCCTACACAATCTATGCTTGGAACATTGCAAGTAAAACAAATCACTACCATATAACCCAACTCTGGAAAGAAGACGAAAGCATACCACATATTAAATAATCATTGAGCTATATTTAGACCTGCAGCTGTCAAGAGCCCAACAGCACACATTAAAGCACTGAAGTTCTCATAACAAACATTGTAGCGCTGTACATTGTGCATTATTGAAAACATGTATGGATGCTATTATTTATTTCATTCTTTTGACACATTGTTAGTTCTGGGTTATATCTTGCAGTGGTGCTGAAAGGGTTATGTAAATGTTGGTTCACTGGTGTCCTAGCAACCACATGCCGAGGTGCACAGACTGAAATATATGCGTTGTATCGTGAGGCTTTACATCCATTAAAGAGTACCAGGCCTGTGTGAGAGCAAAACAACACAACCTTTGCATTAGTGGATACTTTGTTCAAAATTGCTGATTTTGCGTAATATTAAATTCTAACTGATTAAAAGTTGTATGATTTATGTTTTAGGGGCTTATCCAGAGCACTCCTCTCATTTACACCGCCTGCGGGACATTACTTGTGCCACGTCCACTTCAGGCGCCAAGCACTTCTTTAGACTCTTCTCCTTTTCCTCTGACCCTTTTCTATCGTTTTATGTGTAAAAACGTTATGACTCCCACATGAAAGAGAACCCCTCTTGCCTAAGCTTTTACAAGAAACTGAGTGTTCACTCTGGTGACTTTAACTGTGTAGGCCTACCTATCAAGAATTTTTACTTCTCCTTCATTTTAGCTTCTCTTACTTTTTTTAGCTTGACTGTTTTAGCTGGAGTGTCAGGATACGTTGCTGCCTATCAACTATCTAACCACACATATTGCACATTCAGAAGATTAGAGAGGCAGTAAGGTCAGACAGTTCATAAGCAGGCAGCTATCATACTTAAGGTGATCTTTCATTGCCTCAGCAAAATGCAGTTCTCGTATTTCTTTGCTAACAGGTTCCTTTCAAATATAGAGCAGCCACATTGGCACACAAGTGTATTTGAATAGTTGTATAATACCTCATTCATGCCCCTTCCCTGCACTGCTCCACTAAAACAGCAAAGGGCTATTATAGAAGAGTGACATTTTCATCACATATGAAATATCAAGTCATTATCTATTAAAGGTGCCAGATGATGCTCTTCTGACCTGGCCCTCTTCTACTGTAACACTACAGCAGGTGCAAAGGCTTCCCACCATGGAATAGATATTAAATATTACACTGATGTAGGAACTGTCATTTCTACCCCATACCAAGAGAAGCAATAGCTCATGTATATTCTGAATGGAGAAGATATGTTCAATCACACCATACTTATTTATTTTATTACAAATATGTATATAGTACTAACAGTTTTACTTACACTCAATGGCCACGTTATTGGGTATACTTTGCTAGTACTGGGTTTGGACTCCCTTTCACCTTCAGTACTACCTTAATTCTTCATGGCATAAATTCAACAAGGTGTTGGAAACATTCCTCAGAAAATTTGGTCTGTATTGACATGATAGCATTATGCAATTGCTGCAGATTTGTTGGCTGCACATCCATGATGCGAATCTCCCTTTCCACCATGCCCTAAATGTGCTCTATTAGATCAAGCTCTGGTGACAATGGAGGCCATTGGGGTACCGTGAACTCATTGTCATGTTAAAAAAAAACAGTTTGAGATTATTTGAGCTTAGTGACATGGTGCATTATCCTGATGGAAGTAGTGTGCAGAAGATGGGTGCACTGTAGTCATACATGGATGGACATGGTCAGCAACAATTCTCAGGCAGGCTGTGGCGTTTAAATGATGCTCCATTGGTACTAAGGGGCCAAGAGTGTGCCAAGAAAATATCCCCTACACCATTACACCACCACCATGAGTTTGAATCATTGATACAAGGCAGGATGGATCCATGCTTTCATGTTGTTTACAACAAAATTCTGACCCTACCATCTGAATGTGGCAACTGAAATCGAGACTCATCAGACCAATCTGCCCATTGTCCTCTGACCTCTGACATCAACAAGGCATTTTTGTCCACACAACTGCCGCTCATTGGATATTTTCTCTTTTTCGGACCATTTTCTATAAACTCTAGAGATGGCTGTGCATGAAAATCCCAGTAGATCAGCAGTTTTTTAATTACTCAGACCAGCCCGTCTGGCACCAACAACCATGCCAAATTCAAAGTCATTTAAATCCCCTTTCTTCCCCATTCTGCTGCTTGGTTTTAACTTCAGCAAGTCATCTTCACCACGTCTAGATGCCTAAATGCAATGAGTTGCTGCCATGTGTTTGGCTGATTAGCAATTTGTGTTACCAAGCAATTAAACAGGTGTACCTAAAAAGTGTCCAGTGAGTGTATATTCTACATTCACATCAGTCCCTGTCCTCAAGGAGCTTACAATCACATGCATACACATATTAGAGCTAATTTAGGCAGGAGCCAATAAATCTACCACCATGTCTTTGGAGTGTGGGAGGAAACTGAAGTACCCGGAGGAAGCCCACATAAAAACAGAAAGAATATCCAAACTTTGCAGATGGTTTAACCACAAAGCCAATGTGTTGCCCCACAATTAGTAGAGAAGTTCTTCCCTACAATTAGTACATAAGTGAGATGGATGCAGGGTGAGAAATAAGAGTTGTCTCCCAGCAATCTCTCCCTTTTTGTTCACGAACATTATAGCACATCTTTGGTTGCTGTGGGACAACACAGTTAGGTGTAATTTAATATACACATGTACTTCTCATTTCATACACACAGGAAGTTCTTATTTTCGGTAGCCACACCATCCCTGTGAAGGTAATGCCTGAGATGGTTGTTTACTCTGTAATGGGAAAGAGGGGGAATGTTCCAATTTGGCAGGGTATCCTTTCACTTCCTGTTTTGGCTATGGGACAGAAAGTGAAGGTAATTTTTTCCAATTAGACTTATGCCGCGTACACACAATGGGACTTTCTGGCCTACTTGGTCCGGCACACTTTCTGACGGACCTTGTCCGCCAGGTGCGCCGGACTTTAAAACGGAAGGACTTGCCCACACACGACCGGACTTTGCGGCGGGCTAAGTCCGCCCGTCTTTCCGACGGACTTTCGCCGGAGTTACGGCGGACTTTCAGAATGAACGGACTTGCCCACACACGGACAAGTCCGTTCATTATGAACGTGACTCAGGCTCGACGGGACTAGAAAAGGAAGTCAATCTTGCTGCTTTTATCGGCGAGATTGACACCTTGTGAGCCCCGTCGCGGGGCATACCAGGCCCTTAGGTCTGGTATGGATTATAAAGGGAAGCCCCTACGCCGAAAAACCGGCATGGGGTCCCCCCTAAAATCCATACCAGACCCCGATCCGAGCACGCAGCCTGGCCGGTCAGGAAAGGGGGTGGGGACGAGTGAGCGCCCCCCCTCCTGAACCGTACCAGGCCGCATGCCCTCAACATGGGGGTGGGTGCTTTGGGGGAGGGGGGCGCCCTGCTGGGCCCCCCCACCCCAAAGCACCTTGTCCCCATGTTGATGAGGACAAGGGCCTCTTCCCGACAACCCTGGCCGTTGGTTGTCGGGGTCTGCAGGCGGGGGGCTTATCAGAATTTGGGGGCCCCCTATAAGAGGGCCCCCAGATCCCGGCCCCCCACCCTATGTGAATGAGTATGGGATACATGGTACCCCTACCCATTCACCTAGGGAAAAAGTGTCAATAATAAAACACACTACACAGGTTTTTAAAATAATTTATTAAACAGCTCCGGGGGGATCTTCCTCCGGCTTCGGGGGTCTTCCTCTGGCTTCGGGGGTCCCTCCGGTTCATCTTCTCCCGGCGTCCGGTTGGTTCTTCTCCGCTCTCTTCTCCCGGTGTTCCAGTTCTTCGGCCGGCCCCTCCGCTGACTTCTGGGCTTCTTGTCTTCTCTTCCCTTCTCCAGATGTTGACATGACGCTCTCTCCGGCTGGACTGCTCCCTGTGGGCTCCGTTGTGACTTATATAGGCGGAGACCCCACCCCCATATGATGTCACAGTCCCTGGGCATGCTGGGACTGTGACGTTTTAGGGGGCATGGTCACTGGGTGATGTTGACCATGCCCCCTACAACGTCACAGTCCCAGCATGCCTAGGGACTGTGACATCGTAAGGGGGCGGGGTCTCTGCCTATATAAGTCACAACGGAGCCCCACAGAGAGCAGTCCAGCCGGAGAGAGCATCGTGTCAACATCTGGAGAAGAGAAGAGAAGACAAGAAGCCCAGAAGTCCGGACCTCCGCTGGCAAGAGAGCTACCTGAAGACAGCGGAGGGGCTGGCCGAAGAACTGGAACACCGGGAGAAGAGAGCAGAGAAGAACCAACCAGACGCCAGGAGAAGATGAACCGGAGGGACCCCCGAAGCCGGAGGAAGACCCCTGAGGAAGATCCCCCCCGGAGCTGTTTAATAAATTATTTTAAAAACCCATGTAGTGTGTTTTATTATTGACACTTTTTCCCTAGGTGAATGGGTAGGGGTACCATGTACCCCATACTCATTCACATAGGGTGGGGGGGCCGGGATCTGGGGGCCCTCTTACCTAAGGGCCTGGTATGCCCCGCGCTCGCCGCAATAGGAAAATTTGTTTTTCCTATTGCAGCGAGCGCGAAATGCAATACCCTGCCCTCACGTAGTATCTGGTCCGTTGGACCAGCATACACACGAGCGGGCTTTCCTTCGGACCAGCATACAGACGAGCGGACTTTCCGCCCGAAACTGAGTCCGACGAAAAGATTTAAAACATGCTTCAAATCTAGGTCCGCCGGCGCCTACACACGGCGGATTGTCCGGCAGACTCTGGTCCGCCGGACCAAGTATGCCGGAAAGTCCGACCGTGTGTACGCGGCATTAGACATCAAAAAGAAGCTGATAAGGGTCATGGTCTAGACTTGAACCTGGGACCTCTGCTGTGTTTAGCATTGACTCTGCTTGTTGAGCTACCTGGAATGCTGGACAGTTCCATGGACAATTCCTTGAATGACGCTGCCTTGAATCTAGTTTTTCTGGAACCTTGAACTCTTTGCTCCTCCCATAAACTTCCTGATTTAACCTCCCTGGCGGTATGATTATTTCGGATTTTAGGTGCTGAAAGTGGTACAATTATTTTGCATGGAAATTTGGCGTTTTATATTGTAGGTCTGTAATTCTTAACAATAACACACTTAAATCTGTCCAAACAAGAGTCTAGTAGATATCCCGGGTATGATAAAGTTTGAAACACAAAAACATAAATTATAATATAATAAATAAAAATAAATAATTAAAAAAATAAAAATAAAATAATAATAAAATACATTTCCCCACGATTCACTATCGCTCAATTCTGCAAGTGTTCTAATTTACTATCGCTGTTTTCTAGCTGGTCTAAAACCATTTTTGACGTAAAGGGACACTTTTTGGTTGCTATGGACAATCTCCAGTTTCCAGCCAGAAAGAACAGTATATATAATATAGAACTGCATGCAGAGCATAGGACAAAGCACTGGGGACAAAAGGGATGTGAAATAATTTCATACAGTACTGTAATCTGTAAGATTACAGTACTGTATGTGTTATGCTTTTTACAGTTTTTTGAATTTGCCGCCAGGCTCCGCCCCCGTGCGTCGCGACGCTCGCAGGGAACGGAGCCTGGCACGGAGAGGCTTCGGGCAGAGGACGGAGCCCACGGACACTGCAGGGGACATCGCAGAATTCCGGGGACAAGGTAAGTAACGCCGCCCCAGGATCCTGCAATGCGATCCCGAGTGTGGCTCGGGGTTACCGCTAATGGGACTGAATTTTAACTCCGAGCAACACTCGGGAAAACCGCCAGCAGGGCTACGCTATGTCTCTGCATTTCCTGTTTGCCAGACTATTGTGCTCTCTCTCCAGCCAGTATCTCTCTTTTGTCTCTCCTGCTGCCGTCGGTATCTTCTCTTGTTTCTCGACTACGCTTTTGCTTGATCCCTACCTGCTATTTCTGCTACTGGACCCCAGCTTGCTCACCTCCTGGTGGGGAGATCCTGAGGACTGCGACCTAGGGGGGGGATATGATTTCAATTTACAAATACCGGACTGGTGACCCCACAATAGGGATAAAACTTTTTTGCAGAAGAGAGTTTAACAAGACTCGTGGCCACTCATTAAAATTAGAAGAAAAGAGGTTTAACCTTAAACTGCGTAGAGGGTTCTTTACTGTAAGAGCGGCAAGGATGTGGAATTCCCTTCCACAGGCGGTGGTCTCAGCGGGGATCATTGATAGCTTCACAAAACTATTAGATAAGCACCTGAATGACCACAACATACAGGGATACACAATGCAATACTGACACATAATCACACACATAGGTTGGACTTGATGGACTTGTGTCTTTTTTCAACCTCACCTACTATGTAACTATGTAACTATGGTACTAATACACAGCAAAGCCCATCTTCACCATCAGGAGCTGTGATGAATATTAGTTAGTACCTAAACCCCGCGCCTCAGGTGAACCCATGTCATCAGCTAGGGTGACCTGCCTGTATATCTGTCCCGCTGACGGTAGGTGCTGCTCCGTTGTATAGCCACTGGCCTCCGAGCCTGACTCCAGACCAGGACATAGGGGTTATAACCCTCCACTACTCCACCCAAAGTGGCAAAAAAAAGTTTTGCCTTTAGTTAGTAAAGCTTGTTAATTTTCCTGCCGTCAACCTGCGATTGAACAGGAAAGGAGCAGCGGCAGTTCACCCCTTTGCCCACAATGCTATCTGCTCCTGTTAGCAGGTCTCTTTTGAGTATGCAGCATATTGGATTGTCTCCTTGCAGACCCTTCCCTCTCTGAGTCTAAATGGTGCTATAAAAGTGTTTTTAAAAGGTTAATTCAAGTATTAACACTGACTGCATTTGGAAGTGTTTTTGTTTAAGCTGAACTCCAACTCTAGGAAATTTTAAAATTCCCCCTTGCATTGGGGCTCTGCACTGGTTAGCTGCTCGTTTATGTATAGAAGGCAGTAAAAGCCATTTTCCTGACGCCTTCATGGCAGCACACACTGGGTTGTGACTCCGCCCCCACAACCTGACAGGATTGGTTTAGCTATAAAAGTTGAAGAGAGATGACCCCCACCATTCTCTTTTTTATCCTCACCTGACAAGATGGTTGGACATCGCAGAGCCTCTTACCGCATCGCCCCAGCAGGTTCAAGCCTCTCCTGTTTGGAAGTCCCTCCTGTACAGTCTCTAAAGGAGCTTCTATGGAGGGAATCCCCACTCTGGTGGTCTCAGGGGCGGCAACATGGATTATCTGGCACAGAGTAAGCTTTAAAGAAGCTTCAGTTTGCAGTGGTCTCCACTTCTTAAACCTTCGTCTCCCCTGTAAGTTATTTTTTACTTATCTTTGCCTGGAAATTCTTATTTTTCATTTCTCTGGGCTCTGTAGTCCCACAGCGCTCAGGATGGCCGGCGGCGCGTCTCGTTCCGCATTGCGCATGCGCGGAGGAGTCAGATGGGGACAGTTTACTGTTTTGCCAGCTCCCAACATGGCGCCGGAGCCGTCGCGGCGCTTCTGCGCATGCGCGAAGCGTCATTTTTGGCGCGACGGCGGCGGTCTATTTAAAAAAGGGTTCTGGCTTTTAAAAAACAGCAGTTTGGTATTCTGCTCGTTTTTGCCTGCCTTTTCCTTGCATCCTGGAACAAAATTCTCTCTGGAAACTGGTAAGTTCCTTTTTTCCTTCCTGATCCTTCGTTACAAGGGTTTAAAAAAAAAAAAAAAAAAATATAATAAATAAATATATATATATATATTATTAGTATTATCTAGGCATATGTATATATATATCTGTCCTCCTCTTTTAACCTCTTCCAGACCTCCTTTATTCCTGCCTACCTTCCTCCTCTCTGCTCATGGAGACCACTGCCCAAGCAGACCACCCACGTCCAGTAAGGTAAGGGGCTGTCCGTATGGTAAGTATTGAAGAGAGAAAAAAAAGAGCGCACAGCTGCTGACAAGACTTCTTCTATCAGTCCTTCCAGGTCTGAATCAAGACGCAAGGAGAGATCAAGCCATGCCTCAAGCAGAAGATCCCGCAGAAGCCGGTCACGCTCATCATCTCGTCACAAGCACTCACGCCGCAGCCATTCTTGGCATGGCCACTCACGCCACAGTCGTTCTCGACGTAGCCGATCTCATCATAGAAGATCACCTTCGTCACATCGCAGGCAAACCCAGCACACTCGTCCCGCAGCTAATTGCTGTTGGGTATGTGGCGCTACTGCTTTGCCAGATAAACTGGTATGTCGCTCGTGCTTCAATGAAGCTACGAAGGATAGAGAATCAGACGTCAGGGAAGTAACGGACCTGATTCGGGAATCAGTCAGAGAATCTATAATGGAGTCAACTGCACCCCTGCCGACCAGGTCAGACCCGAGTACTTCCATGGCTCCTCCTCGCTCAGCGATCGAGGCAGGGGCAGAAGAGTCTCCTTCAGATAACGAAGATCCGGAAGTACCAACAGGTTTTGATTTCACCTTGGTCGAACCCTTTGCAAAGTCTGTCAAAGAGGCCATAGGTTGGGAAGAATCCGAGGAAATACCTCAAAAAACGCGGAAATATTTTCCGAACCTGAAGAGGGATCCAGAAACCTTCCCCTTCATCGAAGAGCTGAATGATTTAATTAAAGATGAATGGGAAAGATCCGACAAGAGACCTAACTTAAACAATAGACTTGCAAAGATGTATCCTTTAAGAGAACCTAACGTCACCTCCTTAATTAATGCCCCGGTGGTGGATGCCTCTTTACTGCGTCTGGCAAGACATGTCACCCTACCCATTGAAGATGCTGTCTCCTTCCGCGACGTCCTAGATCGGAAAATCGACCTAGAACTCAAAAAAGCCTACTCCACAGCAGAAGGCGCTTGCAGACCAGCAGTCACCACAGCAGCAGTTGGTAGAGCCATTACAGGCTGGGCTGTCAATATTGAAAAATCTCTTCAGGGAGAGATAGACTTGGAGAAAGTAATTTCATCCCTACAGGAACTTAAATTAGCAGGCGATTTTATCGCAGAAGCCTCCGTGGACATTATTAGGTGCTCGGCCCGGGCAATGTTAGCCTCGGTGATGGCAAGATGAGCTTTGTGGCTAAAACCATGGGTAGCCGACGCAGCATCAAAAACAAATTGGTGTAGAATTCCCTATGATGGTTCCAATCTCTTCGGCTCCAAATTAGATACAGCAATTTCTAAGGTGACAGGGGGAAAATCGGGGCTCATTCCCTCTGACAGGAGACCCAAGAGACCAAGAGGTCCTGCTTATAAAGATAACCTTCCCGAAAGGTACAGAGAAGCCAAAACCTACAGACCAGGCAGAGAGTTTAAGAGAAACTGGAAGAACACACAGTCTTCTTTCCTGAGGATGCGAAAAACCAAGACCACCCCTTCTACCGAGCAACAGAAGTCCTTTTGAAGGTACGCCCGCCCATCCTCCAAGGGTGGGCGCCAGACTAAAGAAATTCATACAAATATGGTCAGAAAACATCAGGGACCATTGGACCATTTCTACAATCAGGTACGGTCACAGGTGGAGATTCCTGAACAAGATACCCAGGAACCACTTTCTGCCAACCAAACTTCCAGCTTCTCCAGACAAAAAAAGAATCCTTCTGGAATACATAATGGAACTAAAACAAAAGGAGGCAATTTTGGAGGTTCCACCATGTCAAAAAGGAAGAGGTTTTTACTCCCCTCTGTTTCTGGTAAAAAAGAAAACGGGGGATTTTCGGCCAGTACTGGACCTAAAGAGACTAAACAAAAATATCAAGTTAGAAACCTTCAAGATGGAAAGCCTACAGTCCATACTATTAGCTGTGAATCTAGGAGATTGGATGCTGTCCGTAGACTTATCAGACGCCTATCTTCACATCCCAATACACCCTGCTTTTCAAAGGTTTCTCCGCTTTTCAATCAAACAACATCACTTCCAGTTCCAATGCCTACCCTTCGGCATCTCATCAGCTCCCAGGACCTTCACCAAAGTTCTCCTGCCTCTCATCGCATACCTCAGAGAAAAAGGTCTAAGAGTACATCATTATCTGGACGATATACTTCTTCTAGCAGAAAGTCACCAGATCTTGATACAACACCGAGAAATCCTACTATTAACTCTGCAAAAATTTGGTTGGCTGGTGAACTGGCAGAAGAGCAAGCTTCAGCCCACTCAGAAGATGATTTTTTTAGGTGCAGAACTAGACACCATCCTAAACAGAGTACAACTTCCTCAGGAGAAAATCATGCCTCTGATTCAGAAAATTCAGAGACTAATCTCGGTTACATACTTGCCAGCCAGAGTATGTATGAGTATCCTGGGCTCCATGTCTGCAACCCTGCCCATGATCCAGTGGTCTCAATGGCACACAAGAATCTTTCAGAATTAATTTCTGAGGCAGTGGGATGGAGTATCAATGCTTCAGCGAATCTACATACACAGGTATGTGAAGCAATCGATGTGGTGGTGGACACGTCCCAAAAATCTCAAGAGATACAAACCTCTAGTTTCTCTACAACCAGAGGTGGTCACCTCAGATGCCAGCCAGCTAGGATGGGGAGCCCATTACCAGAATCTAGCATCTCAGGGGCAATGGAAGTTCCAGGCTCATGGGATGGTATCCAATATACTAGAGCTCAGAGCAGCTTTTCAGGCACTCCTGGCCTTCACTCCATATCTGGTAGAGAAGAATGCCGTAATTCGAATGGACAACAAAGTCGCTGTAACGTATATCCAGAGGCAAGGAGGGACGAGGAGTCGCTCTTTGATGCAGGAGGTACGCCCTATCATGGAGTGGGCTCAAGTACACCTAATAGACCTGAAAGCGGTATATGTCCCAGCAGCTCAGAACATGCTGGCCGACTATTTGAGCAGGGAACTGCTCTCAAACAACGAGTGGTCTTTGAGCCAACAGGCCTTTTCCCTTCTTTCAAGAACCTGGGGAACACCAGAGATCGACCTAGCAGCCACACCTGCAAACACCAAATGTCGAAGATTCCTGGCGAGAGCAGCCTTCCCATCGGCCGAGGGGATGGATTGTTTGACCCATCCGTGGAAGTTCAAGTTGGGTTATATTTTTCCTCCAGTACCCTTAATTGCAAGGTTCCTATCCAGGCTTCGGAAATCATCAGCAACAGTAATAGCCATAATTCCTTTTTGGCCAAGGAGACCATGGTTCACAACCTTACTACAGCTCAGCTTACAACAACCGCTTCCTCTCCCAGTAACATCGGACCTTCTGTCCCAGGGTCAATTTCTACACCCAGCTCCAGAGAAGTTACACTTGACAGCATGGAAATTGAAAGGACTCGGCTGTTAGAACAGGGATGCTCGCAGGAGGTCATTTCTACTCTTCTACAAGCGAGAAAAAACACCACCAACAAGACATACTCACAAGTATGGAATAGGTTTTGTTCTCTGGCCCAACAAAGAAAATGGAACCCAGTATCACCAGAGACACCACAAGTTCTGGAATTCCTTCAGTTGGGTATTTCCAAAGGCTTAAGCTCAAGTACTCTTAAAGTCCAGATTTCGGCTCTTTCGGCTAAAACAGGCATTAGATGGGCACTACATCCGCTAGTGATTCAGTTCATGAGGGCTTGCTTAAAAATCAGACCTCCAAAGAAACCCACATTTCCAGCTTGGAATCTCTCCACAGTACTCGATGCATTATCCAAACCTCCTTTTTGGCCAATTGAATCAATCTCACTTTGGAACCTGACTTTGAAAGTAACCTTCCTTATCGCCATTACATCCGCTAGAAGAGTTTCAGAACTCAAAGCGCTATTAATAACAGAACCTTACCTAGTCTTCTATCCCGATAGAGTGGTACTAAGACCCTCGGAACGTTTCACTCCCAAGGTATCATCTTCTTTTCATTATAATCAAGATATCAACCTTCCATCCTTTACTAACGACCAGGGTGAACCTCATGCATTGGATGTTAAAACTATCATTACCAGCTATTTGGAAGCCACAGCCTCTTTCAGAAAATCAGATACTCTTCTCATAATCCCTCACGGTCCTAGGAGAGGTCATCCAGCAACTTCCCGAACAATCGCATCCTGGCTGGTCAACACCATTAAGAAGGCATATTCATCTCAGCAACTAGCCATCCCAGAAGGCATCAGGGCACACTCAACCAGGGCAGTGGCAACCTCATGGGCAGCATACTGCAGAGTTTCACCGGAGACAATCTGTAAGGCAGCTACCTGGTCGTCAAGACATACATTTACTTCTCACTATAAGATTGATTCTGCGCATCTAACTACAGCAGACTTTGGCAGATCCATTATTACAGCCAATTCCACAGCTCTTTAGTATAATAAAACTTTAATTGCACCCTCCCGACTGGCGAGTTATTTCCCAGTGTGTGCTGCCATGAAGGCGTCAGGAAAACGGAAAATTGTATACTCACCTTTCCGTAATTTTCCTTTCCTGACGCATCTTCATGGCAGCACACAGATTCCCACCCTGTCTTAAGATGATATATACTGAGAATGGTGGGGGTCATCTCTCTTCAACTTTTATAGCTAAACCAATCCTGTCAGGTTGTGGGGGCGGAGTCACAACCCAGTGTGTGCTGCCATGAAGATGCGTCAGGAAAGGAAAATTACGGAAAGGTGAGTATACAATTTTCCGTTTTCTTTTTGCAAACCAAAGCTCCCCCTAGCAGACAGAGCTCCTCCCATGCTCATATTCCACAAAATTATGTGAATGGACAGGGAAGATCCTGTTTTCCAACTGCTCCACCTCCACGCATAGAATGTGATGCATTGTGGGACAGTAAGACCCCTTTCACAGTGAGGTGCTTTTCAGGCGCTTTCAAGCTAAGAAAAGCACCTGAAAAGTTCACAAAGACCTATTTCCATTAGAATTATTATAATAGCAGGAGTTCTGTGAATTGTGGAGAGGGTAGAAGAGGAAGCTGCATGTGGGCAATTGGATATGAATTATTATACATAGCAAATAGGTTTGGTGCTGTATTCCAAATAAAAACAACCCACCCCCCCCCCCCACAAAAAAAATTTAAGGCAAACACTGCAATATCAACTCAAAATCTGTATTCTCTTAAAATACAAGCATGTTAAGGTGGCACTGAGGCTGAAGTGTCCATACCCAGCACTCTGTCCTCGGTGCAGCTCAGTAATGTCTGGTAAAACCACAGACCCAGTAGTACAGATATTCCAGCCTTGCCACTGCACCTGGCACAGTGGCCAAGCCTTTTCAGTGATGTAAAGTCTATTAAAAGTGCAAGTTTAGTGCCACTGAGCACAGCTCTTTCAGCCACTGCACCTGTCTGTGTGACTGGCTGGGCAGGAAACTCTGCTCAGTGATGCTGAGCCTGCACTGTTAAAATGTCTTCCTCAGGAGCATCCGCCCCCATCAGAGCCCTGTATTCAGGGCATAGGAAATGGAAGGATAGAACCAGAATTCTTCAGCACCCATTTATAACTCTAGTCACAGGATAAATCAATCCAGGTTTAGAAAGAGACAAATGTATTATGTGAGGCAGAGGGAACACTTTGAGAAGAGGCAATCGTATTATAATATGTTTGTGTAAATTATGTCAAACTATTGCTATGAAATGTGCTGGGAGGAGATGAAACATCACTATAAATAATTTATTCCGAATGCATTGTACTGTACTTTAGTATAACCAGTGTGTGCCTTTCAACTGATACAATATCTGTTTTTTTGCACTGTAAAGGTTTGGACTACTTGCAAATATATTAAAAAATGTATTCTAGATGTTCATGGGAATGACTGTATACTATTAGTATACAGTTTATACTAATACATAAATTGAATTTGTACACAAATAAGAAGACAGTTGTAAAAGGTCATATAAAAAATAAGGTTGGGGAAATGCAGCTCTACTCAGATAAAGTGGATCTAGACTCAGGCAACCCTATCCTTTAAACACTGTGACGGAAACCAGTTGTGAATGACATAGCACCTATAGTTATTCTGCAGTTTCTGTTTTACCCTGGTCCTCTTTTTATATCCATAGTCTCTCTGAAATAGCACTCCTTGTGTCTAGGCCCCCTTCACTGATTACACCCTTGGTGCCCAACCTGCGGCCTGTGGGCCACTTACGGCCCTTTGGTATATCATGTGTGGCCCAACACTGAAGAAATGGCTGCACTCCAAGATCTATTAAAATTCTTATTTAATAGACGAACATCCCAAGTATTACAAACAGTTCAAATGGTAGACGGGTTTTACACACTAATAGGTGCGCTTATTCATTACGTTAGTAATGAACAGGCGCACCTGTTAGTGTGTGAAATGCGTCTACCATCATCTACCATCTCGGAGTGCAGCCATTTCTTCAGTGTTGATCGTATGCGGAGGCGAGCCAAGGCGGGCACCCATGATGTCATTAGGCTTCCTGTCTCACCTGGAGTAGCGAGTTCTTTTGTTTGAATATTCAGCATCATGTGTGGTCCTCTGACCTCAGTAGTTTGTAGCCATTCGGGGAACACTCGAATTTGCAGGGTGTTCGGCATGCCAAAAAAAAACAAAAAAACTATGTGGGGTCCCCCAAGATCCATATCAGACCCTTATCTGAGCATGCAGTCTGGCAGGTCAGGAAAGGGGGGGGATGAGCGAGTGGCCCCTCCTCCTGAACCATACCAGCCCACATGCCCTCAACATGGGGGGCTGCTTTGGGGCAGGGGACGGGGGCTCTGGTTGGCTGTGGGCTGTGGTTGTGGGAGGCTGTGGGTGGGGGGCTTATCGGAATCTGGAAGCCCCCTTTAAGAAGGGGGCCCCCAGATCCCGCTCCCCCCATGTGAATGAGTATGGGGCACAAAGAACCCCTACCCATTCACCAAAAAGTAATAAAAAAACAGACAATTTTTAACAAATTCCTTTATTATAAAATAAAAAAACATTATCCCCCGATGCAGTTACATAGTTACATAGTAGGTGAGGTTAAAAAAAGACACAAGTCCATCAAGTCCAACCTATGTGTTTGATTATATGTCAGTATTTCATTGTATATCCCTGTATGTTGCGGTTGTTCTGGTGCTTATCTAATAGTTTTTTTAAACTATCAATACCCCCTGCTGAAACCACTGCCTGTGGAAGGGAATTCCACATCCTTGCCGCTCTTATGCCCTGTACACACGAAAGTGCGATCGGATTGTGTTGTCAGAAATTCCGATCATGTGTGGGCTCCATCGGACTTTTTCCGTCGAAATTTCCGACACACAAAGTTTGAGAGCAGGATATAAAATTTTCCGACAACAAAATCCAATCCTTTAAATTCCGATCGTGTGTAGACAAATCTGACGCACAAAGTGCCACACATACTCAGAATAAATTAAGAGACGAAAGCTATTGGCTATTGCCCCGTTTCGCCGAATGTGTTTTACGTTCAGAACAATCGGATTTTCTGACAGCTTTGTGCGACCATGTGTATGCAAGACAAGTTTGAGCCAACATCCGTCGGAAAAAATCAGATGGATTTTGTTGTCGGAATGTTCGTTCAATGTCCGATCGCGTGTACAGAGCATTGCAGTAAAGAACCCTCTAGGCAGGTTAAACCTATTTTCTTCTAATTTTAATGAGTGGCCACATGTCTTATCAAACTCCCTTTTGTGGAAAAGTTTTATCCCTATTGTGGGGTCACCAGTATGGTATTTGTAAATTGAAATCATATCCCCTCTCAAACGTCTCTTCTCCAGAGAGAATAAGTTCAGTGCTCATAACCTTTCTTCATAACTAATGTCCTCCAGTCCCTTTATTCGTTTTGTTGCCCTTCTCTGTACTCGCTCCATTTCCAGCACATCCTTCCTGAGGACTGGTGCCCAGAACTGGACAGCATATTTCAGGTGCGGCCGGACCAGAGTCTTGTAGAGTGGGAGAATTATCACTTTATCTTTTGAGTTAATCCCCCTTTTAATGCATGCCAATATTCTGTTTGCTTTGTTTGGCATTGCATGCCATTGCTGAGCCTCTCAGGACTACTAGGACCCCATGTCCTTTTCCATCCTTGATTCCCCCAGAGATCTCCCCCCCATGAGTAGATTGCATTCATATTTTTGCCACCCAAATGCATTATTTTACATTTTTCCTCATTAAACCTCATTTGTCATGTAGTTGCCCACCCCATTAATTTGTTCAGATCTACTTGCAAGATTTCCACATCCTGCGGAGAAGTTATTGCCCTGCTTAGCTTAGTATTGTCCACAAATACAGAGATTGAGCTGTGTATCCCATCCTCCAGGTCGTTTATGAACAAATTAAATAGGATTGGTCCCAGGACAGAACCCTGGGGGACCCCACTTTCCACCCCTGACCTTTCCGAGTACTCCCCATTTATCACAACCCTCTGAACTCACCCTTGTATCCAGTTTTCAATCCATGTACTCAACCTATGGCCCATGCCAACAGACCTTACTTTGCACAGTAAACATTTATGGGGAACTGTATCAAATGCTTTTGCAAAATTTAGATACACCATGTCTACAGGCCTTCCCTTTTCTAGATGGCAGTTCACCTCCTCATAGAAGGTTAATAGATTGGTTTGGCAAGAATGATTATTCATGAATCCATGCTCATTACTGCTAATAATACCGTTTTCATTACTAAAATCTTGTATATAGTCCCTTATTATCTCCTCCAAGAGCTTGCATACTATTGATGTTAGGCAAACTGGTCTGTAATTCCCAGGGATGTATTTTGGCCCCTCTTAAAATGATGGTGCTACATTGGCTTTTCTCCAATTAGCTGGTACCATTCCAGTTAGTAGACTGTCAGTAAAAATTAGGAACAATGGTCTGGCAACTACTTAACTGAGTTCCCTAAGGACCCTCGGGTGTAAGCCATCTGGTCCCAGGGACTTTTTTGTGTTATGTTTTTCAAGTCTATTTCTAATTCTGTCTATGTTAGTCATGAGGGTACTTCCTGTGACGTGTCATGAGAATAAACACCGCAGTTTTGGTTACTGAAGCCCCCCGATTCCCTTGTGAAGACTGAGGAGAAGAATAAATTCAATACCTTTGCCATCTCACCATCCTTTGTAACCAGATTCCCTTCCTCATTCTTTTTTTTTTTTTCAAATATAATTTATAGGTGTCATCCAAAAATAAATTACAAACAGTGCCAACGTGAAGGGTGTACATACTCGGTGAAGATAACACCCTTTTAAAAGAGAAGAGAGTAAAGTGGCTAGGAGTGAGAGAAAGAGGGAGGAAGAGGGGGATTTGACAAGGACATTAAGAGAAGGAATGGAGAGGGGAGACCAATTGAGGACATCTGGTGCCTGTCCCCCTTCGTTAACCCCACAGGGGGCCCCGAAACAAATAATAATAATAGTACTGATAACAACAAACCATAACGTCCGTAATGGTATGAAACCAAACAAGTGTCCTACTTAAGTATACTGAGGGCATTTAAACAGCGTTTATAAGGCATAGAACACCTTTGAGATAAGATTTAAGGAGATGTATTGTTTGTTTTGCTTGAGATAAGACCCTTTTTCGATGAATGAGAAGGAGGGTACTTTGAAGAAGATTTTTTCCAAAGGTGTCAGACAGTGGCTGTTAAAAGATGACCACCTTCTTTTAAATTTGTTATTGGACCGTGTATAATGTGTCACAACATCTAGTTTTCTTGGTAGAGTAGGGCTTTGAGATTCCTGATGGTTTCTGCTAAAGCCGGAGGTGAAGTAGAGATCCAATGGTTGAAGATAGTTCTGCGGGCTATGAGCAGCGTGAGGAGGATCCATTGAAGGTAGTCTTGAGGTATTATGTTAGAGGCACCTGGGGAATCTATTTTTTGTGGTGGGAATCCGAACAATAGAAGCATAGGTTCCTTATCAGGCATGTATTCAGTCACATCTTGTATGAACGTTATGGGGCCAATATTGTCTGTCCTCCCTCTTTTACTGTTTATATACTTAAAGAATTTCTTGGGATTTTTTTTGCTCTCCTCCGCTTTGTGTCTTTCGTGTTCTATCTTAGCCACCCTAATTGCACCCTTATATTTCTTGTTGCATTCTTTGTAAAGTTTGAATGCTGATGAGGATCCCTCAGCCTTGTATTTTTTGAAGGCCTTGTCCTTTGCTTTTATATGCATTTTTACATTGGAGTTAAGCCACCCAGGACTTTTATTCGCTTTTTTAAATGTATTTACCAATGGGATACACTGGCTAATACCCTTATTTTATATGCTCTTAAAGCAAACCCATCCCTCCTCTGTGTTCTTTGTTCCTAAGATTTTATCCCAATTAATATCTTCTAGCATGGTTCCTAGTTTAGGGAAGTTGGCTCTTTTGAAATTCAGTGTCTTTGTATTCCCCTTATGTTTCCTATTCATGTGATTTATATTGAAGCTAATTGACCTGTGATCACTGTTTCCTAAATTGCCCCGTATTTCCACATCCGTGATCAGGTCTGTATTGTTGGTAATCAGTAGGTCTAGTAAGGCTTTGTTTCTAGTTGGTGCATCTACAATCTGACCCATGAAATTGTCCTGCAAGACATTTAGGAACTGGTGAACCTTAGACGAATGCGCGGTTCCTTCCGCCCAGTCTATGTCTGGATAATTAAAATCCCCCATTATGATGACAATTCCCATCCCTGCCGCTAATACAAATTGTGATAGGAGGTCCGTCTCCCCCTCCTCCCTCAGGTAAGGGGGCCTATAGCATACTCCCAGTATTACTTTCCCCTTAGTTTCATCCCTTTGGAGTTCTACCCATAAGGATTCCACCTCCTTCCTTGCTCCCTTAGTGATGTCATCTCTCACATTCACTTGTACATTATTCTTGATATACAGGCATATCCCTCCCCCTTTTTTACCCTCTCTATCCCTGCGATAAAGGGTATACCCTTGAATGGTTGCCAGCCAATCATGAGAGCTGTTGAACCAGGTCTCTGAAATTCCCACAAAATCCAAATCCTCCTCGTACAACAGTATCTCTAGTTCTCCCATCTTGTCCGACAGGCTCCTGGCATTGGTGAACATGCCACGTAGTATAGACCAGTCACATATTGTCTTCTTAATGGGTGTTCTGAGGTTGCAAATAGGACTTGTTACTATACTTACCTCAGGTTTATGTGCTTTAGTCAACCTACCACTAATGCCCTCAATACTACCCTCTGGAATATGTTCCACGCTGACTATCTCTACCTCTGGACCCTTCCCCCATCGCCTAGTTTAAAAGCCCCTCTAACTTTTCGGCCATCTTCACTCCCAGCAGATCTGAACTCTCCTCGTTTAGGTGCAGTCCGTCCCTTCTATAGAGCTGGTGACTGACTGAGAAGTCAGCCCAGTTCTCCAGAAACTCAAACCCCCCCTTACTACACCAGCTCCTCAGCCACTTGTTTACTTCCCTAAGCTCCCTCTGCCTTTCTGGTTTAGCTCAAGGTACAGGTAGTATTTCTGAGAATACTACCTTGGAGGTCCTTTTCCTCAATTTAGCTCCTAAGTCCCTAAAATCATTCTTTAGAACACTTCATCTTATGCTGACTTTGTTATTGGTGCCAACATGCACCGTGACAGCTGGGTCTTCCCCAGCCCCTCCCAGTAATCTGTCCACCAGATCCATGATGTGCCGAACCCAAGCACACATTATGACCACGTTTCCTGTAGTCCTCTGGACTACATGGTTTTCATTAGCACCCATCCTGAGCTCACTGACATTCGTATCTACACTTAGGCTGGCCCCCGCTGGGAGCAATTGTGTGAATTTCTTTCCTGCAACCCGTAGTTGCAGGAAATAAATTTGCACTGTCTGTGGCCAGCCTTAGTCTACATCATAAGACTTTCTGGAGCTCTAAAATGGCCCATAAAAGAGCAATGCAAAATTGTTGCAGGAGCAAAGGAGGTAACCTTTATTGTTTAAAAATGGCATTAGTTTGGTAATGGTAGGTGGAATGGGGGTCAATAGTATAATTCTCTGTTCCTTTTGGACTATTGGATGCTGAGGATAGTTCATATCGATAGTCTCTCCAGTAGTGACCCGCATTGTCCACATGCACCACAGTTATACTTTGTTGTAGAATAAACATAAAAATAAGTTCCATTTCCTTGATTCAGATACAGATTTATACCCAGTGACAAATTTTAGGTTGTTTGGGGTAGCTTAAACATCACAACACGTAGGTAATGTCAGTAAAGACAAAATGTACTTGGCACAAAATCAAATATGTGGTCTGTTCTGTACCAGCCAGGTATTATCATTTATCAATGTATCCTAGTTATGTTATAAGAAAAAATCCTGTAATTAGAATGTTTTTCTGCAGTTCTAGGCTTTCTTATAGATAATATTAATCAACCAATTTGAAATTTGAGTTGCTGCCCGTTGTATTGTATAAAATAATGCTCCTGGTGTTAAATATCCTAAAGCATTTTACCAGTGAGTGCAAAAGATAAGCTATTGCTGTTTGGCGCTGTGCTGCACTGCACTGCATCTGTCTATAATAAAGGAATCCGCTTTGGTATGAAATTCAGAGTCTTCATTGTTATGTTCTATTACAACATAGTCTGGGGAGACTTGAGAATCTAGCACTCTTCACAGCAGCTCAGAATCTATAAATCAATAAATGAAATCTAAGATGCTGGCAGAGGGACAGGAAGGCATTGTGGCCCCAATGAAACAAGTCAGTTTCTATTAGTTGCAGAATCCTCCATCTGTAACGTGCGATCGATGAAGAACTTCTTTGACAAAATTTGGATAATAGATTAGCAGTGGTGGAAATTAAGTGTTTTTATGTAACTTATTTCTCTTTGAAACAAATAGTATAGTCAATAGTACTTATTTAAAAGTGAAGTTTGTGTATGTAGTTAAATCATTTATTGCAGCTTTGCACAATCTTTGATTTCCAATTGTTCTGGTACTACAAGTTTCAAAAGACATTGTCAACCACAGGTTTTGCTTACTTTTTATTTTAACTAACATTTATGATAAGTGTATTTTAGGAACATAATTTACATGTGGGATGGATGCCAAATAATGGGTAAGCTTTGCCACTCTAGGACTTTTATGAAATATAAGTTTCTTAGCTCTATAATTGGCTATAAGTTGATAATCTCTTAAAATGATTGTTAGGTTAATAAAAAAAAAAAAAATAACAAACATATTTATTTATGTACTTCCAATTGCTATAAGGATATATATTTGTTTTTATGGGTTTGGAATTCTTTATGTAAGGGTTTTGCTGGATACATATATTTTTGTGTATATGTTGCAGTCTTTTTAATGCATTTTTATATTAAAGGATACTTCGTAATCACGTTCGCATTCTGTATTTTTAAAAGGTTATACTGTTTCATGTATGTATATATGTATTCTTTCGGGGATATATAGTGTGATGGTTCCTCTTGTTGTTGATGTGCATTGATATCTTTTGATATATACATTTTTTCATGAGTTCACTTCTATCAGTGTGACTACATGGATCATCCCCATGTTTTTCCTCGGCTTTGAGTCTTTTTGACCACACCTGTTTGTAATTAAGATAACATAATTGATTATGTGAGATCAATGTGTGTGGTCCTACAGCTATGACTAAGCACCGATGATGGTGTGAAATGCGTCAGCTGCTTTTGTACCTGTATCTCTGTTGTCATATATGGAATTGATCGTTTTTCTACAAAAAAAGGCGTTTCATTGGAGTGCGGCTGTCCAGGCATTTCCTTTTCAACAAACATGTTATACTTATCTGCTCGGTGCAGTGGTCCCCAAGCCGGGCTGTGTCCATCTATAGACACACATAAGGAAAAGGGAACATAGCTTCTAAGTGTAGCAGAATTAGACAAATTAATGGTTAAATGCAGGCAACTCACACAGATGGGAGAGATGGGGCTTTGTTAGCCTAATGAAGGTGCATGCATACACTGAACACATGCTGCCTCTTTAGCCCACAAACCCAGTAGTGATGTCACCCCCCCCCCCCTATCACCAGCATTCTCAGTCTCCACAAGCACTGCAGGAAAGCCGGAATCCACCAGAGCAACAGTCAGCTTGCCTCTTGGAATACAGAGACACCCAGTGGGATCACCCGGGACTGCATGACACAGCGGAGCTTACATGATTATACAAAGCGTGATCTCTCCTAGCTGTGTAAGTTGGCTGTACGGCAACTGGAAGTGATGTGTACACATCACCGGAAGTGACGTTCCATGTGTTATGAACACTGGGTCGGGTGAGAATTGACACCTAACCTATGTCCGCCGCAACTGAGTATTTCTGACATCTCTGCCATACTAATGCGATTTTAATCATTAAAATCATTAAATTAAATAAATGTTTTTGATATTTGACGATATCACGACACACTATCTGGAGTTTCATTTCCTCCACGTATTGCAGTACTTTGGAATGTGTGTAGAAGGGATTCACTTAAACCCTGAGATGGTTAATTGCTCTTATGCCAAAACATGAGAGTGTGAGGTAATACTTGCTGATGAGTTTACATCAAACTGGGGAGTGGAGACACGTTTGCTCACACGGTGTGGTGTCAGATCAACCTATCAACTGATGGTTCATTGATTTATTTCCATCAAGTTTGCTTATAGACTACTTCTAGTGTTTGCACATTATCACTGTTAGGTGTGTAATTTAATGTGTTCTTGGTAATTTTACCATCATCGCTACTGTTTACCTCTATTCATTGTATTTTTGGTCGATTTTATCTGATATCTGTGTGAGTTGCCTACTTTTTTTAAATTTCTAATCCTGCTACACTTAGAACGCTATTTTCCTTTTGTTGCCTACAGAGTCTTTTCTAGATCGTTTGAACTGGCTGCTTCACTGTGTTAACACCCTTTGAAATTCTTACCCAAAAACTTTTTTATACATGCTTTTATGGACATTTGATATATTTCAAAATGTTTTTAAGGATAGTTTCATGTGACTTTTAGGAGTCTCACCCTAGCGCGCCAAATATTTATCCTTGTTGTTAGACACACATAGAGTGTCTCGGCCCAGCACCCTGCTCCCTCCTCAAGGAATTTGAGTGACAGCAGTGGGAGCCAATGTGACTTTTAGGAGTCTCACTCTAGCGCGCCAAATATTTATCCTTGTTTTTAGACACACATAGAGTGTCTCGGCCCCACACCCTGCCCCCTCCTCAAGGGATTTGACTGACAGCAGTGGGAGCCAATGTCTCCCGCTGCTGTAAAATTTGTATGCAGTTATTTTTTGTATAGAGCATGCCCCCAAGATTTATGAAGCCAAGTTTGGTTGTAAATATTTTTTTGTGAATCTGTTACAAAGTTTCTTACCTGATGATCCTGCCAGTAACAGCACTTTCTGGTAAAGGCTCATGACACTAAGCCATAGCCTCACAGATATTAGCAAAGTTGTCATCCTACTATGTGCACTCCTTCAGTTGGCTATTGGCAGGATCTCCAGGTAAGAAACTTTTC
This sequence comes from Lithobates clamitans, assembly GCA_037952925.1. Classification (NCBI taxonomy): domain Eukaryota; kingdom Metazoa; phylum Chordata; class Amphibia; order Anura; family Ranidae; genus Lithobates; species Lithobates clamitans. Next base: position 13,039,794 of record JBBGZY010000190.1, read on the forward strand.
AACACATGCGAAAAAAAATATTGCTTAAGAAATATTTTTACAGTGAGACGTGATGCTAAAAAAAAGGTTTTGTGTTTACATACACTTTATATTCCCAGGTTTACAACCTTTGGTGTTTGACCCAGATTTCATCTTTGCCCCTGATTTCTCAGGACCCCATGCCTCTCTCTTGCCCCAGTTCCCCATTGCCCAGATTCAACCCTCCATGGTGTCTGCTAGTACCTGTAGAGTGATCTAGGGGGTAGCCAGCAGCTAAGCCTTCCTTAAGGGGGCCTATGGTGGAACAATAGTCTATATTCCACTCACAGGGAAAGCTGTTGCAAGAGCAGGGATTCACTGTTTGGTCTGTGATGCTGATAGCCATTCATATTATCTTGAGAAATATAGAGTTTGGACAGGAATATAAAACTCAGGCAGTAACATTTTTAGAATGATCAATGTGAAGTAGATTATGTTTAGGTTGTGTGTCCATTGATAAGTTGTTGTGTGCCAACATCAACAAAAATATACAACAATCATCTCAAAGTTTATAGGTGCCAATAAAGCTGCATCCCAAAAATATTTGCCACTCTCTTAATATACCTTTGGCTCCGACATGCCCACAATTTAAAAACTTGCCAGCCTATTAGCACAGACTTAGTCAAGCTGATATGGCCTTTATCCATGTGTCATGAAGAGTCAAGCCTCACTTGTGATAATGTAGAAAACAAATGGGTAATAATAAGGTTTTAAAATGACAAAAATCTGTACTGTCTTTTGCAGAAATGTTATCAAAGTTGACAAAAGGAGCAATATGTTCAGTTTTTTTTTCCATCTCCAAAAAAAAAAGATAATATATACAGTGGGGAAAATAATTATTTGATCCCCTGCAGATTTTGTAAGTTTGCCCACTTACAAAGAAATTAAGGGTCTATAATTTTTATCATAGGTGTGTTTGTTAAATGACTGAGATATCTGTCTCAACCGAAAATCCAGGAAAAAAAAACACATGATACAAATGTTATAAATTGAGTTGCAGTTCAGTGAGTAAAATAAGCTTTTGATTCCCTACCAACCAACAATAATTCTGGCTCTCACAGAGTGGCTATAGTATGTGCTCATGTGGTACACAGATTAGTCCTGTCAATTTAAGAAGGTGCTCCTAACAACTTGTTATATGTATCAAAGACACCTGTTCACAGAATCTCTTTCTTCCATTCAAACCTTACCTTATCATGGTCAGGACTAAAGAGCTGTCAAAAGATGTCAGGGACAAGATTGTCGATCTGCACAAGACTGAAATGGGCTACAAAACCATAAGCAAGAAGCTTGGTGAGAAGGTGACAACTGTTGAAGCAATTATTTGCAAATGGAAGAAAAACAAAATAACCATCAGTCGCCCTTGGTCTGGAGCTCAATGCAAGATTTTCCCTCATGGGGTAAGGATGATCATGAGAAAAGTGAGGGATCAGCCCAGAACTACACAGGAGGAGCTTGTAAATGATCTGAAGGGCAGCTGGGACCACAGTCATCAAACAAACCATTGGTAACACAATACACCGCCATTGGATTGAAATCCTGCAGCACCCGCAAGTTGCCCCTCCTCAAGAAGGCACATCTATAGGCTCGTCTGAAGTTTGCCAATGAACATCTAAATTATTCAGAGAGGGATTAGGGGAAAGTGCTGTGGTCAGATGAGACCAAAATCGAGCTCTTTGACATTAACTCGACTCGTCATGTTTGGAGGAATAAAAATGCTGGCACCATCCCTACAGTCAAGCACGGAGGTGGAAACATTATGCTTTGAAGCTGTTTCTCTGCTAAAGATACAGACCAACTTTGCTGCATCGAGTGGCCAGTGGACAGGGCCATGTATTATAAAATCTTGGATGAGAACCTTCTTCCCTCAGCCAGAACACTGAAAATGGGTCGTGGATGGGTCTTCCAACATGACAATGACCCAAACCATACCACCAAGGCAACAAAGGAGTGGCTCAAGAAGAAACACATTAAGGTCATGGAGGGGACTAGCCAGTTTCCAGACCTTAATCATATAGAACATTTATGGAGGGAGCTGAAACGAGTTGCCAAGCAACAACCAAGAAACTTTAAGGATTTAGAGAAGATTACCAGAATTACCTGGTAATTAACTACAAGAAATGTCTTACTTCTGTGCTTGTCAACAAGGGTTTCTCCACCAAGTACTAAGTCATGTTTTACTTGGGGATCAAATAATTTAATCACTGAACTGCAACTCAATTTATAGCATTTGTATCATATGTTTTTTTTGGATTTTTGGTTGATATTCTGTCTCTATCATTTAAAATACACCTATGATTAAAATTATAGACCCTTTGTTTCTTTGAAAGTGGGCAAACTTACAAAATCTGCAGGGGATCAAATATTTATTTCCCCCCTGTATATATTGTATATACATGCATTGTGCACATGCATAGATGTTCTCTTGTGAAAAAAGCAATCAATACTGCTATCACATGTCACCAAACCACTGCAGTACTTTGCAATATAGATTTGTAACCTGTTTACTAATATTGTGGGTTATTTTTGTTTTAATCATTTTTTTCAGTGGTTGTGGTTTTTATTCTTGCATTGTTATTGTGGTGTGCTACAGTGTCTTGTAGCATACTGTGTAATTATGGGAATCATAGTACTGTCCCTGGTTATGAATTCGCCAGCACTGTTGTTGTAATGCTACAGGAGTAGCGCTGCTTTTGACTGAATTTAAAACAAATGCCACCTCCCTTTCAAGTGATCCCTGCCTAGCCCACCAGGCAAGTGACTAATTTCCCTTTGGCAAGAGCGTTGCCGTACTGAATTCAGCCCTTCTGCCTTTCAGAATCAGCTGGGTGCTTGAAAGTAAGAGCAGAGCTTTGTGATCTTATGACTTTACAACCAACCTGCATACTACTCCACTGCCTTGCACAGTCCTGTATAATACATTTTTCTCTAATGTTAAAGCAATGTTTTAGTCTTTTGCAAATCTTTAAAGTCCACAAAAATGGCTGCTGGAGGCTGATTTCATCAGCAGCACTGTGATTGCCAGTCCTTTGTGTGATGCAAACAAATGCCAAGGGAGATGGGATGCTATGAACTGTGTTTTCACTTAAATAGATTGTCTTTTAAGCAGCTGCTCATAAAAAGCACAGCTTTATGTGATGCTTTAATCAAAATGTCACTACAGCCCAGACAGAGCTATGGTGAGCTTCATTTTAGCCACAGACATGGTTTTATTTATGGAATCTCACAACACTGCCCCAGCCACCATTAACTGCTCCTATGGCAAGATAAATGAGTGAATGACAGCAATCCTATGTCAGAACTCCAAGCCGATGCACTTGTGTGATGTCTTGATCTGTTTGTACATCTCCCTTGGGAAGTCCTGAGCAATTATATTCACCCAGTGCACACTGAGCCCCCTCTGTATGTTGAGAATTTATAGAAGAATGGGTAATTCTTGTTAATGACGACTACATCTGTTCAATTACACAGCTTTATATTGCTGCTTAATTAGGGATGTGTCAAGATAGGAAAGAAAGACTGAAAAGGGGAGGGTGGCTGTCTCCTTAGAATTGACAGAGGCAGTTCTGTGGTAGACTGTCTTTTTTGAGGATACCAAGGACCATGACAGGCTTTGTAAACTAGTGTCCCTGAGTAGTTCCACTAGCCTTTAAGGAGATAAATTTACCTTCCACAATAAATAAAAAATCCAAAATATTCCCAGCAACGCCTAGCATCTCCTAAAGCCGTCTGCTACATCCTAAGGGCACAAACAACTCTTGGCAAGATTTTTTTTTCCAGCTACTAGGTATGAAAAAAAGACATGTGTGACATGTTAAACAAAAAAAACAAAGCCTGTTCATTTTACCTTGTTTATTTTTCCACAGCATTGGTTCTGATTCATCAAAATGCACTAGAATTTAAGACATCCTAAGTAGCACTTAAAGTGTAAGTGAAGGCTAATAAAATCCTGATTTAAAATGTTGGATTGCCCCAAGGTTAAACACATGCTGCGTGTTGTCTGTAAAATAGCTCTAAGACCCCTTTCACACTGAGCCGCCCCGGACATCAGCGGTAAAGCAGCGCTATTCTTTACCGTTGCTTTAGCAGCACTATTCGGCTTTTATTCAGTTTTAACCCCCCCGCTAGCAGCCGAAAGGGGGTTAAATCCACCCGCAAAACACTGATGCAGCGGCGTTTTGCTGGCGGTATGGCGGCGCTGCCCCATTGTTTTCAATAGGGAGGGGCTGTGTATTCACCGCTCCTACACCGCTGCAAAGAAGCTGCTGGCAGGACTTTTTGTGATGCCCTGCCACCGCAGCACCCCGAGTGCTTGCACACAGGGTTTGCAGCTGAGGCTTTTTTCAGGCGCTATGTAGGCGCTATTTTTAGCACTGTAGCGCCTGAAAAACGCCACCAGTGTGAAAGGGGTCTTAGTTTAAACACCTTTTTTAAAAAGAAAATCTGTGGTCACCAAGCTGCAAATTATGGGAGAGAGAGCCGACAACAGGTTAGCAAGGGAAGCATGCGGGTGACTTCACAGGGCTGTGAATTCAGTCCCATTGTCAAGCCACTCACTGATAGAGAGGAGCCAGAGCTTATTGATCATGTGACCGTATTGAAACAGACATTGATTGTACATGAGTTGGTCCAAGCCTTGACCCAGAGTAATAGGGCACATCCAGAACAATATGCCCTTATTCAATCAAACCAAATAGTTAAAGTGCAGTAAGCACATAGAAATCAGAGATTACCATGTACAGTAAAACCTTGGATTGCAAGCATAATTCGTTCCAGAAACTTGTAATCCAAAGCACTTGTATATCAAAGCGCATTTCCCCATAAGAAATAATGGAAACTCAAATGACTTGTTTCCCAACCATTTATTCATAAGTCCTTCAGTTTATAGTCCATATAAAAATATTATAGCAATGTGATATGTTGTGTAACCATAAAATGTCCATCCACAAATGGCAGTCTCCACAAGAGGATTAGAAGCAAAATCCAGCAGGAGCTACAGTGTATAAAAGAGAAGAGAGGAGCCTTTAAGTGTAGCAATATGGTTACATTTAATGAAGGTACAACTTTTAGCAACTCACATGGTTGATGATTAAAAGAGGCACATCTAAGTATGCAAGCACCTGGGGTAAAGCTGTCCACATAGACCATCCTCCGCACCGCCGACTCTCACTGCTGTCAGTCTGCAATCATGACCGGGAAGACTACCCTACAGTAGAGCGATTGAACCATTCGTGGAGCACAGCGTGGAAGAGACAACATCGATGGCGGTGTGGAGGATGGTCTATGTGGACAGCTTTACCCCGGATGCCTGCACACTTAGATGTGCCTGTTTTAATCATCAACCATGTGAGTTGCTAAATGTTGTACCTTCATAAATGCAACCATGTTGCTACACTTAGCAGCACCTCTCTTCTCTTTTATACTCAGTTGACGCTACATGTATTTCAAGACATCGCTTGTATATCAAGTCATAATGTATTAATAAATTTTTGCTTGTCTTGCAAAACGCACTCAAACCAAGTTACTCTCAAACCAAGGTTTTACTCTATTTATCTCAGTACAGAAACTTGGATCATTGTGGGGTTGTGTACTGCTTTTTACACTAATTAATGCATAAAGTTTTTGAATAACCCGAATATGTAGATAGCTTCAGATCTACCTTTGTGGTACAGTAAGCCTCGGTTCACACCAGAGGCGGCACGACTTGCAGGTCGCCTCACCGAGGCGACCTGCACACGACTGCCCGGGCGACTTGCAAAACGACTTCTGTATAGAAGTCTATGCAAGTCGCCCCAAGTCGCCCCCAAAGTCGTACAGGAACCTTTTTCTAAGTCGGAGCGACTTGCGTCGCTCCCCTTAGAATGGTTCCATAGCACAGAACGGGAGGCGACTTGTCAGGCGACTAGGTCGCCTGACAAGTCGTCCCTGTGTGAACCGAGCCTAAGGGCTTTGGTTCGACCCTCACAGAGTCTGGGGAAATCAGGGACAATAATATCAATTTATACACTGTGCTCTCATGGTGTACTGAGCCTGTCCTGTACATTGATCATTTATAAAATGCAGCTGTACTTTTTTTTACATTCCCAGTTAACCAACTAATTGTGACGTACGTTTTTTAACTCTGTCCTTTTTATTTTTAGCCATACATGAAATCTATATAGTGTTATTCAATTATCAGCTGTTAATATCTCATGCTCTTAATACAAATTTACTCTCAGGTTTCAATTACCATATTTTGCTGCATATTGGTGTGAAATTTCTTAATCAGTATTTTGTAAGGCATTTCCCCGTGTTTTCTTCTTTTCATCTGTATGCATTTATTCCATTTTTTTAGTGATAAAATTTATTGTATTGTATTTATTGTAATGTATTTAAAGACAACCTTCGCCCCCCAAATACAAAAAGCTCTGCATGCCTATCTCTAATCATCATTACGTTTTTTTAGGAATATTTTGGAAACGTATATTTTTGTTCCCCCACTTTCTGGTTCTCAATAGGCACTGGTGATGTATAATAAAAATGCCATTGCATCTCATGCGTGGGCTGACCATGTGCATGCACCATGAGAGACCTGGTGTGGTTTGTTATACAGTAACAAACCACACTGCGTCCCCCATGATGTATGTATGAGATAAAGCTCAGACGTCATTTGTGGGCCTGAACAATAACAATCATACTTACCTCCACTGTGCAGCTTTCACAGAGTGGCCCTGATCATCCTCTTCTGGGGTCCCTTGGTGGCTTATGCCACTCCTCCTGGCATCAGATAACTCCCTAGGAGAAGCGCTCTCACGGGGGGGTTACCATGCGGGCGCGCTCCTGAGTCTAGCATTTGCGTCCACAGACACAAATGCCAGACTCGGCCCTGCCGCCCGGTGCCGGCATCACTGGATTTGTTTGACAGCAGTGGGAGCCAATGGCTGCGCTGCTATCAATCTATCCAATTAAGAGCCTGGACCCTGTGCATCGAGGGAAAGCATGTCTCTGCAGAGGGAATTACGGGGCTCAGGTAAGTAAAACAGGAGGGCTGGGGGTCGGTCACTGCCAGAAGTTTTTTCACCTTAATGCATAGGATGCATTAAGGTGAAAAAACAAAAGGGTTTACAACCCCTTTAATCAAAATATTTGTACAAAGTGCATGTGTAGTACAGGTGCATCTCAAAAAAATTGAATTGTGAAAAAGTTAATTTATTTCAGTAATTCAATTTAAAAAGTTAAACTCATATATTATATAAAATTATTACACACAGAGTGATTTATTTCAAGCACTTTTAATTTTGATGATTATGGCTTACAGCTAGTGAAAACCCAAAATTCAGTATCTCAGAAAATTAGAATATTACATAAGACCAAGGATTATTATTACTGAAATAATGGCGTGCCGAAAAGTATGTCCATGTACAGTGTTGTATGCACTCAATACTTGGTCGGGGCTCCTTTTGTACAAATTACTGCATCAATGCAGCATTACATGGAAGTGATCAGCCTGTGGCACTACTGAGGTGTTATGGAATCCCAGGTTGTTTTGATAGCGGCCTTCAGCTCTGCATCTGCATTGTTGGGTCTGGTGTCTCTCATCTTCCTCTTGACAATACCCCACAGATTCTTTATGTTATTTAGGTCAGGCGAGTTTGCTGGCCAATCAAGCACAGTGATACTGTGATCAATAAACCAAGTATTGGTACCTTTGACAGTGTAGGCAGGTGCCAAGTACTGCTGGAAAATGAAATCAGCATCTCCATAAAGCTGGTCAGCAAAGGGAAGCATGAAGTGCTCTAGCATTTCCTGGTAGAGGGCTGCGCTGACTTTAAAAAATACAGTGGACCAATACCAGGAGATGACACGGCTCCCCAAATCATCCCTGACTGTGGAAACTTCATACTGGACCTCATGCAACTTGGATTCTGTGCCGCTCCATTCTTCCTCCAGACTCTGGGACCTTGATTTCCAAATGAAGTGCAAAATTTACTTTCATCCAAAAAGAGGACTTTTGAGCACTGAGTAACAGTCCAGTCCTTTTTTTTCCTTAGCCCAGGTAAGACGTTTCTGACATTATCTCTGGTTCAGTAGCAGCTTGACACAAGGAATGTGACAGTTGTAGCCCATGTCCTGGATAGGTCTGTGTGATGGCTCTTGAAGCACTGAAACCAGCTGTAGCCCACTCCTTGTGAATCTTCCCCAAATTCTTGATTAGCCTTTGCTTCACAATCCTTTCAAGGCTGCGGCTATCCCTGTTGCTTGTGCACCTTTTTCTACCACACTTTTTTCCTTCCACTCAACTTTTCCTTAATATGCTTGGATACAGCACTCTGCGAAAAGCCAGCTTTTTTAGCAATGACATTTTGTGACTTACAGTGAGAGGGAAAAGATTTTGACCCCCTGCTGATTTTGTACGTTTGCCCACTGATAAAGAAACGATCAGTCTATAATTTTAATGGTAGGTTTTTTTTAACAGTGAGAGACAGAATAACAACAAAAAAATCCAGAAAAACGCATTTCAAAAAAGTTATAAATTGATTTGCATTTTAATGCAAAACATGACTTAGTACTTGATGGCAAAACCCTTGTTGGCAATCACAGAGGTCAGACGTTTCTTGTAGGTTGGCACCGGGTTTGCACACATCTCAGGAGGGATTTTGTTCCACTCCTCTTTGCAGATCGTCTCCAAGTCATTAAGTTTTTGAGGCTGACTTTGGTAATTTGAACCTTTAGCTCCCTCCACATATTTTTTGCTTTATGCCATGCAGCCAAAGCCATAATTATCAAAATTAAAAGAAAACAACGCTTGAAATATGTTACTCTGTGTGTAATAAATACATATAGTATACAGTGGATATAAAAAGTCTACACACCCCTGTTAAAATGTCAGGTTTCTGTGATATAAAAAAATTAAACAAAGATAAATAATTTCAGAACTTTTTCCACCTTTAATGTGACCTATAAACTGTACAACTCAGTTGCTTAACAAACTGAAATCTGAGGGAAGTAAAAAACAAAAAATTAAATAATATGGTTGCATAAATGTGCACACCGTTAAACTAATACTTTTTTTGAAGCACCTTTTGATTTTATTACAGCACTCAGTCTTTTTTTTCTCCTTCACCACAACTCCGTTCCTCCAAAGGCCTATAAAACATCCATAACAAGACACCTGGTCAATTCTGCACCATCCTGCATTCCAGCAAAATGGAAATCCACCGCCCCCCGACTGTACATTAATAGTTTTGATGAGTATAAGATATTACATTTTTTAAAGGATTTGATCAGTTCTCTAAAAGGTAAAGGGCCCAAATTTCAAATCACCTGATTCTAATGGAACAATTATACCTTTACACAAGAGTACAAATAACTGCTCGCAGGATCCCCACTGGGCACTCCCAACTGCCACAATTGAGTGAACAATTACATGAACTACCACACTTGACTTACCGTCAAAACTTTTGCTACCTCATGCCTCTGCTTCAGTGGTATGTTAATCTATCTCAACACTCCTCTCCTTTTCAGATCTTCTCAGCTCATATTACTGGGAATAAGGGTGGTCTGGTTTATCTCCTTGTTTTCCAATACCCACACTACCTCTATCCCTACCATTATAACTTTGCTACCTTCACTACATAGGTTTACGTAGGTGAATCTCTACCACCTCTTTGCTCTTTTTGCTCCTTCCTTTTACATCCCACTACCTCAAGGACAAAAACTGTAGCATTGGTTTCTGGAGTAAGTCATACCTGAGATGCTGTAGGGGGCCCTGAAAATACATTTTCGCTCACGTCAATATATGTACCAATTGTAATATTATGTTATTATATTTTGTTATAACTCAGTTGAACACATTTTATGTTGTGTAAACACAAGACCCCTGTTACATGATACAAATGATAAAAACTAAATGTCCAAATGTAAATGTATTTTGAAGATTATGGGAACTACTTTGATACATGTGCACAGGGTCTTTAGAGAAAGTTAGAAATTAATGATAGCACCATATTTACATAACTTCTTTCATAAAAAAAAAAATATATATATATATAAAATGTGAAGATGTATAAACTTTAATTTCCTTGCCCAATGTACAGTATGTTTTGGCAGGGTAGAGTGTTACACCCAGCGTAATATTATGTTGCACATAAGCAGGGGCTAAGATTTTGCATTCTGCAATTAGGCACATGGGTGGGATTCAGTGTTATTTACCTGTCCTGCAAATGCTTATTATCTGTTCTTTTTTTTTTTTTTGATTCTTTACATATGTATAATATACGTTAGGCAATGGAAATTTTGTTGTCCACCATTGTTGACTGTTGTTCCATCTCTCGTTTTCCAGTTTCACAAGTGAGAAAATATGAGAACCAGCATAGGGGAGAGTAGTATAAAAATGAGGGGTAGGAGGTGTGCACAGGAGGGGGTAGGGGGGAGGAATTATACCCTCTTGAACTTGCCCCACTTCAGAATCTCTCATGGAACAGTGTTTAGACCATCAAGATCCCTATACATAAACCAGGCGATCTAAATTTTGAAATGTTTCTTTGTTTGGTCTTTAAAGTCGGCCGTCAATTGCTCCATTAACTGGATGTCCAGCCATTTCTCAGTAGTTGGTGGAGAATATTTCTTCCTCATAGCCAGAATACAAGCTTTGGCTGCTTTAAGAAAACGCTTGAGAGGAAGAATATATTGTATCTCTTGATTGACAGTGGAGTAACATGCAACAAGCAGGCTGCCAGTTCGTCCACAAGAGACACATCTGTCACCCTATGGATAATATCAGTTACTTTCTTTCAGAAGTCACATATGTTGGGACAGGGCCAAAAAATATGTAGCAATGCGCCGACTTCCTGATTACACCTCTAACACAGAGATGACAGATTCCGGATCAATTTTGTGAAAGACTGCAGGGGTCTTATACAAACGAGTAATGATTTTGTAGCAGTTTTCTTGGTAATTGTTAGCTATGGATGCCTTATGGGCAAAAAGTATTATACATCTCTTTTGCAGCTGAGAGAAGAAAATCTTAAGCTCTTGTTCCTATTTACTTAGGAAGGGGAGGTCATTGGTATTACAAACGGAGGTCAGCATGTTATACGACAACAACAAGTAGTTGTTGTCGTAGGTGCTTTTCCAGACAATAATTTTCAAAGTGAGTGAGAGGGCAGAATTCCCAATGTGTGCGGACTATTGTCTTAAGATGAGCTTCTAACTGTTTACACCTCATGAAATCCATTCGAGAGCCGAATGCGGAATTTACCTTTACTGATCGGTTCCTTTAAACTCTAGAAGGTGTTTATGAAGTGAATAATTTGCTGTTTTACTAAGTTTCTGCATGTCTGAACTATTTTATCCTTAATTGATAAAAATTTTGCACTAAACCTTTCACCTCTTTGTATTAAAATTTTGGTTTGGAGAGATGTAAGAGGAATCAGTTACAAATGTAATACTTGCATGCTAAACAGTATGCATGTAATTATAGGTTATATATAGATCTTTCATTCCGTATACAGTAGAGCAACACTTGGTTGATGGAGCAGCTTCCTGGCATACTAAGTTGACAGCTGAGTTGAAGTGCCGATTGCTGTTTATCCACTGACAGAAATCACTGAGGTCATTGTAAGGGTTTTGTTATACTGGAAGCCAAGCGTCTTAGATTTTCATGATGCTGACAATCCTCGGCCAATACTTTTTTTTTCATTCCCAGCTACAGTCTAGATGTTGAGCAGTGAATGAAATAACAAGTACTGACACCCTTCTCAGGTTCCTTGCTTACCCCATGCTCTTTTTGGCTGACCAGGTATTCTGAGACTATTAGTTCAGATCAGCTGGAAGGCACAGATACACATCAGCACAGAATAGGTTGTTCTTTTTAATGCAATGTTTATTCCATGGCAATGTTTCAGCCACAACTGCCTGCAGCGTTTGAATGCTGCAAGGATTTATGTTTTATTTTATTATTTTGTCTTTAGTTTGATTTCAGAAATGCAGGAACTGCAGGTTGGGCTTCAGGCATCTTGGAGAATTGGGAAAAACATAATTTAGTATTCAGCTATTGTTTCATTATGCCTAAAGTAATAAAGTATGCTTTCCTAACTTCTGAGATTAGAAACTGCCATTGCTGACTTGTTTAAGAAAGGACAGGCTCCAGGGCTTTCATACTTATCCTGACTTCTGCTTATATTATTACTAATCTAAATATAACTGTTTTCACAACAAGCTGATCGATAACTTTGTATCGGAGCGGGAGTGAGCCAGCCAGCACCCAAGTTCCCACTAATCCCTGGCAGGAAAAATTTGGAGCCCAACTCTAGCCATTACTGTTACTGTATGTTTTTATATAGCTGGGAAGACAAACTACTTCTGTCAAGTATTCATTACTTTCCATAACACAGTTGGAGAGATTTTACCTTCTGTCCCAGTGAGACCAGAGTGCAAATCAGAGGAGCAGTTGTCGCAGGCACCAAAAGACAGTAATAATAATAACCCAATAGTGGTTCAAACATTTCTCTATTTTTTTAAAATAAAGTAATATTTAATAAAATGTAAGCGTGTTTGAGCATACAAGAAAAATAAGAGTAATAAAACATAATTGGTTCTTTGTATAAGATGTAAAGTACTCCTCCATCATCGATGCATGGACATTACAATATAAAGGTAAACAAATAATGTATGACATGAAAGGTTAATTTTGGCAAAGCTCAGTTGTGACTGTATGTGGCCTTTCTTGAGGAGGAGTTTTTTTTCTTGCGACCCTCCCATAAAAGCCATATTTGTGGGAAATGTGTGATATTGTTGTCACATGCACACAATGACCACTCTTGGTCATAAATTCCTGCAACTGCTTCAGAGTTGCTGTAGGCCTCTTGGTAACCTCTCTGACCAGTTTCTTCCTGGCTCCTTCATCCAGTTTGGAGCGACATCCTGATCCTGGGAGGATCTGTGTTTTACCAAATACCTTTCACTTCTTAGTAATAGACTCACTGTGCTTCTAGGCATTGATAAAGCCTTTTACGTTTTATTTTTGTATCCATCTCCTGACTTGTGCCTGTCCACAACTTTATCCCAGGGATCTTTTGACAGTGTCTTGCCACCCATAGTTGATTGTTTGCTTCAGGTGCACTACCAGTGACTGCTCCAGGAAAGCTCTTTCCATGCTGAGCTAATCAAAATGGCCACAGATGATCGCAATTGAATGTCTAATGGCTTTGTGTGCCATTGAGAAGGTGATCAGCTACACCTGATAGAAGTCATTTTGTAGGAGGGGTGAATCTTTTTCCAACTCTGTGATTCTTTATTTTTTTTCTGACATGTTGGTGTTATATCTTTTACTTGGATGTTATAAGTTGCACTGAGTAAATACAGTTGGATAAAACAAACACTATGCCTGTCTTCATTTAAGGCTGCAAAGCAACAAAATTTGATTATTTTAAAGGGGTGACCATGTTCTATACCCACTGTATGTGAATGATCTGTGGTTACAAAACTAGGATTTGTGTCATTCCAATGAGTAAGCATTTTCCTCCTATTCTTATTTAGGAATGACCTAAAATATATTGCTGCATTATGTCTGCCATATTTCATTTTTTAAGTTGTTATACATAGCATCTTTAGCTCCTCTCATATCTATTGATTCAGTAAAACAAAGAGGCCTTATTATAATAATAATGAAATTACTTGCCAAGCATGAGCTGATGTATTTACTAACTCCTCAGCATCAGAGCAATTTGCCAAGTGGACAAAGACACTTGCTGTATTTTAGTATTCTTAATCAGAATCTGGTAGGGCCAAAGGAAGGAAAATTCCATCACCTGCCAAGTTCCAAGCATTGGCAAACCTGTATGAGTTTTCAACATTTTGCAATAAAATCATAGTTATCTATACAATTTTAGTTAAACCTATTATTAACCACTTCATGCAAATAGCCATACTCATAAGTCAGTATTTTGATGCTAAATACCGTTGTTATGGCAGCAGCTAGCTGCTATAACCGTGGTATTTTTGGGAATGGCGTGCATTTCTCTTTAGGAAAAAAAGTGGTCTCTGCGGTGGATTTTCCACAAGATCACTTTTATCGGTGGTGGGAGAGGCAACCCCCCGCTGCACTCTGGTCGTCTCCGTCGCTTACCGGAGCCGTCGGTAGCGGCGGAGACGATCGCGTCCGCTCCCCTCACTGCCTGGATGCCGAGTGAGAAGAAGATGGCCCTCATTTGGCTCCATAGCATTGGAGGGCAGGAGGCAACGTCCAATGTCACTTCCGCCCAATGATCTTAACTGGTTCCCGACCACGTGCCGTAGTTATACTGCGGCAGAATGGCTCTCCTAGGCAAGCCGTTGTAGCTGTATGTCGGCCCTTTAAGATGCTGTAGGAGGCACCTGCTGCCATTGCTCAAGCGAGTGCACCCATGAATGCTCGTAATGTGCGAGAACCGGAATCTTTGTGTGTAAACACACAAATACAGGTTCTCTCAGGGGAGACGAGAGAGATTGTGTGTTCATACTAAGTATGAACACCAATCTCTCTCGTTCCCTAGTCAGTCCCATCCCCCCCCATAGTTAGAACACACCTAGGTAACACAGTTAACTCCTTGATCGCCCCCTAGTGTTAACCCCTTCCCTGCCAGTGACATTTATACAGTAATCAGTGCATTTTTATAGCACTGATTGCTGTATAATTGTCAGTGGTCCCATAAATGTGTCAAAAGTGTCCAATTTGTCCGCCGTAATATTGCAGTCCTGATAAAAAGATCACTGTCATTACTAGTAAAAAAATAAATAAATAATAAAAATGCCATAAATCTATCCCCTATTTTGTAGACGCTATAACTTTTGCGCAAACCAATCAATATAAGCTTATTGCGATTTTTTTGTACCAAAAATATGTAGAAGAATACATATCGGCCTAAACTGAGGAAAAAATTAGTTTTTTTGAAAAAAAAGGGATATTTATTATAGCAAAAAGTAAAAGATATTGTGTTTTTTTCAAAATTGTCGCTCTTCTTTTGTTTATAGCGCAAAAAATAAAAAACGCAGAGGTGATCAAATACCACCAAAAGAAAACTATATTTATGGGGAAAAAAAGGACGTCAATTTTGTTTGGGTACAGCGTTGCACAACCACGCAATTGTCAGCTAAAGCCACACAGAGCCGTATTGCAAAAAATGGCCTGGTCATTGAGCAGTCAAGTCTTCCGGGCTGAAGTGGTTAAAAGAGAATTTTTTTTATTGCATTTTAGTGTAAATATAAGATCTGAGGTCTTTTTGATATTTGGTATTGATATTTAAGAGGTCATGCATTTTTTCTATTACAAGGGATGTTTGCATTCCTTGTAATAGGAAAAAAGTGACCCAAAATGTTTTGTTTTGTTTTTTAAAGACAGTGTCAAAATAAAAATGTAAAATAAATAAGAAAAGAAAAAAATTTAAAGCGCTCCGTCCCAACAAGCTCGTCGCAGAAGCGAACGCATACGTGAGTAGCACCCGCATATGAAAACGGTGCTCAAACCACACATGTGAGGTATCGCCGCAATTGTTAGAGTGAGAGCAATAATTCTAGCCATAGACCTTCTCTGTAACTTAAAACTGGTAACCTATGGAGATTTTTAAGGGTAAAAGTTTGTCGCCATTCTATGAGCGGGCGCAATTTTGAAGCGTGATATGTTGGCTATAAATTTACTCAACGTAACATTATCTTTCAAAATATAAAAAAATTGGGCTAACTTTACTGATATCTTATTTTTTTAATCCAAAAAAGTGTATTCTTTCCAAAAGTGCGCTTGTAAGACCGCTGCGCAAATACAGTGTGACAGAAAGTATTGCAACGACCACCATTTTATTCTCTAGGGTGTTAGAAAAAATATATATATAATGTTTGGGGGTTCTATGTAATTTTCTAGCAAAAAAAAAAAATATTTTAACTTGTAAACACTGAGTCTGAAAAATAGGCCCGGTCCTTAAGTGGTTAAAGTATATGCAAAGCAAAACTCTTTGTTTTGTTGTTGTTTTGGGTTTGGTAGGGGTTGGTTAACCTCTTCCTGCTGGCCAGCCATACGCATATATGCGGTCTCACAGCAGAGAAGCTGTATATATGTGGACCTATGTAAACATCTTTCTGTGCTGAGCATGCATGCCCTGCATGCTCCCAGCACAGAGACTGGCGGGTACTGGAAAGCTCCCAATGCATACTTCCATACTTGCAGGAGATTTTTGATTATGTGACCGCAGCGGCAGCTAATCACATTGGCCACCTCCCTTGCATCTAAATTCTCTTAACCAATTAAAGACCAGGCATTTTCTTGCACTTTTTGTATACATATGAAAAAAAATTTTGCTAGAAAATTACTTAGAACCTCCAAACATTATATATTTTTTTTTGTTCAATTATTTTTATTGAAATTTTTTTTTAACAAATTACATGAATACAGTCAAACAAAATTATATTGAAAAAAATCTTGTTACAACTGAGAGATCAAACAATAGTAACATTTAAATAATATTATAACATTTCTTTGTTGTAGCTTGATTTGTATAGCTTTACTGATATTATGTGAATGAGAGATATAAAAGAAGATACGAGTTTCATAGACAAAAAAAATAAAGATGAAAAAGAGGCGGAAAAGAGAGGAATCTTCTGGGCACCCCAATGGGATCAAGCTGTGCTCGCAGAAGGCCTCCCTTTAGTTGTTATATAGTGTACAAACCATTAAGCATTCTAGGTATTAGTTATGACAACTCGAAGCATATAGATATGTATTGGTTTATGTATTTTACCAGCTACAAATAGTCTGATTGTTTATAAGAAAAAAAAGACTTACAAAGAGTAATTGGAAGAAAGAAAAAGTTTCCATGGAGACCAGTTATTTTCAAATTTAAGTGAGTTTCCATCCCTATGCGCCAAGATTTTTTCGTATTCTGTTATAGTGTTAATTTTTATTTTGATGTCCCTAGCGGTAGGTACATCAATAGATTTCCACCTATACACCAATTCCATTCTTGCTGCTAGCAAAACATGTGTTGCAATACATCTGTATTCAGGTTTAAATTGATCCATATTTATACCTAGAATAGCTTGCTCTATCTTTGGAACTACCTTACAATTAGTTAATTTTGAGAGCATATCATATACTTTCCACCAAAATTTCTTGACCTCCGGACATGACCATAACATGTGGGTTAGAGTCCCCACCTGTCCACACCCTCTCCAACATAAGTTTGAGTTATCTTTAGAAAATTTTGCTGTGATGTAAGGGGTATAGTACCATCTTAGCATGAGTTTTTGTGTTAGTTCTTCATAGTTGGCACAACTTGAAAATTTGCGATTGTTAGTAATCGCTTGTTTCCACTGAAGATCTGTGAATTCTTTGCCTATTTCTTTTTCCCATTTGGTAATTTGTTTATTTTTTGTGAAAGCATCTTTAGAGTGAAGCGAGTTATATATCACTTTTATTCCTTTCATTTTGGGGTTTTTGGACTGGAGAAAGGACCATACTTTTTCTACTATAGATATGTGTGTGGCCTTTGTTTTTTGGAAATATGAAGAGGTCTGGGTGTACGTTAAGAATTCAGAGTTTGGAAGATTGAATTTCTGTTGTATTATGCTAAATGGTAGCATCCTATTACCACAAGTGATATCTGTTAAATTCAATATTTTTTTTTGTTTGTTTGGTTGTTTTTTTGTCCAGTTGTGAAGATTAATGTTGGGAATTATCCATTGAAGTGTATCTAAAGGAATGGGTATATTTGTTGATGGATAAAAGTCGTTCCCAGTCGTACATATCACCTCCCAGGATTGTATTAATGCTTGCATTGATAGTGTGAAGGGTCTTTTACTCTGTTTGTTCACTGTGGCTGCAATTAGGAACGACAATGGTGATAATTTGTTTAACCGTGATGTTTCTAAATGACACCAGGGTTTTGTAATAGGGGTATTGAACCAATTTTTAAGTTGGTCCAGGACTACTTCTGTGTGATAGTCTTTCAGTATTGGTAATCCCATGCCCCCTACTGTTTTATTTTTGGTTTGAATTTCAGGGGAGCACTTTGGCCTCTTCCCCGCCCATACGAAGTTTGATAGTTGTTTTTACAGTAACCTAAAAAAGGATGTTTGGACTGGTATTGGCAGAACTCTGAAGATATATATTAATTTCGGTAAAATTAGCATTTTGTACGCTGCTAATCGGCCTGACCATGTCAAATGGTGTTTCCCAAGTCTGGATAATTCTGGCTGGAAGGAAGATAGTAATGGGGTATAGTTGATGTTATATATTTTTGATACAGGGTAAGTAAGTTTGATACCTAAGTAGTTAATAGATTCATTTGTCCAAGGATATGGTAGGGAGTTTTTGAGATGATTTTCGAGTTTGTTATGTATATGTATTCCTAGTATGCTGGATTTAGATGCATTAACTTTATAGTAAGAGACCTTGCTGAATTGAGCAAGGATATTGTGCACTGTAGGTAGTGAGCTAGCTGGATATGATAAAGATAAGATGACATCATCTGCAAATAATGAGATCTTGTGTTGTCGGTCCTGTGATTTAATACCGTGTATGGATGGATGGGATCTTATCTTCTCCGCTAGTGGTTCCATAAGCATGGTAAATATTATGGGGGACAGGGGGCACACTTGTCTTGTCCCGTTTGTGATGGGAAATGGTTTAGAGAACATACCTTCTGTGTATACAAATGCGGAAGGTGAAGAATATAACGCCATTATGGCCTTCTGCAATGGGCCGACAAGTCCAAACTTCTCCATAACTTTGGATAAGTACCCCCAATAGACCCTATCAAAGGCCTTCTCCGCATCTAAAGTCAGGAGCAGAGAAGGCTCTTTGTTTTCCTCAACCAAATGTAGAAGGTTTAACATTCTTCTGGTAGCATCTGTAGTTTGGCGTCCCATTACAAACCCCACCTAGTCATAGTTTATCAGTTTGGGTAAAATACTTGACAATCTATTCGCTATCAATTTGGCGTGTAGCTTAACATCTACATTTAATAAGGATATTGGCCGAAAGTTCTGTGGGAGGTTTGGTTCTTTACCTGGTTTAGGGAGAGTTATAATTGTAGCTGTAAGCATTTCTGGGGGAAATTTTGCTGTGCTTGTGGCCGCTTCAAAAACAGGAAGTAGATGAGGGGTTAGAATGGAGGAGAACAGCTGATAGTATTCAGAGGAATAACCGTCTGGGCCTGGAGCTTTATTGCGGGGGAGGTGTTTGATGGAATTTTCTATTTCTTGTAAAGTGAATGGTTGATTTATACAAGATAAATCTTCTTCTGGTATTTTAGGGAGATGTATTGTTTCCAAAAAATTGGATATCAGTACGTCATTGGGCTGGTAAGTGTCTGGATCTTTTTTAAGGTTGTACAGTTGTTCGTAATAATCTCTAAAAGCATCAGCTATTTCTTGTGGATTGTTAACTTTTCTATTAGATTTGGGGTTGAGGAGGTACGGTATTTTTTGTTTAATGATTTTTTCTTTTAATTGCGTAGCTAACAGCTTCCCTGCTCTATTCCCATATCTATATGTCTGGGCTTTTAAAGATCTTAGTTGGTGGTTATGGTTTGAAATCATAAGTGTTTGCAGTTCCTGTCTAGACCTAAACAGTGCTTCTCTTGTGTCTTGTGTGGATTGCTGTTTGTTTGTGTTTTCTAATTGTTGGATTTTAACTAATAATTCAGTCAGCTTTTTGGATCTCTGTCTCCTTGCTCTTGCACTCATCTGAATAAGCAAACCTCTCACATAAACCTTATGTGCGTTCCATAACGTGAAAGGATCGCTCACCGAGGGGGCATTGATGGAAAAAAATTCTTTAATTGCTTTTTCAATTTTCGCTAGATTTTGTGGTTGAGATAATGTGAAAATATCATTGCGCCATCTGTTAGCCCTGGTCTCGGTGCAGCGATCCCCCACGACCACAGATATCGGAGCATGGTCCGACCATGTAATACAATGCAAATCTGATTTTGTAATCTGTTGCAAGATAAATTTATCTGCCAAAAACAAGTCTATTCGAGAATATGTATGGTGTACATTAGAGTAAAATCTATAATCCTTTTCGGATGAATGTTGGCATCTCCACACATCATACAAACCCGAGGATGAGATGAAACCCTTTAGGGTGGATCTGTTTCTGGAATGTTTGGTTTGGCTGGATACATCCAATTCTCTGTTGGGGACAACATTAAAGTCTCCACACATGATGACATGGCCTTGTTTCATTGTTGAGACTTTTTTCCAGACCTTTTTTAGGAATGAAAGTTGTTTGGTATTTGGGAGGTATATATTCACCAGAGTAAATTTTTTACCGTTAAGTTCACATACTAAAATTATGAATCTCCCCGAATCGTCCAAATGCACATCCAAACTTTGACATTTTATTGTGTCTTTAATAGCTATTGCAACTCCCCTTTTTTTTGATGAATAGTTTGCTTGAAAAACATGGGGAAACTGGCGATTTTAAAAAGTAGGTGGTTTAGTCGCAGCAAAATGGGTTTCTTGGAAGCATATTACATCACTGTGAAGATTTTTGGCTTCTTTCCAGGCCATTTGCCGTTTATATGGGCTGTTTAACCCCTTAACATTGAGAGATACAATTTTGATAGGCATAATGAGGCTTTTGGTTGTTTTGGTTACAAGCGGTAAGAACTAGTATAAGTTCTGGTTACCTTGAGTTGAGTAAGCAGTCAGAATGAGTCCTGATGGTCCATGTTCAAATGTTGGCAATGTGGTGGTCCGTAAAGTGGGACTTTGAGACAAAAGACTCCTCAGGAGGTTGTTTTTTCGGGTGTGTTGTGATGATAATACGGCGGGTGGAGACCTTGATCAGGTGGTATGGATGGTAGTCCTTTGAAGCACACAGAGATGGAGACGGCTCTTGGAAACTCAAAAAAAACAGTTAATAACAACAGATGGAGTAACGGTACTAACTTGTGATTCTTGAGAGAATAACAACCACTCAATTAAGGGGTGTTTAACGAGTAAACGAAAAGTGGCAATCCCCTGGGCCATCAGGGATGCAATAGGAGTAGAGATCACCTAGGAGTAGATTTGGTTTATTTACCTCCTTTTTCTAGCCACTGTTGTCATGAGCCTCGGTGTCAGGGATGATGATCTGCCATTCCCAAAGGAGGCGGAGGCGGTCTTTAATGTTAGAGATCACATGTGTTGTTCCTTCTCTTATAATCATGAGTTTTGCTGGGTAAATCCATCGATAGGTGATATGATGGTTGTTTAATGGCTTTGTAATAGAAGCTAGTTGACGTCTTTGCTGCATAGTGAATGCTGATAGGTCAGCATAGAAGGAGAGGTCTTGGAACTCCTCTGGTAGGGAATCACGATTTCTTGTAGCTGCCATAAACTGATCCTTGACGTGATAAAAGTGGATCCTAACAATAGTGTTCCTGGGGAGGTTTGCGGCAATGTGTTTAGGCTTAGGCAGTCTGTGGATGCGAACCACGATTAGCTCATCCTGGGGAACCTTTGGAAGGGCTGTTTTCAGCATTTGTATGAAGTGAGGTTTCAGGTCTGGAGTTTTAACTGTTTCAGGAATCCCTCGTATTTTAACGTTATTCCTTCTGGGCCTGTCTTCTAAATTTGCTAGCTTTAGTTTCATTTGCAGCATGTCGTCATCTCTGTCATTATGGGCATCTACTAGTTTATTAAAGGCGCATGCAAACTCTCCCATCTTTGTTTCAACATGTGAAATTCTCTTATTCACTGATGATATTTCAGACTTAAATTGTCTGGTCAGAGATTGAATATCTGCATGCAGTGTAGATCTTAGAGATATCAGCATATCTTTAAGTGTGGTGACCATTATTGGTGTGTTAGCAGTGGGGAAGTCAGTTATGGAGTCCTGCAGTTCTCTAGTGTCATCCTGGGATGAGTGCAGGCTTACCTCTTCATCTTCCTCCTCTGTGTGATCCAGCTTTGGCTTGCTTTTGGCTGGGCTAGATGAGGCTGAAGGTGGCAGGGAGTACTGTTCAGCGGTGGGAGAACTGTAAGCTCGACCTGATCGCCTCCCCTGTGCAGCGTTGCTCTGTGAGTGAGAGCCTCGTGTGCCTTTCCCCTGCTTGCCATCGCCATCTTGCTCTGGAGACCGCCGCTGCCACATAAAATAATCTGGCAGTTTGTTGGGATAGATAACTTCTTTTCTTTTCCTGGATGTCATCCTTGAGGTTCCCCAAGCTGAACCGCTCTATTGGTGACAAAAATCTAGGCTTTAAGTCGTGTCTGATGGCCCGTGCCAGAGAGGAGCTCTTTCAGTGAGTGTCCATACACTGTACCGGCTAGCCACGCCCCCCATTATATATTTTTTTTAAAGCAGAGACCCTACACAATAAATTGGGGGTCTTCAATTTTTTATGTCACACAGTATTTGCGCAGTGTTTTTTCAAATGCAATCATTGGGTAAGAATACAATGTTTTTCTTTTTATTGTATTGCAAAAAAACACAATACATACAATGCTGTGAAAAAGTATTTGCCCCCTTTCTGATTTTTTATTCTTTTGCATATTTATCACACTTAAATGACTCATATCATCAAAAAATTTTATTATTACACAAAGATAACCCAAGTTAATACAAAATGCAGTTTTTAAATAATGGTTTAAATTATTGGCGGCAACAACTGCAATCAAGCATTTGTGATAACTGGCAGTGAGTCTTTCACATTGCTGTGGAGCAATTTTGGCCCACTCTTCTTTGCAGAATTGTTTAAATTCAGCCACATTGGAGGGTTTTCCAGCATGAACGGCCTGTGTAAGGTCATGATACAGCATATCAATTGGATTTAAGTCCGGGCTTTGACTAGGCCACTCCAAAACCTAAATTTTGCTTTGTTTGAACCATTTGGAGGTGGACTTGCTGTTGTGTTTCGGATCATTGTCCTGGTGCATAACCCAAGTGCACTTGAGCTTGAGGTCACAAACTGATGGCCGGACATTCTGCTTTAGGATTTTTTAGTAGAGCTCAGAATATATGGTTATCAATTATGGTAAGTCGTCCAGGTCCTGAAGCTACAAAGCAGCCCCAGACCATTACGCTACCACCACCATGTCTGACTGTTGGTATGATGTTCTTGTTATGAAATGCTGTATTAGTTTTATGCCAGATGTACCTTCCAAAAAGTAAAATTTTTGTCTCATCAGTCCACAGAATATTTGCATAAAAGCCTTGGGGATAATCAAGATGTTTTTTGCTAAATGTGAGATGAGCCTTTGTGTTCTTTTTGGTCAGCAGTGGCTATGGCCTTGGAACTCTCCCATGGATGCCATTTTTGCACAGTCTCTTTCTTATTGCTGAATCATGAACACTGATCTTACCTGAGGCAAGTGAGGCCTGCAGTTCTTTAGATGTTGTTCTAGTTGATCTGGATTCTTTTATGACCTCCTGGATGAATCGTTGTCATGCTCTTGGAGTAGTTTTTGTAGGCCGCCACTTCTGGCAAGGTTCATCACTGTTTCAAGTTATCTCCATTTTGGATAATGGCTCTTCCAGTGGTTCACTGGAGTTCCAAAGCCTTAGAAACCCTTCCTAGACTGATACATATCCATTACTTTGTTTCTAATCTGTTCTTGAATTTTTTTTAGATTGTGGCATGATGTGTGGCTTTTTGTGATCTGTTAGCATGCTTTATTTTGTCAGACAGCTTCTATTTATGTGATGTCTTGATTCAACGGGTCTGGCAGTAATCAAGCCTGGGTGTGGCAAGTGAAATTTAACTTAGCTTTCCAAAAAATGGTAGTTAATCACAGTTCATTCATGATTCAGCATGGGGAGGGGGGGCAATTACTTTTTCACATAATAATTTTAAAACTGCATCTTGGATTTACTTGGGTTATCTTTGTGTAATATTAAAATTTGTTTGATGATCTGAATCATTTAAGTGTGAGAAATATACAAAAAATAAAAGTAAAAAATCAGGAAGGGGCAAATACTTTTTCACAGCACTGTAACAATTTTTTTTGTAAAATATAAAAGATGATGTCATGCCAAATAAAATGGTACCAAACATGTCACGCTTTAAAATTGTGCACATCTGCACAGAGGTGACAAATGGCGTAAATTTTACTATGCATAGGCAACGCTTTAAAAGCCTTTACAGGTTACCACTTTATATCTACGGAGGAGGTCCAGTGCTAGAATTACTGCCCATTATCTGAAGTCAGCGGGGATACCTCACATGTGTGGGACGATCGTTGTTTGCATGTGTGCGTGACCAACGCATACGTTCGTCTTTGCATGCTAGTGTGGGGGGGGGGCACTTTAATTTTTTTTTCTTAATTATTAATTTTTGTATTTTTTTTACATTGTTCCTTTAATTATTTTTTTTTTATCACATTTATTGCTGTCACAAGGAAAGTAAATCCTTGTGACAGCAATAGGCATGTGGCAGGTACTGTTTATGGAGGTATTTGGGGTCAATAAAACCCCAAATTCCTCCTTTGCACTTGAAAGCATTCAAAATGCAAAGATCAGCGTTTTTTAATACTTTCAATTTTCAAAAAATGGCGCAGTTTACAGCCAGGTAAACTGAAAGTGATGTCATGAAGTGATGTAATGTCATCGCTTCCAGGTTACCTTAGCTGAGACTCCATTAAAGCCGATTCCTGCCATGCTGGCTGGTAGCTCGGGTCTCCTGATGGGATGAGAGAACCGAGAGAGCTGCAGAAGGTGGCGGGAGGGGTGGGACATCCCGCTGCTTGTAATAGCAATCAAGTGGCTATTTAGCCACTCCGATTGCTTTTACAAGAGAGCTGACTATCGGCTCTAATAAAACGGTACCAGGAGTGATGATTGCAGCTGCAGGCATCATCCCGGTACAACCACTTGAGTTCAAATGAGGTACCAGGTACATGATTTGGTGGCAAGTTGATAAATGATCAGGAGGCAGCGGTGGGAAGGGGTTAATACACTTGTCAGGGTTTTATTTGTTATCTGTGTTGCTGTCTAACGTTGGGGACGTTTCCCTTCACTTTCTGTCCTAAAGACATAAAAGGAGGTAAGAAGAAATCTCTCTAAAATAGGGGGAGAGCCCTAATTACACAGTTATTACCACTAAAAAATGTGTTGCCATTCGCAGATTCCCCTCATCTCCCGTTTCTGTGACAACTTTAAAATTTTGGATTTCTTACTTTCTGTACTGAATACAAAGGCCAACCGGTACAAACAGATGGGTAGCATCTCCCAAGTGGTGACAGGAGTTTTAACACTTTCATATTCTATCCAAAACTAAAAAGTGTGGTCTTTGCCCCATTTGCTATTCAATTTAACTTGAAAATTATATTTATAGATAAATGTATTTTCAAAATCTATAATTTGTTATCTCTTCCATTTCAGTTCCAGTCCAATTCATAAGTGAAATACGTTGTGTAAAGTTGTCCCTACAATGGGTCCAATTTTGGCACGTTCACCATGGACTGGACGGATTTCGAACCATGTGTGGTCACTGTTGTTAAACAAAAGTCGATCGGTTCAACCGACCTGTCGGATAGAAACTGCTAGGTCAGCACGGCAAGCAATAGGATGCAGCGCTAATCTGTGTTTTTTTTTTTTTTTTTTGACAGCAGAAGAGTCTCCCAGCTGTCAGCATACAATAGTGCAGGGGAGGAGGATTCTCACATTGACCTCAAAAGTAGTGGGCTAAATGTTTGGCCAGCTATAGGCATACATGCAACATGTCTTCTAAAGCTGAAATATTATGCGGTGAAGATGTATTTCTGTCTATGTTCTCACTAGGACAGCATTGTCACATTGCTTGTGAACATGGTATATTCTCAGCTCGAACATACTAACATCTGTCTTCTGCCAAAGTTCAGAGCAGTGTGGTTATTAATTAATGTGCCATCTGCCCAGACCCACTGCTTATTTTTTGTATTGTCTCTCAATGCTCCAGCAGTGCCACTGAATGTCTACTGTTCTCTAGCAGAAAGCCTCCCATGCTTCATTCTGAATACTCAATAATTTTATATAGACAGAGCTGTATTGTTTACTGGCTGTCTAAATAAAAGAAAGTGTGGGTAATACGCCATAAAAAAGCATTAATCTGTATTTACTGGGATCTGAAGCAAGTTATCTAATTTCCTAGCTGCTGTTACCTTTTTCAACCTCTCTGTGTCACTTCCAGTAGCTGGCAGCGTGCCCTGTAATTGTAGTGAGCCTGCTGTCAGAGTCTCAGTTGCAGACTGTTAAACAAGTGACTATTTCTTTAACCAATGAATATTTAAAATCCACAGGTTTAACATTATTTAGCTTGTTTTTTTTTTTTTTTTTTGGGGCTTATTGGCTTTTTGTAAAAAAAAAGCCAAAACAAGCATTTATAAAGTAAGAAACCAATGTAAATTGAAATATACTTGGGCTAATGTTATGTTATCATTTAAAAAACACAAAAAACAGGGGCACAGTGGTACAAGCACACAGGGTGAGGTTCAGTTAGCAGATGCTAGCAATGGCTGTACATATACTTTCCGAACATGTGCGGTGGTGGTGTATGTGTTTTGCACCCACTACAAGTCTATGCTATTAGGGAAACTATCAGGAGACGATAGTTGCTGCTCCAATTGCTAACCTCTGCTTTTCAGAATTCTAGTTCTCTGGCTGTAATGTAGATGCTTTGGCTTCAGTGCTATCTAAGTTGCTGACCCGGAACAGGTATAGCAATAAAGTTTTTTTTTAATATAATAATTTTTTTATTGAGTTTTTGATATAGAAATAGCATCTTGTTTCAGAGGGGACATACCTTCTAATAATACTACAAGATAAATAAGCAGCATTTGACAATACAGTACATGCAATGCGATGAGACAAATGCAAAATAGTTGAAAAAAACATGATTCTGAGTCATTATCAACTTGGGTAAGTGTTACAGAAAGGGCTATCCAAGGGAAATTGTTACATTGTTGTCAACCCACTGGACCAAAGGGCAACATTAGACATGAAAATATAGAGCAGATATGAAAGTGGAATGTAAGGGGAGATAAAAAGAACAGAAGAGAAGATAAGGAAGGGAGGAAGAAAGAAAAAAGGGGGGTGGGAAAAAAGTCCAGGAAAGGTAGTACCAGGTGCCCAGAGCTAGAGATGTGGAAATCCCAAAGGTTTTGTAAGATTTATTGCCTTTACTGCAGGATGTGCAATGGTTGTAAAGGCTAAGAGCCCTTTCACGCTGAGGCTCTTGAAAACTGCCCATAAAATAGCAAGTGCTTTTGTGGCCCTTTTCAGGTGCTTTTCTAGCACTTTTGAGGAGTTAGCAGTGCGCTTGTTTAAAGGTCACATGACTCAAAAACTGCTTCAAGGACCATTTTAATGCGTTTTTGAAGTGCTTTTCAGGTGCTTTTCAGGCGTTTTTGATGTGCTTCCCATTCATTTAATTGGAGAGGGATGCTTTTGAGGTGCATTTTTATCGCTCCAAACATTATTCTTATTTTACAGGATTTATATAGTGCAGACAGTTTGCGCAGCGCTT
This sequence comes from Lithobates clamitans, assembly GCA_037952925.1. Classification (NCBI taxonomy): domain Eukaryota; kingdom Metazoa; phylum Chordata; class Amphibia; order Anura; family Ranidae; genus Lithobates; species Lithobates clamitans. The sequence goes on from JBBGZY010000190.1 coordinate 13,067,252, forward strand.
TACAACATTAGGGCAGACAGTACAATTTCAATACAATTCAATGGGGGGGGGGGGGAATCAGAGAGCCCTGCTTGTTAAAGCTTACAATCTAGGAGCGAGGATCAAGTTATACAAAAGGGTAATAGCTGTGGGGGATGAGCTAATGGAGAAAATAGTGCAGTTGTTAGATGGAGGCAGGATAGGCTTCTCTGAAGAGGAAACTTTTCAGAGATCGCCTAAAAGTGGATAAATTTGAAGACAGTCTGACAGATTGGGGTAGGGAATTCCAGATGATGGGCGAGGCTCGGGAGAAATCCTGGAGGCGGATATGGGAGGAGGTGATGAGGGAGCTAGAGAGCAGGAGGTCTTGGGAGGAACAAAGCGGGCGATTAGGTTGGTATTTTGAGACTAGGCTAGTGATGTAGCTGGGGGCAGAGTTGTAGATGGCTTTGTAACTTTTTGTTAGTATTTTGAATTTAATTTGTTGGGCAAGTGGCAGCCAGTGGAGGGATTGGCAGAGAGGAGTAGCAGACAATGAGCGGTTTGTAAGGTGGAGTCTGGCATCAGCATTCATGATGGACTGAAGAGAGGTAGACTATTTAAAGGTAAGCCAATGAGGAGGGAGTTGCAGTAGTCAAGGTGAGAGATAACCAGGGAGTGAATCAGGAGCTTTGTGGTTTCATTTGTTAGAAAGGGACGTAGTTTATAGATGTTGTGAAGGTTGAGGCGGCAAGCTTTGGAAAGTGATTGAATGTGGGGCCGAAAGGAGAATTCAGAGTCCAGGATAACACCTAGCATGCTGACATGGGGTGGGTGGATGGTTGTGCCATTGCTCTTGACAGAGAAGTCAGGGGAAGTAGCACGTGGGGGAGGAAATATTATAAGCTCGGTTTTGGACAAGTTGAGTTTGAGTAAGTGGGGTGATAGCCATATAGATATGTCTGTTAGTAAGTTTGTGATGCGTGAGGAGACTGATGGGGTGAGTAGAGGGGTAGAGAGATAGATTTGGGTGTCGTCAGCGTAGAAATTATATTGAAAGCTGTGAGAGGCTGTGAGCTGACCCAGGGAAGAGGTGTAGATTGAAAATAAAAGAGGTCCAAAAACAGAACCTTGGGGGACCCTGACAGAGAAGGGAAGAGGAGTGGAGGAAGTAGAATTGTAAGTGACACTGAAGGTGCATTGGGATAGGTAGGATGAGAGCCACTGAAGAGCACAGTCACGGAGACCGAGGGAGTAAAGTTTTTTGAGGAGGAAGTGGTTAACCGTCAAACATGCTCCAAAGATGCTGCTTGCAAGAGTTTTTTCACCTTCCACGAGCGACCTCCCCCCCCAGTGTGAAAGATGATTTTAACTGATTGTTAATTGTAAATTGATTTCAATGGAAATAGGATTTTGTGAGCTTTTCTGGTGCTTTTGTTTGCGCCAAAACGATTGAAAAGCGTCTCAGTGTGAAAGGCGTCTAAAGGTTCTCTTTACCTTAATGTGCTTTCTACATAAAGGTTAAAAAAAAACCTTCCTAGATTAGCCAACCCCACCCAGCTGCCTTGTTTATTATTTGAAAAAAAAAAAAAACCTTTGGTAACTTTTTAATAAATCAACCCCAATGTGTTCTTGTATGTAGTGTGATGGTGACAGAGTTAGGCAGTCAGTTCCTCCTTATGTTGTGTGTAATTTTTAATTGTCTTATGCCCCGTACACACGGTCGGATATTGATTGGACATTCCAACAACAAAATCCTAGGATTTTTTGCGACGGATGTTGGCTCAAACTTGTCTTGCATACAGACGGTCACACAAAGTTGTCGGAAAATCTGATCATTCTGAACGCAGTGACGTAAAACACGTACGTCGGGACTATAAATGGGGCAGTAGCCAATAGCTTTCATCTCTTTATTTATTCTGAGCATGCGTGGCACTTTGTGTGTCGGATTTGTGTACACACGATCGGAAATTCCGACAACGGATTTTGTTGTCGGAAAATTTTATAGCCTGCTCTCAAACTTTATGTGTCGGAAAATCCGATGGAAAAAGTCCGATGGAGCCCACACGGTCGGAATTTCCGACAACACTCTCCGATCGCACATTTTCCGTTGGGAAACCTGACCGTGTGTACGGGCATTAGAATGAGTACCCTGGCAGTTAGTGGGTAGAAACTTAGAAGGTCTTTTTTTGGCCAAAGGTCTATTTCTTTATATACTGAAAAAATACAAGATTAAAAAAGGTTGAATCAGTGAACAAGGCCTGCTTAGTAAATATAGTAAAATTTCACTTTGCAAACAATGCCCAATCATGTGCAAAGAAAAAAAAAACAGCATATTTGCTTGCACATGATTGGATGATGGAATTCATCAGCTTTGCCTCATTCACTAAGCTCTAGGAAAAATTTCTTGCAAAGTATTCAGTCTTTTTGCTTTGATTAAATCAACCCCTTAAGTCTCCAAATGACCAAGGGCTTAGCTGTGTCTAGGATGACTTTAAAGAAAAAGAAAGCGGTCTAACGAGATTTGGGAACCAGTGAATGCTTGGAGTCAACAGTCCAGTAGGTGGTAAGGTGAGGAAGTAGTCTATCCAACTGTAGGGGTAGTGTACAATGAGTAGATGATGTAATCCTTTTCTTTGTGATACACTGTATGGCCTGCCTTTACACAAACATGAACATGGCATTCCAGTCTTAGTCCGTAGGGTTCAATTTTGAATTGGCCCACCCTTTGCAGCTATAACAGCCTCAACTCTGGGAAGGCTGTCCACAAGGTTTAGGAGTGTGTCTATGGGACTGTTTGACCATTCTTCCAGATGGGGGCATCCTCAAACTGTTCCCACAAAGTTGGGAGCATGAAATTGTCCAAAACGTATTGGTATGCTAACGCCTTAAGATTTCCCTTAACTGGAACTAAGGGGCCAAGTCTAACCCCAGAAAAATGCCATATCATGAACTCCCCTTCCACCAAATAATTTGGAGGGGGTGACCCAATACTTTTGGCAACATCGTGTTGATGAATGAGTTTGGGGTGGAGTTCTGAATGGCCTGCACTACTGAGTCCTGACCTCAACCCGATAGAACACCTTTGGGGTGAATTAGAGAGGAGACTGCGAGCCAGGCCTTCTCTTACAACATCAGTGCCTGACCTCACAAATGTGCTTCTGGAAGAATGGTCAAACATTCCCATAAACACACTCCTAAACCTTGTGGACAGCCTTCCCAGAAGAGTTTGTAAAAGTGGACCCAGCATAAAACATTGCATGAGAGAGACATTTGGGTTCTAAAAAGCCAGGGGTTCTGTGAACCCTCTCGATCTCAATGTCCTCTGTCACTGATCATCCTATAAAAATACTGGTTACTATCAGTTAAGGATCGCTTGGCCCGCTGGGATGCTCTGCAGCCATATATTGTTCTGGGGACGTTGGTCCTTGAGGTCCACAATATGGTGCCATAGGTTTTGAATATAGACATGTACCCACAGTGTGTGGAAATAGTCAGTTGGCTTGGGCTCTTCCTCTTCCATTGCATTCCATAGTTAATGAATGAAGGGCAATGGTAGTGGAATCCCCAGCGTGCAATCTGTTTATATTTAGGAGCTGTCTCAAACGCATCTGTTCTGGGCCATAGGCAAACCACACTCCCAGGGATAAGGAATTTTGAAACCTTTTCTAAAACATTTTTGAATCATTCTTTTACATGAAAAGCACTGCAATGCATTGTGGACTGCATGTTGCCTCAGTCTCAGAGGCACAAAAATCTAAACGTATTATTCTTAGGAGTTAGTATATTTCAGCCTATAAATTACTGTACATTATTTGCATCCTGATAAACCGACATGATAGATTTTGAGGAAATATACTGCAGTAAATAGACACAAGAGCTTTCAATGTTATCGTGAAAAGCTATGGTGTAGTGTGATGATTGTCTTGCATTTACTCATTTTTGACAACAGTTGATTGGCAAGAAGAGCTTCTGCTTTGATAAAGTGGTAAACCATGTAACATTGCACTTCTGTGCAGTAGTTAACTGTGAAGTGCTCTTTCTCCCTTTTTATATTTATATGGCTGAAGTTGTAGTGCGCTTAGGCAATTTCATGACTGGGAATCAAATCTGCCAAGAGAGCAGAGAGGTCATTTGGCAATAAAATGGATTTTTCTGTGCAAGATATTAAAAAACAGTGATTCGCATTGGAGAGCTTTGCTTGTGATTAAAAAGCATCTCCTGCAGAAGGATATTTTGTGCCTTTAGTCCCATAATTCTCTTTAAACTCTTTCACTGATTGCACAAAGTGACAAAATCACGCTAAAACCCTGATTTATCAAGCAAGTAACCAATCAGGTATATGTAGCACAAACCAATCTGTCATTTAGCAAAGGCTTCACATCAGCTTCTGTGTGTGATTGTGGCCTCTTCACCTGCGAATGTGGGCAGCCAACTATGACAGTTCTGGAAACAATTCTAACAGATGTATTGCATTACTTGAATATGTTTTTTTTTTTCATTTATAGGAAAAGCATAGTATGTACAGCTTAGTTTTAGTGACCACATAGTCATATTGTATGTTAAGCTATTAGTGCATTGTTTGCCTTAACACAGGTCATAATTGATGACCTAACCTTCATGTACTAAGAGGGCAGTGGAGTAGCTCACTTTTTTTATATTGCTTTACTGCAATATAAAAAAAGTAAAGCAAATATTGCTTTACTGCACAAGTTCACTCCACTTCATTTAGTCTGTAATCTGGAGATCCTGAAACACATTTGCATGATAATACTGAATGCTCTCCTTGTTGCCTTCAACATACTGAACACTGGGTAAAAGAATGCCTGAACATAGAAATTTGCCTTAGTTACCATTCAGATTCAAACCTACTTTGGAAGTTTGAATATGATTGATAATCTTGAAAGCAGAGAAAAAGACATTTACACAAAACAAAGTTAAAGTGTACCTGTGCTCAGACTATTGACATCAAAATATTTGCGAATTCTAAACAAGCAGTTAATGCTCTTTAAAACATGAGCTCACTGATCTCTGTAACTAAGTCACTATAGAGAAGTTCATCTTCAAATTCATACCAGAGGCCGTGATATCACAGTTCCCCTACTTTTTTTCTAAGGTAGCTGGGTTTTGGCAACCTGCCAGCCTTCTAATCTGCACCCTACATGCACCCACTTGGTACATTTGTACAGCCCTCAGGCCCCTGCAGTCAGCAGTGGAAGTGGAGCATTGATTTGTAAAGGGGTAATAACACTGATCCATACTAGTGTCATATACAATGTCCCCAGTCTCTTATTGTCTTCTGCAATATGTCTCCAGTCTCCATACATTTCATCCTTTTTTCTAGTATGTCTTCAGTCTCTGACAGTCCTCTTTAGCAGTCCATATACAGAAAATTAGGAGGAGCCTCCAATACTCCCTAACTTGACAAGCCATGGTATAAGCTGTAAGAAACAAAATAAAACCAACTTTAGAGTCCTCTTAGGCTTGGTTTAAACCTATGCAGTTTGCTTTTGATAATTTCTGCAGTGCTTTTTGCTGTGCATTTCGCATTTTTGCACACGCGATTTTTCTGCGTATTGGGTTTTGCATTTTTTATGGGCATTTTTTTAGGCCAATTTGTTGTTGGGCAGAATAAAAAACACAAGTCACGGTAAAATCTCTGCAAAAACTCAGTATACGCTTTTCTGCAGCCTCTCTATTGAAGTCTATTGAGCCAAAGAAGCAAAAAAAGCACAGTTTTACGTTTAAAAAAGTCCCTGACCTTTTCCAAAAACACAGTGGCTGAAAAAAGCATAGATGTGAACGTGTTTCATAGGAAACCATGTTAAATGAACTGTAGTGCATTTCTGCAAAAAGCACCAAAAAATGTAGAGGTGTGAACCAGGCCTTAGAGGATGACACAGTGATTGCGGCTATAGAGGTCTCTAAGGACTGTTTTGCTGCTTGATAGGAATATGTTAACACTTGTCCATAGTTATATATCATAATTGCTAATTAGTTACTATGCACTGCTGCACCAGATTCTGTGTGCACCGGTTTTAGTGAATCTTCTCCACAATCATGTTAATGCTGTATAGTGGTATGTGTGCTTATTTTTCCAGGGATAATACAGTACATTGATGAAGTTAAAATAAGCAAAATTTCTAAATTTAACAAAGTTCTCTTTTCTGGATAGTATTAGTAGCTCTCCAAATGCTTTTACTTGTTATATGCGCAAAGAATTGCTCTTTAAAATGATTTTTAAATTTTTATACAGTATGCTTGCTCTACTATATTTTTGCTATTGTTTTACATATACAGATCTGTAGATGAGATAAAGGAGAGATCTCTCAGTGATTCATTGGAATCAGAATTTCTCTCTTTAAAAATGACGGATAGAGAATTTCAACTACATACAGTAATACCTTGGATTGCGAGCATAATTCTTTCCAGAAACATGCTTATAATCCAAAGCACTCGTATAATAAAATTAATTTACCCATAAGAAATAATGGAAACTCAGATGATTCGTTCCACAACCATTTATTCATATAACAATTATTACGGCAATACAAAATACAGTACTGTATAAAGTGTATGGTGTATACAGTACGTGGCCAGAGGTCCAGGGGCTATACGGGCAGTAGAAGGATCACAGTTTTATTGTAAAGAAAAAGTGGAATTACACTCACAATGTTAAAAACAATATCCTGCGTTAAGGAGTCTGGTGCTCATCCATGTAAAGCCACTGGTGTATAGAGTAAAGCCACTGGTGTATACAGTAAAACCGCTGGTGTATACAGTAAAGCTGCTGGTGTATACATTACTGTATGTGGCTTAAGGGCCGGAGGCGCTGGTGGCTCCCAGCGCTTTCTGGAGAACTCGGAGACACTGAGAGACACTCAGGAACTGTTGACACTTCCGGGTGCCCGAATGCATGTTACGCACGCCCCACCCACCTGGGAGTGTCTCCGAGTTCTCCAGAAAGCGCTGGGAGCCACCAGCGCCCCCAGACTTCTGGCCACATACAGTACTGTATACACCAGTGGCTTTACATGGATGAGCACCAGACTCTGTAACGCGGGATATACATTGTGAGTGTAATTCCACTTTTTAAAAAAACTGTGAAACTGTGATCCTTCTACTGCTCGTCTTGCGAAACAGCGCTCGCATATCTAGATAAAGGAAGGCCCGTAGATGTGGTGTATCTGGATTTCACAAAAGCATTTGACACAGTTCCTCATAAATTTTTACTGTATAAAAGAAGGTCCATTGGCATGGACCATAGGGTGAGTACATGGATTGAAAACTGGCTACAAGGGCGAGTGGAGAGGGTGGTGATAAATGGGGAGTACTCGGAATGGTCAGGGGTGGGTAGTGGGGTCCCCCAGGATTCTGTGCTGAGACCAATCCTCTTTAAACAGAACTGAATATTGGCATGCATTAAAAAGGGGATCAACTCCAGAGATAAAACAATAATTCTCCCGCTCTACAAGACTCTGGTCCGGCCGCACCTAGAGTATGCTGTCCAGTTCTGGGCACCAGTCCTCAGGAAGGATGTACTGGAAATGGAGCGAGTACAAAGAAGGGCAACAAAATAATAAAGGGTCTGGAGGATATTAGTTATGATGAAAGGTTGCGAGCACTGATCTTTTTCTCTCTGGAAAAGAGACGCTTAAGAGGGGATATGATTTCAATTTACAAATACCATACTGGCGACTTTACAATAGGGATAAACATTAAAATTAGAAGAAAAGAGGTTTAACCTTAAACTACGTAGAGGGTTCTTTACTGTAAGAGCGGCAAGGATGTGGCATTCCCTTCCACAGGCGGTGGTATCAGTGGGGAGCATCGATAGTTTCAAAAAAAACTATTAGATAAGCACCTGAATGACCACAACATACAGGGATATACAATGTAATACTGACATATAATCACACACATAGGTTGGACTTGATGTCTTTTTTCAACCTCACCTACTATGTAACTATATCAAGTTACAATTTAAAAAAAAATGTAGCTTGTCTTGCAAAACACTCGTATACCACGTTACTCGCAAACCAAGGTATTACTGTACACTGTTTTCACTTGGCTGACTCATGGGGTTGATGTACTAAAACTGGAGATTGCAAAATCTGGCGCAGCTGTGTAGGGTAGCCAATCCGCTTCTAACCTCAGCTTGTTCAATTAAGCTTTGACGAAAAAAAAAACTGGAAGCCAATGTAGAGCTGCACCAGATTTTGCACTCTCCAGTTTTAGTAAATCAACCCTTTGGCTTTGTATTGCGAAAAAGTAGTAATGCACAACCATTGTATAGCACTGCAAAGCTTATAAAATCAGTACATTTATCAGCCTTATTTCACATTTCAAATTGCACATGTACAACATGAACACATGTCGATAAGGTTGTGTAAATCAAACTGATCTTTTTTACATGTTTGTGTTCAAGAATAGCAAAGAAAAACTACAGTTTTCCTTTTAAACCACACATGTGCTGAAGAAGTGGCCAGGGGCATGCATTTTATTAGCACAGTAGTAGCAGGAAAAGGGGATATTTATGAGTCAAGCTGTGCTCTTATGTATGCCTCATAAAATGTATCATGGCTTATTTTTTGCTCCGCCACGCTGTATGGCAAAGATAAAAGAAAAACATCTCTCACATTATGTTAAATATGCCATATTTTTGTGTTGGAATGGTTTTGGCTTTACATAGTCTCGCCTGTGTTCTGATATTGTTTACATCTTTATTTGTTATAATTAGAACATAGTATAACCAAACATTCCTGAAAATGTAAGATCTTATGCGTGAGTCAAATACAATACCTCCAATTTTCTCACGACATAAATATTATGTATGTCAAAAATCCAAAAGGCCAAAAAAAATGTTTAAAACCAATTAAACACCCTCTAAATGGTTTTGAAATCATTTTCCTATGTATATGTGTCAAATGTCACCATAGATAAAGACCACCTTATGTATATTCTTAATATAGTAAATCTACCATAATCATTTTCATAGTGAGTTGGTCAGTGCATGTTATAATGGAGCTCTTCAATAAATATCATCGTAAGGGATACGATCGCAAACAACCACATGGGTAGGATGAGACAACAGGCACTTTATCAATAGAAGTTCAGTTCAAACCAAGTTTTTACTTCAATATTATTTGATGTTTTCCATTCCACATGGTTTCACTATATAATAAAACTCCTAAAGGTGTAGTTGTTACAACTTGAATTCACATCAGGTGATATTGAAAGATTGGACTTTTATGCCACTCAGTTCATTGCAGCACATATGTTGTACATACGGTAAGAGGTAACTCACTCTCTCACTCTTGCTTTAGGATACCCCTGAGTTTTTTATATGTTGGTATTAGTCAGTTCTCACTTTGTATGTGGATTGTATCCTCCAAGTATAAGCTGTATTATTGGTGTAGTGCACCCCCTTTAGGGCCACAGATGAACTGGGATCCCCCACCCTGCACAGCCAGGCAAACCAAATTTTCACAGGCACTCTGGAGTCAGAGAATAGTCCGTGACTTTGTTTTTGTTATTTATTGATAGATAACTTAGATAGGAATGGGAGGTTATGGGATGCCCACTTGACTTCATCAACAAACTTCAGGGACATTCTTCCTATATACAGTCTCTATATACAGCTCCATTTTTTTCTCCAGCACTCACTTGTTTGCAGAACCCCGCTGGATCACTGTGAAGATCTGACAGCCACTGAGTCAGATTAGAAGCAATGGCTCATTACAGGAAGGAACCCGAGGCCCCCCTTGCTTGTGTAGCAAGAATTTACAGTGTCTAGCTTGTATCACTCCTTTGGCCACTGATCCCAGCACCGCCTCTTCAGGCACTGCCAACCCACCTGGCTGCAGCGGCCCCTTTCACTAGCCCTCCAGGCTAACTTCTCCACCACAGTCCTCCAGACTGACATTCACCAGCCCACCTGGCTGACTCTCAGTAGATCTCCCAGTAGTGCTGATCTGCTCCTGCTGTCCTCTTTCCTTGCTCCCATTCCTCCTGGAAGGGCTTCCTCCTTGTGTTTTGGCTGGATCCTTCCAGCATGTGAGCCCCGGGGCAAAGTCACCCCCCCAGACTAGGGGGCAACCCTGAAGGCCACCATCAGCCTCCTCAGCACTCCATCTCCATCTTCCACCCCGACTGCCCCTCTGACATGACTCATGCCTAATTATGAGGTGGCCTGCCCCCTGCCAGCCTTTTACTGGGGATTGGCTGAGACCTTCATAAATATTCCAAGCAGCTCCTCCTAACCTCCACCCACTATGTCTAGAACATTTTCCAATGTCCCAGAAAACAGGAAGGCACCAGTGATGAGTCATCCAGCCCTTAGTCACTGAACCCTGACCCCGATTCACAGCTCAGACTCAGTCCTGAAATGTATCTACTCTAACATCTAGCACACAAACTAGAGGGTGCTACATTGGGCTTGGTAATAGTATAAAACTGTGGCAGAGGGAAGTATTCAATAATTCTTAAGTCCTCACAGTCCAGGTTCATGTCAACCAAGGGAAGATATTCATTGATTCATTCATTTATTGATCCTCTAATGTGAGATATATGGACCTCTCGCATGCTGAAGCTCAATATGTGACATGTGTATAACTGAGTTGTTTTAGCATGGCCACTTAAGATATCCAACTACTGTATACCCAGCTTTGGTGTATGCACACTGTGTTGTGCACAACTGACCACTTCAGTGTCTAAGGCTCGATTCACATCTATGCATGTTGCTTTTGAGCGTTTCTGCAGTGCTTTTTGCTGTGCTTTCTGCAGCTCTTTACCGCGATTCTTACCACAATTTTACCACGATTTTACCGCAGTTTGCGTTTTTATGCTTTTTTGGAAATTGGTTATTGGGCAGATTTAAAAATGCAGATTGCGGCAAAATCGCTGTAAAATGCTGTAAACACACTACATGCTTTTCTGCAACCAAAAAAAGCACAGTTTTGCATTTAAGGCCTGGTTCACACCTATGCATTTTTTAGTGCATTTTCAGTTTTGCAGAAACACACTACAGTCCATTTAACATGGTTTCCCTTAGATGTAGTTCACATCTGTGTATTTTTTGGAAAGGACCAGGGACTTTTTTCTGTTTTTTGGTTCCATAGACTTCAATGGATCAAAAGTGTGTATTGAAAAATGCAAAATGCATCTGGAATATGCAAACTACAACCTGGATAGGTGTGAATCAGGTCTTAAAAAGTACCTGACCCTTTCCAAAAATGCAGAGGCACAAAATGCATTGATGTGGACATGTCCTATAGGATCCCATGTTAAAAAAAAAAAAAAAAAAAAGCATGAAAAATCACATTGGTGTGAATGGAGCCTAAACATACTATAGCAGAAATGATTTTACATTACTACCAAACTCAAAAGTATGGTTCTACATGTCCATGATTTACACTTGGAGAATAACATCCACAAAGTCATACGTGGGCTAGTACCAACAAAAGCAAAAGATGTATACTAAAATGAAAAGTAGTCGCCTCTTTGTATAACATACATGGTGTGATGAACTATGTAGCATAGAATTGTAATCTTCCAACAATGCCTCATTCACTTTTAAATTACACAAAACAACAACTGCACCTTTAGGAGTTTTATTGTATGGTGGAACTATGCAGAATGGACAGCAGCAAGTAATATACCGGTATAATTTTGGTTTAACTAAACATGTATTAATTACTTTTTGTTTTTTTCGTCCTGTACATACGGGGGGAAAGTAGGGGAATGCCAGGGGAGAAAGTAGGGAAAGATAGGTGGGGAGGACAGGGGGAGAGGGAAGCAACCTAGTAGGAAAAGGGGGGGAGAGGGAAAGGGGGAAACCAAGGGAGGGGACAAAGGGGGGGGGAGGGGGGAAAGGGATGGGAGGGGGGGGTTAAGGGGGGGAGGGGGGAAAAAAAGGGGGGGGAAACGGAGATAAAGAAAAAGGGGGATAAACGAGACTGGGGAAGGAGGGAGGGAGAGGAGGGGAGGGAGGGGAGGGAGAGGAGGGGAGGGAGGGGAGGGAGAGGGGAGAGGAAGGAAGGGAAAGAAAGAGGGGGGGAGAAAGGGGGAACAAAAGGAAGGGAGGGGGGGTTAAACAGGGGGGGGGAAGGGGGAAAAAAAGGGGGGGGAAGAAGGGGGGAAAAACGGGGGAGAGGAGGACCCAACAGACCACCATCCATCCCCTTTTCCTACTAGGTTGCTTCCCTCTCCCCCTGTCCTTCCCACCTATCTTTCCCTACTTTCTCCACTTTCATTCCCCTACTTTCCCCCCCGGTGCCTCCATTCCCTTTCCCCTCTTCCCCCTACCCCCCTCTTTCTTCCCTTTCCCCACTCTCTGTCTCCTCACTCTCCACATGCTTCTTTCCCTTTCCCTCCCCTCTATCCTTCCCCCCCTCCCCTCCTTCTTTTTCCTCCTTTCTTTTCCCCCCTTCCCGTCTTTCTATCCTTCCCCACGGAATTCCATTCTTCTCCATACACCACTATTTCGGGGTATCTCAATCTCACGGTATGGGCACATCTCCCCTTGATATCACAACATGGTGATATTTATGATCCACTAATCAAATATTTGTCCATCAGAGGCTGTCTGCCATCCCCTGTGTCCGCCACGGGGGGAATTATATGGGGTCCTGCATGCCCACAGGAATCTCCTGAATGGGTGAGCTTGTCCTTATTTTTATATGTTCTGTATGAAGTGTTTTGATAATTTGTTAACAACTGTGCTGCAATAATCTGATTTACACATATATCTATGTTAAAATTAAAACTACTTTATGTCATATTGTAGATTTGGTTCTCCTGAAGAAGCGGTGCTAACCGCGAAACCGGTCGAGAATAAAAGTTGACACACACCTGCCATTTAAAACTGTGTGGAATCCACTGGCTTAGACTATGTGGTATCTCCTTTTTTATGGTTATATGGAGTGTTGTTGTGTATAATCGCAATTGTATGCGGAATTGTATTTTGATAGACATTTTTTCTATTAAAAGTAAACTTTTATAAAAATATTTTATATTTCTTTTCTGGCTTATACCTACCAATGTTTACTGTTATCAAGTACCGTAATAGTCCCCCTTTCTCCCTTTTGCGGGGGTGGAGACATTGGCTCACAGTAGCAGCAACTGCGGCCACTACTCACTTTTGATCTTGATATTTTGGGATAATGGTACTAGTACCCCTCAAATTTCTATGGTAATTTAGGCTCCTCACTTTGTAGTTTTTATTAAAGCGTAGTTTTATCATATAAAGAGTATACATATGGTGGGCCTTATTTATAGTGACATTTAAAAAAAATATATATACTATATGTAGAAAGTCACCTATCCCTCAAACATTTTTGGGGAAAAAAAAATTAGAACATTAAGATACATATTCTCTATATATAGAAAGCTTTACACAAACCTAAGGCACTCTATTTTCAGCTATGGGACTGTAATTTTCAAATGTCACTGGGCTCAACAGAAAACTGTCATTGTCACATTTTTGAAAATAGGTATCCTAAGTAGTTTTCCCTACCTTTCGCTTTCTATCTCTGAGACACAACAAGATGTGAGCTTTGGCTACACTATATTGTCAAAAGTATTGGGATGCCCGCCTTTACACGCACATGAACTTTAATAGCATGCGTCTTATTCCATAGGGTTCAATATTGAGTTGGCCCACCCTTTTGCAGCTGTAACAGCTTGAACACTTCTGGGAAGGCTGTCCACAAGATTTAGGAGTGTGTCTATGGGAATGTTTGACCATTCTTCCAGAAGCACATTTGTGAGGTCAGGCACTGATATAGGACAATACCCAAAGGTATTCTACCGGGTTGAGGTCAGGACTCTGTGCAGGACAATCAAGTTCCTCCATCCCAAACTCGCTCATCCATGTCTTTATTTACCTTGCTTTGTGCACTGGTCCAAATCATTTGGTGGAGGGGCGATTATTTTTCAGGGGTTGGGCTTGGCCCCTTAGTTCCAGTGAAGGGAACGCTTAAGGCGTCAGCATACCAAGACATTTTGGACAATTTCATGCTCCCAACTTTATGGGAACAATTTGGGGATGGCCCCTTTCTGTTCCAACATGAATGTGCAACAGTGCACAAAGCAAGGTCCAAGACATGGATGAGTTTTGGGGTGGAGGAACTTGACTGGCCGGCACAGAGCCCTGACCTCAACTCACTAGAACAAATTTGGGATGAATTAGCGTGGAGATTGTGAGCCAGGCCTTCTCGTCCACATCATTGCCTGACCCCACAAATGAGCTTCTGGAAGAATGGACAAACACTCATATAGACACACTCCTAAACCTTGTGGACAGCCTTCCCAGAAGAGTTGAAGCTGTTATACCTGCATAGGGTGGGCCAACTCAATATTGAACCCTACAGACTAAAACTGGGATGCCATTAAAGTTCACATGTGTAAAGGCTGGCGTCCCAATATTTTGACAATATAGCTGAAGTTTAGTGAAACTTTGTATTAACTTTTTTTTACAGAAAAGTACAAGGGATTTAACCTATTTTATAAAGTGTATCCCATATGTTGCGTGCTAATGGCTTTTTTAGAAATCCTCTCTTCAGTAATTTCAGTCCTCTTCACAGCGATGAACTTCTGGCGCTTCTTGAGTTAACTTATTGGTTGCATGTGTGTAAAGATCCCATCTAGATTCTCCCACTAGGCCCTCTTCTTCTGCTCCTTCCCCTCCCATCACAGAATTCCTTGCATTATTTTCAAGTAATGCAAAACGTTCTGTGAGTGGAGGTGGGGGGTCCTGTCATTCATCTGTCTCCCCTCCACTCACAGAACATTTTGCATTATTTGAATGGAATTCAAGTAAATCGGAGAGGAGGAAAGGGTGGTAGAGGAGGGCATAGTCAGAGAGTCTGGATGGGAAGAAATTGAAAGATTAATTATAACTGATTCCTATAGGTTACTGTAGTTTGCACAATGCACTTGTTCTTTGAGCTGCATTATAGAACAATCAACCCACCAGTTGGTGGACTTATGTCTATGGTGGACCTTAGGGACAAAGGGACCTGATCCTCCACTGGTTTGGGGCTTTGTAGGGAGTTTTGCCTCACTGCTGATTTGAGGCTACTTTCCTATAAGAAGGTATGAATTACACACATATATATCACAGTAGCTAGGAAATTCTAGTTCTTGCAGCTTGCAGTATGATGGCTTTGCAGCCGACAAAAATAGCATCAGACAGAGCTATTTCTTTGTGATTTGTTCAGTACAGTGATTGCATTTAAAGTAGTGCTGGTAAACTGAAGTGAATTGGCAGCATATATTGTATAATATTGATTAATTCTTAAGTTAATGTCAGAAAATGGTTTCTTTCCCAAAACCCAGGAGGTAAATAACACATGTAAGTTCAGTTTCATAAAACTGCCTCTAGCTCAAGTTTACCAGGATGTCAAGCACATCTAAGTACTACCCAAACATGCTGTTCTCTGAGCTTTCTATAGGTTAGCAGTGACAGGTCCCCTGAGGTGATCCAGAAGAGGTAGAATACAAAAAAGTGACATATGTGCTCTAGTGACACCTATCTAAGCTCTTGCGGTTTGAAAGGCATGCATTGTCTGATGCTTTAAGTCAGTGTCTGAAATCTGTATATAGGCAAGCATACTCATTTCAAACAGTGTCATTTCATGACTGTGGTTAAAAAGAATATATCCAGTTGATTAATGCATGGAGAAAAAGCATATATCTAGCTGGTTAATGTATGGAAAAAGAATTGCTTTGCTCTAGCTTTCAGAAATGAGTTTCTCCAACATAAAAATGTTTCTGTCTGTCATTGTCTGTCATTGTCTGTCTTACCACCTCCACTTTGAGGCAAGGAAAGCAGCAAAACGAGATATTTCTTTTCCTTATTCTTTATAAAGCAAACTTTTGGTCTTATAGAAAACGTATGCTGAAAGAAATAGAAGGCTGCAATTGCTGACCTCTTGCTGAAAAAACTATTTACGGGGCTGTCATGCAGATCCTCTAATTTTGATCACAGTCTCTGTCTCCAGATTAGATCTTTTAACTTCGCACTGACTTTACTTGCTGCATCCTTGTTCCAGTTCAGTAACATATGTAGGACACCCCCTAAAGACCCGCTGGTGGAAAGGGCTTATTTTCTTCCCTTAGGTCACACAAAGCCAGACACACTGCATTTTAGGAAGTCTCTCTATAGCTGAAGAAGCAGTCTAGGGGTTTGTTCTGTTTTTTTTTATTGGGGAAAGATGAACTTGGATGGGGATAGGGAGCATGGGATACCTTGAAACTGTAGAACTTGAACAGGTTGAGGACTACCTACTTTCTGGCTGCACTTGTTCACTTATTTACAAAAAGAACACAAAAAGGCTTGTACTTCCTCAGCTGTGCCTATACAACGCCCAACAGTATTGCACCCCTGCTTGGCTGTACTGGCACACTTCAGACTATTTTTTTCTCTAGTAACAAATGCCAAAGAATCTCCCAGCTGCCTGCGATCCTGTCTTCTTCTCAAGACTAAAGCACTAAACAGTCACTCTTGTAGCATTGGGGTTTTGTACTCACTCAGCCACAGGATCATTAGTTGCCTCCTTCCGATATCCAGCTGGCTCTTTCCATGTGAGGGAGACACAAACTCACCTGTGAGCTTTCTTCTGACCCCCCGGAGTCTAGAGATTTTTTTCTCTTCAGGTCCTCCAGCTAGGCCTAGCTGGGACCCTTTTTTCCTTTTGCTGGCTCCTTCCCTGGCTTCTGCCCAGGAGGGCAAGGCCCCTCAGCAGGGGTCTACTCCTGGCAGGACCCTGGAATCCTTCCTTACACCAGCATGCTGCAGACTCTCCTTGCTGCTCAGGCTCAAACTATTTTTGGGCTCTTCCCCCACCTCCTAAGCACACCCCATCAGGGATTTCTGGCAGTCCTGTAAATATCCAACCTGCAGCCTCTGTTCTCCCACCCACTATGTTCTGAAAAACCTCCAGAATATACTAGAAAGTGGAGCCAAACTAAATTTACCTAACAAACTTCCCTAAACCCAGGAGGGTGCTACACATAAAATGAACAACAGCTAAAAGTTTATCTCTAGTTTTGTAAAGACTGAGGAAGAGTTGGAACCACAGGTCTTTATTACTGTCTTTATCACAAGCTTTTAAGCTGACCATAGATCGACTGAATTTTGGCCAGTTTGGCAGGGACCAGCTGAATTTCGATCCATGAGTGGGCTCTTCCACTCAACAGAAGTTGGTCTAAAGACTTCTGTTGAACGAGCTTGTTGGGAAATTTTCCTTGATCAATGGCAGCAGAGGAGATCTTTGTATTCTCTGCTGTCAGTACAATCTGCTGTCAGTACAATGACTTATTGGGAAGGATTCCTGTATCCACCTTGACTGTGCAGATAGAGGAATCCATTTGTTTTGTTCTTTTTTTCTTCATTCAGCCTTCTGGCTGAATAAAAAAAAGATCCATCTATGGTCAGCCTTACTGCTGCCTTTGTCCCCTTGAGGGGGATTTCTGAATACTTCCTATACCAGAGACAAAACCGGAAGTGAGTAGAAATGATCTCAAATTAGGGAGAATTCCACCTTTTGACAGCTGTAAGCAGATCAAGTTACCCTACTGAAAATTTTACGTTGCTGTTTTGTTAAATTTTTTTACATTAATTATCAAGCAATACAAGAAAATTACATTTTATAATGGGGACACAGACATTAACACAATTCTGGCTGAGCTTCTTCCTCATTTCCACTATACATAGACTAGAAAAAAATGTTTTGGCAACGGTTCAAATTTAAAGAGCACCTACATTTTTTCACCCATTCTCAATCCTCCCCTTTCCACCCCCCAAACCCCCCAACCATTTTTTAAATTTTGTTTAAATCCAGTTATAATGACCTTTTTCCTGCAGTTTTTTGCACGGTCTACTTACATCACAGGTCCTTCTCTCTTCTTCTCTATTGGCAGTCGTCTTTCCCCCTTGATTAGGAGTCCTGTGAGCCCAGGCCACAATATTCCAGTCAGAGCTGCTTTTTTAAACACCCTGCACCTTGATTTAACCACTTCAAGTTCAGGACATTTTGAAACAGTCTAAGGATGTGAAGTGGTTAAAGCACTAAAACCATATGATCAACATGGCTGACAACTAGCACTTGCAGAAAGACATACAATCTCCCATTCCTCTTGTTTTGAGCTGCACAGTAGTTCCATAACAGTGTGGCCTTATCGTCCTGGAAGTATTATGCAACCCAGGGATCAGAGATCAACATCTACTGTAATCCAAGTCCACGACAGGTGTTTACTTTGTGACAAATTTATTTTAACCAGGAAAAGAATTAAGGCATATAAGTTGTATGGTTGCCAGACACTTGCCAGTTTAGTGGAAAACATGCATTCAAGCTCAGTAGCTAAACGTTTTGATAAGCTAATTTGTGAGTTAAGATGTCTAGAATTTTTCTTGCACAAGTTCTTTTTTTCAGGCCCAGCAGGTTGTAACTTATTAGTAGGATTCACGTTGTTTGGTTTATTTTGTTTTTGTGACCATGAAATTAAGCTTCATGGTATCGTGTGAGTAGAACACAAAGAACAGATGTTTTATTGCATCAGAAAGTTTTGTTATCAAATTAGCTGTTTTAGTGTTACATTAGAGAAGATGAAGGTCATAAATAATCACCAAAATATAAAATCACAGCATTCGTTTACAATTAAATGCCACAAGCAATTTTTATAGAGTTGTTATTTTTCTCATTACATTTGTGCTTCCTACAGTTCTACTTATTAGTCATAAAGCTTTGCAGGTTATGAAAAACATTACTTTTAATAATATTCCAGTATACATTCGTGTGACAGCTAAAATATCTAAATTAAAGTTATCAGTTATCAGCTGCCTAATCTATCGATAAAAAAAAGGACATAAACATTTATTGCTCAGCTTGAAAGATGGCAGAACATGTACTAAATCTGCTTCTAATTATAAGGGGGTTATTACAAAGTACTAAAAGGTACAATTTAATAAATGGCAATTGTCAATTTAAAGGTAAACTCTACTTTTGGTAAGAAAATAGATTTAATGTATTGCTACACAATCCATTTTCAAAGTTATTTTTATGAAAATGTACCTTTTAGTTTTAACTGCTACCAACCATGGTTTTATACAACAGCCAAAAAAGTTCACATGATGTTTGCTCTCATGACATGGCTTATGTAAATGTCTCAGAAGCCTGCACAGAGCATGAACATTGCAGGCATCACTTGAAATGTAATTTTTTGTGAGATGCTTCCTATACTGCGTTACTTGGGGGGTTTTGTTTATCACGCGGTCATGTTTATAAAATTGCATGTAATAGGTTACCTGCTATAGAATACATAATGATCATTCAAGAAACACATGCAATTATCTAGCAGATCAGTTACAGTAGTACAATGCTCCAAATCATTCACATTGTTAGTATAAATGACAATGTCTTTGATTCTAACTTTTGAATAGAGAAATATTATTTGCATATATTTACGTCTTTGCATGAATGTGTGCATTTTTGTTTACAGAAAATGATCTAGTAGACACATTTCCTTCCTCGTACAATTATTTTACTTGAACAATCAATGGTCATTTGTATACCTCTAGTATAAAGGCATGCTGAAGTTGCAGCTCTTCTTATTAAACCTTTGAAAATAACCCGTGCAGTCCTTCTTCTTCTGTTACGTTGACAATAACCATGAGAAAAAGGGAGCAGTGTAGTGTAGGGATCGTGTGTACAGGGCATTAGAATCCTGAGCAACCCACCTCACCTCTACACCAGGCCACATAGCAGCTGTATGGACTGCTATGGTGTTAGGTCCACCTGTGCCTGAATTCTTGATGCTACTCTATGCCTGGACACAGTGAATAAATATTCATTGTGGCCATGCCCAGAAAGCATTTAATTGTGATGCTGAGCTAACAGATTGAACAGATCCAGTTCAATAGACAGAGGAAAAAAGAACAAAAACAAAAAAACCCCACACAAATCGAAAACCCCTGAATACACTATCCTACTATCTCATAGTTGATCCAGAGGAAGGCAAAAAAAAAAACAATAAAGCATGATCCAATTTGCTCCAGAGGGGAACAAAGCCTACCTGATCCCCTAAGAGGCAATCGAATATTCCCTGGATCAAGCTTACCTATAAATATTAGAATCAAATTATATTCAGTGTATTTAGGAAAGAAACAAGGCCTTTTTTTTAAAACATTCAACTTTGTGGCAGATTTATTTTAAAGATAATCGTAGTCTTATTATTACACTTTGTGTTGTCTTTTGTACAGATAGAGGTTAGAAATGCTGTCTACCTGTCCTTTTTATAGTTTTACTCCCTGTCGCTGGGACTATACAGGGAAAACCTCCCCGGGGTTTTTTTTTGTTACTTCCCGTGTCTCTGTTGGAAAGATCTTCTTGCTTCTTGTCCTGGAGACCACAAAGGAAATGAAAGAAAATTATCTTCAGGTGTGGCAGACATCAATAAAAACTATATCACAGATCTAAACTTTCCTTATTCTATCCAGCTAAATAAATAAAAAATACATTGGTTGGAGTTTCCTGTTAATGAGTATGAGAACCAATACATTTTGAAGATTTTAAAGAGCAAGCAAGGAGGTGCGGACCATCTTTTGAACATGATTGCTATTGCAGCTGTGCAACTGCCTTTTTGCACCCAGGTAGCTCTGAAAAAAATTCAGATCTTATTGGGTAGTAGCACCTTACCTCTGTTCTATTTTAAATACTAATATGAGGCTTTATCCCAGATGCAAACTGTTACACATGCCTACAAGTCTATCACTATATTTCCCATATAAAATAATATACTGTATCTAATCATATACTCAGTAATCTGTTATAAGTGTAACGGGAATTCACACAAATAACTTTTCTAATTCGTTAAAATTCCATATACAGACACGGTCAATGGGTTGGCTTTTTTCTTGTACAGTGTCCTTTAACATTTCTTTCAATGAATGATGTAATTTGCCAGACATACATTCTACGTTTCATTGTATTTTTTATGCTATAATTTGATGTTCCAGTCTAAGTGGCTTTATTTAAATAATCTGAAATGGGCATTCTGGAATATTGGCTGGCACCCAGTTTTCTCATTGTTTTGTTCACCTCTGCATAAACACCCAGCTCTGGTCACCAAAAAGAGTAGACTTTATCTAAATGCGTTGAAATTCTTCTAATAGCAATTTGCCAGCTTAGATGATTCATCGAGCTCCCAGTTTCTATTGCTTGGATATCTTATTCAGCAAAATCTTTGCATGAAAAGTGGAGTAGAGAAATAAAAGATTAATTTAAAGGACCATCTGTATCCATGTTTTGCTTCAATTTAAGTGGTGACTTTTTAATCATACTGATGTGTTTTTCAAAGCCCACATTTTTCAAATCACAGTGTTGAATACATGCACGACAGGTATAATGTAAGACAGTGTCCTTTAAAAAGATGAGTTGTCAATGAAACATTCACTTGACTTGTATATTGAGAGCACATTTGACCGGTGTTTGTGTTGTTACTGTTTCAGTTTTTATCTGCCAGAAGTATCCTCTTTGATACATGTGCCACAGATTAAACTATATTGATTAAACTACAAGGTTATGGCAACATTTAATAGAATAAATTCTGAGGTACCCCAGTACACCTTTAATTGATCATCTCTCCCCTACCGCTGCTTGTCCCTAAGCTTTCAAAACTGAGCTCTGTCAGATAGGATGTGGGAGTGTGGTAGGGTGCCATATCTAAGCTGTTTTAAATACTGACTTTCAGAAAGTCATATTTTGGGGGTTCTGGTAGGGCACCGTGAGGAAGTAGGGGGAGGTATGCAGAGGCATTTTATTGTGTTTCCTATAAATACTATATACATTGACTTTCAGTGCTGTGAACAATGAATTTGATAGCTTTTGGTGCTGAGAATCAAAAAGTATAAAATTATCCCTTCCCATACTACTAGACACTGAACCTAAACCTGATCCTTAAAGTGTTTGTTAGGCCATTATGGGTGCTTTGTAGAATCCCCTCTGTCATAACCTGTTATATCACTCACTGCTGTTTTTTTATAAAACTGATGCAGCACAATACCTTATTTTGAAGGGCTACTGTGCACTCAACTGATGTCCAGTGCTCTCCTGCCCTACTCCGAGGACTGTAGAGGGAGGGGCTGAGGTTCCCTCTGACATCAGCTGGGAGGAGAGGAGGAGAGCCCCAGGCGGTCACATGACCGCTCAGCCTCGGTCTTCAGTAAGGTATTGTGCTTCTCCATTTTTATAAAACAAAGGGAGAGAGCGATATAAGAGGTTATAACAGAGGGGATTTGATTGTTATTTTGCATAGTATGGCAGCAGCAAGGGAGGGGCGAGGAGGACACAACTCAAAAACAGAGCTGACAAGCAGGGAGGGGCGAGAAGGACACAGCTCACACACAGAGCTGACAAGCAGGGAGGGGAGAGGAGGACAGTAGAGCTGCAGATAGCAGGGCTGCGGATGACTGAGGCACGTAAACTGACCACAGTGTCAGGGCTCAGCAGCTATGATACACAATGGTCAGTTTACATAGGGGAGGGTAGAAACTGGCAGGATCAGCCAGGTTTTTTAGGTGTTACAGGGGGACAAATGACACAGCACAAGCACTGTGCTGTATAAAATGCTTTAAAGGAGCAGGATCTTTTTTTTCAGGTTAACAAACACTTTAAGCTGTCTATGACACATAAACCTGCAGACTAAAGCAACAGCTTCACTTTAATGTTGCCAACACCAGCTGAATACACTTACCTTTTCCACCCTATGCTCTATATCAGTGATCATCAACCCTGTCCTCAGGGCCCACTAACAGGCCAGGTTTTATGTATTACCTTGGGGAGATGCAGACTAGAATACTGCAATCACTGAGCAGCAAATGATATCACCTGTGATGTATTTCAGTTATCTTGCAAACCTGGCCTGTTGGTGGGCCCTGAGGACAGGGTTGATGATCACTGCTCTATATGACCACTGGTAACAAAGAGAGGATACATTGTGTAAATTTCAAGTCATTACTTAGAGCTTACACAGGTCTGAGGAGTCTTTCTTTCCAGCCATGTGACAGCACTGAGTGCCTAAGTCACATGCACCCCATACCTGGAAGTACTGAATATTTCTTTTTGCTGCCAAAAAGATCGATCATGCACAAACAATTTAACGGAATATATTATAAGGGTATTACAGATAACCAACATATATTAGACCTTTTCATATGGTAATGTGAAGACATCGAATAGTAAAGTATCAAAATGCAGAATGTAGCATGTAGAGTACAAAAAGATATGCACATTGCTGCCATTAGGGTCCTTTCACACTGGGACGGGGGCGTTGTCGGCGGTAAAGCGCCGCTATTGTAAGCGGCGCTTTACCGTCAGTATGCGGCTGCTAGCAGGGCGGTTTTACCCCCTGCTAGCGGCCGAGAAAAAGTTTAAAACCACCGCAAAGCACCTCTTCAGAGGCGCTTTGCCGGCGGTATAGCCGCGCCGTCCCATTGATTTCAATGGGCAGGAGCGGTAAAGGAACGGTATACACTCCGCTCCTTCACCGCTCTGAAGATGCTGCTGGCAGGACTTTTTTTACCGTCCTGCCAGCGCATGGCTCCAGTGTGAAATCCCTCAGGGCTTTCACACTGGAATGAAAGCAGCGGCACTTTCGGGTCGGTTTGCAGGCGCTATTATTAGCGCAATAGCGCCTGCAAACCGCCCCAGTGTGAAAGGACCCTTAAAGTGAATATATTTCTTTGCCCTGCATAGGAAAAGCACAGGTTTAAGATAACCCAACCCTACAAAATAACCCTTAACCTTAAATTTAGCATTAACTTTGACCCCCTCCCTCCCCTTCCCAACTTTAACCATAATGCCCAATTTAATCCATTCAAATCCATATGTACCTTGCTCTTGTGAATGTATAATGCCAACTGATCACCTGATCACCATAACCACCTGGCTCCTGCACCAAAAACATTTGGCATCCAATCCCAAAAGTACCTGCTTTGGTTAAATCCTCATAATTTTGTAGTTTAGTTTACTAGTACAGATGTAAAAAATAGATTTTTTTAACATGAACATATTCAATTGTATTAAATTAACTTTAGATGTAAAAAAAAAATAGTTAAATGCATTGACGCTTCAAAAACATAGACATATAGATGCCCATCAGGAGTTCTTAGTAAATTTTCATTATTTCCAATGGGTCTGTAACATAGAAACCTTTAGCAGTGCTGGTCTCTGTAAAGTATTTTTTATACAGAAGGGCACAAAGTTCAACAAAATTCTTTAAACGCTGCCAACCTAGGTTTTTTTTTAGGCAATAAAGAGGGAGAAAAAAATGGCCTTGTGTCATTGGTCAGTGGGGGTGGGGATAACATCCTACTGTTGTTGTCAATGGGATGAATAATGTTCCCATTAATATTGTCTGTGTAATGAATAGTGCCCTATTAATAATGTTTTTTAGAGGAATTGTGCTCAATCCTTGGAGTCAGTGGGAGGAATAGTTCCTCATTAATGGTGTCAGTGGGAGGAATTGTGCCCCACTATTGGTGATAGACAGAGAATTAGTGCCCAAAGGACCAGTTAAATGCAAGCAAAGGCTATATCCAGCCCACAGGCCACAATTTAAGGACCACTGTTCTAAAATATCTGCAGTTTTATATTTGTACTTTAATTGTAATGTAGCTTATTGTTTTTCTTTCCATAGGATTAAGCAATGGGTTGACAAAATGCAAAATGATCTTGTAACACTAGCAAGAACAGCAAGTGGTGTGGATCAGCTAGCAGAGGTAAGTAAACAGCATTGCCTGCTTTGTAATTTACCTGCCAGTGCAGCAATTTCAATATACTGTATGCAATATGCAAAACTGTGCAGGACCAATGTTGCTTTTATGTTGTTTTTTATCATGTCATTCGTTCTGTATCGCCATAAGCACTGGGTGTATACACTGAGCGGGAGATGTGGAAGATATGTATGAGCACCGAGAATAACAGGAAGCCTTTTTAGACCCAGCTCAGTTCATACAATATGGATAGTAAATAGGCAGGTTGTAGTGGCCTTTTTAAAGAACACTCCAAGTTTGTTGAGAAAACAAAATAGATTGAGATTTATTTTATATTTACAGTTTTTAGGAGTTGCAACCATGGGAGCAGCACTTGGCTTTTGAACTTAAGGCCAGAATTTCCACTCCCCTGCATTTTAACTTGTGTTGATAAACTTTATTTTTTTAAGACTCCTTCCTGTATGTGTGCTGAGATGAGTATTATCTTCCTGAAGGTTAGGCATTGGCCCTCAGCACATCCACAAATGCATGAAATTGAGTACAATCTCATTCTCACCTAAGTGAGAAAGGAGCACAACAAAGTCAAAAGCACTTAAAAAAATATTATCTTATTGTGGGATAGGGATGTAGCTGGAGCAAATACTTGTCTTTTGGGGTGAAGGTCCTGTTTAGATATCTTCACATCATCCAGATGCAACATTGGTAATTGATTATTGTAGCACCATAAAAGGTCAATCACTTCATAATTTAAAGAACCAATTCAGCCACTAATTCAATATAGTAATACATTGCAAGATATTGGATAGTATGAAGAAATTATAACATTCTAATGGCCTTTACTGGAACTTACAGTATATAGCTACATAATCTGAATTGATATCAACTAATGATGGTATATATTTATATATTTTATGGGGACAAGTTTTGTATTCTAGAAGCTTGATGGTAAAAGTCACCTCATATGCAAGTAGATTTACTTATATGCAAGATACACACATATGTTGAAGCGACAGAAAACAACCGTTTAAAATGGCTGATGGATTCTGACTCTGGCACCGCATGGAGTAACAGTATTTTTCTGTAGCCCCAGCTGAGCCCACACAACTCTCTCCTACAAAGCCAGGTGGCAGCCACCCAACACCCAATCTCTCCCTGCCTTACACAGTTACATTGGTGTCTCCCATCCCAAGAGCAGAGGATGAGAGCTCTTGTGAGAAGATAGCACAGGTGGTAGCATGTCTCCTGTCTCCCACCATTACCACAGCAGTGGATAAGGCAGTGACTGCTGGTCTTGAACAGCTGATGAAGGAGCTGAAAGAACAATCACAGCAGATTTCTGAAGCAGCACATTGGATCTCCACACTGGTGGATGAACTCTTGCAAACCTGCACAACCATCCAGCAATATTCAACAGCTCAACAAACTTACTAGAGCAAGTAGAAGACCTGGAGAACCAATCCAGGAGACGTAATTTGAGAGGAATAGGTCCCTCTGGGGACTTTGCTATTATCATGTTAGAGGCAGAGAAAGCCTTTGATAACGTCAGCTTTCAATGTCTTTTTTTTTAGTTCTCTGCAAACTGGGATTCTCAGGTCCCCTTTGTACTCATCTCTTATAGCTAGGGTGGTAGCATCAGGTTATTTGTCTGAGAGTATTGAACTACACAAAGGAACCAGGCAGGGGTGCCTGCCTTCTCCCCTTTTTTTTAATATCACACTAAAACTGCTTTCCAGATACCGCACTGGCAAGGCAATGGGACTTTCCCCCTACTGTATATATCAAAGTATTTGCCTATTTATGATAACCCTATGTTCCCTCAAAGTACTCAACATGGAGCTTTTTCCATCTGAGAAGTAATGGACTCTTATAGGTCCTGTCAATGCTTGAGCTGGACTCTGGTATTCTAAAACCATTTAAGGGCCTTATTAAAGTCTTTGGACTGCCAACTCAATACTTTTATATACTTTTTATACTATCTACAATGCTTTGATTATGTCAAACCTTGTTGTCCAGGTAAGTCAAGAGATTCCATCTCTCCCTGATAAGACTGCCTGATCCAAAAACAATCTTTCTCATTTTTGGATATCTATCTACTCATAGTTTACAAGACCGCTCGCTTCCTCATCTGTCTCCAACTGGAATAAGGATTTTCTTTACTATGCACTTGCTGACAAACTCATTGATTGATTTAATAAAGTACAGACACTTGTGACCAATGAGCTTTGGAGAGAATCTTATTTCAAGTTACTTCATAGGGCCTATATTCCCTTTATATCAGCAACAGATAATACTCAGGTGTCTACCTGTGTGGTTCTGTGCAGTTCCAGTAGGCCCTCCCATATGCTCGTTTTCTGGTTGTGCCCTTTATTCACTAATTTCTGGGACCAGGTGGTGGGTCTTATATATGAAGTAACCAACTGCTCTATTCCTAAAGATCCCTCATTACTATTTAGTTATAGTTCTCCAGCTCTACATCTTACCATAGATCGTTCGGGGAGATCCCCCCAATGTGCCTGCTGAGCTATACTTAAGAAGTGGACTTCCTCTAACGCTCCTGTTATCTCTGATAGTAAAAGGGAGCTAAAGAAACAAATGTACAGGGAGCAGCTGGACATGGAGTTGCAAAACTTTATTTCCACCAGTACATTTTGCCTCTAAATGGCGCACCCTTATAGAATGTACCTTGTCAGATTCAGAAATAACATCTCTTTTATCCTCTTTACGATATACAGATTGGTATGGCCAATTGTCTTCTCATGCCTCTTAAACCAGCTGGTCATCACCATCTCATCTTCAAAGCTGACCTGCCTATCTGTCTGAAAGTCTATGAACTATATACTTGATTCTAACCAGGATTGCAGTCTCTCTTTTGGTTGCTTCTTTACACATTGCATTTGTAGTTTATCTAACTATCTAGTTGGTTGTTTGTTTTGCAGTCCCCCCCTTCTTTTTTCCCTGATTACCTCCCACCCCACTCCCTCTCCTTCTTCCCCCACTCCCCTCCTGACAAATGTACATATGTATGTATACATACATATGTATAAATGTTCTTGGTTTTAGTCTGGCTTTCTCATGTATCGCCCATTTTTTGGGGTTACCCAGGTAACCCAACATCCTTGCCTCATTTCTAAATTTAAACATTTTGTTCATTTTGTTTGTATTTTATTTTGGTAAAGCTAGATTCCATGTTGTGTTGTATCCAAATATGTATCTTGAAGATTTGATGTATCGATGTCCACTTTTCTTTATAAAATTCTCTAAACATTTATTGAAAAAAGGGTCCGATAAACATTTTGGGGTTGATTTACTCAAGAGTGCAAAATCTGGTGCAGCTGTGCATGGTAGCAGATCAGCTTCTAACTAAGATAAGCTTGTTCGATTAGGCTTTGCCTGCACCAGATTTGCACTCTACAGTTTTAGTAAATCAACCCCTTTGTATTAGCAATGGTGGGGAACTGGTTGAAGCAAAACTAATCTTTAACTAGCAAAGGTCAAGAAAAGTTCTAATAGGTTGATACAACACCAAGAGTATTAAACAGCAGATGTATCACAAGTCTAAGGTCAACCAGCAGATTGAATGAAAAAAATGGTCCGATTTCTTTATCCACACATTTGTCAGAATACACTGATTAGTGCTGCAGTCTGTTGCCTGCAGCTCTGATTGAACAGAAATAAAGCTGGGACTAACCGTGACTGGCATGATTGTGGTGACCTCTTTACATGTTCATATTGTAAACTCTGCATAGCAACATATCTTCCTGGTTCGTAATAATGATAGAAAGCAAATGGTGTAGCTGGTACTGTTGTGTGGTTATGTTCTTTTGATGTGTGTATATCCATATGAGATAAAATCTCCAACTTGCATTTTTTAATTATATGGTTTAATACATTTTTTTTCTCTCAACTTCATTAGTAACAATCCTCTATGTGATAATGGTGACAGGTGCTGTTTATGGGGATACCAAGGGCCTTTACCTCCAGCCAGTGCAGAATCCCTTCAGTAATCTCCTGTTTATCAGGTACTACTGGGATTTGACAGCTGTAAATGTTGAGGTCCTTAGAGAAGGGCCCTTTCAAGTTAATTTAGCTTGTACGAGATCACTGGATATGAGTTTATTGATTTTCCCCTGCTCTCCATCCTGCTTCCACCTGCAGAAGTCCTTAGCTCACAAAGGACAAGTTTAGCCCAGGGAGTGAGTTGGGCAGTGTTTTTTTCCTGGGCATAAACCAGAAGCAGCTGGGCACAGCTATGGGAAAAAAATCCTTGGGGAGAACACTAGGGTAAATTCCAAGGACGACTATGATCACACTATAGGGAGTAAAAACCTTACTGGCAGAACACCTATGATAAACTTCAAAGAGCAACATTCCACCCCATTCACCTTCTTCAACACAACTGTAAGCAGTAAAAAAAATAAAAAACTTTCAGAAGAGCTATAACCCTTTTAATACTTATTTTACTCTGCAAAACATGACTTTCATATTGTAAGTTACCTATTTGGGCTTTTTAGAGTTTTTACATTCTTTGATTTAAAAAAGAAAAGTCTAACAATTCATTTATATTTTATCTTCATAAAGTCAACTAAAGTTAATATTTTATCACCCCTGTATGTTTTACAGAAGTGCGAGGCAACAAATCTTTTGTGTGTTTTTGCGGAATAGATATGTGTGGAATCAAAACCAGGAATGAAAGCTAACAGCAGTCTAGCTTGCAGTATGTTGACCTTTACAGCGTTGGAAGTACCGCATGAAAGGACTTCCCAAGACACAGTACTTGAAACCCGCACGGTTCTGAGCCACACTGTGATGTATACTAATTACTCCCGGTTTTACTTTGGCCTGGCAGCAGCAAGGACTAGCTACACACAGAGGATAGTGTTAATAGGGATCCTGTGTATTTCCTCTGAGTTAAAACATTTCAGTAAGGGTTTGAGTTCTAGTAATTATAACCTCGGGAAGAAAATCTTCATAAATGTAATGAAAATGGATTGCTTAAAGCTGTATTGATCACTTTGGCAATAGTCTTCAACAAACAATAGCTTTGTTGCTTCCAAGCATATTAATGGGTAATGTCAGCCAAAAGCTTATGATCTAATTTTCTCATTCTAGCCCACGTCATTTCTCATTGCTCATCTTATTCAATGAAATTATATACTGGGCCATCTCTGTCTGTCTTTTTTCATCTTGTTATAGCCAACTGGCATTCCTTACCCTTCTCTGTCTATCATTTCCTCACTGAATCTTACAATCCTTTCTCTATAGTTATTGTTAATGCCTGCATGTTCTCTTGTCACTGAAGATTTTTCTGCTAGTTAGTTCACTACAGTATGTTGTACAGTAGATTATGCACAGTGGTGCTATCTTCAATAAAATATTTAGAGTGCAATTGTATCCAGAATTATCCAGATATCCCCAAAATTTTTTTAATCTAGTTTATTAATTCATTACAAAAAACAAATGGATACTGCGTTCATCAGCTTACAGACAACGCTGTAGTTCCTGTGTAAACACGTTTTAACCACTTAAATGGGTTGTAAACCCTCATATTGTTTTCACCTTAATGCATACTATGCATTAAGGTGAAAAAACACCTGGCAATCACTGGCACCCCCAGCTCCCCTGTTTTACTTACTTGAGCCCCTACATCTCTTTGGCGGGGATGCGCTGTCCCTCTCTCCACAGGGACCTCTCTCCACGGCTCTTGATTGGATAGATTGATAGCAGCTCAGCCATTGGCTCCCCCCCCCACTGCTGTCAATCGAATCCAATAATGTGGGTACCGGGGGTGGGGCCTAGTCTGGCATTCTTGTCTGTGGACACAAATGCTGGACTCGGGAGCGCTCCCTCAAGGTAACCCCCTCGGTAGAGTGCTTCTCCTAGGGGGTTATCTGATGCAGGAAGGAGCCACGAGAGCCGCGGGGGGACCCCAGAAGAGAATGTTTGTGGCCACTCTGGGCAAAACAAGCTGCACAGTGGAGGTAAGTATGACATGTTTGTTATTTAAAAAAAATAAAAAAAAAACGATGCTTTACAATCACTTTAAGGACCCAGCCTTTTTCTGACATTTGTTGTTTACAAGTAAAAAATCAGTATTTTCTGCTAGAAAATTACTTAGAGTCTTATATATATATATTTATATTTAGCAGAGACCCTAGAGAATAAAATGGCAGTTGTTTAAATTTTTTATGTCACATGGTTTTTGCATTTTTCGAGCACAATTGTTTGGAAAAAAAACACCTTTTCTAAATTTTAATGCAATAAAACACAATATTGTGACAAACAACGTAAATTTTGCTATCCATATACAATGATTTAAAACCCTTTACAGGTCACCACTTTAGATGTACAGAGGAGGTCTAGTGCTGGAATTACTGCCCATGATCTAATGTTCACGGCAATCCCACATGTGTGGGATGGTTGCATTCAACTTTGCAAGCTAGAATTGGGGGGCGGGGGCACTTTCATTTTTTTTTTTTAATTATTAATATATATATATATATATATATATATATATATATATATATATATATATATATATATATATATATATATTATTTTTGATTTAAATTCTTTTCTTTTTTATCACTTTTATTGCTGTTACAAGGAATGTAAACATCCTTGTGACAGCAATAGGCATTTGACAGGTACTCTTTATGGAGGGATCGGGGGTCGATAAGACCACAAATCCCTGCTTTGCACTTTAAAGCATTCAAAACGCAAATTTTTTACCATTTTCAAAAAATGGTGCCGTTAGGATGCTGGTAAACCGGAAGTGATGTCATGTCATCGCTTTCAGGTTACCATAGCGATTACCCTATCAAATCCGATCCCGGCAAGCCACGGAAGACGGCAGGAGGGGGGCATTCCCTCCGGCTGCTTTTAATAACAACCAAGTGGCTGGCTAGCCACTCCAGTTGTTATTACAAGAGAGCTGACCATCGGCTCTAAAAATCAGTACCAGGGTGATGCCTGCTGTACCCCGGTACAACCAGTTGAAATCAAATGATGTACCAGGTACGTGATTTTGCGTCAAGTGGTTAATGGGCAAATGCAGCGTTCTTTGAAAAACAATCTGATGCACTTCTGAGATCATTCAGAATTCACTACAATGAGGTCTTGCTGTATGGTCTGATCCACTGTTCTCTTCTGCATGCTTCTGTTTCCGAACCTCTGAAAGTCCCTGGCAGAACACCAGCTGGCCCTTAAACTCTTCACCCTGGGAGATCCATTGTCACCTGCTCACATGTGAGTTGACTTCATTCACCATTGTGATAGAGTCTAATTAGTTTAGAATCTTTCTACCACAAATGTGAGCGTTACAGAACATTGTAGGGCATGCACACTTATGTCTATGTAGACTCGGTAAACATTGTTTTAAAAATAAGAAAAGCGACATTTTAGGTAATGGCTTTATTTATGTACAACATATGTCCAAACTAAGGAAACTAATGTGGGTGTGGGGCTTCATTTTATTGCCCAGAACAGAGGGCACTTCTAATATCATACTTGTTGCTTATGATTTCTGAATATATCTAATGCTATAAAGTACTTTTATTTAAAGCCATCCAGCTTTGATGTTCATTCGTGTGTTTATCCAGGCCCAGAGGGGCAATCTACAATTCTCTTTTTTTCCAGAAGGGATGAACTGTCTATGGCTAAGAATCTCACAGAAGTTCCACATCAGCTGTAAATACTCTGTCAGGACTTTTTTAATGAAACATTTTTTACTCAATTCTTTGAGTTCTTCTTCATAAAACAACAACATTCATTCCCACTTTTAACAACAACATTCATTCCCACTTTTACACATTTTCTACCAGAACAGTTAATAAATGTGTTAAGTTTTAGTCAGATAAACTAATATAGACTGATGTATTTGATATGCTGAAGCTGATTTTAGTCTTGATGCCTTGAGGAAGGGGACTCTGCGTGAAATATACAATAAAATGTATTGCAAAAAATGCATAAAAGATTGTGCTATACAATGAAAATCATAAATGCATGCTACTAATATCCTTCAAACATATGTTCATGCAGTGCCTTGCCCTTTAATTCGGCCTATAGCTCTCAACAGCTCTTCTCCAGATGTGTAAAAAACTCACTCCACCTCAGATAGACCTTGGAACTTCTCTTACACCAATCAGCTCCTCCTTAGTCAATATTAAAGAATATATATATATATATATTTTTTTTTTTAAAACATGTCATACTTACCTCCTCTGTGCAGTTGGTTTTGCACAGAGTGGCCCCGATCCTCCTTTTCTGGGGTCCCTCAGTGGCGGTCCTGGCTCCTCTTCTTGAATGCCCCGTCGGAGAAGCGCCCTCCCTCGGGCGCGTTCCCGTGTCCTGCTGTTACATCTATTGACAGAGACAGCAGGACTCGGCCTCGCCCAGCTCCCACGTCATTGGATTTGATTGACAGCAGCAGAAGCCACTGGCTGCGCTGCTATCAATCTATCCAATCAGGACACGAGACACTGGCTGGAGCTGGTGTGCTTGTTCCCGGCGCGGGAAAGACAGAGTTCAGGTAAGTAAAACGGGGGCTGCTACACTAAAGGAGGTTTTTCACCTTAATGCATAGAATGCATTAAGGTAAAAAACCTGGAAGGTTTACAACCCCTTTAAAGACCATCATTGTGTAGTATTTTATTTTTAACCTTAATAAACTTTATTAGCCCCAGAAAGCTTAAAACCAATGGAAATACACTCACAAAGAGAAGTGGACATAATGGAAACCTTAAAACAACATTTCCCCCTCAGCATCATATCCACAATAGTAAACCTGCGAACGTCTGGTTTCCGGTTATTGTGTGATGACATCATGTAGTATTGTTTATGCAATCTATGTAATATGTATTAATAATATTGTTACAATGGACATTATAGAATACTGATGACTTCTCTTCGCATGATATGATTTTTGCACAAGGCCACTCGGTCATTAAATATTAGTGTTGACAATAGTGATCTAACACTGCGGAGGTAGTTTAGCTCAAAACAAGGATTTTCTATTTGGTTCCCTGGCAACTAAATCAGATACCATTCCTTATCATGTCAGTTCTCTGGTGGGAATTGTGTTCTCTATTTTTTTTTATTTTAGGGAGTCTTTTAATATCTCAGTAGCAGAGACTTTCCTTAGCTGTGCACAATATGGCTGTTTTACATGGATTTCATCAGTGTTTTATACCCTTGCTTGGTATGGGCTGCATGCACTACTTTTGGGAACTCTCTGCAACTGTATCACATGGTACTTCTGTACCATACGATCCAGTGCGAGCAAACACACTGGAGTAATATTAAAGTAAAACTATAGCCAAAACTTTTTTTTTCATTTTGGATAGAGCAAGGAAGGGTTATAACCCCTGTCAGATTTTTGCACCATCTGTCTCCCATTGCAGAGATTTCCCTTCACTTCCTTTCCCATAGACAAACAGGAACTGAGAGGAAATCCCTGCAATTTAAGGGAATGCCTTGGGGACCCCCATGTCAACAGAACTAATGTCCCCATGGGAAGATTTCCTCTCTTTTACTTTTCTAGGGACAACCCAAAATTTGTTTTTGTTTTTTTTATTCACTTTCAATGATAATGGTAAACAGGACAAATAGAACGGGTGAATCTCCCTAACGGGGGCACAGACAGCAATAAAAACTGACAGGCATTCTAATCCCTCTCCACTCCATCCAAAACTAAACAAAAAGTTTTGCCTTTAGATATACTTTAACTTAATATTGACACCAGCTGCAGATCACAACTGCAGGGCATTTTGATCATGGTTTGGGAAATGCGCACAGAATGCTGGTTTTTCCCACATCACCTTCTAGTGTGAACGGGCCCTTACAATCTCTTGTGCCAAAGTCCATAGACTTTTGTTGCTAGCTAATAAAATACTTGTCTTTTATTATTTTGGGCAGAATTCAAAATAACTATTGCAATCAATATTTTGTAAGAAATTACAGATAGCAAATTTCACTTTATATTTTTCCAGATTACCTACTATGCCATGTACGAAATTCTTATAATGTTTGTTTTTAAGCAAACTACAATGTAGTAGCTTTAACAGCCCCCAGAGAATGGAGAATCAAGAGCAGCCATGCTCTGAGGAGACAGTTATTGACTGACCTATATGAGTTTGAGACATCTTTCCCCAAGAAGGCCAGAATAACATTTAAGCTAACCAAAATTTAAAACTCAGAGGAAACTCAGAATAAAAAGTAAAAACACAGTTATAATATTACTTTGTCTCTTCTCAGAAGTGTTGGAGCATTGTTACCTGGTTTAAGGGTAAAGCTAGACTATACACAGTACAACATCTTTACTATAGAATGAAAAAAAAAAAAAAAACTATAGTCCTTTTGTTGGTTGTAATAAGTAGGTTGAAAATATTGACTTATCTTTAGCTGTAGTAGAAAAATTTGAAATGCTCAAGTATCAAATGAAACTTATGCTGAGAGAAACATGGAGTCTAATGTGGCTGAACTACTAAAAATGCCAGCTGCATGGCTCCTTTTCAATGCTTTAAGTCACCAACCCGAAACACAAATGCAGAAGATCAGAAAGTGATAATAAATTCAAATTTTCTTGACATCATTTCTTCCAATATGGACACTTGTTTCAGTGACAGCTGTCTAAGGCTTCATGTACACACAGCCTACTTTGACCAGTTGCGCAAAACATGGCAAAATCGCTTTGCAATATTGCAGCGGTTTGCATTTTCCAGTGTTCCTATCCTGAACGCAATTCTTCCATGTTCAGGAGAGGGAGGTTGAGGAAGGTTGAAGCTCCCCTAACCGCAGCAGCTCCTAAACTCTGGTAAAAGCCTATGTGTACATTGACACATAGGCTTTTATGAAGTTGAGTATAGGAGCTTTGGCAAAAAAAAACGGCAAAAGCTCCTAAACTCAAGTGTAGAAGCTGTAGTGTACATAAAGCCTTAGGGGGGATTTCCCCTCAACTTGAGAGAATTCCTTCTGTCTTTGACATGGGAAATAATGTAAAATCACTGACAGGGGTTCTAGCCATCCCATTTTCCTCTCTTATGCCGCGTACCCATGATCGGAATTTCGGCCCGCAAAAGACCGATGAGATTTTTTCGTGTGTATGCTACATCGGACTTTTGCTGGCTGAATTCCAGCCAGCAAAAAATGAAGAGCATGTTTTTAATTTTTCGGTCGGAAAAAGTTCCTATCCGAAAATGCGATCGTCTGTGGCACGTCTGTGGCAATTCCGACGCACAGAATCCCTACGCATGCTTGGAAACAATTCAACGCATGCTCGGAAGTATTGAACCTCATTTTCTCGGCTCATCGTAGTGTTGTACGTCACTGCGTTTTTGACGGTCGTAATTTCAGCGAACTTTTGCGTGACCGTGTGTATGCAAGGCAAACTTGAGTGGAATCCCTTTGGAAAAGCCGTCATATCTTTTTCCGATGAGAAATCCGCTCGTGTGTACGCGGCATAACTAACAAAAAGTTTTAACTACAGATACTCTTTCGGGGCTATTTACAAATGTTTTTACTCAAGATTTACACATTTTTCTAATTAGATTATTTTAGAAAATGTATGACTCCAGAAACTAAATACATGAAATGGGTAAACATTGTATGTATCTTGAGTGAAATTCATTTCTAAATAGACCACTTCAAGTGCTTTTATAATGCATTGAACCACAGGTTACTTTAGCCTGCCAAGAGTGCTGAAAGATTCAAATACTAATTAACTAAGACAGTAGAATACCTTAAAACTATCGTAGGTAGATAACTCCTTTTTTCAATAATTTCATAACAAAAAAAAAATCAGATTAAAATGTAGGTGCAAGAACACCAGATGCTTGTTCTCTCAACCAAACTGTCAAGCCATCAAATGTCTGGTATCATAACTGATCACATGTGTAGCACCATGGCAACTGCAGATCAAACAGAGGTACTTCCGTGGCTGTAAAGGATAGGAGGGTTCAGTTCTGCTTCAGGGTTTATGTTACCCAGAGAAATCAAATTACCCTAATGTCTCTTAGTATTTCATGTTAAAGTGTAGAAATCTTCAAAAAGCTAAATACAATAAATTATAAATAATATACCTACACTATATTACCAAAAGTATTGGGATGCCTGCCTTTACACGCACATGAACTTTAAAGTGATTGTAAAGGCCAATTTTTTTTAAAATTTAAAATAACAAACATATCATACTTACCTCCACTGTAAAGCTCGTTTTGCACAGAGTGGCCCCGATCCTCGACTTCTGGGGTCCCCCAGCGGCTCTCACTGCTCCTCTTATCAGATAACCCCCTAGGAGAAGCGCTCTCCCGTGGGGTTACCTTGCCGGCGCGCACCCGAGTCCAGCATTCAGCGTCTATAGACATAAATGCCAGACTCGGCCCCGCCCCCTGGCACCCGTGTCATTGGATTTGATTGACAGCAGCGGGAGCCAATGGCTGATCTGCTATAAATCTATCCAATCAAGAGTCGGGACACCATGCAGAGAGGGACAGCATGTCTCCGCCGAGTGAAATACGAGGCTCAGGTAAGTAAAGCGGGGGGCTGGGGGGCCAGTGATTGCCAGAAGTTTTGTTCACCTTAATGCATAGGATGCATTAAGGTGAAAAAGCACAAGGGTTTACAACCCCTTTAAATGGCATCTCAGTCTTAGTCCGTAGGGTTCAATAATGATTTGGCCTACCCTTTGCAAGCTAGTCAAGTTCCTCCAGCCCCATCCATGTCTGTCTTTATGAACCTTGTTGGTGCACTGGTTCACAGTAATGTTGGAACAGGAAGGGGTCATCCTCAAACTGTTTCCACAAAGTTGGAAGCATGAAATTGAAAAAAGAAAAATGTCTTGGTATGCTGATGCCTTAAGAGTTCCCTTCACTGGAACTAAAGGGCTGAGCCCAACCCCTGAAAAATAACCCCACATCATAATCCCACCTCCATCAAATTATTTGGACCAGGGCACAAAGCACGGTCCATAAAGACATGGATGAGTGAGTTTGGGGTGGAGGAAATTGACTCTCCTGCACAGAGTCCTAAACTCAACCCGATAGAACACCTTTGGGATGAACTAGAGCAGAGACTGCGAGCCAGGCCTTCTCGTTCAATATCAGTGCCTGACCTCACAAATGCACTTCTGGAAGAATGGTCAAACATTCCCATAGACACACTCCTAAACCTTGTGGACAGATCTTCCCAGAAGAGTTGAAGCTGTTATAGCTGCAAAGGTTGAGCCAACTCAATATTGAACCTTACGGACTAATGCCCCGTACACACGGTCGGATTTTCCGATGGAAAATGTCCGATTGGAGCGTGTTGTCGGAAATTCCGACCGTGTGTGGGCTCCATCGGACATTTTCCATCGGATTTTCCGACACACAAAGTTGGACAGCAGGAGATAAAATTTTCCGACAACAAAATCCGTTGTCGGAAATTCCAATCGTATGTACACAAATCCGACGGACAAAGTGCCACGCATGCTCAGAATAAATAAAGAGATGAAAGCTATTGGCCACTGCCCCGTTTATAGTCCCGACGTACGTGTTTTACGTCACGGCATTTAGAACGATCGGATTTTCCGACAACTTTGTGTGACCGTGTGTATGCAAGACAAGTTTGAGCCAACATCTGACGGAAAAAATCCTAGGATTTTGTTGTCGGAATGTCCGAACAAAGTCCGACCGTGTGTACGGGGCATAAGACTGGGATGCCATTAAAGTTCATGTGCGTGTAAAGACAGGCGTCCAAATACTTTTGATAATATAGTGTATGTGTGAGTTGTCATTAGGTAGAAGTGTCTGGATCCCAAGACTGGTTGAACAGAATTCAGATGTCTTGGCAGGTAAAATGGTTACTATTGTTATTTTGGGCTTAGTTGCTTGTCTGGAGGTCAGCTTTAAAGTATATGTAAAGCCTCACTTTGTAAAATAACCCATTTAATTTAAAATAGAAATGAAAGGCAAAACCTTTATGTGTACATATACAAAAACATTACAAATTCCCTTTTTTAAAATGACCACATTCCCTCTGTTCTCAGCTGCATAAGAGCTGGGAAAGGAGAAAAAGCAGCACACTGATCTACCAAGTGAATGGCTACGCTGAAGGGGCATGTCAGGACACGTCTGATCATTGGAGGAGAGCACACAGAATTCCCAGCACAGCTAGAGAACTGACCACAGTGTCTTCTCTTGCTTAGTGTGGTCAGTTTTTAATAGAAAAGCAGAGGGACTGGAAGGAACACCAGGAAGTTCACACAAAGTAAGCAATACAAGGAGAACAGGAGACTTTTTCATACAAGTACAAGGTACAGCAAGCACATATCAGGAATATGAAATGTTGGATTTACATACTCTTTAATTCTATACAATGGACTTGGTGCCTAGACTGTGCGCACTGAAGTATTTATAATTTCTGAACAAACATTCAAATAACTTTAAACTAGCCCTCATTCACCTCTGGAACTATAGGCAATGTGGAGAAATTCCTTATCAAAATTCACAATAGAGGCACAGAATTCCCAGCAGATCTTGGCAGCCTGTTAGCCTTCTGATGTAAACATCTAGTAGGTGTATATAAGCTGCAAGAAAGCCACGGAAATACAACTTCAGAGTCTTTGTTGTGATCTTTAAGAAACTTTTAAAATGAATTAGTTCACAATAAAGCTACATTTAGACAGATGATTAGCACATCCTGCAATTTCCAGTAGTAGGAATGGCAAATTCATTGTGTCTGAAATGACTGGTGTGAACAAATAGTCGCTAATAGCTGTGGCCACTGACGGCATGTCACTATTTTGTGTGGGCTGAACAGCAATTGCACATGCTTTTCATTCCAGATGCAGGATTTCGCAGATTCCTGCCACTGGAATGTAGCCATCTGAATGTAGCCTACAAGCAGAAGGTGAGGTGAGAAAGCTTTTTTAAAGTTGTTTAGTAGTTGGTAAGTAGTTTAATGTTCAAAGTCTGAGCACATGTGTACTTCAAAGTATAAGTGTAGACAAGCTAAATATAAAGTTGAAATGCTATTGACTTATCAGTCATAAAATATGTGTTCTATTCAATTTGTTTTCTAATCAGTCACTAATCAGTTGCTGTATAAAAATGTGAACATTTATTTTTTTGACTGCAGTCACAGCAAGACATATTGATCAAGGCTGTGATTGGATATTATCATCCCTGTGTTGCTTCCTCCAGTCAGCAATTCTGTGCAATGCATGGTTATAGCATGATTGGCTAATGGTGCTGCTTCTTTTTCTTCTAGTTAAAATGTTGTACAGTGAATTACACAAGGCTGGTTTTACTAAATACATAACTGGTTTTATTTTCCTATATATATTTGTCTACCCTTAGACTTGAATTTAGTGAAGTAAGGGTTTATTGGCTTTGGTTTGGTTAATTGAAGTAATTCTGTGAGGGCTTTTCCTTGGACAGTAACCCAGCATTATAAGCACACTGGAGCAATTCAAAGATGCCACCACTCACAATACCACCACCCTCTTTTACAGGATGAGTCATGGCATTACCACAGCTTTGAATGGAAAAGAGTCACACTCCGCTGGGTAAAGGCCTAGTTACAGTCAACACTGCACGTCATAGTCCAAATTCATTGTCAATCATAAAGTGTAAATATAAAAATAAAAATTGTATTATTTATGCTAGTAACAATGATTACCTCTGCCAGCATACTTCACATTCTATGTCTATGTATTTGCTTATGTTTCCGAATGAAGACATTCTAAAGCAGCCCTTCTCAAACAGTGTTCTGTGGAACTCTAGGGTTCCTCCAGAGGTTGGTCTCAGATAAGTAGCCACTGAAACCAGTGTTGCTTTTAGCTATCTATTAGGGGTGGGGGGTTGTTTCCAATGACCACAAATGTAAGGAGCATTTTTTTCCCAGTGACCATCACGCTACAGCCCATGTACCATGAGCCCATGTACCATGAGCTGTACCATGTACCATGAGCTGTAGATACAGTATTTATTACCAGGGGTTCCCTGACACTGGAAAGTTTTTTAAAGGGTTCCGTTCATGTTAAAAATGTTGAGATAGGCTGTTCTAAGGCATGAAAGAAACACAGATATTCTGTGCAACTGGTTTCCTTTATAGAGGCATTGTATCCCCAAACAAGATTATTCTAAGGCATGAAAACAAATGGGAATCTTGAGCACTGTCATGGAGGTAGTCCATAAAGATGAAATTATATGACTGTCTAACTACCCTGAGCAAAGAACAATGTTAATTATCAATAGAGCATCCTGTTGGTTAAAAACTATATTATAATATTGTATTTCTTGAGCAGGATAACCTCCTAAAGTAATAATGAAAATGTGTGCAAAAATAAAAATAGTCAAATTCTGGGGAAAAAAAAATGTTGAGTATGCTGTATTCATTTTGCCTCCTAGTATTCTCTCCCATTGCAGCCTAAATTGCCATAGGACATAATTAGCAGATGGAATTCCTGTAGGCAGTTTCATATACTTGTTGAATGATCTTTCATTCTTTCTTAACGCTAGTAAGATGGGTCATGCTGTCAAAGTACTCAAGTGGAAGACTCTGATAAGTGCGATAGTGGCATTTGTCCAAAGCACTGAGTACCAATTAGTTGTTTAATTGATGGAAGAGATTTAGAAAGGATGAGGGATGTGTACTGAGGGAAAAGTTACAGTGAACTCTTTTATAAGCATTTCACAGAAACATGTCAAGCTGACATCATACTTGTGAATTTTCCCTGAGTATTAGTGCTGAAAAATAAAACTGGAGAAGAAAGAATAATCCCATTCAAACCGAAGTACTGTGATAACATTAATTACCTTCACTAAATATTTAATAACAAATGCAGGAAAAACGTACTGGCTGTATGTAAACCATATCCATAATCCACACTTTTCACTTATTTAGCTATATAAGATTATGGCCTAATCTGTGACAATTAGATATTTGGCACTGGATTACCAAGGGGTTCTAAAAGCTGTTTTATAACAATATTAATGAAAAAAACAGTGATTGTATGATTGGATCCCCACCAACCAACAATATCTACACACAGAGTTATGCCCTGTACACACGGTCAGATTTTCTGACAGAAAATGTGTGATAGGACCTTGTTGTCGGAAATTCCGACCGTGTGTGGGCTCCATCACACATTTTCCATCAGAATTTCCGACACACAAAGTTTGAGAGCTTGCCATAAAATTTTCCGACAACAAAATCCGTTGTTGGAAATTCCGATCGTGTGTACACAAGTCCGACGCACAAAGTGCCACGCATGCTCAGAATAAATTAAGAGACGAAAGCTATTGGCTACTGCCCCGTTTATAGTCCCAACGTACGTGTTTTACGTCACCGCATTTAGAACGATCGGATTTTCCGACAACTTTGTGTGACCGTGTGTATGCAAGACAAGCTTGAGCCAACATCCGTCGGAAAAAATTCATGGATTTTGTTGTCGGAATGTCCGATCAATGTCCGACCGTGTGTACAGGGCATAACTCAGTAGACTAGATAGTGATCATCAGTGCTCTAGTATTTATATTAGACTAGATTTCTATGAAAGCAACTTTGCAATGTTGACCTAAAGCCATGTTATCGGCCCTGCTGGGAATGGTAGATAAAGGATACTAAAAAGGTTTAAATGGTATTTCCATCTTTCCATCTTTGCAGCCAATTTGGGATAATACCTAATATACTACTTGCAGATTACCTTTTTAGATGCTTTTTTGGGGATTTTTCAGAAAGAACAAGAATTATGATTATTACTCCTTCTTATGAAGGGGACTGGGAAGCTATGTTTATCACAGTTACCCCTGTCTGGAGGCAAATCTACTACATCATGAGATGTAGTAGATTTGAACATGGTCAGCCTTAACAAAAGATTAAAGTTTTTGGAGTTGGACCTCTCTATTGTATGTTATTGAGAAGCTCAGCTACTGGGACAGATGTTACGCTAGCTGAGAAACTAAAAAACTAAAATAATATGGTTGCATAATGCCGCGTACACACAATCGGACATTCCAACAACAAAATCCTGGATTTATTTCCAACGGATGCTGGCTCAAACTTGTCTTGCATACACACAGTCGCACAAATGTTGTCGGAAATTCCGAACGTCAAAAACGCAGTGACATAGAACATGTACGAATAGCCGAGAAAAATGAAGTTCAATTTGTTGTCAGAAATTCCGACAAAAAATGTCCAAAGGAGCCTACACACGGTCGGAATTTCCGACAACAAGCTCACATCGAACATTTGTTGTCAGAAATTCTGACCGTGTGTACGCGGCATTAGTGTGCACACCCTTACACTAATACTTTGTTGAAACAACTTTTGATTTGATTACAGCACTCAGTCTTTTTGGGTATGAGTCTATCAGCATGGCACATCTTGACTTGGCAATATTTGCCCACTCTTCTTTGCAAAAACACTCCAAATCTGTCAGATTGTGAGGGCATCTCCTGTGTGCAGCCCTCTTCAGATCGGAGCTCTCAATCAGATTCAGGTCTGGGCTCTGGCTGGGCCATTCCAAAACGTGAATCTTCTTTTGGTGAAGCCATTTTTGTGTTGATTTGGATGTATGCTTTGGGTCGTTGTTCTGCTGAAAGATGAAGTTCCTCTTCATGTTCAGCTTTCCAGCAGAAGCCTAAAGGTTTTGTGCCAATATTGACTGGTATTTGGAACTGGTCATAATTCCCTCTACCTTGACAAAGGCCCCTGTTTCAGCTGAAGAAAAACAGCTCCAAAGCATGATGCTGCCACCACCATGCTTCACGATGGTTATGGTGTTGTTTTGGTGATGTGCAGTGTTGTTTTTGCTCCAAACATATTTTTTGGAATTATGGCCAAAAAAGTTCAACCTTGGTTTCATCAGACCATAACACATTTTCCCACATGCTTTTGGGAGACTTCAGATGTGTTTTTGCAAAATGTATCCGGCTTGGTTGTTTTTCTTCTTAAGAAAAGGCTCCATCTTGCCACTCTACCCCATAGCCCAGACATATGAAGAATATAGGAGATTGTTGTCACATGTACCACACAGCCAGTACTTGCCAGATATTAGTGCAGCTCCGGTAATGTTATGTAGACCTCTTGGCAGCCTCCCTGACCAGTTTTCTTCTCGTCTTTTCATCAATTTTGGAGGGACGTCCAGTTCTTGGTAATGTCACTGTTGTACCATATTTTCTCCACTTGATGATTGTCTTCACTGTGTTCCATGGTATATCTAATGCATTAGAAATTCTTTTGTACCCTTCTCCTGACTGATACCTTTTAACAATGAGATCCCTCTGATGCTTTGGAAGCTTTTTGCGGACCATGGCTTTTGCTATAGGATGTGACTAAGAAAATGTCAGGAAAGATCTACTAGAACAGCTGAACTTTATTTGGGGTTGTTCAGAGGCACTCTAAATGATGGCATGTGTGTACTGACTCCTATTTAACATGAGTTGGAATGTGATTGCTTAATTCTGAACACAGCTACACCCCCAGTTATAAGAGCGTGTGCACACTTATGCAACCACATTATTTTGTTTTTTTATTTTTACCCCCCCCCCCCCTGGTTTGTTTTTCAACTGAGTTGTACAGTTCATAGGTCACATTAAAGGTGGAAAA
Source organism: Lithobates clamitans (assembly GCA_037952925.1). Taxonomy (NCBI): domain Eukaryota; kingdom Metazoa; phylum Chordata; class Amphibia; order Anura; family Ranidae; genus Lithobates; species Lithobates clamitans. Next base: position 13,111,572 of record JBBGZY010000190.1, read on the forward strand.
AGTTCTGAAATTATTTGTCTTTGTCTCATTTTTTTACATCACAGAAACTTCATTTTAACAGGGGTGTATATTCTTTTTATATCCACTGTATATAATATATCTTTAATTTATTATAATTTTTATTAGGGTATGCTGTGTGAATAGGAAATCATAACCCTTAGAAGGGATTTTTCAAATTTGACTGCAAAAGTGGAAAAACACTTCAAATGTTCACCTTTCCAGAGGTGAACACACACTTCTTCGCAGGCCATGTGACCAGATTCCTAGGCATGAAGTCATGTAATATTTACTGAATAGGGAAAACACCTAACCTGAACTCTTAATTTTGCCACACATTATCAAAGGACTCAAAGGCTGTAATTTTATTGTACAGCATGTACACATGCAACTTTTATTCCTCCTGTTTTCTTTTTTCTATTTCCCCCCCTTAACCTTTCTCATATATTTATTTATGTCAGGCTAGTATTGGGAACCTTTGGTCGGGAGGGGCAAACACAACCAACTAACATTTCTGGAGGCTAAAGAAAAGGTACTATGCAAAGTGTGCTATGGTACTACAGTGATTGGTGGACATGGAGGGTATTCATGGTTTATTGTGAGAAATCTTCTCATACGTTACAGCTCTAGCTTTTTTGGCATTGGCCACATAACATCTTATGCCCCGTACACATGATCGGACTTTCCGACAACAAAACCATGGATTTTTGTTCGAAGGTTGTTGGCTCCAACTTGTCTTGCATACACACGGTTACACAAATGTTGGCCAACAATTACGAACGTAATGATGTACAAGACGTATGTGATATCTCCATTACGAACGCTAGTTTTACAAGACCGAGCGCTTCCGGCTCATACTTGATTCCGAGCATGCATGGACTTTTGTCCGACAGACTTGTGTACACATGATCGGGGAAAAGTCTGACAACAAACATTTGTTGGCGGAAAATTTGAGAACCTGCTACCCAACATTTGTTGGCGGATTGTCCGACAACAAATGTTCGATGGAGCATACACACGGTCGGACTTTCCGCCAAAAGCTCACACCCAACCTTTGTTGTCGGAAAATACGAACGCGTGTACGGGGCATTAGAGTTGCTAAGTAAATTGGTGCTGGAAGATTTCTCTCTTTCACTTTGATTGCAGATCTTAACGAGGAGAAAATAGCTACTGTATATATTGCCCAGCATGCGTCACCAATTTTGCCCTGCTCTGACTGATGTCTGAAAGTTGAAGTACCTCAGCTTAAGGCTACCAGCCCAACTTGTTTTATTAGTACTGGAATGGGAGGCAAATTCCTACCTCCCCCTTCCCAGTCCTCAGTCTCAGTCACTCCCTAGATTGTATTATCTTCATGTTTTACCCCAAAGACATCAGTATTTAAAGCGGTATAAACTGCGCCTTTAGCCACTTCCGGACTGCCCACCGTCGTTATTATATCGGTACTTTGAAGGAGGATATCGTTGTTCTGGCAGCAGCTAGCTGACATAACCCGGTATCCTCTTCTTCAGTGAGCAGTCTGGTTTAAGATAAAAGTGGTCTCTGTGGCGAATTCGCCACGAGATCACTTTTATTGGCAGCGGGAGAGGCCCCCCTCCCGCCGCACTCCAGTGCCCTCCACCACTTACTCGGCGCGCCTGTCCCCTGCCTGGGTATGGAGACGAGTGAGGGGAAGATGGCCCCCACCTGTCTCCATATAACTGCAGGGCGGAAGCGATGTCAAAACGTTACTTCTGCCCATAGCTCTTAAAGAGCCATTTTTTTCATTTTTTTAAATGACAATTTTTTTTTTATTTTTTTTATTGCATTTAAATGTAAATATGAGATCTGAGGTCTTTTTGACCCCAGATCTCATATTTAAGAGGTCCTGTCATGCTTTTTTCTATTACAAGGGATGTTTACATTCCTTGTAATAGGAATAAAAGTGACAAAAAAAAAATGTAAACGCGCCCCGTCCTGACGAGCTCGCGTGCAGAAGCGAACGCATATGTGACTAGCGCTCGTATATGAAAACGGTGTTCAAACCACACATGTGAGGTATCAGCACGATTGGTAGAGCGAGAGCAATAATTCTAGCCCTAGACCTTCTCTGTAACTTAAAACATGCAACCTGTAGAATTTTTTAAATGTCGCCTATGGAGATTTTTAAGGGTAAAGGTTTGTCGCCATTCCACGAGCGGACGCATTTTTGAAGCGTGACATGTTGGGTATCAATTTACTCAGCGTTACATTATCTTTCACAATATAAAAAAAAATTGGCCTAACTTTACTGTTGTCCTATTTTTCAATTCCAAAAAGTGTATTTTTTCCAAAAAAGTGCACTTGCAAAGTATTGCAATGACCGCCATTTTATTCTCTAGGGTGTTAGAAAAAAATGTATAATGTTTGGGGGTTCTAAGTAATTTTCTAGCAAAAAAACTTGTTTTTAACTTGTAAACAACAAATCTCAGAAAGAGGCTCGGTCCTTAAGTGGTTAAAAAAAACCTGCAAGACAATGACATAATGTGCTAGTATGCATCACATACTAGCCCATTATGTAACACTTACCTTCGAACAAAGCCCTCCAGCGGTGCATTGTCATCACTGACAGGGTTTTCATCTTCATCCGGTCTTACCTCCGGGTTCAAGTGTTCCAGCCTTCTGATTTGCCGCATTGCTTTTTATGCGTGGAAGTCATGGCCATGACACAGAGCTGCATGCAGTGTGAATATCTCCAAAACAGTGTACGTTTAGGAGATATTCTACTATGGCTGCTCCCTTAATTAGCATAATTGTTTACATGCCCCTGCTGAGATATTTAGCTATATCTAACATACTTTCTTACTGCTGATTGAATTTTCTCATGCTACCGTGACTTGCATGATTTTGCATTTCAATTTAAGATAGAGAGAAATATTCCCTTCTATGTCTCATCTGTGAACCTTGGCCGTGTCCTGAGGAAGCCTAACGGTGAAACCCGTAGACATACAAGGGCTCACTGCACAATAATCATAGATGCTATATGTTACAATCGTCATTGTTTTTTAGATATTTGTATTTTTCAATAAATTTATATTTTTTATACTGCTATATCTTCTCCACTGTCTCTTAGCCTAAAAAGTCAGCTTCCCTGATAATACTCAGTACTACCTTATTTTGTATCCTCAACGACTATATCTATAGTCCTATATCTTTAATTCTAGGATTCCTCTGTGATGTCAGGTACAGTACAGTGTTCTGTATAGTGGATAGAAGAGAGGCTACCTATTTTTAGATGGAGATTATTCTTGCATGAATTTATACCAAAATAACGCTCCTAAACGCTTCTAAAACACTACCCCAGCGTTTTTTATCCAGCATTTTTTCCAGGTTAAAAAAAAATGCTAGTGTGCATGGAGCCTTACAGTACTGCAGGAAAGGTAAAAATATAGTATATAATAATGAGAATCAGATCAAGGTATTATTTATCTTTTATTCTCAAATCCCCCAAAATCAGGCAATAACCCCTAAAGACTTAATTCAACCTCAGACTCGATCTTGCACAAGTCTGACCTTTGGAGGACAGGCAGGATGTTCTCCCAGCACAGCCAGAAAACTGACCACACTGGGATAGATGTGCTGTCATGCCTAGCATGTCAGTATGAAATAGGAAAGCAGAGGTACTGGTAGGATCACCAGATATTTAACACAACGGAAGCAATACAAAGAGAACAGGATGCTTTTTAACAAAAGTACATGGTAAAGCAGACACATATCAGAAACATGAAATGTTGGGGTAACATACAGTACACTTTAACCCCCCCCCCCACAGGTGTTATTTGACATCTTGTTGAAACAAATAAGAGGAGACCCCCACTGACCTCACTGAATAAGCGTACCTTGATATTTGGGTGCAAGGTCCGCTTTAAACTAGCATTTAACGTTATCATAAAGCTTCAGGTTGTTTTTAAATTAAAATTACAAACATGTTGTTATTACATGCTCTGTGCAGTAATTTTGCTCAGAACAGCCCTGATCCTCCTCTTCTCGGGTCCCCCCGCCTGAGCTCCCGACGCCTCTCCCCCGCTGAGTGCTTCTATGGTGGTCACTTGTGTGGGCTCACTCTCCAGCTTAGCTTCTTGAGTCTATCCGTAAACACAGCCCAGCTCAGCTCCCCCACACTCACACACACTCTCTGTTCACTGGTTCTGAGTGAGAGCAGCACTAACCAATGGCTCCTGCTGCTCTCACTCAAGCCTGTGAGAGCCGGGAGAGGAGAGAAGAGCTGCTGCAGATGGGCACAGCCCTGGAGCAAGATTGGGATCAGGTGAGTAATTGGGGGGGGGGGGGGGCTGCTCTTAACAGTTTTTTTTACCTTAAAGTGATTGTAAATGTTCACCTTGTAAAACAGCCCATTCTGTTTAAAATAGAAATGAAAGGCAAAACATTTTTGTATAGCTATAAACAAACATAAATACTTTTTGCCCTTATTTATAAGGCTACATTCACACTGGGACAGGCGGGCATCAACGGTAAAGCACCGCTATATTTAGCGGCACTTTACCGTCATTTTAGTGGCACTATTCGGCCACTAGTGGGGCGCTTTTAACCCCCGCTAGCGGGCAAAAAAGGGTTAAAACCGCCGGCAAAGCCCCGCTGCAGCACTCAGGCTTTCACACTGGAGAGACAGGAGAAGCTCTTTACAGGCACTATGCAAATGCTATTTTTAGTGCTGTAGTGCCTGTAAAGCGCCTCAGTGTGAAAGCTGTCTAAGTGATCACATTCCCTCTATTCTCAGCTGCATAAGTGCTGGGGGGAGGAGAAGCAGCAGTACACTGAGCTTTCCAATGACAGGCTGTGCAGGGGAGAGTGGGTGGGGGCGTGTCAGGACAAGTCTGATAATTGGAGGAGAGCAGGCACAGTTAGAGAACTGATCACGATGTGCTCTCCTGCTTGTGTGTGGTAAGTCTTTAATAGGAAATCAGAGGGACTGACAGGAACACCAGGGATTTCACACAAAGGAAGCAAAACAGAAAATTTCTCATACAAGTACAGAGAATGTATTAACGTGTTTGTTACCCCTGCATTTCATATTCTTGATATGTTCCTGCTGTACCATGTACTTGTATGAAACTGGAATGTTCAGTGTGCTGCTGATTCTCCTCCCCCCAGCTCTTATGCAGCTGAGAACAGAAGAAATGTGATCACATATAGAAAGGGTATTTATGATCCTTTTTCATATCTATACACAAAGGTTTTGCCTTTCATTTACGCTCTGACGACGACCAGCTCCTGCTGTGATTGGACACAGCGGGAGCCAATCAATGGGTACGGCGGACCTGATACCCGCTGGGACCTGATGTCCGCCGGGACCCGCTGATCGCTCCCGAGAGAAGCAAAACGGCGCTCTGCCTATTTAAACAAGGCAAATTGCCGTTGGGTGACAGGAAAAGACAGAGATCCTGTGTTTCTGCTAAGCAGGAACACAGATCTCTGTCTTTCCACAGTTAAAGCACCCCTCACAGAGTTACAAAGCACTCCCTAGGGGCACATTTAACCCTTTGATCGCCCCTGATGTTAACCCCTTCCCTGCCAGTGTCATTAGTACAGTGACAGTGCATATTTTTTAGCACTGATCACTGTATTAGTGTGACTGGTCCCCAAAAAACTGTCAAAAGTGTCACTTAGTGTCCAATTTATCCGCCGCAATATAGCAGTCCCGCTATAAGTTGCTGATCGCTGCCATTACTAGTAAAAAAATGAAATAAATAAAAATTCCATAAAAATATCCCATAGTTTGTAGATGCAAACCAATCAGTATACGCTTATTAGGATTTTTTTACCAAAAATATGTAGCAGAATACAAATTGGCCTAAATTAATTAAGAAATTCGATTTTTTACACTTTTTTATTGGATGTGTTATATAACAGAAAGTAAAAAATATTGTTTTTTTTTTTTCAAAATTGTCGGCCTTTTCTTGTTTTTAGCACAAAAAATAAAAACCGCAGAGGTGATCAAATACCACCAAAAGAAAGCTCTATTTGTGGGGAAAAAAGGACATTATTTTATTTGTGTACAGCATCGCATAACTGCGCAATTGTCAGTTAAAGTAACACAGTGCCATATTGCAAAAAAAAATCGTTTACAATCACTTTAGGTTAAAAAAACTTTTTTACCTTTACAACCATTTTCAACTGTTAAAGTGTTACTAAACTCACAACAGTAAAATCAGTCTGTATATGCAGTGCTTGTTATACTCGCTGTGTAATCTGAGGGGTTAATCCTCTGCATTGTGTAAAAAGGCTGTTTGATCCTGTATGCACAGATCCTCCCCTTCCGCTGACTTCAAAACAGGTCCAGATAAGACATTTTTTTTTTGCTTGGGAGAATGCATGTGATCAGCACAGGGCCAATCAGCACTGTCCAGACAGAGGGTCAAGGGCCCTGCATCCTCATAGGACAGACAGAATAGAATGAAAACTCCTCCTACAAGCTTTACCAGGAACTAATAGAAGTCACAATACTGCTGATGAGAAAAGGTATTTAGCAGTTTATATTAACTAAACTAATTGCATTTCCATGTTCTGTGTACTGTGGAAGACCAGGTATAGTGAATGTAGGTTCTTGGGTTTAGTAACACTTTAAGGGCTTAATAAAAGAAAGAAGAAGGAAATAGCAATGCATGTCCGGTCTGTCCTTGTTTTTTTTCAGTTTATTGCAACATCAGTCCAAAATAGTAGCATTAGTTTGTTAGTCACTACAAGATATTCCATGGGATATTACTATGTAAATTAACCAAACCTTTTTAAATAACATATTTAGGTATGAACCGTTTTTCAACCTTTTGATTCCCCTAACACAAATATACAAATACAGGCAGTCTCCGAGTTACGAGCACCCGAGTTACGAACGACTCCTACTTACGAACGGCCTCAAATGCCGGCCACTTGTGCTCCACGCTGGTCCTGGATACCTCCGGACAAATCTTATACTGCAGTACTACATGTACTGCATGGGCAGAAGAGCCCCACATAACATAACAAGTGCCCGGAACATCCCACATCCATGCACAGGCAGACGTTACACTTATAAATGCAGTGTTCTGACCGGAAGTTACACTTACGTATGCAGTGTTCCGACCGGAAGTTACACTTATGAATGCAGTGTTCTGACTGGAAGTTACACTTACGAATGCAGTGTTCTGACTGGAAGTTACACTTACGAATGCAGTGTTCTGACCGGAAGTTACACTTACGAATGCAGTGTTCTGACCGGAAGTTACACTTACGAATGCAGTGTTCTGACTGGAAGTTACGCTTACGAATGCAGTGTTCTGACCGGAAGGTACACTTACGAATGCAGTGTTCTGACCGGAAATTACACTTACGAATGCAGTGTTCCGACCGGAAGTTACACTTACGAATGCAGTGTTCTGACTGGAAGTTACACTTACGAATGCAGTGTTCTAACCGGAAGTTACACGTACGAATGCAGTGTTCTGACTGGAGGTTACACTTACGAATGCAGTGTTCTGACCGGAAGTTACACTTACAAATGCAGTGTTCTGACCAGAAGTTAAACTTACGAATGCAGTGTTCTGACCGGAAGTTACACTTACGAATGCAGTGTTCTGACTGGAAGTTACACTTACAAATGCAGTGTTCTTACCGGAAGTTACAGTTACGGATGTAGTGTTCTGACCGGAAGTTACACTTACGAATGCAGTGTTCTGACCAGAAGTTACACTTACGAATGCAGTGTTCTGACTGGAAGTTACACTTATGAATGCAGTGTTCTGACTGGAAGTTACACTTACAAATGCAGTGTTCTGACCGGAAGTTACACTTACGAATACGGTGTTCTGACCAGAAGTTACACTTACGAATACGGTGTTCTGACCAGAAGTTCCACTTACGAATGCAGTGTTCTGACCGGAAGTTACACTTACGAATGCAGTGTTCTGACCGGAAGTTACACTTACAAATGCAGTGTTCTGACCAGAAGTTTCACTTACGAATGCAGTGTTCTGACCGGAAGTTACACTTACGAATGCAGTGTTCTGACCGGAAGTTACACTTACGAATGCAGTGTTCTGACCAGAACTTACACTTACGAATGCGGTGTTCTGACCGGAAGTTACACTTACGAATGCGGTGTTCTGACCGGAAGTTACACTTACGAATGCAGTGTTCTGACCAAAAGTTACACTTACGAATGCAGTGTTCTGACTGGAAGTTACACTTACGAATGCAGTGTTCTGACTGGAAGTTACACTTACGAATGCAGTGTTCTGACAGGAGGTTACACTTAAAAATGTAGTGTTCTAACCGGAAGGTACACTTACGAATGCAGTGTTCTGACTGGAAGTTACGCTTACGAATGCAGTGTTCTGACCGGAAATTACACTTACGAATACGGTGTTCTGACCAGAAGTTACACTTACGAATACGGTGTTCTGACCAGAAGTTACACTTACAAATGCAGTGTTCTGACCAGAAGTATCACTTACGAATGCAGTGTTCTGACTGGAAGTTACACTTACGAATGCAGTGTTCTTACCGGACGTTACAGTTATGAATGCAGTGTTCTGACCGGAAGTTACACTTACGAATGCAGTGTTCTGACCGGAAGTTACACTTACGAATGCAGTGCTCTGACCAGAAGTTACACTTACGAATGCAGTGTTCTGACTGGAAGTTACACTTACGAATGCAGTGTTCTGACTGGAAGTTACACTTACGAATGCAGTGTTCTGACTGGAAGTTACACTTACGAATGCGGTGTTCTGACCAGAAGTTACACTTACGAATGCGGTGTTCTGACCGGAAGTTACACTTACGAATGCGGTGTTCTGACCGGAAGTTACACTTACGAATGCAGTGTTCTGACTGGAAGTTACTCTTACGAATGCAGTGTTCTGACCAGAAGTTACACTTACGAATGCAGTGTTCTGACTGGAAGTTACACTTACGAATGCAGTGTTCTGACCGGAAGTTACACTTACGAATGCAGTGTTCTGACCAGAAGTTACACTTACGAATGCAGTGTTCTGACTGGAAGTTACACTTACGAATGCAGTGTTCTGACCGGAAGTTACACTTACGAATGCAGTGTTCTGACCAGAAGTTACACTTACGAATGCAGTGTTCTGACTGGAAGTTACACTTACGAATGCAGTGTTCTGACTGAAAGTTACACTTACGAATGCAGTGTTCTGACTGGAAGTTACACTTAGGAATGCAGTGTTCTGACAGGAGGTTACACTTAAAAATGTAGTGTTCTAACCGGAAGGTACACGTACGAATGCAGTGTTCTGACCGGAAATTACACTTACAAATGCAGTGTTCCGACCGGAAGTTACACTTACGAATGCAGTGTTCTGACCGGAAGTTACACTTACGAATGCAGTGTTCTAACCGGAAGTTACACTTACGAATGCAGTGTTCTGACTGGAGGTTACACTTACGAATGCAGTGTTCTGATCGGAAGTTACACTTACGAATGCAGTGTTCTGACCAGAAGTTACACTTACGAATGCAGTGTTCTGACCGGAAGTTACACTTACGAATGCAGTGTTCTGACTGGAAGTTACACTTACAAATGCAGTGTTCTTACCGGAAGTTACAGTTACGAATGTAGTGTTCTGACCGGAAGTTATACTTACGAATGCAGTGTTCTGACCAGAAGTTACACTTACGAATGCAGTGTTCTGACTGGAAGTTACACTTATGAATGCAGTGTTCTGACTGGAAGTTACGCTTACGAATGCAGTGTTCTGACCGGAAGTTACACTTACGAATACGGTGTTCTGACCAGAAGTTACACTTACGAATACGGTGTTCTGACCAGAAGTTACACTTACGAATGCAGTGTTCTGACCGGAAGTTACACTTACAAATGCAGTGTTCTGACCAGAAGTTTCACTTACGAATGCAGTGTTCTGACTGGAAGTTACACTTACGAATGCAGTGTTCTTACCGGACGTTACAGTTATGAATGCAGTGTTCTGACCGGAAGTTACACTTACGAATGCAGTGTTCTGACCGGAAGTTACACTCACGAATGCAGTGTTCTGACTGAAAGTTACACTTACAAATGCAGTGTTCTGACAGGAGGTTACACTTACGAATGTAGTGTTCTGACCGGAAGTTACACTTACGAATGCAGTGTTCTGACTGGAAGTTACACTTACGAATGCAGTGTTCTAACCGGAAGTTACACTTACGAATGCAGTGTTCTTACCGGAAGTAACAGTTATGAATGCGGTGTTCTGACCAGAAGTTACACTTACGAATGCAGTGTTCTGACTGGAAGTTACACTTACGAATGCAGTGTTCTGACTGGAAGTTACACTTATGAATGCAGTGTTCTGATTGGAAGTTACACTTACGAATGCAGTGTTTTTACCGGAAGTAACAGTTATGAATGCAGTGTTCTGACCGGAAGTTACACTTACAAATGCGGTGTTCTGACCAGAAGTTACACTTACGAATGCAGTGTTCTGACCAGAAGTTACACTTACGAATGCAGTGTTCTGACTGGAAGTTACACTTACGAATGCAGTGTTCTGACTGGAAGTTACACTTATGAATGCAGTGTTCTGACAGGAGGTTACACTTATGAATGTAGTGTTCTGACCGGAAGTTACACTTACAAATGCAGTGTTCTGACAGGAGGTTGCACTTACGAATGTAGTGTTCTGACCGGAAGTTACACTTACGAATGCAATGTTCTGACTGGAAGTTATACTTACGAATGCAGTGTTCTGACTGGAAGTTACACTTACAAATGCAGTGTTCTGACCGGAAGTTACAGTTACGAATGTAGTGTTCTGACCGGAAGTTATACTTACGAATGCAGTGTTCTGACCAGAAGTTACACTTACGAATGCAGTGTTCTGACTGGAAGTTACACTTATGAATGCAGTGTTCTGACTGGAAGTTACGCTTACGAATGCAGTGTTCTGACCGGAAGTTACACTTACGAATACGGTGTTCTGACCAGAAGTTACACTTATGAATACGGTGTTCTGACCAGAAGTTACACTTACGAATGCAGTGTTCTGACCGGAAGTTACACTTACAAATGCAGTGTTCTGACCAGAAGTTTCACTTACGAATGCAGTGTTCTGACTGGAAGTTACACTTACGAATGCAGTGTTCTTACCGGACGTTACAGTTATGAATGCAGTGTTCTGACCGGAAGTTACACTTACGAATGCAGTGTTCTGACCGGAAGTTACACTCACGAATGCAGTGTTCTGACTGAAAGTTACACTTACAAATGCAGTGTTCTGACAGGAGGTTACACTTACGAATGTAGTGTTCTGACCGGAAGTTACACTTACGAATGCAGTGTTCTGACTGGAAGTTACACTTACGAATGCAGTGTTCTAACCGGAAGTTACACTTACGAATGCAGTGTTCTGACTGGAGGTTACAGTTATGAATGCAGTGTTCTGACCGGAAGTTACACTTACGAATGCAGTGTTCTGACCAGAAGTTACACTTACGAATGCAGTGTTCTGACCAGAAGTTACACTTACGAATGTAGTGTTCTGACCGGAAGTTACACTTACAAATGCAGTGTTCTGACAGGAGGTTGCACTTACGAATGTAGTGTTCTGACCGGAAGTTACACTTACGAATGCAATGTTCTGACTGGAAGTTATACTTACGAATGCAGTGTTCTGACTGGAAGTTACACTTACAAATGCAGTGTTCTGACCGGAAGTTACAGTTACGAATGTAGTGTTCTGACCGGAAGTTATACTTACGAATGCAGTGTTCTGACCAGAAGTTACACTTACGAATGCAGTGTTCTGACTGGAAGTTACACTTATGAATGCAGTGTTCTGACTGGAAGTTACGCTTACGAATGCAGTGTTCTGACCGGAAGTTACACTTACGAATACGGTGTTCTGACCAGAAGTTACACTTACGAATACGGTGTTCTGACCAGAAGTTACACTTACGAATGCAGTGTTCTGACCGGAAGTTACACTTACAAATGCAGTGTTCTGACCAGAAGTTTCACTTACGAATGCAGTGTTCTGACTGGAAGTTACACTTACGAATGCAGTGTTCTTACCGGACGTTACAGTTATGAATGCAGTGTTCTGACCGGAAGTTACACTTACGAATGCAGTGTTCTGACCGGAAGTTACACTCACGAATGCAGTGTTCTGACTGAAAGTTACACTTACAAATGCAGTGTTCTGACAGGAGGTTACACTTACGAATGTAGTGTTCTGACCGGAAGTTACACTTACGAATGCAGTGTTCTGACTGGAAGTTACACTTACGAATGCAGTGTTCTAACCGGAAGTTACACTTACGAATGCAGTGTTCTGACTGGAGGTTACAGTTATGAATGCAGTGTTCTGACCGGAAGTTACACTTACGAATGCAGTGTTCTGACCAGAAGTTACACTTACGAATGCAGTGTTCTGACTGGAAGTTACACTTATGAATGCAGTGTTCTGACTGGAAGTTACGCTTACGAATGCAGTGTTCTGACCGGAAGTTACACTTACGAATACGGTGTTCTGACCAGAAGTTACACTTACGAATACGGTGTTCTGACCAGAAGTTACACTTACGAATGCAGTGTTCTGACCGGAAGTTACACTTACAAATGCAGTGTTCTGACCAGAAGTTTCACTTACGAATGCAGTGTTCTGACTGGAAGTTACACTTACGAATGCAGTGTTCTTACCGGACGTTACAGTTATGAATGCAGTGTTCTGACCGGAAGTTACACTTACGAATGCAGTGTTCTGACCGGAAGTTACACTCACGAATGCAGTGTTCTGACTGAAAGTTACACTTACAAATGCAGTGTTCTGACAGGAGGTTACACTTACGAATGTAGTGTTCTGACCGGAAGTTACACTTACGAATGCAGTGTTCTGACTGGAAGTTACACTTACGAATGCAGTGTTCTAACCGGAAGTTACACTTACGAATGCAGTGTTCTGACTGGAGGTTACACTTACGAATGCAGTGTTCTGACCGGAAGTTACACTTACGAATGCAGTGTTCTGACCAGAAGTTACACTTACGAATGCAGTGTTCTGACCGGAAGTTACACTTACGAATGCAGTGTTCTTACCGGAAGTAACAGTTATGAATGCGGTGTTCTGACCAGAAGTTACACTTACGAATGCAGTGTTCTGACCAGAAGTTACACTTACGAATGCAGTGTTCTGACTGGAAGTTACACTTACGAATGCAGTGTTCTGACTGGAAGTTACACTTATGAATGCAGTGTTCTGATTGGAAGTTACACTTACGAATGCAGTGTTCTTACCGGAAGTAACAGTTATGAATGCAGTGTTCTGACCGGAAGTTACACTTACAAATGCAGTGTTCTGACCAGAAGTTACACTTACGAATGCAGTGTTCTGACCAGAAGTTACACTTACGAATGCAGTGTTCTGACTGGAAGTTACACTTACGAATGCAGTGTTCTGACTGGAAGTTACACTTATGAATGCAGTGTTCTGACAGGAGGTTACACTTATGAATGTAGTGTTCTGACCGGAAGTTACACTTACAAATGCAGTGTTCTGACAGGAGGTTGCACTTACGAATGTAGTGTTCTGACCGGAAGTTACACTTACGAATGCAATGTTCTGACTGGAAGTTATACTTACGAATGCAGTGTTCTGACTGGAAGTTACACTTACGAATGCAGTGTTCTGACCGGAAGTTACACTTACGAATGCAGTGTTCTGACTGGAAGTTACACTTACGAATGCAGTGTTCTTACCGGAAGTTACAGTTACGAATGAAGTGTTCTTACCGGAAGTAACAGTTATGAATGCAGTGTTCTGACCGGAAGTTACACTTACAAATGCGGTGTTCTGACCAGAAGTTACACTTATGAATGCAGTGTTCTGACCAGAAGTTACACTTACGAATGCAGTGTTCTGACTGGAAGTTACACTTACGAATGCAGTGTTCTGACTGGAAGTTACACTTACGAATGCAGTGTTCTGACTGGAAGTTACACTTACGAATGCAGTGTTCTTACCGGAAGTAACAGTTATGAATGCAGTGTTCTGACCGGAATTTACACTTACAAATGCGGCGTTCTGACCAGAAGTTACACTTACGAATGCAGTGTTCTGACAAGAAGTTACACTTACGAATGCAGTGTTCTGACTGGAAGTTACACTTACGAATGCAGTGTTCTGACTGGAAGTTACACTTACGAATGCAGTGTTCTGACCGGAAGTTACACTTACAAATGCAGTGTTCTGACAGGAGGTTGCACTTACGAATGTAGTGTTCTGACCGGAATTTACACTTACAAATGCGGCGTTCTGACCAGAAGTTACACTTACGAATGCAGTGTTCTGACAAGAAGTTACACTTACGAATGCAGTGTTCTGACTGGAAGTTACACTTACGAATGCAGTGTTCTGACTGGAAGTTACACTTACGAATGCAGTGTTCTGACCGGAAGTTACACTTACAAATGCAGTGTTCTGACAGGAGGTTGCACTTACGAATGTAGTGTTCTGACCGGAAGTTACACTTACGAATGCAATGTTCTGACTGGAAGTTATACTTACGAATGCAGTGTTCTGACCGGAAGTTACACTTACGAATGCAGTGTTCTGACCGGAAGTTACACTTACAAATGCAGTGTTGCGACTTACGAACAACTTCGACTTACGGACAAACCTACAGTCCCTTTTGTGTTCGTAACTTGGGGATTTCCTGTAAGGTGTTCCTAGTCAATGGTTAAGTGTTAAATCAACTGGTTGAGCTTGACAACCAGGAAGCTTTTTCTTCGAGTAGTCATGCGATGGCTGCCTCCAAATTTCCATCAGCAAAGTATGATTAATGTATCATTAGAAATTAAATAAATGATTGCAATAGACTCCATGGAGAGATTTGAAGAGCTCAGTCCCCTGGAATTACATATCTTATTTCATATAAGACCCTGTGATGCTAATTAATAGTTTATCCTTTCACTCTTTTTTTGGTAGCAACATTCTTGTATAATAAAAATATACATGTCCTACAGACTTTATATATTCCTCTAAGACTATTAACAGTGATATCTACAATTTTCACACACCTTTGCTAAACTATCCTCTTTCCTCTTCCTTCCCTCTGTAGAACATTTATTTGGGGACGTCACTGGTTTTCTGTACTTTGAAATCATTTTACCAAAATGTAAACTTATCACAAAAAAGAAAACCCACAAAATGTTATTGTAAAAAATAAAAAAAAATAAAAAACACTGTGATATAAACACAAAAGCTCACTAATCAAGTTTCAACCAGCATAAAAAAATCCCCTGGGATGGCTTGAAATAAAAAGCAAGGGAGATGATTACAGGCACAAATCTCTTTTCTTCTACCTAACACCTGTCTTTTAGGGTCTGAAATACTTGCAGTTGCATTCTAATGAGCTTGTTTCCACAATGCTTGCTTCAATGTGTCCACTAGATTAATTGCTGTAGTTCTTGCAATCACTTTAGTGAGATATAATATAAGCAATATAATGCTATTCTGTATAGTGACAGTTTTAAATTTGCTTTGTGCCTGTAAAATATTTGATGTCATGTTTTCTTTTTAGTGTTAGTTCGTAAAATGAGCACATGAGAATAGTTATATGGGGGCTGCCATAGCTGGCTTCTATTTTATTTTTCCAGGCTTTGATCACTTTGAAGTGATTCTAAATGTATTTTTTTTTTATTCCTTTAAAATAACAAACACGTCATACTTATCTGTTCTGTGCGATAGTTTTGCACAGAACAGCCCCGATACTCCTCTTTTTGGGTCCCCCGCCGGCTCCTGCCTCCCCCCCCCCCCATCAAATGCTCCCTTATCAAGCCACTTGCTTTGGGGACATTCATGTGCACTCGCCTAAACTTTTCTAACAAAATTCTACTAGCGTATGGCCTGACTTTGAAAGAGTAACCACTTCAGCTCCAGAAGGTTTTACCCCCTATCTGACCAGGCCATTTTTTGCGATACGGCACTGCGATGCTTTAACTAACAATTGCACGGTTGTGCTACACTGTACCCAAATAAAACTGATGTCCTTTTTCACAAAAATAGAGCTTTCTTTTGGTGGGATTTGATCACCTCTGCGTTTTTTTGTTTTTTTTTGCACTATAAACAAAAAAAGAAAATTTTGAAAAAGAAACAATATTTTTTACTTTCTGCTATAAAACATATCCACTAAAAAAAATTTAAAAATTGTAAAAAATCAAATTTCTTTATCAATTAGGGCCAATATGTATTCTGCTACATGTTTTTGGTAAACAAGCGTACATTGATTGGTTTGCATAAGAGTTATATTGTCTACAAACTATGGGACAGATTGGTGGACTTTTAATTTATTTTTTATTGTTTTTACTAATAATGGTGGCGATCAGCGGTGGACAAATCTGGCACTAAGTGACACTTTTTGGGGATCAGTGACACCAAAAAGTGATCAGTGCTAAAAAAATGCACTGTCACTGTGTAAATGACACTGGCAGGGAAGGGGTTACCATCAGGGGTGATCAAAGGGTTAAATGTGTTCCTAGAGAAGGCTTGCTAACTGAGTGGGGAATGCTGACACTGGAGGAAAACAGAAATCCGTTGTTTCTGCTTAGCAAAAACACAAGATCTCCATTTTCCTTTCTGGCAGAACAGCGATGTGCCTTGTTTACATAGGCAGACGCGGTTCTGCCTCTCCTCAGAACGATCGGTGGGTCCCAGCGGCCATCATGGCCGCCGGACCTGCTGATTGGCTCCCACTGTTTCCATTCACAACGGGAGCAGGGCACCAGTGGTGCTTACACGCGTGCCCCAGAGCAGGAAGAAACAATGACGTACAGGTACGTTGTTATGTTGAACCTTGAAATAAAGGACATCAACGCCAATAGTGCTGCATTCGTCTCATGCATGTTTACTTCAGAATATACACTGTACAGTGGATCACATCTCTTCAGGACAATGCGATTGTCACGTACCTTACAGCGGAGCCCGAAATGATGAGGGTGGCCTTTTGCACGGTTCCGGTCCAAGCACCCCTGGTGGTGGGTACAGGGAGTGCGAGGGCAACGAAAGGGTGCAGGTGCCTGCAGGCAGGAGGCTGGAACTTGGAGATATAGGAACCTCTGCTGAGGAGATGTGGAAACTGATCACCAAACTTGTTCAGCGGGAGCCAGATCAGGATCAACTGCAGAATCAGGAACAGGCAAGAGTCGGCAACAGGCTGGCAGCGGGGTACCAAGTCAGAAGGCAAAACCGTAGTCAGGAACAGGCAGGGGTTGGCAACAGATGGGCAGCAGGGTACAGAATCAGGAAGCAGAGCCGTAATCATAAGTTCAAGCCAAGGTCAGTTTTGCAAGTAGAGGCAGGTTCAGCAGGCAGGGGAGATCCAAGAGAATGGTCAGAAGATAGCCGGGTTTTCAGGAACAAGGTCAATCAGGCAGAATAACAACAGGAACACAGGAACACAGGAACAAGCTGAAGACAATCCAGCACTGATGCTAGGCAGACTCTCTGTTTATATAGGGTGCTGTGTGCCAGGATTGGCGCCAGCGTACGTGCGTACGCGCATGCGCATTAGAAACTTAGCACATTGGCACATGCGCGTTAGCACATTAGCACTTTGGCACATTGGCGCATGTGCGTTAGCATATTAGCGCTTTGGCACTCGCAGACGCGCGTTAGCGTGTGTGCGCATTCGCATAGAGGTGCCATTGTGCATGCTCACCCTGGATCTCATTTGCCTCTGGCTATGGTTCCGTGCATGCACCTTTGCATTAGCAGAATGAGGATTTGCAGCTGCTGCATGGAGACGGGTGCTTGCTGTGTGAGTTCTCTGACAGCGATGCAGTTTACAAGGCAGTACAGTTTTTATAAAGAATGGTTATACAGTAATCTTATGGCGGGTACAAGCCCAAAGTTATATGTCACAAGTATGCATTTCACTTAGTATTTCAACACAGGTTTGGCTAACTTTCTGGGTTACTTTGACCCAAAATATTTTAATGTGACAAGTTGTTTTGACAGAAGGGAAGAATAATTATTTGGGAAAGGTCAATTTGACTTTTAGACAGGGACTTTCTATGTCAACATTCCATATCACATCCTTTCCGAGAATTGTGTCATATCATTGGCAGAACATTTGATGTCAACTGGTCAGCCACATGTGTTGCAATACCAAAAGAATTCAGAAACATTTTACAGAAAAACAAGTATAATAAGAATTATCAAAAGTACAAATTCATGTTGAAGAGGAACTCTGGATACATAAAAAGATATGGTTCATATATTTCATATCTTCACAACGTGAACTTGCGCTAAAGGGCCGCCCTGCCACAGTACGTGTACGTAGGGAGATCCTTAAGCGCTTAATGAGCAGCTAATTAGTAAAGTAAGGATCAAAATGACCCCCCTTGGAGCTTACACCTTTTAATACCAGTTAGCAATAACTTATGACAGGTTTTCTTTACCTATAATTGCCTATTTAGCGTTTCCACCTAACACCCAACCTCTCCACTTCCATTGATCTTCAACACCAACAGAAAAAAAAATTAAACCACTTTATGCATATTCTAGGAGTTCTGTGGTCACAGCATACACTTCCTTTCTGCAACGTAATATCAACACATAGCTCCCAACTGTCCCTGACTTTGAGGGACTGTCCACTGATTCCCTCTATCCTTCTTTCCTCCTCATTTGTCCCACATTTTGGTCTGCTCTATGCAGTTGTATATAAAATGCACCATTTATCTTTTAAAAAGTGTTTCCCAGTATTAAACCTTTCAGCCAATTTCTAAATTGTTGCAATTGCCAGTATAAAGGAATAGTAGTGGTTTAATATTTTTTTTTGTATAATTCTCCTTTAAGGGGGCATGGCAAGGGTGTGTGTCCTATGCCCACATCCCAAAAGTTGTAATAACAATACAGACAATACTTATAGTTTACAATCCAATATAAGCTTACTTGAAAAATCTCCTTAAATTTTGTGATTGCTTCCTGTCTGCTGGTCATCTCTTTCTACAACTTCCTGGATTCCTTGTATGCTTTGCAGCGTCTCCTCTGCTGTTTACTTTAAATTTCCCATTGTACCTTGCTGCTGGCAAGTAGTGATTTCTATATTGGCTCCGCCTCTTGAAACGCCTCCCCTCAGCACCTCTATAGTGCAGAAGGCAGGCTCTACGAATTGTGTGACACAGCAGTGCCTACCCTCAGGGCATAGTGAATGCATGTCAAAGAATGAAAGGAAGTAAATGTGTTTTGGAACTTACAGAGTAAGTTTACAAACTTTAGGGTCATTCAGAATAAGACCCCTTTCACACTGGAGCGTTTTGCAGGCAATATAGCGTTAAAAATAGCGCCTGCAGTACACCGAGCCAGGGTATGCCCAATTGGCGTTGTTTTGTAAAAACTCCTTTTCTTTTTGAAACTAATAAATACTTTAAAATTAAAAAAAAAAATAGCGCCTGCAAACCGCCCCAAAACAGCTGCTCGATTCACTCCAGTGTTCACACTGGAGTGGTGCGCTGGCAGGGTGTCAGAAAAAGTCCTGCCAGCAGCTTCTTTGGAGCAGTGAACTCACCACTCCTCCACCGCTGCTCCCCATTTCAGCCGTTAGTGGGGGGTTAAAACCGCCGAATAGCGCCGCTAAAACTACGGTAAAGCAGCGCTAAAAATAGCGCCGCTTTACCGCTGACGCCCAGCGTCGGCAGTGTGAAAGGGGTCTAATAGGAATAAGCTAGTATAACTGAAAGACAATGCGTAAATTAATATAATGATTTTGACCAAAAACATGCTTTAACCGTTTCCATCCTGGGCCAAATCTGACATTTCTCTCATACATGTAATAATCAGCATTTTTTGCTAGAAAATTACTTAGAAGCCCCAAACAACAATATATTTTTAAGCAGAGACCCTGGAAAATAAAATGGTTGTTGTTGCAATTTTTTATGTCACACAATATATGTGCAGCGGATAAATTTGTGCAGCACACAAATTTGCAGGAAAAAATACACTTTAATGAGTTTTAGACAACACAAACACAATATAATACCCAATTTTTTGATTAAACATAAAAGATGATGTTACACCAAATAAATACCTAACATGTCACACTTTAAAATTGCGCACGCCGTGGAATGGCACCAAACTACGGAAACTAAAAATCTCCATAGGCAACATTTTAAACATTTTTACAGGTTAACAGTTTAGCGTTACACAGGGGTTCTGCAGCTAGAATTATTATATTTTTAAATTTTTTTATCAACTTTATTGCTATCACAAGCTACTGTATGAATAATATCGTGATAGTATGGGCCATGACAGGTCCACTTTTTGGAGAGATCTGGGGTATTTTGAACTCAAGATCTCTCCTCTGGCCTCCATAGTACTGTATCTGATCAAACTGAGCCTTCTTAGAAGGCTTTATGCATATTGGATATTTGTTCACAAAGTAAGAGAAATGCATGTGCTGTATTCAATATAAAGCTATGATAATGCTTTAGTGAGACCCAAACAGTGGAAAATCTTTAACAACATTAACTTTTAAAATTAACTTTATTAGAATTATTTATGAAAACATATTTTTTAAATACACTTTCTAATGTAAATAGTTTAGTCTTTTCATGTGTTTCTCTCGGTCAACCAGTTTGCTCAGGCTGACTGAAAAAATTCCCTGTGTGGGATTTACTGTAATAAATTTTCACATCAGTGTTAACAAATCGGAAAAGATCAGTGCTTCAGACTGATTTTGAACAATATATTGGCTGTTTGGGTCTAAGTTTGAACACTTAGAAATTGGATAGCCATTTTAAATATTGACATGGACAACTACCCATCTTTCTACCAACCAGTTGTAACCCACATATTATTGGCAGCATGTTTGGTGGTACTTAGGAATTGGAAATCAACTCTAGCACCTAACCTTTTGGGAATGGTGATCAGGTGTTCAATTATAACTACATTTATGAACACCTACTGGCCATAAACTCACTGAAGTGTGATGCCTTTTCTAAGTCTTGGAGTATTTGGAGAGAGGCACGACCTACGCATTGGTAATGTTATAAGATAACCAACAGCTTATTCTGAACTATGTGTATCTAGATGTAGCTGAATACTAGATGTTCCATCTATATTCCATCTATCTATCTATGTTCCATCTATGTTATAACCAATAAAAATATTGAAAAATAGTGCTAAAATCTTGTGAGCCACAAATGGGTTAATGCCTTCAGTGTGAATAAATGAACCTAATTCAGCTGCACACACTAACCACGTTCCATACCGTGTATATGCCAAAAATAAATAAATATATGTGTATGCGCTAAAGGCTATAAATACGTGAACAAAGAATATATTAAATCTATACAATATTAAAAATTATAAATTATAAACAGTGTCACACACCTGTGAAGAAAGTGACTATAATCCACAATTGAATATATGAAAAATGGTAACATGCACCATGCAAAAAAAATGTGAGAAAAATAAAAAAATAAAAAAATCCTTTAAATGATTAAAAAAATATATAAGTGCTACTTGATAAATAAAGTGTCCGAAACCAATTCATACAAATGAATATATCTCAGTCCAAGCCATTCATAAGAGTATATAAATCAAAGTGCACAATAGTGTCCAAACAAATAGCAGGCAATCCTCATGCTGGTTTTTTTGAAAAAGTGCTAAATATTCCTCATGCTCTTCTTATGAGATGTGCACATTAAGGCATGCTGCAGTGCTCTCCAGTGACCCCCAATGGATAATGCGCTCACCTTAGAGCGTGTGACACAGTAGCTAAACAGTGTCAAAACACGCATTAGAGCCACTCCAGGGCTCACACAGGGTATGCTGGTGATGATCTGTATCTCGCTCAAATGGTGACATATATGAAAGAAAGGAGACTCATAGCATAATACCGCCAGGAATTTATTTGAAAAGCCCTAAAAACAATCCCTCCAAGAGGGTACTCACAATGCTTGGGTGCGTCAGTGCACCATCCTATCCAAAACATGCAATACAGATGAATCCTGTGGCGTGAGGTGCGGTGTTCAATCCTCTGCCTGTCTGTGTGTAGAAAGCTCTGTCCTGCCCCTCCCCTACGCGTCTTCAGCACAGGGTATACGTGCCTTCATCTGGCACGTATACCCCCAGATGAAGGCACGTATACCCTGTGCCGAAGACGCGTAGGGGAGGGGCAGGACGGAGCTTTCTACACACAGACAGGCAGAAGATTGAACACCGCACCTCACGCCACAGGATTCATCTGTAATGCCCCGACCGTGTGTACGGGGCATTAGAGTGGTTGTAAAGCCTAAAAATGTTTTACCTTAACCTCCCTGGCGGTATGATTATTTCGGATTTTAGGTGCTGAAAGCGGTACAATTATTTTGCATGGAAATTTGGCGTTTTATATTGTAGGTCTGTAATTCTTAACAATAACACTGTCCAAACAAGAGTCTAGTAGATATCCCGGGTATGATAAAGTTTGAAACACAAAAACATAAATTATAATATAATAAATAAAAATAAATAATTAAAAAAATAAAAATAAAATAATAATAAAATAAATTTCCCCACGATTCACTATCGCTCAATTCTGCAAGTGTTCTAATTTACTATCGCAGTTTTCTAGCTGGTCTAAAACAATTTTTGACGTAAAGGGACACTTTTTGGTTGCTATGGACAATCTCCAGTTTCCAGCCAGAAAGAACAGTATATATAATATAGAACTGCATGCAGAGCATAGGACAAAGCACTGGGGACAAAAGGGATGTGAAATAATTTCATACAGTACTGTAATCTGTAAGATTACAGTACTGTATGTGTTATGATTTTTACAGTTTTTTGAATTTGCCACCAGGCTCCGCCCCGTGCGTCACGACGCTCGCAGGGAATGGAGCTTGGCACGGAGAGGCTTCGGGCAGAGGACAGAGCCCACGGACACTGCGGGGGACATCGCAGGATCCCGGGGACAAGGTAAGTAACGCCGCACCAGGATCCTGCAATGCGATCCCGAGTGTGGCTCAGGGTTACCGCTAATAGGACTGAATTTTAACCCCGAGCCACACTCGGGAAAACCACCAGGGGGGCTACTGCATTCTTTGCATTAAGGTAAAAAATGTTTAAATGTCAGCATCCCCCCTCTACCCCACTTCTTTTAGCTACCTGAGCCCTTATCCGATCCAGCACCGTGCACATCTGCAGATCTTCTCTCCCTTCACTTCCAGGGCTTGCTGGCTTAGCTGGGGAATCGGAAGCCATTGGCTTCCAGTGCTGTCAATCAAAACCAGTGACGAGTGAGCAGGGGGTGGGGCCGAGTCCTGCTGTCTGTGACCATGGACACAGCAGCAGGGCTCTGGTGTGAGCATGCACATGAGTGACCCCATGGGCAGGAGCACCGGCAGGGGACCTTAAAAGAGAAGATTCATGACAGGTAGGTATAGACATGCTTGTTATTTTTTTTTTTTTACCTTTACAATTACTTTAAACTGTATTAACGAATTTCTGCGGTTGCATTAATTTAGTCATTATTAGAAACATATTATGCTTTCTGCGACAATCTAAATTGCTGCCTTGGGCCCCTTTTAAACAAGGCGTATAATATTGTATGTGTGCAGGGCTATGTTTTCCCACAAGTGTTCCATGCATCCCCATGCAGAAAGTCCCATTAAAGTCTATAGGGACACAGCAGCTGCATAGACAGAGCCACTGTGTCCCAATATGACATCTGTGTGGGTGCAGGTGCATGCGGGTCCATGTCCCCTAATGCTCACAGGGAGAGTTTGGGGACACGGGCCTGCATGTACCAACATGGATGTCATATTGGGACACAGTGACAGTGTCTGTGCAGCTGCTGTGTCCTTATAGACGTTAATGGGACTTCCTGCAGGGGGATGTACCTGGGAAAACATGGCCCTGCACGGTTGATCGGTATTGTATGTCCTGTGTGAACGAGGCCTTAGTTAGCAGGGTTTAATTTTTAAAAAGTGATCTTTTGACAGTTTATTTGTTTTGCCTATTTTAATCCTTACATTGGATAATTCCCACAACTTATGTTTATATAATAATTCTTGCAAATGCAGCAATTTTAAGAAATATGGGCCCCGGGTGGGAACATTATCTGCTGCCTGATTTCAATCAGTCATTGCTAACAATCTAATTGGCCCTCCCTCCTTTTACAGATTAAGCGAGAAGCCGTGGAGAGAGGCTCACTCTCCATTTCGACCCCCTCCCCTACACTTTTTTCCCCATTTTTATCCAGCACATTTCTTCTATATTACTATTTCTTTGCCCTATTTTCTTACACTTTTCCTTCATAAAAAATGTACAAATAAATAATGAATAAGCAAGTGAAGCTGTTTCCTTTCAGACCGCACACTCACTGTGTAGGTAAACTTAAAAAGTTAACCAAAAAAGTTTTATGCAGTATATTGATTGGATCGTTTTACACCTATTATTCTAAAGACATGTTTTATTTGCTTGTAACATGATTCTTATAAATATACTTTGCTTCCAAGCCAGATGTTTGTAAAATCACTATATATTCCGTTATATATCACAGGTACCTATAAAAAAAAAAAGCAGCGCAATAAAACAATAAAAACAAATTGTTGAAAGTCCAATAGAACGGATGAACCATAAATCCCAGAAAAGGTAAACAGGAAGTTTTCACATGTTTGGAAAACACGTGTGTGAATTAGGATGGCAGCAGGTGACGTCATCCAAATGTAGCTCGTCCCCCGTATGCATTACATTCATCAGAACTTCATCAGTGCCCCGCTGAGGAAGTTCTGATGAGCATAATGCGTACGGGGGAGGAGCTACGTTTGGATGACGTCAATCGCTGCCTTCCTAATTCGCACACAGCACGCTGTTCTATGTTACGTGCCTGTTACTATCCTTATCATGTGAGTAGGAATCTTCACTTTTGATAAACTTTTGGATGTTTCATACGAAGAGCACATATATCTCTTTTTATTTATATGGTCCTGGTGTTCCAACCTGGGTTTTCGTATTGGAGGATCAAATCCATTAGTCATCTGCTGTACTTACCCATGTGAGGGATCTGCATTTGTGACTGCCAGTTAGTTCAGGGGTTCACTCATTGAGGTGAGTGAAGTGACAAGTTTGGAAGTGGGGGGGTTTGTCACTTCAGATTTGTGCTGCCGGATTTTTTCCAAACACGTGGAAACTTCCTGTTCATCTTTTTTGGGATTTGTGGTTCATTTGTTCTGTCTATTGGACTTTGAACAATTTGTTTTTATTGTTTTTTTCCGTTGCACTCCTTTTTTTATATATACATTTATGGATTTTTGTGAAGATCTGTGTTCAGCTTGCATGTCATTTCTTGTTCCTTTGCTCTGATTGCATTTTTATATTAATATATCACAGGTACCCCCAAACAGTCAATGAAAATCTGCTGAACCATCTATTATGTAGATGCCTACCTTTTTATTAGGAAAATTGTCCTAAGCCTGGCATAATGCCTTGTTTTCAATGCAGGGAAGCTGGAGAAGAGACTGCACATTGGCATAAATGTTTATACTGCTTCAATTTGTTTTTGTTGTGCAGGATTACACCAGTTTACCATTTTTTCTGTAATTTTTATTTTGCTACAATGTTGTAGTCCTCTATGTCATTCTTTAACTGGAAGAATAAACAGACAAGATTTTGCATCAAATTGATATTCAGTGTTTTATTGATTCTGTCATAGTAGCAGTATATGCCAAGATAGCAGGAAGGGGGCCCGCTGCAGAGCATGTGAAAGGGTCCCACTATGGGTCTGGATGGGAGTAAAGGGCCCTGTGATCAATGGGAAGGGTCCCAGGCCCAGAGGCTACTTCATCGTTTCTTACACCAGCGCCTTGAAGGTTCTAGTTATGCCTGTGTCTGGACATAATCACTTGACTAAAGTCCAAAGACTGCTTTTAGGCTAAGTTCATGTGTTAATGCACATGCTCTGACATAAAAATAGGTAATGAGATGAACTTCACCCCCCATCTAGGCAAGAATCCTGGAAGTACTGGGAGGGGACAAGAAAAATGGTATAAAAAAATTAAAAAATTAATGTCCAATTGTCAAGTGGAAGTATGAGTGCAATGGAGAAAAGTGGGTGAGAAGGATGAAGGTCAGCTTTAAAGTTGAACTACAGGAATTAGGCAAAATGTACACTTTTATTGCCCCCTCCAAACACTGCAACGGTTAAATGTTGGTTATGTTTCAGGGGGAGCTGAAGAGGCTCTGATGCTTACCTTACACCCTGCTCTGGCGCTATCCTCTTCTACTTGGTGCTGGATGTGGACAATTCCTCAGTGTCCTCATGAACAATGCATGGATATTAGCCCTGCATTGTACATGAAGAAGACAGGAGTTCAACTGTGGGTAGAAGTGCATTAGAGAGGAGGCAACACAGGGCCAGGCATGCAGGTCAAGGTAGCCTGCAGTAGTGGTGAGTAAGATAAGTATTACGTCATTTTCCGACACTCCTAGACTTAATGAGCAGTTAACCCTTTCAGTGTAGGACATTTTGCCTTTTTTCCTGGAGTTCAGCTTTAATCATAAAAAAGTACATCTTTTTTTATATTTAAAGAAAAGGTCATATTATTGCTGTATATTGTGATAAATCAGGAATCTATTCATGCAAACTTGTAAAATTAGTGACACATACAGTGGGTGGTAAGAGATCTTCCTGTCCTCATGAAATCATATGGGACAGCTGCTGTACGAATTCAGCAAACATGGGGAGGAAAGGGAGAATGGGGAGGAATTGAAACATTATTGAAAAGATCTCTTTGTGCAATAATAAGCACTTCTTACATTCAGTAGTGTTCATCATTGTTCTGTTAACCCCTAAATAACTGTAAGGTATTCTTGAGACTCATGTTTGTATTTTTTGAGTTATGTATCTATAAAATGTGCAGGGATATGTTGCTAGTCATATTCTTCTACAGCACATGACTCATTCTGAAAATGAAATGATAAAATGTAAATCTGCCTGTGCTTCCATACATAGATGAAATGTTTTATGATAATGCAAATTGCCTTTAGATGTCAGATGAATGTGACATGATACATCACTGTTCGTGTGTACTACAATCTATTCATTTAGTCTTTCATCTGAACTCCTACAGCTGTGTATCAGCCCACTCTTTCTGTGCTGTAAATACTTATATTGTCTTCATTCCCCAAGAATTACAGTTTGGATGACTTCAGATTTAAGTATCAGCCCATCTACATGTCTATTAATCTATCTATCTATCTATCTATCTATCTATCTATCTATCTATCTATCTATCTATCTATCTATCTATCTATCTATCTATCTATCTATCTATCTATCTATCTATCTTCAATCAAACAGTGTGAATGACAATGCCTATAGTCCCCAATTATACATATCAAGCATATCTCCAGGCAAATGCAAAGATACAAAATACAAAGATGACACATATATATAGAGCTGTTATACCCTCCACGGGTTTGTATTTCTGTCCATCCATGTGAGATGTACATGTGTTTTTCAGATGCTCCATTAAAGTTTATAGGCTAAAAATACACAATTCTGTCCCAAAGAAGCTGATGTAGTTTTTGGAGCTTCATGCATCAGGTGATAAGTGACACATTGCTCAGCTGTGAATAGCCCCTTTGAGAAAATGAGAATAATTCTTCATCTTGAGCTTTCATGCACTTCAGGAATTGCACAATAAAATGCTCAGAAGTGCATAGGGGCTTGCTCCCTTCCCTCCTCAATAACTTTGTTTGGAGTTTAAGGTCTATGAAATATTTCACTTGTGCTTTACCAAAGTATAGAGAACAGAGACTGCCTTGGCCATTAAGGAGTAAAAATGCAAACAATGAGATACTTGTTTTCACTTGCATCTGCAACAGGACTAATTTCTGCAAATGGGCATGTTTTTTCTTCAAGAAAAACGAAGCAGTGTATACAGGTATTGAATCAGCAGGAACAGCAGGACCAGCCAAATTTCGATATGTGTGTATCACTCTCTGTTCAACAGAAGCTGGTCATAGGACCGGCTCCTGTTGAGTGGTCCTGCTGGAAAGCCAGCATTCGATCAGCGCATGCAGCCAGTGGCTGCAGTGCTTATCTGTGTATTCTGACATGGGGGGGGGGGGAGACAGTAAGAGTTGCATAAAATGTTTGAGAGAGTGTTTGTGTGTGTATATATACAGTTTATACAGAGAGTGTATATTTCTAAAGATTAATAGTAATTTTAATTATTTTAAAGGAATTGCATAGACACGTTAAGAAAGCACCCTCACAAGACTGCTGTGGGCAAATATTAGGGCTTCAGATTTGTGTTTTGCTTATTAGTGCACATGTTTATCAATGCATTCAGTAATTACAGAGTACTTCGCAGCTCTCAATCATTGAGCTCATATCCCATTAACTTTGCTGCTAGCAGTCATGAAGAGTAATAGTATTATGGAGGTGTAAAGGGAAAGTTAGGCCACATGCACATCTGCTCTTAGGGACGTCTGGTATTTGTTTTTCCTTGCCTCTAAAAGCCCCTGCATGTTGGTCTATATGTCCATAAACACATAGGCTTTGAGTTTAGAGGCAGAGGCATAGACTATAGAGTTTAGAAGCAGAGGCATTTAGAGGCAGGAAAAAACCCTCTACCAGTGTGCCAGGAGCAGCGGCTTTTTAGCAGAAAAACCTTGATGCATCTAAACGCTTCTAAACATGTGTTAACACTAGGCATGTTTAGTGCTTTAGCACTATTGGCCACTGAAAGTCATTTCAGTGGCCAATGAACTCAATTAACACAAAAATGCTTGATGCAGCTAATCGTTACACACTTGTACACACTTTACGCGTTTCTTCTGCCAAAATGCCCCTGTTAAGAGGAAAGACACCTAGGAGAGAAAGAAAAACGTCCAGTGTGCATGTGGTATTACAGAAAGGCACTGCTTTCAATAGTTATAAGTAAGTCAGAGATCAGTCATTAGAGCCAGGGAGTAAAGCAAACAAGAACTCACCATAAACGGGCAGCAGAATATCAATGCAAACACCATACATTGCTGTACACCATGGTGAACACCAGACAACACACTCCACTGCATTTGTTTACTTATTAGTAATGGAAACAATAAAGCGTATTAACATCCTACATTTTCACAAACCACTTTATTGTAGATTATATTTTTCATGGCAAAACATTTGCCAAGTATGTGTTTAACTAATCTTGATCTTTTTTATCTTTTCTTTCAGATTTACACGAAGAACAAAAATTTGTACACTGTGGAGGCCAATAATGCGCGTCAGTTGGTCGAAAGTGCTGCAACTAACATAGAAAAACTACTACGGAATCGTTCTAAAGCTCTTGAGGTAGGTGATGCATTTTCCTATAAATTTCAGTGCAGTTTAATTTCAAAATGTAATACTATAAATTTCTGCAACAATATTTTGGATCATTAAATAGGAGCTCCAGCAAACCCATCAACATATAAGCCTGTAAGAGTCTATGACAGAATCATCTTGACACGTTCTTTGTTCAAAAACAAACAGAATAGTTTTTGGAAATACAAAAGTTCCTTACAAAATGTTTCATGATAATTGATTTAAAATTGCAAGTGTAGTACCAAGCAGTGTACTCCAGTTAGTGTCTTAACTCATTTAGACTGAGGCACTAAGTGGGAATAGCAGTGCACCCACTGGATCGCTAAAGGGTTTATGATGTGCTGACAGTTGATAAACCTTTACAGTGCTGCAACCAAACATTTCAAGCATTTAAAAATAAGAACTCCACTAACCCATATGACTGCATTCTGTGTGCCATGTTGAGCCTTGTTTTCAGAATAAGTTGATGTATTCCCAAGGCCTCATCCAAGGGAATGGGGGTTCAGCAGCTGTTTCCTGACTATCAGAAAGGACTAATAAGTACCCACCCATCTCCTGCCATAATAGAACGTGTGTGCCCAATCTCCTACCTGCCAGCAATGATAACACAAACAGCAAATGATTGGGCTCATAACTAACATGGCTCCTCACAATAAGGAAGGCAAATCTTCAGGTGATGTTATTTTTACCTCTGCAACAGGACCAGCGGCATCAGCAGGCCAGACCCTATTTTGAGACACTGAAGCCCAGCCCAACCACCATGGTGCACATAGCCTCAAGAATACAATGAAAGTGTTTGCACCCCCAGATCAGACAGGCTAGATCCAGTCCATGGGTGCATGGGTTTTTTAAAACATGCTTTAACATGATTAACAAGCACTGACCATATTAAAGCAAACTGTCACTGGCCAGGTAAAAGAATGTAGCCTACATAGAAGCTCTATGCCCCTTTAAAACAGGCGCCTCCGCTATGCGGAATCTGTTTGCTCAGCTGTGAATTTCTCTGCTGATCCCCGCGGATAGCAGGTTGGTGTCGGCTCCACTATGCAGAATGAACATAAACACAGTCCTTCACAGACCACCTGTTTGTTTCCATCCAATGTCATCGATCTGCCTGACGGATGGAAAATAGGACCACCATCCATCTGTTATTGGCAGACACGATTGGATCGGGTGGCGACGGGTGTCATTGGACATGCGTCCGCCAACATTTGCTGCTCCATAGGGGACAATGCAGTGTCCAATCAGGTCTGTCTGAAAAACTGACTGGTGGACCTGATTGGACAGCCTGTGTGAAAGGGGCCTTGGCACTAAACTCCGGCCTTAAAAAAAATGTGTTCTTAATTCTCAAATATACCTTTTATCCTCCAGATCTCCAAATTCCTTCTTTTTTTCAATATGTTTACCTGTTTGACGGTGGCTATGTTTCTTCCCTATGGTCCCACTGTATGTTTGAACATAGCCACTCTTCCTTGCTCACTCCTGAGAAGGACTATGGAATATGGGATTTGTAATGTGCATAGGGCAGTGCACATGGCTCCAACTAACATGCACTAACATCAAACAAATGTGAGGGAGTGGGGATAAGGAGAGGCTCAGGAGCTCACAGAGGACAAGGAGGCAGAAAAACTCAGTAAGGCTAGGTTCACACCTATGCGGCTCTGTGAGCCGTGTTTTGCGCAAGCACAGCAGCCCATTCATTTGACCAGAAGTGCAGGGAAAAGGTCCCTGCACTATTTTTGGTAGTGCAGCCAGCACAGGAACCGCAAGTGCAGTGCTGTTTCCAGTGTGGATGCAAATTCAAATGCATTAACTGCGTTTTTCTGTGCGAGTGGTTCCAGAAAATATTTTATGAAAAATAGTAATGGGCTTAAAGTAGTGGATGTGTATGGATTATTTTTGCAGAACAAGGATATTGTTTAGTGTCACTTTAAAATGGTGAAGTTAGCGAAGACCCTTTTACAAACAATAGCTTATCAATGACCTTTCTAATTTTGAAAAAATGTGCTATCTGTAACCACTCTTTCGCCACGTACACACGATCGGAAATCTCGCCAGCAAAACCTTGATGAGAGCTTTTTGTTGGAAAATGCGACCGTGTGCATGCTCCATCGGTCTTTTAAATTCCAACCAGCAAAAGATTGTGAACATGTTCTCTATTTTTCGGTCAGGAAAAGTTCCTATCTGAAAATGCGTTCATCTGTATGCAATTCGGACGCGCAAAAAATCACGCATGCTCGGAAACAATTTGACGCATGCTCGGAAGCATTGAACAACTTCATGTTCTCGGCTCATCGTAGTGTTGTACGTCACTGCGTTCTTGACGGTTGAAAGTTCAGAGAACTTTTGTGTGACCGTGTGTATGCAAGGTAAGCTTCAGCAGAATTCTGTCGGAAAAAACAATCAAGTTTTTTCTGTAGGAAATTCCAATCGTGTGTACGCGGCATTACTGTGCTGCAGCACCTCTAATAATATGTACCCCCCATATTTATTTCATATAATAAGGGAAAATATGTGATTGCAGCTCAGATTTGTAAAAAAAAATAATATTTGCAGCAATATCATTTTCTTTATTGAGGGACATCCATTTTCCCATCAATTTGTGTCCAACCCTGGGATTTTAGTAAGCACAGATCTTTTTTTGCATTATCATCCCAATATATATATTCACTTTAAATGCAGGGACCCCTGGGACTGTGGCTTGCTGCAGTCTGATTTAAGTCTAAAGATAATTGTATCTTATTCTTACTCTCCTCTTACTTTGAACAAACATCAATTTCTTAAATGGCCTGCATATAGAATACTGCACAAATAAAGCAGCTGCCTTCTGTACATTGCAGACCTGGATGCAAGATAATGTGATTGTTTGGATATTGTGATGATGTCAATATACTGTGTCCAGAATGCTGTCATCTCTTAAGTGCTTCTGAAACCTCTGAACTTGTTTCAATGCTGGAGGATGCTTCAGATGACAGTTGCTTAAACTGAAGGTCAGCAGATGCTGCCAAGCACAAGAATAATGCTCTTGGGTCCTGATTGTCTACCATAGAGGTGTGGAGTGGCAGACACTGTTTCCCATGGACACATAGTAAGCTTTTTCAATGTTTCACTGCAATAGAAATCCTACCACTTTTTAGTAGCTAGCATGAAGTCTGATCTGAAAACAAATGTCAGACTAGTTACCTCGTACTAACCGTATTATTGTTTTTATTACTATTTTTTTTATAATGTGTGATTTATATCCAGTTTACCGTTACAGTGTAATAGTTTACATGTCAGTTTAATATGAATGGAGATAGTACAGGTACTATAATATTCAATAGAAGAAGATTCAAGGGAGGGGCATTCAAATTACATTAAAGTGTTTGTCAACCCAAAAACAAAATCTGATCCTGTTCCCTTAAAGCAGATTAAACAGCACAGTGCTTCTGCGGCGTAATCTGCCCCCCTCTAAACTGTAAAAAAAACCTGGCTGATCCTGCCATTTCCTGTATCCCCCTCTCAGCGCTGACCACAATAATCAGGGCTGCTGAGCCCTGACCACCATGATCAGTTTATGTCCCTCCGTCATCCTCAGCTGTCCTCTCTGCTCTCCTCTCTCCCCCTCACTCCCTCCTCCCTGCCTATCAGCTCTGTGTGTCCTTGTCTCTGCCCCCCCCATCCCCACCGCTATTAGTAAAAATAAAAATCTTACAATGGTCACTGCCAGCCCCTCTATTATAGGCAGGCATACCACACTGTTTAAGTTTCTTTCTAAAAAACGACCTATTTATATAAATGGCTAAATAGAGCGCTCCCCTACATACACTATATTATCAACAGTATTGGGATGCCTACCTTTACACGCACATGAACTTTAATGACATCCCAGTCTTAGTCCGTAGGGTTCAATATTAAGTTGGCCCACCCTTTGCAGCTATAAAAGCTTCAAATCTTATGGGAAGGCTGTCCACAAGGTTTAGGAGTGTGTCTATGGGAATGTTTGACCATTCTTCCAGAAGAGCACTTGTGAGGTCAGGCACTGATATGAACGAGAAGGCCTGGCTTGCAGTCTCTGCTTTAATTTATCCCAAAGGTGTTCTATTGGGTTGAGGTCAGGACTCTGTGCAGGCCAGTCAAGTTCCTCCACCCCAAACTCGCTGATCTATGTCTTTATGGACCTTGCTTTGTGCACTGGTCCAAATCATTTGGTGGAAGAGGGATTATGGTCCGGGGGTTGTTTTTCAGGATTTGGCTTGGCCCCTTAGCAGTAAAGGGAACTCCTAAGGTGTCAGCATACCGAGACATTTTGGACAATTTCATGCTCCCAACTTTGTGGGAACAGTTTGGGGATGGCTTCTTCCTGTTCCAACATGACTGCGCACCAGTGCACAAAGCAAGGTCCATAAAGACATGGATGAGTGAGTTTTGGGTTGAGGAAGTTCACTGTCCTGCATAAAATCCTGACCTCAACCCGATAGAACACCTTTGGGATGAATTAGACCAGAAACAGAAAGTCTGGCCTTCTCATCCACATCAGTGCCTGACCTCACAGATGTGCTTCTGGAAGAATGGTCAAACGTTCCCATAGACACAGTCCTAAACCTTGTGGACAGCCGTCCTAGAAGAGTTGAAACTGTTATAGCTGCAAAGGGTGGGCCAATTCAATATTAAACCCTACGGACTAAGACTGGGATGCCATTAAAGTTCATGTGCATGTAAAGGCAGGCATGACAATACTTTTTGTAATATAATGTGTATATATATATATATATATATATATATATATATATATATATAGAGCTACTAGAATCCTTTCATCCCTATAAAAATGTACATTTTGTACATTGGTATGAGTAAGCTGCATACAAAAAGGATTTTCACTTTTTTTCTTTTTCATTTTTTTGTATGCAGCTTCCTCATATGTATTTTAAGTTACAGTAAAACCTTAGTTTGAGAGTAACTTGGTTTAAGAGCGTTTTGCAAGACAAGCAACATTTTTAAATAAATTTTGACTTGATATACAAGCGATGTCTTGATATACAAGTAGCGTCATGTCACAACTGAGTATAAAAGAGAACAGAGGAGCCTCTAAGTGTAGCAATATGGTTACATTTAATGAAGGTACAAAATTTAGCAACTCACATCGTTGATGATTAAAACAGGCACATCTAAGGGCTCCTTCACACGGACGTGTCCGTGTACAGAGCCCGCTCTGCTCAGCAGGGGATCGCTCCGTCGATGACAGGTCTGTGCAGCGACGGACCTGTCAGAGTGCCACTCTCCCCTATGGGGGATCGGATGAGGACGGACCGTAGAGTCCATCGTCACCCAATCCGCAGACGGATGGAAAAGTAGGTTTTTACTCCCTCACACTTTTTTGGATCAGAGCGGGTCGGATGTCAGCGGACATGTCACCGCTGACATCCGACGCTCCATAGAGGTCTATGGAGCTTCCGTTCAGGTCCGCCTAAAAAACTGATAGGCGGACCTGAACGGACAGTCCGTGTTAAAGAGGCCTAAGTATGCAGGCATCCGGGGTAAAGTTGTCCACATAGACCATCCTCCACACTGCCATTGACGTCATCCCTTCCACTCTGGGCTCCTTGAGCGGTTCAAGCCTCGCTTTTAGAATGCTCTACTACATGAATAGTCTTCCCGGTCACGATTGCAGACTGACAGCGGTGAGAGATGGCAGTGCGGAGGACGGTCTATGTGGACAGCTTTACCCCTGATACCTGCATACTTAGATGTGCCTATTTTAATCATCAACCATGTGAGTTGCTAAATGTTGTACCTTCATTAAATGTAACCATATTACTACACTTAGAGGCGCCTCTCTTCTCATTTATACTCTGCTGGATTTTGCTATTTGTGGAGGCTTCCATTTGTGGATGGACATTTTATGGTTACACCACCTATCACATTGCTATAATCTTTTTATATGTACTATAAACTGAAGGACCCATGAATAAATGGTTGTGGAACAAATCATTTGAATTTCCATTATTTCTTATGAGGAAATTTGCTTTGATATACAAGTGCTTTGGATTACAAGCATGTTTCTGGAACAAATTGCTCGCAGTCCAAGGTTTTACTGTAATTTGTACAGGGTTTATAGGACTTTTGCACCTCCATATAGGATTCTTTAATGATAACTTAAAGTAGAACTATAGGCAAAACTTTTTTTTTTTCATTTTGGATAAAGCAAGGGAGGTGTATAACCCCTGTCAGGTTTTCTATTTCATTATCTGTGTCCCATAGCGGAGATTTACCTTCACTTCCTGTTCTATAGCCAAACAGGAAGTGAGAGGAAATCCCTGCAAATCAAGGGAATTCCTTGTGGAACCCTAGTTAACCAGAACTAGTGACCCCATTGGAAGATATCCCCTCTTTTACTTTTCTGGGAACAACCCAAAATTTGGGATTTTCTTTTACTTTCACTTTTAATGATAATGGTAAACAGTACAAATAGAGAGGGTAAATCTCCCTAACAGGGGCGCAGACAGCAAAAAAAACTGACAAGCATTCTAACCCTCTCCACTCTATCCAAAACTAAAAAAAAAACTGTTTTGCCTTTAGTTATACTTTAAAATGGAACTTTACTCTTTCAGTCAACATTGATTATTTTTAATCCTCATTATTTGTATTACCTTTTAGAGGGATGAAAGGTCTGTAGTAACTCCATATATATCAAGGGGAGAGTTCTATTTAGCCATTTATATTTAAAGGAAAAAATATCATATTTAAACTTTTTTTGGTATTTCTTCAGTTACTTCCTGATTTCTATCGGGAAATCCTAGGCAAATGATGTCATATATCCCAGGAGTCTTCAGGAGGAAAGGAGGGGTTCACTGAGCTAAGCACACCCTCCTGCCTGTATGCATGAGTTAAGGGCATATGAGTTGCAGGAAGTAAACGCTACATGAATCATCTGCCCTTACGCAAGATGGCCGCAGCCAGAAATACTAGGGGGTGTTTTTCAAAGTGATTTCTCAGCAAAATAAAGCATAGAGGCATAGATGGATGGATTAGTTTGATTTGAATAACAAGAATGCATTAAATACAGGCATACCCCACTTTTAAGTACACAATGGGGTTTATTTACTAAAGCTGGGAAGTGCAAAATCAGGCTCACTTCTGCATAGAAACCAATGAGCTTCTAACCCCAGCTTGTTCAATTAAGCTTTTGTAATAAAACCTGGACGCTCATTGGTTTCTATGCAGAAGTGAGCCTGATTTAGCACTTTCCAGCTTTAGTAAATAAATCCCATTGTGTACTTAAAAGTGGGGTATGCCTGTGGTGTTTTTGGTTTGTAGTGTTCAGATACAGTATAGTTCCACTTAAGGTAGTTTTCTTTTATAGCAATGCTAAAGATTTACTACAAATACACGATGGAGTGGATTTACTAAAGACAAACAGACTGTGCACTTTGCAAGTGCAGTTGTTCCAGAGTTTAGTAAATGAGCTGAATCATCACTTTTCAAACACATACCCAATCACAGGCAATAAATATAAAAAAACAGACATTTTGCTTGTACATCATTCGATGATGGAAGTCAGCAGAGCTTCCTCTCACTTACTAAGCTCTGGTGCAACTGATCTTCCAAAGTACATAGACTATTTGCCTTTAGTAAATCAATTGTCTAAATGGCAATGACTTCTCAAATATATGATTTAATACATAAACTTAAAGAAACCCTTGACTTTCTTCAAAAAGAAAGAGTGTTTGCAGCATTCATGTCTGTATTACAAACAGTTCACCTACTCAGGTTAACCCCTAAAGTCAACCCAGACAGGGACATTAGGTATTCACATATTTTTACCAAGCCGTAAATGCTCTTGGAAACACTTTCTGTAGCTGCAGATATTGTGGAGAAATTCAAATTCTTGAAATTTCATAACGGAGGCACTGAAGTAATTTTCTAAGTCAGCCCATAGATTAGTCAGTTTTTTAATTCAGCCAGCTATTTTATGCTGACAGTGGGGAGGCTTCCCCCTGGTCAGAACACACTGATCAGCGTTGCAGGCCATAGCCTAAGTGGGGATAAACTGACAGGGCGGTTGTACCGAAGTTGATCGGTAGATGTACTTTTGTACAACCTTCCTGCCCATACATGGACTGAAATTTGGCTGGTTCAGCAGGAAATTTCAATCCATGTATGGCCAGCTTAAGTCAGTTCAGGTCATCCTACGCTCTCTCCCAGCAGTGACTCAGAAGCTTTCAAGCCTTTGAATCTCTGCCTGATTGACCCTGCTCAGCCCTATCTTGCATGCAAATGTTACATGATGACTTGACAAATGGGGTTGAATGGTTACATCATCAGAAGGGAAAGGGTTCCCTGGGGCTTAAGAGATGACCACTAGCGACTTTGACTGCAAAAGACTTGATTAGCAGTAAGATCTGGGTAATAATTTGCTGGAAAGGAAATTGGAAAATTATTAAGAGTGTGCTATAAAGAGGAAACTGTGAAATACAGTATATATGCAGGTAGGATTGATCTAGATTATTCAGATAATGACAAGTCCAATAGTTTTATTAGGCAGGTGTTCAAAGTGACCATCTTCAACATCTTTCAATAAACATATTAGTGCTAGCAGTCACATGATCTTGGCTTGAGAAATTATCCTTGATAACAAACAATTATAACATTTCATATCACAGTAATAGTATTTATGATTATCTATGTTATTTCCATATTAGCAGTGCTCACTCACTTGGGTATTAAAGTTGATGGCTCAAGTTGGAAGGTAGCACACAGTACAGACAGGCTTGGGCAGTCCCATGTCATCTAAAGATGCTCAATGCCATAACTCTAGTGTACTGCCAGCTTTCTAAGCTTGGCAATGATCAGAAAATAGGACTGTGTGACTGGTGTTAATCAGGACACATACAGCATCATGCTCGCGTAACACTGACATGTGCAATAAATAAGATTCAAATCTGAGATTAATAAAATTACACATGTCCTTGATGGAAGATAAACAATGGGTATTGCTCTGAGCGCCTACTTCTATATCACAGAACTATGTGGTATGAAACTGGACCAGGTCAGATACTGCTGCTCCATGGAGATACAAAAGCTTTTTCAGTGCCCATCATCTACCTGTTTTAACTCCCTAACATTAACCCTACATTAAAACTGTTGTATGGGCTTCAAGACTTCAAGAACGGCTTTAGATCATCTCATTGGGTAATGAGTTACTTTCCATGGTGGTTATATGGGAAGGCATTGGCTGTCTCTTTTAATAAGTGATTTACTGAAGCTTAGCATACACACAGCTCAGTTTCC
Source organism: Lithobates clamitans (assembly GCA_037952925.1). Lineage (NCBI taxonomy): Eukaryota > Metazoa > Chordata > Amphibia > Anura > Ranidae > Lithobates > Lithobates clamitans. Next base: position 13,150,161 of record JBBGZY010000190.1, read on the forward strand.
TTGAGTGTTCTCACGATTACAACCTGCGTTCTGCACATAGGCAGCCCATTCATTTCCGTGGGCTCCCTTGCCCACAGAAACACAGGGAAAGAAGTCCCTGATCCCTTTTTAAATCACCAAGCCATGTGATGTGGCACCATGCAGTTTGACATGTGCAAAACCGCAGTGCAAGTACCATTGCATGGGGGTGCTATTAAGAATTAATGGCACCCCTCATCTGCTAGAATGCAGCACCTTTCTCTGTGGGTTTGGAACGCATGCAATTTTGTGTGCGTTCCTCACCTGTGGAGATGTGAGCCTTGAATATACAAAATTGGACAGCTATTTTATATGTTTTTTTTTTTCTAAAAGCTCATTTGTGGTCAAACAGAATGTTTCAGAAGTGAAGCGTAATCCTTCAAGATTCACCTTTTTATATTTAACTAATGTAATTAAATCAGGATTGCAAGAGGGAGTGCCTTGACAAAAAAAAATGAATGGGGGATGAGAGAATGGGGGGACAGCTGGACAGCAGAGGACTTGGATGGGGACAGGGGAGCATTTGTCCCCTGGGCTAGTACTAATAGAATATTTTGGGCTGGTGGCTTTAAGTTGAGACAATTCGTCACTCAGACATAGATCTGGACCTTTAGACAGTGACATATGGTGGGTATTATAGAGGGAAATGCAGCAGCAGCATCTTACCTTCTGAGACATCATGTGACCAAATGTGGAATGCCGATGTTAGAAGATGCAAAAATCAATGTCCTTTAAAGAAAAACTTTTATTTCCACCTTGCCCACCAGCCACTGATCACTTTCCATGGTACACTTTCTTAAAGTGGTTCTAAAGGCAGAAGGTTTTTTTATCTTAATGCATTCTATGCATTAGTATAAAAAGCCTTCTGTATGCAGCAGACCCCCTCAGCATCCCTAATACTTACCTGAGCCCCATCTCAATCCAGCGATGTTGCACAAGAGACTCGGCTGTCTGGGACTACTACTGTCAATCAAAGTCAGTGACCCACTGAGGAGAGAGAGGGGGTGGGGCTGAGCCGCTGCTCCATGTCTGAATGGTCACACAGAGCAGTGGCTTGGCTCAGGTGCCCCCATAGCTGGTATAACATGTTTGTTATTTTTAAAGAAAAAAAAATGAGACTTTAGTATAACTTTAACTGAAGTTGCCTTCTAATGTGGTATAAAAAGCGGCCCTATTTCAGGCTATTATGCCTGATTTTAGGGAAGAAGTTAGAAAAGGCCCATTATCTAGCAAAATGCATTTTTCAGTAACTTTACAAGTACAAATGCATCAATTCCTGACATTTCACAATATACGGCAGTAGTTTTTTTTTTTTTTTATAAAAGCTCTACCTTGTGTCAAAAAAGCACAAAGTCAAATAGCTGTTCCTTGGCTGAGATGATGCCATCAGTCTGCGGCAGGCAGGAGAAATAATTTTTTGAGCCTCCTCTCTCAAGTTATCAGACTGCAACATTGTACATTTGTACATTTGTAGCAAGTCACAAGAATAGAAGCCACAGCAGGAACTGACCTGTGTTAAAGTGCTACTAAACCCACAACAGTAAAATCAGCCTGTATATGTTAAGCATGCTAGTTATACTCACCGTGGAACCCAAGGAGTTAATCATCAGCATTGTGTAAAAAAAAGGGTGTTTGATCCTGTCTTCTCTGATCCTCCCCCTCTTCCACTACCCCCAAACTGTCTCCTGATGTGGGATGCTCTGCACATGCTAGGGAGTTTTTTTTTTCTTGGGAGAGTGCATGTGATCTGCACAGGGCCAATCAACACTGTCCAGAAAGAGGGTCAGGGTCCTGCATCCTCAAAGGACAATCAGGGGAGAATGAAAACTCCTAGAAGCCTTAACCACTGCAGCCCCAGGAAGAATTTACCCCCTTCCTGACCAGAGCACCTTTTGCGATTTGGCACTGCGTCGCTTTAACTGACAATTGCGCAGTCGTGCGACGTGGCTCCCAAACAAAATTGACGTCCTTTTTTCACACAAATAGAGCTTTCTTTTGGTGGTATTTGATCACCTCTGCGGTTTTTATTTTTTGCGCTATAAACAAAAAAATAGCGACAATTTTGAAAAAAACGCATTATTTTTTACTTTTTGCTATAATAAATATCCCCAAAAAATATATATAAAAAAAAATTTCCCTCAGTTTAGGCCGATATGTATTCTTCTACATATTTTTGGTAAAAAATATCGCAATAAGCATTTATTGATTGGTTTGCGCAAAAGTTATAGCGTCTACAAAGTAGGGGATAGTTTTATGGCATTTTTATTGATTTTTTTTTTCACTAGTAGTGTGTCCTAGGGAGTGATTCTAACTGTGGGGGGGAGGGGCTGTTTGTGACACATCACTGATCACCGCTCCCAATTACAGGGAGCGTGATCAGTGTCAATGTCATTAGGCAGAACGGGGAGATGCTTGTTTACATTAGCACCTCCCCGTTCTTCCTCACCGTGAGACGATCGTGGGTATACCCGCGGACATTGAGTCCACGGGACCCGCGATCCCGGTCACGGAGCTCCCGGCGGGCGTGCCCGCGAGCCGCCTCTTAAAGGGCAACGTACAGGTACGTTAATCTGCCTGTACGTGCCCTTCTGCCGCAGTATATCTGCGTGAGGCAGTCGGGAAGCGGTTAACCAGTGCTCTGCTGGACACTGATTGCAGTCACAAGACTGCTCAAACTGCTGATGATTAAAGGTATTTAGCAGTTTATATTTACTAAAACAGTTGCATTTCCATATTCTGTGTACTGTGGGAGACCAGATATAGTGAATGCAGGGTCCTGGGTTTAGTAACACTTTAAACTTTATAAACACAGCCAAGAACCACACAGGCACCAGGATATACATGACCAGTATCTTAATCCAGGAAGTAAATGCTGACTGTACATCATACCTGAACAAAGTGGCATCACCAACTAGTGACGTCACCACCCTGCCACTCCATCTCATCCAATCAGAGAACACTTTGAATTTATTGAAAAAGTTCAAAGCATTCCACTTGGCCCGTGGCAAGTGGCCAATTTTCTGTGCTCAGAATGCATTAGAGGCCAGCCGCTCAACACAGGACCCAGAAGCAAATCGAGATCATGGGAGTGGCAGTGTTTATTTTAGTGATTTCCAGCCTCTAGAGGCATTGGCAAGGGATGGTATATACAAAGTTACATTGCTGTAGGCTGGGCCAATGTAACTATGTAAAAATAAACCATACCTGGATTTCATTTTTTAAGCCATACCCTACAAGTTCTTCTGCAGCTAAGACCAAACCAACTTGTAGGAAAAATACATGCAATACACTGTTCCTGCAATACAGATCCAATATATGAATGTGGGCAGCTTTGTTTCTAAAATACTTGGTGTCATTTTCCCCTTTCTGTTGATTCCCTAAAGGAGAGGAGGGGGTGGGGGGTGGGAGCAAGTACATACTAATTTAAAGGGTTCATGAAGTGTAAAAAATGTGTTAATGAAAAGGGAAGAGAGAGAGAGAGAAAAAAAAATGAAGTTGCACATTCAAGGCTGATGGTTGTCTCCTTCAGACTGGAAGAGATTGTTGTCAGCCTGTAAGGCACGAAGCTTATGGATGCTCAAGCGTCTGCCTTCTCTCTGTAACGAATGCTTACAGCAGCTGGCAGTGTGCTAGAACACTGCTCTACCAAGGCTTAATGCTGCTCAAGTTGTTCAGCTGACAGTAAGCACAGCCTAATATGCAGTTCAAGCAGGTGGCAGTTCAAAACAGCAGCCCAGCGCATGTGCTGCATTTGTGACCGATATGTGACAAGCACACATTGTGATCTTGGCGTGAATTTGGTTTAACTAATGTGCAGCATAATATAAAAGGAAGTCGAGTAAAAATTAGAATTTGGCTCTAAGCCGATCTATTTGTTTCTCAAATAAGAGAATGTGACTTGTAAAGCGGCAAGGAGGTTGTTAAGTCATTGCTGACCTTCTTTTGCATCAGGTTTGAAGCCTGTTAGTAGTAATACGAAATAGCACGTCTTCCAGCCAATGATTTTAATAAGACTGTACAGCTCTGTATGTTAATGCTGCAACCAAAAAGACATAGTTTATGAATGCTAGCCGACCCAGTGGCCTCACTGCGCATTTTTTTTTTAAAGCAATTAAGCCGTAATAAATCCATAATCATTTTTTTCTTGCATCTCAGCTAAGCAAGAATCCCTGCCTCTGAAGGGTTAACCAGAAGGCATCACCATCTCCATGCTGAGCAGGAATATTACTAAAATATTTATTCCTATGATGCAAAATGACCTTTTTTGCAACTCTGGCAGTATCACAAATAATTCCTTGCCCCGTTGGCTGTGTTTATGACTGCTATGTGCTCCTCTTCCCTGAAGATACTAAATAATAGGCAGATGCGATGAACAAAACACACAAACCAATTCTACTCGGAACTATTATGCAAATAACAAACCCAATTAAGTAAATTCTTTCTTTCGTTTTCTAGCTAGATAAAACTTTCAGAAACTGACAAGTGCTTTTAATTCCAAATATATGTAAGTTTCATGTTGTTCTTACTCAAATACTCATAATGGCACATATTTATTAGTCTGTAGTGATGAAATTCTTATTTCCTTTGTTATTCAATACATTAGGCCCGTTCACACCATTCAGTTGTGTTAATGCATGCATGTTGATGTGCATCATTCAAAATGAATGAGCTGTCAACGTATTGCAACACATCAAAAATGGTGCATGTATCATTTCTGGCAACGCAAACCACAATAGTCCAGCGACAAGGTGCTTTGGGGTGCTATTCAGAAATTGTATGACTATTCACCTGAATGAATATTGATGAATGGCGGCGCTTCGGACCAATGAATGTAAGCACGATGTGATAGTGTGAAATGGCCCTAAATATAGGCAGTTTGCTTATGGCAAATATGTGTAACAGCATAAAATAATTCTACATTTCATTGTACCAAAGTATGCCATGGCTCTTACTTATTTCCTTGAAGATAAAATAAGTGCATTGGTCTCTATTTGGCTTTGTAGCTTAGAGAACTCTAACAAATGGCATACAGAATGTGTTTGAAAGGAAAAGTAAAATCAATAATATGTCCAAATCATGGTACCGTATATACTCGAGTATAAGTCGAATTTTTCAGCACATTTTTTTGTGCTGAAAGTGCCCCCCTCGACTTATACTCGAGTCAAGCACTTTTCTGCAGCAAAAAATTTTATTTTCCGAACCGAATTTGGGGCACCGTATCTCAGGGCCACTTAGTGCTAGGAACCCCAAATTTGGTGAGCAGACCCAGTGGAACTGGTACCACAACATATCCAAAGCTGAAGTTCCTAGCACTAAGTGGCCCCGAGATACGGGGCCCCAAAATCGGTTCGGAAAATGTCATTCTCTGCTGCAGAAAAGTGCTTGACATTTTCTGAACCGACTTTGGGGCCTCGTATCTCAGGGCCATTTAGGGCTAGGAAACCCAAATTTGGTGTGCAGACCCAGTGCAAATGGTACCACAATATATCCAAAGCTGGGGTTCATAGCACTAAGTGGCCCTGAGATACGGGGCCCCAAACCCGGTTCAGAAAATGTCATTCTCTGCTGCAAAAAAGTGCTTGACATTTTCTGAACTGATATTTGGGGCCCTGTATCTCGGGGCCACTTGGTGCTAGAAATCCCAGCTTTGGAAATTTTATGGTGCTAGTTCCACTGGGTCTGCACACCAAATTTGGGGTTCTTAGCACTAAGTGGCCCTGAGATACGGGGCCCCAAATTTGTTAACTGTGTCCATCTGCAGCAATGTCATTTCGGGACCCTTTGGGTTCAGAGACCCCAAATTTTGGCTGCAGCTAGGGGGCATCTAGGAACCCTTAACTTCCGAGTTTGAAGTTCAGGGGACCTATGGCTGCAAATGGGCACAGTGAGGCATGCAAATGGGAACAGTGATGCTGCAAATTGGCATTGTTGACCCTCTTTTCCACTTACAGTAGCTGTGCATTTCTCACCCTCGTCTTATACTCGGGTCAATAAGTTTTTCCCTTTTTTTTTTGTGGTAAAACAGGGCCTCGACTTATACTCGGAACGACTTATACTCGAGTATATACGGTATTTGCAATCTTGTTCAGTCCTACTGAAAAATGAAATTTTTAGTCATCAGTATTAACTGACTTGGAGGTAATATTAAAAAGGGACTGTAAGCGAGATGTCAAAGTACACATAACCTGATATATTTTTTAATGATTCTTTATTCCTAAAATTTTCTTTTTAAATGTCTAGGCCATAGCAAACGAGTCATACGTGTTCCAAGGCAGTAACTCCAGGTATTGAAGGAAGAAAATCAGCATGACAGCAGGGCAGCTCACATTTTTAGAACTACAGATGAGAAATGGCAGCCATCATGTTTACTCATACCTTGTTTATAATAAAATCTCCCTTTTTTGCAGATTTGCTCTTTCTAGCAAAATGAATGGGTCTGCTCCTCCAATTGTGAGCATTAACAGAACCCACAACTAGATTTTTACCAGGTTTTATAGGCTGGGAAGCTTTGAAATACTGCTGAAAAAATATCGGTTATTACATAGTTACATAGTTAGGCTGACTGAAAAAAAGACACAAGTCATTCTAGTTCAACAAAAAAAAAAAAATAAAAGGGAAAAAATACATTTAATACAATCATATATACAGTATCATACACCCACAATTAATCCAGAGGAGGGCAAAACAAAAACAAAAAAAAAACAGCAGAGCATGAGCCAATCAGCAAGGGAAAAATATCCTTCCCGATCCTCCAAGAGGCAATTGGATATTCCCTTGATCAACTTTACCTATAAATATTAGTATCCAGTTATATTATGTACATTTAGGAAAGAATCATTTTTTAAAGCATTCTACTGAGCTGGACAGAGCTGGCTCTTGAGGGAGTCTATTGTACATTTTCACAGCTCTTACTGTGAAGAAACCTTTGCGTATTTGAAGATAAAATCTCTTTTCCTGCAGGCCTAAAGAGTGCCCCCTTGTCCTCTGTGATGACCTTAAAGTGAATAACTCAACACCAACTTCACTATGGACCACTTATGTATTTGATAGATGTTGACCTACCCCCCCCCCCCCCCCCCACACACACACACACACAAACACACACACACCGTCCCTTAATCTCCGCTCCTCAAGAGAGAATACATTAAATTCCTCTAATCTTTCCTCATAGCTGAGCTCCTCCATGCCTCTTACCAGTTTGGTTTCCCTTCTCTGCACTTTCTCCAGTTCCCCGTATATCCTTTTGTTGAACTGGTACCCAAAACTGAATTGCATATTCCAGATGAGGTCCTACTAATGATTTTGTACAGGGGCAAATTTATATTTCTCTCTCTGCAGTCCATAACTCTCTTAATACAGGAAAGGATTTTGCTTGTATATTGAAATTTGCTAAGTTAAGGCTTATGGAATAAAATTCATAAAACAGATGGCAACAGAAGTACACAAAAATGTTCAGTTCACGGATTTCCTGGCTTCCTGCTAAAAGGCACATATGTTTGAAATGTGGTAAACCTATTTCTTTAGTATTAACACAAGGGTGGACTTAGAACCTTTGGTCTGGGGGGAAAACAGAACTAATTGGCCCTTTCCTGGTAGAGGTAGATTTTAGCCGACTAAAGAATGTACTCCATGGTGCCACATTGATTGATGGGCATGTGAATGGTTGGTGTACCTAAAGGACATTAGGCGACATTTGGTTTGCTAAAACATATATTTTTACATTTTACAGTTTCAGCTTTGCTTCCTGCTTTGGGCATTTGGTTATTAGGTGTTGGCCTATACAAGAGGTAATAAGTAGGTTCAGGGCTAGAGTTGAAGGTACATTCTAGTCAAAATTGAAAATTAAACCAAAAGATCCATATAGAGAGGGCAGTTTAAGTCCTATGTACTTCATTTTTTCCAAGTATTATTGTGGTAAATCAGCTGAACACAGTCCCCTTTGTCTTTGATGTAGTGATCTGAGAACCCCTACTTGGGATGGAGAAGAAGAATCCCAAACTCCTTCTAAAGGCTCCTTACTGTCTCCCATGTACTGAAAAAAATGGCATAGGTGTTAATGAGTTCCCGTCAACTGCCAAACAGATTCTTGGAAGTTTAAGCAGGATTGTGGGTCCAGGAAACCAAGAGACAGAGATAAGAAATTACACAGCACAGGCGATATGGGGTACACTCACAGGAGATCTTTTTTGTCTAACTGCAGTGGATTACAATGAATTTAGATTAAAGTGAAACTGCTCAATATTTTACTTGAAACAAAGATGGAGTGTTTGCTGGACAGCATTAATTAGCTCACTGATTATATTTAATTATTGCCTAGAAATGCTCTTTAAATTTAGAGTTTAGGTCGTGGGTCAGATTAAGGTTGGTTATTTTGAATGCAGTCATTTATTTCTGGGTGTGATACATTCTGAATCAGTTAACTGTACCTGATACTGCTACACCAATATTGCTGCAAGCTAATGTGTTACTTCATCCAGTTGACTCATCTTTAGATTTATAATTTTAGAGAATAGCAATATGCATTCTGTTTTTTTAGTGCAGGATTCTTAATGCAAATTCTTTGGAATTTTTTGTTCTTAAAGGAACCCCTGGGCTCTAGTTGTCATGTATGGCACCCATCCAAACCGAACTTTAGATCTCTTGCCTGAATCTAATCTTTCGCAGTATCTTAACATTGTTTGCACACATTCTGGCCTTCACATAAAGCATATACATTAGAAGCAAATAAATAAAAAAATAAAATAAATGCCACTGCTAAGGAGCTAACATAACATCCACCAGATAAAACTAAAGCTATATAAAAAAGGCAGAATATTTGTCTGCCACAGTGAAATCACTGCAAGCAGTAATGTAATATTTCTACTAATTAATGTTCATCATCTTTTAAGCATCTAAAGTTGCTTGGTATCAAAGTCTTGTAGAGCACACCCTGAGAAGATATTCCTCATTAGCGATAGTTCTTCATGATAATTTTGTGTTTAATGCATTTTAAGTGCTAGATTTCTTATTAAAACTTCAATCACCCTGCACTTGATTGTAATTAAATCCACCCTGGGCAATACATTGTTTCCCAAGTAAATATGGCAAACATAATTAAGAGAAACTTTATAGTTAATGTATCATTGGTTTTCATGCAGTGATTACATTTTCAAGGGGGAAGAACACAATCATTCACTTTAGGCATAATATTTATTTCGGTTGTTGATGCATTAAAAAGTTTCTTTGTGTTGAACTGGTTGTTGGCTTGTTTTCCTAACTTGAAAGCTAAAAAGAAATCACATCTATAACACATAGATGAAATATGCAAACGACATTTAAAATATAAGTGATGCAGGATAGCCATCCCATACTAATTATATTAAATGAATGAATAGATATTAAAGCTCACTGTGATTTGTGATTCATTTTACCTCTCTGAGAAAAGATTGATTCCTTCATTAAATGCCAAGGTTTTATGGAATATGGAAATATAGAGATTGTGCATTGAAACTGATGGAACAGGACACTTTTTATTAATTTCAGGCAAGTGGGAAAGCTTGCAGTATTATCCATTGTTGTTGGTATAAGAGATCTAGTATTTGAAGGTTACATAGCTAAATCCGGGAAAAAGGTACTCCATAGCCTACACATCATTGAACCAATTAAGCTGTTATTTTATAAGTCAACATGCTGTTAACTCATCATTGGGTATCTTTTATCAATTGCTAATATATGCCACCCCATTGCCATCCATAAGAAAAGGAGACAAAGGGGTTTATTTACTAAAGGCAAGTATACTGTTCACTTTGCGAGTGCAGTTGTTTTTTTTTTTTTCCTTACACGTGAAAAATTGGTAATCTTTTTTTTTTCCAATTCTTTATCAACTTGTATACAGTACAAGAGAGGTAAATGTAACTTATCCACATACATCACATCATTAGCATAGACTCAGTTTAGACAAAAACTGACTAATGAAGAGAGGGGAAGATAAATTTCATATCACATGAAGGTAAGGTCAGCTCATAAAAAGCATTCTTTGTACAGGAGCAGACATGCAATAGTCAGCTAAGACCTAAGAGCTGAAAATCCCTCCAACTGTATTGTGTGCGTTTACAATTATTGATTGAGTATTCCTTGCAAAGTGAAGTTTCACCGCATTCACTAAGCTCTGGGAAAACTTCCTTTGCAGAGTGCAACTTCACCTTCAGTTTTTACTATTTAGGTGTTTTTAGTAGGATGAGATTGACTTCTTGTTGAAAGGTACCTCATATGGCCTAATAAATCTATGTATCACAAATGAGGGGGCTATCATATGGCTAAAGGCCTTCAGCAGATGTCAGATGAGCAATCTGAAACCCACATCTTCCCGTAAAGTGTACAAAAAGTCTAGTAAGGAATTTCTCTTAATTGCTCCTGTAGCCAGATGATTGGCTGAGAATACCGTCTGTGGCTGCTGCCCTGCAGTGCTGAACTGGCTAACACCTATATCAGCAAGAGGAGGGAGCTACTGAGCAGGAAGAGTTCAGTAGACTGAGTCAAACAGCACTGCACTGTGGGAACTGTAGTCCAGAGAAGAGAGACTTTACTGAAATCAAGAGCTTTTGAACTGCATTTCACAGATAAAGATTGCCAGGAGGAAGGACGAGAGCTGCATTGTCTCAGGCTGTGGAGGACACAGCTTCATATTGCTATGAGGGAGTTGCCAAGTGTGCACCACCACTGCTGCATAATGGCCTGAGCAGGATATGGAGTGCTGGGTCCAGATGTCCTGGCAGCCAGAGTCACCTGGGTGCAGAGCAAAGAGTGGACTAATTGCTGTGTGTAACCACAGGGTGAGCTGTAATATCGCTGGGACTGGTGACCTGCTGCTGTGGGGATTTTCTATCTATGGTTAAAGAGACTGAGCACTTTAGGACCTGACCATACAGCCATCCAGTAGCCATATTGCTGCCTGCAGGCTTAACTGGGACTATTCTAATGTGTAGAATTGAACCCCAACACTAGCCAGATGAAGAATTAGTACTAAAGACTGTCCCTTTGCAGCTGCTACACAGAGATTGTCACTTATTGCTTACGCTAAGAGGTGCCTGTGAGGGGACATTGCACCATATCCTACACATTCTGTGCACGCTAGACTAGTTATAGTATTATTATTCTCATTGCAGTTAATGTTTAGCTGCACTGTTTATTGCCAACCTTGCTGACTCATTAGTTAATCCCAGTCTATCGGTACATAACTCTATTCTAAGACCCCTTTCACACTGAGGCAGTTTTCAGATGTTTTAGCGTTAGAAATAGCACTGTAAAGTGCCTGAAAACTGCCTCCCATGCCTTCCGAATGAGAAAGTCCAAGTGCTTTCACACTGGGGCGGTGTGCTTGTAGGACGTTAGAAAAAGTCCTGCAAGCAGCATCTTTGTGGCGGTTTGGCAATGCTGTATACAGTGCTGCCAAAACGCCCCTGCTCATTGCAATGAATGGGCTGTGCTTCCGAATCGCTTTTCAGGCATCACAACACGGGCATTTTTAACCCCTTCTACACCCGCTAGCGGGGGTTAAAAGCGCCCTGCTTACGGGTGAAAAGCGCCACTTAAACAGCACTAAAGCGCCGCTAAAATGAGCGTCGCTTTAGTGCTAATGCACAGGCAACCTCAGTGTGAAAGGGGTCTAAGTCACCTTGACATAGTGATTATACTGTCTAGCTGACTGTGTCCGAACCTACCTTCTTTGTGTTCATTTATGCTCAAACCACCATTTATTGTGACCCGTATCAGTACATTGAGTTCTTTTACCACTAAATGGTCTTGTGTCTATTTCCTGGTGCTAATTCACTGCAATTTTCATTCGACCAGGTGTGTCATAGGGGCTGAGGTTGTTTTTGGAGTCAATACACAAAACAGAGAACCCAATTACCAAGCAGCTCATGCAGGGGTAGCGTGCCACTCCATGTAGTCTGACAACCATACCATTGAAATGATTTTTTGTTATATCTGTTCTATAAATGCAAAAAAAAAAAAAATGTTGGTCTTGCTAAAAATCTTGTAAGGTGTTAATTTCCTGTGCTGTTATTAGCTTGTATTGCACCCAGTTCTTTCCGTGGACTACATAATATCTCCTCCTATATTATTAAGAAGATGAGAGAAGGAGGCTTAGGGCAGGAAGTGTGTTACTGACAGAAACACCGGTGATAAATATTGGGAAAATGCCTACAAATAGAATATTAATTCAGGCACCACATCTAATGGGGCGTACACGCGGTCGGACTTTTCGGTTAAAAAAGTCTAACGGACGCCGACGGACCAAATCCGGCGGACAATCCAATCGTGTGTGGGCTGCCCCGGACTTTCAGCAGACTTTTCCAGTCGCAAATCTGACGGACTTTAGATTTGGAACTTGCTTCAAATCTTTACGTCGTAACTCCGCCGGACCCAGAAAGCCGCTCGTCTGTATGCTAGTCGGACGGACAAAAACCCACGCTAGGGCAGCTATTGGCTACTGGACTCTCAACTTCCTTATTTTAGTCCGGTGTACGTCATCACGTACGAATCCGTCGGACTTTTGTGTGATCGTATGTAGGCAAGTCCGTTCATTAGAAAGTTCGCCGCAAGTCCGCCAAAAGTCCGTCGAAAGTTTGTCGGATGGGCTGTAGGACTTTTGTAGCCGAAAAATCCGACCGTGTGTACGCCCCATAAGGATTGGAAATCTGCAGTATAACTTTTGTTCCTGAGTTTAGGCATCTTTTAATATGGAAATGCTACATGGCAAGAAATGAATCACTTGTTTGACACCAGCCTTTAACCTGACTTAAAGGCAGACTATAGTGAGCAAGTATAGAGGCTGCGGTTGCTGATTTCTCCATTTGAAAACCCTAGTTTTCTGGCTTAAGCATAAAATAGGGGCATTAGTACTTTCCGAGTCACTTATCTGGAACAAATGTTCATATTTAAGAGTTTTGAGTTCAACATTATACTAGTAAAGGTCCTTGGTATCGTAACTTTTTTTTCCAGCCTCAAATGTGAGATAGTTTTGTGTAGGAGACATTTGGCAGTTGCACAATACCTTATTTTCAAAAAATAAAGAAAGTAACTTTAGTTATTTTCAAGTGTCAGATTCACTTTAGCATAGACTTGACAGACAATTTCTTCCCAACGACAAAAATAATTGGAAGAACTGTGCATGCTGAGTTTACAATCGAGTGTTGACAGCAACAGTTTTTCAAGGTCACCGGTAGAACTGGGCTCAAACTGTTGAAGTTCTTTGTGTAGCTGTAATGTGTTTTCTTGGTTTGAAGCACATATCATAAGGTCATCTAAGTTAATATGTTTTGGGGAAAAAAAAATAACCTTTGTTGAGCAAATGCTGGATATTGGATTTGGTTGAGGATTATAGGAAATTTCCATCTTCCTATTACTTTACTATATTTGATAATGTTAATCAACATTCTTTTTAGTAATTTTATATTGGTTTACTAATTAGGCTTTTAAAAGCCAGTGTTTATGTGAGACCAAATTTTTGAAGATTTTTTTTTTTTCAGTTTACCTGTTGTATCGCCAGGTCATATGTAATAGTGTGTTGTTTTTTTGTTTTTTGTTTGTAAAGAACACTTTGGTACAAACAATACACCCATCTTTAAATTACAAGATACGGTTTTGAATAGAAATATGTAAAGCCCCACATACACACATACTTATTGGGTATAGTAGATACTTTTTTAAATAAAGGAGCTCAGACTTAATCTTTTAGTCAGAGCCCCTCTTTTACCTGCCATAGTTACCTCAGACAGTGTTTAAATATATGAAGCTGACCCCATATATGCACCTTAGCCCACTGCAGAGAAGTAACAATTAAAACCAAAAATGTGGTTTGTATAAACAAAAAGGCCACCACAAACTTTACTGACAAATCTTAAAGTGGATGTAAACCCCATTCATGAAATCTGACCTTGGCACAATATCTGTAGTGTTTACTTATTTCTCTCCAAAGCCCTAAGTCTTGTGTCTTTCTGCTGTTCTGTTCCTCTGATATCAGCATGGTAACTTCTGACAAGCTCTCCAACACAAGAGATAAAAAGCAGCTGGAAATTTGTGCCGGGGAGGGAACTTAGAGACAGATAAACAGAGAGCTATTCACAGCACAGCTCTGCAAGCTTCTTTGTTCCTCTCTCTATGTGGAGGTGGGGGGGGGGTGCATTTCCTCCAGTCAGCTCACACATAGTGTATGCCCAGACTCCCCTCCCACTGCTGAAACAGGAAGAAAATTTATAACAGGATGTATTATTTTTAAAAAGTCTAGAAAGCTGAAGACAGTAGATATACATGTAAGACTTATGTAGGGAGATTTGTTTAATCTCTGTGTATCATCTAAAGGTTGTTCAATTCACTGGGTATATGTGAGGGTTTACATCCACTTTAATGCTTGTCATCTTTGCTACTTTTGTTCCATGTTAACATTATACATTGAATGGTTTTATGGGCCGAGGCATTTATGGTATGGTGAGTGTTCCTGCAGTTGCAAAAAGTCATGTGGGGTTGATTTACTAAAGGCAAATGGACTGTGCACTCTGCAATTGCAGTTGTACTCATTTTTTCACAGAGCTTAGTGAATGAGATGAAGCTTTACTTTGTAAAGAACACCCAGTCAGGTGCAAGGAAAAAAAAAAAATTGTTTACACATGATTAGATGATGGAAATCTGCAGAGCGTTGTCACATTTACATTGGGGAAAAATGAGTGGAACTGCACTTGCAAAGTGCAAAGTCTATTTGCCTTTAGCAAATCAACCCCATAGTGTTACTAGGTTTAGGCATGCTTTCTTGCCTCAGGGAGCTGTATGTGGTGCGTACAGCCATCAGTACAAGTGAATGTGGGGGGCTTCTGCATTGTTGTTTTCCCGCACATGTTTGTGTGGTGGTTGTCCTCAAATGTACCACGTTTGTGTATGGGGAGAAGCACCTTATGCACATGAGGCATATTATTATTCTATTGTACAATTTAAGTTATGGGATGATTTATCATAATAAGGACAACAACACATCCAAGAAGGTATTAGTTCATTGGTAAAAACATTTGTGTATTTGTTTAGCTAGCTACAACTTTCAGTCTGTTCAATCTATTAAAAGTAGCAAATCAACAGCTCTTGCTGTGATAGACCCCAATTACACTACAAACACATATGACTGTCACCCCTCTTGTTACTGCTGGTGAGGTGAAGAATTTTGAAGGGGAGAAAGCTCATGTATAATAAAACTAGTTAGGAGATGTAAATTTTCATGTAAATATCTAAAGTATATAAAAGACACAATATCATCCAGTCTGCTTTTTGGGCTCCTTAGCCATGCCCAATCTTGCTCCGCTCCCCTTTCTACTTCTTCTTTATGCCAAAGAGAGTGGGTGGATGCAACCAGCTTAGTAGTGATACAATTAAACTCCACAGTAACGTGAGTTGGCACAGTATTTCATTGCATGTGCAGTAGTGTGGGCCAGCTTGATATCAGGGCCACCAAAATAATTAACCATGGGGCTCCATATCGCCTACTTAACAGAGCCCTCCTTGTCAACCCTGCCACATAACATGACTATATTTAGAAGCATAACATAACACCAATATATTTAGAAGCTCTCCAAGTGATTCAGTTTCTTCTCACAATTCAAATATGCAAGTCGAAATATGCAAACTATCATTGCCTTTTTTTTAAACTTTTATAGGATACAAGTTTCAAAGTCATTGACCTAGGAGAAGTAATTTCTCTAGCACTGTAAGGTATTCCTACTGGACTTTTTAAAAACCCTTTACTGAGAAATGTATGGGTATTGCCATTGCTGACCACCTAGAAATGCCAGTTGCTGGGCCCTTACTGCCTTGTTGACTGGTTGTTGACTGGGAACAAGCATGAGAAAGTGTGAGTGAAATCCAAAACCTTGATATGTGTAATTGTTCCAAGTTGGGTGGGGTCTAAAAATATTGAAGCCACTGGAACGATACAGCCAGACATAGCATTTTTAGAAGAAGAAGCTAGCAGTGGCAGCCTCCTTACTTTCTTTGAATTGATAAGACAAGCCATGGACAACTCATGCCTTTACCATTGTTAGTGGGCTTTTGAAATATCTTCTCCCTGCTGGATATGTGTTAGCCCAGAAATTCCATATTCCATTCAGCTTTTTCGATTCACTGGTGGGGGTTTCCTCAGGACATAACATCACCCCACTCAAAACCTGTATCCAGCCACAGCTGACAGACACTATGGTCAGGCAGCTCCATAGTGCAAGTGCCTGATTTCCCCTTCTACCTTAATAACCTTACTTTCTTCTACCTGGATGTTGAGCTGGGAGTCACATGACCTGCTCTGTCACATGAGATGCATTCTGTTGGTTGGTTACCACTCAGCAGGAAGCATTCTCTGTTGCTTGTCGTTTACCATCATGTGATTGTTGGTGAAGCTTCTATATGGAAAGCAAACCAATCATATACCAGATAGCAGTATCTGTACAATATTACCTTTAGCTGTATTTTCTAGGCCTATGGGTGGTGGGTTAGGATGCTGCCATTGGTTGCTTCTCCTGCTAGAATAAGCAACACCTGCAAGCCAGCTCAGTTTTAGCCAGCGCAGTCACTCTCAGCAAGTCTCATGCTGTGATCCAGCTGTGACACACTCATTGTGGGAGAAACAGACGGAAATGTAGGAAATCTGGAACAGTTGGTAATGGCTATCTGGGTCTTTTGGAACCTTAGCAATATCACTGTAAAAAAGAAGCAAAGCAGAAATAAGGTTTTTCTCTACAGTTGGTCGCTTTTTTTTGCTCTTCTAAACTTACAGACTGTTAGCAAAAATCTGAAAGGTTATTTTAAGCAACATTACCAACTTTTTTAAAATCTGCATTTCATAGGCAAGACAATGTAAGGTTCATAGGGTAGAATAAGATAGCAAAGACAGCTGCTCAGGTATCAGACACTGTATCACATTAGGAAAGAAAAAAATACCAGTCTCAATAAAATAACAAGAAAAATAGCTAACTAAAGTGGGGTGTGACCTGAAACAGTTTTTGAAGTGTTATTACAATCTATGCCCAAAGCAGTATCTAGTTGTACCTTGATAAGCTGTGATTGTAGTTATGACCACAGTAATCCCTGCATCAGCAAAGAGCATAAAAGGATCTTCTTTAAATTCTACTTTGACTATTTTTATAAAAAATGTATGCCTTTTCTATTCAGATGTGCAGATGAAACTAGTATCCATGTCTTTCTCTGAATTTCATGATTCAAAACTTTATGAATGCTTTAATGAAAATTATACAACACATGTACTTGAATGTGTAAGACTGAAAGAAAATGAGGTAGGATTTTCAGAGGTGATGGGAAGCACAAGGATAGGGAGTCACTTTGTGGCTTGCCTTAGCTTTTTTCAAATGATTTATTGTTAAAACCATTATTCCCATCATTTGAGTCATACGTTACTGACAGATTTGAAAATACAGTACAGCAGAGAATATAACTTCCCGCATATTGTGATTTGAATACATGAATTTAAATGAAAATCCAGATTATTTAACCCCTTCAGATCCACGCTACAGCGGAATGACGGCTACAGCATGGACCTACTTTGCCGGGAGGCTGTCAATGGACATCCTCCCCTTTGCATGCTCCCCGTGCGCCCCCTGCAGGGCATGCACAGCGTGCTGTGATCACTGATTCAATGAGACTCGGGTGATCACAGATGGGAGTAAGGGGCCCATCGCGGCCCCTTACCACGTGATCAGCTGTCAGCCAATGACAGCTGATCACATGATGTAAACAGAAGATCGGTAATGTTTTTTTTTCTCCTCACGCTGACAGCGTGAAGAGAAAAAAAAGCCGATCACTGGCTTCTGTGCAAGGAACATTGGTCCCGAAGAGGAAGATGCACAGCCATCTCATCTGTGCCCACCAGTGCCGCCTGCCATTGCCACCTGCCAGTGCCCACAGTGCCACAAATCAGAGCCCACAAGTGCAAAACAGTGCCAGCAATCAGTGCCACCTATCAATGTCCATGAGTGCCACGTATCAATGTCCACCAGTGGTGCCAATCAGTGCCTCATCAGTGCCACCTAGCAGTGCTGCCTATCAGTGTCACCTACCAGTGCTGATCAGTGCCCATCACTGCCACTCATCAGTGCCTATCCCTGCCACCCATCAGTGCCCATCACTGCCACCTATCAGTGCCCATCACTGCCACCTATCAGTGCCACCTATTAGTGCACTTCAGTGCCACCTATCAATGCCCTTCAGTGCTGCCCATCAGTGCCACCCATCAGTGTCACCTCTCAGTGCCCAGCAATGCCACCAAAATTCCACCAAAGTGCCACCAAATGCAAAATTTAATAACAAAATATAAAACAGTTTTGTATTTTTTTTTTAATTTGGAGCCTTTTTAATTTTTTTAACAAAAAATAAAAAACCCAGAGGTAGTCAAATACCACCAAAAGAAAGCTCTATTTGTGGGAAAAAAATGATAAAAATTTCATTTGGGTACAGTGTTGTATGACCGCGCAATTGTTGTTCAAAGAGTGACAGCGCTAAAAGCTGAAAATTGGTCTGGGCAGGAGGGGGGGTTTAAGTGCCCAGTAAGCAAATGGTTAATATATAAAGTATATTTAACTTCTATTTTCTTAATATTTGTAGGCTAATTTTGGCATGGAGATTGAAAGCCTAAACAATTCAATGGGGATAAATATGATCAAATATTAAAAGTGATCGATTTGCTCATAAGTAGCATGCTGAATATTAGGAATGTAAAGGTCTTTTGAATGCTGTTCCCTTTCTATTTCACTTTACATGCTGTTTTCAGAATGACTTGCTTGCCTTATTAATCTGTAACAATTATAAAGGCATGTGTTAGAATAATACAATATAATATGTCTATGAGAAAAAAAATTGGAAAAGGGTCTGTTTATACCAAGGTGAACAGGGAGAGTTTTTGGTCTTGTTTTGAAAGTGGCAGTATGGCTCCAAGAAAAGGTGGTGACCCATAGCACTAAGTGATGATGGTTATGGATTTAACCAAGGATGTTCCTTTTAAAAACGCTTTAGTGACACATTTTTTGATTTCCCTTCCCTTATAAGCCCGGTTCACACTGATATGACAATGGCTCAGACTTTGGAGCACTTGTTGCATCAGAAGTCGGACTCCATTGTGTGCAATGGAACCGTTCTAATTGGTGTGACTTGAGTCGCTCTGACTTAGAAAAAGGTTTCTGCACTACTTTTGGTCCGACTTTGGCATGACTTTCATTTACTTCTGTTAAAGAAGTCACATGCAAGTCATGCCGAAGTCACGCTGGGGCGTGACTTTGCAGTCAGAACTAACAACAATGATCACCAGGACTGAAATGGAATGATTTACTAAAGGCACATAGGCTGTTCACTTTTCAAGGGAAGTGGACTTTGCAAGTGAATTTTCCCCAAAACTTAGTGGATGTAGTGCCATTTCACTTTGCAAAGGATACTCAATGATGTGCAAGGAAAGTACAAAAAAATGACATTTTTGCTTCCACATTATTGACTGATGGATGACAGTATAGCTTCGCCTCATTCACTAACCTCTAGGGAAAATTCTCTTACAGAGTACAACTTCCCTTGCAAAGTGAATGGTCTATTTGCCTTTAGTAAATCAACCCGAGAGAGAGGTCAAATTTCTGAACTGGTTAGGTTCTAGTGCTTCCTCACTCTATCCACGCTATCCAAAAATGGTTTTAGATACTCTAAATTACAGGAGTCTGATTTACCCCATTAAAGAAAGGCTGGTTATAGATGTAATGACTACAGCCCCTGGTTCTAAAACTTATAGAGTAGACAAGAGTTATACTTCTTTATATAGTAGCACTAGATTCCAAAAAGGCTTATACATTAAATTAATTAAATGTGAAAGTAGGAAAGAAATAGTCCAAAGGTAATGAAATCAAATCCTTCAAATGGTAGATACACCATCCATCACCAGAATAAGTGTGTGATCCTTAGTGAATGCTTCCAGCTTACAGAGTGCTTGCTTACCAGCTTATGATGACTTCCTATCACGGAAGACCACATATACTTGCGGCTCAAAAACCCAGCCAGGGCCTCTATCCATCCAAGGGAACTTTGTGATGAAATAAGGAGCTCCACCCTCATAAAGATGTAATTGTAGAAGGTCCCCAAAAAAGACATAAGCGCACCATAGCATAAAATCCTTAAACGTTTTAGTTGAATAAAAAAAAAAATTGCACTTACAACAAAGCACTTTAAAATGCACATGGAATATACAACCTGGCCGGCTCCGTGTAGCAGCCCCGTCCTTCTGAGATTTGCGTAGCGTGGTGATGTTAGCACGTCGATCCACTATAGTAGACAAGAGTAAAGCCTCGTACACACGGTATGATTGTTGGACAACCGAGGGTCTGATTTTTGTCAAAAGGGTGTGTGCCATGATCTTTTCTTGCATTCTAACATTACACAAATTGTCATGCCACAAACACGAACATAGTGACGTAATACAAGGAATTTCAGCTCTTGAGTGCCACCCTTTGGGTCCCTTCTGCTAATTTTGTGTTTGGTGAGCATTGATTCCGAGCATGCGTGTTTGTACTTTCAACTTTTGTGTGACGGATTTGTGTACTGACCATCCGAAAATCTGACATGGAGCTGTCGTTTGACAAAAATTTACCAACCTGTCATCCAACATTTGTTGGCCGAAAATTGGAAAACAATTGTTGAAAGGAGCATACTATCGGTAAGAACTTCGGACAACAGCCTGTCAAACCCCTTCTGATTTTTTACTGCATATATGAGCCTTTACTTGTACCAAAAAATTATGGCACAGTATTGATAGACTGAGGGTGTTACCTCATCCATCGAATAAAAAAAAAAAAAATTAAGTGAGAAGCGTTTTGGTGCTTTACATCTAGTCAGGGATTTTTTTCTCAAACAATAGGTGCTGGAACTCAACTACGACACATCAAATAGTGGGTGTGGTTAGTCAAATTTCACGAACAGTAGGAGGGTCTTAAAGGGGCATTAAATACCAGGATTGCATTACACACAGAGTGCAGAGTTCAGGGGGGGTTACACACAGAGTGCAGAGCTGTCACTTGTAAACACAGAAACTGGACTTCTGTGTTTACAAGTGATTGTGCTGAGCAGCCCCCCCCCCCAAGGGTCTGAGCCAGAGGTGGTGGAACTGAGTTCCACCAAGTTCCCCCTGAAAAAAAAGCCCTGCATCTAGTACATCTAGAAGCCTTATGATATACAAACAGGGATGTTGAAAATTTGTAATCATTACATACTAGTTAATTCAAACACATGTTGTGCCCAGCTCTCCTGGTCGCGTACACAGGGCCGGACTTCCCGACAGAAAAAGTCCGATGGGAGCTTTCGGTCGGACATTCCGACCTTGTGTATGTCCCATTAGACTTTTTCTGTCGGCATTTCCGACGGACTCAGATATAGAACATGCTCTAAATCTTTCTGTCGGAAATGCCGATGGAGTTTAGCCCGTTGGAAAGTCTGGCCGTGTGTATGCGGCATTATTGTATAAAAAAGTAGTAAAGGGAAAATGGTAGGCGCAGTGGTCTGGTCATTACAGAGAATCGTACTAGCCATGTAACAGGCACAAACACTTAGATCAGTGTTTCTCAACTCCAGCCCTCAAGGTGCCCCAACAGGTCATGTTTTCAGGCTTCCCATTATTTTGCACAGGTGATTTGATCAGTTTTGCTGCCTTAGTGATTAGCACAGCCGATTCATCTGAGGGAAATCCTGAAAACATGACCTGTTGGGGCGCCTTGAGGACTGGAGTTGAGAAACACTGACTTAGATGAAAAGGGTGCATTTCCTAATGTAGTTGAAACAGGGATATCCAAAACAGTCTGCTTCTTATGAGGGTGTGCCACATCCCAAATATAAATGGAAATGGAGGAACCCCCTAGGGGTGGGATTTTAAAGGCACTACCATAAAAAACTTATATATCTTTTTTTAAACATTGTTGTTATGGTAGTGCCTTTAAAATCCCACCCCTAGGGGGTTCCTCCATTTCCATTCCTAATGTAGTTCAGCTTTTCTTTGGGCCAAATTTTATGTCCGAATTTTGTGTATCGCTAAAAAGATGAGTGATACAGCAATACTATTACTAAGAATTTGACCTGGAAGTAAAATGTATGAAAAACCTGTCCTAGGAACCAATCAGATACACAATATGAACATTCACAGCATAAATGTATGTATATTTTTATATATGTCACACAAATTAGATATGTTGTGTGAGGTGTCAATTGAAATAATCCTTGCGTATATGGGTTTTGATGACAATCTAGACTAGAGAAACAATGTCAACATTTCTCAGTGTGAGTTGTCATTCTTGCGATCAAGCAAATGTGTTGTCTAATATATTAAACATGTTAAAGTGTTGCTTCTGGAAAGTAATTATAGGTTCTCAATGGAAATAACACAGTCTTGCCTGCTGGATGGTTCTTGTCACACTGGTGAGAGCATAAAAGCATGCATAGAACATGGGTTTACTTGGGAAAGACCCCTCCCTGTGATAATGATAGAGCTGATTGTTGGACTGATGGGATCAGACAAAAACCTGATGGGAGGGGTGTGTAGCAATCACCTTGCATGAGCAGCTGTGACATTCAATACAAGAGAACAGAAAAAAAAGAATGCTTGTTTAGTAATAGTAGAAAACAGCCATCCCATTTATTTCTTTATACAAACAATCCTTAGGTCATAAACTGGCAGATCTCTGACAAGACATGAAAAATATGTTTGTCATCTCATCTGCAGTTGAGAAGCAACTCTTATTTATTTATTTATTTATTTATTTATTTATTTTTACAATATCCATGCATGCACATTAATACACCTAATTTCTTAACGCATCACACAGCTTTTAAGCCAATTGTGAATATTGATGCAACTGATGCCGCCAGTTTTTGCTGCACTGGAGCTCTCATTACCACCGATTCAGAAAATCTGAATTACTTATTATGTCTAACAACACTGGATTGCTGGCAAACTGGTAAATGGCTGCACTTAATTTAAAAGCTTTTATCTGTAATTTGTTGTTGTACTATAAGAATGTATGGGCTAATGTCGCCTCTAGTGTAAATGATAGGGATCTTTGGGTTACCAAGGAAATCAGAAATGTTATTAAATTTACACTAC
This sequence comes from Lithobates clamitans, assembly GCA_037952925.1. Lineage (NCBI taxonomy): Eukaryota > Metazoa > Chordata > Amphibia > Anura > Ranidae > Lithobates > Lithobates clamitans. The sequence goes on from JBBGZY010000190.1 coordinate 13,173,325, forward strand.
AGGGAAACTGTAGGGAAATAAACAGATGCAAAGCACATATGTGTCTTGCCTGTCAAAGGACTTTTGATTGTGTTAACCCAGTCATGTGATCTGAACAAACCCACCTGCCTGGCAGCACACTGATGAACCTGCACTCCCTGTGCCCCAACGCAAACTGTACTGCAGCCTCCTTTAAGCACCACCCCAGTTTGTGATTGGATAATAATGAAGCAGCAGCAGATCAATGAGGTCCTCATTCTGCTCTCCTCTCAAATAAGCATGTTCACACAAAACGATAGAGCTGTTACTCTCCCAGTCTCAGTTGTGACTGTTCAGTGGATTACAGAATGCAGGCAAATTTCAGGACTTTTGACAGCTGTAAAAAAGTTTGATGATTTGTAATTGTTACATATCTGGATTAATTTGCACTTTTATATAGCTTGGAGTTGAGCCTGAAAGAGGAACTTCATTCATTAAATGAATCCCTAATATAACACTTACCATTGATGGTTTTTTATCCAGGAAAAACATACACACAAGGCCGCCGAATCCCGCATTGTCCTGTTCTACCCCACTGCTGTTATGCTGCATGTCCCGTCCCGTGCCGCCATCTTTGTTTTCTTTTGTCATCAGGAGCTGGCTGTCTCTTCCTTGCAGTCGGCCCCTGATGATGCAGTGCCAGATGACTGATGATTCATCTCACGCTTAGACAAGCCCCCTTGAGATATGTGTCATCAATATCCCACGAGGCTGCAGATAGAAGCTTCACTTCATTCTCAAATGGTGGCAGGTTATAGTTTAACCAAGATTTAAAAAATAAAAGCTATTTTTTTTTAAAGGTGTGCTTTTTTATGTTGTACAGGGAGGATTGGGATTTCCAAGTAAAGGTCTGAAGTCCAAATGCATTTTTAAAGGTCACATTTCTCCAGCGTAAATCCTGATATCTTAATATTGTATTGCAGGAGTCCATTATTCCTTATCATACACTCAAACTAACACGCAGACAAACATTGACAGGCATTGCCTGTGATGGGTACAGACTGTGACAGATGGACGCAGACTAGCAAATATTGACAGCCAAACCTGGGTGAATTCCCTGATAAAATTAGGATCTGATCTTGCTAGTGCATCCACTTTGGCAAAACCCACAAACTTTTAGGCAAACTGCCAAATGAGAGTAAACATGAGTTTAATTTCTGTAAGTGTAGTTTGTTGCATATTCTAGAAGGGTTTGTTTAATTCAGGAAACCTGGGTTTTCAGACTTTAAAGGACAAATTCTTATGTCAGAGCATGATGTATTTTACAGACATCATTTGCTGGAAATGCAACAGACTGACACTGTTGTGTAATTATTTAAAATTAACTTATATATATATATAAAAAAAAAACTCTGACTTTTCACATAGATTACAAATTTAAAATTTATGATAATATTATAATGATACCAGCATTTCATACCTTTTGACAATGATGTTAATAAGGATTTTTTTTTTTTTGCTTTTTAAACAAGCCATGGTTAAAGAGATTATCTGGGGAAAATTGTTTAGATGCAGTATTTCAGCAATATTCCAGGATGTAGGGTACTATTAAAACAGAGGACCTCAGAAGATTGGTCTACCTGTCAAAATAATCCACTAGGTTAGAAAAGTCATTTATTGTCTGAGAAAGCTGAGATTCTCTTGTGTATCGAGCTAGCATTAACTAAAATTGAATATCCAGGTGGATAAAAAATGTACACCATTGAGTACAGTTCAGAAGTTCAGAAAGTTTGGAGTTTAAAGTGGTTGTAAAGGCAGAAGGTTCTTTTATTTTAATGCATTCTATGCATTAAGATAGAAAAACCTTCTGTGTGCAGCAGCCCCTCTCAGCCCCTCTTATACCTACTTGAGCCCCATCTCTATCCAGCGATGTGCAAGAGTGCCTCAGCCGTCCAGGACTCTCCCTCCTGATTGGCAGAGACACAGCAGCGGCGACATTGGCTCCCACTGCTGTTTACCAAAGTCAGTTAGCCAATCAGGAGAGAGAGGGGACAGGGCTGGGCCGCGGCTCCATGTCTGAATGGACATTAGAAGCTGTGGCTCGGCTTGGGTGCTCCTATAGCAAGCTGCTTGCTGTGGGGGCACTCGACAGGAGGGAAGGGCCAGGAGCGCTGAAGAGGGACCTGAGAATAGAAGAATCTGGCCAGAAAATGGGGGAGGAGCGAGCCCCCCCTCCTAAACCAAAGCAGAACCCTATCAACATGGGGACAAGGTGCTTTGGGGTGGGGGGCAGAGCTCCCCCACCCCAAAGCATCCCCCCATGTTGAGGGCATGTGGCCTGGTATGGTTTAGGAGGTGGGGCACTTGCTCACCCCCCCCTTTCTTGGCCTGCCAGACTGCATGCTCGGATAAGCCCTGGTATGGATTTTAGGGGGAAACCCACCCTTTTTTTAAACATTTTTCTATTGCCAGCAATAGTATTGTATAGCTGGCAATTTAAATGTCATTGTTTTTTTTCCTATATAAATGTCAGTTTTGCTGCAGAAGGTTCTATACATGGGCAAATGTGCCACTTTACAGGCAGACTAAGGGGACCCCCAGGCACTATAGTTGAAGGAATTTTTCATTTTTATTGTTTCACTTTAAGCATCATTAAAATCACTGCTCCTGTAAAAACTATCTTTTTTAAAAAAGATTGTTGCGTTGATACATGTACCCGGGCCCCCATACCCTTTTTATGGACAATAACTTGCATATAAGCCTTCAAAATGGGGACTTTTGATTTTTTAAGTTCGGGTCCCAAAGACTTTAATAGGGTTCGGAGTTCAGGTCTGAGTTTTTGCGATGTTCGAGAGTTCTGGCTCAAGTCGAACCGGGTTATTTTTTGGCCCAACTCTACTGTCCAGTGACAAGATGGGGCCAGGGAGGTCACCTTTCTATTTTGAATAAATGCAACAGAGAAATGTCAGGTCTCCTACCTGGCTGTCCTCTGTGACAGCGCTGTGTAAATATCAGGACTGACTGGACAGAAATACAAATCTTTTGGCAGGTAAAAGAACCCCATATATGTATTTCAAACTGTATTCTGTTTGTCTTCATTTGTAAAGTTTAGGTTTTCAATTAGAGACCAAGTTGCATTGCCATTTGATAATTTCCTTTGCATGTTGACACAAAAACATATGGACAACCAGTATGGATTGCCTAGAGCCCTTTTATAATAGACATTATGGAGTGCTATAGTTGGCAGTATGCATAGAAGCTCTCTTCTAAAGGACTGACTGTGGCCAGCCAGCTCCTTTTTAAGATCTGTCATGCTTCATCTGTCTCATTGTGCTATGTTTGTTTTGTACTCCTCATGCATGTAATTAACATTTAATTATACACAATGAACTGTGTTTAAGGTCATCTATCAATTGTTATTAATTAATTCTTTTGTGATTTGCCCATGTTTCAAAACTGCTCCATGATGAACAGGCATTTTCTTGTACCTCTGTGTACAAAGATGATACCACGGAGAACTGCGGTCAAGTGTATATTAACCTGTGAATGAGTTGTCACTGCCTTGTGAGTGTCTAATACTTGTTCTCATGCCTTAATATTAGGTTGTAGACAGGTGGCTGGTGGAGACCAGTCTAGAAAACGTACCAAATCATTAAATGAAAAATGACTAGTTACTCTAATTGTCATGCATCTACAAAGATAAAGTTTGCATGGAACATTGGGGAAAGGGATGCTTAGTAATACTTAGAAACCCATAGAGATTTTTGGTAAATGTACGAACCATAGAGGTGTACATAATTCTGGGCAAAAAAGAAAAATTGTATATACAATCTGTGTACTGAAATGACAGCTATCAAAATATTTTGGGGGCTTATCTGCAGTAACCTTAAAGAGACACAGATTTCGAAAAATGCAGGTAAAAACACAGAAAAATTAAGTATTATAAATGCTTATTTGCCGTTTTTTTCCCACTTTAAAGCGGTAGTAAACCGTGGCATCGAAAAAATCCCCTGCAAGGCAATTGCATAATGCTAGTATATATCACATATTAGCACATTATAAAATGCTTACCTTGGAATGAAGCCCGCCAGTGGTGGGCTGTCACTGCTGACAGGGCTTCCATCTTCACACGGTCTTCCTTCCGGGTTCGCGGGCTCTGGCAGCTTGAATCAGTGAGCCGTGATGATGTCACATGCACGGGAATCATTGCCATGGCGCAGCACTTTGAAAAAATGTTACGGGATGGCAAAAGAGCAAATATCTCCTAAACAGTGCATATTTAGGAGACAATAATTTTACCTACAGGTAAGCTTTATTATAAGCTTACCTGTAGGTAAAAATCGCAAAGCAGAGTTTACTACTGCTTTAAACTTTCTAGAAAAACTCATTAGTCAAATTCGTTCTACAGCCCACTTCTTGGATGTCATGTCCGTTCCTTTTCCAGGAGCGTCTAATTACTCTCATGCTGGTCCAGTCCCCCACCCCCTTCACATCCCACCATAACATTTTTTTGTCATGTAGCTGTCAGTGGAGAAGAAAAGGGAATTGTTATAATACATTTTACTTGAGTCTGCTGGAGCTGGTGACATAACATCCAAGATCCCAGCAACAATCTCGTGGCCCTTGGATATCTACACAAGAGGCTTTTTTTTAGGTTAATAACTTGCAAAACAATACTTTAAATGTACCTCTGATCTTATGGAAATATTTTGTTATAATATAATTATAATTAAAAGAGAAGTATGTTTTTTTATTTTTTATTGCCCATTTATACTTACCTAGGTGGATGCAGCATCGGTGCAATGCTGCATGTGTCCCCCGCCGCCTCTTCACTGAGAACCAAACTACCGAACACTGCCGATGGCTCGGTTCTCTAACCTCCCTGAGTGGAGAACTGATGACTGTCAATCAGCAGCTCTTCTGCTCTGCTCCTCCATGCTCATTGGAGCGCTGAGCTGTGGAGGGGCGGGCAGCGGCTATCTCAGTGTCTCAGCGGCTCGCTGAGAGGCTGAGACTGCCATCACTCCAGGCACCTGGCGGATGCAGACTTCGGAAGTTGGGAAGACGTGGTGCCTGGAATGATCCTGATGACGTCAGCAGAGAGCGGACTTCAGACTGCTCTCTGCTGAAAACGGGTCACAGGAGTCCAACACATATTACACACCTGTGACCCATAGGAGAAGCCCAGCCAAATGAGCTCAGGCTGGACTTCTCCTTTAATGGTCTGACAGGGTCTCATTAAAGTTAATCTCCAGTCTAAACCTAAATAGTCTTAAAATGTCCACAAACTCCCAACTAACCTAAAAAAGATGTATATACATACCTATTTTCAGACCACCCTAATCCGGTCATTTAAAACCCTGTTTCAGCCAGTGGCAGCTGCAGGGTAGGTGAGAGAAAGCAATTCCAAGACCGGTGATGTCACCCATAGGCTCCTTCGTCCCAAATGTTGGCGTTGATCCCTTCTCTCCCCTGCAGCTGTCGCTGGCTGACACAGGAGAGCCAGAGCTCATGAATGGACTGAAGCAGGATGAAAATAGGTAATTATATACATCATTTTTCCACAGATTAGTCAGCATAGGTGTTAGGAAGGGGAAGGAGGCATTTTTATGACTAGTTAGGTTTAAGCCCAGTACACACTGGGCAGAAAGAAAAAAAACCTAACAGTTCGGTCAGAGGCGCTGTATTAGGGATCCGCCATTAGTACTGCAATCTCCCCCACTTAGCTGTTGTGTTCTGACAGGGGGACTAGCCAGAACACTCTGGTCAGCCATCGGAATCGGCCGGTCACTGGTTTTCCAGCATACACGTCAGAAGATGTTTGAGCGGCTGCTATACACATAGGCCGAATGTCAGCCGGTTTTTATTGACTTGGCCAATGTCACCTGACATTCAGCCCGAATGTACTAGGCTTTTTGCTGGAATTCTCTAAAGTTATTCTCGGATTCCAAAAAAGTAAGTCTTTGGGGGACAGCACTGGAGAGGAAATGAGTATTGCAGAGAGTGCTCCTTTTGAGTTTTTTTGGTTACTGGAGTTCTGCTTTACATGTAATTGGAATAATACTTCTATGGGTCATATCATCTAAAAAAAGAAGTCTTTTTATATATCTGATTTAAAATAAAAGTGTATGTTGAGCAAGCACCCACTAGTTTTTGTATTGTGTGTACTTTCAGTGTGGGAGTGTGACGTCTGTATAGGCCTTTCATGAAGAATGGAACAAAGCAATGAGTTCAGGTTTAAGTGAAAGAAAATGCATCACTAAATAGCTTTTTCAGCAGCTTAGCATTGGACGGAAAGAAAAGACATGTTGTATTTGTGTTATTGTTTGATGCTATTCATTTCATATTAAATATGTTTGGTATGCAAATTAAGTAGTATGGAATGAGTAGGAGTCCTTGTTCCTGTGTTATAATAAGCTAATTTATGTACATAGTGTACTTTGCCTTGTACTGCTTAATTCACTAGACAGTTAAAGTAGTTGTAAACCTTTGTTTTTCTTTTATAAAAATATCAAACATACCTATACTTACCTGCTCTGTGCAATTGTTTTGCACAGAGCAGCTCCGATCCTATTCTTCTGGGGTGCCCCACCAGAGCTCCAGGCTCTTCCTCTTCATCGGGTGCCCCCACTTAAAGCCGCTTTCCCTAGGGCCACCTGCTCCTTTCCTTGTCCCGCTGCTGTGTCCATTGACTCAGGCAGCGGGACTCAGCTCCTTCTCAAGCTCCCATGTCACAGGATTTGATTGACAGATTGATTTGATTGATCGCTATCAGTCTGTTCATTGAGGAGAAAGACAGCTGCGCTCATGCACATCGCTGGATCAGATCGGGCTCAGGTAAGAAAAGGGGAGGGGGCTTGGGGGGGAACTGCAGCACAGAAGGTTTTTCACCTTAATGCATACTGTAGAAACTTTAGAACCACTTTTTTAGGGCAAAGGCAGAGCTATACTGAGTGAAGAGTAACCTGACAAAACTAAGGGATGATTTGAATCCCATTTGAAGAAGTCTTTTTGACGAAACATGTCTGGGGCATGGAGAGACACACCAGTTTACACTTTAGGTCTGCTGTGACCGTGGTGCACCGTTGGACCATCGATCCTGTTGTTTGCTGTGGATTTGTTCTAAGGTTTATTTATTTCAGTTTAAAAGTGAGTGCAACCATTGTAGTGTGCTTGGAGTGATTTTACGCTATGTGGAGCACTTTATTCATTTGTCTTTCACATATGGAGCCGGCTTGATTGCAGTCACGGTTCATCACATGCAACCCAGGTGTGGTTCAATTGCTGTTTTGCCAAACACGAGAGTGGGAGGCTATACATTCTGGTGAGTGCGCTCTTCAGAGGGAGTGGTGTCACTATCACAGTGGTGTGGTGGAAGAGTAGAAGATCTATCACACAGGAAGATTGAAAAACTACTGCTGTGCTGGATTTTTTTTCATGTGAACTTTTTCCATGGACTTTTCACAGCTTATGATTTTTGTAATGTTTTTATTTTTATACTGACACTTTTCGCGGGGTGTTATATTTCTATCTTTATTACTGTTTTTTAGAATATAGAATCAGAGTGTCACCGGTATCATTACAAATATATATTAGTGCCACTATCTCTATCTGTACACATGTGAGAGGTATAGTTTTGGGATTCAGAACAATTTACACATTTATTTAAGTGGCTGCTTTTCACTGTACACTGCATATGTACACATCTTGTATTAATTTACACAACAATCAGTTAGTTTTGTCACTGGTCTTTGGCGCAGTGGAGTGAGAGAGAACCAAGGGCGGCTTATTGTTACCTCTATTGCTACAAACCATTATAATTAACATATCTATAATATATGTAAAGGAGTAGGACATTTATCTCATAATTAATATTAGATAGAAAATGTATAAACCACACATATAATTGAATACCTGCATGGAGTAAGATATAAAATTAAAAACTTTATTTCGTACAACAATACATAAATAATCAAAAAAATGGATGGCACATGATGCATATAGAAAAGCACAAAATTGGATAACACATGATTAAAATATAGTCAAATACATAATACATGAACAGAATCCACAATGACATGGTAGGATGAAGTATGCGATTTGAACACGACATCTGTTAGCTCAACGCGTTTCATGACTTGATGTCACTCATCAGGAGCAAGCGTGTACACATGCAAGATATATCTGTAATGATATATTGTGCATTTCTAGTTGGTCTATTATAATCGCACAAATGCACTATAATAACAAAAGTATTGGGAAACCTGCCTTTACACTCAGATGAACTCCAGATGTATCCCAGACTTAGTCTGTAGGGTTCAATATTGTGTTGGTCCATCCTTTGCAGCTAAAACAGCTTCAACTCTTCTAAGAGGTCAGTCCACAATATTTAGAAATGTGTCTATGGGAATGTTTGACCATTCTTCCAGAAGCACATTTGTGAGGTCAGGCAATGGTGTGGATGAGAAGGCTCTTGCAGTCTCCACTCTAATTCATTCCAAAGGGGTTCTATCGGGTTGAGGTCAGTACTCTGTGCAGGCCAGTCAAGTTCCTCCACCCCAAACTCACTCATTTATGTCTTTATGGACCTTGCTTTGTGCACTGGTCCAAATCATTTGGTGGAGGGGGGATTATGGTATGGGGTTGTTTTTCATGGGTTGGGCTTGGTCCCTTAGTTCCTGTGAAGCGAACTCTTAAGGCGTCAGCATACAAAGACATTTTGGACATTTTAATGCTCCAGACTTTGTGGGAACAGTGTGGGGATGGCCCCTTCCTGTTCGAACATGACTGCGCACCAGTGCACAAAGCAAGGTCCATAAAGACATGGATGAGTGAGTTTGCGTTAAAGGAACTCAACTGGCCTAGACAGAGTCCTGACATCAACCTATTAGAACACCTTTGGGATGAATTAGAGCAGAGACTGCGAGCCAGTCCTTCTCATCAAACATCAGTGCCTGACCTCACAAATGCGCTTCTGGAAGAATGGTCAAACATTCCCATAGACACACTCCTAAATATTGTGGACAGACTTCTTAGAAGAGTTGAAGCTGTTATAGCTGCAAATGATGGACCAACTCAATATTGAACCCTATTACTTAACCTTAACGGGGCATTTTTAGTTACTAGTAGTAGGTAAAAGGTTCAGAATTTTAATAGGGACATTTCTTCACATCTGTCACTCTGCTATTAATCTCTTTGAAGGCCAGTGCAGGCAACGTTTAGTAAGTACCCATTATAGAAAATGGCTAGTGACATAAAATTGGAAGAAAACTTCACAGCCAATGTCCAGATCTGGAATTGTGTGCAGTTATGCATCCGCAGACATGCATCCGCAAGTGGAAAATTACATTACTGCTTTACAGAGAGGGGCTTATAGTTCAGGTTAATGCAGCATTAAACCCAAAAGCAAACATGTATTATATTGCAGCTTAGCTATTGTTAGATATGATGGCTGCATTTGTTTTCTTTTTTAGGCTTTCTTTCCATTTATTTTCATCTGGTGATCTGGCCAGTAAGTCTGTTGTTTTTCAACAGGGCAAGCTTGCCTGCAATTGTAGCATTCAGAGTGTTAAAGACAAACCATTTACTACTGACAGGAGTGTTTACAATGAACAGCTTTTATTTATTCATGTAAAATCTTTATCCCAAAAGAAAAAAAAAAACGTGGATGTAACTGCTTGTGTAACTGCAATGTAAGCTGGAGTTTGGTTTCAATTTCTTAGTGTATCTGAATCTGCTTGTACATCTGACACTCCCTTCTCCCCAGACTGAAAATGCTGATGTTCAAATGTGCCCCCTGTGCTCCTTCATCCAGAGTGGGGACACTAATACAGCAGTTGTGTTACTGGCCAGATTACCAGGTGAAAACAGAGGGAAAAAGCCTACTAAAAGAAAACAAATGCAGCCACTGCATCTAACGATTGGTAAGCTGCAATATACTACATTTTTGGTTTTGGGTTTAATACCGCTTTAACTTCTTCTGTAAGAAGATTTGTGAGTTTGGTAAAAAAAAAAAGAGAAAACACTATGTGTTGCTAACAAGGTGGTATGATGTGGATATTATCAGAGTAACACTCTCATAAATCAAAAGTTGAGACATCTGAAATGATCTGGAGGATAAAAGACCATTTCAAGTTCTGAGCTATTGTGATCGACAATGAACAATGTACTGTCAAATACCATTGCCAAGATCTTAAGATTGTTTACTGTTCAGTTTGTAAGTTGATGCTTTGCACTGTCGTTTTTGTGAATTATTGATTAGATAATGATAGTAAACGGACGTATTAATGAATCAAGAAGATACACTGTTCAAATTATTGACTTGGCGTGATATCAAGGTGAGACCATCAATATACTCTCATAATGGATAGTTTTTATAATTCAGATAGTTTGTTAAGTAACACAAATATAAAAAGGTAGACAAAAAAAAATAGTTTTAACAAAGCTGTCCTCTGTTATGGATTTTGAATGGTGTTGAAGAAACCTTCAAACATGTTATTTATCGCAGTGTGAAATACTTCAAACAAAAAGGTAGCATAAAGTATGTGTTTACCCTGTATCTGTTACATGCAGAGGAAAGGGGGGGTGTAGTTGACCATCATGGCAGGCCCACCCAACTTCTCGTATTTACATGCTACAATACAATACACACGGACAAGAGCCAGTGGCAGGGACAAAGAGGCACTTCTCTCATCTCCTATGTATGCAAGGGACACTCTTTCTTTCACTGACATCAATGCTGGGGCATTCCTTCTTCCACAAATGTCAAATGTGAGGGACATTCGTACTCCCTTTGACATAAGTATAAGGGATTTACCCATTAGTACTGATACCAGTGTAAGAGAGTCTTCCTCCTCCTAACATCACAACCGGGTCATTCTTACCCCTCCTGAACCCATTGCAGGGGCACTCTTCCATAGACACCAATGTGAGGGGTCAATTTTTGTTGTCACTGACCACCAACTCAAGGGGCAGTCTTTATCTAACTGACACGAGCACTGACCACTATTGTAAGGGGCAATATATATTACAAGTTATGACTGCTGCAGTCTGTATGCTGTGCTGTACATTACATACTCCTAACAACTATACTTTGTTTGTTGTGCTGTATTTTACATACTTAACAGTTGCCGGTTGTTAAAGAGGAACTGCAGTCTGCTCACATAATTTGTAATAAAAAAATCTTTGCCATTCTGAAGCTTCCCAACAACCACTTTGCATATTATTTTATATACTGTGATTCTGTACTTGCCAAATTTGCTGCAGAAATCTCCCTTCACTAAGTCTGGCAGCATCCATTTTAACTGTGGGCAGCTGAAGCTGCTGCCTGTTCACTTCCTGGATTTACACAAACACACAGAGGCACATTTCCATCTCTGCAGCCCTGCAGCTCTCATTGGCCCTGTTATGACTCATCCCTCCTCCCTTCCTGGCAAACTCTCTCGAGAGTGAGAGAGAGAACTGTGCATGATGTCATAAGCCTAGGCTAATGACCAGACAAGAAAGGGGAAGTGGGCTGTATAAGGTATTTACTGGCAGGAAAAAAAATGTTTTACTATCCAAAGTTAAAACAACAAAGGCAGAAGATTTAATAGATGGAAAGTTGAAAAATGACTGAAGGTCCGCTTTAAGTATTTCCTAACTATTTTAAAGAAGTTCCCCTTTAAGGTAAGCACAAAGTTTTAGCATTATGTATACATTCAGTGTGCGAAGAATGATATGTAAAGAAATCATTTTACATTTAACTGATAGCTTGTCCTGAGATTTATGTGTGTCTCTCACCCCAGGCAGAATCAGTAGTAGTTAGTTACATTCAACTGGTGTTGTTTTGTAATACTGAAAACGTTTTGCTGCTTATCTAAGGTGATCATAATCCCAAAGAAGTGTCAAGAACATACTCCGACAATTAGAGCCACATGTACAGTATAGATAACTTCATCACTTAAATCCATTAACCATATAATATGTCAAGGCAGATGTTGACTGTCCTAGAACATACTGTAACATAACCCAGTTTTAATTACATAATCCATGCACCATGGTGTATGAAGTCATGGAATGGTGTTAATTGTGTGAGTAACATGGCTTAAAGTGTGACTTGTCAAATCTCTGGTGTAAAGATGTGCAAATGGACTTATATGTGGGTGATAGATGGTGTTGAAGGTACCCACCCTTATGTAGGCATGGTTGTTCCAATCTGAGATAAATGGCCAACTACTGTGGATTCTACAACGTAATATTGGAAAAGGTTGCTAACCATAAGTATAGAAATTGATCCTAGGTCATTGTACTAATGTTTACTTATTTACTGTAGAATGTTTACAAGGCAACATGTGTGATTCGTATGTTTTTGGGATCTTAAATGGATGTACCATAGCCTGTTAGCCTTGTCCTGTGAAGTAAGAAAAAATCTCCATAATGGGGATACAGAAAGCAGAGGTTCAGAGGTGCTAACCTTTTCTGATGCTGTTAAAAAAAAAGTGGGGGCTAGTTTGTACTTACATACTATATATTGGCACAGCTTTTAACGTTGTACTTACATACTGTATATTGGCACAGCTTGCAACTATGTCAACGTGCCATTTTTTCTGGGATGCAAGAGACACGTTTGCTTTAAAAAAAAAAACTTAGTAGAGTGAACTTCAGTCTAGGAAACCCAGAACTGATGGTGGGATACGTTTGGTCATTAGCACTGTATTGTTCAAACTTTGTTTTATTGTGTTGTGTTAATTTTCATAGGATTTTACAAGTTATGATTCCGTGCACAATTTTTTACATAAGTTTTAATAGGAAAACTGTCATAAAATCAGCTTGTGGAACCCAATGTGGGAGCTACATTCACAATTGCAGCACTCAATGTGGGAGCCACCTAGTGAATAGGTGTGCTCTATCTTGGTTTCTTTATTGCTCAAGATGATTCACCAAAATGTTATTGGGGGGAAATAATGACTGGATGTATTTGAAATGAAAGGCATCTTAAGGGTTCCCCCACTTGCATCCCTCTATGGGTTTAACACGAAACGTTGCCTGAAGTATCTTATGGATATGATGCCAGACACAAATGCACGAGGATACTTATAGGTGTATTGGTTACTGGACTGCTTTTGTTTTGTGTTGTGTTTGGTCCCATTTTTTGCTGGCTAACCTCATTTGAGAGGAAGAGTTCTCAATGTACCAAACTCTGCATGTTGTATTAATGTGTATTTGGTGCAAGCTGTAGTATATACTAACCAGAATGCAAAACAAAGACACCCTTGGGTTATCTCTGCTGAATCAACATAGATTTATCAATATCTACATATAAGGTTACTACTTAGGTTACTGCCAAAAATGGTGATTGTAGTCTCAGAAGCTGTATAGTATGCTTGACTACATCAGATGACACAAAAGTAGAGGTGCTTTAAACTATTTTAATTTGACTTTTTGGCATATGCAAATGGATTGGTCTGCCCTTTTACTTTATTATTTTAGTGCTTGTTGCTAGCTTTTTTTTTTTCATTGATCAATATACATATCTTATTGCTTGTCAATTTACATATCTTAAGATTACTGAACAATTACAAATAAAATGTGCATTTGCAATCAGGTCAATATTATCTTTTCATTGTATATTTTTCCAACAAAGAAAATCATTACTGCTTATTGAATGGTGCTTTGTACTTGCAAGCACTATTTTATGTCTACGACAAGCCAAAGTCCACTGTTAAGTAGCACTTTAAAATGAAGGACATCAATTTCAGTAATTTCTGCTTGTCTGTGTAAAGTTTACTGATAATAATATATGGGGTTACAGAGCTTGAAGCTGCGTAATATAATTGGTTAGCCTTACATGGCTTAAATACACGATCTTCAGCATTAACCATACCTGGGGCATGGAGTCAAGGGGAATTTTGGAACTCCTGACGATTACAAAATATATTCGGAAAAATACATTTTGGCATGCAAATATGAGAACATTCTTGTTTTGAAACCATTGTACATCCATGGAAGTAATGGATCATTTAACAAATAATATGCGTTTATACGCGGGACGTGATGAACACCCTTTCCCATGAACAGATAGAAAAACAACAGAACAGAAGAGAACTCAAGAACATAAACAAGTTAGGAAGAACTCCAGTGTCTGTTCTGAATATGATCCGACTCCATTGTATCATCATTTCTGAAGGTCAGCTGCAATATTATGCCCCGTACACACTATCAGATTTTCCGACAATAAAACCATGGATTTTTGTTCGAAGGATGTTGGCTCCAACTTGTCTTGCATACGCACGGTCACACAAATGTTGGCCAACAATTACCAACGTGAGAATGGGGTGACGTACAAGACGTACGATGAGCCTAGAAAAAGGAAGTTCAATAGCCAGTGTGGCTCCTTCTGCTTGATTCTGGGCATGCGTGAACTTTTGTGCGTCGGACTTGTATACACACGATCGGTAATTCCGACAACAAAGTTTTGGCGGAAAATTTGAGAACCTGCTAGCCAACATTTCGTTGGCGGAAAGTTTGACAACAAATGTTTGATGGAGCATAGACACGGTCGGACTTTCAGCCAACAAGCTCACATCTAACATTTGTTGTCGAAAAATCTGATCGTGTGTACGGGGCATTCGTTTTCACCTGGAGTAACAGGTGAACACTGAGAGTGTTGGGTTGTTTTACTAAAGGCAAATAGGCTCTTCACTTTGCAAGGGAGGTTGCAATTTGCATGGGAATTTTTCCCTAAACTTAGTAAATGTGATGAAAATTAATTGTGCAAAGAATACCAAATCACATGCAAGATGGTTGGATAATGGAAGTCAACAAAGCTTTACCTCATCAACTGAACTCTAGAGAAAAATCTCCTGCAAAGTGAACAATCTATTTGCCCTTATTTAATCAAATTATCAAATTATTTAATCAACCCTGTGGTTCTGATTTCACCAACACGAGAAAGTTGCTGAAGTTGAAGTATATCTTTGTTGCTTTTCAAAGGGTTCTCAAGTAGAGCTCAGCTAATAAAGAAATACTACTCACAGTTGCAGTGTATATATATATATAGTATTTTTAGAGGTAATAAGTTAAATCTAAACATCTATTGTATAAGGTTGTATACTGTTTTTTATGGATATACTGTATATATATACTGTATATAAAAGCTAATATTTTTAGAAAAAAAAATACAGTTCTTTGTAATAATTACTATGGATAAGTTTAGTAAAAGCTGATGTTGTTTTAAAATATAACATATAGTAGATTAAAAATAAAGTATTTTGTTTGGCATAGCTCTGTGTAACTTAATTAAGGCAGAACAGTATTTGTGTGGAATAAAATATAACTTGGCACCTGGCATAGAAGCTGCAACATTATGTCTCTTACATAACATTTATGTGTCACCACAAATACACTCTATTAAAGAAAATTCCTGTCCTGGAGAATTTATAATCTCATTTTGAAGCCTAAGGCACAAACAGATGAAGAAGTTATGCATTGAAATCCCAGATGTAAACAAAGTCGTAGAAAACAAACTGCATCATGTATATGGAAGAAATTTTTCTTACAAAAGACAATAAGTTTCTGTTTTGATGAATAAGCTATGTGATTCTTTTTGAAAAAGTTTTCTTAAACTTTTCACATAATACAATCCCCTATTCCCAGTCTTTCGTGCTATGCTAACAGCCTTTCTTTTATTTTATTAAACTGCTACAAAAACCATAACATACTATTGGTTATTACTGTATCCAGTTAAGTAGTTTGTCATTCTCTCTTCAGAAATTAAATAATGCAAATAAAATCTACATTATTAACTAGTTATGTAAGCGATGAACCCTAACTTACCCCCAAAACACTAGGGACAAAACATTATCGAATAATAAAAAGTTAAAGTTATTGATCTTATGTGTCATGGAAGGCTCCATTCATTTTCACTAAACAGCATTATAGAACCCATCATGTTTTTAAATTGACTTCTTTCAGGAAACATTATGTTACAATTGGGAATGAGAGTTGGGTTTGGCTGGAGCATGCGTTTGAGACAAACCCAGTTCATTCACAGTTCGCAGACAAGCTGAACCAATGCATGATTTTGCCACCACACCAACCTACTACAAATATTGCACTTCCTAGTCTTTGATCTTTAATCAGATAGTTTAAAAGGGCCAGTAAGGTGGCATTTGGATAAACCAGCCCCCTCACTATAAAAGTTGGGTTCCCAACAGCCATATTGAAATTGTGCTTAAATTTGATAGAAAAAGCATAGGGAAAGCTGCTGACAAAGTTCATAGGGACATGTTGGTGTAGGGCGGGTAGGCATTGGTCTTTTTAGGGTAGCAAAATAATGTGCATCTTGAGATTAGTATGTCTTTTTAGCATTGTTTGAAAGACAGAAAAGTGTATTGAAACCACCATGTAGCAATACACAGGTTAGGCCTATTATCTTTTAATAAAACTGCCCATCTGTGGTCTCCGAATTATTGTAGTAAACTCTTACCTGTGCTCTTTGTCTGTAGTAAATTTTGGCATAAAACTCAATTTAAAAAATAAGTTCCGCTGTCAGTTTTACACTCCTATGCAACTTATGTAGTAAAACCCTTACCTGTGTGCTTTGTCTGAAGTAAATGTGGGCCCAAAATTGCTATATAAAATTGTCTTTCTGCAGCCAAATTTTACACTGTTATGTCATCTGTGGTCTCCTAATTCTTGTAATAAAATCCCTACCTGTGTCCTTTGTCTGTAGTAAATCTGAACCTAAAATTGTTGATTAAAACTGTTCTGCTGCTAATCTTAGCAACATTGTAAAAAAACTGTGCACCCAAACCACAAATAACCCATTCCCAGATTAATAAAATTCAGCTTCTCATTCACACATTCCTCCTGCTGCATTGAAGGCCCTCTCTGAGTTGATACATGCAGGTTAGTAACTCAAGCATCTAGCAGCCAACATCCTGTGTTCACAATGCGGGAGAGCAGCTGTTTTGTGCGAGGCCCAGAAGCAAGTGGAGATCACTGAAGTAGCAGTGTCCTCTTGAGTGATTTCTAGCCTCTAAGGGGCATCGGCCAGGTATGATATATGCATAGATACATTGGTCCAAGCTGAGCCGATGTAACTATATATACGACAGCAATGCCTGGAAATTATTCTTTAAAAATGTTAATCTGTAAATAATGTAAAACAAAATAAAAACATAAAAATTAGTGATGGTGGTGGGGGAAAATAACTGGGTCTGGAGCAGCACTGGGCTCTTGATAATATCAAATGTCAAGTTTCTGCCCATTCTATATCATTTCAGGGACTGTTAGCCTCTCATTCCTTGATTAAGACCTTACACAATTCTCTCTTCACTTCGGAAATGTGTTTTTTAAGCCATTGGGAACAATCCTCTTTATACTTTGGGAGAGGTGGATTTTTTTTACAGTTATTGTGTTTGCAAGGCCAGTTTCAGAGCTAGGGACAAGGTAGTGTTAAGTCCTAGGACTTCATTTTTTTAAAATATGTTTAACGAGGGTATGGACATCCTTACAAGGAATGCAAATTATTACATTTGTAAATTCTGTTCAAAAACATACTTTATTGTGCAGAACCTCCTGCCTTTCATTTTAGCCTTACCTGATTTTTTTTATAATGTAGATTTCCTAAATTTAACCACTTGCCGCCCGCCCTATTACAGAATGATGGCGGCAAAGTGGTTTGATATTCCTGATCGGACATCATATGACATGATCAGGAATATCGAGCCGCTGCACGCCCCCGGGGGAGCGCATCGCGGCGATCGTTGTTGCGGGGTGTCAGTCTGACACCCTGCAACACCGATCTAGGTAAAAAGTCTCCGACGGAGACTCTTTACCACGTGATCAGCCATGTCCAATCACGGCTGATCACGATGTAAATAGGAAGAGCCGGTAATTGGCTTTTACTCACAAACGTCTGACAGACGCGAGTAGAGGAGAGCCGATCGGCTGCTCTCCTGACAGGGGGGTCTGTGCTGATTGTTTATCAGCACAGCCCCCCCTCGGATCCTACCCAGGACCACCAGGGAAGCCGCCCAGGACCACCAGGGAAGCGATCCATACTGGACCACCAGGTATGCCCCTAGACCACCAGGGAAATGCCACTGTGTGCCCAGGCAGCTGCCAATCTGTGCACAGGCAGCTGCCAGTCAGTGCCCACTTCAATGCCTACCACTGCCAGTGGCACCAGGGATGCCCATCAGTGCCTCATATCAGTGCCGCGTATCAGTGCCCATCAGTGCCATGTATCAGTGCCCAGCACTGCCGCCTATCAGTGCCACCTATCATTGCCCATCAGTGTTGCCCATCAGTGCCCATCAGTGCCAACCAGTGCCACCCAGTGCCACCCATCATTGCCCATCAGTGCCACCTATCAATGCCCATCAGTGCTGCATATCAGTGCCACCCATCAATGCCGCCTACCAGTGCCCATCAGTGCCGCATATTAGTGCCCATCGTCAGTGCCCGTCAGTGCCCGCTCATTGGTGCCACCTCATCGGTGCCGCCGTATCAGTGCCTGTCAGTGCCGCCTTATCAGTGCCCATCAGTGAAAGAGAAAACTTACTTATTTACATTTTTTTTTAACAGAAACAAAAGCAAAACTTTTATTTTTTTCAAAATTTTTGGTCTTTTTTTATTTGTTTAGCAAAAAAAAAAAAACGCAGAGGTGGTCAAATACCACCAAAAGAAAGGTCTATTTGTGGGAACAAAATGATAAAAATTTTGTTTGGGCACAGTGTAGCATGTCCGCGCAATTGTCATTCAAACTGTGACAGCGCTGAAAGCTTAAAATTGGTCTGGGCAGGAAGGTGTCTAAGTGCCCTGTATTGAAGTGGTTAATGGCAGCTATAGCAATGGGGAGGATAAATAAGTGGTGTGGAACAACAATGGCAGGTTTGCAAGTGTCAGCAACAAGTATACACTAAGCAATAAGCCCTTAGATAAGAAAATTTAAAACAGAAATCCTAATTTGGGGAGGGACACCCTAAAGTCATAGAATTGTACGCTTATTTTTTTCTGCTGTCTGATGTTTTTCCCCTGGCATAGAATTTTCGACCAATATTTGCTGCTGCCTGCGCTTCTCCCTAAATTGTGAAAAGACAGGCAGCTTATTGCTGTAGGTTTTCCCTATGCAGCTACCTCCAATGCAGGATATCCTGCCACCATCAGGAAATCATTTTCTTTGCGCCAACTCCTCAAAATATGGCATTTGGGCTCTCTCGGATGGTGGCAGTAGATTCCATAAATTTTTCCTTTGTATCAAAAAGGGGTGACATTTCCTTCCTGAAGCCTACTCCTCTCTACCACTAGCACCCCAACCTTTCTCCTCCTCGTATTTCAATGTAGACAGCAATCATGTGGTCCAGGAGTTGTTTTTGAGTGCTGCCTATAGCTGGCCCTAGATACTTGTGTTTAAAAAATGACTGATATGTGCCCTTGAGCAGGAGAAAAAGGGTGCATTAGCAACACTGTAAGGGCTCATGCAACTCAGCTCAAAAATGCCTGTTTTACAGGCCTTTACTTTTTTTTCTGCCTCTAAATGCCCCTCCATGTTAGCTTATGCCTATGTGTCCATGCATACATAGGTATTTACAGGTGTTTTGAGGCTGGAGTGGTTAGAGACAGGAAAAAAACATCTAAACACGCCTAAGCACTAGGTTTGTTTGGTGCTTGAGTGTTCAGTTATTTCAATTTATATTCTGGTCAATTAAATGAATGAACGCCCAAGTGCTTGTTGCGCCTAAACGTGTTTGCAAAAATGTGGCTTAGACATGTTTAGATGGGAAAAGCATTTAGAGGAGTTGGGCAAATGTCCGGTGTGTATGAGGCCTAAAAAGAGATGTATGGCCAAAGCTTTTTTGGCTGTACTTCTCGTCTGGGTCACAGGAGTGCACATACTTTTGCTCTCCTGCGAGTTAGCTTATAGCGGGCTATTGCCTGCTGTCAGCTGGCATCACAGAGCCACTTCAGGCTCTGGCAGGAACCTGACCATATGGTCACCCAACTGTCTGATTAATAGCTGGCTCCGTCTTGCAGTGCACTGCTGAGAGCCTAAGCCAGCTGCACCTGCCCCTTCTCCAGCTCAGAGCTCTAGTGAACACTGGAGGGGCAGACCGAAGAGTAGTGACTGACACTCACTGCTCTCCACTCTAAAAGAACGAAGAGCTGAGTTATCAGCGGTCATGTGATTGCTCAGTTCTCAGTCTTAAGGTGTGTATGTATGTTTGCTTTGTTTTGTTCCTATACTTCTCCTTTAAAGAAAGTGGCTACTATGTACCCTTGAGGAGGAGGAGTGCAGGACTTTTTGATACTCTTGTCTCATTGAGGTGCTGCTCCCACAGAGCTCTGTGGTGCACAGTCATATGTTTTCTCATATATGTGGCACTTGAATGGCTGGTACTTTCTATTTGCTGCCTCTTCAGGTGATTTCAAACTGTCCAAATGTTGGCATATTTCAAACAGCCAACACATACCTGAAGTCTGTGTTTAGTTTTGGGTAAAAATAGGTATTGGAGGGGGTTTGGGAAATGTGGGTTTGAGGGTTTTTTATTTTTATTGCACTTTGTGTTGTCATTTTATACATTTTTCAAGTGTTGCGAAAAAAGAACTTGTGCAGATAAAATGCACCGGTGCTTGCAGATATGTGTTCAATAATAACTTATTAAGTGTATTTTTAAAAACTAGTGTAAGTACCTGAATTTGACTAGATATCAAACCCCTGTACAACAGAGCCCCAGCATGGTAGAGGGAGAAGTAGCACATCAAGTCAATTGCTTGCACTGTAGTACTCATGCATGCTAACAAGAGGAGAATGCAGAGAGATGAGTTCATCAGTGTTCTGCTTCTTCTTCAATGTCCATTCACAGACTAGGGGCAGGGACTGGACATAGTTATACTACTGCATAAAAATGATTGCGGCGCTGAAAAGTTCAAAAATGAAATTGAAGAGTGGGAGGAATCCAATCACCAAATATATTGTGCAGATGTAGAAAGAGTCACTCGTCACCACGTGGTAATGTAGTCTGCTTACCAGAAGGTGTTAAGGATTAGGCATAGATGATAAATTCTCAATAGCATCCAGTAAATCCAGCCCACTGGAACCCCTCATCAGACCACAACATCCGTGGGATTTCCTTCACATATAAACATCTCCCAATGGTCACTTCAGAATTAGACATTCAGGCAGTTGAAGCTTAAAACAGCATGCATCAATGATAGGAACAAACAGCTGCAGCAATCAGCGTACGGATGTCAGCCTGCCTGACATGTTTCATCGTAACAGATGTCTTCAGAGGCCTGAAGGAAATCCCACGGATGTTGTGGTCTGATGAGGGGTTCCAGTGGGTTGGATTTGCTGGATGCTATTGAGAATTTATCATCTATGCCTAATCCTTAACACCTTCTGGTAGGCAGACTACATTACCACGTGGTGACGAGTGACTCTTTCTACATCTGCACAATATATTTGGTGATTGGATTCCTCCCACTCTTCAATTTCATTTTTGAACTTTTCAGCGCCGCAATAATTTTTATGCATATGACTTTTTGTTTGTTATCTACGAACTTTGCTGGCCGCTTGCTTTTTTCAGTTCAGCGCAAATTTTTACTTGTTTTATGCCATTATAGTTATACTACTTACCTTCAGAAAACCGTGCTGTGTAAAATCTCACAGCACAGGGATGCAGATGCATCTTTCCCTGCAGATGCCAAATAACAGGGAGAGATCATGTGACCACACAACAGTGCTACAGGAAAAAACAAAATACAGCTGCATGATATACTGTGTATGATTTATGTGAATGAATTATGGCTATTAAAATTTCTCTGTTTGGTGTCACTTTAAGAGAAGCATCAATTTCAGCATCCGTTTTACATAAGATTGTGTTAAAGCAGGAGTAGGCAACCTCGGCCCTCCAGCTCTGGTGAAACTACAAGTCCCAGGAGACATTGCAAGACCCTGACAATTACAGGCATGATTCCTAGAGGCAGAGGCATGATGGGATGTGTAGCTTCACCACAGCTGGAGTGCAGAGGTTGCCTACACCTGTGTTAAAGGAATATTGTAGGAAATAGATGAACTTGCTAGGAGGAATGGAGGCATTTAGAAAGAGAAATGACATAAAATATCGTTATGAAGTAATAGTGTTATAAAATATAGGTTAGATTCTCATCTGAAAGTCAGGTCAAGAAAGTAGCTTTGGAAAATTAGTCAAGTAAAGTTTGCAAGAAAATCCTAACTTCTATCACACTGATGTTTCAGAGTTGTCAGATCCTCTTTAATTGAAAGTCAAGAACAGTGCTGACACCTGCATTTATGATTCTGTAAATGTCATATGTTGCTTTACTAAAGATCCCAAGTCAGCATGAGATTATTCTGAAATGTATTATGATCTCCACTACTGGCACATTGCTTGTGTCAGCCTACCGCCTTGGCTATTTCTGGGTTATACATGGTATGAACATTCTAGGTTGCCAGAAACATGTCATTAGAAAAGGCTGTTTGTGATTACAAATCTGTCATTGCTCCAGTTCAAGTTATTCCCATTCTTCTGAATTGATCTCCTTTAGATTTATATCTTCAAGTCCCAAATCAAGATCACTTCCTTGAGCTACCATCTTCTCTCTGGATTGTTTATTGTGAAATCTTTCCTGTTCCGCTACCCCCCTGGGATCAGGGCCACCTTAAGAGCATTATAGGCCCCCGGGCAATACAGTGCACTGGGGCCCTGTCTACACAATCACGCACGAGAATAAAAATGCAAATTATGCAAAAGGCTATATTTATTGGTACTTCCAACAAAATCAGTGTTTAAACATTAACACAATGTTTGGACAATATAACACGAGTTTGATGGGCACAGTGGCAGCGTTTGATGGGCATAGTGGCAGCGTTTGATGGGCACAGTGGCTGCGTTTAATGGGCACAGTGGCAGCTTTTGATGGGCACAGTGGCAGCTTCGATGGGCACAGTGGCTGCGTTTGATGGGCACAGTGGCAGCTTTGATGGGCACAGTGGCTGCGTTTGATGGGCACAGTGGCAGCTTTTGAGGGGCACAGACAGCGGCTGTGTGTGATGCACAATTGGAACGTACTTAAGTAGACAGTGTTAGACCTACTTGAGGCCACCGGCCTGATATAGTACAGTGTGTCAAGGGCCGTCTTTCCTCTCCGCTCCCTCTCCACGCTGTCTGAAGAACATGGCAGAGGTGGGCGGAGCTTGTTCACTAGCAGCTGGGGCGGCCGCGGCGCGCTATGAATGCTGGGGTGGCCGCGGCCTCTGACTGATGTCACTGGTTGCTAGACAGCGATTCTAGCAAGTGAGCAACCAGTGCAGTCAGTCAACTTAAGCAACAGATTGCAGCACTGAGGATCGGCCCTGGATGGGGCCCTCCAGACAAGTGGGGCCCCCGGGCAACTGCCCAGCGTGCCCAGTGGAAAAAACGGCCCTGCCTGGGATACATGCAGCAACCTGTGCAAGATGTTAGTTTTTTTTTCCTAAATCTAGCAGTCACTTTGCTTGTGGTGACAACATGAAATCATCCCACCTTGACTAGCTAAATTAATTTTTTTTGCCTTTAATTACAATTACTGTTTTTCCACTTCCTGGTTGAGTGAGGCACAGGTGATATAACCAGGACCTTACAAATGAATCATGGAAAGTTCCTGTCACATGTCCCTGGAGGCAGACCCAGAGTTCTAGGCAGCGTTTCAGGAAGTAAAGGGAGATGGATACATCTGCCCTTAGTAAAAAATGACCACTGTGGGAAGAATGGAGAGGAAAAGAAAATTAAGATTTGCAAAGAAAAAAAGCCTATGATTATCTGTTTGCAGATTTGTTACCATTACTAAACATTTCTAAGCATGCCTTTGTTGTACAGTGCCTTGCAAAAATATTCACCCCCCCCCCCTTGGCTTTTTACCTGTTTTGTTACATTACAGCCTTTAGTTTTTTTTTTTAATCTGAATTTAATGTGATGGATCAGAACACAAAAGTCTAAGCTGGTGAAGTAAAATTAAAAAGTAAAGTAAAAAAAATATATACATAAAACAATTTTTCAGAAATAAAAAACTTACAATTAGTATGTGTGTATGTATCTACCCACTTTGTTATGAAGCCCATAAAAAGCTCTGGTGCAAAAAATTACCTTCAGAAGTCACATAATTAGTGAAATGATGTCTAAGAGTCACATGATCTGTCATTACATATACATACCTTTTTGAAAGGCCACAGAGGCTGCTACACCTAAGCAAGAGGCACCACTAACCAAACACTGCCATGAAGACCAAGGAACTCTCCAAACAAGTAAGGGACAATGTTGTTGAAAAGTCAGGGTTAGGTTATAAAAAAATATCCAAATCTTTGATGATCCCTAGGAGCACTATCAAATCTATGATAACCAAATGGAAAGAACATGGCACAACAGCAAACCTGCCAAGAGACGGCCTCACACCAAAACTCACAGACCAGACAAGGAGGGCATTAATCAGAGATGCAGCACAGAGACCTAAGGTAACCCTGGAGGAGCTGCAGAGTTCCACAGCAGAGACTGGAGTATCTGTACATAGGATGACAATAAGCCGTACGCTCCATAGAGTTGGGCTTTATAGCAGAGCGGCCAGAAGAAAGCCATTACTTTCAGCAAAAAAACAAAATGGCACGTTTTGAGTTTGTGAAAAGGCATGTGGGAGACTCCCAAAATGTGGAGGAAGATGCTCAGGTCTGATGAGACTAAAATTGAACTTTTTGGTTATCAAAGAAAATGCTATGTCTGGCGCAAACCCAACACATCACATCACCCAAAGAACACCATCCCCAGAGTGAAACATGGTGGTGGCAGTATCATGCTGTGGGGATGTTTTTCAGCAGTCGGGACTGGGAAACTGGTCAGCGTTTAGGGAAAGATGGATGGTGCTAAATACAGGGATACCTGTACCACACTGTGTGTGATTTGAGGTTAGAATGGAGGTTCACCTTCCAGCAGGGCAATTACCCCAAACACACTGCTAAAGCAACACTTGAGTGGTCTAAGGGGAAATGTTTAAATGTGTTGGAATGGCCTAGTCAAAGCCCAGACCTTAATCCAATAGAAAAATCTGTGGTCAGACTTAAAGATTGCTGTTCACAAGTGCAAGCCATCCAACTTGAAGGAGCTGGAGCAGTTTTGCAATGATGAATGGGCAAAAATCCCAGTGGTAAGATGTGGCAAGCTCATAGAGACTTATCCAAAGCAACTTGGAGCTGTGATAGCTGCAAAAGGTAACTCTACAAAGTATTGACTTTAGGGGGGTGAATAGTTATGCACATTGAATTTTTCTGTTATTTTGTCCTATTTGTTGTTTGCTTCACAAAAAAAAAAAAAAAAAATCTTCAAAGTTGTGGGCATGTTTTGTAATTTAAATAATGCAAATCCTCAAACAATCCATGTTAATTCCAGGTTGTGAGGCAACAAAACACGAAAAATGCCAAGGGAGGGTGGGTGTATACTTTTGCAAGGCACTGTAATTGTTATGATAACAGCAAAGTTCCTCTTTAATAAGAGTTGTTGTGTTTATATTTTCTTTGAGGAACTGTCTATATCTCAGGTGACACCATAAGAAGTGCCTGAAGAACCAGAATGAATGAAAACAACCTGCCAGTTACTTTGAGAGACATTAAAAGTGCAAACTAGATCTAGGAAATGGAAGAATATATAACCATGCTCAAGTGGATTAAAACTTTTTACACAATCTGTTCAGATTTATTCAACCCAATATGTTTTGAAACTTTTTAAATATTTATATTATAGAGAAACTATTTTGTATGTTACTGAAAAAATTCGCTTTTAGCAATGCGTTGCAGAAAAGGTGTGTTTCCGTGCTGGTTTCCCGCACTGGATGGGAATTCTCTGCCCTTGATAGAAGCATGCGGGTGCCATTAATGATTACTGACACCCCAAACACATCTAGCAATCGTGCCATATTTGCGGTCTGGAGCAGCACAATTTTTAAAAGTTACACCTCCCCTACTTTTTGCGCTTTCCCATGCATTTGGCAGCCCACTGAAAAGTATAGGCTGTTAAAAACAGAATCTGCTGGAAAGCACAAAAACCAGCGTGCTCAGATGCGTGCATTTTGGTGTGATCAGACCTTACTGTTACTTTGTACAAAAGAAGAACCTAGCCTTTTTGATCATATTGAATAAAGACTGGCAGTCAATGATCAACTCTGTGAATTTCATTTGGCACCTATTTCTAGTAAATTAGGATTAACAGACTTTCAAACTAAAACCAATGAACATTTTAAGCAGCTACTAATTTTGAGTTATTTTTATAAACTTTACATAAAGGAATACTTGATATGCCTTTCACATTTAACATTCATGTTTTGCCATATTTTCATGATGGTGTTCTTTCTTGTATGTACAGTATACATGTGTATGTAAAATTGGCCTCTCCTGAATGACAACAGAGAGAAAACCAATGATAGGATAAGGTACCTAGACTGTGTTTTATCCATTAAATGTAGAATCTAGGCTGAACCATAGAAAAGAAAAGGAATATTAACTCAGACCTTGCACTTTCAAACAAGTCAGCACTAATACTGTAGCTGCCATATTGTAATTCTGGCATAGTTTCTCCATCTTTTAAATGCAGCTATACACAGTTATCTTATCTATGGACTGCTTTCATAGATGCATGACTTATCCAACATAGGAATATAGTAACAGGAATACAACATTTAAGGAACTATTGTTTGTTACAGGATAAAAATACTTTCTACAAGTCTTCAGCATATCTTGCATAGGAAATGGATGTAGGGTCGACATTAGCCCACAGCCAATGGGAATATGCATTCAAAACCATTTATAAGGCCACTAGAAAAGTAAACGGAAACATATGGGAATAATTACAAAAAATACACCTAAAAAATACACCTACGCTAGTATTTAACCCCTCATATTTCCAAATTCAACACCCTTTCCTCTAATCTTTGCTAGAGAGGGTATGGTCAGGTGGGCACCCTGTTCCAGTATAGTTACAAACATCTTATTGGCAGCCAGGCTAGCATTGCTAAGGCACTGGAAGTCTGCCTTTCCTCCCACAATCTCCAAAGTGCTCAGAATGGCTCACCTTCATTTTCATGATGAAACCATGTTTGCTTCTAATAAAGGCTCTTACTCCCGCATGTCCTCCCTATGGCAGCCATTGGCACACTGGTATGAGTTACAGGGAAGATTTAGCATTGTATACTAGCACATTATGAGAAACGTACCCTAGAACGAAGCCCTCAAGCTCTGCGATGTCACCGCTGAGAGGACTGACATCTTCCTTCGGTCTTCCTTCTGGGTTCACGGCCACCTGCTACATGAGTGGCCAGGGGGCGCAATGACATCACTCCCATGTGCACGGCAGCCGCCGTTTACAGCACGGGCTCTGAAGGTCTGGCACTGTAAGCCGGACCTTCAGAGCGCATGCGCCGGTGATGTCATTGGCTGCATGCACTCTGAATATCTCCTAAACTGTGCAAGTTTAGGAGATATTCACAGTACCTACAGGTAAGCCTTATTATTGGCTTACCTGTAGGTACAAGTGGTGTAACAGAGTTTAGAAACCACTTTAATAACACATACATATTTACAGGTTTCAGTAACATGCATGCTAGGGCGCACATTCCTGCTGCGCAAAAATGTAAACTGAGCATAACTTTGATTTACCAGAGCTCCCATCTTGGAACATGTATAGCAATGAATATAATGATAACACAGGTGTGCCTTGGAGTTAGCTACTTTCAGCTTAAAGCCATAGTGAAGTCACAAACAAAAAAAAAGTACCGCCCCCTTTGCAAGTTGATGGCATAATGTGCTAGTATGCACCGCATGCGCATGGGAGTCACAAACGTGGCACAGTGCTCTGGATTGACGGTGCATTCATGCTCCAGTGACGTCACCAGCTGCAGAACTTGTGAACATCTCCTAAATGTTGCATGTTTAGGAGATATTCATTGTAGCTACAAGTAAGCTTTTTTGAAAGGTTACCTGCAGGTACAAGTGACCAAGCGGAGTTTACTACCGCTTTAAAACTTATTTGCCGGGAAACAGCTAAATACACTTAAAATACAAATAAGGAAGCTGTTATACTTGCCAAAGTATTTGCATCCATCTGGTACTAAGATTTCCACAGCTCTACTCCACAGCACAATTCTATCCAGCAGGGGAAGGGACCAGATATTTCTCTTCTGAAGTTTTGGTTTACTTTCAGGTCTCTTCGCACTCTCCCAGTGTAAGATGACGCAGCACACTGATGACACTGATGTCTGTCACTCTGTTCTCTTCTTCTTTCAGCATGATCTTTGCACTGCAGCACATCTGACTGGCTACTTGTAGTGCTTCTCCCTCTCCTTTGCTGTACAGACTGTAGAGTAGATTGTAATTTATCAAGTGCTTGCAGTGCTAACATTTAAGAAGTTTACCATTAACGCTGAAAGTGAAAGTAAAAGAAAATCCCACATTTTCGGTTGTCCCCAGAAAACTAACAGGGGAAATCTTCCAATTGGGACACTAGTTCTCTTGACCCCAAGGAATTCCTTCAATTTGCAGAGATTTCCTCTCACTTCCTGTTTGGTTATGGGACAGGAAGTGCAGGGAAATCTCCACAATGGAACACAGATGGGGAAATAAATCTGACAGGGGTTATACCCACTCATGCTCTATCCAAAATGAAAAACAAAAAAAAGTTTTGCCTATAGTTCTACTTTAATGACACCTGAAGACCTCCAGTGTCTGCCAAATCCAACAAGGAAAATAAGGGCTCATTTCATACTTGTGTTGGCCCTCTGAAGATCAATCTGCAGTGGGTTGCTTTTCAGACAACTTTGACAGGCAGTGAGGAGTTGTTATGCCGTCTTCTCACCTAAATACCAGAAACTTCCGTGCCACAACTGTTGGCATCGCATGTGGTTGTGGTGTGCCCCATTCACGTAAATGGTATTTGGCAGGCAGTGCCCAGCGGGTGCCAAGAGGGATGGTTTTTGCCGTCTCACTATGAAAAGCGGTATGCCTTCTACATGTCTATACCTTTCTACAGCTGTATTTGGAGAAGGCATTTGGAATGGAGGGTAAAAACAAGGCTCAACTGCCTGCTTTTTGCTGCTGCTCTGCAACTGCAAGTATAAACTAGGCCTTAAAATGGCAGCCACTCAGGTCAAGAAATATCTTTTCTTTCTAAACACAGACTGCAGGGAATATATACACTGTTCAATGGTGTGGGCAGAAATCACCATAACATCCTTTCAAGAATCTCTCTTTTTAAAAAAAAAAAAAAAAAAAAGCATTTCAAATAGTTTTAAAATGTAATGCATTTCCCAGTCGATCTGGTACTAAAGGCATAAGAATAGAGGATAAGACTGGCTCATCTGCTACAGGCAGAATCTCAGCCCAGAGATTCCTTTTGTTTTTCCTTCCTCCCTGTTTTTTTCATCCTTTTTTTCTCTGACTACAGTTCTCTTCAGGTTAGGGGCTTGTAACGTAATTAAAATTTGAATTATTTATGAAGAGCCATTTAAGTGGGTGGCAGGCAGATTAGTCAAAGGCAGAATCTGTGTGACATCCAGACGCATGCCTGCTTCTTCTGCATACTGTGAATGATGGTTTGCCTCTTGCCTTTGAATAGTGGAATTTGAATGTGAGGCCTTGTATTTTTTTTTATACATGTGCTAGTCATATTTATGCCAAGGGTAGGCTTATATACATAGTTTGAAGCTATTCTGCCATATCACCTTATATAGCAAAAAGGCTTCAATATGAAGCCTTGGATTGTTTAGTCCTCAAGTGACATCATTGATGCACAATAACCTGTGGATAATCATATTTTTGGTGCATTTTATTACAAGGGACAGATGTATGTCAACAAAATGTTTGTTTAAAGCTGAACTGAAATGCCATGAAGTATAGCTAGGCTAGCATTTTTTTAAATGTCATCTCCATGTTAATGTTTTATATTTTAGTGGTTTTAATTCTATTCAAGAACTGGATGCTGTCAAGCTGTCTTGTAACAAAGGCCCAGGCGTGGGGGAGAGATTTAGGAGAACACGGTGACCATACTACACCCACTCTGTTATACCAGCTAGGTTATGTTAATGTAACGCTGCTGTGGATGATAGATGGGGCGTGTTGATGGCTGCACTGTTTTATTTCAAAGGGGCCTTGCTCACAGCAGCCACAGACATTCCCCTACTGCGCTGCATCAGCTGACAATAGGAGTAATTGCACGTTTTTTTTGTTTTTTTTTTGTTTTTCTGATATAAAGTCCTGCAACTCACATGTAATAAACCTAATTCACAACAAAACTGGACATCAGAAAACAATATCTCTATTGGGGTATCTATGCATTTATTTTAAAATACTTAAAGAGGAACTGCAGTCTGCTCACATAATTTGTAATAAAAACACCTTTGCCATTCTGAAGCTCCCCTCCAACCACTTTGCAAATTATTATATATATATATATATATATATATATATATATATATATATATATATATATATATTTATATATATATATATATATATATATATATACTGTGATTCTGTACTTGCCAAATATGCTGCAGAAATCTCCCACCACTAAGTCTGGCTGCAGCCATTTTAATTTGGGCAGCTGAAACTGCTTGTGAATAGGGAAGTAACTGTGTTATTCCCTACCTGCACAAAAGGTGTGTGAAAAAATAAATAAATGGAAAATGATATCATTAGGGGCTGCTCGTTGTAAGGTTAATACCTATAAAGTGAAAAAAATTGGTGATGAACTGCGCGCCCTTAGGGTCAATTATACAATAAAGTGCAACTGTGACATCAGACGTGCTGATGAAACGCGTTGGGTTTGGTCAAGCGTTACGCGTCACTTCCGCCCATAGTGGAATGCAGGTGGAGCGCACCACGGCGTCCCCGTGTCCACTTGTTCTTTTAAACTTTGTACACTTGTTAGAGTGTTTTTAGCGCCTAATTTTAATTAAACATCAACGCTTTTCACCATGGGAGATGGTTCCTTTCTCATTTCTTGATCCGTTGTCCAGGGACTTGGAGGGTATTCTTTCTGATGATCGTTTGGAGGCTCCATTGCCGGTTATTGTGACAGATCATGGGAACTTCTTGCACCATAATGCTGTATATGACTTCTGTAATGGGGGTCATACATATCTGGTAAGTAGGCTGAGTGACTGATGTTGGTGGAGGAAGATTTACAGTCACCTGTTTGGTGGGATCCACGAGATCATTGTTTATTGGAAATCATTTGATTAATTTTTTGGACTTTAATCATACATTTATTCTTTGGACATTGTACAATTTTTTGGTATCCACCGGAATATTGGGTGGTCATTTCTATGCTCATTCATGTGCACTTAATAATTATTTAGCACATTTGTATAACATGTGATACCAATACCCACTGGGGACACCCAGTGGTTGTTCACATTATTGTACTGTTGCACTTTATTGTACAATTTACACTAAGGGCGCATAGTTCATCACCAATTTTTTTCAGCTGAAACTGCTGCATGTTCACTTCCTGGATTTTCACAGACACACAGAGGCACACATATATACAGACACACACACACACACACATACACATACACATACACATATATACATACACATATATACAGACACACACACACATACAGACCAACAGACACACTAACACCACTGCTTGCCTGCACATTTCTCCTCGATGAATACACATAGATCTCTGAAGTTTCCTCCTATCTCCACCCTCATCCAGCCCCCTTCAGCTCTGCAGCTCTCCTTGGCTCTCCTACGACTCATCCCTCCTCCACTCTACTGCACCCCTCCCTTGCTGGCATACGCTCATGAGAGAGAGAGAGAGAGCTGTGCAGGATGTCATAAGCCTAGGCTAATTACCAGACAAGAAAGAGGAAGTGGGCTGTATAAGGTATTTACTGGCAGAAAAAAAAAAATTACTATCCAAAGTTAAACAACAAGGGCAGAAAATTTTATAGATGGAAAGATGAAAAAAATTACTGAAGGTCCGCTTTAAGCTTGCCGTGCATGTAAATTTAGGTCTGTTCCTAACGAACCAGCCAGAAGTCACTAAGTGGGTGCCTCCTCCCACCCAACATTGTTCAACTGAAAAACCAAGGAGCCCAAAGGAAACATTTCAGCTGAAGGACAATTGTAACCAATCAGATGCAGCTGCTGTTCAGGTATTCTGACAACCACAGTAGGCATAGCAAAAAATTTGCTTATCCATGCTGTGTAGTATGCATAGAGGTATCTGTTAGTTTTTTGTTTTTTTATGGAAAGGAAGGAACTTTTGAAAAAGGGGGCAGGACTTTCAAAGGTGTTGAGGCTTTCATTCAGAATAATTCATTGTAACTATTGTGTATTACAAATTAGCTTTTAGTAATAAGTTAATTAAAATGTTTAAATTGGGTAAACATCCCCTAAAAGCATGTGCAAAAAGTTAAATACATCCTCATAGCTAATGCAACCCCAGATTAGAGGACCTCCCTCAACAGTCCCATATACACAATGTAAGTCAAATATCCTATCACACATATGATAGAAGAAAAGGGGAGAGGTGCTTCATCCCAACGTGTTTCACTTTAGCTTCCTCAGGGGTTCAGAGGGGTGCAGTTAAGGATGATTAAAGAAATATCAAGAACATTAGGCTTTTTCCAGTGTTGGAGGGCCATGTTAATTAGTAATCTCTCCCAAAATGATCACAGATGGCAGCGGTATAGTATGATAGCAGACGTGAAGATTGTCAGGCAAAGATGCAGCCGTTCCACTGCACCCACACAAAAGGGGGTAGGCTCAGAAGCCACCCACAGGAGGGGAATAGTATCAGTTTCACCTTCAACTCCTCATATCCAGTAAGTGCAAGTAAAAGGTCCTATCCAACTAGCCAAGCCGTAGAGCATCACTAGGAAAAGAGCTCTAGAGGTCCAAAGAGGATCCAAGCCCTAATCCAGTGAGGGTCCCCAGGGATCTTTACTGTTGCACGTCTTGTAGTCTGTGTTCATGCGGGTGATTACTCCACTTTTTTTTGTATGGCAAGCTTTAGCTGTATAATGTAATTAAAATAAAAAAAGCTGAAGTCAAAAGTAAATGAACATCAATGAGCTTAACAGCTTAACATTGAAGAGCACATGGGATGATCTTCTTTTAGATAAACAACATTATGTGTAAAGTATAGCTGCATACCCAGTTTTAGAAAGAAAGTAATAGGTTTGCAAAGACGCACGCATTTTGATGCATTTGTATTCCAAAATTGTGAAGGGCACGGGTGGGGGGGGATTTACTGAAACCAAAGCAGATCAAATCTGGAGCTGATGTGCATGGCAACCAATGATATTTGAATTTCAGCTTTTTTTGGTTAAGCTTTAAAATTGAAATCTAGAAGATGATTGGTTGCCATGCACAGCTGTTCCAAATTCTGTAAAGGTGAAATGACACTTTAAAGTCGGGATCGATACAGGGCCTGGACCAGCTGAGTGACATCAGCCAACAGGGGCTAAAGTCCTAAAAGCGTGTCACAGAAGTTCACTCCTGTGACCTCCGAGAGAAGTAGGGCCAAAAGAGATCGGAGCTGAGCTCAACTAACTGTTGAGCAGTGCTTATATATTTGTGTATGCATGCTTTGTTTGTTTTGATGCATATAGGATTGTTTTCTTTCTTTTTTTTTTTTTAACAGAAGAGAAAAACTAAAGTATGTCCAAAAATGTTTTTACTTTTTGAAAATGTGTTAGCTCTAATGAAGTGTACCTAATATCTGGCTTCTTCAGCATATTGATGATCCTTTACTGAGCCTGCACTCTGCTGTTGGCACTGAACATCTGATGCTGAGACTTGTTCTGGCTACAGTAGACTGATCATAGTGGATCATTCTGTGAATGGAAGAAGGCAGATCATGATGTTCATGATGATCATGGTATTCTGTGATTGGAAGAGAGGAGTTCATAAGACCCTTGCATTTTTGTTACAGAATGCAAGCTGTTCTGTGAATGGAAGTAGTGCAAATGAACATCACAATCTACCCTCTTTCAGTCACAGAATGCCTTGCATTCTAGGAAAACTTTACAAGGCTTTTTCCTAAATGGAGGAGGTTCTGAGGAGTGACCCACTGTGATTAGTGTACTGCAGCTGAAACTACAAGTCTCAGTGCTGGATATTTGGCGCTGATAGAAAACAGTGTGCTAAATAATAGTAAGGGAATTACAAATGCTGCAACGGCCAGAGATGGGGCACACTTCATTAGAGGCAGTTTATTTTTACCATGTAAATGTACAAAAATAGTGTTTGGCCATACTTTAGCTTTAAGGCCCGGTTCACACTGATGCGTTGTGAATTTAGCGCGATTTTGACCCAATTGCGTTGCAAATCTTCTTTGCAAATTCATTACGTGTTTGTTGCGAATTTACTGCGATTCTACTGGAATGAGTTGTCATTTTGGGAGGTGACTGCGATTTCTGTCTGGCCAATGGAACCCAAACTTCCTGTTATCTTCCTGGTTTTTGTGGAGTGTGTGGAGAATGTGGAGGAGGAGCTGGAGGTGATGAATTCGCACATATGTGAACCGTCAATGTGATTCAAGAATGATTTACATTGATGTCTATGGAGACTAAATTCACAACGCAACGCAGTAAACTCCCACAAGACCCTTTTTTTATCACATCACATTCGTAGAGGAATCGCAACGCATGTATGTGAACGACCGTCATTGAAAACAATGACTTTAGGGATGACATGTGAATTTAAAGTGTTTTTGATGCATCGTATTCATTATGAACTCGCATCAGTGTGAACCGAGCCCAAGATCTTTTAATCACTTTTGGTTATTTATTACACAGGGAATTGAAATGAACCATACTATTTAAAGGAGGTAAAACCAGCAGTCCTTCCTCTATAATTTAGTTTGTAAGATTGTAAAAATAGGCAGCTGCAGAATTCAAGTAACCAGAGGGTTAAGAATAAATCTGTAATATTTATGTATGTTTTGTTTCCCAGAGAGAGTACGGTTCTAGAAAAGAAAGAACTAGTTTGCAAGAGGTTTTTGCTGACCCTGGCATATTAGTTGAATTGTGGAGGAAGCTAACAAGCAGATAGAAAAATCTGTTAGTTTTTCTTTGATTTCCAAGGAATCCCACTGCTTTCCATGCTAAGATTAAGATTCTCGATGCCGCTTGTATACTCTATCCTGTTTGGATGTGATGTACGTTTGATTCTCAGGTGATTATTTTCTTATGAACAGAGTCTACATTTATGTTGATTAATGGCATGCATTGCAGAAAATTGCTGCTGATGCTCTGTTTATAGTTATTTGCATGATATGATGAATGTTTTGCTTAGTGTCTAATCAAAAATGGGTGCAGGAGGAAAAGGCTTTACCCAATAAGGTGGTCTTCTGAGCTACATCAGACAAATCACGTTCTAATTGGTTGCTAAAAGCAATAATACATTCTTGTGCTCTAGTTTTCTTCACCAAATTGAAGTCCTAACACCACCCACCCAGTCCCTGCATGTTTTTCTCATTATCATTTAATTTTAACCTGGATGATCCAGTTGTCTTCCAGAATAAAAAAAAAAAACATTGCGGAAGAAACTTGTGTAAATGGTTCAGTGACCTCAGTCTGAGGACTGTATTGGTGCTATGTGGATAAAAGAAACCTACAAATACTCTATGTCCTTGCTGGCATCAGGCGTTGTGGGGCCTCTACTACATGTGGTTGCAGGCCTTTAAACTTACAGATTTAATCTATCACACTACATTAAATGAGCATCATATTACTTTTTATCCTTACATTTTTAGAAGCATTAGAGTTACACACTTTATGAATTCAACTGTATATAATAATTTCTGCATTAAAAAAACTGTATTGCAGATAGTTCCACACTCCTCCAAAAATGCATATGTTCATCTTTCCCTTGCTTCCCTTGCTGGTCATCGAAAAGAAATACCTTGTTTGTCCCCTTTTCTCACTGTGACAAAGCTTGCCCACCCCTTGCTGCCTTCTTCACATTCTCACTGGCAGCTCATCTTAGTGATGGGTCAGTCGAAATGTAAGGTGCTTGAAGTTTGTTGGAAGACTGGCTTTTTGAACCCTACCTACAGCAGTATTTTAGATTGCATGTAGAGACAGCATCTTTGAGATGCACTGGATGATTTTTTCTTAGCTAATTAACAGAATGGGTAAAAATGATCTCCACACTTAAGATGTTGATCTTGTGGGAGCTATTGACCTTTGTACCCTCATATTTAAAGTAGTCTTCTAGCATTTGATAGGGTCAGTGTTGTAATGCAGCAAAGGGGGGATATCAGAAGGATGTAACAAAAAAGCTTAGTGAACGTAGAGTTTGCAATAGAATAGTAACAATGTGAAACTTGTAGTAACTTTATAGAGTGGGGTTAATAAAACAGGCTCAGCATTTATTTTTTACCCTGATGCATAAATTAAATAAGTAAATCTACAGTTGTACATAGTCTTAAAAAGTAACTTTGAAGTTGTTGTCATGTCATATACAGTATATCGTATATGTGAACTGTAATGCCGCGTACACACGGTCGGACTTTTCGTCTACAAAAGTCCGACGGACGCCGACGGACTAAAGCTGGCTGACAATCCGATCATGTGTGGGCTTCCCCAGACTTTCAGCGGACTTTCAGCGGACTTTTCCAGCCGCAAATCTGACGGACTTTAGACTTGAAACATGCTTCAAATCTTTAGGTCGTAACTACGCCGGACCCAGAAATCCGCTCTTCTGTGTGCTAGTCCGATGGACAAAAACACACGCTAGGGAAGCTATTGGCTACTGGCTATCAACTTCCTTATTTTAGTCCGGTGTACGTCATCACGTACGAATCCTTCGGACTTTTGTGTGATCGTATGTAGGCAAGTCCGTTCGTAAGAAAGTCTGCCGCAAGTCCGCCAAAAGTCCCCCAAAAGTCTGACAAAAGTCAGTCGAAAGTCTGTCGGACAGGCTGTCGGACTTTTGTAGCCGAAAAGTCCGACCGTGTGTACGCGGCATAAGGCATAAACCCTAAGGCATGATTTTAAATGTTTTAACTATTGCTTAATAGTTTGTTCCCAGTGTTAACATTTTTGTATTTAAAAAAAAAATATGTGTGCCGTAGTAGGTCACTGCAAAGTTGGATGAGGTTAGTACACAGTATTGTAATGGAGATGACCTAAAAGATGTTTTTTTGTTCAAAAAATACATTCACATACGGTATCTCACAAAAGGTAGTACACATTTTTGTAAATATTTTATTATATCTTTTCATGTGACAACAGTGAAGAAATGACACTTTGCTACAATGTAATGTAGTGAGTGTACAGCTTGTATAACAGTGTAAATTTGCTGTCCCCTCAAAATAACTCAACACACAGCTATTAATGTCTAAACCGCTGGCAACAACCTCTGGATATGATGCTGAGCACGTCTACTCAACCCCTTTGGTTGACCATGGTGATGCCTCTTCTGAGTGTTACCTGTCCTGTTAAACTGCTGTATTGGCCACCATGCTGCAACTCAGTTTTTAGGGTCTTGGCAATCTTCTTATAGCCTAGCCCATTTATATGTAGAGCAACAATTCTTTTTTTCAGATCAGAGAGTTCTTTGCCATGAGGTGCCATGTTGAACTTCCAGTGACCAGTATGAGAGCCTGAGAACACCAAATTTAACACACCTGTTCCCCATTCACACCTGAGACCTTGTAACACTAAGGAGTCACATGACACCAGGTAGGGAAAATGGCTAATTGGGCCCAATTTGGACATTTTCACTTAGGGGTGTACTTTCTTTTGTTTCCAGTGGTTTAGACATTAATTACTGTGTGTTGAGTTTTTTTGAGGGGGCAGCAAATGTACACTGTTATACAAGCTGTACACTCACTACTTTACATTGTAGCAAAGTGTCATTTCTTCAGTGTTGTCACTTGAAAAGATATATTACAATATTTACAAAAATGTGAAGGGTGTACTCACTTTTGTGAGATACTGTATGTCCTTTACCTTCTACAAAATATCACTTTAGCCAAACAACATTGTTTATTGTGCTTGTGCTGGTGTGACGCTCTAGTATTATGTTTCATTTTAAATGTTACTGCTTTATTGTTACTTTCTGTTACTTCTGCTGCTTTTTTTTCTTTTTCTTGTTCCATAATATTTAATAGAAAATGAGTACAAAAATAAAAACATCAAACATAACATTATATCAAAACAGGACCCCTCCAATGTACTAACACAGATGTTATAGTCCTCAAAACAGTCAATGAGCCGTCACCGGCCAAGCAAGTCTAACCATAATTGTAAGGTCAAAACCACACAGTATACATGTCAATAAAGTACAAAACCCAAATAAGAAAAGAAAAAGCAAGAAAAGAAA
The DNA here is from genome assembly GCA_037952925.1 of Lithobates clamitans. Lineage (NCBI taxonomy): Eukaryota > Metazoa > Chordata > Amphibia > Anura > Ranidae > Lithobates > Lithobates clamitans. The sequence goes on from JBBGZY010000190.1 coordinate 13,211,654, forward strand.
CAGACACCACATTGGGAACATAACATGAATACACAATCAAAGTTGGGCAATGTCAGCAAGAGCATTGCACATGCTTGGAGACAAGAGGAAACTCCTGTAAACCCATAGCAGAAGGGAGAGAAAGGGGGGGTGGAGATGGGTACAATAAAAAGCAAAAGATAGGAGAAGAAAGTGATTAAAAGTAATGGCCATGTTCGGCCGGGCTGCGGAGCACCCCAGATGAAGACCTGTCTTCTCGGCCCGATTCATTGACTGTGTGCAAAAGCGGGGCGATGACAACATATGTGCAGGGAAAAACCTAGTATTGAGACCATGGGTCTGCTATTTCTTTTTTATTCCTCCACCTGTCATCAGATCACCATTTATAAGTGGGTCAGATATGGAGAAGCAAACTTTGCTCTATCAGGGGGGAGCCTGTAAAAACAGTTCAGATCCTCTGAACTGTGGGAGCCCCACAGTTCAGACCCTCTAACACATTCTCTGCAGGTTTTCAACTGAAATATAAGAGGTTTTTGAAAATATAAATTTGCCATTATGTGTTTGCTGAATGAAAAAAAACTTTAAAAAAATGAGTCCCTTGCTAAAATCTGGCCACATGTCTGGTTGATCCACTGATATATTTGTTGTTTATAGGGTCCCCCAAATTCATAGGCCTTAACCACTTCAGCTCTGGAAGGTTTACCCTCCTTCATGACCAGGCTAATTTTTGCGATACAGCACTGCGATATTTTAACTGACAATTGTATGGACGTGCAATGCTATACCCAAATAAAATGTTTGTCCTTTTTTTTCCCCCAAATAGAGGGTTTTTTTTTTTGTGGTATTTGATCACCTCTTTATAAAAAAAAATAATCTCTGCTATAACACAAAAATTAAAAAAAATCTAATTTCTTCATAAATTTTGGCCAATATGTATTCTGTTACATATTTTTGGTAAAAAAAAGTAAGTATATTTTGAGTGGTTTGCACAAAAGTTATAATGTCTACAAACTGTGGGATATTTTAATTTTTTTACTAGTAATGGCGGAAATCAGCGACTTATAGCAGGACTGTGATATTGTGGAGGACAAATCAGACACCCAACTCACAATTTTGACACTTTTTGGGGACCAGTGACACTAATACACTGTCACTGTACTAATGGCAGGGAAGGGGTTAACATCAGGGACGATCAAAGGGTTAACTGTGTTCCCTGGGAGTGCTTTCTAACTGTGTGGGGGTGGTTGTACTGTAGGAAGACAGAGATCCATGTTTCTGCTTAGAAACACAAGATCACGGCCTTCCCTTCTTACAGAACGGTGGTCTGCCTTGTTTACATCGTCTCCCGAATGATCAGTGGGTCCCGGCGGCATGTGTGCTCGCCCCAGACCCGAAAGTGCCACATCACATACCTAGCCCTGCGGCAGTATGTCTGCATGGGGCAGTCGTGAAGAGTTTAATCTATGTTAGGTGAAGATTATTCCATACCTTAAGAAACTGTCAGACTCTGGAACTTCTGATTGCGTTGTCCTTACATCCAGCAGCCATGTGATTGTCTAAACAGGATGCTGAGGACAAAATATAGTCATCATGTTATCAAAGTTCACATCTTCCAGAAGGGCACCGTTTCCCAAGAAGTCTAGTTAAGTTCAAGAAGAATCAAGGCAAAGAAAGTTCATGCAGAGCTGAAGAGAGTATATGTATGCACATAAAATGATAGCTACAAGACAAAATGGTTTGTTAGCTATTGTATGCCTTCACACTTGAAATAGGTAACCTCATCCATCAGGATATAGACAGTGCTCTTTTATCAAAGTTATTTGACGTAGACACAAACAGTTTCTGCATATCAGTAATAGCTATGTAATTGTATGTAATGTCTGTTTTTTTTTTCAATCAGGAAAATTTTTATTGTGCTAAAAGTCATCAAATATACATAACAATAAACAATATGGGTAAATAACCCCAGACATACAATAAAGAATATTGCATATTTCACAATGTAATGTCTAATTACAACTTAACTATACTACTTGTGTTTGTGGTTTAAGGAAGTTAACTGTCTTAAACACAGTGACAAAAAGCAAGAAAAACTAATGTATAAGCAACCTGGCACACTTTTGTCACTTTGTTGTCTGTGAATATTCTTGCTACTATATATAAATATATACTAACATAGAGCAACGCTATGTTAGTATATATGTTGGGGTTTTAATGCAAATTAACCAAATATATTCCATTGAGCATTGTAAATTCTTCAGCTGGGAACCATGTCCTTGCATAGAGTAGCAAATGTCTTTCTCTTACTTATGACTTCATTCCTGTTTAAAATGTCAGTTTCTTAAGAAAGCCACATTTATAAATGTAAGCTAATAACAGCCCAATTAAACAAATAGTAAAGCACTAAAAAGCAGAACTGTGAGCCAAGCAAGAAATAAACAAGAAAAAATAAGTGGGAGGTGTAGCATCTTAAAATAAAGTCTTGTGTTAATTAAGAATGTGAATGTCAGTCTATGCATAGTTTAATTAGCGGTATGCATTACTGTACTTCACTGCTTAAAACCGCTTGAATATTAATAGAAATGTGCTGAAATAATGCTACAGATGGAATATTTGCTTATACTAGATCCCTTGGAATATGAATTATGGCCAGGCCATTCTACTGGTGTTTCTTTGCAACAGCTTGCTTTTACATCTCTATAATACACAACTCAATAGCCTCTGTTTTTGAAAGCAAATTGTCGATTTCTAAATTCTATGATCCCTCACAAAATCAAAGTATTGTTTAATATTCAAACCATCTAGAAGATTGTTCTTGTGATAAATGGATATAAAACTGGCCATAGGCATTTAAGAGCAGTTAAATATGCAGGCAGCACAATCCTTTTGACCCAAACAGGTGGATAATTATGCACATGTGGATTATCCAAGGGCGCATTCGGTGATGTGCTTGTCTATGAGAGGAAGGTGACAGTGACATACACCCAGAATTATATAGCTAATTTGATTGTCATCTCCCCGTTTTGACCAGGGTGTCTGACAGGGTGTCTCAAAGTTGACATGTACAGTACATAAGCCTTATAGTCTAATCCTGATAAAATCTTTTATAGGTCCCCACTGTTTACACCTTTCAGAAATGAATAGAACTCTACAAAATACAAATCCGCCATAAATTTGACAAAAAGCCTCCATCTGCTCATTGTATGGTGAATGGAATGGGGAAGTGTGGGGGGCACACAGAAAAACAGACAGTATTTTAATCAAGGCATAAGAAGGACTCCTGCTCTCAAATATTACATTTTCTGATCACATCTTTGTGTCTAGTTTGATGCATTTAAAATGTTCTGCTTGCTAATTCTTGTTGCAGTTTTCAGCAAGTGCATCTTCCCTGGAGATGAATAGTACCACTTGCAACAAATTAAAAATACAGTATGGATGGGCCCTAAGATGTGTACATACATACAGGAAGAACCAGGGTTCCAGATGGTTTTAGTTATTTGCCCTGGCAGCCAGGCAGCTTCATGTACTTTGTAATAAATAAATAGGTTACCAAACTCTAACATATATTGAATTCCTTATTCAATCATGCACTCTTGCATAAGAAATAATTGAATAATGTGCCGTAGATAGTGTGTGTGTGTGTATGTGTAGATAGATAAACATTTAAGAAATTTGGATTAAAGTAAATCTAAACACATTTTTTTAGGACGGACCTGATCGGACGGTCCATTCACCCCAATGGACTAGTGGGTGTAAATTAACTTGTGTCCGTTTACACCCGTCTACCTCTTATCCGAGGTTTTCACCCAATGGAGCCCATAGAGCAGAGCAGGCTCTGTCCATGTCGGCTCTGCATAAAATGAGTGGACAACGACCTGTCACCCGCCCGCTCTGCTCTGATCAACGAGGGATCAGCAGACAGATCTCCTGCTGATCAAAATGGAAGGTGTTTGTGTGAAAGGAAACATAAATTTAAAAAATGCTAATATAATTTATAAAATTATTTCAGTTTTATTTTTAAACATTGCAGCCTACATTAAAATAATACCTAGTAATCCTGCAAGTAAGGCCATTGTTTAGACACTTGCTTTTATGAAGTAACAATGCTCAGTCTCCCATTGGCTTCACTGCATTGCCACCCTGTCACGTGTGACTGTAAGCAGCCATATTAATGCTGACTGTACAGGCATGTTCCACCACTATCACCATTAAGAAGCTCACCTTGACAAATGTCCTGCAGCCATTGTTGCATGCACGTAGAAAGCAATTGGCCACAAAGAGCCTAAAGGAGGTACACAAAAAAAAAAAATGATATCAAGGTAAGAATTTTGGTAAAGAAAATAAAAATATGGCAATGGTTTGATACGACTTGCATTATAAAGTAGAATTTTACTTTACTTTAAGTTTTCAATCAACTTGTTCAACTTTTAAACTTTTAAACTGTGACAAATGCAGTTTAACTAAGATAAGATATATTTATAAAAAAATGCAGAGTTTGTTATGTATGTTGATCTGTTATTTATACCCCGGTGTGGTTGGAAAGTGTTGTAACCCCAGTAACAGCTGTCGTTTGATACAAATTTGGAAAAAAAGACTGATAATATAAGGCTGTCTGATTCACAGAGAATTTAATTATAGTTCTTGAGATTAACTAAACATTAATGCACATAGAAAAACACACACACACACACTGATGTCTTACATAAATATGCATGCTTTGGGGGAGATCTGCATTCTGGTGGAATATAACAATTGACCAAAGTAAATGTTGCTTTAGGTCTTGGGACTAAAACAGATTTCTGTCAAGAGAAAGCCCATTTGTTTGCGTATGGATAACAACATTTTTAACCTATGTAACCTTTCTTGGCAATACGTTGTGAGTGAAAATCTGGGACCTATTCCCAATGGAAGTTATTAAAGACACACTTCAATCGTACAGTGGATTCTGCAATAAGCAGGCCGAATTGCCAGGGGCCTTGCTGGTTGACGAAAACAAATTATCTTTTGGTGGATGATGGAGCAGGGTTAGACCCAAGAGAAATGCAAAAACGGAGCTCTACCTGCAAAGAATCTGTTGTGTGTGAATGGGGGCCAATAGCATTAATGTAATAAATAGGAACAACAGTGCCAAATGCAGATTTTGCAGATGGCTACCATCTGATGTGGTCTGACATTTGAGAACACTGTATCATGCAGACTCATGCAATGATTATTAATAAAGCTTTTTAGCATCTGGTATATAGCAAACCAAATATTAACATGCATTTTATAAAACACAATTTTATTGATGAAAATACAGTGTTTTAATTTATCATACTTTTTTATTATAATCATTAATCAGCTATCTTGCTGATTAAGTTGCAATCTACACATCTTGCAAGTTGACCAATTTTCCCATTTGAACATTTATTATCCCTTTTTCTTTTTTATAGTTTGTTTTCGATTGTTATTACATTTTGTAAAAACACACTTATGCAATACTGTAAGCATTATCAAGCTATTGGAAAAAAAGATTTTTTTGTAACATGGCATTGACAAAAGGGAACAACCTTTTGTACAGGCAAAACACATTATAGCAAAAAACAAAACAAAAAAAAAACAGTAAGACATAAAATAGAAGCCTGTATGCATGTATTTTTCTCCTTTAAAGGTGCTTTCACACTGCATCGATGAAAGAATCCAATTATGAATTGCATCTTTTGACGCATTTCCAGTCTGTTTTTTGGGTGCCTGACTCTTAGCATGCGCTTGTGAAACATAGACATGTGACTCAAAAATTGCAGCAAAAATGCAACCGTTTTTGATGCATTTTTGACACATTTTCCATTCATTTAATTGGGAAGCTACATTTTTGGTTCAGCTTTGAAAGTGCACCAAAGATGCAGCATGCAGGACTTTTCAAATGCACCACACCCACAGCACTGTGGTATGAAGAATTCAATAGAATTTCAAGGTAAAAGGGTTTCTTGTGTTTTTAGCAAAGTAAAAACACATTAGTGTGAAAGCAGCTTCTCCTGCCAGTAGGAAGTGTCCTTTTCAACCCAGAAGCACCCAAATCAACGCTCTGCAGTGTAGAAGGTTGACTTGGTCAAATGTAATTGGACAATGTGCTAGAAGAGGTTAAAACAGACACCTTTTGTTGCATAAATTGAGACCAGGCTTAGTTTGAAGGCAGCAGCACACTCCTCAAAGGTACAGTGGCACACTGGAAGCCCAAACCCCATCAATGCAGCAGAAAAACTCCAGTGTGTCTGCACAAAATTCAACAAAATACAAATGGAAACTACTCAGCTAAATGTAAATGTAACAAAAAAGGAAAGGTGCAAATGGGCTTAGAAAAATACAAAGCAATATAATTTTTCATCACACTCTCCAGCTAGTCAGCACAAAAAATCTAATTAAACCATTTGGACGTTTTAGGTTAACCACTTCAGCCCCGGACCATTTGGCTGGCCAAAGACCAGAGCAATTTATGTGATTCGGCACTGTGTCGCTTTAACTGACAATTGCGCGGTCGTGTCTCCCAAACAAAATTGACATCCTTTTTTCCTCACAAATAGAGCTTTCTTTTTGTGGTATTTGATCACCTCTGCGGTTTTTATTTTTTTGCGCTATAAACAAAAAAAGGAGGGACAATTTTGAAAAAAACGCAATATTTTTTACTTTTTGCTATAATAAATATCCCCAAAAAATATATAAAAAAAAATGTTTTCCTCAGTTTAGGCTGATACGTGTTCTTCTACATATTTTTGGCAAAAAAAATCGCAATAAGCGTTTATTGATTGGTTTGCGCAAAAGTTATAGCATCTACAAAATAGGGGATAGTTTTATGGCATTTTTATTAATATATTTTTTTTTACTAGTAATGGCGGCAATCTGTGATTTTTATCATGACTGCAACATTATGGTGGACAGATCGGACACTTTTGGCGCTATTTTGGGACCATTCACATTTATACAGCGATTAAAAATGCACTGATTACTGTGTAAATGTGACTGGCAGTGAAGGGGTTAACCAGTAGGGGCACTGCAGGGGTTAAGTGTGTCCTAGGGATGTGTTCTAACTGTAGGGGGGGTGGGCTACGTGTGTCACGACACTGATCACCGCTCCCGATCACAGGGAGCTGTGATCAGTGTCCTGTCACTAGGAAGAATGGGGAAATGCTTGCTTACATCAGCATTTCCCCGTTCTTGCTCTCATTGAGATGATTGCGGGTATGCCCGTGGACATCGAGTCCGCGGGACCCGCGATCACACTCACGGAGCTCACGGCACACGCGTGCCCACAATGCCGCGTCTTAAAGGGCAACGTACAGGTACGTTAATATGCCTGTACGTGCTCTTCTGCCGACGTATATTGTCATGAGCCAGTCAGCAAGGGGTTAAAAGCAGAGGTTTTTGTTGCATGCATTTGCAAATACATGTGAAGTCAGACTGTTATGATAAGACACCTCTACAAAGTGTGGCTCTTAACTCCAAACTACCCTCCCAACTTGGGATATATACTGTATATTACTGTGTAAAGGTTTTAGGCATTTATGAAAAAATGAATTTTTTATTTAAAAAATAATGCAATTAATAGTTTTAATTTACCAATTAACAACCTACTAAGCGCATGAAAAAAACCCCCAAAAAAACGAAACAATATTTTCTAGGTACCCTGAGTTTTTTAAGGAACTTGGCAGATAAGTTGTTCCAAACATCTAGAAAAAAATAACTACAGTTCTTCTGTGGATTTAGGCTGTTGCTGCAGTCTCTTAATGCAGTGGTCATCAACCCTGTCCTCAGGGCCCACCAACAGGCCAGGTTTGCAAGATAACTGAAATACATCACAGGTGATATCATTTGCTGCTCAGTGATTGTGGTATTCTAACCCGCATCTCCACAAGGTAATACATAAAACCTAGCCAGTTAGTGGGCCCTGAGGACAGGGTTGATGACCACTGTCTTAATGTAATCCCAGACTGAGAGCACCTGCTGACATTTTTCTGCATACCAGTTCCTGTGTTTTTTTTTTTAAATTATTGTGCATTTAGGGGCTTCCAGCTTGCTCACTTTTGCAATGCATCATAGGGTATGTATTCTCAGCATCAGACACAGGGTGAGAACTGTGTGTGCACACTCAACCAAAAGTGGAGGGAGGAATTGCTTGCCCTGAGGAGTTGGCAGTGGAACAACTGTTTACAAATGATTGATATGAAAAAACAAGTATGTAATAACTATTTAGATTTAAATTCAAGTAGATAGATTTTTATTTGAAGGGTTTAAAAGAGAAGTTTTTTGGCCATACTTCTCTTGTGGGTCGCAGGAGTACAACTACTTTTGTCCTCATATGACAGCTGATGGGACATAACCGCTTCAGGCTTGGGAACCATCCCAACAATGATGTTGGGATCCACCCCACATGCTGATTGACAGCAGGCTCCGCATTTCAGCATGTGGCTGGGAGCCCTAGACAGCTGCTAGCTATAAGCTGCTAGACTCTTTAATGCAAAGCAAGCTTTCTCAGGTGCCTTATGCATAAAGCTGGGGTGCTCTGATATGAAGTATTTTTAAATCTACCTCATGCAACACTGTATTGGTTGCTCATTGAGATGAGCAGCCTTGATGACCATAAGGGATTTCTGGGAAGATTTGGGAATGGGCTACCTACATTTTCACAGTAATAGAGATTGAGACTTACATATCATACCGGGTATAGAGACTACCATGACACTGAAATAGCTGCCAATAAGTTCCTGGCTTCCTTTCAGGATTTCATGTACAGCATTTGGGAAAAGGAAGGGCTTTAATTTATAAAATGTATATTTTAAGTGCGCTATATTACATTATAAGAGTTATAGGACAAATTGGGGAGGAAATCCTTGGGTCTCACAAAACGTCGGCCACTTCTCTTTTTTCGTTTTTTTGTTAGGAGTTCATAGTAGTGTATTTTTCTATCAATAGTAGTTTTAAAGTGGTTGTATAGTCATTTTTTTTTACTTTTACCTACAGGTAAGCCTATAATAAGGCTTACCTGTAGGTAAAAAAAATATCTCCTAAACCTTTACGGTTTAGGAGATATTCCCCTTGCTATGAGCCGCTGACTGCAGCGGCGCATGCACACAGGGGATTCTCGGCTGAAGGCCGGCAACTGCCTGACCTTGCCGAGTAAGAAATCTCCCGCGCGCATGCGCGGGAGTGAAGACATCGCGGTTTCAGCCACTCACAGCGCTGGAACCGCGATACCCGGAAGACACGCCGAGGCAACATGACAGCTCCCTCGGCGTGGACCAGGTAAGATACCGACGCCTCGTTCTAAGGTAAGTATTTCATAATGAGCTAGTATGCGGTGCATACTAGCTCATTATGCCTTTTGCTTTACAGGGGTAGAAAAAAAAATAATTTTGCGGGTATACAACCGATTTAATAGTGATTTTAAATGGCCCTTTCTTCTTATCCCTTGCTGTTGTAAAGCACAGACATGATAGATTTTGTGTGTGAATCTGTTAACCAGCTGCCTTGGTGTTCATAGCAGAAAAACCATACTATGTTGCAGCCAATCATATTATGTGAAAGAACTAAATTACTGTATGTGTTCCCCGTATGTCATGTGTCTGTGTATATTCTGCCCTACAGGGGAATTCCAGGTTGTGTTTGTAGAATCTAGTAGTACAGTAAGGGGAATACCATGTGAACTTCAGAAATTGAGCAATGGTATCAGTGTTAAACAACACTGGCTTGTGGGACTTATTTAAATATTATTGACAGTATGTTCAGTCCAGAATTATGATACAGGTAAAAATAAGTTTATATAGCTGGAAAATTGAAAGTTATACAGTCATTGCTCTGATTGACTAAAACAGGACAAAGGGTCAAATGTGCTTTATCCCCTGGGGGGACTGGATAAACAAAATCTTTTGATAGAGAGAGTTCTTTAAATATTTGACTATAGAAGAAAGCAGCAAGAGTGCTTGCACCTCAAATATAACAGAAACATGCTACTTTTTCTGGTTAGAGAACTGCAAGTCCAAGTACTTTCTGATTCTACCTCCTACCCTTCCCTATTAACTTATCATTATTATAGTTAGTGCTACTGGCTAATAGGAAGTTTGATTACACAGTTACCCCATGAAAGGCACTTTTCAGGTAAATTTCTGCTTATTTGCTGCTAATCTTCCAATCTTACAGCCCAGTGGTTGCCATTGTCTGCCTGTTGCTTTTGTTTGTACTGATATTGCACAGAAGAAGGTACATACTGTAACTCTAAATCGGTTTGAAAATGTTTAGCTCTGCATTTTCTTTAGAAGTACAGTATAAAAGGAAAAAAAAAACTTCCATCATGGAAACTTCCTGCAATATTTTAATAAGCCAGTTCTAATGTATAATTAATTTCTAGTTGTTTACAAATCCACAACGCCTTGAGCTTGAAGTAGAAATCTATGACTTCATAGTGTACTCTATCATATATTATTTGCTACATGCAATAATATACAGTAGTATGAACCAAAAATCTGGGTCCACCAATTTTTTCATTATTCAAATGTAATACCAGATTTTCTCAAATGATATATTTCAAGCAAAATCTGTGTGCAATGTAACTTGGTAGAAGTTTGTTAAAGAGGAAGTTAACCTGCAAAGTAAAGGCATAATATGCTAGTATACATTGCATACTATCACAATATGAAATACTTACCTTAGAATGAGGCCCTGCAGCGCCGCACTGTGAGCTCTTACAGACGTTTCCATCTTCACCCAGTCTTCTTTTCAGGTTCGCGTCCTCCAGCCGTCTGATTGGCCGCGCCGCCATGACATCACTTCCGCAATGCACACGGGAGTCACAGACCACGACACAGAGCTCTGAAGGGACAGCACGGGTATACCGTCCCTTCAGAGCGCATGCGACGGTGACATTACTGGCTGCATGAAGTGTGAATATCTCCTAAACCATGAAGGTTTAGGAGATATTCATAGTACCTACAGGTAAGCCTTATTATAGGCTTACCTGTAGGTACAAGTCTACAGAATGGCTTTACTTCCTCTTCAAATAAATGCTTCACCAGGAGTGCTCATGAGTTAGATGTCAACTCACCAAAGGTGTTTGACCACATTTTAAGGTAGGTCAAAATGTGCATCACTCCATTTAGAGACTCCCTCTGGCATAAGCTGGGGCTGTGGAAAACAGACTCCACTAGGGACACAAAGAAGAGCTTTATGGTGTAGCATGTTTATTTAAAAAGGTTTAAAATTAAAATCATAGGTTGCACTCACATATGACTTTGCCAATCCCAGCACTAAGGTGTCTACAGCATGTGCGGATAGGTATACCGAGCTCGTAGCGGCGTGCGATCCACACCTGGTTCTAGGTATACTACTGGATGTCACATATGGGACCGGAAATGACAAATCTCCGCTTCAATGTACATTTCACCATATATATACATTTATGTACATTTATCAAGGTATAGTAGAATATAGGAAACACAGACCTATTTTAATCAATGATGGTGATTATAATGTTTTTATGGTGAGTGTTCTTGAGTTTAACATTTTTACAAATTTTTCTAGAGCGCACAATCTTTTCACTTGTTTGTTTATACATATATATATATGCCATATGTGCAGGTATATATGTCTTCTGTTATGAGTTTCTCTTCTTATAGTGTTTACGTGAATCATATGCAACAGCAAGTCTGCAAATTAATGATCTGTGTCACCTGCCATACAATTAGGTGGGGCTCTATTTTCTTTAGAAGTACAGTATAAAAGGAAAAAAAAAAACTTCCATCATGGAAACTTCCTGCAATACTTTAATAAGCCAGTTCTAATGTATAATTAATTTCTAGTTGTTTACAAATCCACAACGCCTTGAGCTTGAAGTAGAAATCTATGACTTCATAGTGTACTCTATCATATATTATTTGCTACATGCAATAATATACAGTAGTATGAACCAAAAATCTGGGTCCACCAATTTTTTCATTATTCAAATGTAATACTGTTATTTCTATGTAATGACTAAGCGCACATGACACTTGGGATGTTCTAAATAAAATTATTTTGATCGATCACGGTGTGCAGCCATTTCTTCTATTATTATTTATGTTTCTCTGTACTGGAGTCATCCAGAAGTGACAACACACCATATCATGTTTGCTTTTATGATGAAAAAATGAGTGTGATTGGCTGGACTCCTCAAAAATGGAGGTTAGAGACAATAACAAAAGATGTACCTCATCCTTGCATATCCATCCGCCCATGCTGCACACATAAATAAGTCAGGCAATAAGATATTTTTAAAAAACATAGAAAATAGTATACAGATCCCCCCATAATATGCATGGTTTGCTAAGTTTGAGCGTACCATGTAAGGACAAACCATACTCTGGCTCCCTCTAATGGGGTAAAAAAAATGATCATAGGCTATTTAATATGGATAGAAAAACATTTACTAAGATATGGTACAAAAATCAAAATAAAATTGTGTTAAAAAAAGGTTGGTAAGTGGGATCTATCCCTACTCAAACTAGAAGGGTAATGCCTTATAATAGGAGTACAATTTCTCTTACATGGTAGACCCATTACAGGCAGAGCCATGTACTAGACCTGAAAGCCCTACACACAACCAAACTCAATTATTAATCAGTAATAAAGCATTTTAAATCTATATCCATGTTCAGGCCTTGGGGTTATAGAGATTGAAGTCTGTATATGCACTCGGTCTCCACCTGGAAGACCTCTTTGGTCATATCCAAACCCCCCCAATGAGGACGAATGTTTTCTTTCCCTAAAATATCAATAGAGAGGGATCTGCGTTATGTACTAATTTAAAGTGATTGGAGACACTATGGTTTTTGAAACCTTTTTTAATATTACCTAAGAAAAAAATGCCAGGCCAGCCTAGAGTCAATGGTAGGAAGAAAATGCTCAGCATTGGTGATAAATTAGAGAAATGAAAAACCAATTGGAGGGAAGTGGACCAACTAGTGCTCAGTGGGGGAAATGTGGGTACTTGGTCCTCTGTGTGGGGGGCACTCATACTCTGTGAAGGAAGAAAGGGAACACTGATGCTCTTTGGAGGGAGGGGGGACTAGTGCTCTGTGGGGGGGGGGGTACTGATTCTTTTTGATGTTATGTTGGGGGACATTGGTGTCAGTGAGAGTCTTTGGTTTTTCAGTAGAAAATGCTGTGTTCAGTGTGGTATTTACCTATCTAGGCTTTGCATCCCATGTTGCTGCCTCCCTCTGCCGGAACTATAGTGCTCATCAGACAGGAGATCAATGTGCCCGACAGAGCAGCAAAGGAGCCAATATTGGGTGCTGGGATGAGCATTCTGTCAGTTTTTGAACAGAAACACCTGTTTTTATTTAGCCAGCAAAATCAGAACAGCAAAGCGGCTTCCCATGCAAGGGATTATGTTTAGAAGAACTCTAAACTGAAAATACAAATGTCCTTTAGAGCCCAACTCTGGGCATAAAAAAAAAAATTGCCCTTGCAGTGCCGCTTCCAAACACTGCAAGGGTTAGATGTTTTATTAATTCTAAGGGGTAGCAGAAGAGTATATATTGCTTACCTTCTCCTTGCGCCAGAAGGCTCCCTTGACCAGTGCTACCTGTCCACACAGCCTCCTCTATATATTGCTCCTGGCTGTGACCACTGCTCCCAACTGCAGGATATAGCCTTGCATTGTATGATATGATTCTGAGGCTCTGCCCACAAACCAGAGGTTTGGGGAGAAGAGAATTGTTGGAGCGGGCGAGTAAGGTACGTAAGGCAGACTGTCATTCTACGTACAGACAAGCTTCTTCACACATACAGCAGTCTTTGCACAGTAGTATACAAGGAGCACACTTTCTCTGTGACCTCTGCCCTTTATCCAGGAACTTCCTGTTGTTTGACACAAGCCATATAGTGTTGTGGCCAAGGAACCCACCAACTCTTTTATTGAGTACGCTTCAGAGCTCTAAATCCACAGAATCATGGACTGATCTCAAAGGCAATCTTCCTCTGTAGCCATTTAACACAAAAAAGTACCATACCCTAGGTTGTCTGAATCAGTTCATCAAAATATATTAAAATTTGCTTCTTTTAATGTCTGGTGATCACCAAATCTCTTACATCATTAACCTTTCAAGAAACCACATTCTAACAATGAAAAGAAAAATTGCTAACTATAATTTGATTGAATGGAGTGTGAGCTTATTGGAATACGTTTTGTTTCACTAAGACTCCTTTTAAACTGTAAACATATAGTTTGTTGAATGTAATATATCATATATATTATATATAAAAACATGTTCATTTTTTTCTTAGTATTTCCCCTTAATTGTGATAATAATTTCAGCTTTTAAGTTTATAAGCAGGAATCTGTTTGCATCTACCTCTAGATATGCATCTATTATTTTGTCTCTGGTTCATTGTATTTCCCCCAATGTGCAGTATAATAATAACTCCCCTGAGGAATTTCTCAGATGGATAATGCAACCTCCTAAAGCTATATGCATTGTAAATTCAAGTCTCTACCAATCTTTAACCTCTTCATCTTGGCATTCACATTGTATATTTACATTGAAACCTCTAGCAAGAAATATTAATTTCTTCTGTTGGGAAAGAATTCATGAAAACCCCAGTGGGTTTACTTTACAAAATTAATAATAAAGCATGCCTTTCTAAAGACAAGCTTTTGAATACTGATAGTGTACTTTATTCTCTACAAAATAGATGTTGGCAAAGCTTTGAATATTGTGAAATATTAATTACTAGGATTATTCCTTATTATATGTATCTAAGTCCAATTACCTTAATTAGAATAATGTGGACAGCCTTATGCAAGATTCTTGTAGACTTTTGTGTTACTCTGCCTGAAGGAATGACAATCACGCCATTAATATCCCACTGACTAGGAAAATTCTATGCATAGCATTTTACTAACATATACTGCAAGTTGTAAAACCCAACTGAACTCTCAGTTTAAATCAGTTTAAATCAGTTAATTACGTTCTAAGTGCATCAAAACAAAAAGTTCACACCATGTGTATTGATTTGCATTGCTCAACGCTCAACACAGGCCCAATGCAATGACAAGCCAAAATCCATGTTTTTCAAACATGACACATTCCCCCAAAGTTTGCTCACCTGGTATGTATTTAGCCAATTTTAACATAAATTGAACTTAACTTTTTTCCATGGGGCCGCATATTTGCGCATCTCACTTTGTGCTGGGAGCACAGAGATCGGGGTCTCCCTGAAAGCCCCGGGCCCCGTACTAACAATCAGGACCTTGAACACCCGATTCTGGGTCACCTGATCGCTGTGAGTGCCTCTGATTGGCTACCACAGTGATAAGTCACTGTGAAGCCCACCCCCATGTTTTCTTTATCTGTGAATGGAGGAGAGAGATACACTGAATCTCTCTCTTTCCTTCCAGAGAGAAAAAAAAGTTTGTGTAAAACAAAACATAATAATAATAAAAAAATAAAATACAAACAAAAACCTAATTCAAGGTTTGATCTAGGTCAGTGCCAAGGTTAGTATTTGGGTCAAGGCCAGGGTCAAAGGTCAGGGTCAGTATTTTTTTGACAGGATTTTTTTTAATTAGTATCCATGCCAGTTAGTGTCAGTGTCAGTGTGTTTTAGGTAGGATAAAAAAAAGCAAAATGAGCATTATTGTTTCCGGGTTGTACTATGGGTACAAACAACAAATAGCATACACATATTTTAGGAGTAGGAGAATTTAGTTTGAGTTAGTTTTTGGTTGTAGATTATCGTCCCAGCTAGAAATATACAACTAAATTAAAAAAATATATATATTTTTTTACTATTTTGGGTCAGTTTTTCTTTGATAATAATAAAAAACAAAACAAAAAAAAACAGGATATATTCATTACCATTTACCACCAAATGAAAGCCCAATTTGTCTTGAAAAAACAAGGTATAATTCACCTGGATGCACAAAGTAGTTGTGATGATATGTACGGTTTTACTGACACATGTCAAAGTTGCAAAATTGTGCTTAGGTATTAAGGTTTGTTTGTTTCACCCTTAGGCGCAAAGGAGTTTTATATTGAAAAAAATAAAAATAAAAAAAATAAAAAATAAACAGTCATAACACCACCAATGTATATTTATTTAGGGTGCTTGCACAGAGTACTGATGTATAAACATCAGATTCCTGGCAGAAGATCTCTGCGTAAAAACATGAGGATGGGCTGTATAGTAAATGTGCGTTTTCAATGAGTGTGTATGCATTCACTGTGTAAAACGTATTCTACTTTATCCTGGGGTGTGTGGCATGCGCATATGTGCAGATTTTTGTATTCTTTACCGATCTATATGCAGCACAAATGTACACGTCTGTGTATACAGTGCCATTAAAAACAATGGGTATAGTTAGATCAGTAAAAAAAAAAAAAAACGCTCAATACCTAAAAACATGAAATTATTAGGAGTCCATGTCCTAATAAATCCAGAGCCCCTAAATCTAAAGGGCTTTCCCACAAGGCATGGATGAGGCACCATGCATAATAACATCATAACTTAGACACCGAGGCTCTTTATAAGTTTTTGGGACCAAACTTTTAAAACCATAGGAGAAGCTTGGGTAAATTTATAAAAAAAACCTTTACAACCACCCACTAGGCCCCCTGGCAGTGGGTAACATAGCAGCCAGAATCCCCACCCCCCCCTTTTTTTTATTCCCCTACACCCCAACCCTATTATTAAAATTTCTCTAATCTGGCCACTACAGTCCCTCCTTCTCTTGTTTCTTACCTGACACCTACAAAGTCCAGGAGAGACACAGTATACACAGTAACTGGACACATCCGCATTTTCACTTCTTTGCCCACAACCTCCTCCAGAACCATAGAAGGTCATACTTCTGCTCATAATCGACACTAACATACATGTTTACGAATAAGACTGGCTCACTACCAGAGCATTAAGAAGAGGAGTGAGTTAGCAAATAGTACAGCTTTCCTTATGTAGATAAGTCACACCTCACTTCTCCCAACCTACTAAGGTGGCCTCCTTTGTTCTCCTGGATCCTGTTTTAGCAATGGTAATGATGTGCCTGTGTATGTTTCTAAGCGGCTGTATAGGGCCAATCTGTTTTCATAAGTTGTACTTCCACAAAGTGTCCAATATCCTAATGTATATCCATTGTTCACACTCATTGTATATCATACTTATCTTGAATAAAAATGTCTTGGAAAAAACAAAAAAAACATAGCACCCAGGTGGTCAGCTGTTGATAAACTTACCCCCTGAGTATGTCTTTGCTTTTATTATATATGAAATGGTTATCTAAAGAGACATTATCACAAAAAAGAAAAGAGTGAGACAGAGAAAGAATAGTAATACTTTGCTCTATTTAAATATTCATACTTTTACCATTTTCAGTACTGCATTCAGGATATGTGAATGCATTTTAAATTTCAAATCTTGAACATTTGTTCATGATCCTCTTTTCACCCTACAGAACTGAATGATGGAAGTTGCCATACAGTAATTAAGGTGTGTGTTCAGCAAAAAAACTTTTTTCTTAAGTTTTGAATAGAGTGGGAAATTATTAATACTGCCAGGCTTTTACTGCTATCCAAGGCTCCATTGAACAGACTTTTATTCATTTTCACAGTGAAAATGGTTTCCAGACAGGAAAAATATCATGTAGCAACACAGACCTAAAACGATGACAATAAAAAACATTTTAATATGTTTATCGTGCTACTGGAAATTTACCCTCACTTCTAATCTGGTAAAACCATTATCACCAAGAAATGACACTAGGGAAAATCTCTCTTATAGAGCCTCAAATACCATTAAAACTGCTAGTGTTTTTGGACTGTCCCCACTTTATCCCTTCACTGCAGTATCCCCAATGTTTTTTTGTGACCTGTATTATTCTGAATTAGACTGTAAATTGTAATAAATTGCACAAAGCTGCCAGTTTGGCATGAAATTAATCTGTGTACATGGAGAACCCCTGTATTAAAAATCTTATATTGGCTAGTAACATGTTAATATTCTTGATTGCATTCATAGCAGTAACAAGCCAATATATTTTTCAGTCTTTGCTAGGATTAGAATGTTAAAGATGGAACAAACTGGCCCTCTAGTGGTTGGCTGTAATAATACATCAGCACATTTTCTAACTTTACACTCAGTATGAAATATTTATCATAAGTGTTTTTTTTATTTTTTTTTTTCATTTGGGTGTGCTGTGGTGATAGCATTGACATGTTAAAAAATACCTGAGATTTAAACATCTAATTAGCTAAACTATATTTAATTAATTTAACCAAACAGTATTCTTGGACTGCATATCACTTTTTTTTATGAATTTGAATTATATTGCAAGTCATTTGATGGTTTAAGAGAATACATAACTGATGTATGACTCACAGAAGAACAATGTGGTACCCATAGCACTCTGTTTAAATGAACCTCTTTTTTTTTGTAATGTACATAGGAAGATCCCAGATAGGATCTGACTGGTTGCAGAACTAACTTTTGTCTTCTGGTTTTTTAATCAAATTCCTTGTTTTCTGCCTGGTGTTACTACCTATTATTTAATTTATTGCAGGTAATTCTATAGGGATCGCAGTATATGTAGTGCTTTGCATGCTAATTAGTCCCTGTCCTCAAGGAGCTTACAATCTAAGCTTCCAGTTTTACATGTATACACACATGCACAAATACTAGGTCCAATTTAGACAAGAGCCAAGTAACGTACCAGCATGTCTTTGAAGTGTGAGAGGCAACCCTTACAAGCACAGGGAGAACATGCATACACCATGCAGATGGACTCATCACTTACATTCAAGTCAGGAATCCCAGTGCTACAAGACAAAAGTACTAACCACCAACCCACTATTACTACAGTATTATTTCTGTATACATGTTATATGTAAGACTAACAATTACATGTTATTTTCATTGCTCCATGTGCCAGAAGGGCTAAAATTATACTGGCATTCAGACTGTACTCTTTGAAAGAAAAGTATGTCAAATCTTGTAATATCTTTTCTATATTCCTTACATTATATGCAGAAAAAATATTTGACCTGGTGCATTGGGGATACCTACAAGCAGGGCTTTGTTTCAGCTGGAATGCAGGGGAACGCAGTTCCGGCACCCCCAGTAATGAATGTATGTAATGGAAAGGAGTGCTGGGGTGTGCTGGAGGGTCTATTGATGCTGCCTGCTTGGGGAATCTATTGTCGTTAGTAAGGATCTATTTTTGCATGGTGGTCTATTCTTGCTGGGTAGGTCTATTGTTGCTGGTGGGGGTCAATTATTGTTGGAAAGGGATCTACTGTTGAGGGAGAGGTCTATTGATTTTGGCTGCTGAGAGATCTGTTGTTGCTGCTGTGGGTCTATTGTTGCTGGGGTGTCTTTTTGGTGTGGGGGAGCATTGTTGCTGGGGAGGAGACAGTCTATCGTTGTGTATATGATCTATTGTTGCTGAGGGATGTCTATTGTTTCTGGGGGGAAATCTATTGTTTCAGGGGGGCTACTGTTGCTGGGGTGGGGTCTATTGTTGCTCACAGCAGGTATTCTATTTTACTGTCTTGTTATCATTAACAAATCACTTAGTAGTACAACATGATACTTGGGTCTGTATTCTCTAAAAGGGGCGGTACTGGGAGGTATGTAGAAGGTGGAACCAAGGGACGTTGCTCAGAGGTGGGTAGGGGGCAGAAACGACGGCTGACTCAGAAGGCAGGAGTTTCTGCACCTATTCTCTGAGAAAAAAAGCCCTGCCTACAAGTAACCCTACTCAAATTCATTCTATAAGGGTTTGTGTACTTGACCATGTCAGCACTTTATACCAAGCTCTCGGCCCAAGTCTATAATTCCAATGAGTTATCAGACCAATTTACCATCACTAACGGCACCTGCCAGGGCTTTCTGCTTTCCCCATTGATCTTTTATTTAATTATGGAACCCCTGGTGATGGCAAATAGACTTAACGCCTCTATTTCAGGAATTTACATTACTAACTATTTGCACAAGATATGGCTGTTTGCCGATGATGTCATACCTACCTTAACTAACTTGGCTCCTTCCCTAAACTTAGTGCAAAAGGTAATTGATGTATTTAGAGAGGTATAAAGTGAATGTGACCAAATCTTCAGTATTGCCCATTGGAGGGTACCATTTCACACTTATATATCTGAAAAACAAATTTTGTTATACATCGGGTTGTATATATATTCCTTACTTAGGCATTAATCTCACCTCATCCTCCTCTAAGATGTAGGATGCTAACCACATCCATCTTCGCATGGTTAATTTTCTGGTTGTGCTGGAAGAACAGCCTTTCTGTCCTTCTGGATAAAACTTCTACTGACATGCCCCCCCTCCCCTCCCTTACAACCATTCACTGGGAAGATCAGTGTTCTGCTGTTTTCCATCCTTTTCTCTATCCCCTTATGCAGCTGAGTACAGAGTATGTAATCGCTGATAAAAAAAAAAAAAAGGTATTTAAAATGTTTTTATATATATACACAAATGTTTTGTCTTTCATTTCTCTTTTACTGAATGGGTTATTTTAAAAGGTAAGGGCTCACATATACTTTGAACAAGACGTGTTGCAATTAGGAAAAAATGAGTTGGCTGCATGGTGGCATTAAGATGATGCCTTTACCAAAAATATTATATTATTTTAAAACCATACCAAGCTCATCTCCTTCCCAATTTTTCCAAGCATTTAACCACTTCAGCCCTGGACCATTTGGCTGCCCAAAGACCAGAGCGTTTTTTGCGATTCGGCACTACATCGCTTTAACTGACAATTGCGCGGTCATGCGACGTGGCTCCCAAACAAAACTGACGTCCTTTTTTCCCCACAAATAGAGCTTTCTTTTGGTGGTATTTGATCACCTCTGCGGTTTTTATTTTTTGCACTATAAACAAAAAAAGAGCGACAATTTTGAAAAAAATATAATATATTTTACTTTTTGCTATAATAAATATCTGTAAAATAAAATTAGATGCGCAACCAAAATAATAACCAATATGTACAAAAAACAAACAAATGTGCAAACCCTGCAGATAAGTGTAAAAGGTGCATATATATATGTGCAAAATCAACAGATGTGTACAAAAACAACAAGTGAAATGTACATCAGCACACAAAAAATAATAACCTGTGCTAATTCCTGAGCAAAAAGGAAACAGGAAAAAACGTCCTTAAAATATTACATATTAAATGTTAAATGGATTCCATTAGAAGCAAGTCCTGTAATGGGAAGACCAAGGATTTCTTCTCACAGCATAGTCTCAAAAAATAAATAAAAAAACATTTTTTTTTTCAGTTTAGGCAGATACATATTCTTCTACATATTTTTGGTAAAAAAAATCGCAATAAGCGTTTATTGATTGGTTTGCACAAAAGTTATAGCGTTTACAAAATAGGGTATAGTTTTATGGCATTTTTATTAATAATTTTATTTTTATTAGTAATGGCGGCAATCTGCGATTTTTATCGTGACTGCGACATTATGGCGGACAGATCGGACACTTTTGGCGCTATTTTGGGACCATTTACATTTATACAGCGATCAGTGCGATTAAAAATGCACTGATTACTGTATAAATGTGACTGGCAGTGAAGGGGCTAACCACTAGGAGGCGCTGCATGGGGTTAAGTGTGTCCTAGGGGGTGATTCAAACTGTGGGGGGATGGGCTTCGTGTGACATGACACTGTTCACCGCTCCCGGGAGCTGTGATCAGTGTCACTAGGCAGAATGGGGAAATGCTTGTTTACATCAGCATTTCCCCGTTCTTTCTCTCCGTGAGACGATCACGGGTATCCCCGCGGACCCGCGTTCACACTCATGGAGCTCGCGGCAGGGTCGCCCGCGCCACTGGCAGCAAATTTAAAGGGACGTACTTGTAAGCCCATTTGCCTGTCCGTGCCATTCTGCCGACCGGGAACCTCTGAATGCCTCAAATGACTTTCTGGTCTAGATACAGTATTCCTTTGAGAACTTATGAATATATTGTTCTTTAAAGCGTAACTCCACTTTTGTTGAGAAAAAAACATTCCCCTCTATGTGATCTATGACATTGCAAGGATTATAACAACCGTTGTTGCAGATTCCTACCTTTTGTTATTCTGAAGAAATCCATGTGTGTTTGTCTTTGCCTCTATGCTAAGTGGGTCTAATGGGAATGCTTTCATAATTATCAGTCAGCTGTGGCAGCTGCAGAGCACAATGAGGAAAGCTGCTGGGTGTGCATCCCTTTAGACGTGTTCCTATTGGAAATATCTCACCAAAAATGAAAATGTTGTTGCAGGGGATGCCTGAAATCTGACTTGTATCTTAGGCAAACTTCCGGGAAAATTGGTGAGCCAATCACACAAGCAGGAAATGATGTTTCTGGGGAGTGGTCAGTACACACTCTGTTTACAGAACAACTCCATGTAGCCATATTGCATTTATAGAAAATTACAGTGGCTACAGATTGAAAAGGAAAGGTCATTTTTAATAGCATTCAATTACAATATGACTTGTATTGCAATTGTACATGCTATATTATTTTTCATTATTTGTTACTTTTTTACCCACAAAAGTGAAGTTACCCTTTAAATGTTTCCTCTGACTACTAAAGACTATTCTACTATACAAGATAGCCCTACCAATAGCCCAGGGGAGGAAGCTTATGAATGTATCCAACTTTACCACGTCCATCAAAAGTATCCACAACAGCAGATCAAAATTCAGGAGTCTGATCGGAAATGATATAATACTTTATCTATAACTAAGAGGGGTATATCTTGGTTTTATAATTACTTTCAACATAGAATGCAGTTTTCTACCCCTATTATTATCAAATGGGAGAAAGGTCTAGCATCAGTGTGGCATAAATTGATTTTATTCACTTCTAATTCTTCTCACTGTATTACACATTGGGAAAATGCTTTGAAATCTTGCATGGATGGTATATGAAACTGTAAAGATTGTGTATAATGTTCCCTCAGGTATCATCACTTGGTTGGCATCATTCCAGTCAAGTGGGATATATATTTCATATTCTTTTGGATTTTCAAAGCATTAAGAGTTACTGGAAGTCTGTGTTTTCCTTAATATCTAAGCTCACAGGGATCCTTAAGACCCCTTCCCAACAGTTGGCATTGTTGGGTATAACTATTGACAGATACACAAAACAATATTGAATCATTGTTTTACATATTTTATTTGTAGCAAGATTGACTATTACCAGTCAGTCATTAACCCCTAACCTAAGTGGTACATATGATTCATTTACAATGCTCCTATGAACAATGTCTTGCCCACAAAGACCAGGTGAACTACTGATTTCTCTCTGAAATGGAACGCATTAATTTCAATGTATGATGTTACAGCATTGCAGTAATTAATGGAATTTGGCAACTATTGTGCCATCACAATTAGTAGCGGACTTCCCATGTATGTTACGCTTTAACTTTGTCTTCTGGTTTGTACATATGTTTTATACACATACTGTGTAAACTGCATATTCTGATGTGGAACTTCTTTATGTAATTTCCAGTGTAGGTCATACAATGTATACTGTATTCTGGTAACTGAACAAGTAATATCATAACATGAATTCTAGCAAACACATTTTATATATAAGTGTCCAAGTAAGCAAAAGGTCTTCCATTCAATTAAGTGCTAGTTCACATACAGTATATGCAAACTGGATGCATTTTGAACTGCATCAGATTCGCTTGACATGTGAAACAACATTGGATTCCAATGAAGCTGTTCACATATGTGCGGTGCATGCACAGTGCAAATTGAAAAAAAGTCCTCTGCAGCTTCTGATCACTTGGATGCAGTTCAGATGCAAATTCCGGGCTCATTGATTTCTATGGAAATACTTCTGAATCGCAGTTTTGAACATGAAATGAGAAAAAAAAGTGCCCCCCCAATCCATACCAGGCCCTTCAGGTCTGATATGGATTTTAGGAGAGCCCCAAGCCAAAATTAAAAAAACTAAATGGTGAGGGCCCCCCAAATCCATACCTAACCCTTAGGTCTGGTATGGATTTTGAGGGGAACCCCACACCATTTTTTTTTTAATGGCATTGAGGTCCCCCCAAGATCTATACCAGACCCTTATCTGAGCATGCAGCCTGGCAGGCCTCCTTAACCATACCAGGCCATATGCTCTCAACATGGGGTGGTGCTTTGGGGGGTAAGGGCCTCTTCCCCACAACCCTGGCCAGGGTTGTGGGTATCTGTGGGTGAGGGGGTTATTGGAATCCGAAGCCCCCTTTAACAAGGGGGCTGCCGAATCCCAGCTGTCCATGTGAATGAGTATGGGATAAATTGTACCCCCTGCTCATTCACCAAAAAAAAGTGTAAAAAATAAATAAAAAACACAGAGACAGTTTTTGACAAGTCTATTTGTAACAAAAAATAAATAAAATAAAAAATGCCTGCCAAAGTACATTCAGCCTCAATCACAATGAATGTTGCCGCTGACCCATAAATAAATAAATAAAAGACTCTGTACCTGACGCTGGCTCCCGCCATTAAATAAACAAAGGGGTGGGGCCACCCGGTGACATCCCCGGCTCCCTAGTTTATTTAGCGCCAGGAGACAGCAGAGCTGTCAGACAGTGGGAGCCAGTATCAGTTCAGACCTGTTATTTTTTTGGGGGGGCAGCGACGCCAATATGGATTTGGGGGGGGGGGATGCTGCTTTTTTTGCAGTGGGGTTCCCCTTAAAATCCATACAAGACCCGGCGATTCTTTTGTGTACAGGTACAGCTGGTAGTGGGGAACCCGCTGATAGCTGATGAGTCATAGGTTGTGGAGGACGCGGTGGCCAGCTTGCAGGCCTGCTCATTAACAACCAGCTATTTTTAAAGACAATGATGGCCACCCACTCCTTCGCATCAGAACCATATCTAAATTGCAGCTGAACCACTGAACATCTACTTTGGAAATTTGCAGTGAAAACAGACCTGAAATTTACACCGCATGTGTGAACTCAATCTAAGTGAGTTCTTGATCAATTTTGACTCTGCCCAGATGATCGGCTGTGATGGAATTTTGGCAATTGTTTCTGATTGATCAACAAATACCTGCATGTGCTGGGAGAACTAATCATAATTCTGGATGATTAGGGGATTGTTTTTAAAAGATTGCATGATAAACCATATTTTTATTTAAGGTATATGTGAACTTATAAACAAATCATTCAGTTTAAAGGATAGGTTCACTTTTTGAACATCTTACATGCTACACCCATTTTTAAGGTGGAACATGTAACATGTTTCAGCGTCTACACCTTCTCACCCCACTCCCCTTTCCCCCTCCCCCGTGACAGCGGGCAGGGGATCTTCTCCCCACACCCGCTGTCACAGTTTGATAACAGTGCAGCCATGCAGGGTTCTGACCACACGGCCCCATCATTCATTTACAATTTCCTGTAAATAAATGCTTACTACCATTGCGGCTGATGGTTTGTAGTTTTCAATGAGCTGTAAGGGTGCTGGTGAGCATCCTAATAGTGCATTCCTCTTCTTTCTCTCAGGCAACTGCCTGCACCCATATGAGCAGACAACAATCCCTAGAGTCTGCAAAAGCTGGATATTGCACCCATGATCTGTTGATCACGGGGCAATGCTCTGATTCCTTAGAAAAATGTAATGCACATTTTTATCTGCAAAAAAATATGCTATTACTGCTTTTATTAAAAGGCAATCCTTTAAATTAGAAATGCAAGGCAAAACATTTGTGTATATACAGTATACATGTGTATAATATGTACATATGTATAAAAACATTATAAATAGCCTTTTTTTTATAAGTGATCATATGGCCTTTGTTCTCAGCTGCATAAAGGGCTTAGAGAGCAGTGGGGTGGAGACTGCAGAGGATCGTGTCAGCAGAAGACAGAGAAACAGAATTAAAATGATCTTACCAGTGATGTGTCAGCAGAAGTCTGACTATTGGTGTGCAGGCAGGCTGTGCTCCCAAGTAGAAAGCAAATAATTTACCTGACCACACCTGGATATACAGTATGTGCTTCCATGCCTGGCATGGTCAGTTTGAAATAGGCAAGCAGGGACACCAGCAGGCTCGCCAGGTATTTCACACAAAAAAGGCAATGCAAAGAGAACAGGATACTTTTTATTATACATATGCGATACAACAAACACAAATCAGGAATATGAAATGTTGGGGTAACATATTTTATTTGAATTCAATTTTAAGGTTTGAAATTATACTTTGTGTGTCGCATCATTCAGCATTTTATTTGAACATGAATCCCTTGTGTTCGATTGCTCGCACTTAAATCTATCACAAATCGCTATGTCTATGGCCACCTTTACACTTATTGCACAAGTATACAGAGTGTATAACTAGAATTCAAGCTATTTTAGCACTATCTGCATTTAAAACAGACCTCTGATCAAGTGAAAAGCTGTGATATGTTAAAGTGTTACTAAACCCACAACTGTAAAGCATGCTTGTTATACTCACTGGGGAACCTAAGTGGTTAATCCTCTGCATTGTGTAAAAAGGCTGTTTGACCCTGTCTTCTCTGATCCTCCCCTCCTTCCACTCCTTCCACTGTCCCCTGATAATTTCCTGACAACACAGAGTCTATGGAGTCAGGATGCACATGTTCAGTTTGCTGTGTATTGGTAGAGAGGGCTTTTTTTTCTTTGGAGAGTGCACGTGATCAGCACAGGGCCAATCAGCACTGTCCAGACAGTCAGGGTCTTGCAATCTCATAGGACAGTCAGAGAACTCCTCCTACAAGCTTTAACTAGTGCTTGGCTGGACACCGATAGAAGTCACAAGACTGCTCTAACTGCTGATAAGAAAAAGTATTTAGCAGGTTATTTACTAAAATAATAATAATAAAATTTCCATGTTCTGTGTACTGTGGGAGACCAGATATAGCAAATGCAGGGTCCTCCTGTGTTTAGTGTCACTCCAGGGGGGAATTGCACAGGAGCCCTGTTCATCTTTTGGTCCGTTTCAGGTCCGAATTCAGCCAAACTTTTGGGTTGAAATACGACCTGAAACAGTGAATGGAGATGCGTTTTCTAGTGTGAACCCAGCCTTAAGGTTTCTGTTAGAAGACATACTTTTGAAAATACTAGTTGCCTGGCTGTCTCTGGCACTGCCCCAGAACAAGCATGCAGATTGGAAAATCAGAGAAATGTCAGGACCCCTATCTATACAAATGTTTTGGTTCAGGAACTTAGTATTAAAGCCACTGAATTTGCATGACAGCTAAGCATCTAGCATTTTTATAAGAACTGGCCAGCTTTAGCCATGGCCATATGTTTTTCATATAAAAAAGTGAAGCAAAAACTCCTGATATGTATATTTGTATCTGGCCAGTGCCCCAGAAAATATTGAAAGTTCCAACACTTTATCCAACACTTAAAAAAGTTTTAGCTGGAGTTCCACATTAGGTCTGTATTCTTTTGAGAAAACTTTTTGTTTTGCAACCTTATGTTACTAACAAGATCATCTTCCTTTTATGGGGACAAAATGCATATTTATCTTTTAGCATGCAAACTAACACAGTATTTCATTCTGTAAATGGGTTTACTGTAATCTAATTGTTTTGCGTCGCATTGCAATCATGTCATTAAAAAGTTCTAGACATTCTCAGGAGTTTTACACCATCTGGTGACATTTTGAGGTCCACCTATTAACTTTAATGAAATACCAATTGGAAATGCTTAGAAGATTAAAAGCTTATGCTCTGATCTATAGATGAAATGTGGCGAAGCAATAAGTAAAGGTCTCTGCTTGTCTGGCAGTTCAGGTTCACACATGGAAATGTTTTATTGTCTGGGTGTAAATTTCAACTACTAACCATGCATTTACTAAAATCTCTTTTGGCAAAAGATGACAAGGCTTGCCTTAAATAAATCCGTAATGTTGGGATCACTCCTATTCCCTTAAAAGCTGTATGGATGACACCGGTTTGATTTTGCACCACACAATCTTTGTTAGCAAAATATATACTGTACTTATATTATACACACATACAAATTGTATACAAATTTCTCCATTAAACCTGAACTCCAGGCAAGTTATGTTATAGTAAATGGGAACATTTAATAAATATAAAGAAGACGTTATTTGATTTTGGCTGCAGAAGTGGAAATTTAAGTAAAATCAGTCAGCTATAAAGATAAAAGTGCCCTACTTAGCACCAGTAAGCCTAGTAATCCAAATCTTTCAGTGTTGTGTACTCAGGTAAGACTCAATTTCATCTCTGCTATTAAATCTTGGCAAAGCTGGCCACAAAGGCATATCACTGTCACAATAACCTCACAACATTTGCACAGAGAATTCTGCCATGTCATTTTGTTTAGCAAAATCATGTTTTAGAAATATTATATCTGTACATATTCATACATACCGTATTTATCGGCGTATAACATGCACATTTCCCCCCTGGGGAAATAGGGGGGAAATCGCGGGTGTGTGTTATACGTCGACAGAGTTCCTCGGAGGGGGACGACTGCCGCCGGAATTCACTGAGCCGTCATCTCCTCTTCACTCCGCTCTCCACTCAGCTCTCACTTGGCTTTCACTTCACACACACAGTCCTGCCCCCGCCACGGGCATTGGACCAGTGTTCTGTCGATCATAGAAGCTGGTCCAATGCTGATGGCGGAGGCGGGATTGTGTATGTGACTGCCGACTGAGAGCCGAGTAAACAGGAGATGACGGCTCGGTGATTTCCTGTGAGAGATGAGAGATGGTGAGCTGCATTGATGGGGAAGATGGGCGCAGATCAGGCTGCAGATAGGCGCAGATCAGGCTGCAGATGGGCTCAGATCAGGCTGCAGATAGGCGCAGATCAGGCTGCAGATGGGCACAGATCAGGCTGCACTGAAGCTGCAGATGGGCACAGATCAATCTGCTCTGAAGCTGCAGATGGGCATAGTATAGGCTTCATTGAGGCTGCAGATGGGCACTAATCAGGCTGCATTGATGCTCACTGACCATTATTTTGCTTCAAAGTGGTTTATTTTGTTTTTTTAAAGTTTTTTTTCCCCAAAACTTCCCTCTTAAATTGAGGTGCATGTTATATGCCTGTGCGTGTTATATGCCTATACATACAGTATTTTGTTGTCACAATTTTTTCAGACACACAAATTATGGCTTAAAACTACTTGATGTTTCTAGACAGAACAGGATGAGTTAAAAACCGTTAGGCTGTTATTTTGCCCTGTGACCCTATTCTGTTAAATGTACTCACCCTTTCTCTATGGCCAATGGGACAGGAATCAAGAGGACTCTCTCCAACATGGAAAGAAATAATTTTTTTGCATAGGGTGAAAGGTTTATAACCTTTGTCATTGGACAGCTTATCTAATATCTTGTGTTGTCAACAGGAAAGGAAATTAAGTTAGATTTTCTTAATGGGGAACTGACATTCATAAACTCTGGTAGAGGTTCAAACCCTTCCATGTTCTAAACCTTCGCTGCCATTTTCCAAGCTTAAAAAATGTGTCCGGCTGGAGCTATTACTGTGCACTGGTGCTGTGAAATATACTGGCTCCAAACTTCACTGGTGTTTTTTGACTTTCTGTGTCTCTCTATGCAGTATGTGTTAAAGCCAGTGTACTTTACTTTATTGCCAACTGGGTACCCTTTTATCTACTTCAAAGCTGTGTGTATGATTAGCTCTTAGCTATTAATGTGCATTAAATTTTCACATTGATTTATTGATGTGTTTACAACAAATATTACTCTACAAATAAGCACTATTCTCATTTTTCGATTGGCTTTTAATAAAAGCAATTATTAAATCATTAATAAAGAATCATTAATAAAGTCATTGATAAAGAAATAAATAAATGTGCATGCTATTTTTCTCTGATCTTCTGCTTAAAAAAAACACATAGTAACAATTCAATACACTTTTGAGTTTAAAATTAGTTCATGGGAATCTAGTTTACATTAGTCCTGATATATCCTAGGGTCTCCATTGACTTAAAGGATAACTGGCATGCACTTTTTTCAGTCCTTACTGAAGCATAGTTATAGTGGGAGCATCTTTAGCTACTAGCTGTTGCTCGGCTCTTAGTCTTCCTATACAGCAAAGATAATATTGCCAGCACTTCTTAGCTCATATATGTAGTCAATATTAAATCTTTAAATTTGGGGGCGTGGCTTGGCGCGCAACGGAGATGGTCGCCTAAAGACAGAGCTCCGAGAGACCCGCAGCCTTACAGCACACCTCTGGTTCTCTTTGCCCCACAGAATGAGCAGACTGGTTAGGCACACACTGAGGACACAGGGGACACGTTCATGCTGAACGTCGGCGGCTTCGCCGATCAGCGTGAACATGGAAGAACGATCAAATTATGTTTAATGAAAGCACCATTGCCCTGTACCAAGATCTGTCTCCTATAACCTTGCAGAACAGAAGGGCCATAAGACCTCTGCTGGATGTTCTAAGAGAGAACAGGATTGTGTATAAATGGTGCTTCCGTTTTGCTCTACAGGCCACTGCTCATGGGAAACAATTTATCCTACAAATGCCATATGAGCTGCCAGATTTTTGTGCAGATCTACACATCTACTGATTTGCCTGATTGGTACGTGGAGTTCCGCACACCACAAACCAAGCACAGCCCTCTACCCACACCAAATGCTTCCCTGACCAAGTCACCAATGAATTAGAGCTAGTTTGGCAAGCAACTAAGCCCGGGAGCAAATCACTCGCCTTTCTCCTCTTAAAGGCCCAAACAACTTTGCTATCGGGACCAAACCTGAATATGAGGTAATCACTTGAGGGTCACGACTTCTTACCCTAGGAAATTTTGTGTTGACACTGCTTTCCATCCTTACTGTTTACCCACTCAACATAGCTAAGGAGTGGGCTTTTCATATTACTGTTGCCGAACCTGCAATGCAGCCAGATTTTTGACCCTATGCAGGCTTTTCACTACTTGCTTTGAGACTTCCCTCTTTGGCGTAGAGATGTCGGCCCTTTGCAGGAGTTCTACAGTGTCAATCCGACCTACCAAGTTGACTAAATGTTTACAGGCCTCAGCATCCCAATTGGGAGTACGGCCACCTCCAGTACATTGATACAAATCCTGTGTGGCAGGAGGAGCCAAGGCAAAATTGCTGCAGATATCCATCTACACACTGATTTGAAGGGCGTTGTGGCCTTATGCCACACTGGACCACTCAACAAGTCTTCCCCAGCCTAGAGGCCTACTTTAGGCTTAATGGTTCTCCCAGTTTGTATGTTGACCTGCAATTTGGTCCTGTTTTCCCAAATGACAGACTTTGGACCCTTCCAGCCACTTGGAACAGGGCTGTTCTGGTCAAACTTTTCTAGCTGGAACTTACCGCCCAGCTAGGAGGATTTCTTCCCATCAGGCGTGGGCCACACCAAAGCTACCACGTACCCACCAAGGTTTTATGCAATGTTATTATGTTTGCTGATACCCCATAAATGAAGAAATTAAGGTGGGGATATTAACCCCCACCCCATTATTGATCTAGAGCATTGTGCTTAGTTTCACATCTAATCTGCTCATTTGAAGCACTTACTGCACGCGAGCCAGAGGTTACATAGTATTTTCAAATTCATTTTATTCTTAAAATGTTGAAATGTTTTTGCCTTTTTTGACTGCGGGTCTCTCATGACCAGCTCTTTTAGATGTAAAGTTACATATTTATTACATATCTGTGTATTGAATTGTTGTGGATAGATAACTATAGATTTGTTATCTCCTGAGTTAGCTCCTCTCACGTATCCCCTCAATTGGGCAATACCATGCGACTGTGATCGCTCAACTACAGCCCACACTTGAACAAAGGCTTACAGCAATAACTGCTGTAGGCAGATACTTTGTCTTGCTTTTACACCCCTAGCGCTCTGCAAAGGTGTCTTTTTCTCTCTCTTTGTTTCCTTATCTTGCTCACCCCATTTTCCACCCTTTTTGTTTTTCTTTTTCCCCTGTGGTCATAGGTATAGGACACACGGCCACCATGGCCTACTCCTCCTTGGGGAAGAACCCCACCTTAATATCACATAATGTAAGAGGGTTAAATTCCCCGGAAAAACATACTTCCCTTTTAAGGGAAGTTTACAAAGTGAGACCTTTCTTCGTCTTTCTGCAGGAAACACATTTCCTATCTGGGAAAATTCCAACCATATATCATAAATATTTCCCGAAAGCATACCACGCAACTAACTGCACAACCAAAACGAAAGGGGTGTCTATCCTTATTAGCAGATTGGCGGGGTTTGAGGTCACCCAGCAACTGGCTGATACGGAGGGTAGATACTTGCTTCTTTTTTTTTTTAACCAAAGAACATGTTTATTATTGTCAAAATCGTCATACAAGTAAATTTTATATCATACAGTAACCTGAGAAAATAACATAGAATGTTTATAAGCGAGCATGAATGACATATAATATGACAATATATATAAACAGGTATTACTTCACAAAAACAAGAATACCTTTTCCCCTCTAAGTTATCTGCCTACAGTAAAAGGTTTAACAACATTAGATGCTTCTAATGGTCTGGATCTTTGGAAATATGTACTGTGAACTGATTCCGTCTCTCACACCAGTTATGCAAATAACCTCAACCAGTCATTCAGAACAAGTATTAGTATTATCTAACCATCTGTCCCAGATCTTGTGGTACTTGGTTGGGCATCCCCTGTGTCTGTATAGTACCTTTTTATATGGCAATGACGCATTTATCTCCCCCAACCATGCCTGGATAGTAGGGGGGGTGGTCCTCATCCAATGTTTTGCAACTAACTTTCTAGCACAAAATAAAGTTTCGCTGAGGAATACAACCGTGGACCTGTCCATGCTGGCGTCTGGGAAACAGCCCAACAAGCATGGTTTTGGGTCTAGTTGTATTGGCGAGCCCATATGGTCATGGAGGAACTTTATAATTTGTGCCCAATAATCTTGTATCACTGGGCACGACCATATTGAATGAAAGAAAGAACACGGGCATTTGAACATCTTGGACAATTTGGGTTCTGGTTTGGAGAAAATTTGGCTATTCTGGCAGGCGTAAGATAACATTTGTGTATTACATACAGCTGAGTCAGGCGTTCAGATATTTTAGGTGAGGTCTTTTTTACGTTTTCTAATATTTCTTCCCAGTCAGAGTCGTCTATTGGGCCTACATCTTCCTCCCATCTGATCCTCGCTGTGTCTACAATCCTAGCTACCGATCTGTTGCGTAATGTGGTGTAGAGGGTGGATATAAGTTTTTCTGGGTTTGATCCTGTAATTACGTCTACCAATGGTAGCATTTGCGGAGTAGGAAATCCATTCGCAAATTGGGTTTGGAGTGCGTGCCTCAGCTGCATATAGCTAAATTGCATATGTGAGGGGAGGTCAAATTCCTCACAAAGTGTTTGGAAGTTCTTTACTCCAAATAGGGTAATGACCTGAAACAGGAACACTATCCCCTTGGCAGCCCATTTGGCGGCCCCAGGTAGGGACAGCAATTCCCCCAGCTGGGGGTTGTGCCACAGGGGTGTGTGCGAGTGGAAAAAATCAGCTCCAGTCATCCTGATCGGCCTCTCCCATATATATCTATGTTGAAAAAGCAGTAAATTCCGCTCCTCTCTTTTCTGCCTTCTGTTCCCACCCCTAAATAGGACTTGTAATGAGGAGTGTAAGTCATTGTTCGGCTTCTCACATACTAATGTTTGGTATCTAGTTTCCTCTGTTTTATGGATATAGTAAAAGTGGGAGAGCTGTGCGGCTATGTAGTATGTGTATAAGTCTGGTGTGGCCGCTCCTCCCGACGAGGTGGGGTTCTTGATCGTGTTCCAGGCTAATTTGTGTCTATTGGGCCCCCAAATTAAAGAGTTGATGATTTTGTCAATTGTTTTAAAGATTTATAGGGGAATGAGTACAGGGGAGTTCCAAAGCATATAAAGAAACTTTGGCAGTAGTATCATTTTAAATAGGTTAATTCTCCCCATTACTCCCAAGGGAAGTCTTGCCCAGGATTGTATACGAGACTTTAAGTAGGAGAAAAGCGGTTCAATGTTATTGGTAATGTATTGTAAGGGGTCTCTTGTAATTTTCACACCTAGATATTTAATAGAGGCGACTCTTTGTAGAGGGAGGGAAGCCGCACTACGAGATGGGGACGACAAGTCAAGAGGGAGAATCTGTGATTTGAACCAATTCATGCTCAATCCCGAGTGTTTTCCAAATTCCTCAATGGTCATAAGGACCGTTTGAAGCGATGGGCCAGTGTCCTCTAGGTATAGGAGCATATCATCTGCGTATAAGCTCAGCTTTTCTGTCAGAGATCCCATGCTCAGCCCTCGTATATTCGAGTTCAGCCTAAGGGAGATAGCGAGGGGCTCAACTGCTAGGGCATATAAGAGGGGGAATAGCGGACATCCCTGTCGGGTTCCCCGTCCCAGAGGAAAGGAGTCAGACGTCCACCCGTTCACCACCACTCTAGCTGTCGGGGAGTAGTAGAGTAATTTTACCCATTATATGAAATTGGGTCCAAACCCAAATCCCCTAAGACATTCCCACAAATATCCCCATTCCACCGAATCAAACGCTTTTGCGGCGTCAAGCGCCACTACCGCTCTGTCTCCCGTAGCTTCGTGGTCCACCTGGATATTCATATATAAACGTCGTAGGTTCATGGCTGTATTCTTGCCAGGCATGAACCCCGTCTGATCAGGAGGGATTAGGGAGAGAATGCTGTGATTAAGGCGCATAGCCAGTATTTTAGCGAGTATTTTTATGTCCGCCTGGAGGAGCGAAATTGGGCGATAGGATTCCGACAGCTGAGAGTCCTTACCTGGTTTAGGAATAACTATAATTACTGCTTGGCGAAGGGATTCAGGAAGGGACCCAGATTCAAAAATATAATTATATAGTTTCAGTAATTCAGGGATCATTATTTCCGAATAGGCTGCGTAGAAGTCCAGTGGTATACCATCCCCACCAGGTGCTTTGGCAGGCGCTAGGGATGCTATAGCCAGTGCAATCTCATCTGCCGTGAGGGGGGCCTCCAAATCATTCAGCTGAGATTCGGAAATTTGGGGAAAAGGTATGTCTCAGAGAAAGGCCTGGGTTTCTTGTTCAGTGACCCTCACCTTAGAGGAATATAGGTCAGCGTAGTATTTTTGGAATGCTCTTGTGACCAGCGCAGGGTCCGAATATGTATCGTTATTAGGGCCCGAGAGAGTAACCACTACTGGTGGGCTCATATCTTGTTGGGCCAGGTAAGCTAGTAATTTACCCGCATGTTCCCCCTGCTCAAACACTCACTGTCTCAAAAAGAAAAGTTTCTGTTTAGCTTTTTCAAAGTGTAACTGGTCTAACAAACGAGTTTGAAGTTTGAGTACAGATGCTTTATCCTGTGTGGGGTCGCTCTGGAACTCCCTGGTTATCAAATCTAATTTGTCAGAGGCCTGTTGCATGATTACTTTAGAGGAAGCTTTTACTCTATTTATTCGGGAGGATAAGATAGTGCGTACATGAAGTTTGAATGCTTCCCATATCTTACCCAACGGGACTGTGCCACTGTTAGTGTGAAAGTAAAATTGCCACTCCCTATGTATGTCCTCTTGGTCTTTAAGTGTCGATAACCAAAAGGGATGAAGACACCAGGTGCGAGGTCCTGTGTTTGGGACTAGCTGTAATGTGGCCCAGCATGGGGCATGGTCAGAGAGAGATCTAGTGTAATAGCCTGAGTCTGACAGCAGGGGAATTAGTATATCAGATATTAATATGAGATCAATTTGGGACATGGTGGAGTGTGTCGCCGAGAAGCAGGAGTATGTCAGAGTATTTGGATGTTTACACCTCCAGGTATCAGTAAGTGAAAATTCTGTTAATGTACGTCCAAATCGGGTAGTGTCGGGGTGTTGAGTGCTCTGGCTCAGTTGTAGTCTATCCTTTTGCAGGTTTAGAACCATATTGAAGTCACCCAACCAAATACCCGGGATATTGGGGTGTTGTGCCATATATAACAATCCCTCAGTGATTAGGATAGATTTGTATGGAGGGGGAATATAAAATGCCATAATCAAATATTGCGATCCATTTAATGTGCAATGCAAAAAAATGTATCTGCCCTGAGGGTCCGTACGTACCGAAATGATTGCAAATGGGGTAGTTTTGGCTATTAAAACCGAGATCCCCGGGGAATATGGAGTGTGAGTGCCATGGAATGCCCATCCTTTCCAGGGGCGCTTCAGCGCAAGTTGAAGTTGACCTGTGACGTGTGTCTAAAAACGGTTACATCTGCTCTGTATGATTTAAGACTATTAAAATTGCTGTACGCTTAATTTTATCTCGGATCCCCCCTATTTTCCAGGTAAGGAATTTTATGTTAGTCATGCTGGTTTAGTGACTGGTAAGGTGAAGGTATTTATAGGTTGTTTCACAGGGGTGCATACCATCACACTCCACATTAAGGCAAGTATCATTTCCCCTCAGGGCAGCAGTCATATATTCTTACATTAAAACTTAATAGATCATTGGACATGTTCTTTAACTTAACCTGAACGTTTCCCTTTTCCCCCCTCCCTGCCCTCAGCCTCCCGAACTTGACTGGGGCATGTATCCCAAAACTTGTGCTACTACAACAAAATAACATCATTTGCAGATCAAAGCGGAGTAGTGCACATTAAACATGTTGCCGCCGGCAGTAGCCTATTTAGCAGCGCCGGTGGCGGTATAACAAACTCCCGTTGGGTGCGAACAGATTCTGGATATAAGTCCAGTAATGGAGTACGTTTGACCCCTACGGCTTACCACAACAAGCAAACTGTATAAACCTGAGCCTTCGCTCCGCCGTGGTAGCAGGCAGTGGTATATGAGCACCATCACAGTTAGAGTGCGTGGTAATAGTATGTCCATAGGAAAATGTGGCTTCCTCTTCATAAGTAAGTAAGGGGGAGGGAAAGTGACTCATTACTCAATATTATGTGTGTCCTCCAGTAAAAATATGACCGTCATAGGGACTGTCTATGGATAATTTATGCGATCCGTATGTTAGAGTTCCCACAGTCCATCATGGGTTGGAAGAGCAGGTTGGTGTGTCTCAAGTTGCAACATAAAAAGACTTATGGATCGTATATTATCAGGGACAAAAGACTTAGCCATTTATTGCCATGGATTCCGAGTGTCAATATGCAGTTATTGTAGAGGCGGACCACATGTAGCAATGAGTGATCATCATGGCGGCCACATATAGAATAGTGTCTAGGAAACTAGAAAATGGCACTTACGTTGTTCAGCATGCTGGGAAGCATTTCAAACAGGGCGGTTTCTTGCTGCATCTCGTTGATCCATCCATGCCGACGCCAGAGCCGGGTCCTCAAAAAAATGCACCCGGTCCTCTCCAACTATACGGAGGTGAGCCGGGAACAGCATTGCATATTTAATGTGATCGATTCTTAGGCAGCGCTTGACTTCTGTAAACCGTGCACGCTGCCTCTGCACCTCTGTGGAGAAGTCCGGGAATGCCGAGATGAATCCGGATTAAAAAGGAATATTGCCTTTAACTCTGGCCATATGTAAAACCGCATCTCGGTCTTTAAAGTTTAGCAACTTCGCTATGAAGGTACAAGGTGGTGCTCCTTCAGGTGGGCGGCGTGCCGGCATACTGTGAGCCCTCTCCACTACAAATGTAGCCGAGAAGGCATCTCTTCCATATGTAGTGATCAGGAGCTGCTTGAGGAAAGTGGTGGAATCTGTGCCCTCAGAGCCCTCCGGTAATCCAATAAAACGTAGATTGGACCTGCGGGTCCGATTCTCGAGATCGTCATGTTTCTGTGCCAGTTGTTGCAGTTGGCGCTATAAATCTTCATGAGAATGCTGCAAGGGATAAAGTGTGTCTTCCGCCCGCCCGATCCTGGTTTCAGCCTCGGTGACCCACTCCCTTAGTTTAGTCATGTCGTGCCTTATTAATGAAATGTGCACTTTCACCTCTATTTTTGACGTTAGAGTGGACTGGCATAAGGATATAGCTTCAAGTACTTTCGCTGTACCTATAAACCGAATTTACCAAAAGAAAATTATAGATGAAATCATCCGCAGCACTCGTCCCTTCACTGGAGCTCCGCTCTGTCCCCCTTCACTCCCTCCTCTAGCACTCGCGTGAGATCGCCGTGTAGCTACGCCCCGACATGTTTCATCATGAAGATTTAATCATGGGGAATTTTATTTAATATTAATTTTTACTTTTTGGGATATTTAGCAATATATGCTTTTTCACTTTTTCTCTAGTCACGTCTGTATTCAGCTCACTGCCTGGATAAGAGTGTCTGGCATCTCCCCACCTGGGGATTAGCGCCACTATTTCATCTATAATTTTCTTTTGGTGAATTCGGTTTATATATATTTTATTGTTAAGTGGCAGCTTTGGTAGGGTTTTGACATTTATTAACATAGTGCGGAGGTGGTAATACAGGTCAGGGGTGGAGTAATTTGCACCTGGTTATCTCCAGTTTCCAACCACTTTCGCTGTACCGTCTGCTTCGTTCTCTGTGTGAGGAGCCGCGTGAGCTGCTGGCAAGGCGCCATCTTGCTCCTCTGAGTCCCGCTCCGTCCTCCGATATCTATCCGCGATGAGGAGTCTGCATTGCTTCTTTTCGGAGGGGACATGATGTGACCTGTTTGCGGTATCCAGTCTCCCGATTTAGAGGTAAAGTATTCGTATTTAATGGTGTAGGATGGATGTATAAGGATCTGCCATGAGCGGAGCTTCAGCACACACGTCCTGTCACATTGCTGTCCAGGCCAATCCCCGGGTAGATACTTGCTTCTTAAAGGTACACGGGGCTCCATACCTTTGACATTGGATAATGTTTATTTCCCCAACAAAGCTCATGCTTCATTTTGCAGGCACTTCATTGAAGAACTTAAAAGCTTTGCCTCTGGGTGCGTTATCCTGGGAGGAGACTTCAATGTTGCCTTAAACCCCCTACAGGACACCTCCTCAGGGACCTCCAGTTTAACTTACCGCATCTTGAAAAACATTAAATTGGCACTGCAATCTTTGACCCTTATAGATTCATGGAGCGTGGTCGATCCGACGGGCAAGGATTACACCTACTACTCAGCAGCCCACGATAGGTATACGCGTATCGATTATGTCTTCGTCACACGGAGAGACCACTCGACCTTACTAGATTCACGAATAGGCATACAGACATACTCTGATCATGCACCTGTCTCAATTACCTTGACACCCCCTGAATCCCACACTAATGCCCCGTACACACGGTCAGATTTTCCGACGGAAAATGTGTGATAGAACCTCGTTGTCGGAAATTTCTACCGTGTGTAGGCTCCATCACACATTTTCCATCGGATTTTCCGACACACAAAGTTTGAGAGCAGGATATAAAATTTTCCGACAACAAAATCTGTTGTCGGAAATTCCGATCGTGTGTACACAAATCCGATGCACAAAGTGCCACGCATGCTCAGCATAAATAAAGAGATGAAAGCTATTGGCCACTGCCCCGTTTATAGTCCCGACGTACGTGTTTTACGTCACCACGTTCATAATGATCGGATTTTCCGACAACTTTGTGTGACCGTGTGTATGCAAGACAAGTTTGAGCCAACATCCGTCGGAAAAAATCCTAGGATTTTGTTGTCAGAATGTCCAAACAAAGTCCGACCGTGTGTACGGGGCATA
Organism: Lithobates clamitans; assembly: GCA_037952925.1. Classification (NCBI taxonomy): domain Eukaryota; kingdom Metazoa; phylum Chordata; class Amphibia; order Anura; family Ranidae; genus Lithobates; species Lithobates clamitans. Next base: position 13,251,297 of record JBBGZY010000190.1, read on the forward strand.
AGCCTTGTTCGTGGCAATTAAACCCCTCCATACTTACGGACCCTAACATGGTCCAAATGACGACTGACACTCTGCGTAACTAATTTGCTGAAAACGGCACGGAAGACCTTTTTTACCCTCTAATAATATGGGAAGCTCATAAGTGTGTCCTCAGAGGTGAGCTAATGAGAATAGGGGCCCAACATAAATGAGAATCAAAACGTCAGTTAGCCACGCTAGCTGTTAAAATAGCCAAACTGGAGTCGCTCCACAAACTCTCTTTAGGGAAGCAAACTGCGGCAGAACTCTTGGAGGCAAGGCAGAACCTTCAGGATATGCTAGATTTTAAAGCCAAACATGCCCTTTTTCTTAAAAAAGTAGATCTATTATGAACACAGAGACAAAGGGGAAAAGTACCTGGCTAAAGCCTTAAAAGAAGCTTCATTAACGTCTAACATCTTAGCGATTAAATCAGAAGATGGCACGATACATAACTGCACAGACAAAATAGCTAAAAGTTTTCAAAAATAATACTCTAAATTTTACAATATCCCTCAGATGCACAGACCATCAACCCTACAGGGTGACAGAAAACAAATAATTGCCGACTATTTGGTGCAAAGCGAGACTCCGATATCCTCGGAAGAATTGCTTTCTGCTATAAAAAGTCTCAAACCCGAGAAAAGTCCAGGACCTAATGGCCTCAAAGCTCGTTACTACAAGACATTCACCAACATCCTTACTGCCCCATAATTAAGTACGTTGAACTTCTTAATGGACCCCTGACAAATACCGAACACGTTTTTAATGGCACATGTGACAGTACTCCCCAAATCAGGCAAGGACCCGACAGACTGCTCCAGCTACAGACCCATATCCTTACTCAATCTTGACCTAAAACTATTGGCTAAAATTATTGCAAATTGATTACGCATTTTTCTTCTGCAACTCGTAGGTCCCAAACAAGTTGGATTCATGCCAGGGAGGGAGGCAATGGACAATGTTACAAAGGCCCTTAATTTGATCCACAATTCCCACAGAGCTGGATTTGAAGGATTTCTTTTATCAACCGATGCAAAGAAGGCTTTCGACAGGGTGTCATGGGACCCTTTGCTAGCAACTTGCTCTCACATAGGCCTGAAAGCACATATGCTTACTTGGATTTCCTTACTATATCAGGACCTAATGGCTAAGCTGAAGATCAATGGCACCCTGTCGGAGCCGGTCCTTGAATGAATCAAACAAGGGGTTTGAGATCACCAAAAAAGTCTACAAAATAGCTGCATACGCAGATGACCTCCTGTTTTTTTGACTCAGCCACATGTTTCTATCCCCAATCTATTGCAAGCGTTTACTTTTTATGGCTACCTGTCCAATCTCAAAATCAAATATACCAAATCTGGGGCCATGAATCTCACCCTATCCTTGTCCGCACTCGGACTTGCACATCAAAACAACTCCTTCAAATGGCTACCACATGCCCTCAAATATCTGGGCATCTGGCTAACACCCAGGTTTAATAGCATCTTCATACACAGCTGCAAACCAATGCTTCGCCAAATAGAACAGGACCTCACTAGCTGGTCACCTAAACATTTTTCCTGGTTTGGTAGAGCGGCCATTGGCAAAATGACAATACTCTCACGGCTCGTATACCTTCTCCACACACTACCAATTGACATACCCGCTAGCTTCTTTAAACAAGTGCAGAAGGTTCTGTGGAGGTTTCTTTGGGCACATAAAAAAACACGTTAACTTAAAATTACTCATGAAACCCAAGGCCACTGGAGGCCTGTGCATTCTAAATTTTAGGCTGTATTACTACGTGACACATCTGGCTAGAATTATAGACTGGCACTGCCATGCGGCCAATAAAGATTGTGTGTCTTTAGAGGAAAGCTCCACAGAACTCCCTCTAAAATTTTCTCCCTGGATTCCCTGGCTTACATACCCCGTGGACCTAAAACATCATCCATTAATTGGGACAACCCTTAAAGTCATTCACAAACTTGCCTTGACGCACCATACATCCAAATCCCCAGGGCCACTCACCCCGTTTTGCAACAATCCAGATTTTGCCCCAGGCATAGGGGTAAAAGCTTTCACTAGCAAAGATACTGCTCCCCTACTAGCCTCACACTGTGCAGACAGGGATGGAGTTCTATCTTATGGACAGTTGCTGGGTGGCCTCAAGCCTTTGGTTTTCACACAATGGAACTACAGGCAATTACGTCATTACCTTCTGACACTAGATAAGGCAGGCAATCTAACCAGAGACCTTACATTCTTTGAATCTGTTTGCCAAGCTGGCGAACAAACTGAAAAAAACACCTTCCTGGTGTACTCACATCTCCAGCAAGCAAGAGTCTACAGATAGGGTTCCTGCCTCAGCCCCAGGTGAGACATTGCACCTGATGCCTTCCCTTTTTCCCACATCAAGCTGGGCTCTGCTTTAGCAAATATGTAAGTACTACCCCATGCATCTGATCCTAATTAGGGAATTTGTCTTATCACTTTTACATATTTCTCTGATTTTTTTTTACATTTTTCAGACATTTTACATCTTACTCCTGATGAGTTGATATTATTCCACGAAACACGTAGAGTTCTGTTATACCAAGACCATCTGACCTTTTATTATTGTATCTTTATGAAACCGCTCATGCCTACAGTATCGTGTTTTTGTTTATCATGTATGCTTCTTACCAATCATGTGTTCAAATTACAGGTCTGGACTGTCTGATGTATATACTATTATTTATTATTTCTTTTTTATTGTTTACATTTATTATGTACTGTATACTATGAATTAATTTATTTACTATGTGATATATGTCAGTTTTTCCATGGCCTGTGTTGAATTTATTACTTCATTGCAGCATGTACTCAATTATGATATGGTTTGATTCTGATTTCAGAATAAATTATATTTATATTTTTACATATTTTCATTATATTATCTTTCCAGTGACTTCCCTCATATAAAGTCCTATGACCAAAGCTTTTTATTGTTTGCCCTGTCCAGTTCCAACCTGCGAGAGGGAATATCTGGAATGAGGTCCTGAAGGAGAGAACGAACTGCTGCGTTCACATCCGTGACAGTTTCAGGAAAGCCCCTAATCCTGAAATTACATCTGAGAGATCTATTCTCTAGGTCATCTATCTTGGATATGGCTGACTGAAGCTGGTCTTGAAGATCCTGTATGCGATCCATGTTTTGGTTGGTTCTGGTGATTGTTGTGTCCAGGTGCGATTCAATCGTTTCTGTGCGGGATCCTAAGTTCTGGAGATCTGCCTTAATGTCCCCTGTAATTTTAGCTGCGGTTTGCGACAGACCGATGCTGAGCATGTCTGAAAATCTGGAGGAAATGTCTGCTATATTAGTGAGAAGGTCAGGTTGGAGGGCCTGGTGGGTCTCCCTCATCTGAGGGAGTATGGCACTTTCTTCCATAGGGGATAGCAGGAAATCTTCCACAGTGTGACCTATTAGGGATTCTGTGGAAGCCAATGAGGCAGCCCTTGCGTCGTGGAAACTCACAGATGCCCCCAGGACAGGGATGAAGAGCAGGGAGTCTGGAGCTGTGCTGTGTGCAGAAAGATCCTGTGTATCCTGTTCATGAGGCAGGCTCGCGGCTGCCATCTTGGATTCCTGAGGAGTGGTTCTAGCTCAGGAAATCTGTGCGTCCAGGGACCTGCAGATGGGTCCCACTGACATGGGGCGATGCTGTGACTTGTTGTCCCTCCGCAGCCGTTAGTGGAGTGGGTGTTGAGGCGTGTTGTTTACCTGTATGAGCGCTAGGCAGTCGGAGCAATGTGGAGCCATCTTAGGAGCTGCCGCGCATGCGCCTCCATAGATATACATCTCAACCCCTCTATACACTAATCTGACCACATATTTGAAATATGTGTGGTACAAGTCCGCCCCCTGTCCCCTCTTGATTCTCGCTATTGGCCCCTGGCCCAGCTTATACGTGCCAACCCTGACATTCGAGTCCTAAAGCTGGGGTGCCACCATCATAAGTTGAACTTGTTCGTGGATGACATACTCCTTTTCATGAGCACTCGCTTTGTTTTAACTCCTAACCTACTTGACATTTTGGATCAATTTGCAGTGGTCTCTGGTTTAAAGGTTAAGCCGCAGAAGTCCAAGGCACTTAATGTCTCTTTGTCTCCACCCACCCTTATGTAACTTCAACAAGTCCTTCCATTCACCTAGTCACCCCATTAAGTTCCTTACCTGGGCATCAAACTCACAGCTGACCCTTCCTTTCTTTACTCTGCTAATTACCCTCCCAAGCTGACACATTTTACTAGACTCCTGACCTCATGATCCCCACTGCCACTGGCGTGGATGGGTACTACCAGGTGGCTCACCTTGCCCAACTCTTCAAATATAACACAGTTCATGAGTTACCACTGGGTGGCCTTATGCCTTGTACACATGATCGGACTTTTGTCCGAAGGGTGTTGGCTCAAACTTGCCTTGCATACACACGGTCACACAAATGTTGACCAACAATTACGAACATGGTGACGTACTAGACGTACTACGTGTTTTTTCAGCTCTTTAGCACCACCCTTTCGGCTCCTTCTGCTAATTTCGTGTTAGTAGAAGTTTGGTGAGTGTTGATTCACACTTTTCTTCTTGCGTTTTTCATTTAGCGCTTTTCAGTTAGTTTCTGAACGTCCGTTCATCAACCAGCCATATTGCGGAATCGGAGGAGATAACGTGTTATTTATTATTTGCCTTGGAGTTATTGCTTTGACATAATTTTTTTGGTTGAATAATGATTTGATTTGGTATATTTTCTATATTTTTGGATGCATAGAATTCACTTTTTGGTTAAGTTCTATTAGCAGATAGCATGTCCAATTTTTTTTTTTTTTTAATGCACAATAAAAAAAATGTGGAGAATAATACTGGGCTATGTGTTTTACTTCAAATGACAGTTTGGGAGTAGGCAGTTACATTTTAAAAAATACAATGTAAAATTGACAAGGGGCACCAACATAGTTGTATCTTTGTTCTTAAAAACTACGGGATAATGGTGTTGTGGTAACTTGCACAAAAAACAAAAAACAAAAAAACATAATAATATTATTCTTGATATCACTAGAAAAAAAAAGCCTTTGAAAATTTGTTTGCAATAACTCCATCAGTATCACCAGCAAAGCAGCTTCAATATTATCCCATTAAAGAAGAAGAGAATTGTGTGCGGCATTTGGAGATTTCATAATTTGTCACATCAGGAATGTTAATTCTCCATTGCGATCGCTAGTTTACAAGACCGACCGCTTCTGCTTCCGAGCATGCATGTTTGTACTTTGAAATTTTGCCCGACGGACTTGTGTACACACGATCGGAAAATCCGACAACGCACATTTGTTGGCGGAAAATTTAAAGACATGCTAGCTGACATTTGTTGGCGGAAAGTCTGACAACAATTGTTCGATGGAGCATACACGCGGTCAGATTTTCCGCCAACAGCCTGACATCCAACATTTCCCGTGGGAAAATCCGATTGTGTGTACGGGGCTTTAAAAGCAGTAGATTGTGATCCTCTTTTGGTTCCAAATTTATTGTGGCTCCACCCAGGGGACCGCCGGGTGCCTTAAAACCCTGTTACTAAACACTATTTATCCTTATGAGATGCTCTCAAACTACACTTTGGTTCACAGTCTCCTCATAACCCGCTGTTATCCTATCTCCGTAACCCAGCCTTCTATCCGGCCTGGACATCTCCTTCATCTTTCTATCAATGGTCTTCTGCTAACTCCATCCAGGCCTACAAATTTATGACTTCGGAAGCCTTCAAATCTTTTAAAACCCTTTGTGAGGCTTACAGTATCCCTAGTTCAGAACTCCAAATCTTCCAGATTAAACGTTTCCTCACTCCCTGCTTGTGAACATATCCCTCTCTTCCCACTATGACTAGCTTAAAATTGACCTGTAAAAATTATCTGCATGCCCATGGCCTGATTTCTATGCTTTATGTTCAATTGCTGCCCCCCCCCCCCCCACCCCACACATCCTTCCTTACATGATTAGATGGGAGAGGGATTTTGGACTGCAATTGGATGCTACGGAGTGGAACAACTTCTGGTCTGCTACAAGATCACCCTCACAAAATTTGGTTTCCCAAGAAATCAATTATAAAATGCTCGTAAGGTGATACCTGGTCCCTGCTAAGGTTTCTCCCTTTGTACCTTGCCTCCTGCTTCAGGGACTGCAGTGAACCTGGCACACATCACCTATATGGTGGAGCTGTTCCATAGTCCAATCATTCTGGGTCAAAGTTTTCCATATCCATTCCACCATGTTTGCCTGCCCTTTAGCCGCTGACCCCACCACAACTCTCCTAAACAAGTGACCACTAGACCGGACTCAGCGTCAATTTAAACTCTCTTTGCAGGTTACGACAGCAGTGAAGCAAACCTTTGCCAAGGCCTGTAAAACTCCACTTCTCAGCATTTCAGAAACCAAAAATAGACATACCAGGGCCATGATAAATGCCAAGGTCGAGACAGCCCTACTAGACAGTGTACATCTGTACGCGTTATTGTAGAAACCATGGGTGGAACATTTTCTGCCAGTGGCATTTGATGAATTGTTAGTACCCGGTGCATGCCACTGGGTTCGGTAAGACACCTCAATTAGCTCAACTCTCCCTTGGGGTTCCCTTCCCTCCCCTACTCCCACTTTCCTCCTTTGCCCGACCTTCCCATCCTTCCTTTAGGCTGTGTGGGGCTCTCTTCTTTCTCCTTTCCTACCTACAGGGCACGACCTATTAGCAGTGTCCTGAAAGATTTACCTTTTGTCTGAAATGAATCCTGAAGAATAGCAATGCACATCCTGGTCCCGGTATGTCAATGTTTCTACATCCTCATAACTGTATATTTGTAATGTGAGATCAAAGACAATGCTGCCTTTGACTGCTAGGAGCTTTGGAGTGAGTTTTGGTCATGTTTTTCTGTGCTGCTCACTGTTTTGCTCCCTAGAGGCAATGCCTTTTCCAAGATGGCTACCCCCACACAGACACATATTTCAGAACAAGAAGGCATTCCAAACCAGTAACAAAGAAAAGATTATTTGCAGCAAGATCACAGGCAATGCTGGTGACTAGTACTTTGCCCTCTGCCTACATTTTTGGAAACAATTTCCAGAGGTTTGTTCTTCTTTAGCAACTGTTGAGGTAAATTATGCCCCACATGGGGAGTACACAGTTTTCAATGAATTTGCTAACTTGGCTGACTCCTAAAATTACATTTTGAGAAGGAGAAGTAATGGGCAACCACTGTGTTGCACTAAAAAAAGCAAGCATATGTCTGAATATGTAAAGACCACCCACTGTATAGCTGCTCCTCTACACATAAAATTGTAAACCATACAGAATTTAAAAAAAACAAAAAACGTTAACATGCATTGATAAGAACATCTTATTTGCATGCTTATCCAGAAAGACAAAAGATGAAACAACTGTCCATTGAGGTAAGTTTTCATCTGTATAAATGTGCACACAGTTTTACCTGTTGTGCACTTTGTATAGTGCAGCCAAACTGCTGTAAATGACAACTGTCATTTTACACATATGTATATTGTAAATCTCTAGCAAAGAAAGCTAATATATTCAAATTTTACCACATATCATAAAGCTTGATTGCATCTCCCATTTTGAAACATATTCAACTGTTATCATATGTTCAGCAGAAACTGTAGGAGTGTCATTTCTCATTCAGGTAGTCAACTTCCACTGTCAAGCTCAAATACAGAGCAGAAATGCAAAGCATAGGGCTGTTGGGACAAGTTACCACCCAGACTGTGATGAATAGGTGGAAGCCTTGGGCGGCTGCTGATTCAGGTTGAAAATCAGCACAAGGGAGAAGGCTTGAAGTATAGCTATAAAACACCGCTGCTTTCAAGGTCACCCCTGTACACTAAATAAATGAAAATGAATCAACAAGTTGCTACGCGCAGTGTGAAAAGATCAACATTTGGCATCCAAGGTCCAACCTATCAATTTGAATTCATGATAATAGACAGTTGGATTACAGTACGGAGATAACAGTTCACATTTTCATCATTCTTAACATGAGCAAATTCATTTTCTTTAAACATATGGACAACGATCAGGTGCATGATATATACACCCATTTAATAGTTTACCTATGTTTTGTAAACTGCCCAAGCCCAACCTGGTTCAAGGTTAATGAGAATTTCAGCTGTGGGCTGATAGGTTGACATGAAGCTCAGTCGACTGTGACTGGGATGAGTGATATACGAAGAACAGAAGTCAATATGTTAACGCTCAGAGTTAAAACTATACGCCTCAACGAGTCACTTGCAGCTGTCTATTGATTGAAGCAAAACATAAAGTCTGTTAAATAGAAACAGTTCTTATTTGTACAACACTGCTAATTGGAAGCTGAACATCAGAGGTGATTAATTGATATTTCATTTTACAGCTATGGCTTGGGCATTGATATTGATAAGAAAAAGAAAAAAAAAACTTTTCTATGTTATTTTTTTAATAAAGATTTTTTAAGAGGTTTTAGTACCATTATAGATGTTAGGAGACCCTTTCAAGGTTCTAATATGTATGTTATATTGGAAGTGACAGTCTCTAGGCAGTGAACCACACTGGTTGTTTAATTGGTATGTGAGTTGTACAGTCAATAGATGTCAGATGTGCAGCATACGCTCCACTTGAGTACTGTGATTCTTAACTAATGTCATGAACTTTCCAGTAGATAGGAGTAGTAGCAGATGACTCGACTTTAGTAACATTCTAAATGAAATGTTGCAAGTACTGGTTTCTTGTTGACATTTTAAATACAAAAATGTGGATATTGAGCTTGGAAGAAAAAAAAAAAAAAATAAGCCTAAATTAAATGAAAACAAAGTTGAATCTTGGGACGAAAGATGTTAGGGCAAATTAGAAAAAAAAAAAAAAAAAAAACCTTTTCCACTCCCTATCTTGATTCTGATTAAACAGTATCTAAACTCAAAAACTAATATTGAATATGATGCAACTTACTAGTCCTTGGGTGTGGTGGCTTTATTCATTTTTATTTCCTCAGATAAAGAACAATTTCTATAAGGCCGGCCATAGATGGAGCAAACTTCTTTCCTGTAACCACAGACAGTGTTGACAGGGGATTCCCTCCCTCCGAGCCATTGTGTTCTCACGCCAGGAGAACACAGTGATTATTGCTAGCAGCTATAACATTCGCTAGCGATAATTGCATGTAAAATCTGTCAGGCTGGTTGTACCCAAGTTGATAGATCGATAAACTTGAGCTCATTCAGCCTGCCCATACATGGTTCTAATCTCAGCTGGTTCCTGCTAAACCGGCAGGGATTTGAACCGTCTATGGCCAGCCTAAGTAAAGAAAATACCTGTTGCTTTTGCCAGAAATGTAGTCACTGTAGAAAACTATTGGTCTCATCAATCCACCATATAATGGACAAAAACCAAGACTGACATGTTTGAAGTCCAGCCCATCTACCAACCATGGCACCTTTCGTAGATACAACAGAAAAATTATTGTAGACATAAAGGGACAGAAAGTGTGTTGATTGCAGGATTGCCAGGTGAAAATAAAGGAAATTAAAAAAAAATTGCAGTCACCACATGCAAGGACTGGTAAACTGTCAATATATTACATTTTTATTTTTCTCAGCCATTAGCAAGTTAAACTATGTTGAGACCAGGGCAAAGGCCATAATGCCCATACCAGTATAGAGACATAAAGAAAATCTGTACTTACAATGCTCTGTATAAAATTACACTACAAAAATGGAATATTAGTGTGGCAAATAACATAAAATATCTTTAGTGTCACCCACAACAATATCATGATGTCATAGAATTTTTACAGGGGCTAAAGTGGGTTTAAAGTTACCATTTAAGCAAGCTGTTTTGTAAGGCATCCCCTTATGATAGCAACTTATTATTTCACAAGGACTACAACTGGTCAGATGTGCTTTATCAGGGCTAGGTAAACTCATGCAATACATTTTGCTTTAAATATAGAATTTAAAAAAAATTGATGTGTACCAGTATGGTTTAACTTTATTAAGTGAGCAAAACTGTTTTCAGTTTTCCAAATAAAAAGTTAAACCATACTGGTACACATCATTTTTTTATGACACCTAATAAACTACTCAATGCCAGTCAGGGTAGGACCCTGCTAGATCCTAGGAATGTGTTGGCATCATAGCACTGTCCACATTATCTGAGGAGAGAAGCAAGAATGTTCCTACAAGGTGCCCTGGGTCACTAGGAAGGGACAGAGTTCTGCCCCCAGCTACATCACCAACCTAGCCCCAAAATACCAACCAAGCCGCTCTCTTCGGTCATCCCAAGACCATCCCTAGCTCCCTTGTCACCTCCTCCCATGCTGGCCTCCAGAATTTCTCCAGAGCTTCTCCCATTCTTATTATTTATTTATTTATTTCAGGTACTTATATAGCGCCGTCAATTTACACAGCGCTTTACATATATATATATTATACATTCGCATCAGTCCCTATACCCTCAAGGAGCTTACAATCTAAGGTCCCTAACTCACATTCATACCTATACTAGGGCCAATTTAGACAGGATCCAATTAACCTACCAGCATGTCTTTGGAGTGTGGGAGGAAACCGGAGTACCCGGAGGAAACCCACACAGACACAGGGAGAACATGCAAACTCCAGGCAGGTAGTGTCGTGGTCGGGATTCGAACCAGCGACCCTTCTTACTGCTAGGCGAGAGTGCTACCCACTGCGCCACTGTGCCAGCCAATATTCTTTCGAACTCCCTACCCCAATCTGTCCGACTGTCCCCTAATCTATCCATCTTTTGGCGATCCCTGAAAACCCTTCTCTTCAAAGAAGCCTATCCTGCTTCTAACTAACACTGTTTTAATTCCTCCATCAGCTCATCCCCCCACAGATATTACCTTTTGTATCAATTGACCCTTCCTTTTTAGATTGTAAGCTCTAACGAGCAGGACCCTCTGATTCCTCTTGTACCAAATTGTAATGTAACTGTAATGTCTGCCCTCATGTTGTAAAGCGCTGTGCAAACTGTTGGCGCTATATAAAACCTGTATAGTAATAATATAATAATAATGCTGCTACTAGACTAATACACCTCACTAATTGATCTGTGTCTGCTGCTCCTCTCTGCCAATCCCTTCACTGGCTTCCCCTACCCCACTGTGTAAAATTCAAAATGCTAAACATAGCATACAAGGCCATTCACAACATCGCCCCCATCTACTTCACCAACCTCATCTGCAGATATCGCCCAAATCACCCCCTCCGCTCCTCCCAGGACCTCCTGCTCTCTAGCTCCCTTATTACCACCTCCTATGCTCGCCATCAGGACTTCTCCAGAGCCTCTCCCATCCTCTGGAATTCCCTGCCCCAGTATGTCCGATCAGCCCCTACCCTGTCCACCTTTAGGAGATCCCTGAAAACTAATTTATTCAGGGAAGCCTATCCCACACCCACCTAACAACTGTCCCAGAGCCACCCCCATCAAATCATTCTTTGCAACTATTACCTTTTGTACCACCACCCCCTCTCTTTAGAATGTAAGCTCTACGAGCAGGGCCCTCCTGTACCTTTTGTATTGTACTGTAATTGTGTTGTCCCCCTTATACATTGTAAAGCGCTGCATAAACCGTTGGTGCTATATAAATCTTGTATAATAATAATAATGTGAGGTTCTTTGTGTCTGCCTGTACCTGCTACACATAAAGTATATCATTGCATATTCAAACTTAACTCATTTGTATTGGTTGATAGTCTTTTTATTTCAATGGATATGGATAAGTGTCATTTGTCTACTAATGTTCAGTGTACTTTCAATTGATATTTTCATAGATAATGATCACGTTGCTGGAATATTTCTCCTGTGTGTACAGGGCCATAACAGTATCTATTTTCATTTTCAGATATTAATCTTCCTTTTCTATCAAGCACTTTGCTTCTTTCCATGTTGATATTTTTCCATTAAAGCACTGTTACTTGTTCTCTGTCTAGTTCATCTTTAAAGGTTAATTTGTTTAGCCAGTATTCTTTTTAATATTCTGTTCCCTGAATTAATCTCTAATGTGACATCTTTATATGTTAGCTAAATCAGTTGCATTATTTTATTATTAGCTGGCAGCTGATTTAATTATCCGCTAAGCATCCTTTTTTAATTTTTAAGCCAAGCAAATGTATTCTCCTCTGTAGCGTTTTTAAGCACTAACTCCTAATATTGAAGCTTCCCTAGAGAACCTTTAAGTCACAGTCAGCCAATAAATAGCATCAGCTTTGCAGAGCCTCAGGTATTGACAGATGCTCCAAATTGGATCCTACACATTCAGTACCTGCCGTACATAGCTGATGATTACTCAGGTCAGAGTGTTATTTATTGGTAGTTCTTTTGCGTAAAAAAAAAAAAGAAAAGCATATATATATATATATATATATATATATATATATATATATATATATATACATATAGTATATCACAGACTAAATTTCATATGTGCATGCTTAGTTTTGGGAGGAGAGTGAGTTATTTTTATATAATACATTTTAAAATGTGTGGATCAGATCTAAACAGTTATTGTTGCTGCCAATCTACACTGTGCCAATATTGCAAAAAGTAATGGCACATCTATACAACAATATTTTTAGACAAACATAGTTGTCAATATTCTGACCATCCAGCATTTTTGTATCACATGCGCTTTTCTCTAGTATGGTTAGAATAGCTATCTCAGCACATAGCTTTCTCTGGTGACTTCAACAAGCACAACTTAGCCCTTTCTACCCCCTGTGCTATTGTGAGACAGATCGATAGCAGATGTACAGCCCCTTGTGTATAGTGGCCTGACAAAAGCAATAATCCTCTGACCTATTACTGTAGGTAATTGACCTTAGGAGCATTGCTCATCAGTCTACATCCCAGACATTAAGATTAGTGACACTGCAAGAAAGAGAACACTCAGCTTTGGTGCAGTATTTCATATTTTATATAATCTTTTATGTGTGGAAAATATTTCTGCAGTTCATATTATTTCTGAAAAATCTCAAGACATTAAAGTAGTGGCTGGCACAGTCAGCTGGATAACAAGTTGACATTTGTTGGTTCAGTGGAAAGGTTGATCATAAAGAGTGCATGCTTTGCTTCCTATTACCCAGATCTAAGAGTGGATGTAGTGGAGGAGCTGTATGGGTCACAGAGGTTGCAGTCAATACAAGTTCTCAAAGGCTAGAAAGGATTGGAGGCTGGAACTAAGTAGCCTGAAATGATAGCTGACACTGCTGGCCTATGTAAGATGTTTTGTGGCCATCAATGTTTTACAAGTACTGCTCCCACATGGGTCTTCAAAGTACCAAGCACCAGTAAAATATTTTCTGTGACTAGCTAACTCTGTGTGTACAGAGATGCTGGTGGCATTTGCATGGCATCATCGTGGTAAGTGTGACATAATGGCATCATCCCAGGTGATTTCTTGTAAAGTGTTGAAGGAATGTTCCAAAGGGACCCTAGAGCATTCTTATACTTTAGCAATTCTGTGGGAAAGATTGGCCAGCTTTATTCACAGCAAGGCAGTGCAAATGGACACGTAGGACGGACTATAGAACAGATTTACTATGCATTTTTAGCTTGATTCATACACTTACCAACCTACTGCTAAAAAGAGTATCAATATAAAGCATTCCTATGGCCATTTGAATGTGTTCTCAGAGCCTAACACAAAACTAACACAGTTGTTGAGCAGAGTAGCTGACACAGAGGTCACAAATGGGCACTAATCCCTTAATAACCCTTTACTTGATGTATTCTGGTTTGTAATAAATTTGGGTCTAATTTCTTTCGGCCAAATGTCTAGTGACCCTTGTACCTTAGATATTATGAAGCAGCTTAGCACTGGGCCCTTGCACATCAACAGTGTAAATTTGAAGACTTTCAGTTTCTGCCCAGTGGTTAGTCATCATGCAAGTAGCCTGCTAAATTAGAAGCAAAGGGGTAATTTAGATTAATGACATAACAGCAGAAAAAAACATCAATACAACTGTATTTATGTAATGGTTTATAACATTATGGGAGATACATTTTGTTGTATAGCTTCAGTTTTTTGTTTTATACAATACATTTGGATAATATGCTTTAAATAAATGAAAATCCTGTGTTTGTATTGAGGCTAAAGAATCACAACAATAATTAGAACCCTACAGTTGGCAAGCAGAGATAGAATGTTTGAGGTAAAGGCATCAATATCTTATCTGAAAGATGTACTATTCCACTGAGTATTGTTTAATCAAGCAAAGCTCTGCTTTAACAGATGGGTCCTAAAAACCTTAGTGATCTAACGGGAACTTTTGAAAAAAATTACTTATACAGAATATGAATTGGCATGTCATTCCAAAGCAGAAATATTTGTGATTATGATTCAAAGCTCAGCCATGAAAAAAGCAGAAACCTGTATGAAGATGGATCTTTTAATTTAGACATGTTGTGAGTTTAAAATGACTAACATTGTAAGATGTCTTTTTTTAAATTAGTCACTTTAGAAAGAGAAAATAAATACTTAATTTACAGTAGGCTGGTAATGATTTACTGGGAGGACAGGTCATATTCAAAAAAATAAATAAATATAACCGGTCTTAAAATGTAATCTTTAAATTAAACACCATTAAATTATAAGCAGCAGAATAGGTGCATGTTCATTATAAACATTAAAAGGGTAGTTACGTTGCTTCTCATGACTGACTGTTCAGAAGCTTGTAACTGTAAAATCATGACATTTAGCCACAGTTTCCAAGACAAATTTTCATTGGAAGCAACTGCACAGCTAACTAGAATGCAGGCCATAGTAGAGGAGGGAGAAGAAAACAATCTGAAGTTTTGATGCATAAAAGAAAACATTCCTCTAGGGTGCTTCATATTTGCTCATCATTTTTTTTATTTTCATTTGAGTACATACAGTCCAAAAATCAACAGTAGTTCCATCACATACACAATCTAACAGCCATAAAGAATATTACATATTTGTAGCAGCCACCATCCTCATAGAGTTCACAACTTAAATCTATGATTCGCCTCACGATGCCACAGAAGTGTAAGTGACTTTGCCTCCTACTCCTGTTCCAACTCCTATACATCAAGGTGTCTACATTATCCCACATTCATTCCCAGAATTCTGTCCATAATCAGGTCCTCCGGGGCAAGCCCCGGTATCTCCAAACACAGACCCCATAGTTTCTCAAATTTTCTAGTACACCCCCTATGCTGGTAAATAACTTGTTCCATTCTCATTGTATTTTCCATTGCAGTAATCCATTCTTTGACTGTGGGAGGGGATTCAGATTTCCAATATAACATTATCAGTTTACGGGCCAGGAAGAGGGTCCTCGCAAGGGCTTCTCTGGTGTGATGTTCCCACTCAAACTCCTCCATAAGATTCAGTAGACAGTGTTTGGAACACTGTGTTCAGGGTATCAGTCACCCCCCTCCAGTATACGTGTAGCTTGGGACAGCGCCACAACATATGCATCAGGTCCCATTGATCCCGCTTGCATCTACTGCATGTTGGTGTGGGGAGAAGTCCCATACTGTGTAACCTACGAGGTGTGTAGTAAACTCTCAGGGGAGTGTATAGTTTGTGTCAGCCGTTGAGTCACATTTAAGGTGCAAATGGTCACTGCCTATAGGGCTTCCTCCCACTGGTCCTCGTCTAATGGGCCCATGTCCGCTTCCCACATTCATTTTTACTTTCAAGGGATGTTTTGTAAAATAACAGTGAAGCAGCATGCTATAGCTCTGGTATATAAACCCCTTTGAAGTCTCTGCTGCCTTAAGCTGAGATAAGAGGGGTACTGAGGCCATATTCCATTCAGAGGCACTAGTCTGGGCTTTAAAGGCATGTCTAAGTTGCATGTAATAGAAATGCATAAATATTGGTAGTTTATACATCTCCTGCAATGTTTCAAAAGGCGGTAGTTCACCATTATGGATGATTGGTCTCAGATATATAATACCAATTTTTTCCACCTATCTGCATGCTGCAGTTTGGCCAGTTCGGGGTAAGACTCATGAGACCAAATGGGACTAAACTCAGTGATGTCTGTCGCTCCTTGAAGATATCTAGATTTGTTCCATATTTTCTGTATTAAATTATACATAGGGAAACTTTTTAGGGGTTTCCAAATGCTAATGCCTCAAGGGCTGGTTGGAATAGAGTTTCCACCCACCGTATAAAGCATGATGCTCTCGGAGGCACTGGGGGTCCTGTCGGTCTGTTCTCCCTCTGCGACCATGGTACCTATCAGGTGTTGCAGTTGTGACGCTATATAGTACAGCCATGGGTTTGGTAATGCGAGACTTCATCATCCTTAGGACGTTGTAGGTGCTCCAATTTCATTCTAGGGGGCCGATTTTTCCAAATCAGCGTGAGGAATAAAGAGTTTACTATTCTAAAAGTCTTTAGTGGGACCACCTCAGGAGAGTTGTGAAGCATGTATAACAGTTGGGGCATAAGAATCATTTTAAAAGGATTCACTTCACCCGCAACTGACATACATAAAGCGTTCCATGTTTTTACGCATGCTCGGAATCTGAGCAGGAGGGGAGAGATGTTGAGTTGACTGTATTCCCTAATTCGCGGGGTCACCCATATCCCCAGATATTTAAAGGAGGTAGCTACTGGGATGTCCCCCACTAAATCCCCCATTGCATTTGTTCCTCGTCTATTGGCATCAATGCGGACTTGGTCCAGTTAATTTTTAGGTCAGAGAATTTCCCAAAACGAACAATGGTATCCATCAATTCCTTCAGGGATTGTTTTGTATTACCCAGCAGAATCATTGTATCATCTGCATAGAGCATCACTTTCTACTGCCAATCTCTATAGCAGAAGCCAGTGATACTTATGTTGTTCCTAATCTGAATTGCCAATGGTTCTATCACCAGGGCAAACGACAAGGGTAATAAAGGACACCCTGTCTGGTGCCACGTCCCAGAGCAAAGGGCAGTGACAATCTACCTCCCTCTCTTATAGCTGCCTGGGGCGGTAATACAGTAAGCGCACGCCAGAGATATACACTTCTCAGAAGCCAAAACGTCTCAACACCTCCCAAAGGTATGGCCACTCTACACTGTCAAAGGCTTTCATGGCATCTAGGGACAGCAGAGCTCTGTGACCAACATTATCAGCTTGGGATTGCATAATGAGAAAAAGCCTTTCTCAAGTTTACTGCTGTGGATTTATTGGGCATAAATCCCGCCTGGTCCGGATGTATAACTGACGTAATGACCTTGTTTAGCCTATAGGGTCAGCACTTTAGCTAATATCTTAATATCCGATTGTAAAAGTGATATTGGCCTATATGAGGCCGGGTCTACTGGGTCCTTTCCTGGTTTTAAGATCAACACAAGGTTGGTCTTAGATATAGAGGGCGGCAGGGCGTCTTGTTCCCTGGCTGCATTGAACACCCCTAGTAGTCTGGGTAACAGTAATTCCGGGTAATGTTTGTAAATCTCTATAGGGAGACCATCTCTCCCCGGAGTTTTACAATTGGGAAAGGCTGCAACCACTGCCTGCAGTTCCTCCACAGTAAACAGGGAGTCAAGTTCACCACTTTGAGACACAGCGAGACACGGAAATGTTATCTCAAAGAGGTAGGTTGTCAGTTCCTTAGGACCGTACTCCGAGGTCGGAGCGTCTCATAGTATTCCGCTAGTGCCTGTAGTATCAGATCTGGGGAGTGGACAAGTCGCCCGCTATTGTTTTGTATTGTTCCAATAACCAGGGATCTCTGTTCTGAGCTGGCAAACCTAGCTAGGAGACAGCCCGCTGTCTCCCCCTCCTCAAAAAATGCTGTTTTTGTGAAAAACCTCTTTTTTTCCACCGACGAGGCCAGCAGGTGCTCGTACGCAGATTGACCTGACAGCCAGGCCTCCTTGGCAGAGTCAGTGGGGTCCTGTACATACTTCTGCTCAAGCAAGTACACTTGTGATTCTAATTCACCTCTCAAGCCCTCAGAATGCTTCTTTACTCTAGTAGTCTCGGCAATAAGTAGCCCTGTAAGGTAGGCCTTAAATGCCTCCCACTCAATAAGGGTAGATTCTGGGCAGGTTGGACAGTAAAAAACTCTCGGATGCTCTGCTCTAGTTCCTCTGAAGAGGTAAATAACTTGAGCCAAAAGGCGTTGAATTTCCAAGGGGCCTTTGGTAGTGTGGACAAGGGTGCCACAGTAAGGCATATCTCCATACATGAATGGTCTGACACGCATCTAGGTTTATAAGAAATTTCTGAAACCCAGGGGAGGATAGCTGAGTTGCCCACTGCTAAGTCTATCCTTGAAAGGGATCCATGTGACTTCGCAAAGCAGGAGAACTGTTTCAGTGCAGGGTTTTAAAGTCTCCATAGATCTATCCATCCCAGTCTCTGTGGTATTCTTGCCTGGTGGTCTCCCTGTGGGAAGCGAGCAGCCCCGGGCATAGATGCTTGTCTAGTTTGGGGTCCAGCCAACAGTTGAAGTCCCCCACGAGTAGCAGTGGGAGGTCTGGCCTTCCCTCTAGAAATTCCATAAAAAGCCGAAGTACCCTAGCATCAAATGGGGGTTCATGCCCCTAATGTTCCAGAGATCAACGGAATACCCGCCATTTAAGAGCATAGTTAGTGTCTAGGTAGGGCACGTGGTCGTCATCGTGAGACAATAGCCAGCAAGGGCAAATTGGTAAGTGTGGTGGCAAGGTACTGTAACATTAGTTTGGCTAGTAGTCAGGTTTTCATCTTTGGACTGTAGGGTAGTCTGTAGTGTGTATAACAACAAGGCACAATGGTGCCAACAACCATCATTACACTGGCGTCAAGGTATCGACTTTCGGATCTAATAGCACCAACATAGCCTAACAGTAGGCGGACGGGTTGTTGTCTCATAGCAAAAAACAGCAAGTAGTGTAGTCACAGTTGATTTCCTAGTACTTGTAAACATGTATTGTCCCCCGGCAAAAAAAAAAAACTGAAAATAAAAGGCAAATGGGAGAGAAGCACAAGGAAAAAAAAATATAAGAATGGCATCTTGTTGAGCAGAGGAGCCTGGTACTTGGTCATGTTCCTCTGGTCTTAACCCAGGGATATCTGCTGGATCAGTCCCCATCTGCTCCAGTTTGGTGGTGGCGCAGGGCCTGTTCGTTATGTTCCAGCCACGCAGTCGCTACTCTAGCCGAATCAAAAAACTGAGCATGCCCTTCGGCCATTACATGGAGTTTAGCTGGGTAGAGCATGGCGTATGGTAACTGCAGGGGACCGTAGGCGTTTTGTTAGGTACCTGGTAGATGAGCCCGACTGGTGGAAGGAGACCTCTCTTAAGCGCTGGTTCAGGAGCCACTGGAGTGGGAACAGTGGTCTCCTGAGCACAGTGGGTAGGAGTGTCTGATGCGATTCCTGGCGACAACCAACACAGGAGCTGAGGAGACTTCTCCGGAATGACTGTATCGCGGATGCAGGCAAGCAGAAGCAGATCCGTTAGCAGACAGGTGGATGGTATGCAGCAGCAGAACCTGGATCTTGGAGGAGCAAGTGGTGACAGGGTCACAGGGCACAAGCAAAGCAGCGTCAGACAGTCCGAGTTGGCAGGAGATCAGGCAGGTATAAGGCAGAAGGGATGATCACAGAATAGTCAGGCAGGCAGGTATTCGGTAACAGGTAGCAGGATATCAACAAGGTCAGGCAAGCCGGGTCGGGTTGGAGATAGCAGAGTAGTCAGACGGAGCCGGGTCAATAGTAATAATAACAACAAGCAGGATACAGGTTTTCAGGTGCAGAGCTGAAGACGAACAGCACCTAATGGGAGTAACTGACACCCTTTTAAAGGGGCTTTGGCGCCAAGCAGCGCTAGCACGAACGGGCGCGCGCGCGCACCCGCGAATGCGCGAATGCGCGCGCGCGGGAGCGCGCCAGCGCCCCCCAGTGGGGGATTCAGCCCAGCTACTCTAGAAATGCTCCTTGTGCACCTACGTGCACGCAAGTTAGCCAGATTGCCACCGACATGTCCCTGACATTGCCCCCTCCCAACGGGCAGCCTCCGGATGCCCAGATAACTCTTCTTCTCAGGATGGGCAGCAAAATAAGCATGGATTAAACATTTAGCGTGAACATTGCTATTAGGTTCCCAAGAATTATTCTCCGGACCGTACCCCTTCCATTTGATCAGAAACTGTACCTGTCCCAATCTCTTTCTACAATCGAGGATGGCCTCCACCTCGTATTCCTCGTTTCCGTCCACCAAGACAGGTTCGGGGACCCTGGTGCCCCTATTAGGGAAGGGATCGGTTACAGCAGGCTTCAATAATGAGACATGGAAGACAGGATGGATTTTAAGTGAATCAGGTAAACATAGTTCAAAAGACACCTCATTAATCTTCTTTTTCACCGGAAAGGGCCCAATAAACTTAGGAGCAAGCTTTTTGGAAGGACAAGCTAGTTTGATATTACTGGTAGACAGCCATACCTTATCACCAATTTGCAGCTTTAGATCTCCTCTTCTTTTTTGATCGAAGATCCTTTTACTGTCTGCTTGTGCCTTGGATACCGCTTCCTGTAGCATCCGGTTGTTGCGACTGAGGAACTGTACTGTGTCCTGGACTGCTGGAACTGGAGATTCTGGAAGACAATCTGGCAAGAAAGATACGTGAAAACCATAATTGGCAAAAAACGGGGACTGACCCGTGGCAGAATGGCTAGCATTATTATAAGCAAACTCCGCTAAAGGCAGTAGGGACACCCAATCGTCTTGCACAAATGAGGTAAAACACCTAATATATTGCTCTAGCGTTTGATTTGTCCGTTCCGTTTGCCCATTAGTTTGGGGGTGATACGCTGAAGACAGGGCTAATTCAATTTTCAGTATTTCACATAGAGCTTTCCAGAAACGTGAGGTAAACTGTACCCCCCTATCAGATACTATATTTGCAGGTACTCCGTGCAGCCTGACGATCTCTTTTATGAACACCCGAGCCGTTTCTACAGCAGAGGGTGTCCCCTTTAAGGGCAAGAAGTGAGCCATTTTAGACAGACGATCGACGACCACAAAGATCGCCGAACATCCTTCTGAGCATGGTAATTCTACAATAAAGTCCATGGCTATCATCCTCCAGGGCCTATCTGGTACGGGCAACGGCCTCAATAGTCCCCAAGCTCGGTTCCTGGAGGTTTTATTTTGAATGCAAACAGAACAAGAGCTGACGTACTTCCTGCAAAAATCCTTCATGTTGGGCCACCAGAACGTGCGTTGCACGAGTTCAAGGGTCTTACGAACCCCAAAATGTCCCGCAAGTGGGTGATCATGCAACAAAGTCAGCACTTTGACTCGGACATCTTCTGGCACGAATATCTGACTTCCTTTCCATAGCAACCCATCTCGGGAAGTTAAAGCGAGTCCCTGAAGATTTGAAGATTCTGGTGATGCTTCTCTGATCAGGGACAGGATGTCCGTCTGGAGGAGTAAAAAACTGTTTGCTGGCAGGATAGTGTCAGGTACAGAAGGTTCCTTGGGGTGATCAAACATGCGCGAAAGCGCGTCTGGTTTTACGTTCTTGGTTCCTGGCCGGTAGGTGATATGAAAGCAGAAACGTGTGAAAAATAGGGCCCATCGGGCTTGACGAGGTTTCAGTCTCTTAGCGGATCTTAAATACTCGAGGTTCTTGTGATCGGTATATATTAAAACCGGATGGACTGCACCCTCTAGCAGATACCTCCACTCTTCTAGTGCCGCCTTGATGGCCAGTAATTCTCGGTCACCCACATCGTAATTTCGCTCAGCCGGCGAGAGTTTCCTGGAGAAAAACCCCACAGGATGCATGAGATCCTTATTACCTCGTCGCTGAGAGATGACTGCACCCACGGCCACTTCAGAAGCATCCACCTCTAGAATAAAAGGTAGGGACGGGTCAGGATGGCTGAGAATTGGGGCTGAAGTGAAACGCCTTTTCAATTCTTCAAAGGCCTCCTGGGCCTCTGGGCTCCAATGAAAACGGCAGTTCTGCTTGGTTAGTTGCGTGATGGGTGAAATGATGGCAGAGAATCCTTTAATAAATTTTCTATAGAAATTTGCGAATCCGATGAAACGCTGCACGCCCTTCTTGTCCAAAGGAGCAGGCCAATCTAGCACAGCGGACACTTTTTGAGGATCCATCTTAATGCCGGTAGGGGAGATCACTAACCCCAAAAACTGGATGTTACTTTGTTCGAATTCGCATTTTTCTGCTTTGGCGTACAGTCCATGTAAGCGAAGACGGCCCAGGACCTTGCGAACATGTTCCCGATGTTGTTCAAGGGAATTAGAAAAAATTAAGATGTCATCCAAGTAAACTATCACAAAGATGTCCAGGAAATCTCTGAATACATCATTGACCAGATGCTGAAAAGTTGCAGGAGCATTGCACAGGCCAAAGGGCATGACCAAGTACTCATAATGCCCGAAACGGGTCCGGAAAGCCGTCTTCCATTCATCTCCGGCCCGAATGCGAACCAGGTTGTAGGCCCCTCTTAGATCCAGTTTAGTGAAGATAATGGCAGATCTCAATTTCTGAAATAGTTCAGGTATCAGGGGCAGCGGGTAGCGGTTCTTAACTGTGATCTTATTTAAGTCCCGATAGTCCACACATGGACGAAGAGTTTGATCTTTTTTAGAAACAAAGAATATTCCGGCCCCAGCTGGGGAGGTAGAGGGTCGAATAAAGCCCTTTTCGAGGTTTTCATCAACATATAGTTTAAGTGCCTCTTGTTCCTTTTCAGATAGTGGAAAGATGCGCCCGAAGGGAATCTCGGCCCCAGGGAGCAGCTCAATTGGGCAATCATACGGGCGGTGGGGTGGTAGGGAATCCGCTCCCTTCTTGCTGAAGACATCCGCAAATTCATGGTAAACCTCTGGTATGGCTTGGAGATGGTCTGGATCCGCATCCATGCAAAGTAAGGTGGCAGCTGGTTTGGGAATTTCAGGAAGGCAATGTTTCTGACAATAGGATGACAAAAACTTGATTTCACCGGTAGACCAATTAACGTGAGGGTTATGGGCCTGGAGCCAGGGCATGCCCAAAATGATCGGGAACAGAGGAGAGGAGATGACGTCCAGGAACAGGATTTCTTTATGCTGAGATGAACAGGTGGCAGACAATGGGAGGGTCTCCTGAGAAACTTGTCCTGATTTTATGTGAGACCCATCGGCCAAGAAAACTGAAAGTTTGTGTGTTTTGTTTTTCAAAGGGAGATTTTGTTGAGCAGCAAAGGCAGAGTCAATAAAGCAGCTGCAAGCCCCAGAATCAATGATGGCGTTGATCCGGATTGTTCTTCCCTGGAGCTGTAACGAGAGGGGGAGAGCAAGTTGAGTGGCATTGGCGGTTAATGCAGAAAGACTGGCTGAAGTATAGGAAACACACTTACGGAACTTGACCGGACAGTTGTTTACATAGTGGCCTGATCCACCGCAGTAAAGGCAGAGGTTTAGCTGGCGTCTGCGTGCCCGCTCTTCTGGGGATAAAGTAGAACGCAGTAGTCCCAACTGCATTGGTTCAGGGACGTCAAATGTTGAAGTGGCCGGGTTAGAGCTGGTTGACGGTAGATATCGGGAAGCGGGCATTGGAACCTTTGCAGTCATCCACATGGGGCGTGTTTGCTGGGAGGATCGTTCAGACCGACGTTCACGAAGGCGTCGGTCGATCTGGATTGTTAAAGCAATAAGTTCTTCAAGGGTATTTGGCATTCCTACCCGTGCAAGCTCATCCTTGAGATTCTCTGATAACCCCATGCGAAATTGATGGCGTAGTGCTGCATTGTTCCATTGTGTGTCCGCGCTCCAGCGTCGAAAGTCCATGACATAGTCCTCGGCCGGTCTACGGCCTTGCTGGAGCGCGAACAAAGCTGACTCAGCAGTGGTGGTCCGCTGAGGATCCTCATACAACTGAGCCATGGCCTCCAAGAAGGAGGGCAAAGTCTGGACCTGTACCGAGTTAGATTCCAGCAGGCGGTGAGCCCAGGTCTGCGGCTCTCCTTGCAGTAGGGATATCACAAATCCTACTTTGGTAGCCTCCAAAGAAAAAGTCCGTGGTTGTAGAGCAAAGTATAACTGGCAGGCACTGCGGAAGGCCACGAATTTTGTGCGATCTCCGGAGAACCTCTCAGGGACGGGAACTTTTGGTTCGGGTGGAAGCATGACCACAGAGGGAGGTGCAGCAGCTTGTACTGGGGCTGCTGCTGAGGCAGGGGATGCGCCTCCTGGCCCACTAAGGTTCAGGACTTGACCTTCCAGTCTATTATAACTATCTTGCAGAGTCTTTACGGCTTGTGTGAGTGCCGCTAAATGCGTGCAGATCTCCTGGATAGGAGAGGCCTCTCCCGCGGGCTCAGACATGGCTGTTCGTACTGTTAGGTACCTGGTAGATGAGCCCGACTGGTGGAAGGAGACCTCTCTTAAGCGCTGGTTCAGGAGCCACTGGAGTGGGAACAGTGGTCTCCTGAGCACAGTGGGTAGGAGTGTCTGATGCGATTCCTGGCGACAACCAACACAGGAGCTGAGGAGACTTCTCCGGAATGACTGTATCGCGGATGCAGGCAAGCAGAAGCGGATCCGTTAGCAGACAGGTGGATGGTATGCAGCAGCAGAACCTGGATCTTGGAGGAGCAAGTGGTGACAGGGTCACAGGGCACAAGCAAAGCAGCGTCAGACAGTCCGAGTTGGCAGGAGATCAGGCAGGTATAAGGCAGAAGGGATGATCACAGAATAGTCAGGCAGGCAGGTATTCGGTAACAGGTAGCAGGATATCAACAAGGTCAGGCAAGCCGGGTCGGGTTGGAGATAGCAGAGTAGTCAGACGGAGCCGGGTCAATAGTATTAATAACAACAAGCAGGATACAGGTTTTCAGGTGCAGAGCTGAAGACGAACAGCACCTAATGGGAGTAACTGACACCCTTTTAAAGGGGCTTTGGCGCCAAACAGCGCTAGCGCGAACGGGCGCGCGCGCGCACCCGCGAATGCGCGAACGCGCGCGCGCGGGAGCGCGCCAGCGCCCCCCAGTGGGGGATTCAGCCCAGCTACTCTAGAAATGCTCCTTGTGCACCTACGTGCACGCAAGTTAGCCAGATTGCCACCGACATGTCCCTGACACGTTTCTTCACATCCCCAAATTTGGCTCGGTTTCTCTGCACCTCAGCAGAAAAGTCTGGGTAGAATGACACTCTGACTCCATTGTACTGAATATTAGCCTGCCTCTACTGAAATCCCAGTAGAGCTTAGTGGAGCTTAGTGGACAGCAGAAATTAGGTAAAAGGTTATTTTGCAAAAATGTTTTAATTTGCCTAAATATTTTAACCACTTACACTGTGCACAGTGGCCGGTGCACAATGGCCAGTGGTTGCATTTTAACCACTGTATTAAAACAGTAGGTATGCATGTGCACACCCATAAACAAAAGGAGGAGGGCAGATTTATTGAACGAATCCATTAATTCATGTCTGTAGGCACAATCATAGCCACAGGTATAGAGCCAATTAGAGTGTCACTGTACCATGTTATCACTTTGACCAAACATAGAGATCACAAGTGTAAACATGGGCTGCAGTGAGCAGCCAGCTCTCCCATTCATGTCACGCACAATGTCCCTAGATAATCACAATACCCCTATCTAATTACAGTATCCCTTAATCTCAGAGTCCCTACCTAGTCACAGTGCCCCTAGCTAATCAGAGTACCCCTGCATCATGACAGTGCCCCTACCACGCCTTGCTCTTTCCTCCGGTTAAGTGCACACCATAGTAAGCTGCTTGCATGTAAAATGTTTTTTACCTTGAAGTAGAGAATTCATTAGTGTAAAAAAAAAAACTTTTACCTTTACAAACACTTTAATGTTTATCTTTTCACCTTGGGGTACTAAATGTGGTCATTTTTCGGGTATTTCTACTCTCCTGGCACTTCCGGGCCTCAGAAAATTTGATAGGTACTCAAGAAATTAATTGTATAATTTATGCCTCCTAAAAGCCTGAAGGTACTCCTTAGATTTTGGACCCTGCTATGCGACTAGGCAGGGATAAAGTCCCACACATGTGGACCTCAGTCAGCTGCAGATCCCTTAAACTCCCACAGTGCCTCCCAACCTCCCATAGTGGCCTGGCAGAACTCAACTGCACTTGCACAATCCAGTTTTACCAGGTGGAAGTTCAGGCCTTATCTGATGCCATTTATGGGTAGCTCTTTGAAGTGCAGACAGTATCTATTCTTTTTTCATTTTTTTTTCTTTTAGTGGGCCTGTTGGTGTTTTGTTTGTTGTGTTGTTCATCCCCCTTATATGGACTGCTTTTGGACAGCCCATATTTTAGTGGAAACACAAATGTAAATTACTTTTTTTTATCTTTATATGGAATTCTTTGGTGTGTATAAAAGAGATTTTTTCACACTGTTATTGGTTATTGTGGTCGCATAGATTTTTAACACCTTTTAGCTTGGTTTTTGCAGAGCATTTTTTAATTCATTGTCATTTGACATGTGTGTGAGAAATTTATAATAGTATTTTAGTAATGGGTATTTGTGTATAATGTTGGTTATTTTGGTTAGCCAGGGGGATAATTTAACCTAGCTACTTTGACCAATTAAATAGGGGTCAAGAAGGATAGTGCAGGGTTATTCTGTGTACATACTGATTCATAGCTGTAGCTTGTCTCACCTGTGAACACATTCCCAAGAAAAGCAATGACAATTGGAATACAGAGAGAGGGGTGATATGTCAGCCTCTTCATTCCTCTTGCTGTTGCTTGTCTTGGGAAAGTATTGACAATTGAGATCAGGGGGGAGATTTACTAAAACTGGTGCACTCAGAATCGAGTGCATCTGTGCAAAGTAGCCAATCAACTTCTAATTTCAGCTTGTTCAATTAATACTTGACAATAAAACCTAAAAGCTGATTGGTTGCTATGTACAGCTGCACCATATTCTGTGTGCTCAGGTTTTAGTAAATCTCCCCCAAGGTGTAGCTATGACTCCTACATAGCTTTTGTTGGATCAGCCATGGCAGAAGGGGAGAGGGGAAGAAGGGTTATAAAGCATTTAGAAGCATGGGACAAAGTAGTACATGTACTTTATTCCATAGGGGTCAGGACTGTAAAATAAAAAAATCTGATGATAGATCTTCTTTAACCAGTTGCCGATCACCCTATAGCACATTTACTGCTACAGGGTGGCTGCACAGCACAGGATCATGTATATATACATGATCCTGCATTTCCCAGTATCGGGTGCGAGTGCACCCCACTAGAGGCTCGCTCCGCTATAATTCTACACAGCGTGCCAAGGACCCGATGTCCGCTGGCACCAGCTGATCGTTCAGAACATAGACAGAACGGCGATCTGCCTAGGTATACAAGGCAGATCACCATTCTGTCAATAGGGAAGGTATGTATCCTGTGTTCCTGCAAAGCAGAATACTGAACAAGGAATACTCGCCACTCCAGGTGAGACAAGGAAGCCTAATGGACCTGGTGGGTGCCCGCCCCGGTTTGCCTCCGTTGTGAGTAGAAATAGAAGAAATGGTTGCACACCACAACTGATCCAAGATCCTTTATTGGACAACCAAGATGACACTATAGAACAAAGATTGCATTACTTGTTCCAATAAAGGATCTTGGATCAGTTGTGGTGTGCAGTCATTTCTTCTATTTTCCTGCGAAGCAGAGACACGGAGCTATGCCTTCCCATTAGTACAAGCACCTCCCCCACTACAGTAGAACACCAGCTAGGCACACAGTTAACCCTTTGATCACCCCTGATGTTAAGCCCTTCCCAGCCAGTGTCATTAGTACAGTGACAGTGAATATTTTTAGCACTGATCACTGTATTAGTGCCACTGGTCCCCAAAAATGTGTCAAAAGTGTCAGTGTCCAATTTCTCTGCCACAATATTGAAGTCCTGCTATAAGTTGCTGATCGCCGCCATTACTAGTAAAAAAATAAAAATAAATAAAAATTCCATAAATGTATCCAATGAGTACTGTCTGTGATACATTTTTTATTTGCACTAACATACAATTTTTCAGGAAAGCTTTCAGGGTATGTCCCCTTCTTCACCTCAAGCATAAATATATCCCATAGTTTGTAAACACTATGTTACCCGTTTACTATATTTGAGATTTAATATCTCTCAGATATGATATGGGTTAAATGAGAGTTCTTTGACCATGAGTGAAAGCTTTAACACAATAACAAAAATGTATTGGTATATAGTAAAGTAGGCCTAGACTAATACACAGCAATCTATCTAATTGTACAGGAAAAGGGTAGAAATCATGGCTTATATGAAGGAATACCGAGTATATGCCTTAAAACATTAATCTACAAACAGTAGGAAAGAAAATACATAAGACCAACATATTTACTGTAGATACAATTACAAGGGAGATTTCCCATATTTACCATTCCCATACAGGTTCCATTCACGTGACTGATCTGCCACAGAGTATGTGTTTCCCTCCTATCTAGTCTGTGCATATCATTACAGGCTGATGCCTCATTGGTTGGCATGGCATGGCTCTGATTGGTGGGCTTTCTTATTCCTAATTCGGGATTGGCTACATCTCCAATCCCTATACTTTGCATAAGTCAGCCCCCTTTAATGTAAATCTTTGGCACCGACTATTTTGAGTGGGAGACTTAACTTGTAGGTACATGACCTTCAGGAAAGTTAAGTATTGATGACGGTTGACCCTTGGTGTATATCTAAACATGGGGTCCTTTGAAGTGAGTATGTGGAGAACAATGAGGTTTGGATCCCATTGTTTGTATACACAAGCTTATGCACCAAATTGTTTGTCTAACAGACACTTCTGTGAAGCAATGTTGCACGCCCTCCATAGATACAAGCAAAATGAAATATATTCATTATTACAATATTTTACAGCTATTAATGGAGATTTCACATAAACTCATAAGGCAACAAGTATAACTTTTGTGCAAACCAATCAATATGCGCTTATTGTGATTTTTTTTTTTTACCAAAAATATGTAGCAGAATACATATTGGCCTAAATGTATGAATAAATTTGATTTCAGACATTTTTTATTGATGTAAGTAAAATATATATTTTTTTTTCAAAATTGTTGTTTATGTTTTTATAGTGCAGAAAATAAAACAATGCAGTGGTGCTCAAATACCACCAAAGCTCTATTTGTACTGCATCACATGACCGTGCAATTGACAGTTAAATTAATGTAGTTCTGTATTACAAAGAAATGGTCTGGTCATGGGGGGGGGGGGGGTAAATCTTCCGGAGCTGAAGTGGTAATGTTAGTAAATAGTGTAGAGTAAGGCACAGTCATGGCAAACAAATTTGAACACCAAACAATCTTGAATTTACATAATAATGTTTTAAATCTGGTTTTACTCTTAATAAACAATGTATGGGACCTACAGTAGTTTTTCTGGTTTCCCCCATTTGCTTATTATTATTATTGTAGAGGGATCTCTACCATGTAGGATCTTTTGACTGTGATTGATAAGTAGGAGAAAAATGGCTTTGGTAAGTCTGCTGAGCATCACATTTGTTACAGTATATACTTACCTAAAGCACAGATTGCAGCTTTTTAAGGAGTTGCTTTTGTTCTGTGATTTGGTAAACTAACACTACAGACATCTCAGCATGGGATCTTTGCTGCTTTTCAGCTGCAAATCTTAAACCTTTTTTTACAATGAAAGTGTGCCAGTTTTGAGTGTGGCTCAGTGATGCCACACCAGCTGCTCTCTGCAGTCTTGAAATGAAAAGGTTGAAGGCTAGCAGTTAACACCTAGCTTTGACAGGATTGTGATTGGGAAACAAGAGCTGTGTCTGACCCAGTGACTTTTCTGTGTTATCACAATAAGATCCCAGGGGAGACATATGGATAATTAGTGGATGGAAGAGCAACAGCCTGTCGAGTATTAATAAATGAGAATCCTTTCCAAGTACTAGGTTCTATATATCACCATCTATACTAATTTCAGACCAGAGTATAGTGAAAATAGGTTTTTACCCCTGTAGCAGGTGGCTAAATTTCACAACCATTAATTGGCTAGAGAAAATTAATTTTATTCTACAATAATATAAAATAGAATGCTAAAAATAATTACTAATTAAATTAAAGCATATCAGAAGTTGCTCAGGAGCCTAGAATTAAATTTAGGGGTTTGCGGTTTTCTGCACTCTTCTAAATGCAGAGACTGTCAAAATATGAATTGTTGTAAGCTGCACAGATCACTGAGCTGTGTTTCATTGTGTTGAATACAAAATGTTACTGTGCTATTTTTCTACAGCAACGCTCATTGAGAGGCCCATAGGGCTGAATGGTAATGGATTATAACATAAGATAACACATTACCTTTATTACAATATTCCACAAAAACTAAAAAAACATACATCAATGTATGTTGAAATGTATATACGCATGTGGGATTTTGTGCATTGTATGATGCAGTAGATGTAAACAGAGCCTTGATTTTTTAATTACTACTTTGATGGCTTATTATTGGTTGGTTTAGGAAATGTTGGTTGGTGAGGGGAATTATCATTTTTGTTAAATTTTATTTACAATTTTAGAATTGCATCGCATTGATGTGCAGTTATTATTATTATTATTATTATTATTATTATTATTTTACAGAATTTATAAAGCACTAAAAGTTTGCATTTTACAAAAGTTATTTTACAAAAATAAAGGAGACATTACAGTTACAAAGAGCTTACAATCTAAAGGCATGCTACATTGTTATGCAGCGCACTGTACATCAACGCAGTGTCATGGTGTGAACTAGGGACACAGAAAACAATGTGTCGTTGCATTGAGCCTACGTTGTTCTATGCAGATCAATACAGCTCAACTGGTTTGGTGTGAATGAGCCCTACAAGTTTAAAAACTCATGTCTATTTTTTTGCTATTATTTGTAATTAATCAATATTGCATTAAAAAGCATTTAATACAGGATTGATCTTTGATAGAATATTAGCAAAATCATATTGGGCTTTATAAAAAGAATGCGATTTTTTGCATTTGTTTAGGCCTGCTGCAGATTAAGAATCCAATTGAATTCCATCTTTGCTAGCAGAGTACAAGGTGGATTCATCCCTTCACAGAGTTATTTGTATTATATGCTATCCCAATATTCAGGTCTGCTCACAATACAGATTATTCCAGATGCTTACCATATGCTAGTAAATACACCTAAAATACAACTTTTTTAGTCACTCCCTTACCACCACATAAAATATTTTTGTACATTATTTTATATTTACCCGACCAAAATGAAGTGTATAAAATGAGGGAAAGCATAAAGAAAATGAATGCAAATGCACTATATATTTTCCTTTAAAACGCAATTCAATATAACAAATATTTCTATTTTTGAGCAAACAAGATACATAATTACCATACCAACTCCTTACTGAAGTTTAGGAGCACTGCTCTGGCAGTCTGAGATTTTTAGCTGAGCTACTTTTTTTAGTCACTGTTTGTGTCACCCAATTGTTGCTTCTTCATTTCTGCACTAATTACCACATGATACCATATTTCTGTGTTCAGCATTCTCTAGTAGGATCATGGGAATATAGAGAGAACTGAAAGGATAATGAAAACAGCAACTAAGTTGAAATATTAGCAGCTCCCTTCAACAGTGAAGGCTGGAGGAATAGAAAACTTTATTTATTCTACCCAGGGGTGGACTGACAACTGGGCAATAGGAGATCGTGGGGCCCCCTGTGTCCCCACCCACACGTAAGCCACACCCACACAAAGCTCCACCTACATATTGCACTGCCCACATTACATGTGCTCATGGCAGCCATCCTCCACATATCGCAGCTCAGCTGCACAGAAGTCCCTGTCAACAAACTGCAGAAGCTGTTTATCCTGTCACGTTTAAGATTGGGCCAATGCCCAATTGCTGTCTGAGCTTAGGCTCATGAAGATTCCCGTTGGCATTGCTGGGAAGCCACCAAACACTCGATAGGTTCAGTGGTGTTGTGGCTGCCATCTGAGAGCTTGTCAGATGCCTGACAGGTTCCCAACCATGCCTCTAGGAACCTCTGTGAGCCTGATTGATTATTGCAGTTCAGCTGCAAAGAAGGGGCATTTAAATATCTACCACAGCATAGCCTGCATGAAAGTTCCTAGCTGGGCACTTCCAAGTTTAAAGATGGCTGCCATATGGCAGCCATCTTTATGATGCAACCAGGGGTGTTTTATGAAAGCAGTGAGCATGTGTGCAAGATCATAATTTTGTCCCCAATGCCGGAGATAGAAGTTTTGCGTGCAGTGGCAAAAGTTAGGCGTGGTTTTTGGGGGCTGTAGGCAATACCTGCTGGTTATATTGTACAGTAAAAATGCCCAATGACTGAGGGGTTAATTGCCTTGTGTAGCCATTTGGTTCCCACTCAGGTCCTTCCTGACAGTGTTGTCAACACCCACAACTTTTTTTTTACACTGAGAAAACATGGACAATCAACTGACAGATTAAGATTAGAAACAGAGAGCTGCGCTTAGAACAATGAGTTAGGTATGCTGCCTCCCTTAAAAGAGCTTCCCTAGGGATTCTCTATAGACTAGGAATATATATAACAAGGGTTGTGGCGCTTCCTATGGGGTACTCGATGGGAAGGGTGGAAAAAATTGTGGTGTACACGGGTGGTTACCCTCAATAAATCCTAATGGAGGTACCTGGTGGCTACCAGGGAAAGCTTTGTTACCGTAAGGGTATATATGTCTGTACCTGCACATACACACACATATATCCACATACACCCGCATGTATCAACAGAGATAATATCTTCAATGGTGGTTCATTCAGAACCTTATTTTAAGGGGTGTGGACTGAGGCCCCTGCAACTGTGATACATATGCCACCACTAGGTGAGATACCTATACCATATGTGTGTAAACCTTATGTGTACTCTGCTGCCAAAATAATCCAAACACTATACTGCCCGTGCAAAATAAACATCCATAAAAGTATGTTACCAAAGCATTACATATTGTAATCAAAATTAGTGCAAATAAACGTATTGTGATCAAAATAAGTGCAAAGAAAACCAATGTTAACAGTTTTTCAG
This sequence comes from Lithobates clamitans, assembly GCA_037952925.1. Taxonomy (NCBI): domain Eukaryota; kingdom Metazoa; phylum Chordata; class Amphibia; order Anura; family Ranidae; genus Lithobates; species Lithobates clamitans. Next base: position 13,284,390 of record JBBGZY010000190.1, read on the forward strand.
TGATTATAGTCCTTAAGATAAAAAACTTGTTCAAATCCAGTGTTCCAAACAATTTCGTGACTTGAGTGCTCTCGGATAATTCCTGTGACTTTTGTGCACCCCCTTGCGGATCCCCACTCACCAGATCCAATAACCCCGAAGAGGGGCAACCAGCATAAGATGTCTCAGTCACGGTCTTTTCTCCACGCTAATCAAGGTGGCTATACAGGATGATTTCCGTTGGTTTTCCCAATAGATTCCCGGGTCCTCCGGTTTCAGATGGAACAGGTTGCATGGGGTATTCCAATCACAATTTTCTCTCCCCCACCGTCCTACCGGGCATCCAGGTAACTTCCTACTATTGGGTTGAGTGTTCACAATGGCTCCATAAAGATGGATAAAATGAGCATAATAAAGGATAGCGAGCCGGCCGGCTTCCACAAAGCCCGTATGCTTCTGGGACAACAGCGGTGACGTCAGGACGTGGCTCCTCCTCCTGTTTCCATGTGTTCATCTCTAGACATCTAGAGATGAACACATGGAAACAGGAGGAGGAGCCACGTCCTGACGTCACCGCTGTTGTCCCAGAAGCATACGGGCTTTGTGGAAGCCGGCCGGCTCGCTATCCTTTATTATGCTCATTTTATCCATCTTTATGGAGCCATTGTGAACACTCAACCCAATAGTAGGAAGTTACCTGGATGCCCGGTAGGACGGTGGGGGAGAGAAAATTGTGATTGGAATACCCCATGCAACCTGTTCCATCTGAAACCGGAGGACCCGGGAATCTATTGGGAAAACCAACGGAAATCATCCTGTATAGCCCGCTTGATTAGCGTGGAGAAAAGACCGTGACTGAGACATCTTATGCTGGTTGCCCCTCTTCGGGGTTATTGGATCTGGTGAGTGGGGATCCGCAAGGGGGTGCACAAAAGTCACAGGAATTATCCGAGAGCACTCAAGTCACGAAATTGTTTGGAACACTGGATTTGAACAAGTTTTTTATCTTAAGGACTATAATCACTGAAAAACTGTTAACATTGGTTTTCTTTGCACTTATTTTGATCACAATACGTTTATTTGCACTAATTTTGATTACAATATGTAATGCTTTGGTAACATACTTTTATGGATGTTTATTTTGCACGGGCAGTATAGTGTTTGGATTATTTTGGCAGCAGAGTACACATAAGGTTTACACACATATGGTATAGGTATCTCACCTAGTGGTGGCATATGTATCACAGTTGCAGGGGCCTCAGTCCACACCCCTTAAAATAAGGTTCTGAGTGAACCACCATTGAAGATATTATCTCTGTTGATACATGCCGGTGTATGTGGATATATGTGTGTGTATGTGCAGGTACAGACATATATACCCTTACGGTAACAAAGCTTTCCCTGGTAGCCACCAGGTACCTCCATTAGGATTTATTGAGGGTAACCACCCGTGTACACCACAATTTTTTCCACCCTTCCCATCGAGTACCCCATAGGAAGCGCCACAACCCTTGTTATATATATTCCTAATCAACTGACAGAGCACAATTTTTACAGAGAGCCTGAAATATGGCAAAAACTCCTATTAGAAATGAAGAGAGGAAGAGAGGGTGGAAGGATAGAGACAGAAGGAGGAAGGGGTGAGAGGGAGGAGAGAAAATAATATGAGGGAGAGAGAGAGATAGGAGAGATGGAGGAAGGGGAGAGAAGGGGGAAGAGGTGGGGGAGAGAGGGGGGTAAGGGGGGGGGGTGGGGTAAGGGAGAGGAGGGGGGGAGAAGGGGACAAAGTGTGAAAGAGGGGTCCTTCTTTCGGTGTCCATGTTAGTGCCTGCCTATTGTGGACATTTCATACTGGATGGACTGGATAATCACCTTCCAGCCAGTTGAAATCCCTTGTCTGTGGATATCCTACTGGAGCCACAGAGGAGGTGATTTTTACAAGATTTGTGGCTAAATTTATGCACAAGTCACTTGGAATTTTGTTATTATGATTTTTTTTTCTGATGAATTTTGATGAATTTCTGGATGCAACATCCTTATATTGTGTTTTGTATATTGTTTTTCATAATCTTTAATATCACGGTTGTGACTGGAACCTATACACAATTTTGTAATCAATAAGTAATAGAGCACTAAATATATACACTTTTTGGGTATCGGATATAGGGTGTGATCCCCTTTAAATTTCACACATTGACATATCTCACTGCTTGCCACTTGGATAATTGCAGTCTCACCTGAGAAGAGTGACTCACCTAGGAGATTCACTCTTCAGGTGATGGGAAGCACCACCCACCCCTATACATATATACTTTTTTACAAAGTGTGAGAGAGATAAGGGGGTGAGAGAGCGGGGGGCAGAGGGGGAGAGAGAGGGGGTGGGTGTCAGAGGGGTAGAGAGAGAACAGGGGGAGAGAGAGGAGGGTGAGAGAAGGGGGAGAGGGAGCAGAGGAAGAGAGACAGAGAGAGGGGGGCAGAGAGGGAGGGGAGGAAGGAGAGAGAAGGGGTGAGAGAGAGGGGATATAGAGAAAGGGGATAGGGGCTGGGAGAGAGGGGGGCGTGGGGGTGAAAGAGAGGTGGAGGAGGAGAGAGTGAAAGGGTGGATGAGCGAGAGGGGGGAGAGAGATGGGGTGTGGGGGAGAAAGGGAGAGGGGGTGGGGTGAGAGAGAGAGGGGGTGGAGAGTGAGAAAGAGGGGGTGAGAGAGGGAAAGGAGGAGAGAGAGAGAAAGGGGGACGAGCGAGAGGGGAGAGAGAGATGGGGTGTGGGGGAGAGAGGGAGAAGGGGGTGGGGTGAGAGAGAGAGAGGGGGTGGGGAGTGAGAGAGAGGGGGCGTGAAAAAGAGAAAGAAAGAGAGATGGGTGAGAAGAGGGTGAGGGGGTGAAAGAGAGAGAAGGGAATGATACACTCCCTCACCCCCCTCCTCAGTTTCCCCCCTCCTCAGTTTCCCCTGGCTCCTTACCCCTCAGATGCTTCCTGCACATCCTGTCCGGACACACAACCGGCTCTGCCATCCTCTCTGGGGGCACAGACAGCAGGGCTTGAGGTTTCATCTGCGTAATTGGAAGAGGGGGAGATGACCGGGTCTTCAGAAACTATTCCCAGCATGTGATGTGTGTGCGCCCGTGCCAAGCCACGCACAGTACCGGGTACTACAAGGATGTAGGACTACGCACTTGGTCTCAGTTACATCATGGTCTCCTCCTCTCTGGTCTCTTCCCTTACCCTGGGCTCCTGGTCAGCTCCCTCCATGGTTTCTTCTTGTCTGCCTAGGTTATCTCAGATAAGGCTAATGTCCATACCTATGAAATGTACCAGGGGCCTCTCATGGCGCCCCTACTGACCCTGAGCCCTCGGCAGTGCCTGAGTGCCCGAATGATCTGACACCACCTACAATAGAAATATTGTAGAAGGAGTCTCAGAAAAAAATAATGACAAAGATTCTTTATATAATTTTTTTTTCCCTTGTCAAGATTAATACATATAAATATATTACATGAGCCAAACTCATAAACATTTGCTGTGCAAATGCTGCAAGCATTCCATCTAGTGGGCATAATCAGTAATTTCTTGACTTAGGTATTTCAGCTAAATACAGCATTGAGCCAGTGGAGCTAAAAATCGCAAGACAATACACATGTTACACATATTGCAGGTGAATATTTGTGATGGCTTTGGGAATGCTTGAGGCATTTGTACAGCAAATGTTTTATAAATCAACCGCTTTGACACATTGTTGAGGATTGGGCAGTGTACATATACAGTTTTTCAAACTTAAGATAGCCATCAGACTATTCAAAAACTGTAGATTTGCTCCTGGGTAAATTTAACCAGTCACATTGTGAATGCAGATCTGATTATTTAGAATGTTTGAAATTAGATATTATAAATGCAAATAGTATTTTGTAAATGATTCAAGGGACCTCACACTATCCACTGAGATAGTATCATATATAATTGGCTAAGATACACTGGCTCACCATTAAAGTTTCCTTTGAAACCTTTTTAAAAATGTTGGCAGCTATATTGTATATAATAAGTGCTCCTCTATAAAAATGTCAGACACAGACGTGTGACATCTCCTAACATGTTTGTGTAAAATCACCAATATCTTAATAAGGGCAAACTTTATTTTCCTGAAAAACACAAATCCACAGCTTTCTGTATGATAAATCCTATATTTGTGCATCGTTTAATTCTTCTGTCACCCAAAAATTCCTTTGACATTTGGCTTCTGCTGAAACTGTGTGACTCAATACAATATTTTGCCCTTAGAGGAACAATGCAATTACAGCATTAAAAAAAAAAAAAGTATCATATTGCTATATATATTTTTTAATTTATGTGGTAGTCCAGTTTTTCCTTCTATTTCATTTCGATGTTGCATTAATTTATTGCTTAAAATGTACCTCTTCTTTAATTAAACTAACATGTGTTACTGACATATCTTCAAACTTTTGTGAACTTTATTATGCAGTAGGTTAAAGCTGTAACTCAGATGCTAAACTGAAATTATGTCAAACATTGTATTGTATAATTATGGGTGTTTTAAAAGAAAGTTTTACTTATAAAACACTGATTTAAGTAATATATCACCAATTATTTCATTATATTTGCATAAGAGATAAAACCACATATAACCACAAGTATGTTATAAACCACTTCAGCCCCGGGAGGATTTGCCCTCTTCCTGACCACGCCATTTTTTGTAATTCGGCACTGCGTCGCTTTAACTGACAATTGCACGGTCATGCGATATTGTACCCAAACAAAATTTATGTCCTTTTTTTTCCCCACAAATAGAGCTTTCTTTTGGTGATATTTGATCACCTCTGCAGTTTTTATTTTTTGCGTTATAAACAAAGTGCGACAATTTTGAAAAAAGAAAACACAATATTTTATCGTTTTTGCTATAATAAATATGCCAAAATAATAATAAAAAAAAAATTCCTCAGTTTAGGCCGATATGTATTCTTCTACATATTTTTGGTAAAAAAAAAAAAAAATCGCAATAAGCGTATATTGATTGGTTTGCGCAAAAGTTATAGCGTCTACAAAATAGGGAATAGATTTATGTCACTTTTATTATTATTTCTTTTTAACTAGTAATGGCGGCGATCTGTGATTTTTATCAGGACTGCGATATTGCGGTGGTCAGATCAGACACTTTTGACACTATTTTGGGACCATTGACATTTATACAGCGATCAGAGCTAAAAATAGCCATTGATTACTGTATAAATGACACTGAAAAGGCAGGGGTTAACACTAAGGGGCGATCAAAGGGGTAACTGTGTTCCCTGGATGTGTTCTAACTGTAGGGGGGATGGGACTGACTAGGGGAGGAGAGGGACCTGTGTTAATACTTAATTTGTACACACGATCTGTCTCTTCTCCCCTGAGAGAACCGGATTTGTGTGTTTACACACACAGATCCTGGTTCTCATTCTGTCACGAGCGATCGCAAGTGCCCGGTGGTCATCGTGCCCGCTGGCCACGCGCATCGGCTCCGGAGACACACGCCGGGCGCGCGCGCCTGCTGTGACGTCTTAAAGGAGCGATGTACAGCTACAGCGATTTGCCCAGCCGAGCCAACCTGCTGCAGTATAACTGCGGAGGCTGGTCGGCTAGTGGTTAAAGAATAACTGAAGGCAAAACATTTTTTTAGATTTGGATGGAGCAGTGAGGGATAAGAACCACTGGCAGGTGTTTATTGCTGTCTCTGTCTCTGTTATTAAGATTTATTCTTTCTAAGGCCCCTTTCACACTTGTGCGACTTTTCCTGTGACTTTGGACATCAGAGTTGCATGATAGGTTGTACCCCATGATTCTCAATGATAACTATTCATATCTCTGCGATTTCAAGTCCTTTCAAAGTAGTCCCTGTACTACTTTGGTCCGACTTTGATGCAAGTTGAGGTCTGTAGACCTCAAGTTTACACAGGCATTCTCTGAAATTGCATTAAAATTGCGGTAAAATTGCGTGACTTTGAAGTCCCGGCAGTGTGAAAGGGGCCTAATTGTCCTGATCACCTGTATCTCTGGGAATGCATTAAAGTTGAATACAAAATTCTGAGTTGCCACCAGAACAGGAAAATCTTGTTCCCATGACATTTACACTATATTGTCAAAAGTATCCCAGTCTTAGTTCGTAGGGTTCAATATTGATTTGGCCCACCCTTTGCAGCTTTAACAGCTTCAACTCTTCTGGGAAGGCTATCCACAATGTTTAGGAGTGTGTCTATGGGAATGTTTGACCATTCTTCCAGAAGTGCATTTGTGAGGTCAGGTACAGATGTTGGACAAGAAGGCTCGGCTTGCAGTCTCCGCTTTAATTCATCCCAAAGGTGTTCTATCGGGTTGAGGTCAGGACTCTGTGCAGGCCAAACAAGTTCCTCCACCCCAGACTCCCTCATCCATGTGCTTTGTGCACTAGTGCGCAGTCATGTTGGAACAGAAAGGGGCCATCCCCAGACTGTTCACACAAGGTTGGGAGCATTAAATTTTCCAAAATGTCTTGGTATGCTGATGCCTTAAGTCCCTTCACTGGAACTAAGGGGCCAAGCTCAACCCCTGAAAAGCAACCCCACACTATAATCCCCCCTCCACCAAATAATTTGGACCAATGCACAAAGCAAGGTTGATAAAGACATGGATGAGCAAGTTTGGGGTGGAGAAACTTGACTGGCCTGCACAGTGTCCTGCCCTCAGCCTGATTGAACACTTTTGGGATGAAATACAGCGGAGACTGCGAATCAGGCCTTCTCGTCCACATCAGTGCCTGACCTCACAAATGCACTTCTAGAAGAATGGTCAAACATTCCCATAGACACACTCCTAAACCTTGTGGGCAGCCTTCCCAGAAGAGTTGAAGCTGTTATAGCTGCAAAGGGTGAGCCAACTTAATATTAAACCCAACGGATGAAGACTGGGATGCCAATAAAGGTCATGTGTGTGTAAAGACAGGCATCCCATTACTTTTGACAGTATAATGTATCTAAGAGGAGATATTATGCACATCAGAAAGTTATAATGATACTCACTGTTGATTCTACGAAACAGGATGTGAAAGTACATCTTGTTAATGAGAAAAAACTAGGAGTCAGTGATTATTTTGAAGCCAGAGAGGTCCATGCATCAGTTCTGCCCACTATTTGCTTCTAGGCAGGCTATGAATTAAACTTGATTTTTGAAAAATGAACTTAGTATTCCACTGTGGTCCAGTAATGGTTATGTCTATAGTAGATGTAATTTATGTTAGCTCTAAGTTAGTAAGCAATTAGACATATCTGCCACAAGGAACACAGAAGGTGTTCGAGATGCACAGTTAACAGTTCAAGGATTTTTTGTTTATAAATGTATTGATTTTTTATTTTTGTTTCCTTAGCTGTAACATTTTACTGGCTTCAAACATTGCCTCAAATGCACAGCTATTCCACTAAATATGCAAATGTTGCATTCTGTTTGAAAATAAATAAGCAAAATATAGGATCTCAGTACAGCGCACAAATATCGTTTTATGATATGTTGGAATGTGGCTAAAGCTACCCATAAAACTGGAAACTCTGTCGGCATGCACGCAGCAGGCAACATTTTATTCACATTTTATATCTATTGCTAATCAGCTCAAATGACTTGCTCCATGAATACAGTTTTACTGAATATTCATTTGCTGGTGGAAATATTTTAGATAAAATTAAAAGTTGTACATTTTGTGCAGAAGTACCAATTAAATTAATTCTGTAAAACGTGTAACATAATTATATTAGCTGTAAAACTGGAAAAAATGGACATTGATTGGAGCTCCAAAGTAAAGCCTCGTACACACAATCGGATTTTCCGACGGGAAATGTGTGATGACAGGCTGTTGGCGGAAAATCCGACCGTGTGTACGCTCCATTGGACAATTTTCAGATTTTCCGTGGACAAGTGTTGGATAGCAGATTTTAAAATTTTCCGCAGACAAATGTCTATTGTCAGATTTTCTGATCGTGTACACAATTCCGTCAGACAAAAGTTCAAATTACAAACACGCATGCTCGGAAGCAAGGATGAGTCAGAAACGGTCGGTCTTGTAAACTAGTGTTCGTAATGGAGAATTACCATTCATGACGTGGCAAATTATGAAATCTAGAAATGCAGCGCACAATTCTCTTCTTCTTTAATAGGATAATAATGAAGCTGCTTTGCAGGTGATACTGATGGAGTTACGCAAGTTACCACCACACCATTACCCCGTTGTTTTTAAGATCAAAGATACAACATTGTTGGGGTCCCTTGTCAATTTTACATTGTATTTTTTAACTGTAACTGCCTACTCCCAAACTGTCATTTGAAGTAAAAAACATAGCCAAGTATTATTCTACACAATTTTTTTATTTTGCATTAAAAAAAGAAAACAAATAAAATTAGACATGCTATCTGCCAATAGAACTTAACCAAAAAGTACATTCTATGCAGCCAAAAATATAGAAAATATAGCAAATCAAATCATTATTCAACCAAAAAAATAATCAAAGCAATAACTTCAAGGCGAATAATAAATAACACGTTATCTCCTCCGATTCCGCAACATGTCTGGTTGACGAACGGTCGTTTAGAAACGAACTGAAAAGCGCCAAAGCACCTTGTCCCCATGTTGATGAGGACAAAGGCCCCTTTCCGACAACCCTGGCCATTGGTTGTCGGGGTCTGCGGGCGGGGGGCTTATCGGAATCCGGGAGCCCCCTTTAATAAGGCCCCCCACCCTATGTGAATGAGTATGGGGTACATGGTACCCCTACCCATTCACCTAGGCAAAAAAGTGTCAATAAAAAACACAGTACACAGGTTTTTAAAGTAATTTATTAGGCAGCTCCGGGGTCTTCTTCCGACTTCGGGGGTCTTCTTCCGACTTCGGGGGTCCTCTTCCGACTTCGGGGGTCTCTCCGGCATCTCCTCCCGGTGTCCTGATCTTCTGCCGGCTCCTCCGCTATCTTCTGCAGCTCAATTGCTAGCAGTGGCCTGGACTTCTGCCTTCTTCTTTTCTTCCAGAGATGTTGACACGACGCTCTCTCCAGCTGGAATGGTCTCTGAACGCTCCGCAATTGACTTATATAGGCGGTGACCCCGCCCCCTTATGACGTCACTGTCCCGGGGCATGCTGGAGAGAGCGTCGTGTCAACATCTCTGGAAGAGAAGAGGGAAGAAGACGATCCAGAAGTCCGGACCACCGCTGGCAAAAGAGCGGCAGAAGATAGCGGTGAAGCCGGCAGAAGATGCGGACACCAGGAGAAGACGCCGGAGAGACCCCCGAAGTCGGAAGAGGACCCCCAAAGTCGGAAGAGGACCCCCAAAGTCAGAAGAGGACCCCCGAAGTCGGAAGAAGACCCCCAAAGTCAGAAGAAGACCCTGGAGCTGCCTAATAATGTACTTTAAAAACCTGTGTACTGTGTTTTTTATTGACACTTTTTTGCCTAGGTGAATGGGTAGGGGTACCATGTACCCCATACTCATTCACATAGGGTGGAGGTCCGGGATCTGGGGGCCCCTTATTAAAGCCCGCAGACCCCGACAACCAACGGCCAGGGTTGTCGGGAAGAGGCCCTTGTCCTCATGAACATGGGGACAAGGTGCTTTGAGGTGGGGGGGCCGCATGCCCCAAAGCACACACCCCCCATGTTGAGGGCATGCGGCCTGGTACGGTCCAGGAGGGGGAGGGCGCTCGCTCGTCCCCACCCCCATTCCTGACCGGCCGGGCTGCGTGCTCGGATAAGGGTCTGGTATGGATTTTGGGGGGACCCCCACGCCAATTTTTTGGCGTAGGGGGTTCCCCTTACAATCCATACCAGACCTAAGGGCCTGGTATGCCCCTGGGGGGGAACCCACGCCAGTTTTTTTATTTAAAACTTGGCGTGGAGTTCCCCCTTATGATTCATACCAACTACTGTATGTTTTCATTTGTTAAGTCGTACAAAATAGAACTGCTCCAAAATCGTGTTAAAATCACTGCAAAATCGCGGCCGCAAAATCGCAGTAAAAACGCGCGGCTTTGAAGTCGTATAAGTGTGAAAAGGGCCTTAGCCTGTTTTACATGAACCTGTTGGATCAGTTACACTACTAAACCACACAGTAACAGCACGAGTTGTCAGCACATACTGTACCTTATTCTTTCTCAATTACTCTAAACTATTTCCCACTCCAGCACTGCCCTATGAGTTCGTCCAGTATGAGAATATGAACTTTCTCAAAGTGAGTATTAGCGTAGTGAAAGCTACGCACTCTGTGTGACCTTGCCCAGGTCTGCTTATAGGGTTTTCAGGCTTGAGACACTGAAGCTACTTTCACACTGCTCCCTGCAAAAATGCTGAAAAAATGCGGCAACAACGCATATGCATTTCTTAACACATTTTTGATGCGTTTTTGCTGCATTTTTGCACCTGTAAAAAAAGGACACGTGACCTAAAGACGCTTGCTTTTTTTGTGTTTTCCATTCATTTCAAAGGGGAGGTGCATTTTTTGTGCATTTTTTTAACCGCACAAAAAATGCAGAAAGCAGGACTTTAAAAAATGCAACTGATCCGCAATTGACCAGTAGGAACAGCTCCATGTGTTTTCCTTACACTTTTTATTTCTGCAAAAAAACAGAAGAAAAACTGTAAAAGCAGGCTGAGTTATAGGATGAGAGCTAGGTTTATGCCTTTTCTCCACAATGTGAACACACTTTAGAAGGGCTGCAGAGAGCAAAGAAAAAACTATAGCAAGAGATATGTGCTCATTACATTTGCTGTTGGCGGCTTTTTTTTATGTGATTTAAAGTAAACCTGCCATTAAAAATGTTTTGTAACTGCCATTCCCGGAAAGGGTATTTAGTAGTGGTATACTTGTTTCAGTAGAGTATACTTGTTTTTGAGTTACAAGAACAGGCTATATGTCCACATGTATTGTATGCTCTGTTGTATCCATACACTGTGATCACAACCCTTGAACTTGTCTAAGTTTTAAATATTTGCGCTGTCCTGGTTTGCCTTGCATGTTGGACTTCTAAATAATGCTGCGTGTGTGCCTTTTGTTCCAATAAAATGCAGTATGACATGTGTATGTCACTATTTTACCTGTAAAAAAAGAAATAAAAAATATGACGAGTTAAGCAGTGAAAAGTGCATGCAGTAGAATGGTAAGAGACTTTGCTGTCTTTTAGAAGCAAAAGTGGCAGCCTATGTACAGGTACACTATATTACCAAAAGTATTGGGACACCTGCCTTTACACGCACATGAACTTTAATGGCATTCCAGTCCATAGGGTTCAATATTGAGTTGGCCCACCATTTGCAGCTATAACAGCTTCAGTGCACAAACAAGGTCCATAAAGACATGAATTTGGGAGTTTGGGGTGGAGGAACTTGACTGGCCTGCACAGAGTCCTGACCTCAACCCGATAGAACACCTTTAGGAAGAATTAGAGTGGAGACTGTGAGCCAGGCCTTCTCATCCAACATCAGTGCCTGACCTCACAAATTTGCTTCTGGAAGAATGGTCAAACATTCCCATAGACACACTCCTAAACCTTGTGGACAGCCTTCCCAGAAACGTGAAAAGCTGTTATAGCTGCAAAGGGTGGGCCAACTCAATATTGAACCCTACGGAATAAGACTGGGATGCCATTAAAGTTCATGTGTGTGTAAAGGCAGGCGTCCCAATACTTTTGGTAATATAGTGTATCTATCAAGCACCAGTATATGGCATCTTGCATGCCGGCTGTATTTGCATACAGAAATACACACATGCGCAAGAACATTTTAGAAATTGTGCTATGAAACATGCAGCTTGTCCTATTTTTTGTCATATATTGCTGTGCATTTTAGCCTGTTCATTTTGAATGGACTGTTTAACGCACAGCAGTGCACTGCACTGTGATCTTTCTATATAACACATTACAGTGGGGTATCCATAAATATTATTAACAATGCAGATGACAACAAGACAAATAAGGACACGGTTCTGTCTTATGAGGGTCAGAGAATATTATGCAAGGCATGTAGGAGGGAAAGACCAGCCACATATCATTTAAAATATATTAAAATGTTATCCAGAGGATGTCAGGCCATGGTACAAATAAGGAGAACTACTCTCAATCCTTTCCCTCCTTCGTCCTTTATTTCCTTTTCTTTCCTCCTCTCTCTTTCTTTCCTTTTTCACTCTCTCTCTCTCTCTCTTCTCCCCCCCCTATATCTTATGTTCCTATTTGTTCCCACTTCACTTGTACCCCCCCCCCACCACCACCACCCATTGACTTGATCAATCAATAAATGACTGCCTAATTATATCCCACTTACCCTATTTATTCTGCTACAGGCCAATCCCTGAAAAAAAAATTCCCTTTTCAACAGAAATCAATATATATACATGTATTCACATCTAAGATGTATGTCCCATTTATTCCCTGTTTTTGTTATTAAGGATGAGGGTCGGACAAATGTAGGATTCAGTCCAATCTTTGGGTAGATGATTGCTGCTGGCATGTTTTTTTTCTTTTTTTTAGCAGCATAGGGTCATTTACAAAAAAGCTTTTTTTTTTTCTTTCACTGAATGTCAATTACCCTTGCAAATGGCGAAAATTAATTTTGAAGATTCAGCTTGCATTGACTTCAGCAGGGTTAAGATTAACTTTTGAATTTAGGAGTAATTTGGGGAATATCCCACAAACCAAACCCAGGTACATTTAGCTTATGCATAATTGTTATGCTAACATCATACTTTATCTTGCTGATGATTCCTGTATTTTGGTTTACAAATAATTTTAAACTGAAATTTTGCTTGGGTTACCATGAACGTGTCATTAACCCGGGAAGCGCAAACAGGTTATATGCAAATCTTGAATTTTACTGTAAAAGTAGAAGAACAAGAAGATATCCAAATGTCAGCTCTGCTCAAGACTTGCTCCTCTTATCATACATGGACGATCTGGGTGCTGGCCACCTTAGCCTGTATGCTCTCCATAAAAAAAATATGAAAAAATATTAGTGGCAGTCTAAACTTAGCTCTTTTTGCTGTATTTATTGATTGGCAACAAAGTCACTGCATTCAACATGTCTTCACAAAAACAACCTTCTGTGATGTGTTTCACCACTCCTAGCTTGCTCGCAAGAATAGAATAGGGTCACCACACCCTTTCTCAACTCCAGACCCTCTCTGTTAGTCATTTACTGTGTGGGGAATTTCTTGTAGTTGGAAATGGTGGGTCCTAACTTTTACAAGAAAAGTTAAGATAGGCATTTAAGCCATCATTCTATTTGGATCTACTGATCTTTCTCACATTTTTTATTCTCAAAGCATGTGCTCAGTTTGACTTGCCCAGGGGATCCAGTAAAAAAGATATGTGACCAAATTGATAGAGATGCCGTCACTGAAGTCATTATGTGGGAGACATTGTTCTTGTCACTCATTTTAAAATATGGAGAATTTTGATCATTGCCTCCCCTTAGACAGATAGTGTGAATCTCTAAGGTGGGAGTAGCGGAGCCAGAATTTTTAGCAGAAACTTTCACCATTGTAGCCTTAAGCTGTATTTAACAACTAAAATCTACTAAAATCTAAGCAAGTAGGCTATACCTGGTTTGGTATTTTTTTCAACTATCATGTCCATTTTGTTTAGCATATCATGCAAGCACCCAGATACTATGCATCATGGCTCAACAGACACAACTGATCTATCCTTATACAGGAGCTGGAATCAAATAAAAATGTCTGTTTGACTAGTAATTGTATGTACAAAGATGGCAAAACTGTCATATAGAACAAATATCTGAGCTTGGTCACATATGCGATATTGGGTTGCACTGCTATACTACCACATTCTGTGTTCTATCCTTTGTGTATTTAATCATAAAGACTGGATGCTGATTAGGAATCACTGATTTGTGTGATTAGAGTAAATTTGGAAAGTTTGCAATCCTGTTATCAGAACTATCTGATTGCCAGGATTAATTAAATGCAAGATTCCCCACAGGTCAGAAGAATTAGCATTGTTGTTGTCTGAGGCTGGGTTCACACTCATGCAAATCTGATGTGGTTTTCCTTGCATCCAATTCACATGTGTGACCGGCTCTCAATGGAGCTGGTTCATACACCTCCGGGACGGCTGCGGTCCACATTTGGAAAGGGTCCGGTGTGTCTTTGGCTCCGAATCAGGTGAAAATTCAGGCAAAAATTCAGGCCTGATTTGCACCTGAATCGGTGAACAGGGATGCACTAAACCCCTCGCATGTGGACCGCGGCCACAGCAAGTGCGAACCCAGCCTGAAGAAGATGACATTTGACAAATTTGCCTGAATCAACCATGTTACACATGTATTTTCATTTTTGTTGCTAAGGACTGTGAAGGTGCTGCAACTTCTTTCCATAATTAGTCCCTTACCTTTGTGAATGACCACTTTAGCCTCTGGTATGTATAAGGTGGACATTAAGCCAAAAAGTTCTATACATTGTATTTGTAGGGCTCACTTACGTACATTCTATAGGTCACAAATACGCTTTTCATTCTTGTGCAACCATGTCTGATATTCAATGAGAATTTTTGATAAAACTAAGAAAATCTGTTTAATTCTTTATAATACAAATATACAGTGTAGCGCTACAAGGAAAAAATGATGAACTGTGATATTCAATAATAAAAAATGAGTGAACTAATATGAAGTCCAATGTTCACTGAAGTTGGACTAAATAATTGATGAAAATTCAGAGAATATGTCCATCTCATGCTGAATAGCAGATCTTCAATTGAACAAGGACAGCACAAATAATATGCAAATAACTCTGCAATTGTAGATGTGAAGAAATCCTATGTAAAAGGAATAAGGTGGGTACTCTTACCAGATATGGTGGACCATATCTGGTACCATACGGTGGTGGGTCAATCAAGCTTATGTGGGCCAAGTGCCACAGGGTTAGGATTGGCAGGAAGACGATCACTCTTGTGGGATGGTTCAACTCCTCATCCGTGATGGTCCAGCTGAAGATCCTGGGTCCTTGTGACTCTCCAACGTGGTATAAAGCTTCCACCTTGTGGGGGAGCCGTCTGGAAGTTGTTGATGTATATAAAATGGACTCAATCGGACCAGGATAAAAATAAGAGAAAATGGAGGGACTCCATATGGCATAGGTCAAAAGAACCCTGAAGGTATTTATTTTAAAAAAAAGATTACAGTACATCAAAAGTAAATGAGTACAAGTACTGGTGATCACAAGTATAAAATTAAAGGTATAAAAAGCAATGTGGGGAGCATGTGTAGCAAGCCCAATAATTTATAATCCTGGAGTTTGCTGACTGCTTGAAATCATGCCAATAGTTTATCTCTTGCATCATCCATTAGTGATAGTGTAGAATTTGCAAAATGGTTTTATGTTAGATAATATCAAACCTGTGTCTGATATCATAAAAAAATATTTTATGTGATTGTATGTAAATAATTCTAAATTATATATTTGGTTACAGTTGTGCAGTTAAGGGACTTTTCAAACGTACTGTTCATAATGAGACAGGCTTAAAAAACACTTGCAGCCTGGAGTCTTTTACATTTAGTAGGCAAGTACCAAAGATGACTAATGACTCTAAGTAATTATTGGATTCTAAGTAAACTCTGCAAATATGCTTATTTTAATCTGATAATGTTTGCCAATTTCTGGCATCCTAAACTTTCATATTAGCTGCATTTTGTCCATTGACAAAAAGGTTATCATAGTTAGATGTGACCAATAACATTTGTATGTTTATAAACACATTGTGGACCTTAAGCTATGGTATCAAGGGTGTTTCCATCTGCCTTTTCATAGCTCGTAATAGCTAAAAGCTTGCACAAATTTGTGCTGTTGAGACAGATAACTATGCTTAGAAGTGTCTTTAAAACTGTCTTTCCACCCACCCGCCCACAGTACAGATCAGCAACGGTAGGCAAAGTAACGTACCCATACATCGCTGCCTACTTCCAGATCTGGAGAGCGAGCATGTGCACCCTCCACCTGACTCCCGCTGTACACAACGGGAGCCTGTCAAAGTCCTGGCCAAAGATTCACGGCCAGGACATGCTGATCGGCTGTGTGCATTCACAGCCCAGAGCTCTGTGTTGACATTCAACACAGAGCTCTGTACACAGGGAACAAGCTCTGTGTTTCTCATCCGTGCAATGCAGGGATGAGAAACTTAGAGATCAGTTAGTAAAAGCAGCACACTTTACATGCATTACACATAGTTAGGCACACTTCTAACCCCTTGAGCACCCTGGATGTTAACCCCTTCCCAGCCAGTATCATTAGTAAAGTTACAGTGTATAGTATGATCACTGATCACTGTATTAATTTCACTGGTGATGTCAGTGGCAATTAGTCAGTTCCCCCCAGCGTCAGTTTCAGATTGACCGCCGCAGTATCGCAGTTCCATTATATGTCACTGATCGCCGCCATTAGTAGTATAAAAAATAAACAAAGATTCCAGAATACTGTATGTACCATAGTTTGTAGGCACTATAACTTTCACACAAACCATAGACACTCATTGGGATTTTCTTTTTCAAAAACACGTAGCAGAATACATTTTTGCCAAAATTTATGAAGAACTTTAAAATAGTAAAAGTAAAAAATGTTTTGTTTTTTTAATCAAAATTTTCAGAGTTTTCTCATTTGTATCGCAAACAATAAAAAACCTAGTATTGATCAAATACCATCAAAAGAAAACTCTATTTGTGTGACAAAATTATATACATTTAGTTTGGGTACAGTGTTGGGGAACAGCGGAGCCCGAGGACCACTGTCTTCTTGGTAGTCAGTATGCTGCCCCTCAGAACCTGCTGCCTGGGACCAATGGTAGGGCTGGCCCTGCTCCTCCCTTTCTGGCAAACTCTCAGGAGAGTGCAAGAGAGCTGTGCATGATGTCATAAGCTTAGGCTTTTTACCAGACAAGAAACAGGAAGTGGGCTGTATAAGGTATTTACTGGCAGAAAAAAGAAATGTTTTACTATCCAAAGTTAAAACAACAAGGGCAGAAGATTTAAAAGATGGGAAGTTGAAAAAATGACTGAAGTTCTGCTTTAAAGAAGCACAGTGCTGAATAGCAAAAAATTACCTGTTCATAAAGGGGTAGAATCTGCCAGAGCTTAAGTGGTTAACAGGGTCTGAAATCTGTAGCTGTATCTGTAATTTGTAAACATATGAAATGCAGGTCACAAAACTAACTACAACCATTGCAGCTCTGTTGAAAAAAGAAAATCAAAGTCTAAGGGGTGTAGAAATCCTGGCCCTACACTTTAATGCTGTGAGAAGAAATTCAATACAGTATAATAGAAAAATGCTTTGGAAAGAATTAGCAGCTTTTTGATGTGATGAAATTGGGTTTTATAATGCATCTTGTATTCACTAACAATATAGTGCTGTAACTAAGTCATATAAACAAGTCATTCCTGCCATATTTAGCAGTACTGCCAATCAACACTACTCCTAACCAGTAAATCAATGCACATTTTTAATTTATTTTTTTTTAGCTAACTTCATCTGGCCATACTTAATCATTACCTTGGTGTCATGGTTTATATTTATTTTAGCAGTGTTAATAGGCACATTACTAACAAAAATCCATGTATTTGATATTCATGAATTGCTGTCGCTGAACGGTTTGATTGACAGCACAGATGCTCAACATCTACCATTGTGGCATTGAGTTTCTAACCTCCTTCCGTCTGCCACTCACTTCCTCTATGTCATCTGAGCCTATTATAGATGTCCATTATTCATTCTATATATTGAGACATGATGGATTGCCCTCTTGAGGCTTTTAGCACATCTTAATATCACTCTGCCAGAATGCACCATAAATAATGTGAAAGGGAGCATGCTAAATGTAAGTGGATCATGAAACCAAGATTTATTAAAGCTTTCCCAGCACAAAATGCTGTGCATCACAATGCATCCTTGATCTAGCTCCATACTGGCTAATTGTTTATAATATTATAGATGAAGCCTGTGTCCATATAGCATAAACTTGTTTTGTGTTATGTTGTAACTTAATAAGAATAATTGTCTAACAATTGATACATGAAAATCATCAGGGATATGGATTTAATGATAATAAAATAATATTAAAATAATAGTATTATGCATTCTATGCATTAAAATAAAAAAATCTTCTGTGTGCAGCAGCCCCCCTCAGCCCCCACTAATACTTACCTGAAATCCATCTAGATCCAGTGGTTATCCAGATTTTGAGCTCATTAAAAAAGGACAATCCATAGTGCCCTCCGATAAACTTATTTTATTAAAAAAGAAAATCCACATTCAGTTACATTTTCATCTGCAGATCAGTAATAAATCATTCATCTTTCCGACAAGATTTGTGTGACCTTGTGTATGCAAAACAAGTTTGAGCCAATATCCGTCGGAAAAAAAACATGGATTTTGTTGTCGGAAAATTCTATTGTGTGTACAGAGCATTAGAAGGAAAATGATGGCAGAGAATTGAAACCTTTGTAGTATCTCTAAAAATTGATTATAAAGCTTTCAAAATTAATTTGGGCTATTGCTAATAAAAATGATTGCTCTATATTTGTTTTTCATTTAGGCATTCCTATAATTCACCAGACACTTCCAGTCCCTTTGTCAGTAATCCAGTGATCCAAAAAACTTTGGTTGTGGAGGATCTATTTCCAAATACACCCACTGCTATCTCTCACCTAAAAGATACCTATTACTATTATACAATATATAAGTTCCATAATGTTTCTCTCCCATTAGTAAGATCCACAATTCTTTGGAAGTTTAAATATGATTAGTGGTACAGGAAGCTGAGAAATTTAGTGCTTAAAGATCTGCTTAATGATCTTCACTCCCAGTGACCCTCTGAGCAACCCTCTGGATTCTGGCCTTTAGTTCAGTTTCTGCATCTGTTGGGAACTTATTGATTTTGGTTTTACTTGTTTCTTAAATTTGCCTTAAGTGATAACAATATATTGTTTACAACTATGTTTAAAAAAAAAAAGGATTTAGAACAGGATGGGACTTTGATTGTGCCTCAGAGGAGTATAATAAAAACAAATTTACACATACTGAAATTTATAGAAAATTATACAAACTTTATTCATCTGCCAAACGGCAAAATCTTCTAAGAATGAACAGGTTAAAAATAAATTACAACTTTGTAATCTTGAAGTCAGGGTGTGCTAATCCCAAACACAGTAAAGCAGATATCGCCTACGCATTTTGCGGACAGTTCCGCTTCATCAGGGCCTTGAGGGTAGCAGCACATGTAAATTCTAGAGATATCAATGAACAAAATATAAATAACTTGATTTAACATAAGGGATGAAAAATAAAGAAAAAAAGGAGATACAATAATACATAAATGTACATAGATATCATATTGTATATACCATTTGCAAATGCAGCTTATATTTTATTTTATATAATGTAGAAAATCCAGCGGTGTATATATACAATTACATTGCATAGATGTTTTATGAGCAACAGTGTTGTCACGTGCATGGAGTGTTCAAGTTTGGGTACTCATAAATTTAGGATAAAAAAAATAAATAAAAAAAGGTGTGTTTACATGCAAGGTTTTAATTCTCACTGTATGTCACTATGAACCATTGTAATCTCAAATGCGTATAGCTTGACTTACCCATAAACTGTGGACGGAGACACCGACTCAGAGAGACATGGATTTGGCCTTTGTGCCCGTGGGGACACTCCACCGCACCAAGACGGAGGAAAAATGATGGAAAAAGAGCCCCTGCATATGAATAAGGGATGTAATGAATGTAGTCAGCTGAATGTAAAGAGAGGGGAAAGGGGGAATATAAAAAATAATAATGGTGGGTAGCATCAGGGAGGGGGAAAAGGGGGGGGCGAAAGAAGAGGAGGGGAAGGGGTAAGAGAAAAAGGGAAGAAGGGAGGGGAGGGAGAGAAAGAGGGGAAAGAAGGGGAAGGAAAGGGGGGAGAGAGGAGGGAGGGGAGAAAAGGGTAGGGGGAAGGTGGTTGTGGAAAGGTGAGGAAGGGAGTGGGAAAAGGGGGGGGGGAGGGAGGGAAAAGGAGGAAGGGAAGAAAGGAATGGTGTGAAAGGAAAGGGGAAAAAACAAGAAAAGAAGGAAGGGAAGAAGAAAATGGGTGAAATACCATTTAATGTCATCTAACAAATTCAAGGGGGGGAGTGTATGAGGTGGAATAAATGAAGTGTTAAGGGAATTAAGAATGATAATGATTACTCACTCAAAGTATATGTTATAAACTGTAAATACTTCTGATGGGGAAACCAAAAATGCACTAAATATCAACTAGTCGGGTAAATTGGATTCGGAAGGGATGGAATATGTGCAAACGGATTGTAGAAAAAGTCCGTGGGTAAAGCCTCAAAGGGGAGATCTGTTTAAATGAAAACAGGTGCAAGTTTGAATGAGAAGGCTATACTTGCATGTCAAAGAAACAAATGAACAGGGAAGAAAAATATTTTTTCCTGTGATGTTTCCAGTGATTGTTTCTCCTCCACATCCCTCATATGAAAGAGGTGAGCCGCTGAGGAGAAGCTGGGATAGTGTGCTTTATATATATAAGGGGGCCACCATATTTTATCCGAAGGGGTGTGTAAAAGTGGGGGGAGGATCCCTGGGGTCATTCCTGTCGCCCAGATCGTGGGAAAATCACAAGTGGAACCAATAGATCTGGAGGGACGGGGACAAGCCCATCTGTGCACCTGAGGATGCATGCTACAAATCTGCATGCAAAATCCCCCAGTCCGTGTCTGTCCGCCACGAGTTCTTGGCGGAGATGGGGAGAGGGGTGGTATACTCCGCCCAACTCTACCCAATAGGCTGCCAGGGAGGGGGACGAGACTGACATAGGTGGAAGAGGGCTGGACTGTGACGGCGTGATGTGGAGTCGGCGCTGGATGGTGAGCAGCATCGGCCGCGCTGCGTTCCACATGGGAAAGAGGGGGGAGGGGCCAGAGTGCCTAGGTGCCCGGAGCCTGGGACACGGTGGTGTCCCCACTATGCATTCCAAGGGGAAAGTTACTGGGGGCGCCTGATGATGGTGGCAGTCTGCCGAGGTGCAATCCATGATGGAGGCTGTACCTCAACAGGCACCCCATGTGGGTGCACAGACACGGGCAAGGCCAAGTGTCTCCTGAGAAAAAAAAAAGGGTGTCAACCGGAAACAGTTCTGGACTGGCGCATGAAGAGATATCGAAAAATAAATCAATAAAAAGGAAAAGTTGTTGTGAATCTAGATAGAGGACAATTTATGGAACGTCCTTGAAGTTTCTCTATGCATTCAAAACACCGCCGTGCATCAAGATCGTACATTTAGATTTCACGCATCCATAACTACATATTGTGGCATATTGGCCCGAATGTATATGGTACTTTTTGTGTGTATTAGGAAAGCCATTTCATAAAATTTCATAAAATCTATGGATTCACTAATATAAATACAAAAAGATTTTGTAGTGAAGTACCAAAAGACTAAGGAATAAAGAGGGAAGGGGATGGAGGAGAAATAGGGGGAGGAGGGAATGAATCGATATTGGTATTTACAAAAAGGGAGCATAACTAATGGTATCGTTAAGGCCTGGTGGCTGGGTTGCTCTTAATTTGAAAATTTGACTTCCACCTGGAGAATTTTCTGATCAAAGTTGCCCCATGGATGGGGGGGTGTACCCTAGCTAGAACCTGAAATTTCAGCGTGTCCGTACTATAGTCATGAAATTGCAAAATGTCTGGGTATGTGTTTCTCCGTGACCCCTATCTGTATGTCTGTAGCATGTTCTTTAATCCGTTTCCAAAAATTTCTTTTGGTTTTGCCTACACCCACATGTAAGCAGATATACAATACCTACAGTGTCGCAGTTTACAAAATGTTGCATAATTAGGTTTTCACCTGTGGGCAAAATTACACTTTTTCCAGTTTGAATGAATTTACAGAAGTCACAGTTACCACATTGAAAGGTACCTCATGGTAAAGTGCCGCAGGGGTCCCTAGACTCCTGCGGCATAAAGTGGCTAGATACTAGGATATCTCTCGAGACTGATTGCGTTTGTAAATTACATGTGGTTCCGGTTCTACAAAGAGTACAAAGAGTAAATATTGTCCCTTGGGAATTGAGTTGATTAGATGGGATGGGTGGGCGCTTTTAGAGTGTAATAGAGAATTGCCGGCTGTGTCCTTCCGATGTAGATTTGTAGTGATAACCCCTTCTGCATCCTTGTGTATAATTAAATCAAGGAAGGGAAGGGTTTCTCTATGCCAATTAAAGGTGAAGGACAGATTATAATCATTATGGTTAAGCTTTTCAACAAACTCCGTGAGGAGTTCTGGTGTGCCTGTCCAAAAAATCAGGATGTCATCGATATTTTGCGCCACAATAAGATGTGGCGCAGGTATATCGAGGATTCATCCTGAGCGAACACCTCCCACTCCCAACACCCAGGTACAGGTTTGCATACGATGGGGCACACTTGGTCCCCATCGCTACACCCTGCACCTGGAGGTAGTGGGAGCCGTCAAAGGTAAAAGCGTTGTGAGTCAAGATAAAATGCAACATTACAACATCCGTTATGAATAGATTGTAGGGGATGGTGTCCAGGTCTCTCTCATTTAGAAAGGTAGATGTTACTGCAACCCCCTTGTCGTGGGGAATACTAGAGTATAAGGCCTCTATGTCTATGGATGTTAGGATGGTATTGATGGGAACGGATAGACCTTCCAAAACAGTCGGAACATGTATAGTATCCTTCAAATATGTGGATAAACTTTCCACATGTGGGTGTAGTTAGTCATCTATTAAAGAGCTTGCTTGATGGGTGAGGCAGCCTATCCCTGAAATAATGGGCCTGCCAGGTGGTTGGGATAAAGATTTGTGAGTTTTAGGCAAAGTGTAGAAGGTGGGGGTGATGGGGTGTTCAACCTTTAGAAAATCTCATGTGCTTTTTGAAATCAAATTTTTAGAGAAGGCCCCATCTATGATCCTGAAGAACTCCCATTGGTAATCGCAGATCGTGGACGGAGAGATCCAACGATACCAAGAGGAGTTCTCCAGGATCCTATAACACATGGCCATATAGTCTTTTGTGGTTTGTATAACCAAATTCCCCCCTTATCCGAAGGTTTTATTATTATGTCCCTCCTACTTTTGATCTGATTGAGGGCTACTTTTTGCATATGTGTTAGATTAGATTTTCGGGGGGAAGGTTTATTTTGCATAGGTCTTGAGTTGTACTGTCAACGAACAGTTTTAGGTTTGGGTTGGAGAAAGCTGGGAATTTTTGTGATTTTTTCCTATATTCAAGTGGTATGGATATCTGGGATTCTGCATCCTCCGTATCTGTGAGCATGTGAAGCATTTTCTCAGGGTCATCCCAGACTCCGGCTTCCCCCTCTAGTTGTGTTAAGATTTTAAGCATTCTATAGTCCTTACGAGACCATTTGGTCTCCATATTTGTTTCGACTGGCAAAATAGGTTTATGTCTTTAACAACCTCAGATCAATGTCACGTATGGGGCAGAAATTAAGTCCTAAGCCTAAAACCTCTAATTCCATGTTGGTAAACGTTTGGGATGTAAGATTGATGACATTAAATTTGTTAGATGACATTAAATGGGATGAATTATGAATTGATCTATATGGCTTTGCGCTGCATTGTGTGGTGGTTTTGGCATTGTTATGACCCTGTCTCTTGAGGCCGGTGCTCGAAAATTTGATGATCTAGATTGTTTAGGGATAGGGCCTGATGTTGCTCCACTGGAGTGTGGTCTGCCTCGCGGGTCTGAGTGGGTGGAGGGGATATCCTCTCCATCAGACAAGGGTGGTGTTTTTCTTTTAGGTGCTTGGGTACGATTGGTATCTAAGTTTTTTTGTTGGGGGATAGTTGATCCCAAATCTGAGTTTTCCCCTGAGGGGACAGCTGAACTCCTGAGGTGGGTGTGAGATCGGGAACCTCGACGTGTAAATTTTGTCTGTGAGTGAAAAGAGGAAGTAGTTGATGTATCTGAGATATTACCATCGTCCGTTTGTCTGAATCTGTTGAAATTTCCCCTAGTTGTTGTATTCCATCTATATGCTTTGCAAATTTTGAATGCTATCGAGTCTTTTGCAAACTTTTTGTCTTTATTTTGTACAAGTGATTTGTTATATTCATCTACGTATGTTTTTAGTTCTTCTTCCGATGAGATGGAAATCTCCGTCTCCCGGAATGGGTGGAGTTTATTCTGTATTCCTTGTATTTCAGCATCTAGTTTTTTGTTTTCAAGATCATAATGATCCTTTAACATTCTCATCATATTCATTGAGCATGTAGTCATATGTTATTTACAAGGAAGGTGTGATATGCCCAAATCCAAGGTCCCCTCCCTTTCCCTGGCACTGTAAGATTTCAATACCCATTGCCTCCAGGGAATGAAGAATAAGGTGTAATACCTACCTGATTTGGCATTTATATTGTAGGCCTGTAATTCCTATGCCCCGTACACACGATCGGACATTGATCGGACATTCCGACAACAAAGTCCATGGATTTTTTCCGACGGATGTTGGCTCAAACTTGTCTTGCATACACACGGTCATACAAAGTTGTTGAAAAATCTGATCGTTCTGAGCGCGGTGATGTAAAACACGTACGTCTGGACTATAAACGGGGCAGTAGCCAATAGCTTTCGTCTCTTAATCTATTCTGAGCATGCGTGGCACTTTGTGCGTCGGATTTGTGTACACATGATCGGAATTTCCGACAACGGATTTTGTTGTCAGAAAATTTTATAGCAAGCTCTCAAACTTTGTGTGTCGGAAATTCCGATGAAAAATGTGTGATGGAGCCCACACACAGTCAGAATTTCTGACAACAAGGTCCTATCACATATTTTCCGTCGGAAAATCCGACCGTGTGTACAGGGCATTAGTAATAACACACTTAAATCTGTCCAAACAAGAGTCTAGTAGACATCCCGGGTATGATAAAGTTTGAAACACAAAATCATAAATTATAATATAATAAATAACTCTAAATAATTATAACAAATAATAATATCATAATAGTAAAATGTATTCAATAATGTAATCAAATCAAAAACACTGAAATTTGCTCAGTTGCAAAATTGTCACTATCGTTACTTTCAGTGTTTGATGACCAATTTCCCCACAAATCACTATCGCTCAATTCTGCAAGTGATTCAAATTTATTATCGCTGTTTTCTAGCTGGTCTAAAACCACTTTTGACATAAAGGGACACTTTTTGGTTGCCATGGACATTCTCAAGTTTACAGGCAGAAAGAACAGTATTTATAATATAAAACTGCATGCAGGGCACTGGACAAAGCATTAGGGACAAAAAAGAGGAGAAATAATTTGATACAGTAATGTAATTTGTAAGAATACAGTGTACTGTATGTGTTTTTCGCTTTTTGAATTTGGCACCAGGCTTTGTCCCCGTGCTTTGCGACGCTCGCAGGGAACGGAGCTCGACACTGTGATGAATCAAGCAGAGGAGACACGGCTCGCACACAGCGGGGAGACATCGCAGGATCCTGGGGACAAGGTAAGTAACGTTGCCTGGATCCTGCAATGCAATCCTGAGTGTGGCTCGGGGTTACCGATTTTGGTAATGAAAATTCACCCCGATTGCCACCAGGGAGGTTAATAGAAAAATAGATTTGTAGTCAGATTTTTGTAAAGAATTTAGTTTTAGACTTGCCACGCTCACTCCCATGCTGCTCTGTAACACATAAACTTAAAGGAAACCTTTATTGTGATAAATATGTAGGCTGCCATTGTTGACCTCCTTATGAACTTATTGTTGCTTGCCTGTTATGCTGAGATAGTTATTTAGGTCCATTTGGAGATTTTTGCCTAGAACAAGTTTGCAAGTCATAAATTCTGAGTTTGTCTGACATCCAGGCTCTCTAGCTCCATTGTCTGCTCATACCATGCTCATCTCCAGGACCTCTCCAGAGCCTCTCCCATCCTCTGAAGCTCCCTAGCCCAATCTGTCCAGCTCTCTCCTACTGTGTCCACTTTTAGGTGACCCCTGAAAACTCCTCCTAACCCTCTTGTATTGAATTGTATTGTTGCAGTATTGTCTCTGTTTGTATTTTAAAGCACTGCACAAACTATTGGCACTATATAAATCCCGAATAATAATAATATTACTTATGAAAGTCAGGAGTTCTGAATTTGTCTGAACATGATTGTTGTGGGTCAGTGACTCAGAATTAATTGAAATCAGAGACATCCAGGCAACTAGCAATTTTTAGTAAAGCTTTCTTTTAGTAAGAGCCCTCTCCCATGGCGACCTTATGTGGTCCCCCTCCTTTTCCCAAATGAACAGCTGATTCTGGGTCATTTCCAGGTGTGGATATGGTGATAAGTCTGCTAGTTAATGCTTCTGCCTCATACAGGAGTCACCCGTGGCCAGACCCAGAATAGCAAGTTATTAGTGACAGGTTGCAAGTGTAAGTGTAATAAGTCTCTGATTTAGTTTATTTATTAGGAAGCAGAATGGTGTAATTGAAGTAATACCTTTACATACTTGAGCTGACAATTTGTGAAATATGCACTTAAACAGATTTTACACGAAAAAGAATGCAATGCAAAATACGTTAAGGTAAGTATGTCTAGGTAAGATGGATTATTTTAGTTATTTCTTGTATATGTCAATTCGACTACAATACAGTTTCAAACTGGCATCCATCAACATGTTTTAAAGTGGTGGGTCATTTGATCCAGACTTCCAGTATAATGGGCTGTTGCAGCCACAGACATATTTGTGAATTAAACTTCTCACCAAACCCTTTTCAATGCATTTTAGCTTCTGGCTGCCACACCTGAGCCAACCTTACCAGCACATATAAACAAGGTGACATTGTATGGGCCAGTGTCATGTTGAAGACCTTCCTCCTTCTTGTGGTACCCTATCTCCTTTCCCCTGTGGTGTCTCTTTACTTTTACAGATTTTGATAAAGTGTGTGGAATGTGTCCCAGAGATGATGAATGACAGAACAGTGTGTGGCTAAACTAAATTGAATGCCAAATGTTATATTTGTATTTAACATTTAAATAACATTTGTACTATACTTATTTATATTAGAAGATAAAGTTGACTGATTTTTCCAGACAAAGGACTTGGCATAAAATGTTTTCATTGTTTTCTTTTATGCTTGCAAGTACTATACATATACAGTATAGCCTTACAATCAGGAGAGGGTGAGGGGTTTGCTAGATCATTGCTATGTAATTTTCACCCTGAACAATATTACTTAGGCTTTGTTAGTATCTGATGCTATTTGACTACATTCCTTGAACTACCTTGTGATTATATTAGGTGAGGGATTTTTTAATTAAACACCTCTCTGTGAGAAAGATGATATGTAATATAAACTAAAAACACTTCAAGAATATTAAATGATACACAAGTTTACTTTTTGTAAAATTTGTTGTGAAGGTGTGGCAACATTTTAACAGGGGATGTGAATAATGTGTGTACTGTGGATACTTTTACTATCAATTTATTTTCAAAATACACAAATTTAGCTGCAGCATGCTCCAAAAAATAAAGACACATTTTCATTGTTTACACATGGGATTAAAGGGATGATTTTTACTGGATTTCATTATCTGAATTCTATATAAAGAAGATGTTGTAACCAAACACAAAGTCTACGGTGTAGAAGATATGTTGAGAGCAGATGCAGACTCTCATAAAGAAAAGTGATGGGGCCGCAGTAGGGAACCCTGGGGGTCATTCTCCCAAGGGAAGCTAACGACGTAGGTTTTAACGGCTTTGTTAGACGCCAAGAGTCTTTTTATGTCTGCTGAGGGGGGGATGGGGATGGGTTGGAGAGCTCCGTTCAAGCACAGTGTGTTCCCATTCGGGGTGCTGTCGGTCTCTCCCTCCCCCCCCTCCTCTCAACCAGTTCAATTCTCAAGGTTCTACGGTTTACGTGCTCGATCTTTGCACTAGAATGGTAATATTGTACTGTCTCAGCCCAGAATCCTACTCATACCTACTCTCACAAGTTTACACTGTACCCCCAAGGGGGTTCGATTTTCCCTGCTGTGTACTCCCTCATTTTATGCTGATGATTTGTAAGCTTTTTCCTGAAAATTCAATAAACTACTTTGAAAGAAAAGTGATGGGACCATGAAGCCAAACAATTACTAACACTGAACCTCGTTTATAAAGGTGCCTAGAGAAAAAATAGTCTACACAGTGGGGTTGATTTACTAAAGTCAAATAGGCTGTTCACTTTGCAAAGGAAGATGCACCCTGCAAGAGAATTTTCAAACAGAGCTTAGTAATGAGGTGAAACTCAGCTGACTTCCATCATCCAATCACATGCAAGCAAAAATGTGTTTTTTTAAAAATCTCCTTGCACATGATAGGGTATTCTTTGCAATGTTAAACTTTACCACATTCACTAAGCTCTGGGTCAAATTCCCTTGCATAAGTAGGTTGCTTAAGCACCAAAAAAAGGAAGGTAAAGTTACTGTGAGGGGTCCAACTGTACAGAGAGGAGAGATTGCAGGGTAGGTCCTGAAGGGAACTGTGGGATTAGGAGAAAGCCGGTTGGAAGTTTTCTGGTCCTAACGAAAACTCTGAGGCAAGACATAATATTGAATACAGGTAGAGGAAGAGAGTGCAAGGAAGCTTCCATTGAATGAATCAGCACAATATAGTAAAAAAAAAAACAGATTATAGCATCCTGCAGAAATGTAAAACAGGATCAATGGACAGCCTAGGCTTCTACAGAGTGAACAAGGGTCAAAGTAGCACTGAGCAACTACAAAGGTGGTACATGAGCTCCCTCTTGTGGGCTCCTAATAATACAGCAAGTGGAGGCAGGTGTGTAAGACACAAAGGTATGAGCCTTGTGAAGGGTAATCATGTTGCAATAGAGTCCAGGCACCTTGGAGAGAATGGTGTCAGGGAACGGACTTCTTGCTGTAGAACTTTCCATTCCTTTAGAAGGTGCGGGCCTGTGTCATGCTGAGTACAGAAAAAGTTTTGTCATGCCAGGTTATCTGTAATTTTATGGGGAAACTGCATTTGTAGGGGATTTTGTTTTGTTATGTAGTGTTTTAGTGAGAGGAGCCAGCTTTTTACTGTTAAGAGTCATCAGTTGTGAGAGATCTGCATAGAGAGAGATGCCAGCAACCTGGGCTTCGTTTAGCTGCTAACAAAGCTCGTTCTTTCTCAGGAAAAAAATGAATACACACTAATGCTCCGTACACACGATCGGATTTTCCGACAACAAAACCATGGATTTTTTTCTGAAGGATGTTGGCTCAAACTTGTCTTGCATACACACGGTCACACAAATGTTGGCCCAAAACTACGAATGTGAGAACGCTAGAACGCGGTGACGTACAACACGTACGACGAGCCGAAAAAAAGAAGTTCAATAGCCAGTGCAGCTCCTTCTGCATGTTTCAGAGCATGCGTGAACTTTTGTGGGACGTACTTGTGTACACACGATTGGACTTTCCAACAACAAGTTTTGTTGTCTGAAAATTTGAGAACCTGCTCTCAAACATTTGTGTGCGGAAAGTCCGACAGTAAATGTTCGATGGAGCATACACACGGTCAGACTTTCCGACAACAAGCTCACATCGAACATTTCCCATCAGAAAATCCGACTGTGTGTACGCAGCATAAGACATACAGTAACTAGGAGTTAGGTTGGGTAGAAATTTAGGCTCATGGATTCTGTGTCCTATCTACACATAGCTCCAGGTCAGTTAGTGAGGGTACAAGGGTCTTCATGATAAGTTGGATCAGCCCTAGTAGATCATGGTGTGGTATGGTTTCTGAAATGCCTCTGAATTTTATGTTATTACATCTGGAGTGGTGCTCCATATCCTTTAACTTGGTTTAAATTCAATGCAAAGTTGTGGTTTGTAAATGCAGCTACAAGCTCTTTATGCACCACATAGATAGCCAACATTTTAGATTCAATGTATTGGATACGTTTAGCGTGATCCTGGGCAGTAAATTAGCTGAAAACATAGTGGTGAAGTCCATGTTGAGAGTGCATTTCAATGAAAGCATCGTATCTTTCTTAGCAATTTCTGGGATGGGCTGATCAGAGACAGGGAAGTCCTCAATGAACGGCAAGGCAGGAGAGGATAATGCTGGCTGCTTTGAGTCAGTGTCTATGGGGCTGGGTAGCGAAGCAGCAGGATCCTCTGCCCTCCTGAATTTGGTTTTGGGTGGGCTTCTAGTGGGTGTGGAGAGACTCCCCCTAGGAGTTTGGGTCCCCAGCGGGTTGATGTGGCTGTGCAGGTTCGGGCTGAGAGGAAAGGTGACGCTGGGCTCTGTGCTGGCTTGAACCAGCGCCATATGGGGCATGTTGTGTTGTCGATGCCAGGAAGAAGTCTGGCAGTTTGTGCGGCTTCTTCTCCTTGTGGTGTATAGACATAGCAAGTGGGTGTAGCAGAGCAGGCTTGAGAGCGGGAAAGAGCAGAGGAGTCTCCGTTGTCTATAGAAGCCACTGAGGCAAAGAGGAGAGTGGAGCTTGGGATTATGCGGCCAATAATTCCACCAGCCAGACACTACTCTGCCTCCTTTTTTAAAATTGAATATGCCTAAGCTTTAGGGAGGCTTGTTTCCTTGATTATAGCTTACTGCTGTCAGAGTTGGACATCCCAAAGTTTGCATATACTCTGAACTTTCAAAAAAAATGGGCCTCAGTACATCTCCTTTAATATGTTTTCTTTAGTGTCCAGTTTGCCAACTGAACCAGAGGCAAAGCTAAGGTCACATGGCTTTGAAGGTACATTTTAACAGAAAATAACTGTTGATGTACTATACAGTCCCTGGCATGCTCATATACATTTTTTTTTATTGCACATGTGAAAATCGTGAAATGGTCAGACATCAGATAACATAACATAATTGATATTTTGATAATTTATATAGTTGTTGAGAATAGGGCGTTGCTAGACCCTGGCACCCAGGACACATGCCTCAAGTCTTCTACGGAATTCCACAGGTCTCCCTCAAGATATGTATATACATTTTGTCCAGTATACAGCTTTGCGTCATTGTATAATTTATCTACATTTCAATTAATTTGTTATTTATTTTGTCATTTAAATGTGACATTACAGTTTTTAGACCAATTCATTTCAGTTAAAAAGATATCAGTCTTGGATTTGATCCAAACTTGTCAAACTGGTGACAGACTTTCAAGATTTTAATCTGTGTACCCAGAGGTGCCCCTGGTCTATTGGAACCTGGTTCAGAGGATTTATTCTATATACAAAGTGAGGACAAATAAATAGTCATAGACATATATGGTAGTATTTTCTCATTGCAGTTTTAAGACTGTACAATATTCCAACCAGTGCCCATTGCTACTGTATTTTTTTTTTCCCCTGCCAATTGTGATTCTCAGAGCATCATGTACATCTGCTTCACAGACAGCTCAGGATAACAATATATTTAGATGTAAATAGCTAGTTTGGTGAAAAGCATATTAAACTGTAACTTTGTTATATTCTGTTGATTGCCCATGGCTCCAAATATTTAATGTTTTGTTTTTTTTCTTGTGTATAATGACAAAAATGTAATCTATACACTTTCCAATTTTCTTTTCTAATATGTATGCTTCTAAACTTGCAAGTAAATCATTGCTTGGTTTGTTTGCAACTGTCAAATTGTTAGGGAGATAAAATAATTTACAATGAAAAAAAAAAAAAAAAACGTTTGCTAGGAGACAGAAAACATTAATGGAAAAATCTTAATGATTCTTTCATTTTTCCTGTGAACAAAGTGTAACAATGACTGCTATTAAGACACAGCAACTAACCATCTGTTATCTCCCATCTTTCTGGGGAATATCGCAAGAGATATTCAGTCCTAATATAAAAAACACAGCTTTGGTCCAAGCAGTTTACTCCTTGTTATAGTAGCTACCCATTAATGGCAGCTATTTCATATTTTCCCTAATCCATATAGCAAAAGGTGCCATCACATCTTGGTTACCAGGTATTATTTCAATGAAAGCAGCAGATCTAAACATACAGACAACCACCTATGCTATTACATGTACGTGTTTTAAGATTGAGTATATGCTTACCTGAAGCTGGATTCCTGTGATCTAAAAGTCCCAACACTAAAAAAGGGCCGGTGCAAATATTATTTTGTTCTTTTTGTTTGATTTTATTTTATTTTTTTAGTAGAAGACTTTTTTTTTAAATATATTGTTTTGTTCACAAAATAATTTGCTACTTTTAGAAGTGGACAATTGTTTTCTAGAATTTTATTTAGTGTTTCTAGAAACATCCTCTATTTATTTTATTTGAGAAAGCAAGAATTTCACAGTTTATAGTCATCTCTAGGCAGTTGAGTTTAGAAAAAAAATTTGGAAAGCAAAAAAATGCGTTCGGTACAGTTGTTAAGAGGCATTTGAAATGCCAAACGCATGTAATAGCTTGTAAACGTAGGAACTCACATTTAGCCGCATTTTGTTTACATGCGTTTTAAATTTTTGACTATATGAAAAAAAATGCTTTTAAACACAAAAAAGGCTAAACATGGCATGTCATTGCGGCAAAACTGACGTTTTTAAAGGTTGGTTACTATCTGTCAAGTTACATTGTTAAGCCGAAGTGTTATGTCTGCAAATTATTTTGTATGTTATCAGGTAGTATGCTCCATGCACACTGGCTTAAAAAAACATTGCTTCTGCAGGAGTTTTGTGTTCTGCCTGCAGAAGCAGCTCAATGTTATCCTATGTGTCCATACACATTAGGACGTTAAGAGGCAGAAAAAAAAACCTGCGTTTCTGATTGGAGCTTGGAGGCAGAAAAAAACCTAAAACTCTCCTAAACTCATCTAAACTTTGTACAATAAATGCTCTATATGAGTGTTTTTTACTTTAATGTTTAGAGGCAGAAAAAAAACCTTCTGGTTCGCGTTTCTGATTGGAGCTTGGAGGCAGAAAAAAACCTAAAACTCTCCTAAACTCGTCTAAACTTTGTACAAAAAATGCTCTATATGAGTGTTTTTTACTCAAGAGAGAACAGACTTTTTTAAGCCCAGTGTGTATGGAGCCTAATAGGTGTCTTATGGCTGTCAGGGTGTCAGTAAAAAGGAAAAAAGCCCCAAGGATATTGAGGATAAAGGGAAAGGTAAGTAAAGGTATACCCATGAATAAAAAGTATGTATATTTTATTGGTACAAAAATAGTAGTAAACGATACATAAATTGTCCTGTACAAAAATCACCTAAAAACAATATACAAGAAAAACTGTAGGAAATGAAACAGCTGAACTGGAAAAGCACCACAGATCAAAAACATAAAGTTTGACTAGTGGACATGTATGCCAGAAAACCCAACATGTTTCGGAGGGCAATTTTTAAGTAAATTTCCTTCTTCAGGGGTAAAAAATAGACATGCTGTCTCATTTCTATTAGAAAAAAGTTATGTATAAACGATAAAGTGTATATTATGTATATTTATAACAAACCAGTTGGTTTATGGCAACAAAGTGGTACATGTAAAATAAATAAGGTTGTCTATACTTACATAACAGTGTTTATATTCTTATTTTACACACCAGCAGACATAGCATCGGGACTTGGATCTTGCTTGGTCGCATTTTCAAAGTATGTTCATGTTTAGAGAAAAGCACTCTCATATAATTGACAGGGAAAGCTGAAAAGTCCGAACTAAGTCGGTATAATAGGGGTTGGTAGGTGCATCCAGGTGGTCCAACAATGCTCACGGGGATATCCCAAATGAATGGGGACAAACACCTAATGAGAAGATAGTAAATAGCAATAAGCTACATGTGCTGAAAGTATGAGGTTAAGTGAGCAAAACGGCATCACTGCCCCAAGATAAGAATACATAAATGGCTGTGCTGGGAAAGATAGCAGATACGTATAGTGTACAATACCTGCAAAAAGGATGTCTGTCAGTTTCCACAAAGGTGTACTCGCCCAAAGCACCCCCACGAAGGGGGGGCGAGACTGCCCCAGGGTGGCGCACAAAGCCCCACCGTGGGGCCCCTCGTGCCTGGGAGCCTCGGTGGTCCACCAAGGGCACCAATAACACACCAAAGGGAGAGATAAATAATTATTTATTCAAATGTGGTTTTAAGCAGTTCAATCCATTGGCTATTGTCTGGACGACTAAAGTATAACTGTAGTCATCTCTATGGGGAGAAAACAATAGAATAATAATGATTACCATACAACAATTGCAGGTTTCCAATACATTACTGATCATTATTAAATGGTAGACCTCTAAGCACATATGATATGAATCAAACGGTTAACAAATATTACATGTACACATAACATCACATTGTTTTGGTAATTTAGGAGAGAAAAAAGAGAAAAGAGAACAAGAGAGAAGAAACAAAGATACAGAGAATTGCGGTGACAAAAAAATGGGTTGTTACTGAATGGCCTAGATTTATTGATCTTTGTCATAAGGGCCCGATATGAAGCCAGGTAGAAAAGGTTTAAAATTGAAAGCCTTGTTAAGGCCGGGGGGCACCGTGGCATTAAGGCTGAATATCCACCTGAGCTCTCGTTGTAGGAGGAGTTTGTCAAGATCTCCTCCCCGAGAGCTAGGGTGTAATAAAATGTGCTTGAAGCATACCATCTATAAATATATTATAATTAGTTATGCTATATGTCATTCCAGTACAGTTAAAGAGTTTGTTACCCCAACACCTCATATTCCTGATATGTGCCTGCTGTTCCATGTACTTGTATGAGAAAGTATCCTGTTCTTTTATTTTGCTTTGAATGGGTTGTTTTACAAGCTGATCGTTTACAATCACTTTAAGGATTGCTTTTGTATTTTGTGATGAGTACAAGTATTTTCATAGGTTTTAGTTATTTACTTTGCTTTGTGTTATTGTTAAATTGCTAGTGTTGTATCAATTAGACTCTATAATTAAAAAATATTTTTGATTATATACTATGATGGTGTAATACAATATTAAACAATAAAATATGAATTTTGTATGCCCATGTTTACAAAATAAGTTTATTGTATTTTTGAACTACTAAAGATCAACTTACAAATAAAGAGATGCACCAAACCAACTAGCTATGATATTTAGGTTTCAAGGAGAAACAGGCTGCAAATTATCATAACATTGCAAACTGAATTGTGTCTGAGCTTTATTTAAAAAAAAGACATATAAAAGAAAAAACAAAACAAAAAAAACTGTCTTTGCTTTGCTTTTGTGATGTCTTATCAAGTGTCAGCTCTCTAGGCTCTAGGGCAAGGGATGAGATAAAAGGAGATCTGTTGCCAATTTGATGATGAATAGCTTTCATGGACTGATATTTTACTGATCTGATAACTTAACTATATACCATTCTGTCCACCTACACTTTCATTTCAGTATTAACCTGACAATGGAATATATTAAACCCTATTCTACATGTGAATAGACCTGGTGACCTGTCAATGTTTTATTCAGCAGTGTGTCAAAACATAGAATATGGCTATACACAGGAGAATTACTGGGCAGGTTACATCAGAATGTTGTCTTTCCCCAGCTTAAGGCTTCCTCATTATCTTGATTATAAAAGTTGGACACCCCAAATTGTGCCCTCACTGTAAACTATGAAAACAAATTATTCCTCAGTGCAGCTGATTTATTATGTATTCTTTACAGACGAGTTTATTATCTGAGCCAGTGACATAGTAAAAGCCATAGGACCTTGGAGGTCAGAAAATAAGTGTTGGTGGTACTATGTGGTCCTTGGCATGGTGATATTAATTGTTTGCTCCTTTTGAAGGCACCTATGAAGCTTGGTAGAAGTCCACATATCAGATACCATAATGTAATAATCTTTTGAAAAATTTGTTTGAAAAGTTTATTCTTTAAATAAACTTAACACGGAGAATTAGTGACTAATATGCTTAGTATTCTCTCCTTTACCATTGTAGTTTTAAGTCTTTCTACAGTTCAGCCACTGCCCATTGCTAGTAAGTCCCCATTCCCCTCCCACCCCACACATTTGTGATTCTCAGAGCATCATCCACACCTGCTTGACAGACATCTCTGCATAACTATATATTTAGATGTAAATAGCTACTTTGGAAAAAGTGCATTAAAGTGTAGCTTTTTTTGTGATAGTCTGTTGATTGCCCACATATCTTATGGCTTTTTTTTTCTGGTTGTATGTAATGACAAAAATGTACACTTTCCGATGTTCTCTTCTAATATATATGCTTTATGCCATAGATGTTTTCAAAGCGTCAAAACTAAGGTATAGGTATTCCATTTAAAAAGATACTTGAATGCAATTTAGCTTTGACCCCACCCCCACAGACCACCATCTTCATTAGTCTGGCATATGCGTAACTGTGCCAAAGGCTCCGCCTGGTCTTTGGGTCCTGGCAAAGCCCTGCGGCACATGCATATGCATAGGGAGGTGGTTTTGTGCATGCACAAAAACTCTAATGCCCCGTACACACGGTCGGATTTTACGACGGAAAATGTGTGATAGGACCTTGTTGTCGGAAATTCCGACCGTGTGTAGGCTCCATCACACATTTTCCATTGGATTTTCTGACACACAAAGTTTGAGAGCAGGCTATAAAATTTTCCGACAACAAAATCCGTTGTCGGAAATTCCGATAGTGTGTACACAAATCCGACGGACAAAGTGCCACGCATGCTCAGAATAAATAAAGAGATGAAAGCTATTGGCCACTGCCCCGTTTATAGTCCCGACGTACGTGTTTTCCGTCACCGCGTTCAGAACGATCGGATTTTCCGACAACTTTGTGTGACCATGTGTATGCAAGACAAATTTGAGCCAACATCCGTCGGAAAAAATCCTAGGATTTTGTTGTCGGAATGTGCCAACAAAGTCCGACCGTGTGTACGGGGCATTAGTGTTAGTACTTCTCTGTGTTATTGAACCTTGCACATGTGCAGATGTCCTGCAGGGCTCTGCTGAGGCCCAAAGCCCAATGAAACATCTATGCATGTGAAGAAGGAGGTGAACTTTATTCTTGTCTAAGGTGTGAAAGGCAAAAGTGCTGCAATGCTTGAAAAAAAAAGTCATATATAAAAGTGAGGGAAGGCAGGAAAAATGAAAAAAAAGAAGTAAAAAAAATAGGATAGAGATAAGGGAATTCAAAGTCATGAGAAAAGGCACTGAGAACCTTCTAATTGCTTATTGCCTGGCTGTTATGCTGCTCCTCTGGCTGCAGTGCTTTTTTAAACACTGACCTGGAACTAGTAATTTGATTATTAAAATCAGAGAAATCTCTGGATGCTGTGTTCTGATCAATGTGACAGTAAGGCAACTAGCATTTTTGAAGGGAAGATCAGTATTTGAATTGTACACAAGTGACTCACTTAAGTTGTTACCGTCACATTTGTAAACATCCCTAGCTGCTAACATCCAGATCTACTCCACAAAAAATTCTCTGTTTGGCAATATGAGATGTTCTACAGCCATAAATGTCATTCTCGGTCTGAATGTATCGGTTCATTACTGTTCTATGACTGATGACAAACACCTGCAACAAAAGAAGAAAAATACATATATAGCTGTCTAACAGCTGCAGGATGTAGGGGAAGGTATGCCTGGGAATGGTCATAAAAATGATATGGTGTTCAAAACTCAAGCTGACTGATCGCCACTGGCAGCAACACCAATAAAAGGGAGATGGGAAGGGGTTACTTTATTGTGATTACATGTGCACTTTAACTATTAGGCTTCTTGCACACAGATGTAATAATTCACTGATGTTTATACATGGGATCTTGCTGGCAGGGGATAGGAGAAAAAAGCTGAGTAAAGCCACCCCCATCAAATCATTCTCTGCAGCTATTACCTTTTGTACCACCACCCCCTCCCTTTAGAATGTAAGCTCTATGAGCAGGGCCCTCCTGTACCTTTTGTATTGAACTGTACTGTAATTGTGTTGTCCCCCTATACATTGTAAAGTGCTGCGTAAACTGTTGGCGCTATATAAATCACATATAATAATAATAATAATAATAATAATAATAATAATAAAGAATGAAAGTTGTGTCTTTTAAAGTCTTTGTGATTGCACGTGTACATACAGGTGTGTAAATATGTGTACATGTATATACCTGTAAAATTCTTCTTCATCCTCTTCTAGCTACCAGTGTTTCAGTTTACGTATATATGCTCATGTGTACTTGTGTATACATGTGTATAGGCATAAACTATACTCAAACATACATTTATCTATTTTTAAATGGCTCTGAATGCACTTCCCCATTACATATCTTTACACATCTGTGCAACAATGTACCATAAAAGAAAACACAAGAGGCGTTAGAAGGCTAGAGAGTGGAATAGAAAAATCTACAGGCAAGTAAAGACTTAACCTAACAGTACCCTTTTATCAGAAGGGGGGGGGGGAGGGGAACAAATAACTGAATACGAAAAAAGCAATACCTAACCAGGAAAGCCTGTACAGTTATAACAGAATGGAGAGCCATATTAATAAAACACCCATTTATATTGTAGCTGGTGCTCTTTAAAAACATGATTATTCTAAATTACGATTACATAATAATAAATGGCTAATGCTATAAAAATAAATGGAATATGCTGCCCTCAGTCTACTTTACATATTGCATTAGTTTATTCTCATAGAACAATGCTTACATTGGCAACAACTAATTTTATTTGTTTCTTCGTATTCAGTGTAGTTTCATTTATTTATTTATTTTTTTGGTGTTATTTTATTAAGCCAATACAAAGTACAAACTTATAATCTAAACTGTTTCATGTACAAGGTAAAAAGGTCACCCTATCTATGAGTAGCCTACTTATGTACCAAACTTCTGTAAAATTGTACATTGATTTTTTTTTTCCCATGACAGAAGGGAGCCACTGCTTGCTAATCAGGAAAATACTGATTTAACAAACTGTTCAATAACCGCCCATAGTAGAATATTATTGTGTAAATAAGAATTCTAAAGTCTGGGCAAATCTCATATTCTCATGTATAATAGCAGAATATATCTGGAATCTATCTATTATCCATAACCTTTGACAAATTAATAAAGTGGAAACTGTGCAAGGGCTGTTAATGGTGACAAACCTAGAAGATCATAAGGCACTATCTATTCCACCAACAGAGTATCTTATCTCTATGTTACAATTTGGCAATCACCTTTTTACTGTATTTTAACATTGGTGAGTCTCATGTGTTTAAGAAAATGTTTTTTTTTAGAATTGTTATATATATATATATATATATATATATATATATATACATATTATTTTATTTTGATTTCATTTTTATTTGTTTAACAGCTTGTAATAAACTGCATTGTTGTTGGGGATACCATATATCACTGTAACTATTTTACATATGGTACATAACTGAATATTTACAATGTAAATTTTAACTATGAAGAAATGTTAAATATTAAATATTGAAATTACGGGATGGACATACATTTTCACTTTTCAATTGTGTTAGATGTAAACTACTGTCTGTTACTCCCTGTGTTTCAAAAGACAAGTCAGGGTTATTATACTGATTTTCATGTGACTGCCCATGCCACACAGGAGAATATTTATTTTAATTTGTGGGGCTAGCAATATTCTACAGAACTATAATAATAATAAATATATGTATTTTGTATTTTGCATGTCATATGGATATATTTCCCTTTAACACATTTGTGAATGCTACTTTCATTATTTTTCACATTGTGCTATATGTCAACCTTTGGCAACCTTACATTTTTATTTTAGTTTTCAAAATAAAAAAATTAATATTTTTCTTATTTTCAGCATCTTGCAGAGAAAGCAGAGGAGATACAAGGATTACATCAATGGAGAGATGACTTTGGGGTAAGCCTATATTTATTTATTTAGTATATATTGTAAAGGACCCCCCCCCCCATCTGGGGGTTGATTTATGTTTTGAATATATGTATGCCTTTAAATTGCCTTGCGCATCATCAATTTTAAATGTTTAATGAACTGTGTTTATACCATAAACATTTGGTTCACTAAGTTGCCTTAAAACAAATGTAGACTAAAACATCAGTCCATGGAGCCATGTATTGCTCCATACCTCTGTACTGTATATCTACAGAATATTTTCTTTTGCTGCCATTGACCATACTTACTATTGGCAGCAAGCAAGTCTAGTAACTTGTAAAAACTACATGTAGCACTGCATTGGATCTTGAGTAAATACACTTTTTACCTGCCATGAGGAGGATACAGCCATCCTGATAGTGTCATCTTATATACTTTCGATTCATGTATGGGCAGAGAGGTTGTACAGAAGTCAATCTACTGATTAACTTCTGTACAACCATCCCATTGGAGTTTTCCTACTTGATCAACACCATTGTTGCTATAGTCGGCAGTGCTGATCAGTGTATTCTGACAGTGCCCACAGAACAAGACAACAGGGTAGATTTTGTTGCACTGTAATTCAAAGCAACACAGCCCCATCATGTGTACAACCCCATGCACTACCTTTGCAGCTTCGGGGGAAGGTGTGCGAGGCAGTAAAAATGCAACTCAGCTGCATTTTTTTAACCCCCCAAGGCCTTTCCCGTGCGTGCCTCTCTCGTGCCCCCTGGGGCACACATCATAGTTACATAGTTAGTCTGGTTGAAAAATGACACAAGTCCATCTAGTTTAACCATAAAAATAAATAAATAAATAACAAACAATATCATACAATCACATATACACAATCCTATACCCATAGTTGATCCAGAGGAAGGCGAAAAACCCCAGCAAAGCATGATATAATTTGCTACAGCAGGGGAAAAATGCCTTCCCGATCCCCCAAGAGGCAATCAGATTTTCCCTGGATCAACTTTACCTATAAATGTTAGTACCCAATTATATTATGTGCATTTAGGAAAGAATCCAGGCCTTTCATAAAGCAATCTACTGAGCTGGCCAGAACTAACTCTGGAGGGAGTCTATTCCACATTTTCACAGCTCTTACTTTACATATTTGGAGATTAAATCTCTTTTCCTCAAGAAGGAAATAGTGCCCCCTTGTCCTCTGTGTTGACCGTAAAGTGAATAACTCAACACCAAGTCCATGTTATGGACCCCTTATATATTTGTACATGTTGATCATATCCCCCTTAATCTCCTCTTCTCAAGAGAGAAAAGATTCAGTTCCTCTAATCTTTCCTGATAGCTGAGCTCCTCCATGCCTCTTATCAGTTTTGTTGACCTTCTCTGCACTTCTTCCAGTTCCCCGATATCCTTTTTGTGAACTGGTGCCCGAAACTGAACTGCATATTCCAGATGAGGTCTTACTAATGATTTGTACAGGGGGAAAACTCTCTGGAGTCCATACCTCTCTTAATACAAGAAAGGACTTGCTCGCTTTGGAAACCGCAGCTTGGTATTGCATGATATTATAGAGCTTATGATCTACCAAAACCCCCAGATCCTTCTCCACTACAGATCCCTCCAGATGTACTCCCCCTAGTATGTATGATGTATGCATATTCTTAGCCCCCAAGTGCACAACTTTACATTTATCAACATTAAACATCATCTGCCACATAGTCGCCTAATTAAACAGTGCATTGAAGTTGGCTTGTAAATTGGAGACATCCTGTAAAGACGTTATTCAACTGCATAGCTTAGTGTCATCTGCAAAGGCTGAAATGGTACTTTTAATCCCAGACCCTATCATTTATAAATGTGTTAAAAAGTAAGGGTCCCAATATTGAACCTTGGGGTACACCACTGATAACCTTAGACCATTCAGAGTAAGAATCATTAACCACTATTCTCTGAATTTGATCTTTTAGCCAGTTTTCTATCCATTTACAAACTGATATTCCCAAGAATGTAGACTTTACCTTACATATTAGCCGTGTGTGGGGAACTGTATCAAACGCTTTTGCAAGATCCAATATACCACATCCACAGCCACCCCTTTGTCCAAGATTTCAATTACCTCTTCATAAAAATAAATCAGATTTTTTTAAGTCAAGTGCGCTTTGTGACCGCTGTGTGCTTGGGCAAGGGGGCCAATCACGGTGGCCCTTCACTATGTGAATAGCTGGGTCTAATCACAGCTGTCACATTGTAAACAGAGGTTTGCCGGTTATCTGCTCTTATCATCTCTCCTTTCCTCACACAGAGACAGCGTGTGAGGAAGGGAGAGCTGAATTGTGGGGGCGCAGTAAGTACAGCATTTACACTGATAATCAGTGCTGCCCCATCAGTGCCCATCAGTTCCTCCTCAACAGTGCAGCTTCATCAGTGCCCATTAGTGAAGAAGAAACATTTTATAACAGAAACTAGGAAAAACTTTTTTTTTTTTTTAAATATTGGTCTTTTTTTCTTTATTTAGCAACCACCCAGTGGTAATTAAATACCACCAAAAGAAAGCTCTATCCATCTCAAGATTGATAAAAATTTAATTTGAGTACAGTGTTACATGTCTGAATAAATGTCATTCGAAATGTGACAGTGCTGAAAGCTGAAAATTGGTCTGGGCAAGAAGGGGGTGAAAGTGCCCGTTATTGAATGCTTACTCCATGGTGTTTTGAATACATATTTTACTTCTAAAAGCTCTGTACTTTTACAATGAATTTACTGAATGAAATTGAAAGTACTCCCTACAGACATTAGAATTTCCCTCCAGGGTGCACATATTCTGGTTGGGAACATGTGTTGGACCACTATGGAAATAGCAAAGTCTAGACCTGTCACGTTAGTATTTAAGGGGGTGAAGTATGATCATCACAGCACAAAGTGAATGATGATTCTGCTGAATTACAAAGGAGTCATCTGGGAACCATATTTAAAAGATAAGCTAAATTAGAGTTACTTTAACTTTTGCTTAAAATACAAAAAAACAAAAAAAAAATTGTTC
This sequence comes from Lithobates clamitans, assembly GCA_037952925.1. NCBI lineage: Eukaryota > Metazoa > Chordata > Amphibia > Anura > Ranidae > Lithobates > Lithobates clamitans. Next base: position 13,327,230 of record JBBGZY010000190.1, read on the forward strand.
ATTAACTTGATTGTAATGCTCTTCATTAATAATTCAAGTGAGCAAAATCTATGACTTACTGAATTAGTGGTTTACAGTGCGTTCAGATTAGATTTTGATAGAGTGATCATAAAAGTGGATATTCCCTCCTTTTCTGGGACCCCTATACTTAAATTTATATTTCTAAGTACTGTTCGGAAACTATAGTAGGAAGGGACACAAGAAGTAAAATGGCCACAAAAAAGGCATTTGTTTATATATATAGCCCTGGGTGTATGGCACATACAGTGCATCCGGAAAGTATTCACAGCACTTTTTTTCCACATTTTGTTGAAGCCTTATTTCAAAATTCCACAAACAATACCCCTAAATGACAACGTGAAAGAAGTTTGTTTATAATCTTTGCAAATTTATTAAAAATAAAAAACAAAAATATCACATGTATATACAGTGGATATAAAAAGTAAACACACCCCTGTTAAAATGTCTGGTTTCTGTGATGTAAAAAATGAGACAAGGATAAATATTTTCAGAACTTTTTCCACCATTAATGTGACCTATAAACTGTACAACTCAGTTGAACAACAAACTGAAATCTTTTTGGTGGAGGGTAGTAAAAATAAAAAACTAAAATAATATGGTTGCATAAGTGTTCACACCCTTTAACTAATATTTTTTGAAGCACCTTTTGATTTTATTTATTTATTTTCAATGGGATTCAGGTCTGGGCTCTGGCTGGGCCATTCCAAAATTGTAATCTTCTTCTGGTGAAGCTATTTCTTTTGTTGATTTGTATGTATGCTTTGGGTCATTGTTATGCTGAAAGATGAAGTTCCTATTCATGTTCAGCTTTCTAGCAGAAGCCTGAAGGTTTTGTGCCAATATTGACTGGTATTTGGAACTGTTCATAATTCCCTCTACCTTGACTAAGGCCCCTGTTTCAGCTGAAGAAAAACAGCTCCAAAGCATGATGCTACCACCACCATGCTTCACTGTGGGTATGGTGTTCTTTTGGTGATGTGCAGTGTTGTTTTTGCGCAAAACATATCTTTTGGAATTATGACCAAAAAGGTCAACCTTGGTTTCATCAGACCATAACACATTTTCCCTCATGCTTTTGGGAGACTTTAGATGTGTTTTTTTCAAAATTTAGCCAGGCTTGGATGTTATTCTTCATAAGAAAGGGCTTCCATCGTGCCACTCTACCCCAAAGCCCAGGCATGAAGAATACGGCAGATTGTTGTCACATGTACCACACAGCCAGTACTTGCCAGATATTCTTGCCAGATATTCCTGCAGCTCCTTTGCTCCTGTTGCTGTAGGCCTCTTGGCAGCCTCCCTAACCAGTTTTCTTCTTGTCTTTTCATCAATTTTGGAGGGAAGTCACATGTCACTGTTGTGCCATATTTCCTCCACTTGATGATGACTGTCTTTACTGTGTTTCATGGTATATCTAATGCCTTGAAAATTCTTTTGTACCCATCGCCAGACTGATACCTTTTAATAATGAACTCCCTCTGGTGCTTTGGAAGCTCTCTGTGGACCATGGCTTTTGCTGTAGGATGCGACTAAGAAAATGTCAGGAAAGACCTACTAGAACAGCAAGACTTTATTTGGGGTTAAGAAGAGGCACATTAAATGATGGAAGGCATGTACTGACTCATATTTAACATGGGTTTGAATGTGATTGCTTAATTCTGGACACATTTACATTCCCAGTTATAGGAGGGTGTGCACACTTATGCAACCACATTATTTTATTTGTTTATTTTTACCTCCCTCCCCTAAAAGATTTCAGTTTGTTTTTCAATTTAGTTGTACAGTTTATAGGTCACATTGAAGGTGGAAAAAGTTCTGAAATTATTTATGTTTGTCTGATTTTTTTTTACATCACAGAAACCTGACATTTTAACAGGAATGTGTATATTTTTTTAAATACACTGTAGGTATTCACGGCCTTTGTCATGACACTCAAAATTGAGCTCAGGTGCATCCTGTTTCCACTGATCATCCTTGAGATGATTCTACAACTTAATTGGAGTCCACCTGTGGTAAATTCAGTTGATAGGACATGATTTGGAAAGGCACCCACCTGTTTATACAAGGTCCCACAGTTAATAGTGAATGTCAGAGCACAAGCCATTCCATGAAGTCCAAAGAACTGTCTGTAGACCCCTGAGACAGGATTGTATCAAGGCACAGTTTGGGGAAGCTTACAGAATAATTTTCTGCAGCATCGGAGGTCCCAATGAGCATGGTGGCCTCCATTATCCATAAATGGAAGAAGTTTGGAACCACCAGGACTCTTCCTAGAGTGGGCCACTTGGCCAAACTGAGTAATCAGGGGAGAAGGGCCTTGGTCAAGGAAGTGACCAAGAACCCGATGGTCATGCTGACAGAGCTCCAGCATTTCTCTGTGGACAGGAAAACCTTCAAGAACAAAAACCATCTCTGCAGCACTCCAACAATCAGGCCTGTATGGTAGAGTGGCCAGACAGAAGCCACTCCTCAGTAAAAGGCACATGGCGGCCCACCTTGGGTTTGACAAAAGGCACCTGAAGGACTCTCAGACCATGAGAAACTAAATTATCTGGTCTGATGAAACAAAGATTGAACACTTTGGCCTGACTGGCAAGCATCATGTCTGGAGGAAACCAGACACCTGGCAAATACCATCCCTACAGCGAAGCATAGTGGTGGCAGCACCATGCTGTGGAGATTTTTTTCAGCAGTAGGAACTGGGAGACTAGTCAGGATCGAGGGGAAAGAAGAATGCAGCAATGTACACAGACATCCTCGATGAAAATATGCTCCAGAGTGCTCTGGACCTCAGACTGGGGTGAAGGTTCATCTTCCAACAGGACAACGACCCTAAGCACACAACCAAGATAACAAAGAAGTGGCTATGGGACAACTGGCCCAGCACACTGGCCCAGCCATGGCCAAAACTTGAACCTGATTGAACATCCCAATCCAACCTGATGGAGGTCCTGCAAAGAAGAAGAATGGGAGAAACTGCCCAATAGGTGTTGCCAAGCTTGTAGCATCATAGTCAAAAAAACTTGAGGCTGAAATTGGTGCCAAAGGTGCTTCAACAAAGTATGTAAAGGCTGTGAATACTTATGGACATGGGATATATTTAGTTTTTTATTTTTAATAAATTTGCAAAGATTTCAAACTTCTTTCTTGTTGTCATTATGGGGCAGAATCAATTTTGGAATAAGGCTGTAACATAACACAATGTGGAAAAAGCGAAGCACTGTGAATACTTTCCGGATGCACTGTATTTAAGTATGTATAACTAACATCATTATTAATAGTTTTGGACTGAAGGATCATACCCACGGCCAATTTCTTATTGTATCGTTGGAGAGGAGATTCTCCATAATTATCCTGACCATTATCCTCAAAGCAGAAAGTGATTGGAAATCCAAAATGTCAAAGTTGTCACGAAAACAGGAAGTTGAAGGGAAGTCTTCTGATAGGATAGTTCTAGTCATAACTGTTAAAGAGGGGAGTTCTCTTCACTTTATAGAGATTTCCTCTCACTTCCTGATGTATCTCGGAGACAGAAAGTAAAGGAAAATCTCTTCAAAGGGGCTCTGTAAACAAAAAAATAATACAATGAGGGGTTTCAGCTCTTCCTTACTCTACCTTTAAAATTTTAAAACATTTTGACTTTACATCCATTTTACAATTTGATGTACCTGCTGTAGCTTTCAGCAACCATATCTTGTCCATATGCCAGGTAAGTCTCAGTGGCCAGAGTTCTGCACTTCCTATGAGTATCTTAGCTTTCCATCTACATATTCCTATAAACCAGTGTGGCAGTCCATGATAGTGATGACCAATAGTAATAGATGTATTGGGGGATTAAGGAACCAGCACTTTGTAACTGTCAGAAGCTTGCTTTTTTGTTACTTTGACAGAGTCAATTGAAGCGTGTTTCACTTTAGTTTGTAGTCCTCAGTGTAAAACACCAAAGATATTGGCGGAGGCCCCTAATGTGTGATAACATCCAGTATGCATACATTGTTGAGTTCAGCCTCTAATTATTTAAGACTTTTGTGAGGTAGCCTGAATAAACCATTGCTGAAGTAATGACACTTAACAGAACCTGTTCCTACATATGCACTTCTAGGCATAATTTGTTTTGTTACTGCTGAGAAAAAAAGGAAGAGACACGTAAAGAAAGTTAGTGTCAGGAGCAGTGTAAACTTGATGAATTACATGGTGATGGCTTCTGGCTATAAATGGAAACAGAATTGTTCAGGGAGAAAAGTGTAGCACCCTGCTTGTGCAGACTTTGACAGTGTTCCTGCTAATGAACACAGACTGTGGAAACCTTGAAACATAAACTCTGGGGTAGACTGAAATTTCATTGTGCAGGGGGAGGGTGCATCATATTTATCACAACATCTAGCTGATATTTTTCATTGAATGTGCTGCAAATGTAACATTACTTTTCCTTGTATACCAAATGGCAATTTATATGAAAAGTATCCCTGTGAATTGACATGTGAAGCATAGAGTGAAGCATAAAATATGTTTGGTGGTGTTTCTCTAGCAATGATAAGGGGCTATTTTCCAACTCCTTCTTGGCAGTAAACCAGTGTCAGAACACCAGCACTTTTTTTACTTACAAAGTCTAATTTTATGGACTGTTTAAAGCAGATGTCACTGCATCTGAACACCACAAACCAAAAACAGTATTTAATTCATTTTTAATATTCAAAACAAACTCCCTAATCCGGCCATGTCTACATGCTTTATTTTGTTGAGAAATCACTTTGAAAAACAACCCCCTAGCATTTCTGGCAATGGCTATCTTGAGTAAGGGCAGATGATTTATGTTGCATTTACTTCCTGGATTCAAGCTGCCCTTAGCTCAAGCCAGACATCTCAAGTCTCCTGCGAGGTACGGGAGCCTCTCGAATTTGGGGGAGCCTTCCGGACACCCGCAAGTGCTGCCCGATATCTCGGCTGCGGGGCTGATCCTGGATGGTCCCCTGGTTCACAGCCAGTGATGATCACTGCAGCAGGAAGGACAGCTGTGAACACCGATCTCCCTGTACATCCGCTTCTCCTTCTCTCCCTCCTGTGGCTGTTGGCTAAAGAGCTATACAGGGAGATCGGTGATCACAGCTGTCCCTCCTGCTGCACTGATCATCCCTGACTGTTCCCTGTATCCGCCTCCTCCAGCCCCCCTCTGTGTCTTCTAGGGCTCCCCTCCTGTCCTTCACCCGGCTCTCTGTCCTCCTCCTCCAGCCCCTTCTGTGTCATTAACCAGGCTCTCTGTCCTCCTCCTCCAACCCCCCTCCATGTCCTTCACCCCCCCTTCTTTACCGGCTCTCTGTCCTCCTCCTCCAGCCCCCCTCCATGTCCTTCACCCCCCTTCTTCACCGGCTCCCTGTCCTCCTCCTCCACCCCCATCCCCCGCAGCCAGCTTCCCTCCTCTCCCACCAGCTGTGGGGATCTGTCAGGATGGCGAGCGGAGGAAGAGACTGTCATTTACCGGCCCCTGCCTTTTCTGAATTGGACACAGTGAGCAAGATCACTCCTGTGTCCTGTGAAAATTGAGCAGAGTAACCTGTGTGTTACTCTGCTCAGTTTATGAATGGACAGGAGCCTGCTGTCCATTCATCTTCAATGCTGAGAAAGGGACTGAGGAATCAATGTCCTCAGTCCCTTTCCATGTCTCAAAGAGGAGATGTCAGGGGTCTGTTTAGGCCCCTGATATCTCACCAAAGCCCCCCCCAACAGAGTTGATTAGAAAAAAAATGCAAAAAATATTAAAAGTAAATAAAATTGTAAACAAAAATTATAAAAAATATATATAAAAAAAAACTACTGACACCACCCCCTGCCCTACCAACACTGTCCACTGCCCCAACCCCCTCCCCCCAAAAAGCATTGTGAACAGAAAAAATTGAAATATTTAAAAAAACAATATGTAAAAATAAAAACTACTGACACCGTCCACTGCCCTACTGACACCGTCCACTGCCCTGCTGACACCGTCCACTGCCCTGCTGACACCGTCCACTGCCCTACTGACAACATCACCGCCACAAACTCCCCACCCCCTTCCCCAGAGGCACTGTGAAAAAAATATTTAAAAAAAATGATTTAAAGAAAATAATAAACAACAACATTGTAACAAATAGAGAAAATAATAAAAGCAAAAAACTACTGACACACTGCTCTACTGACATTATCCACTACCCCACTCCAAATCATTGTGAAAAACAAAAAATAAAAAAGTAAATCATTTAAAAAATACAATTGTAAAAAAATAATAATAAAAATAAAGAACTACTGACACCGTCCACTGCCCTACTAACACCACCCTCCACAACCCTCCACTGTAAGTCATCTCAGACTCTATTAAACCACACCCCATTTAAGCCACGCCCAATATGTAGCACAGTTTAAGCCACGCCCACCTCCCTGAAATGAGTTTGCCACCTCCCTGGAATGAGTTTTTGCAGGTTGGGATGTCTGTCAAGCATACATGCAGGAGATTGTGCTTAGATGAGAAAACCCCTCCTCCTTCTCTCCTCCTTATGACTCCTGGGATGTATGACATTGTTTGTCTAGGCAGGAGATTGTGCTTGGCTGAGAAATCCCCTTCTCCTCTCCTCCCCTCCTGAAGACTTCTGGGATGTATGACATCATTTGCCTAGGCAAGAGATTCTGCTTGGCTAAGAAAACCCCTCCTCCTCTCCTCCCCTCCTGAAAACTCCTGGGAGGTATGACATCATTTGCCTAGGCAAGAGATTTTGCTTGGCTGAGAAAACCCCTCCTCCTCTCCTCCCCTCCTGAAGACTCCTGGGATGTATGACATAATTTGCCTAGGTAAGAAACCAAGAAGTAACTGAAGAAATGTAAAAAAAAAATAAAGTGTAAATACCAGTAAATATGATATACTTCCCTATCTATTTACTAATGCTAGCAACATGAAAATTAAAAATAATCAATGTTGATTGGGAGAGTGACGTTCCGCTTTAAGTTAAAGACTAAAATACATTTTGATAGGGGAAAAATCTATTTTGTGCAAATTATCATAAATCACTCCCTTGATTTATTGGAATTCTGTGAGAATGGGGTGACTGATTTGGGCTTAGATGAGCAAATACAGTGGCTGAGGAGCTGCATCTAACTTTTTGACATAGCTCCAAAATGCTCCTTTTTTAATCAAATCTGCCTGTCCCTCCTATCTTCATATCTGATGTACAGATTTGTATAAATACATGTACAATATGATTAACAAGCAACACGTCTTTATATTGCTCTACAGTTTCCATACTTTTTTTTCTAATTGTATTTTGTATCTTGCTGTTATAAGGGAAATGTGAGAAAAATTGTAAGTAAAAGCGCTGCTTTCATTTTTAATGGTCTGTTTGATTGGGAGTGCCTTACATACTTTATATAAGTAAAATATCAAACAGTGGTTGGCAATTTTATATTGTTTTGTTAAACGCTTATGCTTTGGATGACTTTTATTAATCTTGGTTAGACCCATTAACACTTTTTACATGTCACAAGCTAAAAAAGGTGGAGGATCTTAAAAGTAAGAAATTGTTTGTTTAGGGCTTTCTAGTCTACTAAAGACCGGGATGTATTTACTATAATTATTATTATTATTATTATTATTATTATTATTATTATTATTATTATTCAGGATTTATATAGTGCCAACAGTTTGTACAGCACTTTACAACATGATTCCTCCATTCACACAAACAAGGTGGATGAGGGAATCCCCCATCCCCCACCCTACCAGGAAATGTTATTCTGAAGGTGGAACTCATTGCCGTCAGAATACACTGATCACGACTGCAGCCACTGATTGGCAAACACGTCTTCCAACCTGTTCTTTTCCAAATTGTTTTGGGTGAATTTGATTTTATTTTTTTATTTTTTTTTGAAGATGATATGTTTGTAAACTGTTGTCTTATATCTGTTTTTTACTATGTATGCAATCTTTGCTTTACAATTTAAAATGTAATATGTCATAAAGAATGCCCTATAGCAGCATTTCTCTACCTTTTTTCAATCGCAGCACCTTTTTACTACCACCGACATACGTTGTATATCAGTGGAGGTTTTGGAGGTTGCTGGCAGAGTGTGTGTAAACCTAACATGCCAACTCTTCCCATCTCCATAGAATCCCCTTCACATCTGAATTCCCTCCTCATAGAGTCCCCCAATAACAGAATCACCCATCATAGAGCCCCCCAGTCACAAGGGTTCTCCCACCACAGAGCCCCCAATCACACAGTCACCCCATAACAGAGCCTTCCAATCAAACATTAACCTCTTCACATCAGTGCCCTACCTTTCCATCCTGTGTTGAATGCTGGGAAGTGGCCTTGTATGCCGCAGGCCTTGGATCAGAGTCATGTGAGCGAGCCAGCTGCCATAACCATAGCAATGAACGATGCTGTGTGTCCTGACCCCAGAGCATCATTGGTTGTTAGGATGCTGGTGTCCAGACCACCTGTACCGTGACAACTCATGACGTGGATCCAGGGCAAACTGGGTCCCGTGCTCCTGGCACCTCAGGGTGCCACAGCACCCTGGTTGAGAAACACTGTGCTGGATAACTATGGGTTGTCTAAAAAGTCAGTGGTATATGAGCGTTTCACAAGACAAGCTACAGTATATTCTTTTTTTAATCCTGACTTGATTTGTGAGCGCTGTCTTGCAAGATGAGCAGGATTTAAGCCCCTGGTGTATATATTACCGTATGTGACCAGAGGTGTGGGGGCGCTGGTGGCTCCCAGCACTTCCTGGAGAACTCAGAGATGCTCAGAGACACTCCCAGCTGGGTGGGTTGGGCATAACGTGCATCGGCATACCCTAAAGTGTCAACAGTTCCCAAGTGACTCCAAGCATCTCCGAGTTCTCCAGGAAGCGCTGGGAGCCACCAGTGACCCCGCACCTCTGGCCACAAACAGTACTGCATACACCAGTGCCCCCGCACCTCTGGCCACATACAGTACTACATACACAAGCAGTGGTTGTGGAACGAATCATCTGAGTTTCCATTATTTCTTATGGGGAAACTCACTTTGATATACGAGTGCTTTGGATTTACAAGCATGCTTCTGAAACAAATTATGCTCGTAATCCAAGGTATTACTGTATTTTATAAGAAAGGAGTCATTGTTGTGATGACTCGCTGAGTTCTGTAAACAACAGGCTTCTTTAAGGCTCGGTTCAGACTGGAACCAGCTGCGTATCGCACAGAAGCGCTGTGCGTCCCTGTTCCCCGTTTCAGGGATGAATCAGGGCCAGAATCTATGCCTGAATTCAGCCCTGAAACGGAGCCAAAGACTCACAGGGTTTCTGTGCAGTGCACTCCGCAGCCGCAACTGAGATATGTGAACTGGCTCCATAGGGAGCCAGTCACATTCTCCTGCTATGCGAATTGGATGCGGGGAAACCCACATCTAATTCACATAGATGTGAACCCGGCCTTAGCATTGTATCTGAAGAGATACAATTGTAAACATGAAAAGGAGGCTAAAGACCCTCCAACTGGCTGTAAATTAAGTGCAGCATATTATTGTGTATATTCATTTGATAGTTTTTAGAACTAAAAAAAAATTAAAAACCTATATTGAATATTTTTTGGTTTTGGCTTGCCCTTTACACATAAAAAAGAACATATGCAGAAAACCATTGTACATTTCTTTTAAATCAGGTCTTCTTTAGTTTTTTTCCCTGTCTTGTTTTTGTAATTATTTGATGGTGTTGTTAGTCTTGGTGTGAGAAATGTTTGGTTTGGTTCTGAGTTTGGTTCTGAAAAGAGGGAGAAACACTTTCACACTGCCATGGCTGTTGAAAAAATAATATTCAAATATTGAAATATGCCAGTCCTGGTTGGAGCCTTGCATGCTTATTTGTATTTATACATTGTACCATTTACATGTGGACTTCATCTTATAGATTTGCTTGAGTTTCGTATAGCAGAGAACGATTATGGAAAAAATTGTAATGCAGGAATTACAGGCATTTTGTCTTATCTAGCAGAGGTACTTTATTTATCCCTTTTATCATTTGTGCAGATAAATGAATCTGATCCAGCCATGACTAGTCATTTGCATACACCCAGGTTTATTGTGTTTCATTTTGGATACGGCTCAGGGACCTGTGACAGAGCTGTCACTCAAAGGCTCCTGTGTGAAAAGAGAAAAGAAAGAGACTCATGAAGTAATTGCTCTGATTCCCCAAACAGATACATTACAATTACATTGGATATCACATTTGATTGCTCTGAAATGGATGGTTAGCTAAAGCAATTTTGTTTCTGGATCAGCTATAATATTAAAACTTACACATGTATATTATTAAGAATTAATTTCATTGCATTTTAATATTCATGCACCATGCACATTTACATATTGGAGTGCATATTCAGACTGGTGCCTGCACTGTAGAATTACAGATTCTAGATGTGTTTATAGTGTGATAAATTATTATATTTTACAGCATTTAGAGGGCTGATGTGCATAATTGTTACAGATATATCATTTAAACTGAATTACATGTTTCTAAAGTTTCCCTCAGGGTACTTTCACGCTGCTCTGTTGCAAATTTTACTGCAAATTTGCTGTGTTTCGGATGCATTTGCTGTGCATTTCTGGCACGTTTTTGGGTTGCCTGCACCTGTAAAAAATGGACATGTGACTCAAAAATGCTCCAAAGCCACAAAATTGCAGTGCAATTTTACTACAATTTCAGCATGTTTTTGCTGCAATATTGCAGTGGTTTCCATTTATTTCAATGGGAAGCTGCGTTTTTGGTGCAGTTTTCAAAACTGTACCAAAGATGCAGCATGCAGGACTTTTCAAAACGCACTGCACCTGTAATGCAGTGGTCTGAAAAGTCCCATGGGATTTAAAGGAAAACTTTTTTCTTGTGTTTTTCTTGCAAGGATAAAATATGCAGGAAAACATAGTGTGAAAAGGGGCTAACATATGTTTCCATATGACAAAATTTGCGTTTCAGTCTAAAAAAATGGGGGCTGCCCCTGTTGCAGGACTAGTTCCTTTAGTCTGCTCTGTTTACTAGGCATAAATCCCTTTTATTCAACTTGAACTGACCATAAATTGATTGAAATTTGGCTTATTCAGGAGCCAACTTTTAACCCATGTGTTGTTATCCGCCTTCGACAGAAGTCGGTCTAATGATTGTCCTCTGTCAAATGGACAAACTGAAAAACTGTTGTCTGATCAGTGTTTTTCACAGCAGAGAGTTCCCCTTGTCAAAAGACAATTGGCAGAGTAAGCTCTATTCAATCCTTCATCCACTTTGTTTATGTCGATGGAGGAAGCTGTTTGATTTTTTTCATTTAGCCTAATGACTGAATGAAAAAAAAGTGCGCCATATATGGTCAGTTTTAGTTCCAAGAACCTGCAGGCAGGTTTTCTTTAAATTGGATAAACTTCTAAAGGGAATTGTTGGGTAATATCTGTAATGATGGTACTAAGTATAGGATTTTTTTTAAATTTCACACACCTTAAGTTGTAACATTATCCACATTTCCATCAAAACCATATAGGCCAACATAAGCGAGAATGAGGGGTTGGGACAAAATAGAACACTAACCAGGGTACTTAGAATGGTCACCTTTTATTAACAGCCTAAAAAAATAAAAGATTCATTTTTTGAATAATAACACTGCATGAATTACCATATGCAGTTATCAGGATGCAATAGTTTCATGACAGTAGTCCTTTAAAGTGGATGTAAACCTGATTCATGAAATATGAGCTGGGCACATACATATCTGTAGTGTTTTCTTATCTCTCTTCAAAGAGTCCCAAAGCTTCTCCTGCTCAGTTCCTCTGTTCTCAGCCAGATAACATCTGACAAGTTCTCCAAGAGGGCAGCCTGAAGTGTGTGTCCTGGGAGGTTGCTATAAATAGATTAGCAGTCAGCTTGCCGTCTCACAGCAGAGCTCTGCACATTCCTTTCTTCCTTTGCCAATGTGGAGTGGGGGTGTGTGCCTTTTCTCCAATCAGCTGCCTTGGTTGTATGCCAATAATGCACTCCCAGTGCTGACCAGGAAGAGAAAATCTGTAACAGTATGAGCACTTTCTAAAGGATGTATACGGCTGAAGACTGCAGATATACATGAGAAACGTATGTAGGGAGATTTGTTTCATCCCTACGTATCATCTGAGGCTGTTCACTTCACTGGGTATATGTGAAGATTTACATCCACTTTAAGTTAAACAAATATGTATCACACCCATTGTACAGTATAATTACACACTGCTGTTTTCTTGATAGGCAAAGCGAATGGACCAAAAATACAAACAAGTCAAACTTTTGCTTCCAGTCCACACTATACATTTTGGCTAATATTTTAAAATAGAATATCTAGATGCTCTTCTATATGAATATTAGTAAAATAGTCACACAATTATGTGCGTGAACTACAGCCTGTTTGTAAGCTCTTAGTGTTTCTTATGTCACTATTGGTTTAAAAGTAATTATATTCATCAGGCTGCTAATCTGTTCTTTCTTTGCAAGAGATTCATATGCGTTTAAAATTTTCTTTTCAAATATTCATGAAGTACCTTTTCACAGAAGAGAAGAATGTTATAAACCATTTGTAAGTCATTAAAATTTAATTTTAGTGATATATTTCGGTGGAAATGATCACTTTTTCACTCTGACTAGCAATATTTACATGGCTTGATATGTCAAGATGGGGGGGGGGGGGGGTTTGAGTGTCACCTTGCTGAAGCAAAATGGCTGCAAATGTAATGTGAATGTTATCCCTCTGTTAAATTGTATGTATTAGTTTAATAAGTTTTCTGATTTATTAATGATTTTTTGAACAAAATTTTAGCATTTTCTGTCTATATGTTCTATTACATAATTACAATTAAGAAAATAAAGATGGGAGCACATGCTACTTTGATTTCTGTTATCCAACAAGCCAAATGAGTAAAGAGAGAATTCCTATACTGGAAATGAAGGGCGGGGGGGGGGGGGGTTGCAGTTCATGATAGCATAGACTCATAAGAAATGGGTTGAATGGCTCTGGCCACCATCCAGTCCAGAACTGAAGCACTGTTTAATGGATAAATTGATTTTCTGGGGAAGGGAGGCTAAAGTACATTTTTACTGTCCTGGGCTCTTTATACATTTTTATTTTTTTTAGTTTTAAACATGTAGTTCTGCTTTATAGTATATGTGAGCCATAGTAATGAACGTCCCTTGCTTCAGTAGAATATATGATTGAAAGCATTTAGGTATATCTGTTTGATAACTGCAATTAAATACCTGTTGATCTTCCATAAATCTTGTGAGCTGATACATTTCTTTGCTCTTTACATGTGCTGCACTTATCAGTTACATTGTTCCCGGTTCTCTTTGTGGACTACAGAACACCTTCCCCCTATGTTATATGAAAGAGGAGAGTAGTCATGACAATACTGCTGTTCCGATTATACTACTGCATATCTTTCCAGATTATTAAATTGACTTGTTAAAAGGGAAGTTTGGTATTTTTTTTTTGAAGAATCATTCTTACCTAGGTGAATGCAGCATCGGCCTCAGAGGCATCGCTAGAGGGTGGCTATTGGGGCTATAGCCCCGAGTTTGGGGCCCATAGCCCCGAGTCTCTCACTGGGTGAAGCTGTGCCATCAGTGGCGGATGTGAACGCTGTGCAAATAACTAACATCTAGGCCGTTTTACATTTTTCTGCCACTGCACTGGTTGCTAAACTGCCCAGGGTCTAGCAACCAGTGGTGTCACGTAACCTGAGTGACACAGCGTGAGCCTAAGGCAGTGGCGTCGCTGCGGGTTGGGGGGTGCGTGCTGCACCAGGGTTCACACCTGCCTAAGGGGTGACACCCGTGGGTAGCGGAACCGCTAACACCACCTGCTGCTCTACACTCTTGGGTTTCACCAGCTGTCTCCCTCAGCGGGGCTGACTGAAGCCACCTCCCCCTCCTCTCTGTTTACATCCACACAGGAGGAGGAGCCCGAGGGACACACCACTGTGTACAATATATCCATCAGCGCTGTTCTGAGGTCTGTACATTTTACTATACAATATATAGGTGGACATGTGCAGGGGGCTATGGGAGGGGAGAGGGGTGCCTATACTGATGGGGGTCTGCACTGAAGGGGGGTGTTTATACTAATGGGGATCTGCACTGAAGGGGGATGTCTATACTGATGGGGGGTCTGCACTGAGGGGGGTTGTCTATACTGATGGGGGGTCTGCACTGGGGGGTGTCTATACATACGGGGAGGTCTGCACTGAGGGGGGTGTCTATACTAATGGGGGTCTGCACTGAGGAGGGTGTGTATATTGATTGGGGGTCTGCACTGAGGGAGGTTTCTGTACTGATGGGGGTCTGCACTGAGGGGGTCTATACTAATAGGGGTCTGTACTGAGGGGGGTGGATGCACTGAGGGGGTGTCTATACTGATGGGGGAGGTCTATACTGAGGGAGGAGGTGGTCTGTACTGAAGGGGGGGCTTTACTGATGGAGGAGGGTGGTCTGTACTGAGGGGGGTCTGTACTGAGGGGTGCTCTGTACTGATAGAGGGAGATGGTCTGTACAATGCCCGCAGCCTCTGACATCTCCTGTACCATGCCCACAGCCTCTGACATCTCCTGTACCATGCCCGCAGCCTCTGACATCTCATGTTCACTGCCTGCAGCCTCTGAGATCTCCTGTACCATGCCCGCAGCCTCTGCATCACCTCCTGTATCTATCTATCTATCTATCTATCTATCTATCTATCTATCTATCTATCTATCTATCTATCTATCTATCTACATACATTTATATTATATACATGTGTATGACTTTCTTTACATCGCTGCTATGGGCTCTAGCCCCAGATCTTTCGCAGGCCTAGCAGTGCCCCTCCTGAGAACCAAATGATCAGATACCACTGATCGGTCAGATGTACTCCGTTAGAGGAAAAGCACCTGGTAGCAGAATTTTAGGCCTGAGGGCTAAGTAAGCAGCCAACAGCGACAGTGCAAGTTCACGCAATGCTTTTTCCTATATCGATCCAATGATGTTGTTTAGGCCAGAGGGTAGGCAGTAGTAGACAGGAGGGTTAATTAAGCAGCCAACAGTAAGGCCCCTTTCACATGGGGCTGTCTGTTTACGGTCTCCACTTGCTCAGCAGGGATCGCTCCGTTAATCCTCGCTGAGCAGGCGGATGACAGGTCTGTCCGTTTTCATCTGATCTGATCTGCCAGACGGATGGAAAATAGGTTTTCCCTCCTTCTGGATTCAGTGGATCAGAGCGGGTCGGATGTCAGCGGACATGTCACCGCTGACATCCGTCGCTCCATAGACCTGCATTAAGCATTTGTTCAGGTCCGCCTCAAAAACTGACAGGCGGACCTAAACGGTCCGCCTGTGTGAAAGGGATCTACCAATGCAGTTCAAGAAATGTTATTTCTTATATCCATCCAATGATTTTGTTCTGGCTTGATAATCTACTGTCCTTTGATCTGTATCTCTTCACTGTTTTTCTTTTAAACTTGGAGAGAAACAGAAGAGAACAACAGGCTATCATTGGAAACCACACCTCTCTACAGTGCCTTGAAAAAGTATTCATAACCCTTGAAATTTTCCACATTTTGTCATGTTACAACCAAAAACGTAAATGTGTTTTATTGGGATTTTATTTTATAGACTAACACGAAGCGACACATAATTTTGAAGTGAAAGGAAAATGATAAATGGTTTTTCAAATTTTATACACATAAATATGTGAAAAGTGTGGTGTGCATCTGTATTCAGCCCACCTGAGTCAATACTTTGTAGAACCACCTTTTGCTGCAATTACAGCTGTAGGTCTTGTTGGGTATATCTCTACCAGCTTTGCACATCTAGAGAGTGACATTTTTGCCCATTCCTCTTTGCAAAATAACTTAAGCTCTGCAAGATTAGATGGGAAATATATGTGAACAGCAATTTTCAAGTCTTGTCACTGATTCTTTTTTTTTTTTTCAATATTTTTATTTATTATAGGTAGATAGGTAATAACAAACATTGCATGAGAGACAATGACAATGTAGAACAATGAGCCGGTGTCTTCGTACATGTTAACCAGATGATAACATTACATCATAAGTAGAGGAAGTGTAGGGGAGAATAAACTCCCATCTGACGCAGGTGGCACAGGCAGTTATAGTACAATTATTTACAAAGGAGAGTGATGACTGTGGGAAGGACCTCAGAGGAGTACCCCGTGAGGTCCTGACCATATATCTTCAGATAACGTCTGAGGAGGGAGATGAAAGATATCTAGAGGAAAAGATAAGAAGAAAGAGAAAGAGAAGGAAGAGTGTAAGAGAAACAGCAGATAGGGAGGAGGGAGAGGCCATCTGTTCCGCATTAGGGTAAGGGATTAACTAAAGTAGGAGATTGGTCTCGCAACCTTAAGGTTCCAGGAGCTTGGTATCGAATTGTGGAGGGAGAAAATGATCCACCCATGGTTGCCATATTTTCAGGTGTCATGGGATCTTATCTAGGATGGTCGATCCTACTTTCTGATCATAGCTTGGGTGGCCCTATTTTTAGTCTCTACCGAGCAGAGAGATGAGGATTTCCAGGCCCTCGCGATAGTCTGTTTAGAAGCTGTAATGATGTATATTGCTAGTTTCGATTGAGCCTTTGTTAGGTCAGGTGGACAGTGGTTCAGCAAGGCAAAAGCTGGGTTGGGGGTAGCCAGCCTGCTTAGTAGTGTGGACAATATATTAAAATTTCTGGCCCAAAATTGCTGCACGATCGGATACATTCCCCAGATATGCACATATGTAGCCCGTTCTCCGCAACCTCGAAAACACGTGGGAAAGGTATTTAGCAATTCTTGTTGGGACCAGGTACCAGCACAAGAGCACTTTGTAGTTGGTGTCAACAGTGAGCATGTTTTGGGATGAGGAATTAGTCGTAGCCCAAATGTCATCCCAATATTCCTGTTCTATAGAGACGTTCAGGTCATTGGTCCAACGGGCAGTATAGGAGGGGAGGTGGGAAGAAATAGTCGTGAGGTGGGTGTACAACTTAGAAATGATACCTGGAGCGTAGGGATCAAAGTTACAGATACCTTTGTACAGCGTCATATTAGCCGGTGATGTAGAGGCACGCAGGTAAGGAGCAAAAAATTGGATGTTTGTAGATAACGGAAGATTTCCCTGTTTGGGATTTGGAATTGCTCCTGCAAGATAGAAAAGGTTTTCAGGGAAGAGGAAGTAACCAGAGTGATTAGCCTAATTTAACCGAAATGCTTCCAAATTGTGAAAGCGTCTGGGTCTATGTGAGCCGGGAAGAACAGCGGGTGGCCTAGTAAGGATAGTAAGGGGTAGGGTGGGGAGTGTAGTTTAAAAGGACCTTTGAGCCTATCCCATAGCTGAAGGGAGTGTACTGTCACCGGGTTATGTAAGGACTTGCGTTCTGGGTGGTGTAACCAAAGCAAATTATCTAACAAAAGAGGGTCGAGGTCGATAGCTTCGAGGCTCACCCATAGCAGGTCCTCCACAGTGGTGTGATATAGGGCAATCTGGGCTAGTTGGGCCATCTAGTAGTATTTGGAAAAGCAAGGGACACCCAGTCCACAGTGTAATCTGTGGTGCATTAGTATGGAGAAAGATACTCTGGGTTTAATGGATCCCCATATGTATTTATGTATACGGCTTTGAATTATGCAAAAGAAATAGGAGGGCACCGCTATGGGCAAGACCCAAAAGAGATAAAGTATCTTAGGTAACAGAAACATCTTCACTGCAGTTATACGACCTAGCCAAGAAACGTAAAGGGGTTGCCAAGCTGCCATAAGGGCTGACAGATGGGCCAGTATGGGGTGATAATTAGTTCAGTATAAAAGGGCTGGTTTGCCAGTGAGTTTGACACCAAGGTAGGGGAGATGTAATGTCGCCCATCTAAAGGAAAATGTTTCTTGCAAATGGGAGACCTCAGTGGGCGGTAGGGAAACACTGAGCACTATGGACTTTGATTGGTTGACTTCAAGATCCGATATAGCGGCAAAGCGATCTAAAGTAAGCATTAGGTTAGGTAATGTAATACGGGGTGAAGTGACGAACATCAGGGCATCATCAGCAAATAGGCATAATTTGTGGTGACAGGAGGCAACTTCAATACCTTTAATATCCGGATTTGTCTGGATAGCTAGGGCTAGCAGTTCTAGAACGAGGGCAAATATTAGTGGGGACAGGGGGCAACCCTGTCTAGTTCCCCGGACAATTGGGAACCTGTCCGATCAGAAACCGGAATATCTGAGGTAGGCTTGGAGATTATGATAAAGGGCCATGACTCACCGAAGGAATTGAGGGCCAAAACCCCAAGGTGTAATGAAGGTAAGACCAGGACACTGTATCAAAGGCCTTTTTGATATTGAGGGACAATAGGTGTAGGGGAATCTTTCGCTTGCGAGCTAAATGTTGTAGAAGGATTACACGCCTGACATTGTCACTGGCCTGTCCGCGGGAAACCAATTTGGTCCTTCTGAATAAGAGTGGCAATTATGTTGTTGAGTCGCAATGCGAGAACCTTGGCCAAGAGCTTGATGTCTACATTTAGTAGGGATATAGGCCTATAATTAGCCTAGGAGGAATGGTCAGAGTTAGGCTTGGGAATCATGGAGATTATAGCAGTGTTACCCGTTTCTTATATTTAAGATCTAATATCTCAAAGATATGATGTGTATTTAATGAGAGTTCTTTGACCAAGAGTGACATTTTTAACACAATAGCAACATTTATTGGTGAATAATTGAAAATCTATTACACAGCCATCTATCTACATGTGGTGTATCCTCCCTCCTTTTTTTAGAGTTAATCTACTACCCACTAATAAAACTAAAAACATTTACATATATTTTTCCCTAGATAAACTTGCTGTGACCTCCAAACTACCGGAAAAACTGACTCAGTTTAAATTCACCCCAATAATCATAATCTACATTACACAAATCTCAATAATATATTAAAAACTTTCAGTCCTGTCCTCAACTTCGTTGGTCGCCAATTCTGTTACCCATTTCTTATATTTAGGATTTAATATCTCAAAGATATGATGTGGGTTAAATGAGAGTTCTTTGACCAAGAATGAAAGCTTTAACACAATAACAACATTTATTGGTGAGTAGTTGAAAGTCTATCTATTACACAGCCATCTATCTATAGTCTACACCAAGGAAGAAAATATTAGGTTAAAATAAAAGAATACACAGTATTATCCTCAATAGATCGAAATACAAACAGCAAACAAACAAACATATGACAAGAAGGTATACCTTAAGGGCTGGAAGCTGATCTGATATTTACCAGTAGTGATGTGTGTGGGCACACGTCAGACTCATGACTTCTTCTCTTCCCTGTGTGTACCTTACTAATATAGGCCCATCTCTCATTGACGTGAACAGGTTCCCCCTGTTAGGTGGAACAATGTTACCCCTCTCCTCCCTCCGGGTGTATCTCCTCCAAGATTGAGCAATTTCCCCTTCCCCTTAATTTAGCATAGCTCAGCCCCTCACTACCACCTCATCTCTTGGGGAGACAATTAGTTAGAAGAGAAATTAATTAAAGAGAAGATCATCACCTTCTCTTGAATGGGGCACTTAACTGTGCATGGTCATAGCCAGGGCAAATTGTATATTCCTGAACAGATCAAAGAAATATTCTCAGCATATCAAACACCCTTTGAAGTGGATAAAGGGTTGGTTAACACAGGGGACTACCAGGCCTTTATCTAGCTAATGAATTCAGCCCCCTCAAGACTCCACTACAGTATTTAACTCAGATGGTATTTCTTCCTTGCATTTGAATTTATAACAGGTAAATAGCAGAGCATCTCCCATAGCGTCTAACATTCCTGCAGATCAAAAGGAACTGTCAAATGAATTAGGTTCTTAATCTAAGGCCTGGCATATGTGTACAGCTAGCTAGGGTATTGAAAGCATTAGTTAAAAGAGGGGCCAACCAGTCAGCATTTTTTTTAATAATAGGTGGCAGACAGACCATCAGGACTGGGACGTTTATGGGGTTTAAGGGATTTGATAGAGCGTACCACTTCTTTGAGCAATGTAGGGCTTTCTAGCACATCTTGGTTCTCCGTTGAAAGTGTAGGGAGTGTTATATCAGTAAAAAAAAGTGCCAAGTAGGGATGGATCAATATCAGTCTTAGACTCATATAAATAAGCGTTTATGAAACTTGGCAAGCACCTTAACTGGGTCGCTAGCATAAATATTTTTAGAGACAAATTGGTTTACGCGTCCGATCAGGTTGTTGAAGACGTAAGGCTAGGAATGTGTCTGCTTTGTTTGCTTTTAGGTACATGGTGTGCCGGGCTCTGCGGATGGATTTTTTGGCCGCTTCTGCTAAGAGGAAGTCCAATTCAAGTTTGGCCTTCTCTAACAGAGATTTATTGGTAGGTGTGGGTGAGATTGAAACTGGAGGTGGTGGTAGTATGTACCTTGCAGATGTTTCAACTTGAATTTTTTGTCTTTATGAAGTTGGGAGGAGACACGGATGCAAGTACCCTAATGACTGGTTTGTGGGCTTCCCACAGTGGAACGGGTGAGATATTTGGAGTAGCATTGTGCAGTAAATACTCCATTAATCGCTAGTTGTATGTTAAAACAGTAAGACTGATTAGTCAGATAAGCTTCATTCAGGCACCAAGTGCGATCTGTAGACTGTGGAATTAAGGAAGCCAGCAAAGTAATCACTGCACAATGGTCTGACCAGGGAATTGGTTGGTTCTTGTGAAATGTGTAAGGGCAACAAAGAGAATTACATTATCTCCAGGTATCCAAAAGAGCTGCATCCTGCACCAGGTGTCTAAACGCTAGAGAGGGTACATGTGCATCTGATGTGTAAGGAGATCTATCAAGGTGGGGTTGGAGAAATTGGTTTGAGTTTCCGCAAAGGATAAGGGTGCCCTTACGATGAGTTTGAACCACTTGTAACAAATGAGAGAAGAAAGAGTTGTGATTGACATTTGGGGGCATATTACGAAACAACGGTAGTTTCAACATGCTGTAAGAGCCCAACCAGAAGGAGGTAACGGCCCTCGGGATTGTTGATCTCAATCAGAGGCATGAAGGGGATGGAAGCGTGGAACACTATGAGATCCCCTCTGTGTTTGGTTCTGGCATTTGCCATATAGACCTGTGGGTAGCGGGAGGTGAAGGAGCATGGGACTGATCATGCAGCGAATGGGTTTCTTGGAGTGCCACAATTCCCGCTTTGAGAGCAGAAAAGGATTTAAAGGCCTTAACACGTTTGTGAGGGGAATTTAGACCCTTGACATTCAAGGATAAAATATTTAGGGGGGATAAGAATTTGGTGGGGGATCTATACAGAAGGGACCCACATCCTGTAGGGAACAGATGGCCTAAGAGAGAGAGAGAAATAAGAGGGAGAAAGCAAGAAAAGGTAAAGAAATTGGGAAAGAAAATACCCACTGGGTGATTGGTCAGGCAGCAAGGAAGGGGATCCTTGACGACGGAAGACTTCCTCGCGTGCCCGACAGGTCACACTCAGACACCAGGGTCAGCGGAGGCGAGAGTCCACCGAGGGGAGGCACAGTGACTGCACCCCGCAGCACCCACGGTCTGTAAATAACATTTGTAGGTAAACCGTCTTAACTGCAAAATTTAATTTAAGCTAAACAATAAACAGCAATGAGACATTAAAAGCGCTAGCAGGTGAGAACAGCAAGGTTCTATAGTGGTATGGGGGGGATGGGGAAGAAAGGGTAGGGTGGGGATAGGGAGGAGGAAAGGAGAGGGATAGGGGATGGGAGGAAAACGAGGGTGGGAGGGGAGGGGAGGGGAGGGGGGAAGGAGGGGTAAGGGGGGAGGGACTAGAGGTCCCTAGCTCTGTAAAACACTGTCAGTTAGTCCCATGGATCAGACAAGCAGAGTGGAAAAAGTAACTTAAATATCCAATGGTTCAGTGTCTTGCTTAAGCGAAGTGCACTTGAAATTTCACTAAAATTGCACTTGGAAGTGCAGTCACTGTAAATCTGAGGGGTAGATCTGAAATGAGGGGAAGCTCTACTGATTTTATCATCCAATCATGTGCAAGCTAAAATGCTGTTTTTTATGTTCCTTGCATGTCCTCCTCAGATCTACAGCAATTGCACTTCCAAGTGCACTTTCAGTGCAATTTCAAGTGCACTTTGCACTTGTAGTGCAAAGTGGATTTGCCTTTCATAAATAACCCCCATAGTTTGAAGCAAGTAGAACAAAAGATAAAAAACGATTTGACCAATTAAAAACGTTTAAAAAAAAGTAGTCAAGAATCGAAAGTGTTCACAGCAAAATGACAATCAGCCAGGAGAACTAGGAGCGGGGGTTTCAAGTTCAAACAACAAAGACAAAAAATACACATTGTGCAGTTGAAGTTACTCATCGGTCGGCCATATTTGTACGGCGGAGATGAGACAAGGGAGTCTGGAAGTTTTCTTCGGCCAGGGAAGATGTCGTCAGATGTCTGCGAATGGGAATACCTTGCTGGGGTCCCTTTGCAGATTGAAGCAGGCAGATTGAGTGCATGGGTCGGGGTTGGGTGGTAGGGATGTGGTGTTGATTTTGCTGGTGTACGGGGAAGTGCTGTCTCTGACACAGGATCAGGCTGGACCAGTGTAGGTCTGCCAGGGCTTGTTGCAAATTTTCTGGTGTGGTATAAGTGTGTTGTTTTCCTTGAAAAGTAAATTGTAGAGCAAAGGGGAATTTCCAGGTATATCGGATGTGATGCTGTAGTAGGACTTGTAATTGTGGTTTCATAGCCCTTCTCTTGGTGATTGTTAGTGGAGCCAGATTGGAGAAAACCTGGTAGGTGTGACCCTGGAACTGGAAAGCGTCCTTGGTTCGGGTGGCTTATTAATTGCCGATGGGTACTGTCACATACCTGATAGTAGAGTCTGTTATGCAGAGGAAGGCATCTCTTACACCTCTGACTCGAGGCCCCTGGTAGAGCAGACAGGTGGCGTGGGAGTGCAGAGTTGCATGAATGCCTAGCAAGTTGCTAGCAGGAAAGCTGAACCGGAACTGAAGGCAGAGCCGTGGAGGAACACTGACACAGCAGGGTGACCAGGAAAGCAGTAGGCTGCAGACTGGAGTAAGCTTGTACTTGGGTGCCATGGACAGGAGCGTGAAATTTGGTGTTGGTAATGACTGGAGCACAGGCAGGTGCGTGCAGGCTGAATCAGACTCCAGATAACAAGTCCAGAACAGGTGCTGACGCAGAAGCGTAGTCAGATGCAGGCAGGGTTGACAACAGGCTGGCAGCAAGGTGGCAGAAGGAACAGGCAGAAGCGTAATCAAAGAAAAGCCAGGGTCAGATGCAAGCAGATAACAGTAGTCAGGAGCAAGCTGGGTAGGTCAACAGGAACTGGTACAGGCATCGGATAGCAGGAGACACAGGAAACACTGTAGACCAGACAGCATTCATCTTTGGGAATGAGCCAGTTTAAATAGCCCATTTGGCGCCAAGGGCTGTCACCGGGCGCGCATGTGTGCTCCCACACGCGCACTTGTGGTGGCATCCTGTTCTGTATTTGCGCACGTGCGCAAGCGCGCACACAAATACGCCCGTACTGCTCTTCTCAATGGGACATGAAGCATAGGGGATCTTCTCTGACTGCCATCTTGGTTGCTGGCATTTCCTTCCTGACATTGCCCCTCCCAATGGGCAGCCTCCGGATGTCCAACCGGGTCAACTTAACAGGATGAGCCTTTGGGTTCCCAAGAGTTTTCCTCTGGCCCTTTCCACTTTATCAGGAACTGAATTTGGTTATTTCTCTTCCTGCAATCCAAAATTGCTTCCACTTCCACAAATTCTTCCTCCCCATTGACTAGTATTGGGTAAGTAAGTTTCAGCAAGGTCACATGAAAAAGGGGATGAATCCTGAAAGGTTCTGGTAGCTCTAATTCGTAGGCCACATTGTTGACCTTCATCTTTACTAGGAAAGGCCTCACAAACCATATTTGATATCCTGGTTTCAGAATCAACTCCCCTCTTCTCCTCTTGTCAAAGACCTTTTTGTTGTATGCCTGTGTTTTAACCATTGTTTCTTGCAACAGTTTATTAGTGTCAAAGAAATCCATTGTTTCAAGGACAGCATAAACTGAGCATTCTGGTACTGTATTGGACAAGAAGCAAGGATGGAAGCCGTAATTGGTGAAGAACGGAGATTGCTTTGTGGCTGAATGGAGTTATTGTAGGCAAACTCAACTAGTGGTAATAGCGACACCCAGTCATCTTGAGAGAATGCGGAAACAGTGCAGATACTGTTCAAGAGTCTGGTTCTCTCCGTCTGTCCATTCGTTTGTGGGTGATAGGCTGAAGAAAATGATAGTTCGATCCTCAAGGCTGTATACAAGGCTTTCCAAAATCTGGATGTGAACTGCACCCCATGATCTGACACAATATTTGCTGGAACCCCATGATGTCTTATAATTTCCTTGATAAAAATTTGTGCAGTCTCAGTCTCTTAAGAGCAAATTGTGTACCTTTCATAGGGAGAAAATGTACCATTTTTTATGTGCCATTTTAGACAAGCGGTCCACTACCATGAAGATGGTGCTGTAGCCTTCCGATGGAGGAAGCTCGACAATAAAATCTATAGAAATCATCCTCCAGGGTCTACCTGGGATGAGTGGTGGTTTCAGCAGATCCCAAGCCTTAGTTTTGCTGTTCTTGCTCTGAATACAGGTGATACAAGATTCAACATACTTCTTGCAGTCTTTCTCTACTTGCGGCCACCAGAATGTACGTTGCACAAGCTCAGAGGTCTTGCTGATTCCAAAATGTCCAGCTAGCATGTGGTCGTGATGTCTTCTGGTATAAAGATCTTATCCTTATACTATATCAAGCCATCTCTTGCCTGTAAGGTAGTTCCAGTAGGTGAGGGGATTCCCACAGAAGCCTGTTTGATTTGAGATAGTAGGTTTCCTTGGAGCAAAAGGAAATTCCCTGAAGACAGAATAGTATCTGGGGGTGCAGACTGTTCTGACTGGATAAACATGCGAGGAAGTGCATCAGGTTTTGTATTCTTAAATCCAGGCCTGTAAGTTATGTGAAAAGAGAATCTAGAAAAAAAAGTGCCCACCTGGCCTGTCAAGGTCTCAACCTCTTTGCCGCTCCTAAGTAATCTAAATTCTTATGATCTGTGTAGATCAAGATTGGGTGTGCAGCTCCTTCCAGCAGGTACCTCCATTCTTCCAGTGCAGCCTTGATCGCTAGGAGTTCATGATCCCCAACATCATAGTTTTGTTCCACTGCAGATAGTTTACAGGAGAAGAAGGCAACTGGATGCAACAGAGCCTTAGACCCTAGTCTCTGAGAAAGCACTGCTCCAACTGCTGTTTCTGATGCGTCCACTTCCAGGACGTAAGGCAAGACTGGATTAGGCTGTTTTAAAACAGATGCAGAAGTAAACAGTCCTTTAAGAGTCTTAAAGGCCTTCTATGCTTCAGCGGACCACTGAAACTTGATGCCTTGCCGGGTTAGTTGCATGATGGGGGAGATAATAGCGGAAAACCCCCCCAAATGAATTTCTGGTAAATATTTGCAAATCATACAAAGCGCTGAACACCCTTCTTATCTGCGGGAGCCGGCCAGTCTAGAATGGCAGTGACCTTTTGAGGATCCATCTTCATCCCTTCCGTGGATATAATTAGTCCAAGAAATTCGTTCAGATTCACATTTTTCAGGCTTGGCATATAGGCCATGCTGCTGAAGTTGGCCCAAAACGCTCTTTACATGTCTGCGATGATTGTCCAGGGATGAAGAAAAGATTATTATATCGTCCAGATAGACTATGATGAATAGATCCAAGAAGTCACGGAAGGCATTGTTAATGAAATGCTGGGACATTGCATAATCCAAAAGACATTGCGAGAGATTCAAAATGCCCAAATCGGGTGTGGAAAGCTGTTTTCCATTCATCCCCCTTCCTTATGCGAGACAGATTATAGGCCCCTCGGAGATCTAGCTTTGTAAATATTGTTGCAGCTCCAAGCTTTTAAATAATTTGGGCACCAAGGGGATAGGGTAGCGTTTTTTTGATAGTGATTTCATTGGGTTTACGATAATCCACACAGGGCCGTAGTGAATGATTTTTCTTCTCTACAAAGAAGATGCCAGCTCCAGCTGGGAAAGTAGAGGGGTGAATGAAGCCCTTGTTTATGTTGTCATCGATATAGCCTTTTAATGCCACAAGCTCTAGCTCAGTTAAAGGAAAAATTCTTCCGAAAGGAACTTCGGCCCCGGGAAGAAGTTCTATTGGGCAGTCATAGGGCCGATGAGGGGGGAATGTCTCTGCCCCCTTTTTGCTGTACACATCCAAGAACTCATGGTAGACTGTTGGTACAGATTGGTAAACCTCAGAATCAGAGTCCAGACATAGCAGAGATAGTGAATCATGTGAGCTTGCCGGTAAGCAGATCCTCGAGACAGTAAGTAGAGTGAAAATCAATTTCCCCCATGGCCCAGTTAATATGTGGATTATGGGCTTGGAGCCATGGCATGCCAAGTATGACTGGAAACAGAGAAGAAGCAATGGCATCCAAGCGTAGTAGTTCTTAATGATTAGTGACAATGGTGACAGATAATGGAACTGTCTCTTGTGTGACTGGCCCTGACTTATTAGAGGACCCATCAGCCAGTACTGAAAGCCCCTGGGACTTGGGTGGTAATGGGATCTGATGTTCTGCAGCAAAGGATAAGTCCATGAAGCAACTGCAGGCCCCAGAATCGATTATGGCAAAAACTGAAATACTCTTTCCTCGCAGCTGCAACAGAATGGGTAGGGCAAGATGATATGAGCTGACTGGTAAAACTGGTGCAAGGGCAGAAGACTCTTCAATAGTGAGTGAAGGGCGGAGCAAGTCAAGCTGCAACAGCTCTGGAGCACCCGAGACAGGTGCGGTGAGGACAGGGGGAGGAGGGCTGGTGGAACTGGGGACACGTGGTAACTTCCACACTGGACAGGACTGTCCTGCAGCTCTTTCAGAACTTTGTTCTCTTAAGTGTCGGTCAATGTGGATGGACAAACTGATCAATGCATCCAAAGTATGGGGAACCCCAACCTGAGCCAGTTCATCCTTTAGTGGTACAGAAAGGCCCTTGTGGAACTAGTAGCGAAGGGAAGCATTGTTCCAGTTAGTATCCGTACTCCAGTGCAGAAGGATAGGGCGAAAGTGTAATCAAAGAAAAGCCGGGGTCAGATGCAGGCAGACAACAGGAGTAGTCAGGAGCAAGCCTGGTAGGTCAACAGGAACTGGTACAGGCATTGGATAGCAGGAAACACAGGAAACACTGTAGACCAGACAGCATTGATCTTGGGGAATGAGCCAGTTTAAATAGCCCCTTTGGTGCCAAGGGCTGTCACAGGGTGTGCATGCGTGCTCCTGTGCACGCACGTGCACTTGTGGTGACATCCTGTTCTGTATTGGTGCACATGTGCACACATGCACGTGAACGCGCCTGTGCTGCTCTTCTCAATGAGACATGGAGCACAGGAGATCCTCTCCGACTGCCATCTGGGTTACTGGCATGCCCTTCCTGACAGATACGATCAAACTCTAGGTGATGGGTATAGTGCAGATTGGAGCGTCTGGAGCAATTTTTGGCATCTTCCAGGCGAGAGAGTAAAGATTTATTTTCTTTGCGGAGAGTCTCCAGCTCCAGAGTATGTTCCTGGATATGCTCCTGAACTGTGAGTTGCAGATAGTCTACCCTGGTTTCAGCATTAGCTGTCCGCTCACCCATCACGAATCTCCCGGGAGAGGCGGCCAGTGATCTGGTCTGATGTAGCCTTAAGAGCTTTCTGGAGCATCACTTCCATCTGTTGAAAAAAGTTTTTTGGGAGTGACCTGCAGGATGGGGCACAGGAGAGGAGCTGGGATCAAAGGGTGCTTCATCCTCACTGTCATCCCACGCCAACGGGGAGAAGGAAAGCCTGTGTGAAGAAGCAGTGGCTTTCGTTGCCATCTTGGAGGAGGCACGGGCCAGAGGCACCCGGCCCGCGGCATCCTCGGGAGTAGTGGCAGAGAGCGGCTGTGATTATCCGGTGCTTCTGATCAGTCAGAAGCCGCGGCTGTGCTGCTGGGAGTGCGGATCTCTAACAGGACACATCTGCCATGCTAGACTTTGCACATGCGCCCCCTTGTCACAGATTCTTAATTGGATTTAGGTCTGGAATTTAATTGGGCCACTCTAACACAGATTGTCCTGTGTTTGGCTCCATTCATCTTCACATCAACTCTGACCAGCTTTCCTGTCCCAGCTGAGGAAAAGCATCCCCACAACATGATGCAGCCACCACAATGTTTCATAGTGGGGATGGTGTGTTTAGGGTGATGTGCAGTGTTAGTTTTCCACCACACATAGTGTTTTGCTTTTAGGCCAAAAAATTCAATGTTCTCATCTGCCCAATGCACCTTCTTCCACATTTGCTGTGTCCTCCACATGGCTTCTTGCAAACTGCAAACAGGACTTCTTATGGCTTTCTTTCAACAATGGCTTTCTTCTTGTTTCTCGTTCACAATGGCCAGATTTGTGGGGTGCCTGACTAATAGTTGTCCTGTGGACAGATTCTCCCACCTGAGTTGTGGATCTCTGCAGCTCCTCCAGAGCTACCATGGGCCTCTTGGCTGCTTCTCTGATTAATGCTCTCCTTGCCCGGCCTGTCAGTTTAGGTGGATGGCCATGTCTTAGCAGGTTTGCACCTGTGCCATACTCTTACCATTCTCGGATGATGGATTGAACAGTGCTCCGTGAGATGTTCAAAGCTTTCAATATTTTTTTTATAACCTAACCCTGCTTTACCCTCTTCAGCCCCAGAAGATTTGGCTGCTGAATGACCAGGCCATTTTTTGCGAGTTTGGCACTGCGTCGCTTTAGCTGACAATTGTGTGGTTGTTCGGCGCTGCATCCAAACAAAATTGACGTCCTTTTTTTTCCACAAATAGAGCTTTCTTTTGGTGGTATTTGATCATCTCTGTGGTTTCTATTTTTTGCACTATAAACAAAAAAAGAGCGTCAATTTTGAGAAAAACACAATGGGGGTTTTTTACTAAAGGAAAATCCACTTTGCACTGCAAGTGCGCTTGAAAGTGCACTGAAAGTGCACTTGGAAGTAAAGTCGCTGAAGATCCGAGGGGGACATGCAAGGAAGATAAAAAACAGCATTTTAGCTTGCACATGATTGGATGATAAAAGCAGCAGAGCTTCCACTGATTTCAGATATACCCCTTAGATTTAGAGTGACTGCACTTCCAAGTGCACTTTCAGTGCACTTTCAAGTGCACTTGCAGTGCAAAGTGGATTTGCCTTTCGTAATTAACCCCCAATATTTTGTACTTTTTGCTATAATAAATATCCCCATTTTTTTTTAAAAAAAAGCTCATTTTTTCTCAGTTTCGGCCAATATGTATTCTTCTACATATTTTTGGTAAAAAAAATCGCAATAAGCGTAAAATGATTGGTTTGCTCAAAAGTTATAGCGTCTACAATATAGGGGCTAGATTTATAGCATTTTTATTATTTTATTGTTTTACTAGTAATGGCGGCGATCTGTGATTTTTATTGGGGCTGCGACATTACGGCGGACACATAGGACACTTTTGACACTATTTTGGGACCACTGGCATTTATACAGCGATCAGTGCTAGAAAAATGCACTAAATACTGTAAAAATGTCACTGGCAGGGAAGGGGTTAACACTAGAGGGTGATCAAGGGGTTAATTGTGTTCCCTGTGTGTGTTTCTAACTGTGGGGAGGGGGGACTTACCAAGAGGAAATGACAGATCGTGATGTCTAGCTATTAGGAACTCATGATCTGTCTCTCACAGAACAGAACAGGGATTTGTGTGTTTACACACACAAGTCTCTGTTCTGCCTCTCGTTCCCGTGATCACTCGTGGCCAGCGGTCATTGCGACCATCGGCCATGAGCATCGGCACCCCCGCTGTGCAGCAGTCGTGTACGCGTGCCTCCGGTGCCTGCTGTCCCGTTTAAAGGAGCCGACGTATAGCTACAACGGCTCGCGGGATCGTGCTGACCTGCCACAGTATAATGACAGTGGCTGGTCGGCAAGCAGTTAAACTTCTCCACAACATTATCCCTGACCTGTCTGGTGTGTTCCTTGGCCTTCATGATGCTGTTTGTTCACTAAGGTTCTCTAACAAACCTCTGAGGGCTTCACCGAACAGCTGTATTTATACAGAGATTAAATTACACATAGGTGGATTTACTAATTAGGTGACTTCTGAAGGCAGTTGGTTTAGATTTTAGTTAGGGGTATCAGAGTAAAGGGGGCTGAATACAAATGCATGCCATACTTTTCAGATATTTATTTGTAAAAAATTTGGAAAACCATTTATCATTTTCCTTCTACTTCACAATTATGTGCCACTTTGTGTTTGTCTATCACATAAAATCCCAATAAAATGCATTTACAGTATATACTCGAGTATAAGTCGTTCCGAGTATAAGTCGAGGCCCTAATTTACCACAAAAAAATGGGAAAAACTTATTGACCCGAGTATAAGACGAGGGTGAGAAATGCACAGCTACTGTAAGTGGAAAAGAGGGTCAACAATGCCAATTTGCAGCATCACTGTTCCCATTTGCATGCCTCACTGTGCCCATTTGCAGCCATAGGTCCCCTGAACTTCAAACTCGGTAATTAAGGGTTCCTAGATGCCCCCTAGCTGCAGCCACAATTTGGGGTCTCTGAACCCAAAGGGTCCAGAAATGACAATGCTGCAGATGGACACAGTTGACCGAATTTGGGGCCCCGTATCTCGGGGCCACTTGGTGCTAGAAACCCCAGCTTTGGAAATATAATGGTACTAGTTCCACTGGGTTTGCACACCAAATTTGGGGTTCCTAGCACTAACCATTATATTTCCAAAGCTGGGGTTTCTAGCACCAAGTGGCCCCGAGATACAGGGCCCCAAAAATCAGTTCAGAAAATGTCAAGCAGTTTTCTGCAGCAGAGAATGACATTTTCCGAACCGGATTTGGGGCCCCGTATCTCAGGGCCACTTAGTGCTAGGAACCTCAGCTTTGGATATGTTGTGGTACCAGTTCCACTGGGTTTGCACACCAAATTTGGGGTTCCTAGCACTAAGTGGCCCTGAGAAACGGGGCCCCAAAATCAGTTCGGAAAATGAAATTTTTTGCTGCAGAAAAGTGCTTGACTCGAGTATAAGTCGAGGGGGGCACTTTCAGCACAAAAAAATTTGCTGAAAAATTCGACTTATACTCGAGTATATACGGTATGTTTTTGGTTGTAACATGACAAAATGTGGAATATTTCAAGGGGTATGAATATCTTTTCAAGGCACTGTATATGTTTACTGGATGAGCTATACAGTTGGGAATGAACAGACAGCACAAAATGTTCAGACAAGAGTGCAGAAGTCACCAAAGTTCTCTATGCTCTTCTGTTCTGTCTTTTCTCTCATCTATTCTTTGAAAAAATATGAAAAATTGGGAGAGGACAGTTGTGTAAACCTATTATAAAAATGTGTGTTCTGCTACAGGCTTTCGATATCCAGGGTTTCAGCAGGCACATCAATAAAGTGTCAGAGCATTGCCAAAGCTTTTCTATGACAACCCTTGGCTTCCATAATGTAGCCACATGCCCCAGCACAAATTAATTGTCGGAGGATATTTAATTAATGTGCTACAGTCCTTTTCCCATGATGGCTAATCTCTGCCTTTATTTTCCCTACTATACTGTGAATAAGTGAGCAAGTCAGTGAAAATCCCTATAGACTGTTGTCACCCTAATGGATTCCCCATTGGAAATTTTTTGCTCATCTCCTGTTACAATGATAATTGCAAAAAATATTGAAATACTAATCTCTTTATGCTCTTTTGCCAGTAGTCATGAGAAAAAATAGGGTTATACTCTCCATCCAGCAATTAAAACCTGGCAAAGGTTTTAATTCCTCTGCATTCTATACAAAACGAAACAATATTATGGCTATGAATACACTTTCAGAAACCTTTTGGATACTAAACTTTAATGATGTTTTCATATCATTACAGCCACATTAATAGACACAAGATTAGAATATTGTGTGCGCAATATGTTGGGCCTTTTTTTGGTCAAACCTTTTTAGCATGATGCATATTTATGAATAATCTAATAGTAAAACATTTACAAGGAATATAACCATAAACCTGATTGGGTACAGTGTGTTTATTCATTTTAACACAAGCTCTATGAGAAAAAGCCAGTTATAATAAGAAAAGCATTTCTTCCTGATGGAGGTGTGGAGAGAAACAGCTAATCCATTAGGTTTACCAGTAAATACAATTCCCCATGCTGCATTCAGGCTCAGATAACATTCTTACATCATCCGCTAAAAGTGTTTTTAAATTAAAGAACAGTGGACAAAATGGAAGAAGGAAATTGTACTCCAGCAAGTACATGGGAATCACCAACTACAAAATGTTCCTTTATTAAGTTTGTCAGTGACATTTATTTTTATTATTGTGGCCAATTTTTGCTTTATCATAACTTTACTAATACTTTACACTAATAATTTATGTTTTATGTAACACTTTCAGATTTACAGTGCTGAACAAACTTAATGGAAAAGTTCACTTTTTTTCTATCTCATGCTTCCTGTTTTCAGCAATTACTGTGATGAGGGGGTGTTAAAAACAAAAAGGAAAACATATCTGTTATAGCTGGTTTAGTCACCTGAAAATGAATACAAGATGGGCTAAGCAAGGGACATGTCATACATGAAAGCATGATTAGAAGAGCATTGGATGCTCACTTGCATGTGACCAGCGACAGCTTTCGCTCTTGCTGCAAGACAATCTCTCCAAGTATAGACTAGGAGATGGAACAAATTACAGTATTCTTGCCTCGCCAGCAGTCATTTCACTTCAACGCTTGTTGCTTGTCGCTTATGGTGTAACCTATTGCATACTGCCTTTTGCAAATGGTATTGTTTTTTAAGTTATCGCTTTTGTACTCCAGTTCATGTCCTGACCCCTGATGTCAGTATTTATATACTTTTTTGTACCAATAAAATCATTTATTACTCACTTTTTTTGTGTTTTGTAAACCACACTATTGGCTGCTTTAAATCCACGCTAGGGGGATTTCCCGTTTTTTTTTATCCTATACCTGGTGTGCGCAGCCTGTTTTTCTGTACTCCTGTGAGTGTCCCTTTCTTTTTTATTTCACTTCAACTCTTCCTGTCTTAATTGGTCAGTTGCCTAATGTTAATCTGAAGCCAAAACTTTTTTAGTTTTGGACAGAGTAGAGAACAATTAAAACCTCTACAAGTTTTTCTTTCTGTCAAGTGTCCCTTTGTTGAGATTTTCACTGCCACATGTATTCAAACAGTGTAAGGTGAGAGGAGATCTCTGGAAAGTGATTGCAATCTTCTCTTTGAGAGCTGTGACTAGAACATGTTCACATTTGACAAGTCACCTTGGAAGCTCAAGAGTCACCTGATACTTTGGGATGGTCTTCCAGGAGCCTGGCTGATACTTCTGCATATACCCAAGCCTCTGCATTTTGCCCTGTATCTTCTTCCAGCTTCTGGAGCCCCGTGGGCATACTATTGTTTCCCATCCAGACCTCAGAGCAGATTGGTGTTGGTTTAGACAGTGAGAACGCTTCTGTCCCCATGTCCTGCTTCTGGTCCTGTGGCAACAGTATGTCACATGATGCAGAGCTGAAAATGAATCTGAGCTAGAAGGCTTCCTTACAGGCTGCATGGTGGAGACTAAACTGTCAACTATGGGATTCACGGAGAATGGAGTAAGTGGGGAGGTGAAGGGAGCACTGAGCCAAGCCTCCTGGCTGGCTCAGGTGGCACTGGGGCTTTTTGTGTGCAGCTGAACCTGGTCTAAGAAAGGACGGGAGCTGTTTGCTGGCAGAAGCTAGAGCTCATCATGATGCACTATAATGTGTGCATGGCTTAGCACAGGGAACACACAGAACTGCACTGCCTAGAAGCCCAATGCTTCTAGAAACTGGTATCGGTAGCGATCTTCACAGGGTTGGTTTCCTAGCATATTTCAAATAGTTTATACAGATTTTAAATTTTTTTTGGGAAGGGTGTTCTCTTGTCTAGAGATCCTGCAGTCACTCGAACCCCTGCATTTTAATCAGGCTTTTCTCTTGGCATCCCAGTGTCTTGTGGAATTGTTGCTTGCCCTAATCTTCCCAGCAGGTTGATGCCTCACTACGTTGGATCAAGTATAAATAAATTACCAGAGTACAGAGCTAGATCAACAATAAACTGTATGCAACTCACATTGTTCCCCAATGTGATGATATGTAATGACATTGCTGCACATTAGACTTTCCATGAATATTTTTATTAAGTCATTTACATGAAAAACTATCTCTTTAATTAACTTGACCACACCCCTTATTGTAATTTGCCACACACATTTTGCCAATATGCACACCACTGCTACATCACCCTACGTAACTTCTCATTGGGTTGACCACCTTGCCTGTTTTCCTTTACATTTTTGATTATTTTGCTCATTTTTGGTCCCAGTTCACATGGTCACCAGAAGAAATAGAGATGGTGAATCCCCCTAGTGGGGACTGCTATAGAAACCCACCAGAGGCTTTAAACATTTTCCACTCTATCCAAAATAGTAAAACTGGTTTTATGGAAGCCACCTTTTCCATTAAACTATGGCAAATGATTTTCACTGTGCACAATGGCGCAGATCTTTGCTAAAAAGGAAATTATAATAACTGATTCTTGAGGAAAAGGCCCTTCATTGATGTACAAATTCAGTAATGCAACTATATATTTTATGAAAAGTAAACTGTAAATATATAAACCCAGAAATGGTAGCAACAGTTAACCTTTACTTTGCCCACACTGGGCATTTTAACTACCGTATTTATCGGCGTATAACACGCGCCGGCGTATAACACGCACCCCAAGTTTAGGAGAGCATTTTAAGGAAAAAAGCTTTTAGGAGGGAAGTTTAAGGAAAAAAAAACTTACATTTAAATGCCCATCAATGCAGCCTCATCAGTGTTCATCTGTAGCCTTGTCCATCATTGCAGAATGATCAGTGTCTATTTTCAGCCTTGCCCATTGTCATAAGCAGCCTTGCCCTTAGTCATATGCAGTCTTGCCCAGTGCAGCCTTGCCCAGTGCAGTCTTGCCCAGTGCAGTCTTGCCATGTACAGCCTTGCCAAGTGCAGCCTTGCCCAGTGCAGCCTTGCCCAGTGCAGTCTTGCCATGTACAGCCTTGCCCAGTGAAGCTTTGCCCAATGCATCCTTGCCCAATGTAGCCTTACCCAGTGTAGCCTTGCCCAATGCAGCCTTGCGCTGTTCGCGCCATTTAAATCTGCCGCCGATTGACAGAGCCTGTGTACTCGGCTCGTCACGTTGCCCCGCCTCCCTGCTGAGGATGAGAAGCGAGCGCTTCCGAAAAAGACCGAGCCGAGTATACTGTGTACTCGGCTCGGCTCCGATCGCAGTCCCGCCCAGTCCTGCCATTGGACGGAGTGTTATGTCCATCAAAGGAGCTGGGCGGGACTGCGAGCCGAGCCGAGTACACAGTATACTCGGCTCGGTCTTTTTCGGAAGCGCTCGCTTCTCATCCTCAGCAGGGAGGCGGGGCGGCGTGACTGCGAGTGGAGCCGAGCACTCAGCTCGGTCTTTTTCGGCGGCGCTCATTTTTTTCCGGCGGCGCTCGTTTTTTTCCGTCGGCCCTCGGTTTTTTCGCGGCGCTCGTGGCTTTTTTGGCACACGGAGAGTGGGGATCGGCGTATAACACTCACCCACGATCTTCCCCTGATTTTAAGGGGAAAAAAGTGCGTGTTATACGCCGATAAATACGGTACTTGCTGAAGAGTCTCCGAAGAGCCTATTTAAGATATCTAGTTATCTGTGGATGATTCTACCACTTACACGTGACAGTGCTCAGGCTTAGTGATTGGCAGCTTAGACATCAAGTGATGCATTGTGAAAAGGTAGGGGGGAAGTCACATTTTTCCATTATACCCAGAAGTGCTAGGCCGTGGAAGTAGGGTAGAACAAGTAAATGCTTCTTAGGGTCCCCAGGCCCAACTATTGTAAAGTACACATTTTCAATAATATAAGACTAAAAATGCATACATAAAAACTAAAACTATGTAGATAGAATCTAAATAAGAATTTGCATAATGAATTGCTAGGTGTAATTAATAATGTAGATAAATTATATTGATAGTGCAGCTTGTCAGTTGTGAAGAAGTTTTTTTTTAATTAGACCTGCTAATATTGTACTGTGCTTGTACACAGCAGATAATTATTAAACAAAGCAGCACTAATGATATATTTTTTTAACAAAACGTCCCCATGTGATGATTGTTTGATGTCAAGTTCTTTTTAATGCAACACCAGGGGTCTAAAAGACCCTTGAAGTCTCACCCACCCTCCAGTGAAGCTGATAGAATTCTGATCATATTTCAACAGCTTCTGCCATAGCCAAACATGTTGGGGAATGTTAAAGGGAGACCCAGAAGTGACATTATACAAGTCACTTCTAAGTCAGCAAGAAAAAGGGGAGGAGAGTGGACAGAAGTTCAGTCTGCTCCCTTCCTTCTGCCCAGCGGCAAATGCCATGCCTCTCCTGGGCACACGGTACACCCAGATTCATGGCTGGGGCTTCGTTACCAGGCCAATTTGAAAGCAATCAGACGACTGCACAGCCTCCAAATTGTTTCTATCTGACAGCTGGCAGATGGCTTGTCACATTTACATGTTGTCACCAATGTATAGTGTTCTTCAATGTGGTGGTAGCAAAAGAGTTAAAGCAAGCATTGGTCCCCTATGTAATAGCCATAAAGTGAATTGAAAAACAAAAGTGTAAACATTTTACAAGGTACACCCATGCACTTAGAAATCCCACCCCAAAAAAATGATGACCCCACTGCCCACTTAAGTACACTTATGTAAGTAGACGCACATGTTGAGGGCCCCTACTTGCAAAAAACATTGCTTGCCCTACGCATGTTACTTATCAACACACGCTGGAGTGGGAATAATAATTCTGGGGCAATTATTCATGATTAACTCTAAACTGATGACCTGTTTACAATTTTGGGTATCAAAGTCTGTTACCATTTCAAAGTCACATGCAATTTTAAGGCTTGGTGTGTTTGGTAATTATTTTTATGCACTTCGGTCAATTTTTTTCCTGAACATTTGCGATTGATAAGCTATTGCCCAAATATCATGTGACTTAAACAATTTGGAACTCTCCAATTTATTCCACAGGGTCTCTGCTTTCAAAAATGTATTTCCTTTTTTTGGGTTGGGGGGAGGGTTAAGTCTAAAATTATAATTTTAAGATATAAAAATAGAAAAAAAAATGGTTTTAGCAGTGGAAGAGTAACTGCCAGCTGATGAATACAGGAATGCATGCAGCCTCATATACATGGTTTGTTCCTTGTAGAGGCTGGGCATGTCTCATGCTGACACATTGCTTATAAGAACTGAAAGCAATGCTGCCATCATAGGAACACTTAGAACTAATGCAATTTTTTGTGTGATGTTAAACAGATGTACTAATATAACTTTTCAGAGTCATCTGTTTGGTTGTCAGGAATGTAGCTGTAAATTTTCTCCATGTATCTGCTAAATTAATCTTTCCAATAAGTTTAACATTTAAGCAATGTCTGCTCTTTCCAGCAGCAGACATAGTTTTGATATGGATGGTGTATTCTAAATGTAGCTGACGTCTCTATCATTTTCTTATATGCTTATGTTTTATATTATAAAATAATAAGTAATCAGAAACAATTTGAGTTGGATGAACTGTATTCACACACCAATCTCCACTCTCTTTTTACAGAATAATGACATAGTTTACTACAACGCAAAGGAGGATCACTATGATGTAAGTAACTAAATGTTTCCCTTTGTTTTCATCTTAAAGTCAACAGCTGTGACAGCTGTTTTATACTTTTAAAAGCAAAAGTTTGCTATGCCCATTGTTAGCCAGAAAACCTTCTATATCTATTTAAAGCAGAACTATGCTCACTTTGGCTCCTTGGCTCCAGACATGCAGAATAATCCCTCTTCTGCATTAAAAATCCTGCCTGTCTGCCCATTTTAATTTCTTACATGAAGTTCCACTTTAGTGATTCAAACAGGGTATGTCTTCTTGGAAAGCAGGGCTAAACTGTACCAACTGTCATAATCCTGTCCAATGTGAGTGCCTCAATGGCCATAAGGACAATCCCAGTTAATGGTGAGATAGCAGCAGATGAACTTAGAGCTTCATGGAATTCAGATCCCACTAACTAAGTAATACAGTTTTAAAAGTGGTCTGTGTGTGTGTGTGTGTGTGTGTGTGGGGGGGGGGGGGGTAGCTAAAAAAAACATGTAGTGTCTGATCTTTTTCACATTTATTTTTTTTCACATTTATTTTGGCTGATAGGTTTTCTGTACATCTAATCCTTTAATTCAGAATATAAAATAAATAATAAATAAGACCAGTTTTTAAACCATATGTTTGTGATACATGATGCTTCCCCCATACATGCTACCAACTTTTATATCCAGTATGCTTCTTTACATCGGGCAAAGTGCTTTTATTGTTCTGGATGCAAAATAATACCTTTTTGGTAATCTGTTTTAGTTGCATAAATGATGAACTGAAGTCTGCTGTTGACCCAATTTATAATATAAACTTCAAAAGACTACCAGACTTTACTAATGAGCATCTGGAGGCTGTGGGTGTTTTTAAAAACCATACATATTTTATTTACATTGCATCTATGCAAATCAAGACCTCATAACTAATGACAGAGGTATGTAAAAAAATAACTGTGTTAAAAAAATATTTGTATAGTGGACAAACAACAATCTCAATGCAAAGTCAGGTAACAGCCCTTTTTGTGAAAAAAATATTTACTGTTTATAGAGACCCTGAAACAAATTAGTTTAAGGTGTCTGCAGTAGGAATTCAGCTTATGAAAAATAAAAAGTAGAAATGTTTCTGTATAGTCAAAAGTTCTGTAAAAAACGGTACTTTTATTCTTTCTTTCTTTGGCCATAGATGAAAAGAATTTTGAATGGAAATTCTTAGGCCCCTTTCACACTGGGGCGTCGGCGGTAAAGCTTTACCGTCGTATTTTTGGGGGTATTCGGCTGCTAGCGGGGTGCTTTTAACCCCTGCTAGCGGCTGAAAAAGGGTTAAAATCACCCGCAAAGCGCTGCTGCAGCAGCGCTTTGCCGGCGGTATAACCGCGCTGTCCCCTTGATTTCAATGGGCAGGAGCGGTAATACACATCCCTCCTTCACCGCTCCAAAGATGCTGCTAGCAGGACTTTTTTACTGTCCTGCCAGCGCACTACTCCAGTGCCAAAGCCCTCAAGGCTTTCACACTGAAGAGACAGAAGAGGCTCTTTCAGGGCGCTTTGCAGGCGCTATCTTTAGCGCTGTAGCGCCTGCAAAGCGCCCCAGTGTGAAAGGGGTCTTAGGAAGAGTCTTAGGAAAATTTGTATGAAAATTCTCATAACATTCTAATATAATTTGACAGATTTTGTTTGCTTTTAACATTTGATTTTGGAATGAATGGACTTCCAATAAAAACTACATACACTATTAGAAATTGGTTTTCGAGAAAAATGAAATCCTGCTCCTTCAAATGTTCTTGTCATTGCACTCGAAAATGAACATCGATTTGGCTCACTAGTGGTTAGAAAAGCAAACAAACTTTTTTAGAACATCCTTTTTCCTAAGAATTTTCATTTCAAATTCTACCCATTTATGTCCTTTCCTTCCTTCCTTCCTTCCTTCCTTCCTTCCTTCCTTCCTTCCTTCCTTCCTTCCTTCCTTCCTTCCTTCCTTCCTTCCTTCCTTCCTTCCTTCCTCAAATCACTTGGTTTTGAGCTTCTCCAACATGCCGTAAAGAGTTTAACTAGGAAGAGTTTTCCACATGAAACAAGACAGGGAAATCTTGTGACTTGTCAGACTGTGCTGACCAGCTGAAGTGCTATGAGACTCCTTTTTTTTTTTAGTTGCTTAACCACTTCAGCCCAAGGTTCAAGGTTTTACCCCCTTCCTGACCACTTTTTACAATTTGGCACTGTGCTGCTTTAACTGGAAATTGTGCGGTCATGCAATGCTATACCCAAACAAAATTTGCATCCTTTTTTTTCCCACAAATAGAGCTTTCTTTTGGTGGTTCTTGATCAACTGTGCGGTTTTTATTTTTTGCGATATAAATGAAAAAAGACTGAAAACTTTGAAAAATATATATTTTCTACTTTTTGTTATATTAAAAAATAAAATAAACTCAATTTTAGTCATACATTTAGGCCAAAATGTATTCAGCCACATGTCTTGTGTAAAAAAAAAAAATCAATAAGCGTATATTTATTGGTTTGCACAAAAGTTATAGTGTCTACAAACTAGGGTACATTTTCTGGAATCTACACACCTTTTTGTTTGTGACTGCCTATCTCATTTCTTGAGGTGCTAAAACAGCAGGGCAGTACAACCCCCCCCCCCCCCAATGACCCCATTTTGGAAAGTAGACACCTCAAGGAATTTGCTGTTGAGCACATTGAATATTTTATTTTTTTGTCATAAGTGATTGAAAATGACAAAAAAATGTATACAAAGTTGTCCCTAGAGTTGTCCACACCCCAAAATACATTCTGATGAGTATGGGGATACCACCTGTGTGGGACTTTTTGGGAGCCTAGCCGCGTACGGGACCCCGAAAACCAAGCACCGTTTTCAGGCTTTCTAAGGGCGTAAATTTTTGATTCCACTCCTCACCACCTATCACAGTTTCCGAGGCCATGAAATGCCCAGACAGCACAACCCCCCCAAATAATCCCATTATGGAAAGTAGACACCCCAAGATATTTGCTGAGAGGCATGTTGAGTATTTTGTTGGGGTTTTGTGCTGTCTGGACATTTCAGGGCCTCTGTAACTGTGATATGTAGTGAGAAGTGAAATCACCATTTTACACCCTTAGAAATCCTGAAAGCGGTGATTGGATTTCGGGGTACTGTACGTGGCTAGGCTCCCAAAAAGTCCCACACATGTGGTATCCTCATGCTCAGGAGAAGCAGCAGAATGTATTTTGGGATGTAATCTCACATATGCCCATGGCATGTTTGAGCAATATATCATTTAGTGACAACTTTGTGAAAAAAAAATGTATTGTCATTCTCCTGAAACTTGTGGCAAAATATAAAATATTCCATAGACTCAACATGCCTATCAGTAAATAGCTTGGGGTGTCTAATTTCCAAAAAGGGGTAATTTGGGGGGGGGTTGACCTGTCCTGGTATATTTATACACAACATTAGAA
This sequence comes from Lithobates clamitans, assembly GCA_037952925.1. NCBI lineage: Eukaryota > Metazoa > Chordata > Amphibia > Anura > Ranidae > Lithobates > Lithobates clamitans. The sequence continues at coordinate 13,368,587 of JBBGZY010000190.1, forward strand.
GCTTATGCCACACATCACCCACTCTTCTAACCACTTGGAGGCAAAGCCCTTTATGACACTTTTTGTTTACATGAAAAAAAATACTTTTCTTTTGCTCGAAAAATACTTTGAACCTCCAAACATTATATATTTTTTTTAAAGCAAAGGCAGATTAAAATGATGGGTGTGGCAATCTTTTTTTTTTTCACACATTATTTGCGCAGCGATTTTTCAAATGCAATTTTTTGGGAAAAAAATACTTTTTTAAATTTGAATGCACTAAAACACACTATATTGCCCAAATATTTGGTAAAATATAAAGATGATCTTATGCCGAGTAGATACATACCAAGCACAACATGCTTTAAAATTGCTCACAACCGTGCGGCAGCGACAAATTACATACATTTTTAAATGCTTTTAAAACCCTTTACAGGTTTACCACTTTAGAAATACAGAGGATGTCTGCTGCTAAAATAACTGCCCTCGATCTGACGTTCGCGGTGATACCTCACATGCATGGTGCAATTTCTGTTTACATATGACACGAGATCGACGCTTGCGTTCGCCATTGCGCACAAGCACAGGGGGGAGGGGTGTTTTTTTAATTATTTATTTCGCTTTTTTATTTTATTTTTACACTGTTCCTTTCATTTTTTTAAAATCATTTTTATTGTTATCACAGGGAATGTAAATATCCCCTACGATAGCAATAGGTAGTGACAGGTACTCTTTTTTTTTAAATTAGGGTCTATTAGACTCTAGATCTCTCCTCTGCCCTCAAAGCATCTGACCACACCAAGATCGGTGTGATAAGATGCTTTTCCCAATTTCCCAATGGCGCTGTTTATAACCGGCGAAACCAAAGTCATGAATTGCTCGTAGCTTCCGGTTTCTTAGACCATAGAGATGATTGGAGCCATGGGGGGGGGGCATTCCCTCCCACTGTTTGTAAAAACAGTCTAGCAGCTAATTAGCCACTAGGATTGCTTTTACATGAAAGCTGACTGCTGGCTGAAAAGAACGATACCAAGATGATACCTAAACCTGCAGGCATAATTCTGGTATAACCATTCAAAGTCCAGCAACATACCAGTACTTTACTGGTCCTTGTTGCATATATTGTAATGTTTTTTTTTTCATGCAGCCTGTGGGCTGAACGAAAAAAGATTTTGATCAGTGGGTATGCCCACCATTATAATATAGCCCTGCATCCACCCACTTCTAATGATGGATATACACCATTTTTTTTAACTGTGGTGGTGAAATCACCTCCTACAGTGCTGGAGTCACTGATTTATGTATCATGAGAGAAAACGCTGTTGCTGTCAAGATAAATAAATCAGTGCTGCAGCTGAATTGCGTAACTGAAAAGCAAACAATGGTAACAATAAAAGATTAACTCAGTAAAACAACAATCTGTGCAAAAAAAAAGAGTAAAAAAACATATGCCGAAGCATGGGGGCAATCCGCCCCTAATGTTAGGGGCAAATCGCCCCTCCACACCTGCCCCCATGCTTCAGGATATATGCTTTTTTTTTTTAACTGTAGTGGTGAAATCACCTCCTACAGCACTGGAGTAGTTGATATAAGTATTGTGAGAGCAAACACTGTTGCTGTCAAGATAAATAAATCAGTGCTGCAGCTGAATGGTGTACCTGAAAATAAAATAATAAAATAAATAAATATAAATAAATATAAATAAATAGAGCAGAACAATAGAGAGAGAACACAAGAGAGAGAATAGAGAAAGAATAAAACAACAATTATTTTTGGCTTTTTTATTTTATATTTTATTTACTTTTTCAACTTTTTTTTTTTACACTTTTATTGGTAACTGTAACGGTTGTAACGGTTCCAGGTTTGGGTCTCTAAAAATGCGATGGCATCTTTGGAGACTCTGTGTAAGTGTTTCCTGGTCTGTGCAGTGCTGTACCCTATGCTAATACTCCACCAGTAGAGATTGATCGATGGGTATGCCCACCATTAGAATACTGCCCTGCATCCACCCACTTCTAATGATGGACATACACCATTTTTTTTTAACTGTGCTGGTGAAATCACCTCCTATAGTGCTGGAGTCTACAGTCTTTGTATCTGCGTGAAGGGAGGACAGAACAAAAACTTCTTATTATCCCTCCACTTCACAGCGGGCAAATTATTACATCTCAAGCAGGCTCTCCCCCCCCAGCCTAAGACGGGAATTTACAAGCCACTGGGGTAGGGTTGTCCCGATACCACTTTTTTAGGACCGAGTACAAGTACCGATACTTTTTTTCAAGTACTCGCCGATACCGATTACCGATACTTTTTTTTAATGTCACGTGACAGTTTTTTTTTGTTTTTTTTTGAGGGGGGGGGGGGGTGGGGTATAGTGAACGGTGTCTGTGTGTGTGTTTTTGTTTTTTTCATTTACATTTATTATTTTTTACAATTTTTTTTTTTTATTCTTTATTGCACTATGTGTGTGTGTTTTTTTTTTTGTTTTTTTTTTAATCAGCCCTGTTGGGGGGCTTTGGTGAGATATCAGGGGTCTTAACAGACCTCTGATATCTCCCCCCTTGAGACAGAGAAAGAGACAGAGGATAGATATTCCCCAGTCCCTTTCTCTGCAGCGTCAGCTGCACTGACAATGAATGGAGAGAAGACAACGGCTCCTCTCCATTCATAAACTGACACATCGTAATCACAGGAGATTACAATGTTTCAGTTATGTGAATGGAAAGAGTCAGCTGACTCTCTCCATACACACAGCGGAGGGGGACAGCGCAACGGAGGGGACAGACGAAGAGAGAGGGGGACAACGGAAAGCCCGAACGGATGGGCACAGCGGAGGGGGACAGAGGAACGCATGGGGACAGCGGAGGGGGGCAGAGCAAAGAAGGAGGACAGCGGGGGGGACAGAGGAACGGAGGAGGACAGCGGAGGGGGACAGATCAAAGAAGGAGGACAGCGGGGGGGACAGAGGAACGGAGGAGGACAGCGGAGGGGGACAGATCAAAGAAGGAGGACAGCGGGGGGGACAGAGGAACGGAGGAGGACAGCGGAGGGGGACAGATCAAAGAAGGAGGACAGCGGGGGGGACAGAGGAACGGAGGAGGACAGCGGAGGGGGACAGATCAAAGAAGGAGGACAGCGGGGGGGACAGAGGAACGGAGGAGGACAGCGGAGGGGGACAGATCAAAGAAGGAGGACAGCGGGGGGGGAGACAGAGGAACGGAGGGGGACACAGCAATGGAGCAGGACAGCGGAGGGGGACAGAGGAACGGAGGAGGACTAAGGGGGGTGAGGTGACAGTCAGCGGTAATCGCGTGTGGGGGAATTACAAGCACCGATCACAGCTGTATGTCACTAAGCAGCTGAAAGCCGCTGGGGGAGAAGCTTGTAACTCCCCCACACGTCCATCACCGCTGACAGTCAAGGTATCGGCGGAAGCATCGGGAGCATTTGCCCGAGTACAAGTACTTGGGCAAATGCTTGGTATCGGTGCCGATACCGATACTAGTATCGGTATCGGGACAACCCTACACTGGGGTAAACCTTGGTGATTAGATCGCACAGTGCCACATGCACCAATTCCTTGATTAAACTAGTGACTAAAAAGTGGAAGGCTTGTGTAATAATTGTCCACATACAAGTGGTACCCCTTTCCGAATAAGGGTGACACCAAGTTACCAGCGCTCCCTATGTAGTCTGGGCAGTTCTCCGGCTCTACAGAACTATCTCTTCCCTCGTAAACCATAAAACTATATGTATAGCCTGTTGTCCTTTCACAAAGCTTATACATCTTGACCCCATATCTGGCACGCTTGCTGGGAAGATACTGTTTGAATGACAAGCGGCCAGAAAACGTAATCAGGGACTCATCATCATTTAGTGTGTTCTTTGGTTTGGTTTTTCTTTTTAGAAGTGGAAAAATCATTAAATATTACTGTGAAACAGGCACAATATTATTTTTTTGCCCTGGCCTTTAGTTTGTTTCTCTTTGCATATTCTTTATCGTTGTATAAAGTTGTGAAGTACATGAATGCATGCACACAATGGAGTATGATCATTCCATATCTACAAAATTAAGCAGACCTATGATCATGGTAAAGGGAGCAGATGTGTAGCCTTATGGATCATTTACACAACTCTGGCTATCTGGAGATTTTAGCTTATGTTCCAAAATCTGAACTGATCTTGGCTTTTCCTGTTGCATAGATCAATTAGTTAACAATTAGGCCATCTAACGCATGTCAGATAGTCTGTACTGTAAAAGTCTGAATGTACGGCTGTATTAAAAAAAAATAATAATAATACATTAATTCAATATCTGAGAAAACATTTTCTTTTTCCAATGTAGAAGGCATACACCATTTAGATATGATTTTATATAGTACCTGATCAAGTCTGCTGTCTTCTATTCATTTTAATAGTCTACACCTACAATAAATAGTACAGTGGCTTGCGAAAGTATTCGGCCCCCTTGAACTTTTCAACCTTTTGCCACATTTCAGGCTTCAAACATAAAGATATAAAATTTAAATTTTTTGTGAAGAATCACCAACAAGTGGGACACAATTGTGAAGTGGAATGAAATCTATTGGATATTTTAAACTTTTATAGCAATTAAAAAACTGAAAAGTGGTGCGTGCAAAATTATTCGGCCCCTTTACTTTCAGTGCAGCAAACTCACTCCAGAAGTTCAGCGAGGATCTCTGAATGATCCAATGTTGTCCTAAATGACTGATGGTGATAAATAGAATCCACCTGTGTGTAATCAAGTCTCTGTATAAATGCACCTGCTCTGTGATAGTCTCAGGGTTCTGTTGAAAGCGCAGAGAGCATCATGAAGACCAAGGAACACACCAGGCAGGTCCGTAATACTGTTGTGGAGAAGTTTAAAGCCGGATTTGGATACAAAAAGATTTTCCAAGCTTTAAACATCCCAAGGAGCACTGTGCAAGCGATCATTTTGAAATGGAAGGAGTATCAGACCACTGCAAATCTACCAAGACTTTCAGCTCAGACAAGGAGAAGACTGATCAGAGATGCAGCCAAGAGGCCCATGATCACTCTGGATGAACTACAGAGAACTACAGCTGAGGTGGGAGAGTCTGTCCATAGGACAACAATCAGTCGTACACTGCACAAATCTGGCCTTTATGGAAGAGTGGCAAGAAGAAAGCCATTTCTCAAAGATATCCATAAAAAGTCTCGTATAAAGTTTGCCACAAGCCACCTGGGAGACACACCAAACATGTGGAAGAAGGTGCTCTGGTCCGATGAAACCAAAATCGAACTTTTTGGCCACAATGCAAAACGATATGTTTGGCGTAAAAGCAACACAGCTCATCAAACTCAACACACCATCCCCACTGTCAAACATGGTGGTGGCAGCATCATGGTTTGGGCCTGCTTTTCTTCAGCAGGGACAGGGAAGATGGGTAAAATTGAGGGGAAGATGGATGCAGCCATATACAGGACCATTCTGGATGAAAACCTGTTGGAGTCTGCAAAAGACCTGAAACTGGGACGGAGATTTATCTTCCAACAAGACAATGATCCCAAACATACAGCAAAATCTACAAAGGAATGGTTCACAAATAAACGTATCCAGGTGTTAGAATGGCCAAGTCAAAGTCCAGACCTGAATCCAATCGAGAATCTGTGGAAAGAGCTGAAAACTGCTGTTCACAAACGCTCTCCATCCAACCTCACTGAGCTTGAGCTGTTTTGCAAGGAAGAATGGGAAAGAATTTCAGTCTCTCGATGTGCAAAACTGATAGAGACATACCCCAAGCCACTTGCAGCTGTAATCGCAGCAAAAGGTGGCTCTACAAAGTATTAACGCAAGGGGGCCGAATAATTTTGCACGCCCCACTTTTAATTTTTTTATTAGTTAAAAAAGTTTCAAAAATCCAAAAGATTTTGTTCCACTTCACAATTGTGTCCCACTTGTTGGTGATTCTTCACAAAAAATAAAAATTTTATATCTTTATGTTTGAAGCCTGAAATGTGGCAAAAGGTTGAAAAGTTCAAGGGGGCCGAATACTTTCGCAAGCCACTGTAATTGTTCCTGGTGGTAATATTTTCTGAATGAGCTTTTTTTGCATAAGCAAGAAAACTAGGTAGTCCAAACCATAAAGATATTGAATCATGGATCAATGCCAACACATATTGCTTTTTTCTTAAGAAACCTTGCCATCAAATTCTAACCCTGTCAAGATCAACAGTGGTTTGTACATGACCCTGTTTTTTATTATTATTAAATCATGATCAACAGTATATGTACTATTCACTAAAAATGTAACTGATTTCTGTTACAAAAAATTCTGTTAATTAACGCAAGTTTAGGAAAGTACTAGCAAACTTTAGTTAGACTTGAATTGTTTCTATGCTTAATTACTTATTTAAGTGTGTTTTAATGAACCAATTCTATATTTTAATTATTATTGAAACAGATGTTGTAACACACATATTTTTATTCTCTCTGTAATATATTTAATTTGTATTTATTTAGCTGTAAAATGTAATAGAAAGATTCTTGTCAGCTGTTGCAAATGGACTGTGATGTGACACCACACTTTGCCTAAGGAGGAACAGTACTCTGTTCAATGACTTACAAACGATAAATAATTGTGCAATTAATTGTATTTAACCTCCAGTTGTATTTTGAAGTAGACCCCTGCAGCTATTTCTCATTAATATAAACCATCTTAATAAGTTAAACACAATTGAAATGAAATGAAATAGCCTGCACTTTTGCCCTAACCACAGAAAAAGTAAAAGGGTATATATACCCTTGCCTTAGAGAAGGGCCATATCTGATACTCTCTCCTAGAAGCCCAGTTTAGTCATTTACACACAAGGTCAGATTTATTATTAAAACTGGAACACTCAGAATCTGGTGCAGCTGTGCATGGTAGCCTATCAGCTTCTAATTTTAGCTTCAGTTAAGCTTTGACAATAAAACTCGGAAGCTGGGTTTTTCTGCAGAGTTGCACCAGATTTTGCATTCTCCAGTTTTAGTAAATCTCCTCCACTGTCTAGAAAATCTTCACCACAGTTTTAAGGAAGTAAATTTGCTCAATTTCACACAGTCAGTGTTAATGAGGGAATCCCACCCAATGCACTATTGTATTCTGACAATGGAAGATTTCCCTGCCATCAGAATACAATTTCGCCAGCAGTAAATGTGTGAAAAAACCTGACAGGCTGGTTTTACTGACGTCAATTGATAGAGTAACTTTAGTACACACTACAAACCTAGGATGTGTGTGTGAACCGCTCAGGCTGTATAGGAGTAAAGTCCTGTGCCCGCCACTGTGAGTGCTGGCCAGAAAGAGAGCTTGTCTATGCTCCAGACAATAGTAGACAATAGTAGAAAGTGACTGAGTGTCCAAAAGCTGCACATCAAGCCAAGACCTCATGTATGATGGTGAATGGCAGTGTTCAGTTAAGTCTTGGGAAAAAAACCTGGAAGCTGATTGGTTCCCATGCAGAGCTGTACCTGATTTTGCACGCAAAGTTTTAGTAAATCAACCCCGGTGTGTCTCAAAAAAGTCCAAAAAGTTATTATTTCAAGGTGCAATAATCTTAATCCATTTTCAGTATGTTTGTCACAAAATCTTCAGAGTTTTGCAAATCCTATCCACCTTCGATGAACCTTTCAATTTGATAGGGTTCTCAACAGAAAAGAAAGACCTCTTTGTAACAAGAATGTCTTAGAATACTTAATGAGGTTAACATCCACTTTCCGGTGTGCTTCTTCCCTGAACATAAATCGATTTAAGGTAAGGAGGGTTTCCACAACGCTTAGACTATGCTCTTATCCAGGCTCAGAACTCTTTACCTCAATTATCACCATTTATAGAACATACTGAGCAGATGAAAATGCCATATAAAACCATATCTTATTTAATCTTATTAAAAACACAAAGTAAATAAGCCACACAGGTAGATCCGTGCTCGCAATTGGACAGATAATAGATCGCTTATACAATTTATTGAACCATCAGACTGGATCAAGATAAACAGCCACGGAAAACAACCCAAATAGATCTAATAGTAATGTACATGGTATAGCTCCACCTTCAGATGTGTTTTGTCACAACTGGACTTTGTTATATGTTTATTTATTTTAATGTGTGTTGTATCAAGTTGTCTGCATATGTGAGTATAGCTAAAACTATGTTATGTTACATGACCATTTTATACACACTATAGGGTTGAATTACTGAAGGCAAATAGGCTGCTCACTGTGCAAGGGAAGTTTCACATTGCAAGGAAATTTGCCCCTAAGTTTTGTCTTGGAATAAATATTCTAAGACACGTGATGTTATGGGAAGTTGATGTTTCTCTATAACAGACTGAAGCTGGCTATGAAAATAAAATAATATTGTTCCTTCTAAAATTCATGGGTCTAGCAGACCCCCACTAACTTATTAGAAGAACCAATGGGCTAATTAAAAAACCTGTTAGTTTTTTTGTTAGTTCTAAACATGGCCAGAAACCAAATAATAAAGTAAAAGCAGGTATCACGTTTAATTTTGTCAAAACATTGACTCTTTCATTTTGCAGATTATAATTATGTTCTGCTTATTACGCTAATAACACACCAGTAAATTGTGTTCTACTGCTTCAAAGCCTTATATACAACACCTATTCTAATGTGCCACATTGTTAGAAAGACATGTTGAGAAATGCACTTTTGACTTTCTGGAGATTGAAAGATCAACATTACTTTTAAGTACTTTTATGTCAAGTCTCTGTCACATGTGTCACTGTAAATGAAATAGCATTCACACCTAAGAAATGTTATCACCATGAGATATGGCAATCCATTCTCAGCCTTACAGGAGTAGTTGGAGAAATTGATGTCTCTTCTAAGTTATAAATCAACGAGTTCAAATGGCAGCTTTTTTTTTTTTTGTAAATTTTAAGAATAGTATTTTTCTCAGGTTGTCATTTTAAAAAATATATCCCTAGCAATTAAAAATACCTGGTAAGAATAATCACTTAAACTAGAACTAGACATAGAGTGATTTTTAAAAGTTTGCTTTAAAATTGCTTTAAAATTCCTTACTGTGGGATAAAGAAATACCTAAATTCAAAGCCTATTATCTTTTTTGCCAAAGAAAATGTAGTTCTGTTTACCCATTTTTTAATCCAGACACCCCTGCCAGGCACTATGCAAATCCTCACCATTTACTTTTTTCAAGCTTAGTCAAAACTGACAGCATTGTGAGAGAAGAGAAGCACACTGTTGAGAACATGTATGCATTCTACTCCAATCAGCAGGCTCTATTTGTTAAAACCACAACACTTTTCCATGGAGAAAAGCCTGACTGGTTCACAGTACTGTCTTTTCCCTATCAGCCTAAATGCTGTTATTCATAGAAATAGCAGAAGATAATACAAATTCAGATTAAGACGCTTTTTAAAAATAAAAAAAGATATTGTACTTACTGTAACTGCTCTGTGCGATGCCCAGAGCGGTCCCTTACCTGTTCTTTGTAGGCTGTATATTTGCAAAAAGCCAGTAGTTTTGTGATTCAGCAGGCCACTGGGGCACATGGAATGTTGTCTTGATGGCTTTTCTTACTGTTCTTAAAGGGGTAATAAACCTTTAATTTTTTTGCTGGTGAAATAAATAAAATGAAGTTACCTTCTGTTTTAATTTTTATTTATTTATTTATTTTCATCCTCAGATGTTGAGAGAGTCACTACTCCTGATTTTTTTGAGCCATCATCCAGTTTTATGTCATGCTTGTCTTTTATCTTAAAGTTATTCACATTTCTAATGGCAACTGTTTAATAATCAAATTATACTCATCAATGTTACATTTTAAAATGCGACTTAAGGATCTTGCACGGTTATTTTGTTCATTAGAAAGAAGCAATGACATTTGCCTTTTGACTTTTACAGAAACTTTGGGTCAGCAGTACAGAAATTACAGAAATGTAGCGTATTGCCATTGACTATAATTATTTTTTAAATGTAAGCAGGTGATTCAGCACTGTTTATAAATTTAAAATGTACTTTATAACCAAATGAAGTATTGTGGTTAGTTGGACTTGTGTTTTTAAGACTATTTCCCAGATGGCAGCTGGTTTAATCTTTGTAAAGCTGCTGAAGAGGACCTTCTTGCATTGAACGTGCTATCACGATAATTGATTTTTCTCTTACTTAGATGTGGAGATGGTCACTTGAGACTGGTGGAGTATCTGCACTATGTAGCTTAGGCTCATCTGGCTTCTTTTGCCCAATTCTGTTAAAGACTCATTTGTTCCAATTAACCTGCTGTGCTTGTGATTCTACACAGACAAAAAGAATAAAATGAAATTAGCAATATATAGAAAATATAATTTTTCAAACCAAAGGGTGATTATCAATATACCTTTGCTCTTTGTTTTTACTATTGATTAGTTTTGTGGAGTGATCCAGAGAAGTTATATAATACTGTAAACATTAGACATTCTAAATCTACAGTTTAATGAAGGTCATGTGTAAAAATATCTATCTATCTATCTATCTATCTATCTATCTATCTATCTATCTATCTATCTATCTATCTATCTATCTATCTATCTATATATATATATATATATATATATATATATATATATATATATATATATATATATATATCTCTATATATATCTATATCTATATATATATATATAAATATATATATATATAGATATAGATATATATAGATATATAGATATAGATATATCTATCTAGATATATATCTATATCTATATCTATATAGAAGCACTTCAAGGTCCTGGAGTGGCCTGGTCATTCTACAGATCTCAACCCCATAGAAAAACTTTTGGAGGAAGTTGAAAGTCTGTGTTGCCTAGCGACAGCCCCAAAACATTACTGCTCTAGAGGAGATCTGCATGGAGGAATGGGCCAACATACCAGTAACAGTGTGTGACAACCTTGTGAAGATTTACAGAAAACGTTTGACCTCTGTCATTGCCAACAAAGGATATATAACAAAGTATTGAGATGAACTTTTGATATTGACCAAATACTTATTTTCTACCATCATTTGCAAATAAATTCTTTCAAAAATCAGACAATGTGATTGTCTGGATTTGTTTCCACATTTTGTCTCTCATAGTTGAGGTATACCTATGATGACAATTACAGGCCTCTCTCATCTTTTTAAGTGGGAGAACTTGCACAATTGGTGGCTGACTAAATACTTTTTTGGCCCACTAGATATCTATCTATCTATCTATCTATCTATCTATCTATCTATCTATCTATCTATCTATCTATCTATCTATCTATATCTATATATCTATATAGAGATATACATATATATATATATATATATAGAGAGAGAGAGAGAGAGAGAGAGAGAGAGAGAGAGAGAGAGAGAGAGAGAGAGAGAGAGAGAGAGAGAGAGAGAGAGAGAGAGAGAGAGAGAGAGACTGTATAATATAATATAATATATAATATAATATACACTCACCGGCCACTTTATTAGGTATACCTGTTCAATTGGAATTTCTTATCCCATGCTTGTTTTTAAATTGTCTTATGTAAGTGCAATGAATGAGGCTTTTAATAGATTTTGTATGGCTTTTTGTGACATTCTGCACTAGTGGAGTTTTTCTTCTTTCTCCCTATATATAAGCTCATTTATTCACCACTGCAGGGGCTGGGGCCATATTGCTGGATTTCATTACCCTGGCAGGCTATACTGCTTGTCTGCCAAAACTTATGGGGAGAGGTGTATGGAGCACTAACGGTGTGGTGTGAAGATCTTTATTTCTATGAAGAACTCTATCCATGAATAGTCACTGCGCATTTGCTTAGCTATGGACTTTTTTTGGATATAGTCGTTATTTCTTTTCTTGTATTTTCTTTTTTTGTATATCACTGGTTATTTACAGCTATTATCTATGTGGGTTGTATACCACTAACATTATGTAATATTTCTTATTTTTATTTTTGTTAATTCCTCTCACTTGACACATTTATTTTTCTGTGGAGCAGAGGTGGATGAGGGTAGTGCACACCTTTTTCACTCATTCATAGTTTTTACTCCTGTTCAATTGCTTGGTAACACAAATTGCCAATCAGCCAATCACATGAAAGCAACTTAATGCATTTAGGCATATAGATGTGGTGAAGACAGCTTCCTGAAGTTCAAACTGAGCATCAGAATGCGGAAGAAAGGAGATTTAAGTGACTTTGAATGTAACTTGGTTGTGGGTGCCAGTCAGGCTGGTCTTAGTATTTAAATAAAAAAATCCACACACAACCATCTCTAGGGTTTACAGAGAATGGTCCGAAAAAGAGAAAATATCCAGTAAGTGGCAGATGTCTGTACAAAAATGCTTTGTTGATGCCAGACAACACATCAAACCTTGAAGCAGATAGGCTACAGTAGCAGAGGATCACCACACCAGGTGCCATTCCTGTGAGCTAGGAACAGGAAACTGAGGCTACAATTCCACCAGGCTCACCAAAACTGGACAGTAGAAAATTTGAAAAATGTGGCCTGGTCTAATGAGTCACGATTTCAGCTGAAACATTCAGATGGTAAGGTCAGAATTTGGCGTAAACAATATGGAAGCATGGACCCAACCCTACCTTGTATCAACGTTTCAGGCTGGTAGTGGTGGTCTAATGGTGTTGGGGATATTTTATTGGCACACTGTGGGCCCCTTAGTACCAATTGAGCATTGTTTAAATGCCATGATCTACCTGAGTATTGTTGCTGATCATCCATCATCCATCTATGGATGGCTACTTCCAGCAGGATAATGCTCCATATCACAACGCTCAAATAATCTCAAACTGGTTTCTTGAACATGACAAAGAGTTCACTGTATTCCAATGGCTTCCACAGTCACCAGATCTCAATCCAATATGGCACCTTTGGGATGTGGTGGAATGGGAGATTTGCGTCATGGATGTGCAGCAGACAGATCTGCAGAAACTATAATGTTAATATGAACCAAAATCTCTGAGGTTTCCAACAGCTTGTTGAATCTATGCCATGAAGAATTATGGCAGTTCTGAATGCAAAATTGGGTCCAACCCAGTACTAGCAAGGTGCACCTAAAAAAATGGCCAATGAATGTATATTCATATGTATTTGTATGTATGTGTAATATATCCTGTTATATAAATCAAATAAATGTCATATGCTTGTTTTAGAATTTTATAGTATTTATATGCTAATAAGTGCTATATTTTGGCAGATAAACTATGACTAGAACGTATATTCAAAGCATTCACAGTGTACCCTGCAGTACATTAACTGCAAACAGGAAATATTTTTTATGGGGTGAATGGAATTGTGGTATTGCCTATGGCAAAGTCTTAGGTCACATTCTACCCGGTACTAGCAAGTTGTACCTTGCTAGTACCGGTGAGTGTACACAGTCTGTAAAACCGATACACGGCGGCAAAGTGTTTCGTTCCTGCGAATCGCCGTATGGGTACCTCTGTACCTTTAAGGGCAATAGCAGACGCACACCCGCTGCAAAGAGGGGAACCCGATGCACATGGCCGGCAGGCGCAATCGCCGCCAGCCACACGCGATCACGTGCATTAGAGCAGGAACGGGGACTTGTGTGTGTAAACACACAAATCCCTGTTCTGTCAGGAGAGAAGAGACATATTGTTTGTTCCTACTAAGTAGGAACAACAATATGTCCCCTCCTCCAATCAGTCCTATTCCCTCACAGTTAGAACACCTAGAGAACACACATTTAAACCCTTGATCGCCCCCTAGTGTTAACCCCATTCCCTGCCAGTGACATTTACACAATAATTAGTGCATTTTTATAGCAGTGATCGCTGTATAAATGTCAATGGTCCCAAAAATGTGTCAAAAGTGTCTGATCTGTCCACCGCAATGTCGCAGTACTGCTAAAAATTGCAGATCACCGCCATTACTAGTAAAAAATAATAATAAAAATGCCATAAAAATGCCATAAATCTTTCCCATAGTTTGTACACGCTATAACTTTTGCGCAAACCAATCAATATACGTTTATTGCATTTTTTTTTTCACCAAAAATATGTAGAAGAATATATATTAGCCTAAACCGAGGAAGAAATGTGTTTTTTATAAACATTTTTGGGGATATTTATTATAGCAAAAAGTAAAAAATATTGTTTTTTATTTCAAAATTGTCGCTCTTTTTTTGTTTATAGCGCAAAAAATAAAAACAGCAGAGGTGGTCAAATACCACCAAAAGAAAGCTCTGCTCGTGGGAAAAAAAGGACATCAATTTTGTTTTGGGTACAGTGTCGCACAACCGCGCAATTGTCAGTTAAAGTGATGCAGTGCTGTACCGCAAAAAATGGCCTGGTCATTAAGCAGCCAAATCTTCTGGTCTGTAAGTGGTTAAAGGGATGTACCCAAAACTCAACAGTCACCCTGCACTGTCATGGTGTTTCTTTGAAAAGGAAAATATGTGCTTGTCTAATTTTTAATTGAATAACATTTATATTCATTGCGTAAAGAAGTGTGTTAACCATTTGAATACCAGCCTGTAATACCCCTTCATTACCAGGACATTTTTCAGTTTTTGCTGCTGTGATAATTTGACTGACAATTATTTCATGATGCAAAATTTTACCCAGATAAGTTTTATATAATTTTGAGACAGATAGAGAGTTATTTTGGTGGTATTTAATAACAACTGTTTTTGTTTTTTTTTTTTTTTTGTTTTTTTAGTACAAAACCCCCAAAATGACCCTTTCTTGGAAAGTAGAGACCCCATTTTTTTTTCCTCTTTTTTGCCACTTTTTTTTGAAAATGAGTAAACGTTCTAGTACTGAGGGGTTTAAACACGGAGCTTGAAAATGGTACATTAGGTACATTAATGTACAGGTCATACAAAGAGCAAGGAGAAAGTTAATATAGTGGTCATGTATAGTGTCAGGATAGCAATGAAGCGGTTAATGTTCATATGTGGAGGATAAAAAGGAGGTGAGAGGTTAATTTACAGGTCACTGTGGACAGGACTGGAAATAGTATAAATGAAGGGGAAGTCTAGATGGCTGCACTGAAAAAACACCCTTTATGAGAAAAACTGTATTAATACAGGTAAAAACATCAAAGAATAAGCGGCGAAGGAGTAAGGTAATGCTCTAAAGCATTTTGCCCTCTGCTGGCGCTTACTCATTGTAGTCCAGGAGGAGGGCATGAGAGGGTTAAAAAAGATCCCAGTGCCACTGCAACAGAATGAATGAATATGCAGCTGCAGCTGCCAATCCAGCCACTCTTGTAAGGGGAAGGAGAGGGATCAGCACTGTATATATTACCAATTGATTGTTGTGTTGACCAATCACAGTGATTACATGGTGCCCAGCCCCATGGATCAGCTGTGTACAGTGTCTCTGTGTGCTGAGCTGTTGAATGACAACTCAGAGCACAACGATCACTAGGCTGATCAGCTTCCTAATGGATATCTATTCAGTGCCATACATAAACAGTACTGGGAAAATAATGGGCCAATGACCCACTACTGAAAAACATACCACGGTAGAACAAAAAATGGTTGCCACAACTTGAAAATATATATATTTAAATCCTCTAGGGCAACCCAGTGCACACTGCACAGTGCCATTGGCTCTGTTAAAAAATGTGCATTGATTTCAAAAAAATATGGCATTTCTATCTCTGTTTAGGTTGGCATGTAGCTCCTTCTCAGGCTAAAGCCCAAATCACGGGTTTTCCCCTAGAGAAGTTACAGCCAGCATTAAATCACCACCCAGTATTCTTTGTGTGCTGCATTTCCTATTTAGATTGATGTGAAACATGTGAATAATAGTATTGTTACAGATTACCTGATCACAGGCACATACAAAAATAAATCCAATTCTCATCATCTCTCCTCTTTGTCCAGTCTTGTCTTGCTCGGTGTCTTTCTGGCTGGAGGGTCACCTCTTCCCCTTCCCTCCCTAGCCAATTGTTCATATGCCCTATACTGTCTCTCCCCAAGTTGCTGCTCACATGTCCCATACTGCCTTTTCTTGGGCTGCTGCAGTTGAGTGATTGAGTGATTGAGCAGTGCTGTATGGAATCTGTGTGGAATCTAAAGTCCTAGTGCTGCTCATTCACTTTTCTAGCATGGGCAGATGGAATTTTTACTTTATGAGCAACCAAGGAGAACACACAGGCTCCCTTCCTCTGCTGTGGTGAATGACAGTGCTTGTGTGTAGCATGCCCCGGCTGCTAGAGACAGGAGGGTATACAGGGTATACATGCAGAGTTTTTTTTATTCAACCAGCATGTTGAATGAAATCAATTACAGATCCCTCCATGCACACAGGTGATGTGCTATCGTCTTTTGAGAGCAGGGACTCTCTCCCCATCAGATTACACAGATCAGCACTTCAGCTGGTTTCTGTTGAACAGACAGGGCTACACACAATCTCTCTGACCATGCTACTCAGCAACTACAATACAGTTTAGAATGGGAAAGTGCTACATTTACAAGGTCCCCTGGTGGGTTCAAATATGATTTTTAACTTGAAGTGATACTACATCTTTAACATTTTTTTCAAGAAAAAAGGCCTTTTTCTGACTTGGGGAGAGCTCACCCCTGCTAAAGAAATAAGAAACTGTTATAAATTGCCCGACAGGCTCAGTTTTTTTTTAAACTTTGGTAAACAATATTAAATATGGGAGAAATAAAGGAATCTGCAAATTTCAAGGTCCAAGACTGTGTTGATGTGAAGCTGGCTGAAATTTGAGTGCATTTCCCTATTCTTGCTGATGCTAGCTTATAGTCCTTTGTTACTGGTTGTGCTAAAATGGGACACTTCTTTTAAAACATGGTGTTTTGGATCATTGTCATGTTGGAAAAGTGCACGACGACCAAGGGCACGGAGTGATGGTAGCATGTTCTCTTTAAATGTACATCTCTGAATTCATGATACTATCAATGAAATGCATCTCCCTGACACCAGCAGCATGAAGCCCCACAGAAGGATCCTGCCACCACCATGTTTCACTGTAGGCACCATGCAATTTTCTTTACACTCCTCACCTTTATAACGCCAAACAGTTTTGAAGCTATCAGTTCCAAAAAAATTTATCTTAGTTTCATCACTCCAGAGTACAGAGTCCCAGTAGTCTTCTTCTTTTTCAGCATGGATCCTGGCAAATTCTAAGTGGCCTTTTTGTGCATGGGTTTTAGGAGAGGCTTTCTTCATTGACGACACCCATGCATGCTATTCATCTGCAGTGTACACCGTGTTGTGTCACGGGGAACAGTCACCCCAGTTTGGCTTTCTACTTCTTTAGCTAACTGCAGTGAACTTGCATGGCAATTTTCTTCAACCCTTCTCATCAGAAGACGCTCCTGTCGAGGTGTTAACTTCTGTGGATGGCCTGGATGTCTCTGTGAGATGGTTGCAGTTCCATCTATGTTAAATGTTTGTATCACTTTTGCTGCAATATTCTGACTGAAAAGTAAAGCTTTTCTTTCTCAGGCCTTGTGACATTTCTCTTCCATGTGGTTTCATTGCTGACAGCATGAAATGGGAAGAAGGAAGGGGTTTTCTTTGTTAACCTCCCTGGCGGTATTCCCGAGTCTGGCTCGGGTTGGATTTTTTATACCAAAAGCGGTATCCCCGAGCCAGACTCGGGCTTGCATCGCAGGATCTAGGAAGAGCATACTTACCATGTCCCCTGGATCCTGCGATGTCTCCCCGCTGTGTTCGGCGAGCCGCTGTGTCTCGCTCGATTCACAGTGCCGAGCTCCGTTCCCTGCAAGCGTTGCGACGCACGGGGACGGAGTTCGGCGGTAAATTCAAAAGTGAAACACATAGTATAGATACAGCATACTGTAATCTTACAGATTACAGTACTGTATCAAATAACTACACATCCCCTTTGTCCCTAGTGGTCTGCCCAGTGTCCTGCATGCAGTTTTATATATATAAAACTGTTCTTTCTGCCAGGAAACTGGAGATTGTCCATAGCAACCAAAACTGTCTCTTTACATTAAAAGTGCTTTTAGACCAGCTAGAAAAAAGCGATAATAAATTAGAATCACTCGCAGAATTGAGCGATAGTGATTTGTGGGGAAATCCGTCACCAAACACTAAAAGTAACAAAAGCGACAATTCTGCAACTGAGCAAATTTCAGTGTTTTTGATTTGATTACATTATTATATAATTTTTATTATTATTATATTATTATTTGTTATAATTATTTATAGTTATTTATTATATTATAATTTTTTATTTCGTTTTTCAAACTTTATCATACCCGGGATGTCTACTAGACTCTTGTTTGGACAGATTTAAGTGAACTATTCCTAAGAATTACAGGCCTACAATATAAAACGCCAAATTTCTGTGCAAAATAATTGTACTGCTTTCAGCACCTAAAATCAGAAATAATCATACCGCCAGGGAGGTTAAGCAACACCCTTTTATAATCAACTGTCTGCTGGACATCTGTTTAACTTCTTCAATACTGTTGATACTGAAAGGAAAGTAAAGGTTTTCTGACACATCTGTTTGGAGTGTACTCATTTGTGCTGAACACGGTAAATAAGGCAAAAATTAATTAAATGTATCTGCCAGATCCAAAGTTTTCTAATGATTACACATTTAATATTTTCTAAATAAAGGAAAAATAAAACAGCATGAGGACGGAGCTGCCAGTACATTGAATTTGAAATAAATGTAATCGTAAAAACCAGACTAAGGCTCAACTTCTACTGTTGGTTTATAGCACTTTCCAAGACCACTGCATGGACCTTATGAAATTCTGGGAGACAACTCTGATCATATACATTTAAATATAAAACCACATGCTTTATTCATATATCAAATACAAACTAACACACTAGCCACAATTAAATTCATAATCAGGCAATTATAAAAATTCCACAGCAGCTGCAGAAAAAAAGCACCCCCCCCAGGAAAAAAAAAAGAGAAGTCCTTGGAATAGTATGTTCTCAGTAATCCAACATCATATAAAGGTTAATATACTCTCAGGACAGGGACATGATATTCTCAATAATAAATGGATTACAGCGTAGTACTGTTCAACTTGTTTTTAAGATTGGACTGGACCATTTCCATTATATATCCTTATTCTTTGGTTGATATGAATGTAACTCTGAGGGATAGCAAAACAAGTCCCAACCTAGACCTTACTGAGATCTCATACTGTGGAAGGTTGTATTACATACGGATACAGAAAAGTCCTTGGAGTAGTATGTTCTCAGTAATTCAACATCACATAAAGGTTAATACACTCCCAAGACAGGGACATAATGTTCTCAATAATAAATGGATTCCAGAGTCGTACTGTCCCAACTTGTATTTAAGATTTAACCAGACCGTTTGTATTATATATTCTTATTGATTGGTTGATATGTATGCAATTCTGAGGCATAGCAAAACAAGTCCCAACTTGAACCTCACTGAGATCTCATAGGTTGTATGACATAGGATACATTTTGCTGGAAGACGCCAAGGAAAGGTTTGCGAACTTTATATGCTATATGGTTCATATAACCTGGGTCTACGATAGCATGAGTCCACCATACATATACTTTAGATAGATACCATGAACCAGATCTGGAGTTATATCCTAAGTGCGCTATGTTAACGAATTCATTAGAATTATGGGCTTACTGTGAGCCAGCTCAGCATTCAATATGCAAATTAAATATTCTTTACATTTATAGGAAAAGTTAGATAGGTTTATATCTGCAATATTTATTAAAAAAAATAAATAGTTTTTTTGGTATTTTTTTGTGATTTTAAGGGTTGGCTAATTCCTGGGTAATGGTTTGTGAAATGTAGTATACACACCATGGCCGCCTTGTGTTTCCGCACATGCATGGTGACATCATTGTGCTGCGTGCATCCTGAAATCATGCCATGCCTCCGTGACATCATGACACACATGCATTGTGACGTTATGCCATTTTGGCACCAATGGAGGTCATTTGGAGCACATTGTCTATATAGACACCCAGGCCAGTGAAAGAAAGACATACCTCTGATGCAGCCAGGGTGACCAGCAAAACTGGTCGTCTTTTCTTACCCTTCCTGTTCCAGCACTTGAGGGAGACCCCCCGAGTTCCTCTTATGGACCAGACCACAGAAATGTAATACATACATTGGAACATAAGTGAACCTAAGGCCTCCGTGACATCATGACACACATGCATTGTGACGTTATGCCATTTTGGCACCAATGGAGGTCATTTGGAGCACATTGTCTAAATAGACACCCAGGCCAGTGAAAGAAAGACATACCTCTAATGCAGCCAGTGTGACCAGCAAAACTGGCCGTCTTTTCTTACCCTTCTTGTTCCAGCACTTGAGGGAGACCCCCCGAGTCCCTATTATGGACCAGACCACAGAAATGTAATCCATGCATTGGAACATAAGTGAAATGGATAATTGGCTTCTATTTTGCAGGTGGTGTCTTCTATTTCAGGCTACTATAGTTTATGCCAGTGCTATGGAATGTAACAAGGTTAAATACATTTTCCTACTGCAGCTACATTAGAAATCATATATAGTTTGTGCAAAATAGCTCACTACACTGGAATTATACCTTGCAGAAAAAGTCATAACACCATTCCCCAGTGCCACCAAATCATTAGTAAAGATCCTGTACTCCTCTATTGTTATATTTGGTGGTGTAATCTGTTTATTCCCTGCTCCCACTGAAGTGGGCACGATTTTGGATATATACTTTTCCTTTGCTTTCCCAAACCTTGCTTCTGCCATTACATTAATATCTTCAACCAATCTCACACTCAGCAACTGAGCTAAGCCAAGAGAAGTTGGAAGGTTTTCTGGAAACTCATGAGATCAAGCACCTCTACCATAGATAGAGCATTACGTCACTCTAGCAAAGTACTCTATAGATCCCTGCACGCCTATTGTGCCATGAATGAGGAATAAAATGAGCATGCACAAATTATGTCACTAGCAATCATACTCAGACATGTCTCAATAATGGAAAAGATTTAGAGCATGTTGAAAGTATACACAAGAAGTACATATATTATGAGAGCAGATTGCATACTGAGTTTAATTTCATTCAGCTGTCAGCAGTGCTGACAACAAAACTACTCAATATTTGCTTGTCATTCAGACATTTAAACATCTCTAGAGCTATATTTGGGTGGTGCAGGATGTTAATAAAATACAGATTATGAACATAACTAAATGCTAAATGTCTGAATCCATTTTGAAAAGATTCTTCAATTGTGCAAGTATAAATAAAAAAAGGGAAATACACTTTAGCTTCTAGTGCAAGATGATATGTGAGTAAGGACAAGCCTGATCTTTTGTCAGCCAAAAGATTAGACTATGTATTATCAGTTAAAGTAACCATAGTCACATTTTTTTTTGTATTTAACTATAGTTATTAAAATGGTTCTGCAATGCTGGAACAATAATTTTCATAATATCTTTGACAATTTCTGAAACTGCCTTACACATATGCTGTTTACAATTGAACTTTCACTCTCATTAGCTGTTTTCTCTTTCATTTTCAGATTGTTCAACTTTTGGTATGATTGGTTGTGATCCATGTTACTTTAATTATCTCTTCTATTCTCTAGGATCCAATCTTCCTACTGCTTATTGATTTCTTTCTGCTCAATGCACACTGCTGCAATAATGCTGTTTTCTGATTTTTCAACTCCCCTCACAACAAATGTCATATGTGGCTCTGGATGGTTTGGAAGCAATTTTGTCACTCCAAATTGCCTTGCACTGTAGTTAGAAACTATTTGAGTTTTTATTTGTGTTTTGTTTGCCAGTTTCTCTCTCACCCTCTAATGTGCACAGAATTGCCTGGAAAGTAAAACAGCACATTTTGAACCAGCTACTGACTGCTATTTGGGAACTTTATGCAAAATAAACTCTACCCAACAAATGCTCAGGGTTGTCAAGAAGTACAATCAATTTTCCACTTCAAAATGAGCCATTAAAACAAATTACTGTATGTCATTTGTTATTCTACATGAACTTAACCAGCACCCAGGACACATTTGGAAAAAAAAACTTCTAGTAGGATTCTAAAGCAATCACAATGTACAGACAGACTAATAAGTGTGCCAAGCAAATGCCCAATATAATATATTTTAATGAAAAAGACACTACCCCTTCTTTGGGGGTAATAGACACAGAAATATATATATTATATTAAATAAAAAGTATAGATATCTAGATAACTTCCATTTACATGTATTATACTTGAAAGCCATGTGTTTAATTAAAACCTAAAAAGTATTGGGAATAATAAAAAAATATAAATACATAAATAAAATAATTATAATAAATACTAGTAATAATAATAATAATAATAATAATAATAATACTATAATAATAATAATAATAATAATAATAATAATAATAATAATAATAATAATAATAATAATAATAATAAAATAATAATACCAAATGACATTCACTATAATTCTAATTAAAATCAACATCACAGTCAGCCCCTACACTACCAAGCAAATGTAAACTACAGTTAGGAGTGAATGAAACATTAAACACAGGATAAGAATTCATCATGGGAGTTTAGAGTGGATTAATAGAAAACGGGTGATGCAAACTATAGATACATGAAAGGAAAATATCATCATAATGTTGCAACAGTGTGTGCCATGTATGACAACATTAGCAAGACATGACATCAGTATAAACCATAACAAGTAGTGCAGGGAACTAATGATGCTCACTTGCAAAGTATAATAATAACAAAACACATCTTTTTTCAGATACACTAACTTATAATAATTAGTTAATTTGTTTTCCATCACCCACCTTTGTCATACTTTTCCTTCCTGACCCACTAAAGGCAGACCTTTAATTCAACCGCCCATCCTCCATTCATAGGTCACTTTTCATCCATTGAAGCTTCAGTATAGCTTCTGTAAATTGAGGAATGGTGTGGAAAGGGCGGGCATAGTTGGCAGTCTTGGCGAGTGCTTATGACAGGCCAAGCACTTGTATAAAAGATGGCTTTTACTTCCTCTTTTGTTCCCTGCAAAGTAAAAGCATAATTGGCTAGTATGCATCGCATACTAGCCCATTATGTGCGACTTACCTGCAAACAAAGCCCGCGATGTCCCCAATGTCCCTGCTGGTGGCCGCAGTCATCTTCACCCCTCTTCCTTCCGGGGCCGTGGACTCTATTTCCAGTACCTACAAGTAAACCTTATTATAGGCTTACCTGTAGATAAAAGTGGTGTAACTGGGTTTAAAACCACTTTAATCCCCACAGACCTGGGACAGAGGATTTCAACTAAGACAGCTGGTACTAGCACAAAGGGGATTTCCCATTAAATGTAAGTGCTGTTTCTTTTGCTGATTAAAAAAAAAGAAAGTGTTTTAACCTTCATATAAAGTACCTTCATTATTGCCCCAGAAGCTACAAAGTGTGGGGCATTAAAAAACAAGGTGATGTGGCAAGTGACTATCCACAACTGGTAGCAGGCAGAGTGGCAAGTGACATTCCGCATCTGGTGGCAGGCGACAGTGGCAAGTGACATGCTCAGGGCTCCCACTGATTCTACATTATTGTGAGTTGAACTATTTCATCTAGTACTACAATGTATTAATAGCATGGTGATGATTGAAGCGCTAACACCAGCCATTGTCCGTGAAAAATTGCGCCGGGCCTTGGCACAATTTTCCAATTTTCTTCCACGCAGCCGGTCCCCGGTGCCAAAAAGGTTGGGGACCACTGGACTAAATTTCTTTAAATTAGGTGTCCCAATTGAATCAAATTTTTTTTTTTGGTCGTTTGAAAAGTCTTCTGTAAGTCATGCAACCTCCAATTGTCCAAGTAGAAACACTGTAAATGTGTAAATGTGATATCCCACCTGGGATTAAGGCGAGCCTCCTCTCAGTGTTTCCTCACTCCTCACTGTGGCTCAGACAGAGAAGGCAGTGTAATGAGAGGTTGTTATTATTTGTAGGGAAAGTTTGCAACTTTCATATACAGTACTTTCATTATTGCCCCAGAAGCCACAAAGTTTGGGGCATTAAAAAACAAAACCAAAAAAAAAGACAAGTAATTGAAGTCATGCTCTGTACCTTAACTTTTGCCCCTTGTCTCTCTGATGGTTCTTCACAATATTGTGTCTTTTAACTAAAGAATAGTGCGATATGGAAGTCTTTAGCGCTTGACTTTGGGAGGTAACATTGGTATTCGACTGTTTTGACTGATTCTTCAAAAAGTAAGTTTACAAACTTCAAGATCATGTACAGTCAAGTCCATAAATATTGGGACATCGACACAATTCTAATCTTTTTGGCTCTATATACCACCACAATGGATTTGAAATGAAACTAACAAGATGTGCTTTAACTGCAGACTTTCAGCTTTAATTTCAGGGTATTTACATCCAAATCAGGTGAACAGTGTAGGAATTACAACAGTTTGTATATGTGCCTCCCACTTTTTAAGGGACCAAAAGTAATGGGACAGATTAACAATCATCCATCAAACTTTCACTTTTTAATACTTCTTTGCAAATCCTTTGCAGTCAATTATAGCCTGAAGCCTGGAATGCATAGACATCACCAGACGCTGGGTTTCATCCCTGGCGATGCTCTACCAGGCCTCTACTGCAACTGTCTTCAGTTCCTGCTTGGTCATGGGGCGTTTTCCCTTCAGTTTTGTCTTCAGCAAGTGAAATGCATGCTCAATCGGATTCAGGTCAGGTGATTGACTTGGCCATTGCATAAAATTCCACTTCTTTCCCTTAAAAAAACTCTTTAAAACTCTTTGGTTGCTTTCGCAGTATGCTTCGGGTCATTGTCCATCTGCACTGTGAAGCGCCGTACAATGAGTTCTGAAGCATTTTGCTGAATATGATCAGATAATATTGCCCGAAACACTTCAGAATTCATCCTACTGCTTTTGTCAGCAGTCACATCATCAATAAATACAAGAGAACCAGTTCCATTGGCAGCCATACATGCCAACGCCATGACACTACCACCACCATTCTTCACTGATGAGGTGGCATGCTTTGGATCATGAGCAGTTCCTTTCCTTCTCCATACTCTTCTCTTCCCATCACTCTGGTACAAGTTGATCTTGGTCTCATCTGTCCATAGGATTTTGTTCCAGAACTGTGAAGGCTTTTTTAGATGTTGTTTGGCAAACTCTAATCTGGCCTTCCTGTTTTTGAGGCTCACCAATGGTTTACATCTTGTGGTGAACCCTCTGTATTCACTCTGGTGAAGTCTTCTCTTGATTGTTGACTTGGACACACATAAACCTACCTCCTGGAGAGTGTTCTTGATCTGGCCAACTGTTGTGAAGGGTGTTTTCTTCACCAGGGAAATGAAATCTTCAGTCATCCACTACAGTTGTTTTCCGTGGTCCTCCATGTCTTTTGGTGTTGCTGAGCTCACAGGTGCGTTCTTTCTTTTTAAGGGTGTTCCAAACAGTTGATTTGGCCACACCTAATGTTTTTGCTATCACTCTGATGGGTTTGTTTTGTTTTTTCAGCCTAATAATGGCTTGTTTCACTGATAGTTACAGCTCTTTGGCGAGAGTTGACAGCAACAGATTCCAAATGCAAATAGCACACTTGAAAAGAACTCTGGACCTTTTATCTGCTCCTTGTAAATGGGATAATGAGGGAATAACACACACCTGGCCATGGAACAGCTGAGCAGCCAATTGTCCCATTACTTTTGGTCCCTTAAAAAGTGGGAGGCACACATACAAACTGTTGTAACTCCTACACCATTCACCTGATTTAGATGTAAATACCCTAAAATTAAAGCTGAAAGTCTGCAGTTAAAGCACATCTGTTGTTTCATTTCAAAACCATTGTGGTGGCGTATAGAGCCAAAAAGATTAGAATTGTGTCGATGTCCCAATATTTATGGACCTGACTGTAGGTTGACAATATTAGGCTAGAAATAATTGAAATACAATGAATGAAATGAAAACAAAATTAAAATAAGATCTACATTTTTACCATAGATACACTTTTTAACAGTAGTCTGCTGTGCAAGACAAACATATCTTTAATGTACTATAAGTTCTGTCCCTGGGTGGCTTAGCATTTATCTTATGCACTCTGATTATGAGTAAAAAAAAAACTCTTTTAAATGTCACTTGGTGGAGTGGCATGATTTGAGAGAAGCACATATCAGCTGGATCTTGGAGAGCATAAAGAGATCATTTAAACTGGAAGCCCAAAGTAATGGGAACGTGTAAGTGAAGTAAGATGACAGTTTGGAGGCATCACCTTTAATCATCCCACTCTCTCTAGTTAGTGGTTAGGAGGTCAGTAGTTCTACCATTTTATGGTATGATCAATGAAAACACTGAACAACCATTCATTACATACTGTAAGTTGCAGTAACAAGCCTTTCACGTGCTCTTTTACTCAGTACAGTTAATATAGATGAAAATGCTTAGTGAACTTGCGTACGGCATGGTTACGATATGATGTTCAGAATTTTCAGAATACCCGTTACCCTGTGATAAATCTAATACCTATAATATCATCTTTCTCTTGCAGTCTGTGTAAAGTAAGTATATGATCCAATAAGTAAGAGCTGACTGAATAGATGAAAAATTAATCCTAAAACCATCATCCTATGGGAATTTTCTCTGTCATTTTTATGGAATCTCAGTGTGTGCCTCACAAGAGAAATTGGTTACAGTTTTATTTTAATTGTTTTCACTATAGCTGAGGATTATATTTTCTGAAAATGTTCAAGCTTGCTATAAAAAAGGACAATCTGTTATAAAAACATAGCAATCAGATCATTTATTCTGTAACATTTTGCCTGCTAGATGTATATCGCTGAAAATAGCATAGAACATTTCAGTTTTCTTTATACTCTCCAAAAACATATTAACAACTTGCAGACCACTCACCACAGATGTACTGCGGCAGATCGTCCTTATTGCATGAAACGACATACCTGAACGTCATTTTGTGCAATAGACACTGGTGGCGCGCTAATTCAGCAGAAGGGGGCCAATCAGCGGGTCTGCCAGCCACCCGCAATCGTTCTTGAGCGAGGCAGAATGGCAATCTGCCTATGTAAACAAGGCAGATCGCCGTTCTGACAGGGAAGAAGATTGATATCTTGCGTTCCTGCTAAGCAGGAACATGGATCTCTGTCTTCATCCAGTCAGACAATCCCCCATACAGTTAGCAAGCACCCCCTAGGGACACACTTAACCCTTTGATCGCCCCTGATGTTAACCCCTTCCCTGCCAGTGTCATTAGTACAGTAACAGTGCATATTTTTAGCACTGATCACTGTAATAATGTCACTGGTTCTGAAAAAAGTGTCAAAAGTGTCAGTTAGATGTCTGATTTGTCTGTCGCAATGTCGCAGTCCCACTAAAAATCGCCATTATTAGTAAAAAAACAAATAAATAAAAATGCCATAAAAATATCCCATAGTTTGTAGACATGATAACTTGTGTGCAAACCAATCAAAATACGCTTATTGGAATTTTTTTTTACCAAAAATATGTAGCAGAATACATATTGGCCTAAATTGATGAAGAAATGTGAGTTTTTACATTTTTTATTGGATGTGTTTTATAGCAGAAAGTAGGAAGTATAAAATATATATTTTTTTCAAAATTGGCAATCTCTTTTTGTTTATAGCACAAAAAATAAAAACCGCGAGGTGATCAAATACCACCAAAAAAAATTTGTGGGAAAAAAAGGACATACATTTTATTTGGGTACAGCAATGCATGACCGCGCAATTGTCAGGTAAAATAACACAGTGCCGTATCGCAAAAAAATGGCCTGGTCATTAAGGCGGTAAAACCTTCCGGGACTGAAGTGGTTAAAACTCCAGGCTTACCTTCAGTCTTTTTTGTTTATTCTGACTTCACTGCACATTGTGAACTCAGGGTGTTGTTTATCTTTAAGAAAGCTATGAACAGCACCCTACATTCTCCCTCCATCACCCATAATCTGCCTGTACTACAGAGATCCAGTGATACTGTTACTGAAATTAAAAGAATGTATTTAATAAAAACAGACTGATTGTATTAACATGTTGATTGGGGGATTGGTTAAATGCAAAATATGAGCACTTTTGTTGATCTATATTACACATAGTAGCTATGAAAAATATTGTTCATGTAAGTATCTTTGTAAAACTGAAATTAAAATGGAACTGAAGTCTTCTTTAAAGCAGGCTGTGAGCATAAAGGCTATTATCATAGATGAGGCATGCAATGTCTCTTCTGCAATAATGTGTACCTGCCTGCTTATAGCAGTTTCTGGCATATAAACTGAGCTGTGCATGTGCAGCTTAGCTCACAATGCCAGGCCGATCCCTGTGTGCCAGTGTGATGTCATGCTATGCTGGCCAATGAAGATAGTTGAAGACTATGACACATACTGGCAAGGGATGGGGACAGTTGGAGGAAGGGTAAGTAAGGCTCCCTTGTGTTCTGCCTTAAGATAAAAAATCAATGTCATGCCCTGTTCATTAATATATCATTAAATGCATTTTTTTAAATGTATGTTTATAAATAGATGAATTTGAATTCATATTAGCCTCTTGCAATCCCTTCCACCCTTCCACCCAAGAGTTCAGACTGGGAGTGGAAGCAGCAGTACAATTAGTAAGTCATTTGTGTAATAGTACTCATCTGCTTACAAATGACATGCTGATAGGAGAAGATATCAGTGAGCTATGCTCATCAAGTTAGCAAATTTTTCTTCAATGCCCAGTCACAATGTACCAATGTTAGTGGGTTGTCAACAATATTAACAATAGTGGATTGTCAACAATATTATTGGGCAAAAGTGGGTTAACTAAAAGGAAACTACAGCGGGGGACATTTATCAAAGTGTTTGTAATTTTTTTCTTACAGTCACATCTTGAATTTATATGCTAATGAAACATTACTAACTTTTTCCACATTTGCATCAAAGGTTCTTCACTGCTGCAACAATTGTATTTATTGAGCTGAGCAGGAAGATGGATCTGTGTGTTTCCCCAGTCACACAGTCCCCCATACAGTTATTAATCACAAACAGGGAACACATTTAACCATTTGATCGCCCCTGATGTTAACCCCTTCCCTGCCAGTCTCATTAGCACAATGTCAGTGCATATTTTTAGCACTGATGACTGTATTAATGTTACTGGTTCCCAAAAAAAGTGTAAAAAATGTCAGTTAGGTGTCCGATCTGTCTGCCGCAGTCCCGCTAAAAATCACTGATCGCCGCCATTACTAGTAAAAAAAAAAAAATAATAATAAAAATGTCATAAATCTATCCCCTATTTTGTAAACACTATTACTTTTGCGCAAACCAATCAACATACACGTATTGATTTTTTTTTTTTACCAAAAATATGTAGAAGAATACATATTGGCCTAAACTGATGAATAGATTTGTTTTTTTATATATATATATTTTTTGGATATGTATTATAGCATATGAATTTTTCAAAATTGTCGGTCTTTTTTCAATTATAGCCCAAAAAATAAAAACCACAGAGGTTATCAAGTACCATCAAAAGAAAGCTCTATTTGTGGGAACAAAAGACGTAAATTTTGCTGTTTTGTTTGGGTACAACATCACACAACCGCACAATTGTCAGTTAAAGTAACACAGTGCCATATCGCAAAAAATGGCCTTGTCATTAAGGGGGTAAATCCTTCAGGGGCTGAAGTGGTTAATTTATCATGGTGAGGATTAGAATAAAATAAATGTTTTACTTTGGCAAAAATGAAAAATAGTATATCAAAGCAGAACTGTACTTACTTTCTCTCTAGCATTGCAGTGTCTCAGAGCTCCTCACTGGCCACTGACATCTTTGACCACTCTGCTTCCAGGTACCAATCTTTGGCCGTTTGCATGGGAGTTCATACATCTTTGCATTGCCAAGATGAAATCATGCGTGGGAGTTCATACATCTCAACATTAGCTAAAACTGTACACTGAGCTGTGCAAGCACAGCTCGGTGTATGGGGTGGACAGACAGGTACAAAACATTAATACAGAAGAGACAAGTCCCTTTTGCATTAAATGTATTGACTGTTTGCTAGTTTTTTTTCCCCTTTAAGTTCCATTTTAACAAACTTTAAATTGCTTGCTTTCTAAGTGTGTGAACTATGAGTTGTATTGCCCTTTTGTGTTTAGATATCACATTTTAGACTTATTTAGTGTAACCATACATGCCTGATATTTACAAGCAGTATTCAAGTTTGCAAATTCAGCCATTGCTTTTCTGGGTTAAGATTAGGCTGCATACAGGTTTCCAATGGAGTAATAACAATATATTGTCAATTAGTGAAATGTCTTCTGTCATAAACAGAACATTTCCAAAGGTTTCATTTTTTTTTGTCTTCAATAGAGCTTTTTTACTGTATGTGTGAATCACTGCATATGCATCCATTGGATCATTGTGTAAGAATGGTGGGTGCTGCCTGTGATATTTCATTTAGGAATGACATCTCACTATCTGTGATTGTCAATGAGAAGCCTGCTCATCTGTAGCTAACCTTGGGAAATTATATCCATGGTCTATATGAAAACAGTTATGTTTTGAGCAAAATAGTCAATAGCTGATTCACCAGATTAATGATTTAATATTTAATGAATGTTTTGCAACATAAATCTGTGTTTTCCAGGAGAGGGAAATGTGTAGTTTGGTAGACATTAAATAATGATCATAGGTCATAAATTAGGACAAGCTGTACACTTCCCTTAATAATAATAATATCTTTATAATAATTAAGCTGTTTGAAGCAACTAAAGGGTTTACTTTGAAAAAAAAATATATAAAAACTGTACAATCATGTGAAAGGTTTAGTACATCCCATAGAAATGAACGTTTTCAATATGTTTGGACAGGCTATCATAAGATCTTTATTCAAACAGTGGCCAGAGGTAAAGGTGATATACTTGAATAAGGACACAAGTAAAGAGTTGCCTTTTCCAACAAAAATATCCATAGATGGTATTCTGTGGAAAAGCTGGTATAGCCCTATTTAACAGAAATTACATCTTGTATGAATTTATATAACTGCTCACCAGCCTCTGACATCAACCCATGTGACATTTTTTACCCCCGCTGCATGCAAATTGTTGAATTGGTGCAATTTACTTTGTAGATGGGTTGCATTCCATTGTAAATGGATGCAATTACATTTTGGGGTTCTTGGAGACTTCGTTTAGCATGAAACAGTTAGCTTGTGGGTTTAAGTTTGCTGTGCCAGCCAGAGCCAGTCCTGGAAAAATTAGCAGTTTTAAAGTTTTGAAGGCAACACCCTTTGTAAATTATTTCCTTTTAGTTGAGTGATTGTTTTCAAATCATTTTGGCATTTTTTTAAATCCTCTGCCAGGCTTATAGGCCTCCACAACTTTCTTTCTGAGGTCTTTCTCTGTAATATTCGAAGTCAGCCTTTATTTTTTTTTTTTAGTTTTTTAACCTAGTAATTTAACCTACTTTTTCTGAGCCTAGGCTATCATGGACCTGCCCCAACCTGTGACTGGACAGTGAAAGGAGAAGCAGCACATTGATGAACTTGTCTCTCTGTCACTCTGCTGTCTTTTCCTTTCAGCATGTGCCTTGTCAACACGTGAACTAATCAGCTCTTTGTACTGCTTCTTTCTATCACACTAAAGGCCAGACATTCATCTGCCTCTCTTCAATTCACAGAGTGTGCTGCACTGAATGTGTTTTGGGGGACAAGGAAGGTGAGCTTCAGGCATTTTTAAAAATCACAGCTGCTGCACTTAACCCATAAGTTGATAGCTTTGAAGTGGATCTGGAATTACTGAAGGAAGGAATATTTGAGTACACAGCAGCCAACAAAATGTAGGACAAACTTTATTAAATGTCATTAACCACTTCAGCATGGGAAGGTTTTACCCCTTTAATGACCAGGCCATTTTTTGCAATACGGTACTGTGTTACTTTATCTGACAATTGCGCGGTCGAGCGACACTGTACCCAAATACAATTGTCCTTTTTTTCATATAAATAGAGCATTCTTTTGGTGGTATTTGATCACCTCTGTGGTTTTTATTTTTTGTGCTATAAACGGAAAAAAAACTGACAATTTTGAAAAAAAAAACTATATTTTTTACTTTCTGTTATAAAACACATCCAATAAAAAATGTAAAGTCAAATTTCTTCATCAACTTAGGCCAATGTTAATTCTGCTACATAGTTTTGGTAAAAAAATTCCAATAAGGGTATATTGATTGGTTTGCACAAAAGTTATAGCGTCTATAAACTATGGGATATTTTATGGCATTTAATGGGACTGTGACATTGCTGCGGACAAATCGGACACCTAACTGTCACTTTTGACACTTTTTTTGGAGACCAGTGACATTATTACAGTGCTCAGTGCTAAACATATGCACTATTACTGTACTGACATTGGCAGGAAAGGTGTTAACACCAGGGGCCCCACACCATTTTTTTTTTACATTTTGGGATGGGGTTCCCCCAAAAATCCATACTAGACCCGAAGGGCCCGGTATGGATTGGGGAACCGGACGCTGTTTTTTTTCCGGCATTGTTTTGTTTACATTTCAGTTGTGATTGGGGAAGCTCGCTGGCAGCTGATGAGTCATCGGTTGTTAAGGATGCGGTGGTCAGGTTCCCCGCCCGCTGCTTAACCACTTCAGCCCTGGAAGATTTTACCCCCTTCCTGACCAGAGCACTTTTACAGTTTGGCACTGCGTCGCTTTAACTGACAATTGTGCAGCCGCGCGACGCTGTACCGAAACAAAATGTGCGTCCTTTTTTTCCCACAAGTAGAGCTTTCTTTTTACGCCATAGACAAAAAAAGAGCAACACTTTTTAAAGAAAAACATTATTTTTTACTTTTTGCTATAATAAATACCCCCAAATAAAAAATAAAAAAAAACACATTTCTTCATCAGTTTAGGCCAATATATATTCTTCTACATACTTTTGGTAAAAATTGCAATAAGCGTATATTGATTGGTTTGCACAAAAGTTATAGCATCTACAAAATATGGGAAAGATTTATGGCATTTTTATGGCATTATATTATTATTATTTTTTTTTACTAGTAATGGCGGTGATCTGCGATTTTTAGTGGTACTGTAACATAGCGACGGACAGATCAGACACTTTTGCAACTTTTTTGGACACTCAATCACTCCCCAATACTTGAGATCAGTACTATGGTTGCACCCACGCCATGTACCCTCTCAAACAATGCGTCACCCCTTAATAGGTCCCATACTAACAGCCTTTCAAACTTCGACCAAAGCAACAAATTACACTCCCTGGCTGAGCCCGTTACCCCATTACGGGCAAACCAAGACTCCCCCCAGGCATAAACAACAATTTCCTCACACAAATTTGGCCCCATAGAGATGTACTTGCTACCCCCTTGTTTAACAAAGGCGCACTCCTTGCAATAGAAGACCTTAACGTTAAACTGACCCCTAACCACATACCACATTGAACATACATATAAATGAAACATTTTCTATCTAGGAAGGAAGCCGCCTGACACTGGACAAAAACCTGTCCACTCTAGAAGAACTTTCCTCCAAAAAAAACCCAAAGACATCTCATTTCAACCCTGTACTCCTCCCTATTTAATGATCATTCAGCGTTCTCCAATAATGCATGTTCAGCATGGGAACACAATCTAAATATATCAATCACTGATCCTGAATGGGAATTAATCTGCTTCCACATACACAAAGGTTCCCTTAATATAGCCACCCAAGAATGTGGATTCAAAATTCAAATGCAAATGCATTGCTTCATAAATTGTCAAACACAATTCCTAATAGATGTTGGTGATGTGATGCTTCAGACGAATTAAAACTCCACATTTGGTGGTCGTGTCCTGTAATCCAAACATTTTGGCAGACAGTACACGACACTATCCTCTCTGTCACATCTGATAATGTGGACTACTCTCCTGCAGTATACCTGCTGCATCATACCACCATTCCCAAGAAGAGATATCTTAAATCACTAACAATGTTCATGATAAACGCAATGAGACACTGCATCCCGTGCCACTGGCGCTCTCCAACTGCCCCGACAAAAGAGGAATAGTATCGTAGAATCAACAATATTGGAAAAATAGAAGAACTTATCAGTATCTCACACGAAAAGTTACCCAGATTCACATCAACATGGTACAGTTGACAACACTTTAAAACAACAGAAGAATATCAGACGAACGACGAATGAGCTCTCTTCATCATAACAGCTTTAATAAAATTAGTAAACTACAAACACTTTACCTGCTGCTACCTGCACTGGTCCCTTATATGATCCTGTTGGAAAATTGTGACCAACATGCCAACTTCCTATGCTTTCAACCCATACAAGTTCTTTATTGATCCATACTAACATAGCTCAAGAGAGAGGGGGGAGTCTGGAGCTCCCCTTCCCCTCCTCCTTCTCCTTGTCTCCATTTTTACACTCCCCTGATCCGCCTTCCCACTTCTATACCTCTTCTTCAGCATTGTACTGCATCAACAACTACGACCTAACATCCCGCCAAAATATAAAAAGTAAAAATAAACATAAAACCTGATATAGCATGAGGATATATATATATAGAAATCAGTTAATCTAGTTCTGCATATGGTAAGAAACAATTTTTGATGCTGAATTGTTATAAAAATATATACATGGTTCTATTATTTTGACTTCATACGCTGTTTGAAGAAATTCAAAAGTCCATATGTGTAAATGAACAACCTGGTAATTTGTGCTGTACTTTTGATAACTTTTGTGAAATGATATATATTTTGTTTGTCGCATTCACCTTTAATAAAAGAAACGTATGGGACAAAAAAAAAGGACTGTGAAAAACTTTGATGTCCTTCTCCTCATTGATCCCCTTACCCCTACCAATTCTGCCCACTTTACATATGTCCCCTACTGTTAAAGTGATATTAAAGTATTGTTTTGCTTTTTTTGTTTAAAAATGACAAATATGTTATACTTACCTGCTCTGTGTAGTGGTTTTTCATAGAGCAGCCCATATCCTCCTCTTCTCGGGTCCTTCCTAGGTGCTCCTGGCCCCTCCCTCCTGCTGAGTGCCCCCACAGCAAGCAGCTTGCTATGAGGTGCTCTAGCTAAACCACTGCTCTGTGTGTTTATTAAGACACGGAGCCACAGCTGGCCCCCGCCCCCTCTCTCTCCTTATTGGCTCGCTGACTTTGATTGACAGAAGCGGGGACCATTGGCACCCGCTGCTGCGTCTCAGCCGAGGCTCTCGTGCAACATCGATGGATCGAGAGGTGGTATTAAGAGGGCTGAGGGGGGCTGCTGCACACATAAGGTTTTTTATCTTAATGCATAGAATGTATTAGGATAAAAAAAAACCTAGTTACATAGTTAGTAAAGTTGAATAAAGACACCAGTCCATCCAGTTCAACCTGAGTGAGTGTGGGTGCCTGTCTACAATTGTCCCTATCCCTGTACATTGTGTCTCATTAAGATGCTCATCTATTATATTATTATTTTATTCAAGGTACCAATATAGCACCGTCAATTTGCGCAGCGCTCCACACATACATCACACACTCACATTGGTTCCCACCCTCAATGCCCACAATCC
The DNA here is from genome assembly GCA_037952925.1 of Lithobates clamitans. Classification (NCBI taxonomy): domain Eukaryota; kingdom Metazoa; phylum Chordata; class Amphibia; order Anura; family Ranidae; genus Lithobates; species Lithobates clamitans. The sequence goes on from JBBGZY010000190.1 coordinate 13,404,152, forward strand.
AAGCTCCCCAACTCATATTCATATACTAGGGCCAATTTTGGACAGAAGCCAAATAACCTACCATCATGTCTTTGGAGTGTGGGAGGAAACTGGAGTACCCAGGGGAAAAACCCACGCAGGCACAGGGAGAACATGCAAACTCCAGGCAGGTAGTGTTGTGGTTGGGATTCGAACCAGCGACCCTTTTTTACTGCGAGGAGAGAGTGCTACCCACTGCACCACTATGCCGCCCACAAACCACTTGAAGTTAATTGCGTTATCATGATGCATTTGCTGCTTTGAGAAATTGCATTATTTTATATGTTTATTCTACTAGTTATGCCGGTTACCGACACCCATTAAACTGACACTCCCTACTATACAGCATCTCCTTATTGTTCTATCTCTACTCTGTAATATGACACTGTATTATCTTGTTCATTGGCTTTTATTGTACTTACATAATTTTCAATAAAATGTTTTTGGAAAGAAAAAAATCATTATAGAATACGTATGTAATATAGTGTGTGAAAGAGGCTGCAGAAATGGGGAAACTCTTATCAATAACTAAGACAGTTTGGGAATTGTGTCCAGTTCCCTGGATCTGCCAAAGCCTTCTTCTTTAGGGGGGTCCACTGTGAGTAAGTGTCTTAACCTGAACTCTGTTGGACATCATCATGGTGCTGTAAGACCTTCACCTTTGAGAAGGCTTGATGATTCTTCTTGTGAAAGGGTAAGTGACCTGGTCCCTGCCATGGGTGACATTAGGATGTTACTTTCAACCACATGGTTTCCTTTAGAGGCACTGTTTTTGCTTTTTGTCCTCTTTATTCTTTAGTCTTCATTCTAGGGACAAATAATTGTGCACTTGAGTTTGCTTTATCTCTTGCAAGGCAGGAAGTAATCAGCACTGTGGGGTTTGATGGTCAGCATAAAGCTCAGGCTGCAACCAGGGGTTCCTTATGTGTTCAGGTTACTTGATTCAGGCCCGATTTGCAGCCCCTGTGGGAATTTCTTCCCTGTTCCTGTCTTTAATTAGATGATCAGTCATAGCTCTTTGGCAAAGAGGTCTATGGAAGCATTACTGGATTGTATATGGGGGGACTTGTGTTTCTATATCCTGGATCAGGTACACAGCTCCTGCAGGGATTTTTCCCTGTCAAGTTCTAGTGACACTGCAGGTTGTCCTTGTGGACAGGTCTGCTCATCCTACTGTTTTCTGGTGTTGCTGCACAGGTATGGTGTAATTGTTTTCCTATATATTTTGGTGGGAGATACTTATTGCATTTTTTTCCCTTTGATTGTCAGTCAAGTAGAAAAACTCAAAACTTTTAAAACCAAAAACAAGTTATCCTAGTTCAATTACAACATTTAGACATTTGGAAGTATGTTACATGCTATTGCTTCCTTTTTACATTATTATTATTGTTACTATTAATATTATTATTATTTTGCCATCAAGTTGATGTTGACTTGTGGAAATTACTTACATATTGTTTCACCTGAATAATCATTCTCCTTTTTGGTTCTTCCATTTTTGTATTGGTGCGTTTATCCTTTCTGTGACTGTATCCAGCCATCTTATTGCTGGTTGTTTGGTGCTTCTTTTCTCTTCAACTTTTCCAAACATAATTGTCTTTTCCACTGGTGAGTTAGTTCTTCTCATAATACAGTATGTCCAAAATGACACAGCTTAAGTCTAGTCATCTGGGTTTCTAGCAAAATTTGGACTTCATTAAGTAAAGGATTTATTAGTTTTTCTTTGCTGTCCATTATATTCTGAAATTTATTTTCCAACACCAAATTTCAAATGCATCAGTATGTGTCAAATCATGCTCTTGGTCTTTAGGACACTGTAGTTTGTGTTACCCTATGAAGATTTTTTTTTCTCATTACAACATACCTCTACAGAAAATTGTATTGTTCTTTGTTGTGTGTACATATCTAAATGTGTTACATTTTATTTTTTGTAGTCAGAGAAGACTGACAATGATTCTCTGAGTCAACGAATCAAGCCTGTATTTAAGGATGATCCCGTCTTTCGGAGGCAAACATCTTACCAACATTCTGCTGTACATATTCCAACAGACATTTACGAAGGCTGTAAGTAACCCAGATTTCATTATCAGCTTTTCCACAAGACAAATGTTTAATGTATTGTAGCAAATGCAATTAATAAAAAAAAAGCCTGTGCTTGAGCTATAGAGAAGGCAGACAGCAATAGGTCTACATACAAAACCCAGCTGAAACATAAACAATAATGTGCAAAAAAACTTAAATGTATAAATGAAAAAAAAACAATACATGTATACGAATCATATACAAAGCAATACAATCTTATTAACTGTGATGATATATTAAATCAAAAAAGTCCCAGAAAAAAGTGTATTTCAATGATAAAACAAAATTATATCAATGAGAAAAAAAAAGTTTTCTTCCAGTGTCCAAAGAAAGCCTTCCACCTTAAATATTAACACACCACCACTTGTGCTTAGTACTAATAATGCACTCACCAGATTCTATGCTGCCATTAGCAGCAAGCAGTGCTTCAATATCAGACAGAAATTCCCTGTCTATCATACACGACCATCCGACTGCTAGGTCCACAGGTGTCCAAAGTTCCATCTTTGCCAGAGGGAAGCATCACACTGTGCATATAAGGGTAAAATGGCTGCCTATTCTGATCCCCGGAAATGGCAGCGTAACATAAGCGCGTAATCCAGCCCTAATGCATTTTCTGCAAGGACACATCCTCGGGGGGGAATACATGATATTCTGGGACTTTTTTGATTCAATATATCATCACTATATATATATATATATATATATATATATATATATATATATATATATATATATATATATATATATATATATATATATTTGTATAGAGGTGCTGCACATTATTGTTTATTTATTGTAGCAAATACTTTACTGTTTTTATTCAGAACGTGGGATATCAGTAATTACATGTAATGTTTAAAAAAAATATTTAAAAAGCACTGTATATTTCTAGCAGGACATCTCACTCCCCTATATTCATTATACCCCAATGTGCATCCAGTATGGCTAGCAATTAATACTATTAACACATTTTCATGAGCTGAACAAAGTCTTTGTTCAATCTTAGACCAACATGTACAATAATAATGCTTAGCCTGAATACACATAATGTTTTCCTTCTTCGATCCAGTGTTCAGTGATCTCTTCTGTCATTATATAATACTGTACATTATCAAAAATAAAATCAATATAATCTTTAAAATAGTCCTGGATAAAAGGATACCTGACTAGAACACATAGGGGTTGATTTACTAAAACTGGAGAGTTCAAAATCTGCTGCAGCTCTGCATTGAAACTAATCATCATCCAAGTTTTATTGTCAAGACTTAATTGAACAAGCTGAAGTTAGAAGCTGATTGGCACCATGCACAGGTTCACCAGATGTTGCACTCTCCAGTTTTAGTAAATCAACCTCATAAATGTATTAATGTAACCATGGAATTTACTATCTTTAAATGTCATCCGTAAGAAGAAGTGCTTTCTTAAAAAACACAAGTGTGGTGAAGAATTTTCCAGTATTAAATGGTGAAACATATCTTTTTAGTATGAACAGAACATATAGTATGTGCAGTTTTCTTTGAAATTGTTGGGCACTGTAACATTACAACTTAATTAATGGCAGTATAAACAAACAGATTATATATTATAATAATAATAATAATTATAATACTTGAACATTTATAAAAGTGTACTATAACTGAAAATAATGTTACGGATTATAATTAAAACGGAACTCCACCCAAAAGGGTAGCTCCACTTGTTTGCTCCCTACCCCCCCCTCCACTGCCACATTTGGCATTTTTTTTGGTGGGGGGGGGAACGGGTACCCGGTTTTGACAGGTCGCTGCACCAATCTAGGTGCATGTTTGGCCCCTCCTCCTTCCCCAGCAGCCTTCTGGTACACATACAGGTCCCAGAAAACTGTGGGGCCATTCGCAAAGTGCTGCGGTTTTGCTGACTTTTTTTATTTATTTATTTTTGAGAGACTGGAGCTATTCTTTGAGAAGGTTGTAACAATAAAGAAGTAGGTCAATAAGAGGTTGGTACAAAATAATGAATTAAAAAAGCATTTTTAATTGTTGAGCAAAAACAATTGAAAATATATTGTCCACCTGGATCTTTATAACTTTGTATATTATGATTATAATTATTGAACAAAATAGACCCTATAGGATGGTCGCTTCTTTGAGTTCTTTTGGTTGAAGTGTATCTAAAGCCAAAACTTTTTTTTTTTTTTACGTAAATAAATACATTTATTTTGGAAATCATTATTAAAATAACACAAAATTTAATAATATCACATCATGTATCATGATGATAATGATACTGATGATAACTATTCATATTAGTATTATTGTTTAGAGTAACATGTATAACATATAATATGTATAATAATAATAATAATAATAATACAAATATTGAATTTGTTATAGATGCTTTTGTTTTCTTGTTTTAATGATAACCATAAATTAACTCAAGAAGACTAAAAGAAAAGAATACAAGTAAAAGTGAAAAGAGTTTATTAACCACTTCAGCCCCAGAAGGATTTACCCCTTTAATGACCAGGCAATTTTTTGCGATACGGTACTGCATAGCTTTAACTGACAATCGCACGGTCATGCAACGTTGTCCTTTTTTTCCCATTAATAGAGCTTTCTTTTGGTGGTATTTAATCACCTCTGCGGTTTCATTTTCTGCACTATAAACAAAAAAACTAACAATTTTGAAAAAAAAAACAATATTTTTTACTTTCTGCTATAATACATATCCAAAATAAATATTAAAAAAAACAAATGTATTCATCAGTTTAGGCCAATATGTATTCTGCTCTGGCACTGGCAGGGAAGGGGTTAACACTAGGGGGGATCAAAGGGTTAAGTGTTCCCTAGGGAGGTGCTTTCTAACTGTAGGGGGGGGGACGGATTGACTGGGAGTAGAGAGTGATCGCTGTTCCTGATCACTAGGAACAGCTGATCTCTCTCTTCTCCCCTGTCAGAATGGGGCTTTGCCTTGTTTACATAGGCAGATCTTCATTCTGCCTCTCTTTTTACTGTGATCATGAGTCTGCCAGACCCACGGATGAGCTCCTGTAACGCACGGCGCGCCCGCAGTACCACATGCACAGACTGACGTACTGACGTATTGACTGACTTCAGTTTGCATAGCTGAGCCACCTTGCTGCAGTATATATGCGGAAGGCGGTCGGCAGGTGGTTATTATAATGAGATGGAAGAATTGACAGTGAGCCTACGGGACAGATACCCAACATTAGTAAACCTCTGGTATACTTTGAGGTAATTCTTTCAGAAAGAATGAGAAAGTCTTTTATTAAGCCAACCATACATGGGTCAAAATTTGACCAGTTCAGCAAGGGCTGGCCAAATTTAGATCCATGTATGGGCACTAAGGTTGTACAACCAGCCTGTTGGATTTTCCCACCTTTATCAGTGCTGCAGTGAGGAAGTCTCCCTGCTGTCAGAATACAATAGCTCATGGGGGAGAGTCCCCCATCCACATTCAGTCTATATGATGCTTTAGAAAATTATATGTGGCATACTTAGAGTGAGCACTTAGAATGGTTTGGTGGAGTGGGGTGGTTGGTGTCCAGAGTTTTTCCTTTTTGTGTGTGTGTGTGTGTGTGTGTGTGAGTCTTGCTATGCCTCATGGGAGTTGTAGTTTTGCAACAGCTGGAGGTCCGCTAAATGCATATCCCTGATATAGAGGGTTACATAGACTTGAATAGTGGAACATACAGTACATATTCAGCTGACATTATCTATGGAGCTATTTTACGATGTAGAAAATTACTGTATGATTGGATGATAAGGATTTTGTATTAATATGGATTTGTAATGGGAGTTAAAATAAGAGTTAAAAATGAATAAAAATGCATGAAAAAAAAGAGTGAAATAATATCATAAGGTGCTTTTAGATATTGCAAAATTGACTAGTGGAGACTTGCAATGATGTATTTAATATAATGGAACTGGATGGTATGAATAAGTTGTTGATTGATTAAACCAGTGTTGGAAGGGTGGAATTTGTGCTTTCTATTTATTGTACACTGGCAACTGGACCGTGTTTTTTTTTTTTTTTTTTCTGTAATGTTTTTATTGCTTGTGTATTTCAATAAAGTCTCTAAAGTGAGATAAATAATCTTTGCTGTTAATAAAGATACCATTTACAATGTTTTGTTCAACCTGCTCTAATGTACATACATATGTGATAGTTCACACTGCCCCTTTCTTTGCAATACATTTCATATCTAAAGTAACCCACGACAAGCATGCCTAAATCAAAATACATTGTTATGTGTAATTCAAGCCTAGTCCAGTAAACAACATTGCTAAATATAATTATATTTAAAATGACAATGTAATGTAATTTGAATGCAGTTCTAGGGAAAGATAGTAAACATTTCTGGTAAAAAAAAGAAAAAAAAAACTATTATGAAGTCCTTACACCAGTAAATGGTATGACACATTAGGAGGTGAGTTGCCATCTAGATAAAGGAAGGCTCGTAGACGTGGTATATCTGGATTTTGCAAACGCATTTTACACAGTTCCCCACAAACGTTTACTGTACAAAATAAGGTCCATTGGCATGGACCATAGGGTGAGTACATGGATTGAAAACTGGCTACAAGGGCGAGTTCAGAGGGTGGTGATAAATGGGGAATACTCGGAATGGTCAGGGGTGGGTAGTGGGGTCCCACAGGCTTCTGTTCTATGACCAATCCTATTTAATTTGTTCATAAACGACCTGGAGGATGGGGTAAACAGTTCAATCTCTGTATTTGCAGACGATACTAAGCTAAGCAGGACAATAACTTCTCCGCAGGATGTGGAAACCTTGCAAGAAGATCTGAACAAATTATTGGGGTGGGCAACTACATGGCAAATGAGGTTTATTGTAGAAAAATGTAAAATAATGCATTTGGGTGGCAAAAATATGAATGCAGTCTATACACTAGGAGGAGAATCTCTGGGGGAATCTTGGATGGAAAAAGACCTGGGTGTCCTAGTAGATGATATGCTCAGCAATGGCATGCAATGCCAAGCTGCTGCTAACAGAGCAAACAGAATATTGGCATGCATTAAAAAGGGATTAACTCCGGGGATAAAGTGATAATTCTCCCATTCTACAAGACTCTGGTCCAGCCGCACCTGGAGTATGCTGCCCAGTTCTGGGCACCAGTCCTCAGGACAGATGTACTGGAAATGAAGCTAATTCAAAGAAGGGCAACAAAGCTAATAAAGGGTCTGGAGGACATTAGTTATGAAGAAAGGTTGAAAACACTGAACTTATTCTCTCTGGAGAAGAGACGCTTGAGAGGGGATATGATTTCAATTTACAGATACCATACTGGTGACCCCACAGTGTGACCAGCCAGACACAGTGTCCCTGATTATGATCACACTAGTCTCAGTGTTACCAGGCCAGTGTAACCAGCAACTATTCCTGATCACTACCATATCAGTGCCCCTATCACCAGAGCCAGTGCAGCCATCAACAGTGTCCTTGATCTCCACCACATCAGTACAGTGTCACCAGAGCCAGTGCAGCCAGCAACAACATTCCTGATCACAGACCCTGGCTGTTTGGACCAATCCTTTGCCTGTTTATTGACTGCATCTCTGTTTGCCGCCTGAACTGACCCATCTGCACATCCCGCTGACTATGTTCCTGCTAGACACCAGTCCTACTCATCACCTGTAGACGACTGCCTTTTTGGAACCAGAGGAACTCTTTCTTTTACCCTTTGTTCAGCCTCCTGTACCCTCTGGTCAGTGAACATGGAATCCCAGGGTGCAGCCACGTACCAGTAGGCTAGGCTTGTTTAGCTTATAGGAATGGAGATTGCTGTAGGTGATGCTACACTAAGCTATATTCCCTGACCACTCGTACAGAGGTGACCATTACAGTACATTGGTTTTAATACAATTGGTTAATTTTTGTGATACACAAGATGTCCGGTACATAATCAGTCCAAACATTGAAAGAGTCTCACACATGTGGCATCCCTATACTTGGGAGGAGTGGCAGAATGTGTTTTGGGGTTTAATTAAGTATGCCCATGCTGTGTGTGAAAAAAATATTATACAACTTACAACTTTGTGTAAAAATTTTCTTTCTGCATTTTACAAAAACATACGGCAAAAAAAAGAAAGTCTTCAAAAGACTTGCCATGCCTTTTGAAAAATACCTTTAGGTGTTTATGTGGTCATTTTGTGGGTGTTTCTACTGTCCTGGTGCTCCAGGGCCTCCAAAAATGGAAGGTAGTCGGAAATTAGATGCACAATTTAAGTTACTTGGAATTTGTAGCAAAAATATTTAAAACGAGGCTTATATCAGAGCATCATGATCACACACCTCAAACCAGTGTAGGTCTGTCACTCAGCCCCAAAGCATATAGAAGAAAGATTTCCCCAGGTGGGGGGAAAGAAAGGGAGAACTACCCAAGTGACAAAGGTGTAGACTACTGTATAATAAAGGGTAAAAATACTTTATTGCAAATTACTTCTGAAAATCATAATATTATGGCCATGGTCATAAGTAAGGGACATGTAAGATAGTTCAGCTTATCTATTTAGGCAAGCCAATATGGATTAAAACATACAAGTTCTATATACAACATATAACATATATAGCCGAGTGGATGCACATGTTGCATCCACTCGGCTCTAGCCATATAGTTAGTTAGCAATGCAGTGATCTATGTGTAGCACACATGTTCCAGCCCCCTGGAGGCTCGAGCTGGGGAGGAGAGGGAGGAGAGAAGGAGAATAGGAAGGGGGACCCAGGCAGGGATAAGTGGGCCTGTGTATATTCGTTGATGGCACTGACAATAATGGGATCTAAGGGATCCAATGGAGCATCAGAGGCCAGGGCAGCACAACCAAACAAGTTTAGGAATAGATGCAATTGCTTTCAGATGGTTAATATTGGGTTACTGCTGTGTCCTCTGTAGGTGGCTAGACTAGCTGAGAGGCAGTATCAAAGGCTGATGCAGTTTTGCCGTGTAGGGAGCGAGATGTCACACAGAATTGTAAATATTTTACCACTCCTAAGGGTTGCTCAGTCCATGTTCCTTTTAAGGCATCTCCTCATGCAAAGGGATGAATTGTTCACTTGTCCCTGCAGGGCTGGATGTAGATTGATGGTCTGCAGCTGTCGTCATCTATATCTAATATCTTGCCATGGGTAAAGGCATATGCAGTCCATGGGTATAAAGCCCTTCTCTGTAATTCGCAGAGACAAGCTCTTTGTGTACTCCTCGTTAACTCGCCAACACAACAGGGGATATGGAAGTAGCGTGTGGGTGGAAGTGACGTCAATGTGTTTTGCAGTGTGATTGTGTAGCTTTGTTTGGACCTGGGCCAAGTGGATGCAACATGTGCCAATCAACCTGGCGTCCGGACATTTTGTGTTAAATGTTATATGTTGTATATAGAACTTGTATGTTTTTGATCCATATTGGCTTGCCTAAATAGTCAAGCTGAACTATCTTACATGTCCCTTGCTTATAACCATGGCCATAATATTATGATTTTAAGACGTATATTGCAATAAAGTATTTTTACCCTTTATTATACAGCAGTTTGCACCTTTGTCACTTGGGTAGCTCTCCTTTCTTCTACTTGGAATTTGTGCCTATGTATGTGGCTAGGCTGTATAAAAGTCTCACAAATCTGGTATTACCATACTCAGGGGCAGTAGCAGAATGTGTTTTAGGGTGTGATTCTAAGTATGCCTGTAATGTGTATTAGAAATATCTTAATTCATTTTCTTTCTGCCGTTTCCAAAAAATTGTGTCAAAAAATTATGTTTTCAAAATACTCAATATGTCTCTTACAAAATGTGTTAGGTGTTTTCTTTCCAAAATGGGATCATTTTGTGGATGCTTACACTGTCCTGGTGTTTCAGTGCCTCTAGAATTGTGACAAGTATTAATAATTTATACTCTGGATCGAGTGAGGACTCGGATAAGTATTTAGAGGGGTGAGTGGGGCAATACTGCTACTGGGACATTTTTTACCTTAATGCAAGGAATGCATTAAGGTAAAACATGTCTTGGCTTTAGAACCACAAGCATGTTTCTATGACTTTTGGGAGTTTTAACATTGTGTGATTTTTATACAACTCAACCAACATAAATTGTTCATGAATGTCTGTAAGAGTTTGATCTTAACTTTTGACCAAGCATAGTTTGGGTTGATACCTTCTTATTAGGTGGTCTGAAATGTTGTTACATAAAATTAAATTAAGTGAATTCACAATCAAAGGTAATACATCTTAGTGAATTGCTATAAAGTGTAACCATGTTCTCAATTAAATCAATCCTATGATTCTGTTTTATTTTTAATTAACAAAGTTCAGAAGACACATCCTTTGTGGCATTTCTAATTTAGACTTGTTTAAGCATCTAATATTCTAATGTGTTTTATCTTGTCAGTAGTATTGAATTTATCTTACCATTTGTGAATGTGTTATCCAAAATACTTTCTTTGTGCATACATATAATTATCAGCAATTATTTGGTAGCATATTAATTACACCATGTCCTAGTTACATATCTCCTAATTTATAAATATTTACTTTAATCTTTTGATTTTAATTTCCTGTAAGGCTTTGGATTGTGTGAAATAAACTTTTTTTAATTTATACCGCTGAAGATAGAAGACTAGTTATTATTAATGAATACATTAAATGAGCATGTGACTTTTAGAAGGTTCCTCCAGGTCCTGATTGTTTTCAACAAACAAATTCTCCAGCAAATAGCCTCGCTAGTCAAAAAAGAGATGTAGTTATGATCTTCTTATGACATAGTATTATTAACAGTGTTCTTAGCTGCATATGTTTTCAAACCTATGTGGAAACCACAAATCATGTACAAGTTTTCACGTGTGTTCATACCATACTTCATAAGGGCCCCTTCACATATGTGTTCAGTCTGGATGCATCTCTTAGTTTTTCTGATAGATCCAGACTAAACCACAATTTATGTCTCTGGGCAGGTGGATGTAAAAGAATGTGTACATCCACCAACATCCATGTCCATTTGGGTCCATTTTTTTAAAACTGAACAAGGCTGTGTCCTTTTCCAATTAGATGAATCTGGAGGAATGTAAATGGATGCTGTCTGTATATACTGTTTTGTATACTGTATACTGTTTTTGCCTCGGAAGGGGGGTAGTCTTATATTTCGAGTATAGGCCAAAACCTGTTTTCACTGGAATATTAGGGTTTTTTTTTCATGCACGTTTCCTCAGGTTTGATATGACATGTGACCTTTTTACAACCACAGTAGATTCACAGTATGGAAATAGAATGTGCAATAATTTCTACAGCCATGTTTTATGGCTTAATCGAATAATTGACAATCAGTAAGTTTTGTTGGCAGCTTAGTAAATTAAAGAACAGATTCAATTTGCAAGGCCGGGCCAGTGAATTTGTTCATTGTTTCATTGAAGATTTCTATTGAATAGTGTGAGATCAACATTAGTCCACCTTTTTGATTATTGGATTTCACTACTGTCTGACTCCTCAGCAGCAACACTACTAATGTGTTTGCCCTTTTAGAAGCCACTTCAGAACTAGTTCCTATGGTTACAGTTCTCAGTATAATGCATCTTCCTATTCTCCATTATTCCAGACTACATGCTTTAGAATATTTGGAAGTTTTATTAGATATTTGTACAATATGGCTTAATTAATAGAAGAATGCAGGTGTTAGTAGTGTGCTTGTCATTACTGTGATTTGCTTTCCATTGTTCCTTCTTCTGTATTTTTAGTTACAGCGATAATTATTTACAAAATGAAAACACTAGACAAGCAAGGAATGTTGACCATGAAAACCAGTGATATGTTAGATCATATTTTCTAAACTGTGCTGGGCATTTGAAATGTACCATATAATTTTATGGTTGCTTTTTCAACAAAATCTCCACTTTTGAGTAAATGAGTTCAGTGTTTTAAACTGTATGTTTTTTCAAACATAAAGCGCAAAAACCCTATTTTTTTTTTCAGATTTGAAAGATATTTTTATGCTTGCTGCTGAGTGTGGTCTGTTTTTACCCTTATTTTTTCCTCTTTCAGATAAATACAATCCCCTAGCGTTCAGTAGAGATATCAATAGTGTGTGACTAGAGATTAGAGTTGTAATATAAAAACTTGCTTTACAGGCCTTCGCATAGAACCATATGGATTTTAACAATACTTAGATATCAACCTTGTGATATGCCACTAAAATACCCTGCAATTTCTGTTGCTTAGTAACTAGCACAACATCAAGGAGATCGCTATGTCTCTACTTTAACAAATACTGACTAATTACAAAGGCAGGTCCTTCAAATATGGAGTATGACCCAGTACAAAAACAGTTTCTATAGCAATGCATAAAACAGCAGTTCATTACTACATGAGATTACATTTATAAATTATATCACACTTCTGTAGCTACTACAGTGTGACCCAGGGTGGACAGTAAATGTGTGAGCTGTGTGGTAAGAGGAAAAAGACTAGTATGGGGTTAAGCATGTCACTTATGAAAACAAGAGTATGTGAACGGTGGTAGAGTTATTAAAACTGGGAAAGTATCTGGGAAACTATCTGTATCTTTTAACTTAACAGTGGTGTGGTGTTTGCAGTCATAATAGCACAATTATAAGGTAGATAGAAAATATACTCCTTTTTTCCTATTGATAACATGATAAAAAAAAACATTTTCCAAGGATAAAAATTGCTTGTATATATCTGACATAATACATACTTTTGACATTTTTTGTCGAAAAAAGAAGACTGCAGGTAGTTGTTGAAATTATGTTTATTAACCACTTCACGCAAAACGACGTACCCGTACGTCTGTACTTTGACTCTAAATACTGGGGTTATGGTAGCAGCTACCTGCCATAACCCTGGTACTTTTGGGAACACCGTGCATTTCTCTTTAAGACAAAAGTGGTTTCTGTGGCAGATTCACCATGAGATCAGTTTTATCGATGGCGTGTGAGGTGCCCATCTCCCTCCCGCTGCCCTCTGGTCGTCTCCACCGCTTACCAGACCCACCAGTACCAGCGGATACGATCGTGTCCTCTCCCGTGGATGCCTGGCTGCCGACTGAGAGGAAGATGGCCCCTGCTCATGTCCATGGCATGGGAGGGCAGAAGCGACATCACTTCCACCCATAGCTCTTAAAGAAGATTTTTTTTTTTTCAATTATTATTTTTTTATTGCATTTTCAATCTTTTTGACCCCAGATCTCATATTTAAGAGGTCCTGTCATGTTTTTTTCTATTACAAGAGATGTTTACATTCCTTGTAATAGGAATAAAAGTGACCCAAAAAAAAAACATTTTTTTGTATCAAAATAAAAAATGAAAAGTAAAATGAATAAGAAAAAAAAAAAATTAAAGCTCACCATCCTGACAAGCTCGTGTGCAGAAGCGAACGCATATGTGAGTAGCGCCCGCATATGAAAACGGTGTTCAAACCACAAATGTGAAGTATCACCATGATCGTTAGAGTGAGAGCAATAATTCTAGCCCTAGACCTCCTCTGTAACTCAAAACTGGTAACCTGTAGAAATTTTTAAACATCGACTATGGTGATTTTTAAGGGTAAAAGTTTGTCGCCATTCCACGAGCGGGTGCAGTTTTGAAGCGTGACATGTTCGGTATCAATTTACTCGACATAACATTATCTTGCACAATATAAAAAAAGTGGGCTAACTTTACTGTTGTCTTATTTTTTTAATTCAAAAAAGTTTATTTTTTCCAAAAAAAGTGTGCTTGTAAGACCGCTGCGCAAATACGGTGTGACAGAAAGTATTGCAATGACCGCCATTTTATTCTCTAGGGTGTTAGAAAATAATATAGAGTGTTTGGGGGTTCTAAGTAATTTTGTAGCAAAAAAATGATTTTAACTTGTAAACAAGTGTAAAAAAGAGGCTTTGTCCTTAAGTGGTTAAGACAGTAAAAAAAAGTAATGATAATGTGCAAAGCACACTAACCCATATTAACAAATTAGAAATCAGAGTTCTGACAAACAGATTTTTTATTATTTCTCGTGATCTCCTGAATAATCTTTCTTTTTGTTGTTTTTTTTTTCTTGTGATCTCCAGAATAATCTTTTTTTATTATTTTTTTTTATCTTGTGATCTCCAGAATAATCTTTTTTTTTTCTAGTGATCTTCATATTTTTTTTTCTTTGTTTTTTTCTCGTGATCTCCAGAATATTCTTTTTGTTTGTTTTGTGTGTCAAGTTACCACAACACCATTATTATCTTGTATTTTTTTTAACCTCAAAGATACAACTATGTTGGTGTCCCTTGTTAATTTGACATTGTATTTTTGAAATGTATCGGTTGACTTAGTGGTTGGGGGGGAGGGAGGGTTCCAAATGAGTTTTGGCCCCCCAGAAAAAGCCTCTTGCACTCTGCCTGAATTTACGGACAACAATAACATTTGGCCACATTTTAGGGGGTGTTTAGGGTAAGCACTACAATGGAGCTGACAAAATACATTGTTAAGTGACTAGGCTAGGTGTGTATGGGCCCAGGATAGCATGCTGGGGAGGCTAGTGAAGGCAAATATGCATGAAGAACAAAAAAGGAGCAGTAAACGCTTACAGCATGCATGAGGACAAAGAGGACATTCACAGAATATTACAATCATGGTAATTATGGAATAAAGAAATGAATACAATACATTAGCAAACATTAAATACATAGAATGTGATGGGAGGATAAAACTTACCCTAATATAGTCCTTCTGCAGGACCTGTATGATGGCAGAACAGGTCTCTGGAATAATGATTCCCAGAGCCAGGGGGAAGATCCCAGTTGTGAACTTAACATCCTGGAGACTTCTCCCCATCGCCAAGTACCACAAAGTGGCGACGAGCCTTTGCCGCATGCAGGTGTCCTGCTTGGTAATATAGGGGGACAGCAAAGCCAACAGATGGTGGAAAAACGGGGTCCATCATCTGGAGATAATTCCTGAAATTGTCAGGATTATTCTCCTGGAGATCCCGCAGCAAAGGCATATGAGAGAATTGGTCACGATTAAGTAACCAATTATTGGTCCATGAACTCCTCCTCCCCCTGTTCATGGACTGGACTTGGGTCAAAGCAATAACTCCAACACCAAGCCCAACAACAGCATGAACTCTACGACAAATACGTAACTGCAACATGGCTAGAAAACGGTCGGTTGCTCAGAACGAACTGACAGAACACACTGAAAATCAGAAAGGACCTGAGAAGAACGAACTGAAAATCAGAAATGAGCAGACAAGAACGCACTGAAAAACAGAAGAGAACTATAAATAGAACACACTGAAAGACAGGAACGAACTGACAACATGCACTGAAAAACAGATACAAGCTGACAAGCACAAACTGATAAGCAGAAACGAACTGAAAAGCACAAGGCTGAAAAGTGCGAATCGTCTCTCACCAAACTTCTACTAACACAAGATAAACACGAGATTATCAGAAGGAGCCCAAAAGGTGGCGCACTGGCTATTGAATTTCCTTTTTATCAGCTCGTATGTGTTGTACGTCACTGCGTTCTCCCATTCGGAATTGTTGGCCAACATTTGTGTGACCGTGTGTATGCAAGACAAGTTTGAGCCAACAACCTTCGAACAAAAATCCACGGTTTTGTTGGCGGAAAGTCTGATAGTGTGTACGGGGCATTAGACCCAACTATAAGTTGTTGCAGTAGTGTAATGGCAGATAGTGCTGCCAAAACATAATTCCCAATCCAAAATATTACCTGCACACCATGCTCAAACAAAAAAAGGACACTTTTATTGCCACGTAAAAAAGGGATGATTCAAGACTGTTAAGGACCAATATTCTGCAGGCAGCATTGACAGTCAACAGTGATCGCAAAATAAACACACAGATGTGTATAATCTGGTACAAGTATGCATTTTTATGTGTTAAGGAGCATTGTGAGTTCTTTTACAATGAATTGGCTGCTTTAGCACAAAGTTCATCAATACACGAACATGCATGCATTAATGCACACAGATTATGGTGTGAATGAACCCTAGGAGCAATTTAGATTTTTCACTCCCTCTTTAGGGGTAGAGATAATTCTGGGCTGCTATTGATAATGTTGTTTCCCACAAAACATAATAGATCTCTGCAAACAGTGGAGAATAATAGACACAAAATGAAGCTCTATTTTCTCTACAATTTTAGTCAATAATATATCTAAATGGGTTTGTATATAATGATTGCTCTGTGTGAAAGTCACTTTCATCGATCAGTGTAAACATTCTGCATGTCCACTTGTGCTTTTCTAAATAAATTTAATTTTCTTAAAACTACACTCTGGTAAATTGGGCTGTTAAGCCAGATTACTCCTATGCACTTTCAGTGTGATTTCTTTATATCAGGAAAGCCTAGAAACCATGAAATCAATAAAGCCAAGTGAAATAATAAGATACAAAAATGCATTTTGGTAATCCTCCTTTCAGGTCTGATAAAGATAAATGTTTAGCATGAGAAGTCTTGTCTTTACTGATCTGACTAAAGTAAACTGAAATCTGATTGTTGTGGATCACTGCACCTTGAACATCAGCCTTGGTCTTTGCACTGACTTCAATAAATGAGCAGACTGTAGGAATGCACTAGTTTAACAGTTATTAAAGCATTTTGGTTGAGATACCCACAGAAAATAAAGGCCTAAAGCCTAAGTGTAGTCAATTTAACAATTAAAAAAAAGTAATACTTGTTATTATCAATGCAATGTGTTCCTTGCGCTGCTGGTTCCTTCTTTAGTTGAACCCCTCCTCTACCGGACCCCTACCCAACATCTACCACAATATTCTTCTGGTGTGAGTGTAGTGATCTAGTTTTACGCACTCATCAGCGATGCCAACTACGCCCGCCCTTTCCACCCCTCCTCCGTTTATAAAAGCTGGACTATAGTTTTTATAAATGGAAAATTATCTATGAACAGAGAAGGCAGGGCTTGAATTCATCTGCCCATCTTCCAACCATAGATTGTTTTTCATTCATAGAAGATTATAAAAGATTCATATTTTTAGAAGATTATGGCAGCAGAGGTTAAGAGAGCTTAGAAACCTAATCACTCTGTAATGATAACTCAGTGTTGGAATATTTTTATATGCTGTTACACAGCATAGCTAAATCGAGTGAGAATTTTTTTTTTACTGCATTGCACAGTGAGAGCCGTCTAACTGCAACTTATTGTTGGGGGGACAGAACATGTGCAGGTGAGCTGCTGTCAGTATACAGTCGCATGCTGGACTGGTCCTTGATCAAGTGTGTATTAATTTTTAACTGGAGTGGAAAAAAAATATTGCAAAGGACCTGGCTATGCTATGTGCCAAGGATGCTTGGGTCTTAAGACTGACTGAAAGTAATTCCAGATCATTTGGAAGGTAGGAAAGTTCAGAGATATATATTTTAGCTATGAATTTAGATGTTTCCCTACAAAGATGTTTAAAGAGTGGTTGGAAAGCATACTAGTTACAAGCTGCAATACACATGATTAAGTCTTTACCAGTCACACAACTCATTGTTTAGCTCTAATGGAAAAACCATCCCATTGCTTTCTAATGTTACTGTTGTTTTAAAAATATAAGTATGGTATACATTGTTTTTTCTGTATTGCGGAACCTGTGAGTTTCAGAGAGATTAGCGTTGCTATATTTTTGGACAAGTGAAAAAAAGAAAAGACCTTTCAAACATTGTGCAGATAATATAAACAATATTATGTTCTGCTTTTAAAAAAAATAGGGCCTACAGCTTCCTACAGGGAAAACTAGTGAACATGTAGCCTAGTTGTGTATTAAGTTAGCATTACCATAGCTGTCAAACAAAATATGGATTAGAAGTTAATAATTTATTATGTTTATTGAGGAATTCTATTATAAAGCCCATGTTCTTCCTGAAATTGCAAAATGTCAACTTGTAATGACATGAAACTTTCCCTCTTTTCCATCTTATTCTACATTATACAGCATGGAGAAATATAACAGTTGGCAGTTTGTTAAAATGGCACACATGTTACAACTTTGTTAACAAAATGATGCAAAATATATATTTATATTAACAGTCAGATATGCTTATCCAGTAAGGCAAGAAGTGGTATAATGTACAGTAACCGATAACAACAAATTAGGAATAGCATTTCAGGGCTCTGACTTCATAAAACTGCAATCTAGTTGCTATGGTCTACTAATGTTTTGCATATAATTATATTTTTTGCATATTGAACAAGCTGTACTCATGTCATGTTTACAAAGTATTGGATTAAAAAAAAAAAAAAAGATCTGTAAAGAACTAAAAGATAAATGCTTTTGCCATCTGGCTCTTATATTAATATGACAGTGGCATATCAAAATCCTGTGTGCTTGCACTATGATTTTGAAAACCATACTAATAACAATGCTTTCATACTTTATCATCTCATGGATTTGTTTGGACTCTTATGGCTTGATTTGGTCAAGGCAAATAAGTTTTTCAATTTGCAAAGGAATTTTCCCTCAGCTTAGTGAATGTGGTGAAAATTCACTTTGCAAAAAATACCTACTCATGTGCAAGGGAAAAAAACAGTATTTTTGCTTGCACAATTTTGGATGATGGAAGTCATCAGCAGTTTACCTCTTTTACTAAGCTAAGTATTAATTATTTTTGCAAAGTAAACAACATATTTGCCTTACAGTAAATCAATGACTTTAACCACTTCAGCCCCGGAAGATTTGGCTGCGTAGCCTCCCTGGCGGTTTTCCCGAGTGTGGCTCGGGGTTAAAATTCAGCACCATTAGCGGTAACCCCGAGCCACACTCGGGATTACATTGCAGGATCCTGGTGCCTCCTTACTTACCTTGTCCCCGGGATCCTGCGATGTGCCCCGCAG
The DNA here is from genome assembly GCA_037952925.1 of Lithobates clamitans. Taxonomy (NCBI): domain Eukaryota; kingdom Metazoa; phylum Chordata; class Amphibia; order Anura; family Ranidae; genus Lithobates; species Lithobates clamitans. The sequence goes on from JBBGZY010000190.1 coordinate 13,423,097, forward strand.
TGTCTGCGGGCTGCGTCCTCCTCCGAAGCCTCTCCGTGCCAGGCTCCGTTCCCTGGGAGCCTCGCGACGCACGTGGGCGGAGCCTTGCGGCAAATTCAAAAAAAGTAAAAATCATAACACATACAGTACTGTAATCTTACAGATTACAGTACTGTATGAAATGATTTCACATCCCTTTTGTCCCCAGTGCTTTGGCCCATGCCCTGCATGCAGTTTTACATGATATACACTGTTCTTTCTGCCTGGAAACTGGAGATTGTCCATAGCAACCAAAAAGTGTCCCTTTACGTCAAAGTGGCTTTAGACCAGCTAGAAAACAGCAATAGTAAATTAGAACACTTGCAGAAATGAACGATAGTGAATCGTGGGGAAATTTATTTTATTACTATTTATTTTTATTTTTTTAAATTATTTATTTTTATTTATTATATTATAATTTATGTTTTTGTGTTTCAAACTTTATCATACCCGGGATATCTACTAGACTCTGGTTTGGACAGATTTAAGTGCGTTATTGTTAAGATTTACAGACCTACAATATAAAACGCCAAATTTCCATGCAAAATAATTGTACCACTTTCAGCACCTAAAATCCGAAATAATCATACCGCCAAGGAAGTTAATGATCGTGCAATGCTGTACCCAAACAAAATTTATGTCCTTTTTTCCCCACAAATAGAGCTTTCTTATGGTGGTATTTGATCATCTCCGCAGAATATTCAGGGCTGTGCATGTGCACTGATGTCAAGGTCGCGCACGCGTACCATTAGGCCGGCTGTACGTGTGCCCCACCCACTCCCCGTCAAGCATTGGAGTGAGCGGGGAAGAAGAAAATAGCTGGATGCAGCCTGATTCCATATTACTGCACTTGCAGCAGAGACCCCACAGAAGCAATATCCACCATAGAGAAAAAAAAGGCCGCAGCGAGCCACACAGATGCATAAAAAAGACCTTAAAGAGGAAGAAAAGATCACTCTCCTTGTAGTTTCCCCTTCTCTCTCTTTTTTTGGAAGAAAGGAGAGAAGGAAAAGGAAAAAAATTACATTTACTAGGGACCTAAGGAAGCTGACCCTTCTGTACACCCACTGGCATTCATAAATTCAGATATCAGTAGACTGCGTTCCTGTGTTAAAACACTGCAAGAAAAAACAAAAAGATCCACAGAAGGGGTTCCCAGTCTTATTAGTTCTATTAGCGGCCCAAGAACAGGGACTGCTCATGGGAGGAGAGGCTGAACTTGGCAGACGCTGCTAGAGGCAGAGGTAGGGACATGCTGCTGCTTGTTCAGTGATCAAGAGGTATGAGGGAAACAAGGAGAATGTTGGGTGAGGGACTGCATCTTTATTTTATGCGATTCTCTGATCCTGAGGGAGTAGTCGAGGCAGAGCTCTATCATTAGTATGCTGCCATGGAGGCGCCAGGAAAAAGTTTTGCCTTTAGTCATACTTTAAGTCTGTTGAGTGCTTAGTCTTCACCAGTGGCCCCTGCATGGAAAATTGGCCTTTACTGTATGACACTCCCAAGCTCCCAGATTATAACTTTTTAACTTGCCCAAGGCATGTGGCCTGAAAGGCAAGAGTATAGTCTACAGCAGTGGTTCTCAACTCCAGTCCTCAGGACCCACCAACAGGCCAGGTTTGCAAGATAGCTGAAATACATCACAGGTGATATCACTTGCTGCTCAGTGATTGCAGTATTCTAGTCTGCAACTCCCCAAGGTAATACTTAAAATCTGGCCTGTTGGTGGGTCCCGAGGACTGGAGTTGAGAACCACTGGTCTACAGGTAAGGACATGTGGATTTCAACAACAAATCACATGAAGCACTTCAGGAGAGGTGGCTGACTGATGAACCCGGATTTAGAGAAGAGGAAGGGTTGTAACCAGAATAGAGAGTCCACAGAAAATGAGAGGAAGCTGCTGGTTTCTTATATAGATCTAGGAAGCTTAGTATGCAAAACTGTGTATTCCTGAAAAAAAAGGCTTTTAAATCATATAGTTTCTCAAAGCAGAGCCTTAATAGGAACAGTAGATAGTGTGCAACAGTTTTGTATGTCATAATTACTTTTTTAAGTCGTAATCATATCCTTTACTTACAGTATATATACAATAAGTTACACTAAAAAGACATTAGTAATTTATTATGTTATAAAGTAAGAGTTGATAGAATTGCTTAGCATGTTTAGAAGCGCATTACATGTTGATGATTTTTTTTTTTGCCATTTTCAGTCATAGTATTTTTATATACCAGCAATAAATTGTCTATTTGCAGCTTTTTTATCCTTCAAAATGGAAAGTGGGAAACTTCCAAACCATCCTGCTGTGGGAAAAAAATATTTATACAAATGTTTTTACCCTATTAGAAGTAATTGTGTGTGTCTTTTTGATGCCACTCATTTTTCAACCATTGACTCATCTTTGATAGGTAATGCCGCGTACACACGAGCAAACTTTTCAACGGACTAGGTCCGACAGTCTTGGACTTCCCTACACACCAAAGTCCGACGGATTTGTACGCGATGACGTACGACCGGACTAAAATAAGGAAGTTGATAGCCAGTAGCCAATAGCTGCCCTAGCGTCGGTTTTAGTCCATCGGACTAGCATACAGACGAGTGCATTTTTCGACTGGACTCGAGTCCGTCGGAAAGATTTGAAACATCTTTTATTTCTAGGTCCGTCGGACTTTTGGGGAAAAAAAGTGCCCACACATGATCGAATTGTCCAAAGGAGTCCGGTCCACCAGACCAAGTCTGCCGGAAAGTCCGCTTGTGTGTACGCGCCATTATACAGACTAGGGAACAAGCTGATCCCAATAAAAGAACAGTTCAGATTATTTAGTGTTTTCAGCAACAGTACAGGCATAGAGAAATCTTAATACAGAAAACAATCTGTCTGCCACTGGTTGAAATGAGAGGTATGCTTGACTAGTTCAGGGTGATGAGTATAACATGTGACAGACTGTTCAAAAGCTGAAGGAAAGAAGGTAATGAAATCCTAAATTAGAATGGCTATCCAACCCAGCTTATAGAATTATATAGAGCTTTAGGAAGCTAAATTGTAATCATTGTAACTCAGGCAATTTTATCAATAAAAAAAATTATTATAAATTCACTTTGATTAACAAGAGCACAACATTTTCAGTACTTGATGCTCAATTGTGTATATGTGTGAGGGGGTATTGGTGAGGGGATTTATGAGGGACATTCCCTTCTATACTTTGGGTAGGTGAAAATAAACCCATGTTTGCATTAGAGCGCAGCTCTCCTTTGTAATAGTCTTGTAGACACTCTGATATCTCCTTTTGTTTGTTATTGGTTGCTATGATGGAGAGGTGCCAGTATTTTCTCAAGGTATTAAAGTACCACCAACATTTCCCAATACCACGTTTTACTTCCATTCATCTTTCACTTTACCCATGTGTTTCCTTTTTCCTATAGTTGTCTTATCTGGGGAGTTCTAAGTGACAGTAACTGTGACAGGAACGCAGAAACACACCATCTTGAAAAAGGGATGTACCGTTTTACACCAGATAGTAATGTCTTTTAGCTCCATGCTTAGCTGAATGGACTGTTGTTAGCTAGTTCCTCTAACCCCTGTCTGTTTACTACTATTTGCTCTCCATTCTGGTACTTTACATCCATTAAATCTTAGTGACAGTCGTAACAAGCCACACGAGAGAGTACCTTGTGCAATATATGACAACAGATAGTTGCCGGGCAGGGGTGCTGATTTACCAGAAAATGGGATTGCAAGGTGGACTTGCAGTGTTAGATCAGGACATCTGATAAGCTTACAGCAAATGATTAGTCCATTTGGTTAAATACAGAGTTCTGTAGCAGATGGTGGTAATAGCAATAACAGAGAAATTATCAGCAGATGAACCCTCAGAGAATCTACAGTTATACTACAGGTAAACAGCATGATGATAGTAGATGGCAGTGTTGGGTGCACAGCATGTACATAAAGGTTCATCTAAACCCTTCATCTAGTAAAATATAATGTTTGTTGACATGTGTACAGCTGTACACCCCTCTTCTAAGATGGTACATTCCTATCCCCTTGTCATCATGTACATTTCACAAATAATGCTCCTTATATATGGGTTTCATGTATTTATTTATGTATTTATTTATGTATTTATTTTGTGTATTTGCTGCCTAGAAATATAACAGAATTGGAAAATAGCCTTTAAATACAATGCCTTATTTACATCTGCCCTGAAAAAAAGGAACTGGAAGAATGGTAACTTCATGCCTGCTTGCCTACCAGATCTGGTTCTCCAACTAGGAATATTTTCTGCATGTTTGTATGTTTGTATGTTTTCTCTTTTTCTTGAGTCCTCTGACATCTCTTGTTTACTACTCCCACGACCCAAAAACATTTTGGTTGGTTAACTGACCAAGTTGGCCATTGTGTGCATGCGGGCCCTTGTATGAATATAGTAATTAAACTGTAATCTCTTTCAGGGCAGAAATTAATATGAGTTAGGATGTTTTTGCTAAATAAAAATAGGAAATGAATATACATTTTAACGATAAAAATGTTTCGAACCTGTCATGGTACGATTTATAGCACATAAACTCATCTTTGACAGGTAATACAGACTAGGGAACAAGCTGATCCCAGTAAAAGAACAGTTCAGATTAGTAGTTTCAGCAACAGTACAGACATAAAGAAATCTTAATACAGAAAACATTGTCTGTCTGCCACTAGTTGAAATGAGAGGTGTGCTTGACTAGTTCAGGGTGATGAGTATAACATGTGACAGACTGTTCAAAAGCTGACAGAAAGAAGGTAATGAAATCTTAAATTAGAATGGCTATCCAACCCAGCTTATAGAATGGTTCAAAGAAAAAAAAATGTAGGGGTTGACATTACTTGCTAACGTCCACCTTACCACCTGCCCTCTGGATCCTGTTTCCTCGCAAATGCTATGTTTACCCTCTGGCTCCATCCTACACTCTTTAACCTACATCTTCAGTCTCCCCCTCTCTTCTGGCATCTTCCCCAACTCTCTAAAACATGCACTTGTCAGATCCGTACTTAAAAAGTCCTCACTGGACCCATCCAATCTTAACAACCTACGCTACATCTCCTTGCCCCCCTTCTTATCCGAACTCCTTGAACGTCTGGTCTATAACTGACTGAGCATCTACCTCACTGATGATAGCCTTCTTGATCCCCTTCATCTGGATTTCGTCCTCAACACTCCACAGAAACTGCTCTCCTAAAACTAACAAACGATCTACTAATGGCCAAAACCAATTGACACTATTCTGTACTTCTACTCCTGGCCCTCTCTGCTGCCTCTGTTACGGTTGGCCACCCCCTCCTTCTCAAAAAACTTCATGCCTTTGGTCTCTGTGACTGTACTCTTCACTGGTTCTCTTCCTAAATATCCAACCGCACCTTTAGCATTTCTTACAACTCTACTTCCTCCTCTCCTCTTCCTTTCTCTGTCGGGGTCCCCCAAGGTTCTGTTCTTGAACCTCTCCTATTTTTAATCTACACCTCCTCCCCTGGGTCAATAATACCACCTCTATGCTGACAACACCCAAATCTATTTCTCTACCCCTCAGCTCACTCCCTCTGTCTCCTCATGTATCACTAATATACTATCAGATATATCAGTCTGGATGTCACACCACTTCGTCAAACTCAATCTATCTAAAACCGAACTTATAATTTTTCCTCCCCCATAAGCCCCTTCCCCTGATCTCTCTGTCAAAATCGATGGCACAACTATAAGCCCATCCCCACATGCCAAGGTTCTAGGTGTGGAGTTGGTGCTGGACTCTAAACTCTCCTTTAAGCACCATGTCCAATCACTGTCTAAATTTTTCCGCCTCAACCTCCGCAATATCTCCAAAATATGCCCCTTTCTAACCAATGACACAATAAAGCTCTTAATTCACTCGCTGGTCATCTCTCGCCTCGACTACTGCAACTCCCTTGTCATTGGCTTACCTCTACATAGTCTATCCCCCCTTCAAACCATCATGAATGCTGCTGCCAGACTCATCCACCTTACCAATCGCTCTGTGTCTGCTACCCCTCTCTGTCAATACCTCCACTGGCTTCCGAACAAATTCAATTCAAAATACTAACAACTACTTACAAAGCCATCCACAATTTAGCCCCCAACTACATCACTAGCCTAGTCTCTAAATACCAACCTACTCATTTTCTCTGTTCCTCTCAAGACCTTCTGCTCTCTAGCTCCCTCATCACCTCCTCCCATGCTCACCTCCAGGACTTTTCCGAAGCTTCATTCCTATGGAATGCCTTACCCCAATCTGTCCGCTTATCTCCTACTATTAGCTTTTAGACAATCCCTGAAAACCCTTCTCTTCAGAGAAGCCTACCCACACCTAACAACTGTTTTTTTAATTTTCTCCATCAGCTTACCCCCCACAGTTATTACCTCTTGTTTCCACTTGACCCTCCCTTCTAAATTGTAAGCACTAACGAGCAGGGCCCTCTAATCCCTCCTGTATTGATTTGTATTGTAAGTGTACTGTCTGCCCTCATGTTGTAAAGTGCTGTGCAAACTGTTGGTGCTATATAAATCCTGTATAATAATAATAATAAACGATCACTGGGGCATTAAATTGAATAAGATGCAATGGCATTCATTTACAAATAAGTTGTTTACTTTGCAAGATGATTATGCCTTAGTTTAGTGAAGAGAGATTTCAGTAAAACAACCCCAAAAACTTCTTCTTATTTTATTTTTCTATAAAATGAAAAGTGAAATTAATTGCTTACTATTGCTAACAAACTCCAATTGTGCACTCATTTTCTCTAATTCTGTACTGGAACTTCCCTACAATACTAATATATATATATGAATACTGGCCATCATTCAGCTCAGAAGCTTGTTGGCATCCCATGGCAGGGGGCAAATACTACAGGGAACAGCTCCAAATTGAAGGTGAGTATTACAGAAAAAGCTGATTTAAAAAAAAAAATCCCCTTCAGTCATGTCTATGGTTACCTTTGCTTGCAAAACCCTAAACAATGACTGTTGCAATTATTATTTATTGTTGGAGTTATTATTAGTTGTAACATTTTGGATAATATTTTGTTCACTCAAAACAGGTTGTTTTGCTTCAATCTAAATGTATCTTAGTAGTGCCAGTTTAACGTTTAAACAGTAGTTTGACTATACTTTATTTTATCTGGAAATAAGATAGCAATCTAAGACTGACTACGTCTAATTTGATCACAATGTTCAGTCAATAATCTCCATCTTTTGAAATCATCATGCTTGCTCATCCATTTGCACATCAGGCAAAATCAGTGTATACATGAAATATCAAGTGCAGTGAGTAGTCAGAAAACCACATGTATAGTCATCTTTTAGTTCTGCCCATGTTATATCTTATGACAAAAGATTTTTCATAGCCTGGCTGAATTGCCTGTTCAACTGTGTTTCAGGTGATGTTCGATTGTCTTGCACAGTGGTGTTCCTATTGTATAAAGTTGAAATATTTACACATTGACACATTATGGTATAGCAATTATATTATGATATTTCCTTTATTGACATTGACATGGTATGTATAAAATATGAATGTTCCCTGATTGGGAAGCAGGACGTATACCAAGATATATTGTCTAAAAAGTTGTCTCTGTTATATGTACTAAATTATTTTTAAATCTTTGAGTTTGGAAAACTTTGATTCTATAAAGAATAAAAAATTGTCATACAAAGTAAACTTAGCATACTGATACAAAGGAGAACTCTCAAAAAATGCAGAGACATCTCAAGTGAACCTATATATTATAGATAAAGATCTGTTATAGCGCAAGCCAAGAAACAAGCCAGTAGACTCTAGAGTGGTTAAATCCTAGCTGAATAGTTCATAATGCAGTATAAATGAGGTATAGCAGCGGGCTTCAAAGGACTTAGTGCATCTCCTCAGCAGATAGAAGGAAAGTCTGTAGTATTGTAAAGGAGACACAAGATGGTGCTTCTAAGTGCAGCAAATAAAAAAAAATTATTTGTAAAAATTGCTAATTGGCCACTTACATGAAGAAGGAAAAAAAGTGCATATCGAGCTTAAAAGCCATCATCCATGAGGACCTGGGTCATCTGAAACAGATGGGAGCAACACCGCCAGTGTTAGGTGATGCATGACCAGAAGATACATCATATCAGGAGCCAGTCTGACAGCATTGGAAACTTAGCTGATGACATTGGTCTAGCTTGGAGGGTGTGCAGAGGGCATGGCTATGTGTGTTGTGGCTGATGTATCTTTTGATTTTGACCTCTTTTAGAGCTTTAACTTTCTGCACTTAGAAGCACCCTCTTGTGTCTCCTATCCCTATATATTGCTTGATTGCTTCAAGTGCTGTTTGAAATAACATAGTTTGAAAGATTTACACTGTGTAGCTATCCTAATTCACATTACCCAATTGTGTTTTATGGCAAAAGCCAGCTGCAGTAAATCTCTGATTTTTTTTTTCTTTTTATTGACAGGGATTAAAGCATAAAAGCATCTGTATGGTAAAAATACATTCACAAAAGTGAATAACCTCATTGAATAATGCTGTTATTTAACATTTTATTACAAAATGTATGTGAACGTTCACAAATGATTATCACAAATGTTATCATGCTTTAAAATTTCAGTAACTTTAATCTTGAGATAATACATTGATGAGATGTCTAAAAGGAGCTATGCAAGGTGAATGATAAAATACAGCCACCAACATATGTCAGATGTTGACATATCTGCCCCATGTACACACACATATGAACATAAACAAACCCGTTGGGGGTTCCTGCATATGAAAATGTCACTTGCATTTCACATGCTACATATCACTAGATATCACCATGCATGCCAAAGGAATAATTATAGGGCCATTATTTACAGGAAACTCTAATGCCCCGTACACACGGTCGGACATTGATCGGACATTCCGACAACAAAATCCTAGGATTTTTTCCAACGGATGTTGGCTCAAACTTGTATTGCATACACACGGTCACACAAAGTTGTCGGAAAATCCGATCATTCTGAGCGCGGTGACGTAAAACACATACGTCGGGACTATAAACGGGGCAGTAGCCAATAGCTTTCATCTCTTTATTTATTCTGAGCATGCGTGGCACTTTGTGCATCGGATTTGTGTACACACGATTGGAAATTCCGACAACGGATTTTGTTGTCAGAAAATTTTATAGCCTGCTCTCAAACTTTGTGTGTCGGAAAATCCGATGGAAAATGTGTGATGGAGCCTACACATGGTCGGAATTTCCGACAACAAGGTCCTATCACACATTTTCCGTCGGAAAATCCGACCGTGTGTACGGGGCATTCGTTTTGATCTGTAGAGGATTTTAAAGCGTTGCCTATGAAAATAAAATACAGGGTACCCTAATGCATTGATGATTTACAGACACACAAAATTGTAAAGCTTGACATGTTCGGTATCAAATTATTCAGCACAACCTCATATTTTATAATTTTCCAGAAAACTGTGTAATATATTGTGTTTATGTGTCCCATAATTACTTTAGTGATTTTTTTCTAAAAATTTGCACTTAATAAACCATTGCACAAATATCATGTGACAAATGGAGGGGTAACAAGGGGTAACTGGGTTTACAAAATGTAGCCTTATTTGGAATAATACCACATACCCAGAACTGCGGAAACTTACTTATGCTCCTAATTGGAGTGCTTTTGGTATTACACACATAAAGCATATCTTTACAGCTGGTAAATTGCTATCCTTTCCTTTGTTGCAGACTTTGTACGGTCTACCACAATCCATGTATTTTAACTATTTGAAGCTGTCCCACGCAGTACAGGCACAAAAACTGTCCTATGACTTTTCTCTTTCCCCACCTATTTTTGGGCTGTTGCAGCACAGTGAAATACAGAAGGGCCTTATTTCTAATTGTTATGCATCCATATTGAATATATATTTGGAGGCCTACCCCTGTAAGGCTATGGATCTGTGGGAGCCTGATGTGGGAGACTTGTCCGGTGAACTGTGGGAAAATGTGCTGGAAGCAGTGCAAGCAGGTTCTCTTAATAATTCTTAGCATTTATCGCAATTGTACCTTTTATTATGAGTTCATTATACCCCAGTGAAATTGTTTAAAATGGGGCTTTTGTCAGAACCAGTTTGTCCAAAATGTATCAGAGATCATGGGGATCTCATACACTTGCTGTGGAGATGTCCCAAGTTACACAGATACTGAACATCTGTTCTTGCAACGGTCAATAGAGTATTCCAAACAGGCATCCTTTCTGACCCAAGGTGCTGTCTGCTGGGAGTTTTTGTTAATATTATACTAGATGCCTTTACTAAATAAGCTGTTTCCAGAGCCTTGTTTCAAGCACATAAAATTATTCTTCTCCAAGGGAAAGGCACTTCCCCTCCATCCTTTAAGGAATGGCTAGACCATTTGGGTACTATTTTAAGATAGTAAAATGTTATTTACCAGCACCATGGATGCCCTGCTAAATTTGAGAGGGTTTGGGGAGGTTGGCTTGATGCACCAGGATTGTTCTCAGTAGTCCTGTTATAAATAGGATATTGGGTTGGAATGCTGTTGGTTAATTAATGCTGGTTATTATTATCTGACTTTGGAGTGTGCAATATTAGTGCTCTCTTTGCACTGTCATTTCTGTTTTCAGCCACTACGTGGGGCTGTCTGTTCTCTTTAGTGAGCTCTATGCAGTTGGAAGCTGTAATTTCCTATTTGTTTTCTACTGTTTTGTACATTACAACTTTGCATTCTTTTGTGAGTGTTTATGGAATATGCATGCTTGAATGTGTTTAAATAAAACTTTCTTCTATTTTTAAAATATATATATATATTGAAATGATGACTGTTTTATTCTCCATGATCTCTACTTTCTGAAAATATAAAATGTTTGGGAATTTTAGATGATCTTCAGGCCTAAATAAATTTTTTAAACGTGTGTCTTCTTAATGTGTAGGGTAAAGTCTACAGGCTTGGAAAAATCAGTTTGTAAATGGATAGAAAACTGGCTAAAAGACTGTTTAGAGAGTAGTGGTTAATGATTCATACTCTTAATTGTCTAAGGTTATTAGTGGTGTACCCCAAGGTTCAGTGTCGGGACCCCTACTTTTTAATATATCATTAACCCCTTCCCGCCGAGCATACGCAGATGTGCGTACTCAGCTTTCCGGGGTTATACCGGGATGATGCCCGCAGCTGCAGGCATCATCCTGGTACCGTTGTTTAGAGCCGGCGATCGGCTATCCAGATATAACAACTGATGCGGCTAAAAGCCGCCCGGCTGTTATACAGGAGCAGCGGGAGGGGACATCCCCCCTTCCTGCCGCCTCCTGCCGCTCTTACCGGGCCTCCCGTGCCATCGGGAGGCCTGGTGACCAATCGGGTGCCTCCGGCGGCTGGGGGCAGGCTGGAACGAAGCTGTGGGTGGCTTCGTTCCAGCCTGAGGTCACTTCCCATTTACTCGGCTGCCAATGGTGCCGGTTTTAAAAAGATACACAGTATTCAGAATCGCCATTTTCGGCGATCTGAATACTGTGAAGTGCCAAGGAGGGATCGGGGGTCTTTTAGACCCCCAATCCCTCCATAAAGAGTACCTGTCACCATCTATTTCTGTCACAAGGGATGTTTACATTCCTTGTGACAGCAATAAAAGTGATCAAAAAAATAATTTTTTTAAGCACATTTTATAAAAATAAATAAAATAAATAAGAAATTTTTTTTTTTTTTAAGCGGCCCCGTCCCCGTGAGCTCGTGCAGCAAAGAAAACACATAAGGAGGTCGCGCCCGCATATGTAAACGGTGTTCAAATCACACATATGAGGTATCGCCGCGATCGTCAGAGTGAGAGCAATAATTCTAGCACTAGACCTCCTCTGTAACTCTAACCTGGTAACCGTAAAAAAATTTAAAGTGTCGCCTATGGAAATTCTTAGGTACTGTAGTTTGTCGCCATTCCACGAGTGCGTGCAATTATAAAGTGTGACATGTTTGCTATCTATTTACTCAGCGTAACATCATTTTTCATATTATACAAAAAAATTGGGGTAACTTTACTGTTTGGATTTTTTAAAATTCATGAAAGTGTCCCTTTTCCCAAAAATTTGCATATAAAACACTGCTGCACAAATACCGTGTGATATAAAATATTGCAACAATCGCCATTTTATTCTCTAGATTCTCTGCTAAAAAAATATATATAATGTTTGGGGGTTCTAAGTAATTTTTTAGCAAAAAACACGGATTTTAGCTTGTAAACACCAGATTTCAAAAATAGGCATAGTCACGAAAGGGTTAAATGATATAGAGTCTGGGATTAAAAGTACCATTTCAGCGTTTACGAATGACACCATGCTGTTTAGTGGAATAACGTCCTTACAGATGTCTCCAACTTAAAGCCGACCTCAATGCACTGTTTAATTGGGCAACTATGTGGCAAATGAAGTTTTATGTTTATAAATGTAACGTTATGCACTTGGGGCTAGAAACATGCACACATAATACTAGGAGGAGAACAGCTGGGGAGATCCGTGGTGGAGAAGGATCCAGGTGTTCTGGTAGATCATAAGCTTAAAAATAGCATGCAATGTCAAGCTTCAGTTTTCAAAGAGAGAGAGAGAGAGAGAGAGAGAGAGAGAGAGAGAGAGAAAGAGAGAGAGACATAATTTTGCCCCTGTACAAATAATTAGTAAGACCTCATCTGTAATATGCAGTTCAGTTTTGGGCACCAGTTCATAAAAAGGACGTTGGGGAACTGGAGAAAGTGCAGAGAAGGGCAACCAAACTGAGAGGCATGGAAGAGCTCAGCTATGAGGAAAGATTAGACGAGCCGAATGTATTCTCTCTTGAGAAGAGGAGATTGAGGGGGATATGATCAACATGTATAAATACATAAGTGGTCCATATAGTGAACTTGGTGTTGAGTTATTCACTTTAAGGTCATCACAGAGAACAAGGGGGCACTGTATATATCTGAAGGAAAAGAGATTTAATCTCCAAATATGGAAAGGCTTCTTCACAGTGAAAGCTTTGAAAATGTTTAATGGACTCCCTCAAGAGCTGGTTCTGTCCAGCTCAGTAGATTGTTTTAATAACTTCAGCCCCGGAAGAATTTTCCCCCTTCCTGACCAAGCCATTTTTTATGATACGGCACTGCGTCGCTTTAACTGACAATTGCGCAGTTGTACAACATTGTACCCAAACAAAATTCATGTCCTTTTTTCCCCACAAATAGAGCTTTCTTTTGGTGGTATTTTATCACCTCTGCATTTTTTTGAGCTATAAAAAAAGAGCGACAATTTTGAAGAAAAAATACAATATTTTGTACTTTTTGCTATATAAATTTCCCAAATAAAAAAAGAATTTAAAAAAATGAATTTCTTCATCAGTTTAGGCCGATATGTATTCTTCTACATATTTTTGGTAAAAAAAATAGCAACAAATATATATTGGTTGGTTTGCACAAAAGTTATAGCATCTACAAAATAGGGGATAGAATTATGGCATTTTTATTTATTTATTTTTTTTTACTAGTAATGGCGGGGAGCTGCGAATTTTATCGGGACTGAAACATTGCGACGGACACATCGGACACTTTTGACACTTTTTTGGGACCAGTGACATTTATACAGTGATCAGAGCTAAAAATAGCCACTGATTACTGTATAAATGTCACTGGCAGGGAAGGGGTTAACACTAGGGGGTGATCAAGGGGTTAATTGTGTTCCCCATGTGTGTTTCTAACTGTGGGGGGAATGTGGCTGACTAGAGGAAGAGAGAGATCATTGTTCCTACTTAGTAGGAATACACATTCTGTCTCCTCTCCCCTGACAGAACCGGATTTGTGTATTTACACACACATATCCCGGTTCTCGCTCTGTCACGAGCGATCGCGGGTGCCCGGCGGTCATCGTGCCCGCCGGGCACCTGCATTGACTCCGGGGACATGCTGCGAGCGCGCACACACGCCTGCTACAGTGTCTTAAAGAGCCGACATACAGCTACAATGGCTCGCGCAGCAGTGCCAACCTGCCGCAGTATAACTACAGTGGCTGGTCGGGAAGGGGTTAAGAAAGGTCTGGATTCTTTCCTAGATGCACATAATATAACTGGATACTAATATGTATTGGTAAAGTTGATCCAGGGAACATCTGATTGCCTCTTGGAGAATCAGGAAAGTATTTTTTTCTCCTGCTGGAGCAAATTGGACCATGCTTTATTGTTTTTTGTTTTTTTTGCCTACCTCTGGATCAACTGTGGGTATAGGATTGCATATATAGGATTGCATACTTTGCTTCTCCTTCTATTGGTTGAACTGGATGGACTTGTGTCTTTTTTCCACCAGAGTAACTATGTAACTATGTGTGCAAAAATTGCAAAACAGCTTTGGCAGCGAAAGAACTAATACTTAAACTGGTATTAAATTCAAAATATTTCAGCTGTACAGTGAATGAAGGAGTAATGTAGAGAATGTTGGGCAGCAGCATTGTCAGCCTGGTGAGAGGGTAGATTTAGGTGCAAATTTAAATGAACTTGACTAACTATTAAAGCCATACTCCAGCTAACATTTTTTATACAGGTAAAGCAATAGTTTTGTTCTCCTTTTGAATAAAAGCTTACCATTGTAATCATCCCTGTCAGCATGAACTGTTTTGCCTCAATGCTCTATCTGCCATTTTTGCTTGACAGCTTGGTCTGTTAAACAAGTTAAGAAAAAACATATTTACTGGCTGAATCGCCAGATAAAAATAAAGGAAAAAGTTAAATAGGTGACACTGGGGTAGATTTAGGCCCCTTTCACACTTATACGACTTGTCCCACGATTTTGTACTGCAAAATCATATGACAAGTCATTCTCCATGATTTTCAATGACTACCATTCATATTGGCACGACTTTAAGTCGTACCGACTTGAAAGTAGTCCCTGCACTACTTTGGTCCAACTTCTATGCGAGTTGTACTCCATAGACCTCAATGTTAAACCCTGAAGTAGCATGCAAGTCGTGCCTGAATAATATAGACACGACTTCAGTATGACTTTGTAAGCACAAGCCTGGCTCGCTGATCGGGAAAGGAAAACTTTTTTTCCTTTCGCGATGAGCGACAGGCAGTGCTGACAGCTGTCTGGTATGAATCCTGAGGGGGAACGCCGTGCCAACTTTTAAATGAAAAAAACGGCGTGGGTTCCTCCCCAGGGGCATACCAGGCCCTTAGGTCTGGTATGGATCTAAGGGGAACCCCCTACGCCAAAAAATCGGCGTGGGGTCCCCCCCAAAATCCATACCAGACCCTTATCCAAGCACGCAGCCCGGCCGGTCAGGAATGGGGGTGGGGACGAGTGAGCGCCCCCCCTCCTGGACCGTACCAGGCCGCATGCCCTCAACATGGGGGGGTGGGTGCTTTGGGGCATAGGGGGCACCCTGCGGCCCCCCCACCCCAAAGCACCTTGTCCCCATGTTGATGAGGACAAGGGCCTCTTCCCGACAACCCTGGCCGCTGGTTGTCGGGGTCTGCGGGCGGGGGGGGGCTTATCGGAATCCAGGAGCCCCCTTTAATAAGGGGGCCCCAGATCCCAGCCACCCACCCTATGTGAATGAGTATGGGGTACATGGTACCCCTACCCATTCACCTAGGCAAAAAAGTGTCAATAAAAACACAGTACACAGGTTTTTAAAGTAATTTATTAGGCAGCTCCGGGGTCTTCTTGCGACTTTGGGGGTCCTCTTCTGACTTTGGGGGTCTTCTTCCGCCTTCGGGGGTCCTCTTCTGACTTCGGGGGTCTTTCCGGCGTCTTCTGCCGGTGTCCGCATCTTCTGCCGACTCCACCGCTATCTTCTGCCGCTCTTTTGCCAGCGGTGGTCCGGACTTCTGGATCATCTTCTTCCCTCTTCTCTTCCAGAGATGTTGACACGACGCTCTCTCCAGCTGCAATGGTCTCTGAACTCTCCGCAACGGACTGATATAGGCGGTGACCCCGCCCCCTTATGCCGTCACAGTCCCTGGGCATGCTGGGACTGTGACATTTTAGGAGGTGTGGTCACCGGGTGATGACCATGCCCCCTTATGGCGGCACAGTCCCAGCATGCCCCGGACAGTGACCTCATAAGGGGGCGGGGTCACCGCCTATATAAGTCCATTGCGGAGCGTTCAGAGACCATTCCAGCTGGAGAGAGCATCGTGTCAACATCTCTGGAAGAAAAGAAGAAGGCAGAAGTCCGGGCCACCGCTAGCAATTGAGCTGCAGAAGATAGCGGAGGAGACCGCAGAAGATCAGGACACCGGGAGGAGACGCCGGAGAGACCCCCAAAGTCGGAAGAAGACCCCGGAGCTGCCTAATAAATTACTTTAAAAACCTGTGTACTGTTTTTTTTATTGACACTTTTTTGCCTAGGTGATTGGGTAGGGGTACCATGTACCCCATACTCATTCACATAGGGTGGGGGGCCGGGATCTGGGGCCCCCTTATTAAAGGGGGCTCCCAGATTCCGATAAGCCCCCCACCCGCAGACCCTGACAACCAACGGCTAGGGTTGTCGGTAAGAGGCCCTTGTCCTCATCAACAAACATGGGGACAAGGTGCTTTGGGGTGGGGGGGGCCGCAGGGTGCCCCCCATGCCCCAAAGCACCCACCCCCCCATGTTGAGGGTATGCAGCCTGGTACGGTCCAGGAGGGAGGGGGTGCTCGCTCGTCCCCACCCCATTCCTGACCGGCCGGGCTGCGTGCTTGGATAAGGGTCTGGTATGGATTTTGGGGGGACCCCCACGCCGATTTTTCGGCGTAGGGGCTTCCCCTTACAATCCAGACCTAAGGGCCTGATATGCCCCTGGGGGGGAACCCACGCCAGTTTTTTTATTTAAAACTTGGCGTGGAGTTCCCCCTTATGATTCATACCAACGACTGTATGTTTTCATTTGTTAATGCCAAAAATGTGGCAAAGTCGTACAAAGTAGTACTGCTCCCAAATCGCGGTAAAATCGTGGCCGAGAAATCGTGGTAAAATCGCGCGACTTTGAAGTCGTATAAGTGTGAAAAGGGCCTTAAGCTGGAGAGTGCAAAATCTGGTGCAGTTCTTCATAGGAACCAATCAGCCATTCACATTGGTGCGATCTGACATGTGATTTGACATGTCAAATTGCATGCCAAATCGCAGCCTATTGCCGGCAACGGCACTGTCCTAATCGGTACAACGCCGACTTTGCAGGGCTGCACTGATTTCCAAAAGTAGTTCCTGCACTACTTTTGGTGACTTCGGGGGTGATTTCAATAGACATCTGTGCATGAACCCGCACAGAGGTCTTTCAAATGACCCCTGAACTCGCACTGAAATGTGGGTTTGAAATCGTGCGAGTTCAGCTGAACTATGCACGATTTCAAACCCGCGTTCAGTGTGAACGTACCCTTGTTGTCAAAGCTTAAAGCGGGGGTCCACCTATCTATCGTTTTTTTTTTTTTTTTAGTTCATTCACAAACTTTTCTTCTCAGCATTACATACTCAAATATTGTGTGTAATATGTCCGCCTGTGTCAGATTTCGTCGGAATAACTTATATTATTCACTGCAGGCGGTTTCCATCTTCATTGTGGGCATTTGAAGCCCACAAGCATTTATTTCCTGGATGTGGTGAATGCTGTGCTCCCAGCATTCATTGCTCGTTCCCACACATGCTCAGTGGCATCCTGGGAAGCCTGAGACTAGCTCCTAGGAGTCTGGGAGAGGCTAGAAACATGCCTACTTCCATGGGAGGAGAACCAGGAAGTGCAAAGAAGAATAGAAAAATAAAAGGTAATTACGGCGATTTAAATTTTTTTAAACGGCATGTCAGCATCTAGGCAAGGAAGAGAATAAATACAGATATTGTTCAAAATTTGGGTGGAACCCCGCTTTAATTGAACAAGCTGAAGTTAGAAGCTAATTGGTTACTATGCACAGCTGCATCAGATACTATGTGCACCAGTTTTAGTAAATTTCCCCCACTGTGTTCACTTCAATCACCCAATCATGTGCTAGCAAACATTCCCCTTAGAGATTTTTAGGTATTCCGAGTGAACAATGTTTCACCTCATTTACCATTCTAAATGAACAATCTCTACTCTTTTAGTAAACCATTCCAACTGTCACTTTTTCCATTCAAACCTTGCACATGATTGGATAATTGAATTTGGCTTTATTAACCAGCTAAGTGAAAATTCAATACTTTTATTTTAGGAAAACAACTCAATAGTCTTTGATTAATGTGTACATCATTTTTTATGGGCATTATTTTTGCACACCACATATTGCCTACGGATTTTCTCACTTTAAATGTATGCATAACCAATGCATCTTTTTTTTCAAATAACCCAGTGCATATGTAGCGGTTTTGGTGTCTAATGATGTGTTGACATACTGTATGTAATATCTACTGATATGATAGGCACGTTTGGAAGAAAGTTTGTTAAAAAAAAAAAAAAAAAAGTAAAGTATTTACTGCAGAGCTCCTAAGGCAAATGTCAGAACTCATTTAACAGAAGCTGACTTTTGTGAGACTGTGGCCAAAGGCTATCTGGTCATCACTTCTTCATGGAAGTTCCCAGCTTTCTGCACACATGAGAGTAATTCTATTCCCTGCTCTACTATGACCCAAACCTTCAAGCCATGGACGTGAAGTGTCTGTAAAATTCTGAAATGCCAGTTGAGCAGGGTAGATAAGCACTGAATGGTTCAGATTTTTCTCTTCTGCAGAAAAAATAGCCCTTTTCTTAGTGGTTATGTAATGCCTAGTTATAAAGTTATTGATTCTGCCAAAGTCTAAAGCAAATCTGTCACAAGTCAACTGCACTAGCCCCTAAAGTAGATGTAAATCTTAACTGAATTAAATGTAGTTTGCTAAAGCACTGTGTATCATAAATAGTTGTCATTTGCTTAACCCCTTCATGATGAAAGGCAAAACAAATCTTAACACCTAAAGACAGTTTTATAACATTAGCATGTGTTAGTAAAACTGTGCATCTCATCACAGCTACTTGGTGTATCCAGATGACTTATACCTTGTTTTTTTCAGGACAAATTTGGATTTTATTTGGTGGTAACTGGTGATGGATATTACCTGTTTTATTTATTTATTTGTTTATTTATTTATTTTTTAATCAAAGGAGACTGGTACAAATTATTAAAAAATATCTTAGCTGCATATTTCTTGCAATCACCATAACCTACCACCAGAGAACAATCTAAAATAAAATGTCCTGCTCCTGACAATTGCAGCAATATCACATATGGGTATATTATTTGTTGTTTGTACCCATAATAGGGTGCAGAAACAATAATGCACATTTTGCTTTTTTATACTACATAAAACACACTGACACTAGCACTAACTGAAAGTGATACTAATTTTTTATTTATTTTTTCCTACAAAAAATACACTGAGCCTGACCATAAACTTTGATCCTAACTTTGACGCTAACCCTGACCGACCTAGATCAAACCCTGATCTAGCAAATTGATCTCTATTTTTTATTATTTATTTTTACAAACACTGGTCTGTGTATATTTTTCTCTATTCAAGAGGAGAAAAAAAATGGGTGGACTATACAGTGACTGCTAACTATAATAGCAAATCAGAGGCTATCACAGCCATCAGGTCCAGTTCTCGATCGTTAATATGTGAGCAGGAGCTCTTGGTGAGGACTTTGTATCTGTGCAATACACTTTCAGTGGCACATATATGTGGCCCCATGGAGTAACGCCAACGATATAACAGCTGTCGAAGCGAGAAGCATGCAGTATGTGGGAGCCTCCCATGGAAGCTGAGCTGTTGCGTTTTTTTTTCTTTTTTCGATTCATCGGGTGGCGTGAGATGGATTTACATTGCGGGACTTTCTTTTTTTTAAATAATGGACTTGTCCTAAAGTGTCTCCTGTCATTTTTACTATTTTTGACACTTTTTTTGTGAATTGGTAGGGGTACAATGTACCCATTACCAATTCACATGGGGGGGGTGGGATCTGGGGGTCCCCTTGTTAAAGGGGGCTTCCAAATGCCGATAAGCCCCCTGCCTGCAGACCCTTACAACCACCAGGCAAGGGCTGTAGGGTTGAGGCCCTTGTCCCCATCAACATGGGGACAAGGTGTTTTGGGGCAACTCCAAAGCTCCACCCCATGTTGAGGGCATGTGGCCTGGTACGGTTCAGGAGGGGGGCACTCTCTCGTCCCCCCTTATTTCCTGCAGCCTGCCAGGTTGCATGCTCGGATAAGGGCCTGGTATGGATTTTGGGGGGATCCCTACACCATTTTTTTAGATTTTGGGGCAGGCTTCCCCTTAAAATTCATACCAGACCTGAAGGGCCTGGTAATAGACTGGGGGGGAACCCATGCCATTTTTTTCAATGAGTTTTATCCATATTGAAGGGATCCGACAATTCATTACAGCCGTGATCAGTTTTAAATGACATTTTTTCCTATAGAAATGCAATTTTGCTGTGGTACTGTTTTAAACACGGGAAAACTCCCCAGGCACAATATTTAAATGAATATTTCATTTTTATTGTTTCACTTTAAGCATTATTAAAATCACTGCTCCTGAAAAAACCCTCTGGGGCAGGACCCGGGTCCCCAAACCCTTTTTATGACAATAACTTGAATATAAGCCTTTAAAATGAGCACTTTTGTTTTTTTTATGTTAGTGGCCCATAGACTTTAACAGGGTTCCGCGGCTTTTGAATTTGTCGCGAACACTGCATAGTGTTCGTTGTTCACCAGATGTCCGAACAACCAAAGTTTGGCCCCAATCTATGCTCGGGCCGAAACCATTCGCCCATCCCTAATGTAGACACACAGTCTACATTGGAAAACAATGTGACAGTTCTGGGTAGAAACCAATTGGTTTTCAGGTTTTATTGTCAAAGCTTAATTGAACAAGCTGAATTTAGAAGCTGATTACCATGCACAGCTGCACTAGAATCCAAGTGCTCCAGTTTTAGTAAATCGTCCCCTAAGTGTCAAGGACTTATTAATCACTAGATATTAATTTAATTTAAGCTACAAATTTAAAAATATTAAAGGTTCCTTTTTAAATTACATTAACATGAAATAGCTTTAAAGAGATTTTGAGTTTACATTTACTTTATGAACATATAGTGGTTAGACACTGATGCTGTCTTGGTTTCACTTCATTTAAAAAAAGCAATCTAACATTAAGTTTCTGTCTGCATGAAGCTGCCCTTGTCTGACCTACCAGCCGTTTACCATTTCTATGGCAGTTATTTAACTTACAGTAAAAAAAAACATAGCAGGTATTATGCTAGCTTAGAATTAGCATGCAGTTCAGACAATGGAATTATTTACCAAAATAAAATAGACTGTTTGCTTTTCCCTCATCCAACCATGTGCAAGCAAAAATGCTGTTTTTTAAATCTATTTATATATACATTTATTATTTTTCTTGCATGTAATTGGGTATTCCCATGCAGAGTACATGTAAAAATACAAAAAAAAATGTATGAGGTCCCCCTGAAAATCCATACCAGACTCTTAATCAAAGCATTCAGCCTCGTTAACCATACAAAGCCACATGTCCTCAACATAGGAGGATGCCATGGTGATGAGGACAAGGGCTTCTTTCCACAACCCTACTCCTAAGCTAACTAAAAAGATCATAGTCTTAGTCTGCTGTCATGATTGCCTTCTTCCCTTAGCATTTTATTCAGATTTTTTAAAATTTGGATGTATGCTTTATGTTTGTTTATGTTTTAGGGCAAAATAACAAAAATGTTTTGCATTAGAAACATGATTCTAGTGCCTTTATAAAAGGGAGAAATCACAGCATACAATTTCTCATTAACCCTAATTTATTTTTAACCCTAAAACTTGCAAATTAGATTTTAGTTAACACTATTATTTGTATTAACTTCTTCATCACCTTCTCTTAATTTTTATTTCTATCATTTGTGTATAAACATTTAATATTTGGTTTTTTTTTTGGTAGCGCTGAATTAAAGAACTGGATTTAGGATGTCAGATGTTTCTGCATAGTCACAATAAATGGAATGTTGATAGATGAAAAGAAAATAGATAAAGGAAAACTATTTTATTTCAAAGAAAGCAACAAAATAAAGAAATAAGCCACATAAATACATGACAAGCAGAGTCTGCTTCATTACTACAGCAAACACGTAAAACAGTGAAAATGCCACTACTGTCAGGATGTACGTGGCTAACTGAATCTATAATGGCAGCATGAAGGCAGTGGCAGATGCAGTTCATATAAAATGCAGCCATTCTATGTTTGTTTCAGCATCCAGGATGACATTTTAAGAAAGGCCAAAGCATGACTAACTGCCAGAGTCTGTATTAACATGATGGTATTCGCAGAACACTAAATGTATTTTTATGGTTATAATGTAGAGTCTACCGTAATAAAGAAAACTTTACAAACGTTAGGCACTATTCATTGATAGCTAGCTATCTCCTAGCTACTTTTTCACCCACAATACATTTTTCTTATTTTTACACAAAGAAAATCACAAAAGCAGTGCTGCCCTGGCAAGAAAAAGAGAAACATAATAGCATATGTGATATACACACATTTGTTAAAGCGGGGGTCCACCTATCTATCGTTTTTTTTTTTTTTGGAGTTCATTCACAAACTTTTTTTTTCTCATTAATATCTACTCACATAATCTGTGTAATAAGTCCGCCTGTGTCCGATTCCGGATAAAATTCACTGAAGGCGGTTTCCATCTTCATTGTGGGCATTTGAAGCCCACAAGCATGTATTTCCTGGATGCGGTGAATGCTGTGCTCCCAGCATTCACCGAGATGTTGTGATGTCGCTGTTGCACAATGCATGCTGGGAAGCCTGGGACTAGCTCCCAGGGGACTGTGGGACACATGGGAGGTCTGAGAGAGGCTATAAACACGCCTACTCCCATGGGAGGAAAACCAGGAAGTGCTAAGATGATTAGAAAAAAAAAGGTAATTACGGCGATTTAAATTTTTTTACACAGCATGTCAGCATCTAGGCAAGGAAGAGAATGCATAGAGATAATGTTCAAAATTTGGGTGGAACCCCGCTTTAACGCAATCATAGTTAATAGAATTAGGTGTATGTCATATTCTGTACAATTTAGCTCATATACCAACAGAGTTATTAAATGTAGGTAATACAGTCTGGTAATGAAATTCTGACCATTGACAATACTGGCCAACATAAACTTCCTTTAAAGATTAAGGATGCAGAGGAAAATGAAAATTTAAAGTGATAGTGGTGGAGGTAGGAAAAAAAAAGGGGGGGGGGTTGAAGGGGCAACAGGAGAGGAAGAGACAAAAAGTGTAATGAGAGCCACACATGAGGATGTCCAGGATTAAGAGGAGGGAAGTAATGAGAACATTGTGAAGATAGGGGCAGATATAGCCTGCAGTGAGTCGGGGGAGACAAAAGGTGAGGACAATGAGAAGGGAGGAAAGAAAAGAAAAAAAAGGGGGTGGACAGAAGAACTAAAAAATGGAAAAGCAGAGGGTAAAGTGGGAGACCTCACAAGCTGAAAATAGAACTGCAGTTTTATCTTGTACTGTTTGTTCTGTAATATTTAGTAATTTGGTGTATGTTGGATTTGATCCTTGTTTGTTTTGTCTCTGATTTACTTTTTTTTTTTCTTACAATGCAGTGAAATAGGTACATATTTTCTAAAATAGCAATTTATACCCATTTGTGAGAGGTGAAATGTTCTGTCAGCAAGATGATGGGAAATAAATCCTTGCAAGAAAATGAAACTGATTTAGATTGGAACACATTTTAATGAGTTTCTGTGCTACTAAAAGCTGAATTTAGGCTGATAATTGGTAAAATAACAGTTTCTTAAATGAAGCTGCATATCAAAGAGCATATGTAAGGCTTTGTTAAATTCACTCAGATGTCTTGGGCAACTATTAATTTAGCCCTCTGGAAGTCTATGCTATAATTCACAGAGACAACGTTGGCCATTAGTATTATGTTCTCATGTCTTCTTTGAAAAGCCTCACTCTGGATTTTAAGCATTAATATTTATATTCCAGTAATATTTACAGGTTTTTTAAAGTAAATTTGGAATGAATGACCTCTTTCTGAAAAAGCTAATTGCTGTTATTTTTCATTATTTCTTTAAATATTGACCTGTAACAAGTAGGTAAGGTAAAAAGACATAAAAAATATCTGGCCTTATCTGAGGACTTTTTCTGGGTTAAGAGGGGCAGCCATAAATATATTTGGCAGGAGAGGTCAACAATGGCAGTCTCAATGTTTTTCATGTCAGGCTTTTTAAGTTTGTCTGCCTTGTTTAGTTTGGAGCATCTAAAAACTTTATAAACCTTCTTCACAATAAAGCTTGTATCTTTACACCTCTGGTTACTTTTTTGTTTTTAAAGAGGAGCTCCAGGCTCCTTCAGAAAAAATTAAAAGTTTGTACCGAAAGTACTGTAGCTGCTGACTTTTAATATAAGGACACTCACCTTTCCAGGGATCCTGCCTCACCCGAGCCGATTCTTCAATCAGCTTTGGGCGCAGGCACCGGCATCTCTAGTAAGTGAAACAGATAGTGAAGACTTACAGCTTCACAGCCTGTTTCTAAATGCACATGTGCGAGTCACTCTGCACCTTGTGAATGGTCCCATAGTCTTCTGGGACCTGTGATGTGTCCCAGAAGACTGCAGGGGTAGGAGGGGGGCAGTACTTTGCTGCAGCAATCTGCACCGGAAGTGGGAGCATGTATCTGTCAAAACCAGGTACCTGCCCCCCCAAAATGTGCCAATTGTGACAGTGGAGGGGGGAGGGTGCAAAAAAGCGGATCTTCCCCTTTTCGGTGGAGCTCTGCTTTAAATGATAGCTATCATTACAGAAATATTGGGGCTGACATATGAAAATTCTAGTTGCCTGGTGTTATCTGGCTTCAGTCAAACAACACAAAGCAATTACCATTTCCAGGAGATATCTGCAATGGTATTCTACATATTTATGTAATTTATATGAATAGGTTTTCACAACATACACAAAGATAGGTGCTTTCAACTCAGCTTCTATCTTTTTTTTATTTTTTACGTATAGTTCTTTATCCACTTCAGCCCCGGAAGGTTTTACCCCCTTCCTGACCAGAGCACTTTTTACAATTCGGCACTGCGTCGCTTTAACTGCTAATTGCGCGGTCATGCAATGCTGTACCCAAACGAAATTTGCGTCCTTTTCTTCCCACAAATAGAGCTTTCTTTTGATGGTATTTGATCACCTCTGCCGTTTTTATTTTTTGCGCTATACGCGGAAAAAGACCGAAAATTTTGAAAAAAAATGATATTTTCTACTTTTTGTTCTAAAAAAAATCCAATAAACTCAATTTTAGTCATACATTTAGGCCAAAATGTATTCGGCCACATGTCTTTGGTAAAAAAAATGTCAATAAGTGTATATTTATTGGTTTGCGCAAAAGTTATAGCGTCTACAAACTAGGGTACATTTTCTGGAATTTACACAGCCTTTAATTTATGACTGCCTATGTCGTTTCTTGAGGTGCTAAAATGGCAGGGCAGTACAAAACCCCCACAAATGACCCCATTTTGGAAAGTAGACACCCCAAGGAATTTGCTGAGAGGCATGTTGAGCCCATTGAATATTCATTTTTTTTGTCCCAAGTGATTGAATAATGACAAAAAAAAAAAAAAAAAAAAAAAATTACAAAAAGTTGTCACTAAATGATATATTGCTCACACAGGCCATGGGCATATGTGGAATTGCACCCCAAAATACATTTAGCTGCTTCTCCTGAGTACGGGGATAACACATGTGTGGGACTTTTTGGGAGCCTAGCCGCGTACGGGGCCCCGAAAACCAAGCACCGCCTTCAGGATTTCTAAGGGCGTACATTTTTGATTTTACTCCTCACTACCTATCACAGTTTTGAAGGCCATAAAATGCCCAGATGACATAAAACCCCCCCAAATGACCCCATTTTGGAAAGTAGACACCCCAAGCTATTTGCTTTGAGGCATGTTGAGTCCATGGAATGTTTTATATTTTGACACAAGTTGCGGGAAAGTGACAAATTTTTTTTTTTTTTTTTTTTTTTTGCACAAAGTTGTCACTAAATGATATATTGCTCACACAGGCCATGGGCATATGTGGAATTGCACCCCAAAATACATTTAGCTGCTTCTCCTGAGTACGGGGATACCACATGTGTGGGACTTTTTAGGAGCCTAGCCGCGTACGGGACCCCGAAAACCAAGCACCGCCTTCAGGATTTCTAAGGGCGTACATTTTTGATTTTACTCCTCACTGCCTATCACAGTTTCGGAGGCCATGGAATGCCCAGGTGGCACAAACCCCCCCCAAATGACCCCATTTTGGAAAGTAGACACCCCAAGCTATTTGCTGAGAGGCATGGTGAGTATTTTGCAGCTCTCATTTGTTTTTGAAAATAAAGAAAGACGAGAAAAAAAATTTTTTTTTTTCTTTTTTCAATTTTCAAAACTTTGTGACAAAAAGTGAGGTCTGCAAAATACTCACTATACCTCTCATCAAATAGCTTGGGGTGTCTACTTTCCAAAATGGGGTCATTTGGGGGGGTTTTGTGCCACCTGGGCATTCCATGGCCTCCGAAACTGTGATAGGCAGTGAAGAGTGAAATCAAAAATTTACGGCCTTAGAAAGCCTGAAGGCGGTGCTTGGTTTTCGGGGTCCCGTACGCGGCTAGGCTCCCAAAAAGTCCCACACATGTGGTATCCCCGTACTCAGGAGAAGCAACAGAATGTATTTTGGGGTGTAATTTCACATATTCCCATGGCATGTTTGAGCAATATATCATTTAGTGACAACTTTGCGCAAAAAAAAATAAAAAAAATAAAAAATTGTCTCTTTCCCGCAACTTGTGTCACAATATAAATTATTCCATGGACTCAACATGACTCTCAGCAAATAGCTTGGGGTGTCTACTTTCCAAAATGGGGTCATTTGGGGGGGGTTTGAACTGTCCTGGCATTTTATGCACAACATCTAGAAGCTTATGTCACACATCACCCACTCTTCTAACCACTTGAAGACAAAGCCCTTTCTGACACTTATTGTTTACATAAAAAAATAATTTTTTTTTGCAAGAAAATTACTTTGAACCCCCAAACATTATATATTTTTTTTAAAGAAAATGCCCTACAGATTAAAATGGTGGGTGTTTCATTTTTTTTTTTCACACAGTATTTGCGCAGCGATTTTTCAAACGCATTTTTTGGGGAAAAAACACACTTTTTTTACATTTTAATGCACTAAAACAAACTATATTGCCCAAATGTTTGATGAGATAAAAAAGATGATCTTAGGCCGAGTACATGGATACCAAACATGACATGCTTTAAAATTGCGCACAAACGTGCAGTGGCGACAAACTAAATACATTTTTAAAAGACTTTAAAAGCCTTTACAGGTTACCACTTTAGATTTACAGAGGAGGTCTACTGCTAAACTTACTGCACTCGATCTGACCTTCGCGGCGATACCTCACATGCATGATGCAATTGCTGTTTACATTTGACGCCAGACCAACGCTTGCGTTCACCTTAGCGCGAGAGCAGGGGGGACAGGGGTGCTTTTTTTTTTTTTTTTTTTTTTTCTTTATTATTATTATTTTTTTATCTTATTTTTAAACTGTTCCTTTCATTTTTTTTTTTAAAATCATTTTTATTGTTATCTCAGGGAATGTAAATATCCCCTATGATAGCAATAGGTAGTGACAGGTACTCTTTTTTGCAAAAATTGGGGTCTATTAGACCCTAGATTTCTCCTCTGCCCTCAAAGCATCTGATCACACCAAGATCGGTGTGATAAAATGCTTTCCCAATTTCCCAATGGCGCTGTTTACATCCGGCGAAATCTACGTCATAAAATGCTCGTAGCTTCCGGTTTCTTAGGCCATAGAGATGTTTTGAGCCACTCTGGTCTCTGATCAGCTCTATGGTCAGCTGGCTGAATCACCGGCTGCTTTCTCAGGTTCCCTGTTGAGACAGGAGAGCCAGAGAAAAACACGGAAGATGTTGGGGGGGGGGGCATTCCCTCCCACTGCTTGTAAAAGCAGTCTAGAGGCTAATTAGCCACTAGGATTGCTTTTACATGAAAGCCGACCGCTGGCTGAAAAGAATGATACCAAGATGATACCTAAACCTGCAGGCATCATTCTGGTATAACCACTCAAAGTCGTGAATGGCATACCTGAAGACAAAAAAATGGTTAACAATAAAGCACAGTAAACGGTAAGGTATAAAAAATTGCATACCTGAAAAGCAAACATGATAAAACATAATAACAATAAAACATTGCAGAATAGAATACAGTAAAAAAGAGCAGAACAATAGAGAGAGAATAGAGAGAGAGAGAACAATAAAACGACAACTATTTTTATTTTATATTTTTGTTTGTGTTTTTTTTTTTTTACACTTTTTTTTGTAACTAACTTTTATAACTGTAACCGGTTCCAGGTTCGGGTCTCTCAAAATGCGATGGCATCTCGGGAGACCCTGTGAAAGTGTGCCTAGTCTGTGCAATGCTGTACCCTACGCTAATACTCAACTAGTGAATGGTAGCGTTCAAAACATTCACCAATGCAAAGACCAGGATTGTCAGGACAGGAGGGACAATAATAGCGGGTGTCACGCCTATATCCGCGCTAGCTGCAGACACGACATCTTTTTTGGGGGGTTCGCTGGGTAGGGGTACTCGGGAGGATATATAAATGCCTCTCATGCAGCCGACTGCATTTGGTTGGGGATGTGAATGGGGGAAGTATGGGCGCTGCAGAAGTGGTGGGCTCCCAATTAGGATTGGCGAATGCAGCAGGAAGGGCACTATGGGCACGACGGGCCTGTGTTTGTCTTTTTGGTGGCAGCGGGACACTACTTGTGCTTGCCACCTCACCAGCTTGAACTGCACTTATGTGACTCGCCACGTCACCACGTGTTACTGCAGTGCTGGTTTGACTACGACCGGGGTGTACTAGGCCGCTGGTGCTTGCCAGTTCACCAAAACGCTACAAAAAAAACTGTTAGCGATCGCAAGGATCAGGCCTGACTCTGCGAACGCTGCAGTTATGCGTTTAGTGTTTTGTAAGTGTCAGTGATCGATCGATACTGCACTTGGGTGGGCTGGGCCGGGCCGGGCAGAGGGGCAAAACGCAGGTGCTAGCAGGTATCTGGGCTGATCCCGATAACACTGCGTTTTTGGGAACCCTAAACTGCTGGGGACACTAGTATAGATCTAATCGGATCAGATATTGATCCGATCAGATACTATACCACTAAGGGAGGCGTATGCTGCGTGCGTGGGTGTTAGCGGTACTGGCGCTAATCTGACGCTGCCTGGGGCTGGTGCTTGCCAGTTCACCAAAACGCTACCAAAAAAACTGTTAGCGATCACAGGGATCAGGCCTGACTCTGCGAACGCTGCAGTTATGCGTTTAGTGTTTTGTAAGTGACAGTGATCGATCGATACTGCACTTGGGTGGGCTGGGCCGGGCGGAGGGGCAAAACGCAGGTGCTAGCAGGTATCTGGGCTGATCCCGCTAACACTGCGTTTTTGGGAACCCTAAACTGCTGGGGACGCTAGTATAGATCTGATCGGATCAGATATTGATCCGATCAGATACTATACCACTAAGGGAGGTATACGGTGCGTGCGTGGGTGTTAGCGGTACTGGCGCTAACCTGACGCTGCCTGGGGCTGGTGCTTGCCAGTTCACAAAAACGCTACCAAAAAAACTGTTAGCGATCGCAGGGATCAGGCCTGACTCTGCGAACGCTGCAGTTATGCGTTTAGTGTTTTGTAAGTGACAGTGATCGATCGATACTGCACTTGGGTGGGCTGGGCTGGGCTGGGCGGAGGGGCAAAACGCAGGTGCTAGCAGGTATCTGGGCTGATCCCGCTAACACTGCGTTTTTGGGAACCCTAAACTGCTGGGGACGCTAGTATAGATCTGATCGGATCAGATATTGATCCGATCAGATACTATACCACTAAGGGAGGTATACGGTGCGTGCGTGGGTGTTAGCGGTACTGGCGCTAACCTGACGCTGCCTGGGGCTGGTGCTTGCCAGTTCACAAAAACGCTACCAAAAAAACTGTTAGCGATCACAGGGATCAGGCCTGACTCTGCGAACGCTGCAGTTATGCGTTTAGTGTTTTGTAAGTGACAGTGATCGATCGATACTGCACTTGGGTGGGCTGGGCTGGGCTGGGCGGAGGGGCAAAACGCAGGTGCTAGCAGGTATCTGGGCTGATCCCGCTAACACTGCGTTTTTAGGAACCCTAAACTGCTGGGGACGCTAGTATAGATCTGATCGGATCAGATATTGATGCGTTCAGATACTATACCACTAAGGGAGGCGTATGCTGCGTGCGTGGGTGTTCGCGGTACTGGCGCTAATCTGACGCTGCCTGGGGCGACGCATATCACCGCCGGGCGATCGGGGGGCTAAACCTTTATTCGGTAATAAACGGCGGGTGCCCTGACACTATAAAAAATAAACGAACTAACCAGCGTCACCCGTAACAGTTATACGGTGATCAGTGGTGAAAGGGTTAACTAGGGGGCAATCAAGGGGTTAAAACATTTATTCGGTAGTATATGGGGGTCCCTGTCGCTATAAAACGCTGACGGCGAACCTAAATATTTACGTTCCTAACTAGCGTCACCAGCGACACTAATACAGCGATCAGAAAAATGATCGCTTAGCGACACTGGTGAGGGGGGGTGATCAAGGGGTTAAAACTTTATTAGGGGGGGTTAGGGGGGTATCCTAGACCTAAAGGGGGGTAATACTCACTGCCCTAACACTAACTGTCACAAACTGACACTATGCAGTAATCAGAAAAAAAAAAAAAAAAAAAAAAAAATACTGCTAATGTCAGTTTGTGACAGGGGGGGGGGGTGATTGGGGGGGGATCGGGGGGCGATCGGGGGGGGGATCGGGGTGTTTTGTGTGCCTGGCATGTTCTACTGTGTGTGTGTGTGTTTGGTGCACTCACTTGTCTTCTCTCCTCGGCGCTGGAACGGAAACTGCCAGACCGAGGAGAGATGACATCACATCCTCTGCCTGTGTGAAACGACACACAGGCAGAGGAGGATTCCCATTGGCTGGGAGCGATCGCGAGGGGGGGGCCACGATCGGATGGTCTCCCCCTCGCCTCCCGACGCTCCCAGTCAAATGCCGACCGCCGATGGCACCGGGGGGGGGTCCGATCGGACCCCCCGCCCGCGGGAGGCAGATCACGTATGGGTACGTGATTTTGCCTGCCCGTGCCATTCTGCCGCAGTATATATGCGGTAGGCGGTCGGCAAGTGGTTATTCAAAGATGTTTTTAATTATAACCAAACATGTAGAAAATGACAAAAAAAGGAATACAACCATTTTAGAATCAAAGAAAAAGTCACAACCAACTTCACAGCCAGGGTATGATAAAGTTTGAAACACAAAATCATAAATTATAATATAATAAATAACTATAAATAATTATAACAAATAATAATATAATAATAATAAAAATTATTCAATAATGTAATCAAATCAAAAACACTGAAATTTGCTCAGTTGCAGAATTGTCACTGTCATTACTTTCAGGGTTTGATGACGAATTTCCCCACAAATCACTCTCGCTCAATTTTGCAAGTGATTCTAATTTATTAACACTGTTTTCTATCTGGTCTAAAACCGCTTTTGATGTAAAGGGATGGTTTTGGTTGCTATGGACAATCTCCAGTTTCCAGGCAGAAAGAACAGTATTTATAATATAAAACTGCATGCAGGGCACTGGACAAACCACTAGGGACAAAAGGGATGTGAAACTATTTGATATAGTAATGTCATCTGTAAGATATACAGTTTATATAATGTTTGTTTCTTTTTGAATTTGGCGCCGTGCTCCGTCCCCGTGCGTCGCAATGCTCGCAGGGAACGGAGCCCGGCTTTGTGATACATCCAGCGGAGAACGGCTCGCACACAGAGCGGGGAGGACATTGCAGGATCCTGGGGACAAGGTAAGTAACTGTACCTGTATCCTGCGATGCGATCACGAGTGTGGCTCGGGGTTACCACTTTTGGCACTGAAAATCCACCCCAAGCCACACTCCGGAATACCATCAGGGAGGTTAATGTGATCAGCTGGATCAGTTTACTAAGGTGAATGAGTCATTTTAACACAAAATAAAAGATAAATGTCACTAAGACCTATGCAATCCTTAATTTTGTGCATGCAATGAACAATTTACCTGTTAAGAGACATATTTTTCATAAATTATTTTATCTCACAAAGTGCCAACAGCTTTTATTCCTGCTTTACTCCATAGCCTCCTATTGAACTTCCAGTTATCACCAGTCTGAATTTTGTTTTTTGTTTTTTTTTTGTTTTCGTTTTTTTTAAAGAGAGACAGTTTGTGTAAAAATCTTTGTAAATTGATTTTTAAATAGCTTTTATCATAAAAAGCAATATTGTACAGTAACATCCACAGTTTCATAATAGCACTAGTGGTAAAATATTACTGCATACAGAGCAAAGTAAAGTATGGTATGCAACTTTTTAAAATTATATCTAATGTATTAGAATTAGACAATGTGCAATATCAATAAAATAATTGCCAAAAAGAAGATAAACAGAAACTTGAAGTTAGCCCTGTTAAGATACCCAATCTTGCTTGACTTGGCAGCACACTGTTTTAAGTTCACAGTACATTGCCATTTAAAAATAAAACACTACTTACTCATCACTCCTTATTACAAACAAACGTGTTCAAAATCTTAAAAAAAAGTTAAACTCTCTGTCCTCCAACCCTTTTCTCCAACCTACACCATCTATCTATCTATCTATCTATCTATCTATCTATCTATCTATCTATCTATCTATCTATCTATCTATCTATCTATCTATCTATCTATCTATCTATCTATCTATCTATCTATCTATCTATCTATCTATCTAGATATAGATATATCTATATCTCTATAGATATAGAGATATATATCTATCTATCTGTTGCCTTATGAGTTTATGTGAAATCTCCATTAATAGCTGTAAAATATTGTAATTAAGAATATATATCATTTAGCTTGTATCTATGCAGGCCGGAAGATATTATCTTCACACATATCTGTGAGAAGACCAGACAAGATGGGGCCCAGGCTTTTGTGTACAAAACCTCATTGTGGTACACAAACTCATTTCAAAGGATCCCATGCTGGAATATGCAATGAAGGGAGGCCCACCCAGGAATCAACCCGTAATCCCGAGAAAATTCAAGTCAACCTATGGCTCACAAGGATTTGCATTAAAGGGGGCAGACTTAGGCAAAGTATAGGGAAACTAACCAATCAGAGTATACGCTATGCCGACCAATGAGGGATCAGCCTGTATTGATATACACAGACTAGCTGGGAGGAAACGCACACTTTATGGGAAAGCAGCCATCAGAATGGAACTAAAGAGTAATTATGGAAAAGGTCTGCTTTACTTGTAACTAAATATGTTTGTAGATTAATGTTTTAAGGAATATACTCTGTATTCCCTCATGTAATTCTTGCATTTTAACCTACTATTTCCTCCTTTGGTGTAAGATTATAGATAGATGTTTGTGTATTAGATAGATGCTTTCAGCTACTTCCTATTAAATGTTATTATATTAGAACTTTCACTCTTGGTCAAAGAACTCTCATTTAACCCACATCATATCTTTGAGATACTAAATCTTAACCACTTGCTTACTGGGCACTTAAACCCCCCTCCTGCCCAGACCAATTTTCAGCTTTCAGCGATGACGCACTTTGAATGACAATTGCGTGGTCATACAACACTGTACCCAAATACATTTTTTATCTTTTTTTTTCCCACAAATAGAGCTTTCTTTTGGAGTTATTTAATCACAGCTGGGATTTTTATTTTTTGCTAAACAAACAAAAAAGATAGAAAATTTGGAAAAAAAAATCATGTTTCATAGTTTGTTATAAAATTTTGCAAACAGGTATTTTTTCTCCTTCATTGATATGCACTGATGAGGCGGCACTGGTGGGCACTGATAGGCTGCCCTGATGGGCACGGATAGGCACAGTTAAGGCGGCACTGATAGGCACAGTTAAGGCAGCACTGATAGGCACAGTTAAGGCGGCACTGATAGGCACAGCTAGGGCGGTACTGATGGGCACAGATAAGGCGGCACTGATGGCCACTGATGGGCCCTGATGGGTGGCACGGATGGGTGGCACAGATGGGTACTGATAGGTACCACTGATAGGTGGCACTGATGGGCGGCACTGATGGGCACTGATGGGCGGCACTGATGGGCGGCACTGATGGGCACTTAAGGGCACTGGTAGGTGACACTGATGGGCACTGATAGGTGGCACTGATGTGCAGCACTGTTGTTAAGGCACTATTGTGGGCACTTATAGGTGGCGCTGGTGGGCACTGGTAGGCGGCACTGCTGCCTATTGCTAGGTGGCACTGGCAGGGGGCACAGGTGGGCACTGGTGATCTGGCGGCAGATCTCTGTGATTGGGACTGATGTCCCTCTCACGGCTGCCGGTGATCGGCTTTTTTTTCTCCTCACGCTGTCAGCGCGAGGAGAAAAAATAGCCGATTACCAGCTCTGTTGACATCACATGATCAGCTGTCATTGGCTGACAGCTGATCATGTGTTAAGGGGTCGGGATCGACCCCTTACTCCGATCTGTGATCAGGCGAGTCTCATAGACTCGCTGATCACAGAGCGCGCCGCGTGCGCCCTGCAGGGGGCGCGCAGGCCGCTCGTGCACAGGACAACGTCAATGGATGTAGTCCCGGCAAAGCAGGTCGGCTATAGCCATTTGGCTATAGCACGGATCTCAAGTGGTTAAATATAATAAACGGTAACATATCTAATCCATCTAGCTATCTATATATCTATATATATATATAGATATATAGATAGCTAGTTGGATATATCTTATATATCTATATATATCTATATATATATAGGTATATCTATATAAATTTATATAGCACCAACATTTTGCACAGCACTTTGCAACTTGAGGGAAGACAGTACCGTTACAATACAATGGAATACAGGAGGAATCAGAGGGCCCTGCTTGTTACAGCTTACAATCTAAAAATGAGGGTCACGTGATACAAATAATAATTGTGGGGGATAAGCTGATGGAGAAAATAAAAGCTAGTTTGGTGGAGGCAGGATGGGCTTATCTTAAAAAGAGAAGTTTTCAGGGATCGGCTAAATAGAGTTAGGATAGAGTAGGAGATAGTCAGACAGATCGGGGTAGGGAATTCCATAGGATGGGGAGGCTTGGCAGAAGTCCTGGAGGCGAACATGGGAGGAGGTGACAAGGGAACTAGAGAGCAGGAGGTCTTGGGAGGAATGAATAGAACAATTCGGTTGGTATTTTGAGACTAGGTTAGTGATGTAGCTGGGGGCGTTACTGCTCCTTATAAATTATTTTTATTAATTTTAGAAAAAGGTTACAAAAAAATTTAGATCTCATATACAACACAACATAAATACTCTTACATACATATATAAAAGGTGTATATCCTAGGACCTTATTATAACAATCATATATAGTATGTCATAGTTATTCCCCAAAGAGGAGGTGAGAGGTAGCATGAGAGGTGGAGGCTTCCCATATCTAAATGCAAATAATCGAAAAATTCTTTCTCCCAAATAGATCTAGGGCTTACTAGGCCTCTCTGCTTAATCCCCTCATCCCATGACCCCCCCCAACCCCTTTGTGTCCCCCCTCTATCACCCCTTAATTTCTGTGCTTGTGCCCAAATTCAAAGAAAACCAAAAAAGTTGTGCCAAAAAAAGAAAAACCCTTTTATGATTGTTAGGGTGAAAACACTATGAAGAGTTCCACTTAACTTCCTCCCTGATTCTACCCATTCCTTCCCAAACCATAAGCTCATAAACTTCCCCTTTATCTCTCTCTCCCTCCCTTTCTCCCTTCTTCATAATTACCCATTCAGGCCCTTTATGGGCCAAGTTGTTGATGACTTTGTAAGTTATTGTTAGTATTTTGAATTTAATTTGTGGGGTGAGTGGTAGCCAGAGGAGGGATTGACAGAGAGGGGTAGCAGACACTGAGCGGTCTGTAAGGTGGATGATGGACTTAAGGAGGATAGCTTATGTAAAGGTAAGCCAATGAGGAGGGAAATGCAGTAGTTGAGGAGAAAGATATCGGGTATGGGTTAGGAGGGAGCTTTGTGGTGTCATTGGTTTGGAAGGGATGTATTTTGAAAATTTTGCGGAGGTTGAGGTGGCAAGGTGTGGAAAGTGATTGGATGTGGGGCCTGACCACTACAGCCTTGACAAACAGATGACTCCAGAAATACCAAAATACTTAGCTGTACTCTTGAATGACTGTGGTGGAAAAATAAATTCCTACAGGACTACAGCCAATATAAATCTGCCTTTCCAAAAATAATTCTCCTGCCTTCATACTGCTAAGCAGACCTATTTAATCAACACCCCCATCTAGTCTTTGCCAGTTGTTTTCTACTTGAAACTCTTTCCCTACCACCTCCACTTACTAACTCAATCACTGTAAATTGACAATCGCTTCAAAAACAAGATTGATGCAATTCACGATAAGATCCCTACTGTTCTGATATCCCCCTCACCTAGCATACAATGTCTACCAAACACATTCAACACACCTAACTAACCACCTGCCCCTTGGACTCCATTCCCTTACAAGTACTCACCCCTCTACAACATGCATCAGTCACTCCCATACTAAAAAACCTCCCTGTCCAGGGAACTTAAAGTGGTTGTACACCCTGTACAACCACTTTTACCTACAGGTAAGCCTATATTAGGGCTTACCTGTAGGTGCTGGAAATATCTCATAAACCTCTATGGTTTAGGAAATATTTACGAAAAAGCCAAGCGCCGATGCCATTGGCGCATGTGCACTTTAGAAAGGGCACATCGGGGTCATGCCATGACTGGTGGCCCCCACGCGCATGCAGCCAGTCACAGAGCCGGAGTTTGCAGCCCCGGAAGGATGAGGGGCGAAGATGAACGTTCCCTGCTACCTCTTCCCAGGCTTTCTCCGGAGTTCCTTTATTCCTCTGGATCTCAGTTTATCTTTGCTTATGAAAGAAAGAATTGCACTATGTTGTAGTTTTTTTACCTCAATTAGACACAAAAACATTTGTAAAACTTGTCTTTATGCAACTCTTAAAAAAACTCTATGCACAAATGTATAAGGATGTAACAAGTGTAAATAGTACTGCAGAGTGCGTATAAAAGCACAGTAGACTTTTTTTATCTTGAAAAGACAAGAAATTGGGTATGTTCTTTGGTAGTCTGGAGCTAGTCACATACAGAGTGGTTGTGCTTTCATGTAACTACACAGAGTAAAAGAGTAGAATAGTCACATACTGTGTCTTCTTCTTAAATCTGTTCTAAAAAGCATTAAAAAGTGGCTTTATCCACTGTGTTCACTTCTCTGTTATATTAAAAAAAAATTGCATTTGTACTGCATGATCAGGAATGATTGTCTACTCTATAGCTACACATTTTGTTTTATTTGTATTATAATTTGACGGATTTATGGTAACTTAGCATGATCTCCCTTACCCTATGAACCAAGTCAGATGGGGTATGTCACTATTATCCGATAAGGATTATGTAGACTATTTAGAATGTCACAGCTGTATATGTTGTTATGGTGTGCTGTATATTATATACTCCAGGTAGCTGCTCTCTATATGTTATGTAAAAGTATGTAAAACTACTACTGTGCATCACATACCTAGTATCATTCAACTATATCTGCTGACAGATATATATATATATATATATATATCTTTCAAAATGTTCCATTCTGTATGTTGTACTGATTATTTAATACTCCCCCTCACACTGTACTTTGTGCTTTTGCTATGTACCCTATATTGTTTCACTCTATATTCTGTGCTGCACATATACCACTAATCATCAAAACACTGCCATTTTAATAGACATATTATTCCCACCACTAAGAATGTTTGGGGGAAGCTATCAAAGTGTTGCAAAAGAGTGTGAGAGAGGGAGTACATTTAAAGATAACCTATTTTTGCAATATATGAATGTGTAGAATACAGTATATATATATATATATATATATATATATATATATATATATATATATATCTATCCCAATTACCAAGCAAATGTTCAAATACTGGCAGGGGGAAGGGGGCAGTGCATATAATAAATGTTGGGCTAGTGGTCCTAAGTAAATATTCTCCTCAACTAAGAACAAACTTATGCCCCGTACACACAGTCGGATTTTCCGATGGAAAATGTCTGATCGCAGCGTGTTGTCGGAAATTCCGACCGTGTGTGGGCTCCATCGGACATTTTCCATCGGATTTTCCGACACACAAAGTTTGAGAGCAGGCTATAAAATTTTCGGACAACAAAATCCGTTGTCGGAAATTCCGATTGTGTGTACACAAATCCGACAGACAAAGTGCCACGCATGCTCAGAATAAATAAAGAGATGAAAGCTATTGGCCACTGCCCCGTTTATAGTCCCGACGTACGTGTTTTACGTCACCGCGTTCAGAATGATCGGATTTTCCGACAACTTTGTGTGACCGTGTGTATGCAAGACAAGTTTGAGCCAACATCCGTCGGAAAAAATCCTAGGATTTTGTTGTCGGAATGTTCGAACAAAGTCCGACCATGTGTACGGGGCATTAGAGTGGCATTTCTAGTCAGTGACAGCTGTTGGGTTCCCTGTGCAGACCTGTAATCACTGTTCCTGCCTGATGAAAGTTTTCCAGCATCCACAGTAGCTCTGAGATGTTATGTGACTGAATTCTGCAAAGAAAGTCAGTGCTGCACAATTGTAAAACTGTGAAATATGTTGTACTAATTTGTTAAAGAAAGCTACGCCTAAGTTCTGTGTAATTTTTTCATAGAAGCAGTCACCTTGTTCAGCTCAATAGCTTCTTTGTCATTAAACATTGGCCCCTTACAGTCCCACATATAGCATGGTGGCTAAGTGGTTAGCACCTCCACCTAGCAACATGAGGGTAATTGATTTGAATTCCAACCAAGGCACTACCTGCCTGGAGTCTGCATGTTCTCCCTGTGCCTGTGTGGGTTTCCTCTGGGTACTCTGGTTTCCTCCCACACTACAAAGACGTACTGGTAGGTTAATTGGCTGCTGTCTAAATTGACTCTAGTATGTGTATGTATGAATATGGGTTAGGGACCTTGCAATGTAAGCTCCTTTAGGGTAGGGACTGGTATGAATGTCCAATATATATATGTAAAGCGCTGTGAAAATTGACGTCACTATATACTGTAAGTATCTGTAATAAATGTATAGGACATGTACCATGTATGGATTGTGTAAACTTGGAGCTATATTATAATTTAGTAAGACAACATATTACAATTATTCCGATATTCTTATTGACATATGTTGTATCTATCTTAAATACTACTTGTAATGTAGAAACTCTATGGCTTGTGCTGATATTGCTTTACTTCATGTGGAGATATCTACCTTGCTTTACCAGATCTTTTTTATACAGTTTGCATATTCATTTTTGTCTTGGATTTTGTAAAAAGTAATTTCAAATGATGACACATGGAATCTACAAACTCTGAAATTTGATTTTTGTATGTAAAATGTATTTGTTTTTCAGTAGTTTATTTCCTTTATCTTTATTTCCTACTCCCATCATGTGTTGTGCTTTCTACAGGAAGGATATGTTGCTGCCTGTCTTCCTTAGCTGCATAGTAGAAAGTTCTAACTATGCATCCTTTCTGTTGTCTGAGTTTATACTGTTTGAAATTTCAGACATCAAAATCTGATAACAATGCTGTTTCTTTGATTGGTCTCCTCTGAAGCCCCCAAGAACTCACTTTTAGCCTATATAAAGAAACAACATAGCATGTTATAATGTGTGTTTTACTGTTCTCAACCTCTTACTACACCTAATTTTCTTGTTACCCACTAATATCACAACAATGTTCTTTTTGAATATACCCAAGCTAAAAACCTCTGTATGCTAAAGGCATATTGTTTCTTTGGGATTTCTGGTAACACATCCTTTAAAAGAACAAAAGTTGTCGTCTTTTATTGTATTTTATGAAAATACTCCGCAATAAGATAAAATAAATGATCACCAATTTTATTAGCACTAATTATCACTAATTTCCCCACTACTCTGCTGAAATGGGTGAATTCCCAATTTTCTGCTAATTCTATTAATATCAAAGCTTACCTATACTCGAGACTATAATTTAGGTGTATATGAATCCTTAATAATTATTATGTAATAATTAATATGTAATATTAATAATATAATAATATTACCGTATATACTCGAGTATAAGTCGTTCCGAGTATAAGCCGAGGCCCTAATTTACCACAAAAAAATGGGAAAAACTTATTGACCCGAGTATAAGACGAGGGTGAGAAATGCACAGCTACTTTACGTGGAAAAGAGGGTCAACAATGCCCATTTGCAGCATCACTGTGCCCATTTGCATGCCTCACTGTGCCCATTTGCAGCCATAGGTCCCCTGAACTTCAAACTCGGTAGTTAAGGGTTCCTAGATGCCCCCTAGCTGCAGCCAAAATTTGGGGTCTCTGAACCCAAAGGGTCCCGAAATGACATTGCTGCAGATAGACACAGTTGACCGAATTTGGGGCCCCGTATCTCGGGGTCACTTAGTGCTAAGGACCCCAAATTTGGTGTGCAAACCCAGTGGAACTAGAACCATAAAATTTCCCCAAAGTTGGGGTTTCTAGCACCAAGTGGCCCCGAGATACAGGGCACCAAAAATCAGTTCAGAAAATGTCAAGCACTTTTCTGCAGCAGAGAATGACATTTTCTGAACCAGCTTTGGGGGCCCGTATCTCAGGGCCACTTGGTGCTAGGAACGCCAGCTTTGGATATGTTATGGTACCAGTTCCACTG
The DNA here is from genome assembly GCA_037952925.1 of Lithobates clamitans. Lineage (NCBI taxonomy): Eukaryota > Metazoa > Chordata > Amphibia > Anura > Ranidae > Lithobates > Lithobates clamitans. Next base: position 13,464,060 of record JBBGZY010000190.1, read on the forward strand.
GGTTTTCACACCTAATTTGGGGTTCCTAGCACCAAGTGGCCCTGAGATATGGGGCCCCAAAGTCGGTTCAGAAAATATCAAACACTTTTCTGCAGCAGAGAATGACATTTTCCGAACCGATTTTGGGGCCCTGTATCTTAGGGCCACTTAGTGCTAGGAACTTCAGCTTTGGATATGTTGTGGTACCAGGTCCACTGGGTTTGCTTACCAAATTTGGGGTTTCTAGCTCCAAGTGGCCCTGAGATACGGGGCCCCAAAGTCGGTTTGGAAAATGAAATTTTTTGCTGCAGAAAAGTGCTTGACTCGAGTATAAGTCGAGGGGGGCACTTTCAGCACAAAAAAATGTGCTGAAAAATTCGACTTATACTCGAGTATATACGGTAACATATAATAATATATGTTAACTCTTTTTTCAGTAAGAACAGAATTTATGATTTCTATTGCACACAATAGACTTGACTGATTTTTTCCCAATGTTTATCCTTACACTATTTATAGAATTTTGAAATCCCTTTGAAATCACTTGCATTATTTTGTTTTTATCTTAACAACCCATGTGTCACTCAGGAATTAGGCCTGTACTGCCTTCTTTACAATACAATTTAGTACACTAATGCAAATATTGGGGAGGATTTACTAACATTGGTGCACACAAAATCTGGTGCAGCTGTGCATAGTAACCAATCAGCTTCTAGATTTTATTGTCAACGCTTAATTAAACAAAGCTAAAATTAGAAGCTGATTAATATGCACGGCTGCACCAGATTCTGTATGCATCAGTTGTAGTAAATCTCCCCCACAGTCTTTATCACAAAGAAACCAAAGCTGATTGTCAATGTAGAGAAAGTATACAGATACAATCCAGATCTTTGCTCCAAATCGTTGAACACATGTGCAGTGTAATCTGAAATGCAAGCTACCTCAAAGTCTCTAAGCTGTTGGAACACAAATTGGCTATTTAGTTACCATTTAACACACATCCTCACAGCTAATTACTCAAAGCACAATTATTGAGAAGTAGGGGCCACAACCCCGATCCTCCTCCCTACTATACTTGATCTTGCAAACCCTCTATTATCCATTCACCCTAGCTGAATGTGAAATAAACTCTGGTATACTTTTCTGTGTAACAAAAGAAACTAAATATAAAGAATCCTAAATTAACATTTTTTTAAGATAGTTTGTATTGAACTGGATGATGTTTGTTTGCAATACAAGAGCCCGATGCTAAACTATATTTTGTTAGCAAATATTCTGTGCAATGGCCCCCATAATCAACTGATTATAAGCTTTAGATTCACAAATCCTCCTAAGTCTTATATTATATATTGCCTTCTGACTTGTGACATAGCCACATGCATATATTTTGTAATTTAATAAGATAACACCCAAGTTATACATTTTATGGTTTTGTTTCACTTATTATCCATTATTTATTGTGTATGTCTATTTATGTACCCTGTTGCAGAATTTGTGTTACACCTGAGATCTAATTAAGTGACTACCTGTTATAAAATGTGCTATTGGTGTTCATTAAAATATTCTTATACCAAGAAAAACCTGCTTTCTGGACCTTACTTGCTAATACCAATAGTACCTGCAGTCATGTACCTCACTCACCAACAGGTATCTCTGCCAACAGCAGAAATGTCTTTTTTTTTAAACTTAGCTCCACAGTTCAAAATGCTTTGTTTAGTTCCCTGTGTATTTTTTTTATTTTTGCACCAAAAATGCAGCAGTTTTTCTGGTTTACTGTTCTTCTAGCATGCCACTGATCCATTTAATCCTTTATAAATATGATAGAAAACTATGAAAGTGTTGTACATGGAACAGCATCCAAATTTCTGTACACCGTTTTATTATAAATAAACCTGTAAATGGTAAACATCACAGTGGTAAATTAGTACTTTTAAATTGACTCAAAGAAAATAGTACTTTGACATGCGTAAGGACACACTAGAAACAATAGCATGTTTCTACCAATGTCAGTGCCAAGGTTAATTTACCAATGTAATTTGCTGTGCACTTTTAATTTAATGCAGCACTTGTAAAGGCATTGAGAGCATCTAATTGTATGCCACTCACTGCTATGGCATTAGGGATTTAAATGGAGGGTACAAATTAGAAAAATAAAAGCAATTTCTACAGTCTACTTAAATTTTGCTTCATGTAAGGAAAATGTGTTCCACAACCAGCTACAAAACATGCTTCTCTTATGTCCGTTGTTTATTCAGGGACAGTTTACATACATGAATAACAGATTCCGTAGATTACTTTGTCCTCTTCTGAAACCTAAATGTGAGTATTTACAATCAGGAGTGCTCAAGGTTAGACATTGAACTGCAAAATATTCAGACTTAGTATTTATAATAGGTTGGATAATAACCATTTTAGTCCTTGACTTACACATTGTATATGCTTTTAGTATTTTGTTTGAATCAAACAAAAAAACTAGTTTAAATACTAAAATATATACCAGCAGTAAATGTGTATTTTATGCAATAAAAACATTAAAAAAAATCAAGGCTACATCATGACATTTTCAAACTATACTAGAGTGTCAGAATGATAATGCTGCTTTCTATATGGTGTTCAATAACTAAAGATGGAAGGACATTGTTGAATTTTACTGTACACACGGATTTATAGATTGGTGTGACTTTTTTATGTTTTATTTAGCAAGAGATGTTCTAGTGATACAAACACAAATGACTTTAACCTCCCTGGCGGTAATCCCGTGGCTTGGGGCGGATTTTCATTACCAAAAGCGGTAACCCCGAGCCACACTCGGGATTGCATCGCAGTATACTGGGAAAGTTACTTACTTTGTCCCCAGGATCCTGCCATGTCCGTTCCCTGTGAGTGTCGCAACGCACAGGTACAGAGCCAGGCGCCAAATTCAAAAAGTGCAAAAAACAAAACACATACAGTACACTGTAATCTTACAGATTACATTACTGTATCAAATCATTTCACATCCCTTTTCTCCCTAATGCTTTGTCCAGTGCCCTGCATGCAGTTTTATATTATATATACTGTTCTTTCTGCCTGGAAACTTGAGAATGTCCATGGCAACCAAAAAGCGCCCCTTTATGTCAAAAGAGGTTTTAGACCAGCTAGAAAACAGCGATAGTAAATTAGAACACTTGCAGAATTGAGCGATAGTGAATTATGGGGAAATGCTTCATCAAACACTGAAAGTGACGACAGCGCAATTATGCAACTGAGCAAATTTCAGTGTTTTTTATTTGATTACATTATTGAATAAATTTTATTACTATTATATTATTATTTATTATAATTATTTATAGTTATTTATTATAATATAATTTAGGATTTCGTGTTTTCAAAATTTATCATACCCGGGATGTCTACTAGACTCTTGTTTGGACAGATTTAAGTGAGTTATTCCTAAGAATTACAGGCCTCCAATATATATATATTAAAAAAATGAGTCAAGACCTGGTATGAGGGAGGAATGTGGTGGTATTCATGGCAAACTTTTTTTTTAAATCTATCAATCTGTTATAAGTTTTACAGATAACATCTGAATACCTATCACTAGAAAATCCATAACTTTTTAATTTGCATTGCTTTCTTCCCAAATATCTTCCCAAATATCCAAGGCATAAGTAGTCTTATTTGGAAAAACAAAGAGAGAAATATATCATGTGGTGATCTGTAAAATAACTAGACATGTTGCAAAAATTAATATTAGGGAATAAGGTAAAATTTTGTACACTTTGAATACATGTGCTAGAAAAAATACTGTTTTTTTTTTTTTTTTCAATTTCCCATGTACATGATTGGGTGTTTAAAGTAAACACAACTTCACCTTATTCACAAGCATTAACTTAGCAAAGTGATCACACACTATGCAGTGTAACCATCCTTTAATACGTAGTTGCATCTAGAAAATATTGCAGCTACAAAATTTTTCCAACTTGAATTGACAATGTAAGATTTGAATTTTTAGTACTATATATGGTGCTATATGTTTATTAATTTAATGCTAGGTGAATGTTTACATGGGGGGAAGCTTACAAAGTTTGTAGAATACAGGGACTTTTGCAAACACAGATTAGTGCATACTCAGCAACATTCACCATATTTATAATGATTACTGGCAAATGTTTAAAGGACAATGGAGAACTCTGATAAAAGTGAATGTTCTATTAATGTGCAGCAAATGCAGGCCATTGTGCATTAAGAGTGGAGGTCTCTAAAAGGAATCAGTGGAAATCGTTTGTGTTTATCTAGTCTAGAGATTGAATGTTATAAAGTAAATTTTGGCTGTTGCCATATAAATATGGAAAATATCTCATACTGCAGCATTGCTTTCTAGTTGAGGTTTCAATGTACAATATACAGTATGTGTGTTAGTTTGCAACATCAAAAAGCTTTCTTGTTGTACATCTAGTTTTGAATGATATTTGTTGTCTGTTTACAACCTGCTTATATGACAAACAACCATAAAAGCAGACTGCTCCATCTTACCACTGCCATGTTGTTAAATGATGAATATTCTAGGTATCTTTTATTCACTCATTTTTGCTCCAGGTAAGCTGTTAGCATAATAAATTGCTACTTACAAATAAAGTTTTAAATACATTTAGAATATTTTTTTTTCTTCTAACTAGTATTTTGTCAGTATGAACTATGGCCCACAGCAACCTTCCAGTTATGGTATTTGCTTAGGACCAATTCATTATCATGATTTATTTGTGGGAACAGGTTTATTGCTGCAGAGAAACCAATTTTAGTAATGTAGTAGCAAATGCAATCTGCATTTTAACTTTGCCTTGCAAAGAACCTTTGGTATCTTAGTGTGATGCGAACAGGTGTGTAAAGTACCAGAAAGTGGGTTCAAGAGAATGAATTGCAGATCATTTGCAGTAAACGAATGAGACTCTGTATTCCTTTAAACATATTTCATTTACATAATAACTGCAAAATCATTTAAATATCCTTTGTGAACCATTGCATATTTCAATCAGCTCACATGTTAAATTTAATTCAGAAAGATAACTTTTACTTCTCTGAATCTCCGTCATACATGGAAAGTGACAGCAAACATATATTTGCACAAGACACATTTATACTTTGACATGATTTTACTCTGCTATTGCCATCAGCACCCTTTTTATAAACCAAAACCCACTTGTACCATATGTACAAAATCCATTACACAATGTAGCACATGCCTGGAAGCTGTTTTCTAGTTCTTAACAAAGACATTTAGTCCAACAAGCAAACTTGAGGGCCATAGATCCAGTCCAGTAATATTAGTTTGTTTGGTCACCCATCTTTTTTTTTTTGTTGACAGAAAAGGTTTTTTTTATTGTTGTACAATTTAACAAAAGGGAAATAATATAAAACGTTTACACACTTTGGTAATGACACAGTACAAAGTGAAGATATAAAGGTGGATAGCCAGAGAAGTCAAACCATAAACAGGTTATATGCTAACAGTCTTGCTGGTGTATAAAAGAAAGAGAAGAGGTAGTCAATCAGTCACAATCTCTGCAATATACTATGAGGAAATAGGGGGACGGGACGGGGGGGATAGGGAAAGGGAGGGAGGCCGGGAGGGGGGGTCATGGACAGAGAGGAACCTCTTATGAGCAATAGATTGCTATCCTACAGCAGAGGACAAGTCACAATACAATACAGTGCATTGTTAGGGATGGAGTATTGCGATAAAACAAATCATAGAACATTACTACGCACTCAATGGATAGGTCCCTGTGCATCTATCCATTGTGACCAAACTTTGTCAAATTTTTTGGGACAATTCCTTCTTTCATAGGTCAATTTATACAGTGGAAACACAGAGTTTTTTTTTTTTCCGCCACATCAGCTAAGTACTTTTCATGAGGATATATTATTTCAACTTTTCAGTCAAACTTATCCCTCAATACTTTCACATCCTTGTGGCTTTTTTCAAATTGCAAATATTCTTGATATCCCATGTATACTCTATGCGTATTATTGCCTTTTGCTTTCATTATTTAATTCCGTATCTTATTTCAATGTACCCTCCCCCCTATCCCCCACCCTTCCCAGATCCCTCCCTGTTTGATAGAGAGAGAGCCCCAACGCAACCTCGGACTGATGATAATCCCTTCCTACTATTTCTAGTATTTCTATAGCATGTTGAAGTAAGATGGTTTCGATCTTGAATTGAATGCTTCATTTAGTGTGAGTTTTCTGCTTTGTCCTCCCATGCCTCAGCTGCTTGGCTGGAGGCCTTAAATTTAACCCAGTCTTTCCATATCTCCTCATACTCTCCCATCTCCAATCCTTCGCTATACCTCAGATATTCCATATAATAGATTTCATCTATTTTGTCGAGCCACTCCCGCTTTGAGGGTCTCGTACCTCTGTGTGATTGCCAGTGGTAGCATTTAATTTTGTATGTGATTTTAGGCAAGATCGACATTTTGAGGAGGTTTATTCTCCCACCCCAGGATAGTCTATTTCGCGGGACTCTATTTAGCTCTGTTCTAGTCTCGTTAAGGAGAGTCATAAAATTAACTTGAAACATTTCTTCCTTTGATGATGTTATTTTTACTCCCAAATAGCTCAGTTCCTTTACCCCCCATTTAAAAGGTATGCTCTTTTGATAAGCCTTGTCCCCCCCTTTTTCTTCTACGACTTCCAATACCTCCGACTTAGTTGCATTTACTCGGAAGTTTGAAAGCCGCCCATAGTTTCTGAGGGTCGCTAGTATGTTGGGGAGAGTGATCCTTGGACGTGTGACGTATAGCAAGACGTCGTCTGCGAATGCTGCTATTTTGTATTCGTCTTCCCCGATTTTAATACCGCTGATGTCCAGGCTCTGTCTGATCGTAGCTAACAGCGGTTCCAGAGTTAGCACAAACAGCAGCGGGGAGAGTGGGCACCCCTGTCTGGTGCCATTTTTCAGCTCAATTGCCTCAGATAGAGTACCATTAATTTTTACTCTAGCCGTGGGATAATTATATAGGGCCCTGATCCTTTCAATCATTTTGTTACCAATCCCCAGTTCCTCCAGAGTGTTCCACATGAAGCCCCAGTCTACCCTGTCGAATGCTTTTTCAGCATCAATCGACAGGAGTAGACCTGGGGCTCCCCTGTCCCTCATTATCTGGGTTTCCATTAACGTTTTTATACCGTTGTCTTTCCCTTCCCTCCCTGGGACAAATCCCGCTTGGTCAGGGTGGATCACTTCTGTTATAACCCTTTTCAGTCTGTCTGCGAGGATCTTTGCGTAGATCTTTATATCTATGTTCAGAAGGGAAATGGGTCTATAACCGGAGCATGTAGTAGCGTTGCCAAGTGTCTACCGGGCTTATTGCTATTTATGTACCTCTCTTTTTTGACCAAATAATAGGTTTTGCGTGTTTCCTGTTCCAGAGATGTCCTCAACTCTTCTCTCTTTTGGAGTAGGGTCCTCCAAACCTCCCTCCCTCCTGATATTTTATGTTGTTGCTCTAGTTCGTGGATCTCTCTGGTCAGGGCGAACCTTTGATTTTTCATTCTCTTATTTCTTTCCCCACCCATCATCATTAGAATCCCCCTTATAAATGTTTTATGCGCTTCCCAGATTGTGATAGCTGAAAGGATTAACAGGGTTGCATGTGAAAGTTCTCTTTACATGCCTTGTTTGCTGAAACAATGAAAGTGGGCTGAAACGTTATCAATTGCTGTACATTAGATGCTGAACTCCTACAATACAGTATATACAGTATGCTTTCTATAGGTTTTGCTTAAAGCATCAAGTCACCAAGTTCTTGTGTTTGCTTCTCTTTTAAAATTAAGAAAATAAGGTTAAACATGTAGCTAAAAGGTAGTATATGTACTCCTTTCATGTCTACATGCAGACAACAACAGATATCAGTGTGTACTGTTTTATACCTCTTCAGTGTACAATTTAGTTAGCAAATATAAAGTAATAAAGAAGCCAGTGTCTCTAATGTAGTGTTTTTTAAAGTAATTTACAAACAGTAGATTATTATACATTACTGCAACATTTTCTGTTTCATTAAATCTAAATGCCTTCTTTCTATGCAGGTATGTATAAAAATAAAATAAAATTAACACATTACTTTCAATGATATCTACCTTATATTATCGAACGGGGGTACTGTGACTGTCTATCAGGTATACTGTGACTGTACTAGCAGGTCACTTTTTCTCCTCCTAGCAATGTTGGGCCATTATGATCAGGCATTATGATCAGCTTCTTCTGGCCCCCTCCCATCTCCTAAACATTTTCATTATTCATTATTGAGGCAGACCTTCATAGTGATGAAACAAAAGTAATGTGTGTCTGTGGCGGTTAAATGCAGGTAAATGACGGAAATAATTATGCATGTAAAGTTTATCATTTATATATGTTTATAGAATGAGTGTGCAACCCTGCCAGCCATATCACATGACTGCCTTGCCCTACTTTAAGCTGCAGTATCTATTTAAGAGAGAATAAAAAAAGATTTTGTATCTTTACATTTTTCAGACATTTCCAGTACTTGACTATAGTGATTCATAATGCCACGGGGATAAAAAATGCTGACTTTTCACTGATTATGGCCCTTTTAAGTGGCAGCTCCTAAATTTATGCCAATAAAACAACACACTTTGCTAGAAACCTATAATTTAAAGTGTTTAATTCTTTCATCATTCAGCAACCCCCGTCCAAGTGACCTTTTAACAGCAATGAATCACTGTCCAGTACTGTCTCAAGATCAAGTATTGTAGAAGCAGATTGTTGCTAATCACATTAAAGCACCAAAGAACTCTTTAAAAGTGTTGGGAAACATGTGATTGTGCATTTGTCCAGCTTGACAATGATGTCAGATGCGCACAGATAATTTACTGCGATTTACCTGAAGTAAAGCCTTGAACATTACTTTCTCAGAATACAACATGAGCTAAAATTTTGTGTGGTATGCTTTAACCACTTCAGCCCCTGAAGATTTGGCTGCTCAATGACCAGGCCATTTTTTGCAATACGGCACTGCATATTAATAACTGACAATTGTGCGGTCTTGCGACGTTGCACCCAAACAAAATTTTTTTCCCACAGATAGAGCTTTCTTTTGGTGGTATTTGATCATCTCAGTGTTTTTTATTTTTTGCACTATTAACAAAAAAAAGAGCGACAATTTTGAAAAAAACACAATATTTTGTACTTTTTGCTATAATAAAAACCCCCTTTTTTTAAAAAAAAGCAAATTTCTCCTCAGTTTCCTCAGTTTAGGCCGATATGTATTCTTCTACATATTTTTGGTAATGAAAATCGCAATAAGCGTATATTGATTGGGGGTTAACTGTGTTCCCTAGGGAGTGATCAACAGATCGCTCTCCTCACCCCTGTCAGCATGGAGATCTGTCTGTTTGCATTGACAGATCTCCATTCCGTCTCTGTGTATAGCGATCGCTGGGGCCCGGCGTGCGCCTCGGTGGCGCGCCGTGGGCATGTGCGCGCACCTCCGACGGTGCGCACGTGCCCCCTGGTGGTCAAAAGGCAATCCGATTTACAGATACGTCGGTTCGCCCAGGAGAGCCAACCTGCCGCAGTAAAACTGTGGCGGCTGGTCGGGAATTGGTTAAGTAAGCGGAAGGATCAGACTTTTAGAGTAGAGCTAAGAGAAAGGAAATACATAAGCATAATAAAGCATAAGTAATCTAGTTAATACCCCTTGAAATTAACTTTGCTATAACTTTTTCCAGAGGAGTAGTAAGGACTATATTTGTTTTCACAGCATATCATTGTTTGGTATAATTTTCTAACTTAACTTCTGTAAAGAAGCTGTTTCATTGCCCTTAAAGTGATACTAAAGCCTTGTTTTTTTTTAAGTTAAAAATAGCAAACACGGTATACTTACCTGCCCTATGCAGTGGTTTTGCATAGAGCAGCCCAGATCCTCCTCTTCTCAGATCTCTCTTTGGTGCTCCTGGTCCATCCCTCCTGTTGATTGCCCCCACAGCAAGCAGCTTGCTATGGGGTGTTGCCTTATGACGAGTTTATGAGTAATCTCCATTAGCAACTGGCAATATTTGTGTATATATATATATAAAATAAGAAACAAGGAGTTAGTTTGTATGAAATATTGTTGTTGGTAATGGGTTAATATAGGTATCTGTACACATGTGACAGGCTTTAGTTTGGGAACCAAATTCATTTAACAGTTCCTTTTGATCTGCAGGAATGCTAGGTGTGTGTGATATGGGAGATGCTCTGCTATTTACCCGTCGTAAATTCAAATGCGAGGAAAAGATACCATCTAAATTAAATACTTTATCGGATACCTGACAGGGCCAAAGTAGCTAGATAAAGGCCTTGCAGTCCCCTTTGTTAACCAACCCTTTATCCACTTCAAAGAGATGTTTGATATGCAGAGAATATGGCCATCTGTTCAGGAATGGACAATTTGCCCCGGCTATGACCATCCATAGTTAAGTGCCCCATTCAAGAGAAGGTGATGACCTTATCTTTACAATTAATTTCTCTTCTAACTAATTTTCTCCCCAAGAGAGGAGGTGCTAGTGAGGGGCTGAGCTATGCTAAATTAGGGGAAAGGAGAAATAGTCCAATCTTAAAGAAGATACACCCAAAGGGAGGGTAACATTGTTCCACCAATCAGGGTGGCCCTGTTTAAGTCAATGAGAGATGGGCCTTTATTAGTGTAAGGTTCACCCAGGGAAGGCAGAAGGAGTCATGCATCTGATGTGGGCCCACACACATCACTAATGGTAAATATCAGGACATCTCCTAGCAATTAAGGTATACCTGCTTGTCATATATGTTTGTTTGCTGTTTGTATTTTGATGTTTTGAGGAATATACTCTGTATTCTTTTATTTTAACCTAAGATTTTCTTCCTTTGTATAGGCTATAGATAGGTTGCTGTGTATTAGTTTGGACTTTCTACTACTCACCAATACATTTTGTTATTGTGTTAAAGCTTTCACTTGTGGTCAAAGAACTCTCATTTCACCCACATCATATCTGAGAGATCTTAAATCTGAAATATAATAAACAGGTAACAGGGGGCACCTGAGCCGAGCCGCAGCTTCCTGTGTTCATTCAGACAAGGAGGCGCGGCCCAGCCCTGGTCCTCATTGAGTGACTCACTTTGATTGACAGCAGCGGGAGCCAATGGCGCCATGCTGTTATCTCAGCCAATGAGGAGGGGAATCCCGGGCAGCCAAGACACCCCTGCAACATCGCTGGATCTAGATGGGCTCAGGTAAGTATTAGGGAGGGCTTCTGCACACAGAAGGCTTTTTATCTTAATACATGAATGCATTAAGATAAAAAAACTTTCTGCCTTTACAACCACTTTAATTATATACTGTGTAAAATTGCAGCAGTCCACCTTTTGGTTGTATTTTTACCCACAAATGTATAAACAAACTATTTTTTTTTAAATTTGATGTTATAGTAAATGATGGAACTTTACAATTTCCCATGTGTTCCAGAGTAGGTTCACATTTTGTGTGGACTGCGAATTCCTTGTGTGGACTTGCTTTATGGGTAATCTTCTCTTTTTCAAAGATTTATATTACATTTAAAATGTGATTTTAGCTTTTGTTTGTATTTAATTCATGTATATTTTAAAGCTATAGAACTATATTGCATTTGTAAATCCAATAGGATCACACAGATTATATCAGAATTATCTATAGTGCCCAATCTAATTAATGTAAAATTTACATGGAGATTCAATTAGACTCTAGTGCCTGAACCCACAAAGTACAGTTGTAGCTTTCTTTTTTCATGTATTTCTCAGGTTTTAAATCAGAGCCTCATTGTTGAAAAGTTAATTTGTTCACCCTGTCCATGAGAATATTTAGCAGTCCTGTGGCATCCTCCTTTAATCATCAAAACTTCTTTAAATCAAAAAGAATATGGCAACAAAATAACTTTTCCTTATCCTTATTGTTATCATATCTCTACATCATGCAGCTTTGAATTAAAAGCATCCATTGCTTACCCAAATATAGGAAAGGTGTTCTGAAGTATTACTTTCAGAATCAGAATGTTCTGCATTTCTTCCAAAGAGGTTAGGAACATGAATATTTATTACCAGAACCACACAATGAATACTATAATGGTTTATCTTAGCCCTCTTCTTTCCCAACCCCGTGCTCCACTTTTACCTTCAGGTGGCCAAACCCATTTTGCAATATTTAACTTTTTTTATGTTTCACTTTCAGCTTCAGAGTTTGTAAAAGAGCCCACAAACCATACATTTTATAAAAGAACATAGATGTTAGAATAAAATGATGGAGCTAATGATTTTGTAGGTCACATGATTTTTGTGCAAAAGCTTATCTAACTGATCTTTTCAATAAAAATAGTCTAAAAAGTTTACTATGTTTTACTATGTTTACCACACAAACACAACATAATGTACACAATTCCTTTTGGATCTAAAAACTAAAATGGAATTCAGTTAATAAATACATATAGGTTTTGAATACTGTTTTTTGTAAAACAGTGAAAATCAGTATATAGATCTGGAGGTTTGTTTCTCACCTGTGCCTTGTGATAATGCTGATCAGCAGTGCCAGTGCTGTGCATTGCAATAAAATAATGCAGGCATACATTTTAACACAATACAGTGTGTTACAATGCTTTGTGTCTCAAAACACTGGTGCACATAGCTTTGAATGAATGTAATTCAACACAACACACTATGGTGTAACAATGCACTGCCACGTGTGTTTACAACACACACAAGCACATGTATACCATAATACCTGCTTGTGTGAACAAGGCCTAAACATGTTGATGTGTAGTGCACATGTGTACTTTATGTGCTTGTAATTTGCATGTGTGTGTGTGTGTGTGGGGGGGGGGGTTAACCAGACAGCTGTAGGTATACAGTTGTGCTTATAAGTTTACATACACTGGGTGAATTTATGATTCCTTGGTCATTTTTCAGAGAATAGTAATGATAACACAAAAATGTTTCTTTCACTCATGGTTAGTGTTTGGCTGAATCATTTATTATTATTAACTGTGTTTACTCATTTTAAATCATAATGACAAGGAAACTAGCCAAATGACTCTGATCAAAAGTTTACATACCCTGGTGATTTTGGCCTGATAACATGCACACAAGTTCACACAAAGGGGTTTGAATGGCTATTAAAGGTAACCATCCTCACCTGTGATCTGTTTTCTTGTAATTAGTGTGTGTGTATAAAGGGTAAATGAGTTTCTGGACTCCTGGCAGACCCTTGCATGTTTCATCCAGTGCTGCACTGACGTTTCTGGATTCTGAGTCATGAGGAAAGCAAAAGAACTGATCTGCGGGAAAAGGTAGTTGAACTATATAAAACAGGAAAGGGATATTAAAAGATATCCAAGGAATTGAGAATGCCAATCAGCAGTGTTCAAACTCTAATAAAGAAGTGGAAAATGAGGGGTTCAGCCACAGCTGCCAGGAACATTGTTTGGAATACAAAGAAAAACACACAACTAACTTCAGGTGAAATACAGGACTCTCTTAAAACATGTGGTGTGGCTGTTTCAAGATGCACAATAAGGAGGCATTTGAAAAATGATGGGCTGCATGGTCAAGTCGCCAGGAGAAAGCCATTACTATGCAAATGCCACAAAGTATCCTGCTTACAATACGCCAAACAACACAGAGACAAGCATCAAACCTTCTGAAACAAAGTCATTTGGAGTGATGAGACCAATTTAGCTTTTTGGCCACGACCATAAACACTACATTTGGAAAGGAGTCAACAAGGCCTGATGATAAAAGGTACACCATTCCTACTGTGAAAGACTGAGGCGGATCTCTGATGTTTTGGAGCTGTGTGAGCTACAAAGGCAAAAGAAATTTGGTCAAAATTGATGGCAAGATGAATGTAGTATGTTATCAAAAAATATTGGAGGAACATTTGCATTCATCAGCCAGGAAGCTGCGCATGGGACGTATTTGGGCATTCCAACATGACAATGATCCAAAACACAAGGCCAAGTTAACCTATCATTAGCTACAGCAGAATAAAGTGAAGGTTCTGGAGTGGCCATCTGTCTCCTGACCTCAATATCATTGAGTCACTCTGGGGAGATCTCAAACGTGCAGTTCATGCAAGACTGCCAATGAATTTACAGGAACTAGAGGCTTTTTGCCAAGAGGAATGGGCAGCTTTACCATCTGAGACGATAAAGAGCCTCATCCAAAAATACCACAAAAGACTTCAAGCTGTCATTGATGTTAAAGGAGGCATTAAGAACTGGGGGTTTGCAAACTTCTGAACAGGATCACTTGGGTAGTTTCTGTTGTAATAATGATTTAAAAAGAGTACACAGAGAGAGAACACAGTTGATTGGTGAAATAAACGGCTTCATCCGAAAACACACCCCATGAGTGAAAGAAAAGTGTTTGTGTTATAATTCATATTCTCTGAAAAATGGCCAAGAAATCATACATTCTGTAAGGGTATGTAAACCTATGAGCACAACTGTATATGTGACAGCAGGGTGGGTGAGCATATGCACCAATAAAGGACTGCTCCTCTGTGTTGAGACAGCTCCCAGTCATTATTTTCAGTAATTGTTTTCCGTCAAGAGCTTTTCGAAAATGTGACAGCCAATAACATATTCAGGAAGCCTACCTCTGTATTTCAGCATTTAGAACCTCTTAATGGGCTGCTGGGCACGTTTTCATGTACTGAGGAACAGTATTTTTAGAAATGATTTTATGTTTTTGTATTTATTTATTTTATTACTACTGGAGTGTGTGTTGGGGGAGGGGGCACTTTAGAGGTCTGAATAGGCCTCTGACATAAAGTCTTAAATCTCCTTCTTTCTAAACACTGCTGCTGCTCTGTACAGAGCACTTTCTTTTTATTCACAAAAGAATGATGTTAAACAAGAATGGCCATCCATGTTTACTATCTCAGCATTTATGAATGAGTATCAGATGATCAATACTGTACTATGGATGGGTAAATAAGACACTAATATTTACTTATTCTTTGCTCCGCCATCTGAAATGATCAGATATTCCCAGCTGGGCACCAGCAGTGTTCTTGCCTACAAAGCCTGCTGTATTGGCTATGGCAGCTGGGGGCTCAGACAGCACACTGGAGACAGCAAGCTCTCCGACACAGAGTGCAGCTATTTGTCAGCACCCACGTGTCAGTGGATTTGACCTCCTCTGGGTACCAGCTCCTTCCCCCCTTCCCAGCCCACTGTTTTTTGCTACAGGTGGGAAGATAGGTTTGAGGAGGATTGGAGGGCACAGTGGAGGATCCAGCTGTGTAGAGGACCCAGTGAGGAGGTCGTTAAAGTGACCATGACAACACAATGTCCCAAGTTCTGGGCCCTATGGGAAATCTCACTGTCCACTGCCCAGGGGCCAATCCGATGCAGCCATCAGTATAAGCACACACAATGACTGAAATTGTAAATGGGAATTGCGACAGCACTTTCAGGATACAAGTGGTAACCATGAATTCTCCAGTAATATAATGTCAAGCCAATGGTAAATGCTAAAAATAATTTATTGTAACAAGGGAAGTTAAAACCATTGTAGGTAATACAATACCAAGATGATGTGGATGACTGTTGGTAGGCTAACGACCAGTTGGCAGGGAGATAGAAAGTCTTGACCAAGCGCATACACTCGAAACGTCACGGCAACGAGTTTCTCCTGCATTCCAAGCTGGTTTGATTGGCAGCTCCCTCTGGTCCTGCTCTTCTGCCTCTGTGTCACGTTGAAGTCACACAGGAGCGTCGGCGGACTCCGACAATTTCTATCTCCCTGCCCACCAGACCCAGCAGACGTTAGCCTACCAACATCCATCCACACGGCTTGGTATCATATTACTACAATGGTTTTAACTTACCTTGTTAAAATAAATGAATTTTAGCCTTTAGCCATTGGCTTGACATTATATGACCAGAGGATTCATGGTTACCACTCACATCCTGATAGCGCTGTCTCAATTCCCATTTATAAAATGACCATGAGCTTATACCAAATTGGGAAATGCAGCTGACATAAGGCATACTGACCTAGCCAGCTAGAAGTGTTTGCTGTTGCATTCTGCTGCATGCCTTATTCTGATGGCAGAGTTAGGGCTTATAAATTAGTTAATTAATTTGTTATAGTTTATAAAATTATATTTTATAAAATATTTCATTGTTTGAATACAATCTTAGAAAAAAAATATTCAACACAGCATGCTTTTATGTTATTTCATTTGAGGACATGCTGGGCTTACTATGAAGAAAGCCAAGCATTGAGTGTTATTAACCTAACAATCCAGACAGGTCTGTGTCTGCTGGAATATGGCAGGTAGAGGTCATTCCTCTGACTCGCCTTTCTATTGTTCACCTATGTTTGTTTTGTAAGTAAATCTCAAATTATGGAAGATCAGATTACACACAGTCACTAGGCTATTCACATTATAGTTTTTAACCACTCTATAAAAAAAACCCACAGTCGTAGCATCAAGTTTTTAACTTGTTAGCTGCAAGAGGTCAGTATTTGATACTTACCAAAATAAATAAAAAAGACAGAATTATTTATGAAAAGGTTTCCATGATTAAGGTATTCTGAAAGAATAATTTTAGTTTTTTTTGTTATACTGTACTACTAACCATGAAAAGACCCTGGAACATAATTTTCTAGAGGAAGTGTAACTGTTTCCCATGTTTAACCCTCCAAATAAGACTGATAACATAATGTTAAAGTAACATTTAAATATACATTAGGTCCTCCTTAATACTTAGTTAAATCTTCCTGAGAAGCATAGAAAGAAGATTAAATTACCCAAAGGGTTTTAACAATGACATAAAAACATTCAAAAATACATGAAACTATAGAGAACTGTGCTGAAACAACTCTGCAGTCTATTACTATTTAATCAAAGTAGTTAATTTTTCACTAGGTGTGCTTGATCTTCTTGAACATAAGAATACTATATTCTGGGCACACATTATTTTTCCCCTCTTTTTCATTTACCTCGTTTGTCTCTAATAATGTTTTTGCATGATGTAAAGTTTGAACAATTTGTTGCTTTATATAAAGTTGAATTATAATCTACTGCTTAATCAAACTACTGCTGCAATACACCTGGGAAGCTTAAAAGTAATCAAGAAAAAAGTAATGAAAAATTAAGAAAAGTTAGTCACACGGGCATTACTAGTGGCAGTTTTATTAACAAGATTTTCTCCCATGTTATTTTTTTTCCCGTTTTTCACGACAGACTGGTTAAAAAAGTAAGAAATTGTGAAAAAAAAATGTGAGAAGGTGCTTATCTTGAGTTAATTGGCCTGATTTAAAAAAAAGGAAATGCACAATAGCAGGGAAAAAATACCTAGAGGATTGGCATGCTTGTAATGTGGGTATACATAAGTGCGTGGACCTTGTGCTACCAGTGAATGTGAACAGTTAGGGATCTGAGATAGTATATACATAATGAGGCTGATGTAATCAGGGAGTTGAGAATATTCACTCATAAAAACATGTCAATTTACTTCAATTATCCAATCATGCATATGAAATATTTGACCAGGAATTAGCTTTGTACAGGCATACCCCACTTTTAAGTACACAATGGGGTTTATTTACTAAAGCTGGAAAGTGCAAAATCAGGCTCACTTCTGCATAGAAACCAATGAGCTTCTAACCTTGGCTTGTTCAATTAAGCTTTGGTAATAAAACCTGAAAGCTCATTGGTTTCTATGCAGAAGTGAACCTGATTTTGCACTTTCCAGCTTTAGTAAATAAACCCCATTGTGTACTTAAAAGTGGAGTATGCCTGTACATAATTGGATACTTGAAGCAAATCTTTACCTTTTTTTTTTAATGTGAAGATTCTCAATTCCTTTACAAAATTATATACTGTAAAGCTCAGTGTCCTAAAGTGAACTACCATAAGTAAATAATGTATTTAATTAAACAAAACCACTATATTGTGACGAGCATCAGTAAGTTATGAAAGGTCCATGTGCTTAAAGAAGGAGCAATGTCAAATAATCTATACACTTTTCCTTCTGAGAAATAAGGCAGGATAAATACAAGCATTGATCATTACAGCACACATTCACAAGCAGAAACATGTACCTGCCATGCTGCATTATTTGCCTAACTGATGTAAGATAGTGCTATTTTGAGTCTTGGTATGCTGCCACTGATTGAATGCTGGAGTGTTTGTAAATTACCTTTATGTGTTCATCAAACATGCCTAGTAAATGCTGAGAGAATAAATTTAAGTTGTTTGGCCTGCTTTGTGGGAGCAATGATGTATTAATATATTAATACATACATACATTAATTTCTAGTAAATCAGACTGTTTTGAGATGCTTAAAGTTCATTTTGAGTGAAACATTGCTTTTTTGCATTGCGTTTTTGGGACCTTTGGTATATCCTTAATAATAAAATAATAAAATATAATATAATAAAATAATAAAATACCTCCTTTTAGTGGTGAATCCTCAAATCTACATATATAATAAAACAAAGATATGGAAGACAGGCAAAAATGTAAAAAAAAAATATTAAAATGACTTTAAAGTCTGCAATAATAACTCAAATATATGTTCACTGAAAGTATACTATTTCCCTTTTAATGGCCTCTGTCATAGTTACATAGTTACACAGTAGATAAGGTTGTATAAAGACAATAGTCCATCCAGTTCAACCTGTGTAGGTTGTATGGGTGTCAGTATCTATAATCATTTCCCATATCCCTGTATGTTGTGTTCTTACTCCCTTAATGACCAGGTCATTTTTTGCGATATGGCGCTTTAACTGACAATTGCACGGTAATGCGACGTTGTACCCAAACAAAATTTATGTCCATTTTTCCCACAAATATAGCTTTCTTTTGGTAGTACTTGATCACCTCTGCGGTTTTTACTTTTTGCGCTATAAACAAAAAAAGACTGACGATTTTGGAAAAAATATTTTTTGCTTTTTGCTATAATAAATATCCCAAAAAATGTAAAAAAAAACAAAGCTCTTAATCAGTTTAGGCCAATGTGTATTCTACTACATATTTTTGGTAAAAAAAATTTGCAATAAGCGTATATTGAGTGGTTTACGCAAACGTTATAGCATTTACAAAATAGGAGATATTTTTATGGCATTTTTATTAATATTACTTTTTTTTTACTAGTAATGGCGGTGATCAGTGATTTTTAGCAGTACTGCGACATTATGGAGGACAGATCAGACATTTTTAAAACTTTTTTGGGACCATTAACATTTATACAGCAATCAGTGCTATAAAAATGCACTGATTACTGTGTAAATGTCACTGGCAAGGAAGGAGTTAACACTAGGGGGCTATCAAGAGGTTAAGTGTTCCCTGGGGAGATGTTTCTTACTGTGGGGGATGGTACTGACTGGAGGAGAAGAGAGGTCGCTGTTCCTAATCACTAGGAACAACAGATCTCTCTCTCCTCCCCTGTCAGAATGGAGATCTATCTGTTTACATTGAGAGATCCCTGTTCTGGCACTACAGTACAACTGCGGCGACTGGTCGGCAAGTTGTTAAAATGTACCTCCAAGAGTCTCTTAAAAATATCAGTACTCCCCCTGATATATACACACTATATTCAAAAAGGAAAACTGTAAGTGCAGAGATATGTGTACCTCTATACATGCAACAGACAATGTCTGTAAGGGACACTGTCACAGTTCATCAGTCCATATGATAAGCTAAACAATGGCAAATCCTAAAAGGAAATTGTGGTGGGCGGCAGCTATCCTTAGAGAGAAGCCAGCTTTGTAATAGGAAGACAAGAGAACAAAAAGGAAGCGCCACCTAAGTGCAATAAGTTAGGTAGGATTTTAATGACACAGCAATTAATGCACTTACAGGAAGGTGAATAAAATCAGGCTCATCTGTGCTATGGGCACAAGGTGCAGTCCGATCGCTGGTCCATCTACAGGCCTGTAGAAGAAGCAGTAGACTCCGAGCGCATAGCCCGTGTGTTCTCTCCAGAATGTCCTTCCTTGTTGCTTCCCCTGGTTCCGCCTTCAGTGATGTCATCGACTGCGTTCCACGTCTGACCTGGCTGTCTTCCTGGTGGCCGCAGGACAAGACTGCACATCTCGTCTCCCATGACTGCCTCCCCATGGATTAAGATGGACCAGATTTTGCCCATAGCACAGATGAGCCTGATTTTATTCACCTTCCTGTAAGTGCATTAATTGCTGTGTCATTAAAATCCTACCTAACTTATTGCACTTAGGTGGTGCTTCCTTTTTGTTCCCTTGTCTTCCTATACACACTATATTGTCAAAAGTTTCGAGACACTTTTTTTTTACCATATAGCTGTTTATTTATTTTCAAACTGTTTCACAAACAATAAAACACAAACATAAACTATATCCTAATTCAGATATTATGCAACAAACTAAAATAAATTTATAGTGATACACCAATATCAAAACCCTTTCAGTAATCTGAAAGAAATAGGAGATTGGAGAAAAAAACGTGTGTTATTCACACGTTCTGAACAGGTGGTACCTGTACCTAAGCTTTAGTGAAGGTTAGTCAAGAAATCCAGTAAATTTGATGAATCCTTAAATGTTCACCAGGTCAACCACACCCTTTTAAATGTCTCACTAGTATCATTATTTTTAGCTACCAGTTCTTCATTACGCATAATGCCATTTCGAGTCTCAAGCCACTCCATAAATGAAGGGGTAGTCGATGACTTCCAATACCTAGGAATTAATTGTCTAACCGCTGAGACAAAGAAATTATTTCTTAGCTCGAGACAAAAATGTAGGTAAAAGAGAAAGAAGAGTCACTTCTGCAGAATTAGGAACTAACTCACCTGTAACTAGATTATAAAGATTAATTACACGTTCCCATAGTTTATTGATAGGTGGACAGGCCAAACATGAAGAAGATCTCCCATAGAGATAGGAAGCGCATTTGTGAGTTCAGGCACTGATGTTTGACTAGAAGGCCTTGGTCACAGTCTCCACTCTAATTCATCCCAAAGGTGTTCTATCGGGTTGAAGTCAAGTATGCAGACCAGTCAAGTTCCTCCACCCCAAACTCGCTCATTCATGTCTTTATGGACCTTGCTTTGTGCACTGGTCCAAATCATTTGGTGGAGGGAGAATTATGGTGTGGGGTTGTTTTCGACCCCTTAGTTCCAGTGAAGGGAACTCTTAAGGTGTTAGCATACCAAGACATTTTGGACAATTTCATGCTTTCCCAACTTTGTAGGAACAGCTTGGGGATGCCCCTTCCTTTTCCAACATCGCTGCGCACCAGTGCACAAAGCAAGGTCCATAAAGACATGGATCAGTGAGTTTGGAGTAGATGGCCTGCACATCAACCCGATAGAACACCTTTGGGATGAATTAGAGTGGAGACTGCAAGCCAGGCCTTCTCGTCCAACATCAGTGCCTGACCTCACAAATGCGCTTCTGGAAGAATGGTCAAACATTTCCATAGACACAATCCTACACCTTGTAGACAGCCTTCTGGGGAGAGTTGAAGCTGATAGAGCTGCAAAAGGTGGGCCAATTCCATATTTAACCCTGCAGACTAATGCCCCGTACACACGGTCGGATTTTCCGAAAAAATGTCCGATCGAAGCGTGTTGTCAGAGCGTGTGTGGGCTCCATCGGACATTTTCCATCGGATTTTCCGACACACAAAGTTTGAGAGCAGGCTATAAAATTTTCCGACAACAAAATTCGATTGCGTCAATTCCGACCGTGTGTGGCCATTTCCGACGCACAAAGTGCCACGCATGCTCAGAAGAAATTCCGAGACGGAACAGCTCGGTCTGGTAAAATTAGCGTTCGGAATGGATACAGCACTTTCGTCACGCTGCAATGTCAAAAATAGTTTAATGCGGCGCAGTCTCTTCTTCTTTATAATGTGAGAAGAATTAAGTAGTTTTGCTGCTCATATTCACGCAGACTTCTCACAAACTTATTTCTTTATTATTTATTGGGATTCCTTCAATATATTTAGATTTCTCACATCTGACCAAATATTTTTGGGGTTGTTTTTAAATATTTTGTCTTTTTTTCAAGGCTGTTTTTGTATTTGTTTGGTGGTTTGTATTTTTTTCAAGGCTGTTTTTTTTTATTTTTTGTGGTCTGTATTATTAAAAAGTCTTATTTTTTTGTGTGTGTGTGTTTTACTCCATAATATTTTTGTGTGTGTTTTTTGTGTCAAGTTACCACAACACCATTGATATCTTGTATTATTGAATCTCAAGGAGATTGTTTGGTTTGAAATGTACCTGCCTCCTCACAAACAAACTGTCCTTTTAAAAGGAAAACACACATAGGCAAGTATAATTGTAAAAAAAAATCCTTTATTAAGGGCTCACAACTAAACAAAGAGGGGAGCAAATCTGGAGAAACAGCTGAAATGGGTGAAGCCTTTGGCCCCCAGGGCACACATCAACTATTTTCTTGCCAAATTGGTGGCCTGAGGTGTCCATATCTAAGGGAGTGCAGTCTGGTCCAGAAGTCCCAGAGATCATGAAAGCAGCAGATGACATCTGTGTCCCCAGGCTGTGGTCATACAAGAGCCTGCATCTTTGGCCAGACCAGACTGAACCCAGGCCATCACTCTCTGGTCTTCCTTCCACGCTTCCTTCCACGCTGTGGCTGTGGTGGTGGAGTTGTGGCAGCAGGAGGAGGGGCCAACTCACTCAGGTGGGTATGGGGTGTTAGGTCCCCACTCACCCCCTTACTTAGGACTTTATACAGAAGGTCCTCACATAGCTTGCGTTGACCCTCGTGCATGCCCTGCAGTTTTGTATCAGCCATGCAGGCAAAGGCCTCTTCAGGAGTGGGTAAGGCTCTGAGGGATGCAGAAGCCTCCTGAATGAGCCTGATCGCAGAATCCTGCATGTGAGTCGCCTTCCTGGGTCTTTTGTATGGAAGGCGGAGGGGAGGAACCTGCGATTCGGTCAGGCTGCGACTGGTCCCAGGCTTCTCCTGGCTGCCACTTAGCCCCGCCTCCTCCTGGCTGCCACTAACACCCGCCTCCTCCTGGCTGCCACATTCCACAACCTCCTCCTGGCTGAGGTCTTCCTGTGTATGAAAGAGGGACATCGTTTTAGTTTTTTATTCATCAATCACACACAATTTTCACCTCCTGACTGTTGCAAATTGAATGTTAACAAATATAACAGACTATCCTTCTGAGCCCACCATTTTTCAGTCTTGTCCAAAATATTTTTGCCCACTACTGTCGATATGTAAAACACTAAACACTAAAATAATAACATCTAGTAAACATCATTTATTTATTGACCAGAAATCTGTAGAAGAATGCTATACCTGGCTCAAGCTGGGCTCCTCCACTTCTTCCTGACTGGAAGTCCCAGGTTAGACATCGGAAGCCTCAGCTGGGGTGGAAGATAGGGTGGAAGGAAGAGTAGAGAGGGATTCCCTGACTTCAGTGTGGTCTGACAGAAATCGCAGTCTCTCATAGTACCACAGCCTGGGGACATAAATGTCATCTGCTGCAGCTCCGGACCTTTGGGAATCTGTGACCTTCTTGCGCTCCCTAAGATAAGTGCTCCTCAGGCCACCAATTTTGTTTTTTAAATAGGAGATATTTTCTGTGGGGACCATCGGCTTCACCAACTCCAGCAGTTTCTCCAGTTGTGGATGTCTCACCTGCTACAGACAGGGCAGCTCCCTGTATTTGTCTATGAACAGGGGGAGGAAGTTGTGGTCATTGAAGCCATCCATTTTATCTGCAAGACACAACACAAGACAAACCTTAATGTCAACCTAAAGTCTACTAAACTTGTGCAAATACAAGCCTCAATCTAGAAGCAGTATAGGCCCAATGTAAAAATCTTACCTTCGCTATCACTATCGGCACCTCCGTTACTCCTTCCTCCGGTCACAGATCGTACATACTACGCACGCGTGCTACGCTTTATAGACACTGGGCATGCGTGAAACTCCGCCCGCCCCTGACGTTCTTTCTAGTCTCTTCCCCGCCCCTTCTCGTTCGGCACAGTGGGGAAGAGCACATGGCGGAGACACAGCAGGTGTCTGATAATTACACCAACGAGGAGGAGGAGGAAATCCCGAAGCCAGAAACGTCCCGATCCAGAAGGAGACGATTTAAAGCATCAAATATGTCCTTTGGGGAGAAGTTGGAGATGGTGGACATCCTGAAGAGGGCCGACTATGACGGGAAGTATGGACCTTACCCCAACCCCAATGTCAGAAAGGCCAAGATAATGGCGAAAGTAGTCAAGAGTCTGCACCGGAATTTCGGGGTACGACGATCGAAAGATCAGCTCAGGAAGCGGTGGTCGGACCTCAAATTAAGAGAACACGAGCAGTACAGAAAGATCCGGAGAGTGCTGCAAAAAAGTAAGTAGTTGTGCTGTGTTCCTATTCTTTTTATGTTTATTACGTTCGTGCTGCTCCATGTGCTTTTATTAACTGTTATCCAGTTTAAAATGGCAACTTTCATGTTCATGGGCACATTAAACGTTCGTATCAAACATAGTTTGTTTGGCCATATGCAATTGCCATCATTTTTTGGGGCCTACTTGTGTGAAAAAAATTGGGTTGTGTAGATGTGTTTGTTACTAGAATGAAATGCAAACTAGATTCTGTATAAGGAGAGGACACACAGCAGTTTACACATCTGGACGCTGGAGCACTAGTGTGGGACACAAGAACACCCTTTTTATTAGGGTGTCCCACACAGGTGCTCCAGTGTATACTATAGGGCTGTCTCCATCTGTGAAGCTTGTACAAGACAGGTAAAGTATTGAAGCTTGACAAAGGACAAAAAAATGCTACATCTTGGAACTCTGCCAAAACAGACAATTGTACCCCACTTCCAAGCAATGTTTCATATTCATATTTCTGCCATCAAATATCTGTGTGCTAAGTATACCTATTTTTTGTACATAGGGGAGAAAAGACTCGGAGGACACCCCTCATCCGAGGAGACCACAGACCCCCCACCTCTGGAAGAAGGTGAAATCCCCCAAAGCCAAGCAGAGCAGGAGGAGGAAGACATGGTGGAAATTGTCACCACAACAGGTGAGTGTCTGCGACCACAGGCTCAGATAAGAGATGGATGCCAAAAGATTTATAATACATGGTGTTTTTTTTGTTTTCTCTCTTTTTAGGTGATCGTGATGTTGTGGATCCTGATCCTTTCACCTCTGAAAGTGCCCAGATCCTGATCGGGGAGATCATGTGGTATAATGTTGCATTGGAATACATCAAGAAAAACATCAATGATGTTCTTGAAAAAAATAAGAACATCATTGATGTTTTAGGGCGAGTTTAAAAGCCCTCCAAATCCCTTTGTTTTTTGGTGTGCTACAATTTTTTAACATTTTTTTTCAAATATTATAAAAGCCAAATTTTGAAGAGGCACACAGTGTGTCAACATGTGCTATCTGCCATCACGGGAGATCAATGGACACGTTTTGGGGGTGCAACCCCTTCCTCAATAGTAAAGTAGCTGTGAGGAAGGGGTTGCACCCCCAAAACACGTCCCTTGATCCCCCATGATGGCAGGTAGCACATGTTGACATTCTTAAATTTGTGTGCATCTTCAAAATTTGGCTTTTCCTGGGGTGACTTCACCCCATCTGCTGAACGCAATATCAAACTCAGTTTGTAAATACTCATGTCTGATATTGCCTTCAAATTCTACCAAATGTAAACTTTGTAAGTTCAAGATTTGTGTCTTTCTTGTTGGTTTTAAACATGCCTGTTTGATCTAAAATGGACATTTCTAATTTTTCTAATGTGACCCCAAAAATTGTTATACAACAAACATGTTGGTTTGTTTTAAAAACCTTTTCTAAATGCACATGTGATTGTGCTGGTATTAAAAAGATTGTTAATCAAGATTGTGTGGATTATTGTCTCAATGCTACAAAACTTTTGTTGTGCTGTAATGGGTGTTTTCTGTGACAATGGGGTTTTTTCCTGAGGGGAAATCCCCTTTGCACTACAAGTGCAGTTTCAGGTGCACTTGTAGTGCAAAGTGTCTTTGCCTTTAGGAAATAACACCCAACAGTGCTTTGTAAGGTTACACAATCACGCCAATTTAAGGACTCACCACATTTCTCTCAGGGTCAGCTAAAACAAACACAAGCAGGAAATGTCACCAAACCTTGGTTTTTTGTTTTTTTTAATTTAAAAAAATGTTTTACACATTGTCTGGCATATGGATGGCCCCCTTACCCGCAAAGAATTCAAGGTATCTTAGTCGGACATCACGGGCACTCAGGGGAAGCAAGCCAGGACGGCCACTTTCAAGCGCCGTCAGGGTTGGTTCATTAGGAATTCCGGCCTCAGGCCCAACTGAGCCAGCATAGTTGGCAGAACGTTTCCGTAAAAAGTTGTGTAGAACACAGCACGCCAGGATAATGTGATTCAGTTTGTACTCCGCCATATGTATGGGTGTAAGAAATAGGCGGAACCGGCTGGCCATGATTCCAAATGTGTTCTCCACCACTCTTCTGGCTCTGGCCAGCCGGTAATTAAAAACCCTCTGGTCCGGGGTGAGGGTCCTCATCAGTAATGGCCGCATAAGATTGTCCCCCAGCGCAAATGCTTTATCCGCAACGAAGACGAATGGGAGTCCTTCCACATTGTCTTCTGGAGGTGGCAAGTCCAAGCTGCCATTCTGGAGATGCCTGTAAAACTCTGTCTGGGCGATGACTCCACCATCCGACATCCGGCCATTCTTCCCCATGTCCACATACAGGAACTCGTAAGTAGCCGACACCACCGCCAACATCACAATACTATTGAACCCCTTGTAGTTGTAATAGCATCGACCCCGAGTTGGGTGGTGGGATGATGTGGACCTGTTTCCCATCAATTGCCCCTCCGCAGTTAGGAAAGTCCCACCGCTGGGCAAAGTGGGAGGCCACAGACTGCCATTCCTGTGGCGTGGAAGGAAACTGTGGAGTCAAAACAAATTCAAAAATTAGTCATTTTGCACATAAACAGGGAAAGCAGATTAGACACAAACATTCTTGGCCAACATCAAGCTAACATTTTTATGAGGGAATTTTTTAGGACCAAAGTATAAGGTACACCTATCAGATCCCCCCCCTCTCATGGGCCATTTATAACATTATAGTGGGGGAACTCTTGGACAGGTAACCCTCTTGACTTCATTGAGAGATGAATGCCTAAATAATGGGTATTACTTTGGCCAGCCCCTCCTTAGTTACACTATTGGCAGCCCACTGGATAGGTAAGAAGTGTCTTAATACAAAGATATAAATACACATTGTACACATTTGAGCACATTTAGACATTCTGCTATTACCTATCAAGATAATAATAGAATACAAAAACTTTAATAGTACCATTTTAAAGTATACAGGCAGGCCCTTGCACTACATGCTTTGGGGAATTCATCCATAAATCTGACCACTGAAGAGATGGGTATAGTGTGTATGGGTTTGGCAAAGTCAGCAGATAGATGATTGACAATAGATAGAGAATTGGTATCAGCTGACTTAGCAGTTGGGGGGAGGGAGGGTTCAAAATTATTTGGGGACACCAAAAAAAAGCCTCTGGCACTCTGCCTGAATTTAAATTAGGGGGTGTTTGGGGTAAAGCACTACTATGGAGCTGCTAAAATACATTGTTAAGTGACTACATGAGGTGAATATAGGGCCAGGAGACCATGCTGGGGAGGTAAGTGAAGGCAAATATGCATGAAGGACAAAAAAATAATTACCTAAAAATCCAGCATGAATGAGGAGAAAGGGGACATTCACAGCATATTACAATCATGGTAATTAGGGATTGATGAAAGAAATACAATATATTATCAAACATTAAATACAATAAAATGTGATGTTAAAGGATAAATCTTACCTTAATATACTCCTTCTGAAGGACCTGAATTATGGCAGAACAGGTCTCTGGGATAATGATCCCCACAGCCTGGGGGGAGATGCCTGTCGAGAACTTGAGCTCCTGCAGGCTTCTCCCCGTCGCCAAGTACCGCAGGGTGGTGACTAGCCTCTGCTCCGGAGTGATGGCTTGCCTCATGCAGGTATCCTGCCTGCTAATATAGGGGGTCAGCAAAGCCAACAAATAGTGAAATACGGGGTCCGTCATCCTGAGAAAGTTCCTGAAATCATCAGGATTATTCTCACGGATCTCACGGAGCAAAGGCATGTGATAGAACTGGTCACGCTGAAGCAACCAATTCTTGGTCCATGAACTCCTCCCCACCCTGTTCATGGACTGGGCTTGTGTCAAGGTAGGGACCCCAACACCAAGCCCCCGCACAGCACAAACTCTACGAGGAGTACGTATACGCAACATGGCTAGAAAAAGGTCGGCTGCTCAGAACGAAGTAACAGAACGCACTGAAGAACAGCAAGGCCTGTGAAGAGCGACCTGAAAAACAGTAACGAAAGAACAAGAACACAATGACAAGTCAAGGGTACTCGCTGCATGCACTGAAGAGCAGATACAAACCCACAAGCACAAACTGAACAGCAGAAAACGATCTGAAAACCACGAGTCTGAAAAAGCACAAATCGTCTCTAACCAAACTTTTACTAACACGAGATTAGCAAAAGGAGCCCAAAGGACTGCCCTTTTATAGTCTCATCGTACGTGGTGTACGTGACCGCGTTCTTGGTGATCGGAAATTCCGACAACTTTGTGGGACCGTGTGCACGCAAAACAAGTTTGAGCCAACATCCGTCGGAAAAAAATCCTAGGATTTTGTTGTCGGAATTTCCGATTATTGTCCGACCATGTGTACGGGGCATTAGACCAGGCTACCATTAAAGTCCATGTAAGGCCAGGTGTCCCAATACTTTTGACAATATAGTGTGTGTGTGTGTATATATATATATATATATATATATCACATAAAAAGCACAGATGTGGTCATATAATAATGATATAAGCTAGTGAAATTCTACAGGTATTATTGTCTGGGAACTATGGTTCACCTTTGGGTTCTCCCTGTTTGAGGGTTTGTGATAAAGGGTACATTAATATATAATTCACATTGTGATTTGAGTGCATTTAATGTGCTACATACTAAATTAGCTAACATCTGTTTTCTATTCTGGAGGAAAATACAAAAAAATCATGATAGCCTGTAACCTAAACCTTTGAGTTACTATTAATTTTCATGTAACTGACCAAAAAACGTTAATCTGTTCATGCTGCAGAATACAAATCTCTTCATACCTTAAATTCACTTTATAACTGACCCAGTGCATGAATATTCATGCTCACATAACAGATCTTTCTCAGAGTGATCATATCCATAAACATGACAATCTTGTTAAGTTACACTAATGAGCACTGTGTTGGGAAGCTATTCCCTTATCAGCTTTAAAGGGCTAATAATACCACCATGTGTAATGCCCTTAGTTTTGTTTCTTCCTCTTATTTGTTTTTCACATGATCTTTTGCTAATCTAATGACCATTTTGAATTTTCTTAGTGCTGCAGCTGAAACACAGATGACTGGTCGATTGTTTAGTTATTGCCCTATAGATATTGCTCTATCAAACTTTAAAAAAGAAACAGTAACATAATAGTGATGTAATTAAAAATTGAAACACCTTTAAAGATTATGAGCTAATCGGTTAATATAACCAATTGTCTATTTTCTTTGAAATCGGATAACAGCTGTTATGAAGCTTGCTACATTACTGATTTTCACACAAACTTTGTGTCTGTGTCCACTCCATCATGCTAGCAAACAGTATACCTCATACACAAGCAGAACAGTGAAAGCTTAAATACCATAATCAAGCCTCAATATGTTTCCTGGTTTCAGCATGCCCAGCTATGACATGCTGGATGAGTGACCACACACAGCAGGAACATTATCCCCCTTTTGATAAATCTAACATTTTTTCATTCTTTTCCCAGCTACGATAGTGTTAAATGAGCTTAACTGGACTGCTGCATTGGATGAAGTGTTTAAGAAGAATTCGGCTGAAGACAAAACCCTCTTATGGCAAGTGTTTGGAAGTGCAACTGGGCTGGCCAGGTACTACCCAGGTAAATAAAGAATGCTTGTTATTGTTAGAAATTCTGTATGTAGCCTACAGAACAGACAGTGCACAGTCCACAGGTATTTATCAGCTGCTTAACTGCAGACAGGAAACATGAACTTGTATTCAGGGAAAAGACTTAGAGCATACCATATATGCAGCTACAAACTTAAAAACACTATCATCTACTGGTTAAAGAATACATCTCTACCAAATACTAATTTACAGTAGTTGTTACACAAAATACTCTTCTGTATTCCAACAGTTATTTGCACAACTCTCAGGCTAGGATATCAAAATACTCCCTTTCTTATTCATTACTGGTACTCTGTTTCTTATTCTTAGAATACTCATAAATGGCCAACTCTTTCCAGGTGATGTGCTCCATTAAAGCATCACTTGGCAATCAGGTCCTTTCTCTTAGAATGCCCATACATGGCCAGAATGTCCCAGATGATATGCCTGATTTAAGCAATACTTGGGATAGCTGTGCAAGTATCAGTTCATAATCAATCCAAGATATCACCAGTGCACCATGTTTAGCTAAACACACAGAACACTTTAGTGCCACCAACAGAAAGCTGCAACGTTTCAAGGCCACAAGACATGGTAGTCAGTCTGCTCTATGAATTCTATAATGGATATAATAAACAAGATTCAAATGCTTGATAAATAAATTAAACTATTTTTTTTTTTCATTTATGATTTAAAAAAAAAACAGATACAGTAAAAACAATCACTCACAGCCTATAATAAGTTGAAAAAAAAAGTACCAATTGTTATGGTCTTTGACACGTGCCCTTAAAGCGGACCTTCAATCATTTTTTTTCAACTTTCCATCTTTTAAATCTTCTGCACTTGTTGTTTTGGATAGTAAAACATTTTTTTCTGCCAGTAAATACCTTATACAACCCACTTCCTGTTTCTTGTCTGGTAAAAAGCCTAGGCTTATGACATCATGCACAGCTCTCTCTCACTCTTTACCAGGAAGGGAGGAGGGGATGAGTTACAAAAGGCCAATGAGAGCTGCAGAGCTGGAGGTGTGCCTCTGTGTGTCTGTGTAAATCCAGGAAGTGAACAGGCAGCAGCTTCAGCTGCCCACAGTTAAAATGGTTGCAGCTAAGCTCAGTGGAGGGAGATTTCTTCAGCATATTTGGCAAGTACAGAATCACAGTATATATATAAAATTATATGCAAAGTGGTTGGAGGGAAGAAATATAGTTTTATTTCAAATTATGTGAGCGGACTGCAGTTCCTCATCAAATTAGGACAAAAAATACACTAGACAGAAAGCCCATACAAAGAACATTTGTGGAATAAGAGATTAAAAAAAAGGGTTAGCATATTGTATATGACCCAAAACTCAGTAGATTCTTCACACAGTAAAACTGTTCTATAGAGTGGTTTATTTCTCACTAGATTTTTTTTTTTATGTTCTTGCTTTGCTCAGTACTCGAGGGATAATGAACAAACACACCAACATTTTGGTGGGGAAAAAAATCAATATTAAAAGCTTTGCTATTCTAAGAACTACAAGATTGTTTGCAGCAGGTTCTGGCTTTTTATCTCATATTAAACAAACAGCACTCACAATTCTAAACCCCTGTTTGAAGTTTAAAAAAAACATAATAACATAAGAAATAGTTTATTTTTGCTCTACTAATGAATCTCTGTAGCATTTATTGTCTTAAATTTTTAGAATATAGGAGTCAAGTGGAGAGTAGTGAAAATCATACAAACAGGCTGTGACACGTTCTGTTTCCGTTATTAATTTGAAAAAAATATGTTAGCTTACCCAGAGCTGGGAGCTAGTAAACTATCTACCTAAGCAGAGTATACATGTATTGAGATTCAGCCAGTGGAGCAGAAACCAGACAAATTTCGATCTATTTGTATCCTCTCTATTCAACAGAAGATGGACATTTGATCAGCTTTTGTTGAATGGTTCTTCTGGACAACCAGCATTCAATCAGCCTCTGAAGCACTGATTAGTGTATTCTGATGGGGAGAGTCCCCACTGTCAGAATACAACAGCACAGCGGGAGATATCCCTGCATTCACATTGCATTGTGTGGATGCAGGAATCTGTGAATATGTCCAGTGTATGCCCAGCTTTAGGCTGGGTTCACACTATTGCAAATTGGACTCGGGTTTCCCTGCATCCAATTCACATAGCAGGAGATTGTGACTGGCTCTCTATGGAGCCGGTTCACACATCTCTGCAGTGGCTCCTGTGTGAATTGCACAGGAGCCCTGTGCATCTTTTGGTCCATTTCAGGTCCGAATTCAGCAAAATATTTGGGCTGAAATCGGACCTGAAACATGGAGGCGCACCGGACTCCTGCTGGGAGGCGCTGTGACCTCCAGTGTGAACCCAGCCTAAATCTGTCTGAATACTCAATAAGGCTACATTCACATAGGAGTGGCATACAGTGGATTCCTGTGGCAAGAATCAGTGGATTCTTGCAGCTGGGATCATTTGCAAAGCAATTGCAGGCTGAAAGCTATGGCTGTTGACATGTTTCCACTTGCACACTGGCTACTTGCTATCAGACACAGAGGTCTTACCCTGGATGTAATCTGCCAATCTGCTGATTCTTGCTGCAGGAATCTGCTGTAGGTCTTATCACCTTTGCGAAGGTAGAGTAAATGTTGTATAATTTAAATATTTAAACAAATTTTTGAGAAATGCTCAGAATTGAATACAGTCTTTAAGAAATTGTAAAAGTTTAATATCAATAATCGCTTTATCTTCCCATTGCTGAAGTCAGAAACTCTCAGGCCCGATCTCACAGGCAGCATTATTTAATGGAAGCTCCTTTTGTAGGCATAAAATCACTGTCAGGGAAAACTTTCATCTGATATCTCCCCTAGTGCATGCACTATCCAGTCATTTTTTTTCAGAGAGACTTGGTAGCAGTTCAGTGAAACACAACAAAGAACAAGGAAATCTTGCTTTTTATAAAATTTCATCTGCATACCTGTTATATAAAATACATCTGCTTATATCAAGTGAAGCTTGAGCTGAAAAAAACGTCGTAGTTAACCACTTCAGGATCTTCTACAGTATATAAACATACTGGAGCAATTTACTTAAAGTGATATTAAACCCTTATGCCGCGTACACACGGTCGGACTTTTCGGCTACAAAAGTCTGACAGACTTTCGACGGACTTTTGTCAGACTTGTGGCAGACTTTTGGCGGACTTGCGGCAGACTTTCTTACGAACGGACTTACCTACATACGATCACACAAAAGTCAGACGGATTCATACGTGATGACGTACACCGGACTAAAATAAGGAAGTTGATAGCCAGTAGCCAATAGCTGCCCTATCGTGGGTTTTTGTCCGTCGGACTAGCACACAGAAGAGCGGATTTCTGGGTCCGGCGTAGTTACGACGTAAAGATTTGAAGCATGTTTCAAATCTAAAGTCCGTCAGATTTGAGGCTGGAAAAGTCTGCTGAAAGTCCGCTGAAAGTCCGGGGAAACCCACACACGATCGGATTGTCAGCCAGCTTTAGTCCGTCGGCGTCCGTCGGACTTTTGTAGACAAAAAGTCCGACCGTGTGTACGCGGCATCAGTTTTTAACAATTTTCAGCAGCTGATTTATTCACTTACTGAGTATGCAGATTCTTTATCTTTAACCCTTGCTATGTTCCAGTTTAAGGTAACTGCTGCCTCCAGGTTTCCTGTTTCAGGGTGGTTTCTTTCACTTGCAGCATCCCATGAAGTCACTCTTGCATGCAGGCACTAGAGTTGTGTCCCCCCACATTGTGTGCACCCATAGACCCATACAGTCACATAGCCTAGGATGACATGGCACTCCCCTGTTCCCTACTTCTCTAAGCTAACAGACTGTCCACTGTTAATGCCTTCCTATGAACAATGGAGGTTCAGAGAAGCAGGAGAGAGAGAGGGATTAGGAGTCAGCAGAACTGAAAAGTTGTAAACTGTGAGTGACGGGTAGGAATTCTAATAAATACTTTACTGGGGAATGTTTATTTTACGGTGCTCAATGTGTAAGCTACAAAATGCTAAGGGCTTAATATTACGTTTAGCTTCCTGGACCTGTAACAGTCATATACACTCACCAGCCACTTTATTAGGTACACCTTGCTATTACCGGGTTGAACCCCCTTTTGCTTTCAGAACTTCCTTAATTATTTGTGGCATAGAATCAACAAGGTGTTGGAAACATTTCTCATAGATTTTGGTCCATATTGACATGATAGCATTACGCAGTTGCTGCAGATTTGTCAATTACACATCCATAACTTGAATATCCCATTCCACCACATCCCAAAGGTACTCTATTGGATTGAGATCTGGTGACTGTGGAGGCCATTAGAGTACAGTGAACTCATTGTCATGTTCAAGAAACCAATTTGAGCTGATTTAAGCTTTGTGACATGGTGCAATATCCTGCTGAAAGTAGTCAACAGAAGATGGGTACACTGTAGTCATAAACGGATTGACATGGTCAGCAACAATACTCAGGTGGCGTTTAAACAATGCTCAATTGGTACTAAGGGGCCCAAAGTGTGCCAAGAAAATATCCTCAACACCATTACACCACCACCAGCCTGAACCATTGATACAAGGTAGGATGGATCCATGCTTCCATGTTGTTTACACCAAATTCTGACCCTACCACCTGAATGTCACAGCTGAAATAGAGACTCATCAGACCAGACAATGTTTTTCCAGTCTTCTATTATCCAATTTTGGTGAGCCTGTGCAAATTGTAGCCTCAGTTTCCTGTTCTTTGCTGACAGGAGTGGCACCCGGTGTGGTCTTCTGCTGCTGTACCCCATCTGCTTCAAGGTTCGATGTGTTGTGCATTCAGAGATGGTATTCTGCATAATTTGTAACGAGTGGTTATTTGAGTTACTGTTGCCTTTCTATCATCGCAAACCAGACTGCCCATTCTCATCTAACCTCTCATATCAACAAGGCAGTTTCCCTTACACAACTGCCGCTCACTGGATGTTTTCTATTTTTCTGACCCTTCTCTGTAAATCCTAGAAATGGTTGTGTGTGAAAATCCCAGTAGATCAGCACTTTTTGAAATACTCAGACCAACCTGTCTGGCACCAACAACCATGCCACGTTCAAAGTCACTTAAATCCCCTTTCTGATGCTCAGTTTGAAATTCAGTTTGAAATTCAGCAAGTCATCTCCACCATGTCTAGATGCCTAAATGCATTGAGTTTCTGCCATATGATTGTCTGATTAGCAATTTGTGTCACCAAACAATTGAACAGGTGTACTTAATAAAGCGGCTAGTGAGTGTATATTGGCAGTTTAGTCCAGTTTTTACAAAAGTAGGCTTTTGTAGGCTAATACAGTACTTTAGA
Organism: Lithobates clamitans; assembly: GCA_037952925.1. NCBI lineage: Eukaryota > Metazoa > Chordata > Amphibia > Anura > Ranidae > Lithobates > Lithobates clamitans. The sequence continues at coordinate 13,499,437 of JBBGZY010000190.1, forward strand.
TCACAAGCCTCTCCTGTGATATGAACCTAACTGCATTACCTCAGGGTAAAGTGAAAAAAGTGGTTTTAAACTGTAGTCAACCTTATATTAACCCTAAATAGTCCCTTAGTAACCATTTACCCCCCCCACCCCTACTTAACCCTAGTTTTGATTTTCCTTTTTTTTTCTTTAACAGGCAAGCATTTTGTTTACTTACATTTTTTAAGTAGTAGTGTATTAAAAATGACATTAATGTGGATGTAAACCCTTGAAGGGAAAATTTAACAAAGTATATTTTCATATAGTGTGTACTTGCCTCAGTCCATAACAGCTAGTGTGGTTCCTTGCTGCTCTCTTCTTCTGCAATCTGCATCTATCACTTCTGACCCAAGCACACAGGGGACGATTAACAGCCTCAGATGTGCATGTTTCCTAGTGATACTGTATCAGGCATCAGATTGCCTTCAGCACTGTATTCTGTGCTGCACAGTTTGTGACCTCAGATCCTCCCTTCCTCCTAGAAGCTGAGAAATACCATCTGATCTGTGTACTCTGGATGGCTCTGGATGAGAAAAAGCTGCAGATAAACAGTTACAGCTTATTTGGGAGGATTTGCTTCATTACTGTGTATCACTTGAGGCTAGTCCCTTCAGTGGGCATATGTAATGGTTTGGACCACCTTAACCCTTTCGCTGCCAGGCCCTGTGCTCCAGTTTATACAATCAGGTGGCCATTTTTGCAATTTATCCTTTCCTTTTTTATTTTTCACTTATAGCTTTCAGAATTTGTGAAAGAGCCCCAAACCTTATATTTTCTGAAAGCACATAATTAGTAGAATAAAAAGAAGGGGCTACTGATTTTTTAGACCCCGCGGTATTTGCACAAATGTTTATCAAACCAATATATTTGCAAAAAATACACTAAAACCATTATTAGCAGATAAAAAACACAGCACATTTACACAATTCCTACTAAATATAAAAGGTAAATATGTATTGAGTTAATAAATAACAAATATGTGTAACTTTTAAATTGCACCTTTTTGCGAAATGGTGAAAATTGAACAGACGCAAAAGTGTAAATATCCAAATTTCTCTAAAAATCAGAAGGTTTTCATTTTTCCCTTACAACTTTCAGAATTTGTGAAAGACCCCCAAAACCATATATTTTCTGAAAGAATATGACCTCTAGAATAAAAAAAAAGTGCTACTGATTTTTTAGACCCCCTCGGTATTTGCGCAATTGTTTATAAAAACCACTATGTTGGCAAAACATACACTAAAATCATTATTAGCAGATAAAAACACAGTTAATTTTAGAAAATTCCTGCTAAATCCCTACTAAATATAAAAGCTTAACCTGTATGGAGTTAATAAATAACAAACAAATTACATTTTTACATTGCGCCTTTTTGCAAAATGGTGAAAATTGAACGTACGCAAAAATGTAAATATCCAAATTTCTCTAAAAATCCGAAGGTTTTCATTTTTCCCTTACATCTTTCAGTATTTGTGAAAGACCCCCAAAACCATATATTTTCTGAAAGCATATCAATTCTAGAATAAAAAGAAGGTGCTACTATTTTTTTAGACCCTGTGGTATTTGCGCAAATGAATATATCAATATATCCGCAAAAAATAAACTAAAACCAATATTAGCAGATAAAAACACAGCTAATTTTAAAAATTCCTGCTAAATCCCTACTAAATATAAAAGCTTAACCTGTATGGAGTTAATACATAACAAATATTTGTAATTATTACATTGCGCCTTTTTGCAAAATGGTTCAAATCAAACGTACGCAAAAATGTAAATATACAGATTTCTCCAAAAATATGAAGGTTTTAATTTTCCCCTTACAGTATTCAGAAATTGTGAAAGAACCCCCCCCCAACCATATATTTTCTGAAAGCATATGATGAGTAGAATAAAAAGAAGGTGCTATAGATTTTTAAGGCCCCATGATATTTGCGCAAATGTTTACCAAAGCAATATTTTTGTTAAAAATACACTAAAATCATTAATAGTGGCTTCATACATGCCAAAATGTACAAAATTCCTTCTAAATTCCTAGTAAATATAAAAGTTAAAACTGTATTGAGTTAATAAATAACAAATATTTGTACATTTTAAATTGCACCTTTTTGTGAAATGGTGAAAACTGAAGGTACGCAAAACTGTAAATAACAACAATTTACTCTAAAAATCCGGAGGTTACCATTTTTCACTTACAACTTTCAGAATTTGAAAATACCCCTCAAACTAGACATTTTCTAAAAGCACTTGACCTGTAGAATAAAAAAAAGTGGTACAGATTTTTTGGGCCTCGCAATAATTGTGCAATTGTTCATCATATCGCTTTTTTTACAAAAAATACACTAAAATCAGTAATATTACACAAAAACACAACGTAATTTACAAAATTCCTGCTAAATTAGTACTAAAGCATTGTTCACATGTGGCACACTAAAGCGTACGCCCATGGGTGGCCATGTTTACCCACACAGGGATGCACAGGTATTTCCATGCATCCCCATACAGGCAGTCCCATTTATGTAAATTGGGATGCAACGGCTGCACAGGCATAGCTGCTGTTCCCAATCTGACATCCGTGTGGGTGTAGGTACATGACCCCAAATGCAGACAGTGTGAGCTCAGGGACATGCATGTGGACCTACATGGATGTAAAATTGGGAGCAGCTGCTCTGTTCGTGCAGGTGCTACATCCCAAATTACATCAAAGGGACTGCCTGCACAGAGATGCACAGAACACTTGTGCATCCCTGTAATGTTATGCTGTGTATGCCCTGTGGGAACAAGGCCTTAGGCCCCTTTCACACAAGCACACGATTGGGTTTGCCTGTCCATTTTTCAAGCAGGCCCAATCGGACCACCCATTGTTCTCTATGGAGAGACTGATGTAAATGGACACATGTCCGTTTACACCCCCTAAATCCAATCCAGTCTGCTAAAAACAGACGGATGGGGATTCCATTCCCCATCCATCTAGCAGATTGGATGGGATGGCATCTGATGGAAATGGATGACACGGACCTGTTATCTGCCTGCTCAGTGGGGATCAGCAGACAGATCCCCCGCTGAGCAGGCGGATCTGCTTGACAGAGTCTGCTTCATGTGAAAGGGGTCTTAGAGCAGCCGGTTCATTAGGGGCGCTGGGGCACCAGCCCCCTGCAGGGCACTGTATGAGTTTTTTTTTTCAAGCCACATGATTAGAGCCTGAGGCTCTAATTGGCTTGAAAAAGGTTGTGCTTGGGGCGTAGAGCATTGCACCCTGAACCCACCCACTTGTGACAATAGCAGACTTACTATGTGTTTTTTTAAAAAAGTTTTTACTTTTTAATTTTTTTTTTTTACAGTCATTTTTATTTTTTTTATAAAAAGAGAAACTTCTAGTTCAACTTCTAGTCCTGATATGGTTAATTCATTGTATTAATGCATTCATAGCTTAGCTTTATTAGACATAAGGTACTAGACGAATGATCTACAGTAGTATGATTTGCAGCTCAGGTTCTGAAAGGGACTGTTGGTGATGCTGTGTTTTAATAAACAGGAGCCATGCTATTCAGTAAAGTGTTACAGCTTTGACAGACTGCTATCAGTGTCAGAATACAGCTAAATAGTCGGTTTCCGCACTGGGAGGATTTGCTTCATTACTGTGTATCACTGTGTATCACTATAATGCCCCGTACACACGGTCGGATTTTCCGACTGAAAATGTGTGATAGGACCTTGTTGTTGGAAATTCTGACCGTGTGTAGGCTCCATCACACATTTTCCATCAGATTTTCCTACACACAAAGTTTGAGAGCAGGATATAAAATTTTCCGACAACAAAATCCGTTGTCGGAAATTCCGATCGTGTGTACACAAATCCGACGGACAAAGTGCCACGCATGCTCAGAATAAATAAAGAGATGAAAGCTATTGGCCACTGCCCCGTTTATAGTCCCAGCGTACGTGTTTTACGTCACCGCGTTTAGAACGATCGGATTTTCCGACAACTTTGTGTGACCGTGTGTATGCAAGACAAGTTTGAGCCAACATCCGTCGGAAAAAATCCTAAGATTTTGTTGTTGGAATGTCCGAACAAAGTCCGACCGTGTGTACGGGGCATTACTGTGTATTAATGCGTAGTTGTTCCAGTTACTGGAACTCATATTGTGAAATGTAATAGTTCAAGATTAAAACTGCACAGAGCAGCAGAAGACAGACACAAATTATCATGTCCATATGTTCCTTTCTGTTGGAAACATAGAGCTGGATTGTGATAATTGTACAATCTGAGCCCCAAAGATTTTCCAGGACAACAATCTAAATGCCAGCAGACTGAAAGTGACTATCACTGGGTCATGGTAACGCAGTTAACCCTTTACACAAATGGTATACCATTCACAGCATATGCTGTTGCAATTTTGACCTTTTAAAGAAATGGCTGTACCGCTCTCTGCTACACCCAAAAAGAAATGTAACAAAGTTTATGACATTGTACTTTTCTTTAAAGAAACCATATGCTCTTTAATATTGGGTTGAGTGTTTAGAGATTGTTGCTATATGAGTTTATGTACAATCCCCATTAACAGATGTAAATAATCTTGTAATTAGCAAGATATTCAAGCTGTGCATAGACAGTATGTCTATGTTATGAAAATAGCTGAGGATGGTTTGATTTGAATGTAAGTTGTAAGGAGGGTTATTCTAATTACAGGTGATACTCTATGCTAGAAGGCATGGCATTAGACTGAGGGGCTCATCACAGAGTATTTGATGCCTGAGTATTTACCTAGACAATGAGATCAAAATCTTTTTGTTTTCCAGATATCCACTCAAAGGATTCCATTGGTTCGTTATACATTTAAGTCTGGTACACACTATGAGTTTTTTTGTAACAAAAAAAACCTGTCAGCTCCAGTCAGAGTCGCTGTACTAACTATGCAAAGTTAGTATAGCAAACTCCCCTGCTGAGCTGTTGCATTCTGACAGGGGGATGCTCCCCCCCACCAGAACACTCATTGGCTGAGTGCACTGAACGGTCGGCTGCTGGTTTTCCAGCATGCTCATCTGACAGAAGCCGGCAAATTTTATTTAACCGGATGATGTCTGCCAGGAATGCTTGACTTGACCTTTAAAGACCCTGTCTCATCTGCCCATATATATTTCGCCCTCCAGAAAGGTTGTGGAGAGCCTTGTGAGGAGGGGTTAAGTTATGGTAACAAAAGAAATGTATTGGAAAGTATCCAGTCATAAAAGGATAGGTCAGGTTTGAATACAGGGGAAAAGTTTGCCTACCAATCAGTAACTCCATCAAGCCTATGGAAAATACCTTTAACCACTTGCTGTCCACCCCAAAGCAGATTTACTGCTTTACAACTACACGGCAGCCACGCAGGATCACACACACACACAAATATATATATATGAACCTGCACTTCTGGGTAACGAGAGCGAGTGCGCACCGCCGGAGGCTCGCCCCGCTATGATTTTACACAGTGGGTAACACGGACCCGATGTCCGTTGCCACCCACTGATCGATTGGTACACTGACAAAATGGCAGTCTGCCTATGTAAACAAGGCTGATTGTCGTTCTGTCAGTACAGAAGGCATGGATCCTGTGTTTCTGTAAAGCAGAAACACAGATACATGCCTTCCACCAGTAAAAGCACCTCCCCCACTACACTGAAAAATTAGCCAGGCGCACAGTTAACCCTTTGATCATCCCTGATGTTAACCCCTTCTCTGCCAGTGTCATTAGTACAGTGACCGTGCATATTTTTAACATTGATCACTGTAATAATGTCACTGGTCCCCAAAAAGTGTCAGAAGTGTTAGATGTCTAATTTGTCTGCTTTCGTTACTAAGTTGTTAATCGCCGCCATTACTAGCAAAAAAAAAAATAAAAAAAAAATAAATAAAATAAAATATCCCATAATTTGTAGATGCTATAACTTTTGAGCAAACCAATCAATATACACTTATTGGGATTTTTTTACCACAAATATGTAGCAGAATACATATTGGCCTAAATTGATGAAGAAATTTGATATTTTACATTTTTTTATTGGATGTATTTTAGAGCAGACAGTAAAAAATATTTTTTTTTCAAAATTGTCAGTCGTTCTTTGTTTATAGCGCAAAAAAAAAACTGCAGAGGTGATCAAATATCACCAAAATAAAGCCTTATTTGTGGAAAAAAGGACATAAATACTATTTGGGTACAGTGTCGCACATCTGCGCAATTGTCAGTTAAAGTAACGCAGTACTGTATCGTAAAAAATGGCCTTGTCAGGAAGGGGGCTGGGAAATCTTCCTGAGGTCAAGTGAATAACAATCCACACACTTGAGGGGATTGGGAGAGAAGTTAGAAGTAGTCTTTGGACCACCAGAACACCAGAATGGGGCCTCCATGCAGTTTAATAACAATTATAGAATATTTCCGTGGCACTTAACTAAATGTTTGTCTTATACTTTTTCTTTGTTAAAGTTTGTATTAAATACTATGTTAGACCATGCCTAATAATTTATTTTTATATCAATAGATTGCTGGTTTATTTGATTTAGACCTTCTTACTCTGTACCACTCAAGGCAGCACAGTGGCTAAGTGTTTACCACTTCCGCCTGGCAGCACTCTGATTTTCGGTTTAAATCCCAACCATGGCACTACCTACATCAATTCTGCATGTTCTCCTTGTGCCTATATGGGTTTTCTGTTAGTGCGCTAGTTTCCTCCCTCACTCCAAAGTCATGCTGGTTAGTCAAACAAAGCAGAATGAAGGAACTTCTTTTCAATCTTATTTTATTTCAAGGTAAAAGGAGAACAGAAGAAGTTAGCACTTTACCATATATTATTACAAACAGTTTACAAATAGTAATGAGGTGAACCTTTTCTATATATGCATAATCTGAGGTATTTTTGGTGTATAATCTCTGATGAAATAATGCCGTATCACAGTGTAAATATGAGCCACCTAAATGAGAGAATAATATCATGTGGGTAGGTTCCAACATATATTTTACCCTTAATGTATTGCATATCAATACTGTCATGAGGACCAATCTATTCGGGCTGATATGCTGTAGGGATCTCTTATTGTCTTATAGTAGATATCTAGTTCTTTGAACTATTTTGGGTATATGGCCTCTATTCATATGCTTGAGTGTTTGGTTCAAATCGGGAGAGAAGCAAGCAAAGAGAGAGAAGAGAATTATAACAAGGAAATAAATAAGGGATGTTAAAGAAGTTAAGGGTCACTCCAGCATGGCTATCCGGTAGATGAGGTTGGGGCATCAGCAGCCCATACAGTAAAGTCTTCAGAGTATCGAAACATTGACCATAAGGTCCAGGTGGTGGAGAACTGTTGCTCCCTCCCAGATTCCTGTGCCAACAGGCACTCCAGATCTCTTATCTGATCCACTTTGACAGCCCAATCTCCCATGGAAGGTACATCCGCTGTTCTCCAATGCCGGGGAATCACTGTCCTAGCTGCGGCCAGAAAGTGGCGCAATGTATCTTTTTTAATCGACTTGAGGGTCCTGGGAGCATAGATAGTAGGGCTATCAACCCTATGAGGTCGCCATCAACCTGCAGTATAGGTCAAAGACCTTTTGCCAGAATCTCCTAATAGGAGAGCAAGCCCACCAAATGTGGAGCATTGTCCCTCTAGAGGACAGGCATCACCAACAAGTAGCTGGCAAAGAAGGGTTAAACCGTTGAATAGTCGCTGGGCATCTGTACCATCTCATCAACAGCTTAAACCCTTTTTCTTGAGTCTTAGTTGCCAAGGAAATCCTATACGTCAGGATGAAGCATTTTTGCCAATCAGCAGGGGAGATGGAGTGTTGTAAGTCTGTTTCCCATTTCTGCGTGTATGTTGGCAGGTCAGGGGCAGAGATGTTCAGTAGTAGAGAGTACAATAGTGATACTACGTGTGTTGGCGGGTCAGGCTGTAAGAGCAGTTCGTCAAAGTTTGGTGGGTCATCTAGTATATCTAAAAGGGACGAGAAAGTATGTATGTAGGACACTAATTGGCTTCTCTGTAACCACATCGTTGGGGGCCTCAGAGCTGTCTGGGAGGGTATGTCCGTTCTCAAGGATGGGTCAGGGCGAAGGACCTGCGCTAAGCGTCTATGACTATCCCTATTCCAGGGTCCAAATCTCCACTTACAGCTGGGGGGGAGGCTGGAGTTCCAAGGAGAGGGGTCATAGGGCCCTGTGGTTTAGATAATTTACCAGTTAAGATCAGACGGTCCCAAACCTGAAGTGTCTGGCGAGTAAGAGCAGTAGAGAGTGTAGTATCCTTACGCTGAGCCGCAGGAGTCCACGGCAAGGTGCAAAGATCAATCTCATTTAGATGTCTCTCCAGTTGAACCCAGAGTTTGGAAGAAGGGTGGTCGTGTGAGAACCGCCACCTTGTGATATGTGGAGGCGTCTGGGACCCCTGCTCCCCCCGGGCCTTCGGAAGGATCATTGTGTCATATTTTATCCTGGGACGGTCCCCCTTCCATATGAATTTAGAAAAAATCTGACAAAGCCTTTTAAAGAATGAGGTGGGAATATGGATAGGGATGGTTTGAAAAAGATATAAGAATCAAGGGAGAACATCCATTTTCAAAACATTCACCCTACCCAACCAAGAGAGCTGTTTAGATGCATAGGTAGTCAGATCCACTTGTGTTCTAAGAAGCAGAGGGGTAAAGTTACTGGCGAATATTTGGGATGCGTCTGTTGGGATTTGAATTCCTAGATAGGAATAGATGTAGAGCTCGTCTTAAAAGGGAAGGAAGACAAGAGCTGTTGAAGAGCCTCTTTTGGGAGTGAAATGTTGAGGATTTCCGATATACTATGGTTAACTTTGAAGTTACTTACATCTCCATATCTCTGGAACTCCTGTATAATTGAGGGCAGGGAAACTTGCGGTTGGGTCACAAATATGAGCAAGTCATCCGCAAATAGAGCAATTTTAGTATGAACAGGGCCTATGTTAATACCATGAATAGCCGGGTTGTTCCTAAAGGTGATGGCTAGGTGTTCCATGACAAGGGCATAGAGAATGGGAGACAAAAGGCACCCCTGTCGCGTTCCATTGTGAATAGTAAATTTTGGAGATAGGGATCCGTTTAATCTGATCCTAGCGGAGAGAGAAGTATAGAGGGACATTATTCAGGAGATCATATTTTGGCCCAGACCTATCTGTTGCAATGATAGGCGAAGAAATTGCCAGTCGACGAGGTCGAAGGCCTTCTCCGCATCGACCGTGAGGAGGCACATTGGGACATTGTGGGTCCGGGCTTAATCTGCAATGAGAAGTGTTTTCAGGGTGTTATCTTGCGCCTCTCGTCCACTCACAAAGCCTACCTGATCTAAGTGTATTAGGTGGGGCAACAAAGGTTGCATTCTATTAACCAGCACCTTCGCGAACACCTTCAGATCTACTCCTATCAGCGATATGGGCCGGTAATTCGCACACATAGTCAGGTCTTTGTCCGGCTTTGGGATAAGGGTGATATGTGCTCCTAGTGTATGCAGAGGGAACACTGATCTCTCGGAGAGGGAGTTAAACGCTTTTGTTAAGAATGGGGTAAGAAGGGGAGAAAATTGTTTGTAAAATTTGGAGTGAAGCCATCCGGGTCCGGACTTTTACCAGATGGAGTAGATGCAATGGCGCGGGCAACTTCGTCTTCCGAGATCGGATTTTCAAGGTCCTCTATCGTTTCGTATCTAGAGTAAGTAAGGCAGCTTGTGAAATATATGAGGCCTGTGTTTCCGCCGTAGTGGAGGGAGGTTCAGCAGGGTTTGCAGTAGGTATGTTGTACAGAGATTGATAAAAATCTCTTAATACCTGACCCATTTTAGAAGGCGAGGAAATGGTTTCCCCAGATTTGTCCTGTATGTGGGGTATAAAGCTGTTAGGTTGTTTGGTGTGCAGGGTACGAGCTAGTGATCTACCACATTTGTCCCGAAATTTGTATTAATAAAAAGCAAGTTTGTTCGCAAACGTACGGGCTGATGCTTCGTATAATTCCCTAAGCTGGGTGTGGGCAGAAGAAACCTCTGTAAGCCTTTCCACCGTGGGGGAGCGCTTTTGGGTAGTCTCCAGCGTCCTAAGTTTATGTATTGCTATAACTATTGCAGCTGAGCGTTCTTTTTTTCAGGCGGGCTCCCATTTCAATAAAGCCGCCCTGCAAAACCGCCTTTAATGCCTCCCATTTAATGGGTGGTGAAGTGTTGTCGGATGCGTGATCCGCAAAAAAAATTGGATATAGTCTCCGATATCCATGTATCACACCCTGGTTCTGTTAGGAGCAAGTCATTTAACATTTAACCTCCACGTTCCACTCTTTCACTGGGGTGGAGTTGATCAAAAGTGTCAGGATTATGGGAGAGTGGTCCGACCAAACCTTAGGGTCTGTTTCACAATTTGAGGACCAATCAAAACAGCCGTGATCAATTAAAAAATAATCTAGGTGACTGTATGATTGATGAACGTGCGAGAAGTGTGTGTAGTTTCGGGAGTCAAGGTACAGTATCCTCCAGACATCAATAAGATGCATAGTATAGATGCACGTTTTAGGGCCCATATCTTAGGAAAAGATATAGAAGAACGGGAAGTCGAGGAATCCAAAAGTGGATCTAGGGGAGTGTTGAAATCTTCTCCAAGTGTGAGCTTGCCCTCCGCAAAACCAGCCAAAGTGCTGGTTTTGGCTATTGTAAATTTAGTCCCCCATAAGGAGATTTTCACAAAAACATACCTACCTTGGGGATCTGTCATATGATCGAGCAATTCGATAGGGAGTGTTTTATGGAACGCATTAGATACTTCCTTAGATTTTTGTGTCGGGTTGGTGCTGTGGATCCATCTATTAAAGTATCTGTTGGAGCAGGAAGGGGTGGAGTCAGAGTGGAAATGGGTCTCCTGTAGTAAGAGCACGTTAACCTGTTGTTTGTGCATCTGGTACAGGATTTGCCCACGTTTTGAGGCAATATTGAGACCGTTTACATTATACGAACAAAATTTCAATTGGGGGCATGAGGTCACCGTGTGAGCCATGCTGGAGTGTGAGAAGCTGTAGAAAGAGGTAGGTGGTAAAATATAGGGGAAAGAGGAAGAGAGCAGTAAGGGGAAGAATAGAACAGAAAGGTGGAATGGGGAAGTGGGGGGAGGGGGGGAAGTGGGGGGAGGGGGGGAAGGGGGAGAGAAGGGGAAGAGAAAGATGTGGGGGTAAAGAAGGAAGCAAAGCGTAGATGAAAAAGACACCTAAGAAGATGCGTCTAAAGTACTAATGTGTTCACTAGCGCGAAACACTGCGTGAAATGTCACGCTTTAGGCACAAACTGTGCCAGTCCTACTGTGGGAGAAAGGTCAAGATGGGTTGACCTGAGTCGTGATCCCAACAGCTAATCAGGCATATATATTGTGTATTTAGCACACTTAATATTTGAACCGTGTAAGGGGCATAGGGCAGCCGTTTCCTAGAGGAGCCGTCCTAATGGGGCTGAGAAGGCTCCCACTGTGACAGAAAAGACATGGGGGGGAGGGTCTGGGAGCCAATCCCTTTTATCTGTGAGGAAGCATCTGGCTCTGAGTCTCACTAAATAGATAGACCCAGTAAAACATGTATCATGAATATGTTCCTCTTCAACTACTAACCTAGTCCATATAAACTCAGTCATGTGAACAACAGATAACGACAACAGATAATAACAGTCAACAAAATAAGAGTATTGAGTCTGATTATTTAACCTAGGAGTATATAACATAAGTAATTACCCGCTGACAGAAAAAATATTTAGCAAAAACAATAATATGTATAGAGGGAAGATAGGGGGATTGGAGGATCCACCTGCGGAGATATTCAAGTTCGCCATGTGTGGCGCATTGAAAACCTGCATCACCTGTAGCAAAAAGTGTTCAGGACCGGAGGCCAAGCCTCCTCTCAGAGTTGAACCCCCCACCCCAGTTAAGAACCACTATCCCATGTCACATAGGAGGTTGGGGGGGGGCAATCTGATACTAAGTGAAACATCATGTATACAACCTTTGGTGTATTCTGGTGTGGCCAGACGCCCATCACAGTGAGAATTAATGAGTACCTATTACCTGTGTTCTCTCCCGAACCCCAGCCAGAAATTATATCGGCGAAGAGCAGGAAAAGAACCAGTAGATCCGTCCCCTACAGTCACACATTCCCTGACCAGATATGTTGGAGGGCACGGAACACAAAAAAGAAAATTACAGGTATGGGATCAAAAGGGAAAAGCAAGCCTGCCAGGAATGCGTCAGATCCGTTGGGATCCCCGTTAAGGTAAATGGTGTGGAGAGAAGGAATAAGGCAATAGTCTCCAATGTACTTCTGGATCAATCTTCTGGAGAGGTACGTTGTCTTATTTCAGGACCAGAGGAGACTGATCTAGACCTAGGACATCTGCGGCATTGCGGGAATGGGCCAAGTCCCATCTGTCTTGATCGATCGTCTGGAGGATCTAGCCAGTTCAGGACATCTACCGGTTCTTGTTCAAGAAAGAGGAAAAAGTCAGGTAGCTGGTCCGGGTCTGAGAGCGTGAACCTGCTGTCGCCCCGAGTCACTTTGAAGCTGAAGGGGTGTCCCCAACTATAAGAAGCCCCGGTTTGCCGTATGAGGTCAAGTAGAGGGCGTGTTGCAAGACAAATCGGGGTATAGGTTGATAGGGGCTCCGAAGAATTCCACTGGACCCAGGCTCCAAGCCTTCTGCATGACCTCCTCTTTTAGGGTGTAATAGTGGACCCGGCAGAGAACATCTCGGGGGCGACCATCCCGGGCACCCCCTGGCCCCCCTTTGTGTACCCAATCCAGCTCAATTGGTGATGCGGCCCCTCTGCCCAAAACTTTATTGAGGATGGTGATGACAGTGGGTTTCAGATCCGCTCCAGATGTCGCTTCAGGTATGCCTTGCAATCTAATGTTATTTCTGCGACTGCGATTTTCACTGTCTTCTATGCGGAGTTGCTGATAGCATAAGCGACGTAGATATGCTGCAGATGAGGATTCAAGTGCCATTATACGTGCTTCATGGTCACCCTGAGCAGCGTTTAGAACTGACACTGCTTCCTCATTAGCTGTGACTTTTTGCTTTAGGGCATTAAGTTTCACATGTAGGGAATCCTCAATTTTCCCTGTCCATGATTCAAAATCTGCTCTAAAGGCAGAGAAGAGGGCCGTAGCCTCAGATCTAATGGGTTCCCCTGACAGAGGATGTATGCCAGGCTGGGATTCTCCTGTGCCTGTATCGTGTAATGTTACTGACCGCACAGAGGAGGTTGAAGTCTCTCCCCTGGAATCCTGGAGTCCCTCAGTGTTGTCCTCCCTCATGTAATCTGTTGCTGGAGTGGGAGGCTTGGTCTTCCCTGTACTACCTTGTCCTTGGGGTCCGTGGATCGATCGGCGCCGTTCTAAGGAGATAGCGCTGTATGGTGCCTTGTTGCAGGTCCATGGGCTCAGTGGAGTGTGAACTTGCTGCCGCCATAAAAGTTGTGGGTGTGCGGTGCTGTGGAAGTAGCCTGCTGCTGTTGGGATGGCAAGTTATTGATTCCCAAGTTTAGAACTGCCAGTGTGGGTGATGGAGGTGTCAGAAAACCTGTAACTTCCGATAGTAATTGGAATATCTTCTACAAAAACCTAGTGAGGTGTTTACATTTCCAGAGTAGAGAGCCAATAGAGCCACACCCTCTGCAACATAAAGGTGACTATGAGCAATAACATTTGGCCAATGTATACAGTGTAAGACACCAATGTAAATTACTTTTTTGGGTTAATTCCCAATGGTCTATGCAACTTGATGGGCTTTCATTCGTTGGCTAACAATAAAGGGGGTAGAGAGGTCTATCATTGTAGAAAAGGGGATGATTTGTAAAAGGATGTCTTATCATGTAAGATATTATAAAAGCAAGCTATTTTTTTTTGTTTGGTGCAGTGGATGTATAATATACAGTAGCCAAGCTGAGGTATGTAAGAACATTGTGTTTTCTGGAAACTCTTTTAAAGAGTGATGGATTGGTATATATCTAAATTATTCCGTGTTTGATAGCCCAAACTTGATGTATGAGAACCTTTAACAGTAACCCCAGTAAAAAGGTAAAAGGACATAGTAATGCCAGCTTTGTGCCAGGTTTTGCTATTTAGATGAGGATATATGTAGCCATCTCCAGGCCTTAAACTGGACGTATACCCTCACATATACCCAGTGAAGTGAGCAGCCTCAGATGATACACAGGGATGAAACAAATCTCCCTACATATATGTATATCTGCTGTCTTCAGCTTTATATATTCTTTAGAAAGTTTAGATCCTGTTACAGATTTTCTATGTTCATCACTGCAGTAAAGTCTGGACATACAGCCAAGACAGCTGATTGGAGTAAAGGCACACACCCCCTCTCCTCATAGCTAGAGACTTTCAGAACTGTTTGTTGAATAGTTCATCACTCTGCTAATCTATTTATAGCATCCTCCCCAACACAATTTTCAGGCTGGTTTTATCTCAGTCGACGGAGAACTTGTCAGAAGTTATCAGACTGATAACACAAGAACGGAGCAAGAGACAGCTACGGGACATAGGGCTTTGAAGAGAGATAAGAAAACACTTCAGTTATATGTGCCCAGCTCAAATTTCATAAATCAGGTTTACATCCACTTTAAGTGACACTTGTACTTGATATTGAGAAATAAATTTTATAGTAGATAATTTAGGCTAACATGGGTCAAAATATGCTGGGCTTTTTGCAGGGAGGTGGTAGTATTCATAAGTAAAAGGATCACATCATCTGGAATTATCATAATAAAAGCTTTCAGCATTTCTGGCAGAAATGAGGCTAACAAAGCAGCTTTAGAATAAAGTTTGTTGAAGTGTGATATAAGGATTTCTATGAATTGTTTGTAATAATCACTAGGAAACCTAGTGGGCCTAGTGATTTGCAATTAGGCAGAGTCGTAAGTATTTTAAAGGATTCAGCAATCGTAAAAGCATTTAATTTGTAGAGTTGGACCTCTATTAGGTTATGAAGATCTAAAGTGACCAGAAATGTTGCAATATCAGCATCAGCCTCTTGAGGGGTGTTGGTATCACTTCACAAGTTAAAAGAGGAGCTATTAGAATCTGCGAAAGCATCTGAAATAGCTCAGGGATCTGTTATTTTGTACTTACTATTTTGCAACTACCAGTTGGGTGCACAAGGTGCAAAACTTTTGTTTTAGTTCTTTGAGATTTAACTCTGAGAGCCAAAAATTTCCCAGCTCTGTTACCATGTGTATATTAGATGAGTTTTAACCACTTGCCTACTGGGCACTTTAACCCCCCTCCTGCGCAGACCAATTTTTAGCTTTCAGTGCTCTCACAGTTTGAATGACAATTAGTCATGTAACACTGTACCCAAATGAATTTTTTGTCCTTTTTTCATACAAATAGAGCTTTCTTTTGATGGTATTCGATCACCTCTGGGTTTTTTTATTTTTTGCTCTATACATGAAAAAAAGATGGACAATTTTCAAAAAAAACAAATTTTTCTTTGTTTCTCTGATAAAATTTAGCAAATGGGGGGCGTGGCTTGGCGCGCGATGGAGATGGCAGCCTAAACGAGGAGCTCCGTCAGACTAACGGCCCAAGCCAGTCTTTTCTGCCGCAATACAAGCGACGATGAGCAGACAGAATCGTATCCCACAGCACACCCGTTCCCGCCGCTCTACCGCTGCATCAGCTGGGAGGAATATCTCAGAGATTTTCAAGAACCAAGCCGTGATACAGAGAGTGACTGCAGGAGGGAAGATGGCGCCGGTGCAACGCGAGGAGGATCTCAGCGAGGATTCCCTGTCTGCTACAGAGGATAATGGTAGGAGAGAGACATGTCTTGACCATCCACTAACTTATGCAGACATGTCAGTCTTCGCAGCTGACATCAAAGCCTCTTTCTCTGCAGCTATCACGGACCTCAAAACCAACCTGTTAGTTCTCACAGAGAAAATGGCCACCGCTGAAACAGCAGGGAAACATAGAGATAGAGCCATAAATAGACTGGACAGAGTGGTCTCATCTCACGCACACCACTTTATTGAGATGAACAGACACCTGGAAGACCTCGATAACAGGGGGAGACGGTGTAACATCAGAGTTCGAGGTATACCAGAATCGGTTGACACAGACCAAATATCTCATGCACTGCAGAGGGTTTTCAATAGCCTCCTGGAGAGACCAGAAGACACGGACATTGAATTTGTCAGAGCGCACAGAGCCCTAAGAGCCAGAGGCCCAGACACACTTCCTCCTCGTGACATCATCTGCTGCTTGCAAAGCTTCTCCCTGAAAGAAGAGATCATGCACAAGGCGCGCAGAAATGAGCAGATTATTTTCAACGGTGCCCACATAACTTTATTTCAAGACCTTTCCCAAATCACGCTGAAAAATCGCAGGGCCCTGCGACCACTGTTGGAGGCGCTACGGGCAAAAGATCTTCGGTACACGTGGCGCTTCCCCTTTGCCCTTTCAGTGTCGCACAATGGCAAACAACACTTTCTCCGCACTCCAAGTGATCTTTAGGAGTTCTGCAGCGCCCTACAGCTAGGTGAGATTGACCTACCGGAGTGGTATCAGGAGTTTTTACTCCCAACCGGAGACAGAAGCCCACCATACTCCCCTACGGTGACACCTGAGAAGCATCAAGCCAAGAAACAGAAGCAGAATCGGCTGGACGGATCAATCGCTGGCACTCCAAGGGGCAAAGCACATTCCTCCAGGATGCTAATAGATGCGTGAGTGAGAGGATGCCATCGCAATCTGTTGTTTTGTTTTGTTCAGGCTCCATCTCACACCTTAGCATATGTTCTAAATTGAGCAGAAGCTCTGTTTATGCTACAGTCAAGGCTACACACAAGGTCCCCTCATTCCGGATTATTGGACACTTAGAGGAAGAGACCCACCACTATTAATGTCCGCAAGGCAGAGAACGGGGCACCTATCAACCACACATATAGGGGGTACTACAAGATCCCTGAGGTGAAATACGCTAACCTTTGCCCCACTCCCGGTGAACCTATCAGCCAAGCGGGAATATGGGGGAAAAGGCCGCTGCCCAGGGCGTTGACATGTTTTCCACTCAGAACACATGACACAGCTTGATGGAAGATTTGTCCCCACGGAAAGCCCTGTTGGATTATGGTAAAGGCTCGGCTTACCAAGAGACCTAACAAGATTCGCAAACCTCCTATACATTTCAAATGTTTACAAATGCCGGATGGGGACTTTTAGCTTACTGTAGAGTTTCTGCATATATTTACTGCAGAGAGTTTTTGTTTTTTATTCCCTTTGTTTTTTGGTTCCTGCATTAAATGATTCCCGTATGGGAAGGGGGAAGGGAAAGGAGGGGAGGCGACTATGCCTTTCACGTCCTAACCCTGCCACCCCACAGGTTACTACAAGTTATAATAGATACTGCTTGTCCCGCTCCACTGGCTGGAGCACCGCTCTAACAGCTCAAGCGGCAGAAGAGACCATCAGGCACTATTCATTAGCTGAAAGAGGCCGTGGTCTGGCTATCCTAAGTCCCTGACAGTTCATTTCATTCTTTTAGTTTCTGTTAAAGTTGGGTCTGGTATCTGGCCGCGAGCCTCCTACGTCCCCACAGAGTGTGTCAGAGGGGTTATAAACCCACTCTCACACACTAAATATTGATCCACTCAGACGTTGTCATTGTCTGGGAGGGTTGTAAATCTCACTCTCCGTACTCTTACTTCTAATTTCCTACTATTCTCACATCTCTCAATCTATCTCTTTTTACTTTTCTCAATCACTGTTTGAGGGGGTACAACGACGTTTTAGTATTTAAACTCTAACAGGTACTTCTTTTTTTAGTTGTGATCACAGGAGTTGTCTGGGGTCTCTCTCTGATCCTGAATAATGGCCTACTCTGCGTTGGGTCGGACCCCTACGGTGGTATCTCACAACGTCAAGGGCCTAAATATTCCGGAGAAACGCACAACTCTCTTGCGGGAATTAAAAAAAGGTAAGCCTAAAATTGTTTTCCTGCAGGAGACTCATTTTAAGACAAACCAGGTTCCCAGGCTCACCGACTCCTACTTCACAGAGGCACATCACGCCACAAACGATAGTTCCAAATCTAAGGGAGTGACAATATTACTCAGTAGGGAGGCTGCATTCGAGATCACAGACAAACTGGTTGATCCGGGGGGGAGATATGTTTTTGTCAAAGGGAAGTGTTCTGGAGTACCCACCACATTAGCAAATGTTTACTTCCCCAATACTGCCCACTTGTCCTTCTGCAAAAAATTGATGAGGGAATTAGAGGGTTTCAGCACAGGCCGTCTAATTTTAGGGGGAGACTTTAACATTCCCTTAAACCCGTTAGTAGACACGTCAACAGGGAAAACCTTCATCACCTATAAGATATTAAAAAAAATCAAAACTCTCCTTCACTCTTTAGACTTAGTTGACACGTGGCGCTTCCTACACCCTGAAGATAAAGACTTCTCCTTCTATTCAATCCCCCATGACCGCCACTCTAGGATTGATTACATCTTTATCACACAGAGGGATCTTCATATAGTCAGAGAGGCAAACATAGGGATACAGACAATTTCTGACCACGCCCCAGTCTCCATTGGCCTAAACCTGACCGATTGTCCGGTCGGTTCGGGAACTTGGAGACTGAATTCCTCTCTGTTAACAGATCCAGGTCTGCTGTCTACACTGACCGCAGCCTTGAAAGAGTTCTTCAAGCATAACGTGACCCCGGGCATGGACCCGCTGATGGTTTGGGAGGCCCACAAGTGTTCCATCAGGGGAGAGCTAATTAGGATGGGGGCACAAAAAAAGAAAGACCAAGAAAAGGAAATTTCCCAACTAACACAAAAAATACGCCACCTAGAAACCTTACACAAGCAATCTCTGACATCCAGTTCAGCAACTGCCCTTCTCGAGACAAGACTGACCCTTAAACAGCTTCTAGAATATAAAACGAAATGCTTCCTTTTCTTTAGGAAAAAAATATACTACGAGCAAGGCGACAAACCCGGCCATTTGCTTGCCAGGGCCTTGCGGGGACCCGCCACTAAATATAACATTCCAGGCATTCAAAATAAGGGAGGTAAGGTGGACAGAACAACGGACAAAATAGCGCAACACTTCCAGGAATTCTATTCCAATTTATATAACCTCCCAACCCAACATAGACCACATGACTTACAAGGAGAAAGGCTCCAGGTAATGCGGGACTTCTTGAGGGATTCGGAACTTCCTTCGCTCACAGCGGAGGACGCCGCGTCACTCGAGAGTCCCATAGACCTGTCGGAACTCAAACTCGCAATTAAAGACCTAAAACAAGGTAAGAGCCCGGGCCCTGACGGATTCACGGCCATATACTACAAGACATTCGTCGACACATTGTCCCCACACCTCCAAGACGCATTAAATACCCTTTCAAAACCTAGAACGATCCCCCCAGAATTTTTATCAGCCTTTATTACAGTGTTACCCAAACCAGACAAGGACCCACTTCACTGTTCTAGCTACAGGCCTATATCGCTACTAAATCTAGACATGAAGATACTGGCCAAAATCATCTCCAACAGACTGAAACCTCTACTTCATAATGTGATAGGACCGGAACAGGCGGGCTTTATGCCTGGAAGAGAGGCAAGGGATAATGTCACCAAAGCCCTAAACCTGATTTACGCTGCCCATGGGCGAAAGATCGAGGGTCTTCTCCTGTCTACAGATGCGGAGAAGGCCTTCGATCGAGTAGCCTGGGACTACATGTTTGAAACTTGCAGACACATAGGCCTGGGACCAGGAATGATGGGCTGGATAACCTCCCTGTACCAAAACCCCTCAGCTAGACTCAAAATAAATGGTTCACTATCAGATAAAGTAAGCATAAACAATGGAACAAGACAGGGCTGCCCATTGTCGCCCCTGCTATTCATAATATCACTAGAACCATTTGTAAGACGAATTATAGCGAACGCGGCCATAAAGGGATTTGAGGTCACAGAGCGTGAATTCAAAGTAGCGGCTTATGCCGATGACCTACTCTTCTTCTTGACTGATCCGCATATATCCATCCCCTCCCTCCTGAGAGAGTTCGCTTTATTTGGTTATATTTCTAACCTTAAGATAAACTTTTCAAAATCGGAGGCGTTGAACATTTCACTCCCAGAACAAACACTAAAGACACTCCAAGACAATAGCCCATTCAAGTGGGAAACACAGGCTGTCAAATACCTAGGAGTTTGGCTAACACCTAGGCTATCCGCAATTTTCTCCCGAAACTTCCTTCCCCTTCTCAGAGTCATAGAAAAAGACTTACAAACATGGCACACAGGGTTTTTCTCGTGGTTTGGCAGGGTGGCCGTTTGCAAAATGGCCATACTGCCCAAAATTCTATATTTATTGCGCACACTCCCCATTAAAATCCCACAAAGCTTCTTTAAATCGCTTCAGGCCCTACAAATGCGATTCATTTGGGCACACAAACCACCACGTATTAAATTCTCTTTACTAACAAGAACCAAAGCAATGGGTGGGTTAGGGATACCAGATTTTAAAATGTACTACCATGCCACACATATTGCCAGGATCGTAGACTGGCATTGCCATGGAGGTATAAAAGACTGGGTGTCGTTAGAAAACGACTTGAGCCCAATCCCCCTACGGTTCTCCCCCTGGATACCAAAACTCAAATACCCCCCGACTCTGAAAGCCCACCCTTTGATAGGGACCACTCTAGAAATTTTTCACCATCTAACTAAACAACCCAAATTTTCTTCACCTTTCAGTCCTCTCACCCCACTGCAAAACAACCCAGACTTCCCGCCTGGAATGGGGAACCGCCTTCTGCACTCCTCAGATCACAAACTACCACTTCTGACTTCCCATTGCTTTGACAACAAGACAATGAAAGACCTGACTAATCTAAAGACTGACAATGATATACCGTCCCTCCCCCTGTGGTCGTACTTTCAGGTCAGAAGTTACGTTAACAATGTCACCCGTAGGAGACACTTCACTAGAGAGCCCACTGAGTTGGAGTCGGTGTGCCTAAAAGGAGAACAGGTCGAGAAGACCACATCAGTGGCTTATCAATGGTTACAAAATTCGAAAAAACTCACGGATGACAGGCTCAGAGAGAGATGGTCGGACTGCCTTGACATGACAATTTCAGATACCCAATGGGAAAGAGCCTGTATTATGGCGCACAAATGCTCCTTAAGCACGAAAATACAGGAGACGGCTTATAAAATGCTCACGCATTGGTATGCAACCCCAGAAAAGATCCACAAATGGTTCCCCCAGACACCTGACACGTGCTGGAGGTGCAACAAAGAAAAAGGAACTCTAATGCACATTTGGTGGCAATGTGAACGAATAACATCGTACTGGAATAAGGTTAAAGAGATAATCTGTCGAATCACGGAGACCAAGCTCGAACTTAACGCAGCATGTTGCCTGCTCCACATTACAAATTTTACCTATAAAAGATACAAAAACTCTCTCACCAGACACCTACTAAATGCGGCCAAGTCTCTCATTCCACTGTATTGGAAATCAACCACAGTCCCTTCTCTGAAAGACTGGTTGAAAAAAATTTCAGATATCTGCGAAATGGAAGACACACGGGCACAGTCAGAAGAAAAGGTAGAACGTTATCACGAAACTTGGTCTCCCTGGTTCATATATAGATATTCCCAAGATTATGAAAATTTGGTTGAGTGACTGGTCAATGCTTACCACTAATTGGCCGAACGCATGACCATGCAACAACCTGAACCACTCTGTTATATTGAACCTGAAAAAGTACATTAGAAGTTGGAACCCAATAAGCTCTTAACAGCTCCCTCAAATCACTGTGACGTATAGGTTATAACACCTATCTTTCTGCTAATTTTCTTACTTCCTCTCTTCATATCTCCACTATATTCTTTCCCTACTCACCAAACAACTGCAGATTTCAAAAAGATACCTACAGGTGGGCATAGTTCTCAGAACGCATAGAAGTTCATATTTAGAGACAGCTTGTTTAACTGTCAAAATGCGTAGCTATGACTCACTGACATGTTAGATACGACCTTGCTTTTAAGTCTGACACCAATTGATTGATGTATGTCAAATCCTATCTGCACTCATGTATGTTTATATATGCTTAATCTTCTTCAATAAACTACTTTATGAGAAAAAAAAAAAAAAAAAATTTAGCAAATTATTAATTTTTCTTGGCCATAATTTATACTGCTACATATCTTTGGTAAAAATAACCCAAATTAGTGGATATTATTTGGTCTGTGTGAAAGTTAGAGCGTCTACAAGCTGTGGTACAAAAATTGATCACACCTGATGTATTTGTGATCTCATTTCTTGTGACCCGAACAAGCCAGGAAAGTACAAATACCCCCAAAATGAGCCCTTTCTTGAAAGTGGAAATTCCAAGTTATTTAGTAAGATGCATGGTGAGGTTTTTGATGTTGTTATGTTTTCCCACAATTCTTTAAAAAAATGAAGATTTATTTTTTTTCGCACAAAATTGTCATTATAATAGGTTATTTCTCTCACATGGCATGTGTATACCACAAATGACACTCCAAAATACATTCTGCTACTCCTCCTGAGTATGGCGATACCACATGTGTGGGACTTTTTCACAGCCTAGCCACATAGAGAGGCCCAACATGCAGGGAGCACCATCTGGTGTTCTATGAGGCATAATGAGTCTTTTGAACGGTTCATTTTTTTCCAGGTGTTTTTGGAAAATGTGGAAAAAAAAATTAAATCGCATTTTTTTTTACACAAAGTTATCCATTTATAAGATATTTCCTACACATAGCATGTACTTAGCAAAAATGACACCCCAAAATACATTCTGCTACTCCTCCTGAGTATGGCGATACCACATGTGTGAGGCTTTTACACAGCCTTGCCACATACAGAGGCCCAAAATTGAAATAGCACCTTCAGGCATTCTAGGAGCATAAATTACACATCTCATTTCTCAACCACCTATTACACTTTTGAAGGCCCTGGAGCACCAGGACAATGGAAACACCCACAAAATGACCCCATTTTGCAAAGCTAACACTCCAACGTATAATCTATGAGGCATGATGAGTCTTTGGAATGGTTCATTTTTTTCCAGATGTCTTTGAAAAATGTGTAAAAAAAATTAAAACACATTTTTTTTACACAAAGCTGTCCATTTATAAGATATTTCAAACATATAGCATGTACATAGCAAAAATGACACCGCAAAATACATTCTGATACTCCTTCTGAGTAAGGCGATACCACATGTGTGAGGATTTTACACAGCCTGGCCACATACAGAGGCCCAACATGCAAGGAACACCGTCAGGTTTTCTAGGGACACATAGCATGCACATACCAAGAATTACACCCCAAAATACATTCTGCTGAGCAAAGGGTAAACAAAAGATTACCTGTGATTTTAGTAGTGCAGTTGTCCACAGGAGGATAGCACTGGTCCAGGCAGCAGGCAGGGACTTGGTCAGCAAAAGCGAACGCAATTGTCCAGTTAACAGGCAGGAATACAGTCCATAGTCAGTACAGGCAACAGGCAGGGATACTGTCCCTATACTGTCCAGGGTCAATACAGGCAGAGATTGTCAGCAGTGCCAAAATATTGTCCTGGTAGTAGGCAGGAACATGGTCCATGTGGTGTGGTCAGTTCATGCGACAGGCGGAGACATGATGGCAGGAGTCCTACAGGCAGCAGGCAGAAGTAGGGCCTCGTTCAGGACAGAATGGGGACAGGGGTAGAGGCTTCTCCCACCCAAATCTCTTTGAAGCCTCCAAGTCTCCAGACCCTAATCTAGGAATGAGAAAACAAAAAAAAATGTTTTCTTCATCCAGAAAAACAATTCTGGAGCCCCTCACATATGTGAGACCCCTGTGTATTGAATCCCACTAGTCCAGTAGCAGGGTACAAGATCAGTCCAAGAGCCAGGCAAAAAGCATGGTCAAACAGTCCAGGGTCAGTTCCAGATCAGGCAGAGGTATGTACAGGATCGGTAGGCAGAAGCGTGGTCGAATAACAAACCAGGATCAGTTCCAGATCAGGCAGAGGTATGTACAGAATCGGTAGGCAGAAGCGTGGTCAAATGACAAGCCAGGGTCAGTTCCAGAGCAAGCAGAGGCATAAGGGGTGTGCAGGTAAATGGCAGGAACTGAGGGTTATGTTTACCATACTTAACTAATAATTTACTGAAGTATGGTAATGGCGGAAACAGTCACCTATACAGAGGCCTGGTTGTGAAGGACATTGGGGACAATAATAAGTGTTGTCTCTTCTAATTCCTCCTCTGGAGCACACCCAGAATTTTTCAGATGTTTTTGGCCTGTTGGTCTGGGAGGGATTTTATCAGGAAAGTGGCATTCTGAGAGTCTGCTAATCACATTGGATCAAATGTTTTCTGGTGGGCCGTTCTGGCATATAAGGGCAGTGGTGATTTCCTCCATGTAGCCAAGGAAAGGTTTGGGGTTTTCAGTGGAGTTGTGATAGATTATATAGGTGTTGCATATGGCCAAATTAAACAAATAAATTGATACTTTTTTAAACCACTGGTATGTTCGTCTTGTGGCAAGGTAGGTTTTGAGCATTTGGTCATTGAAGTTGACACCCTCCATGAAAATATTGTATTTGTAGATAGGTGTTGGCTTTTGGATTGGGCCATTCCTCCTGGTGATCTCCACAAAGGTATTATTGTGGATCGAAGACAACATGTAGACATGCCTTCTGTCCCTCCACTTCACAACCAGAATTTCCTCATTCCACAACTTCTTGTTGACGAGGCTTTGAGGAAAGCGCTTCCGGTTTGTCCTTACGGTGCCACATGCTGGAGTGTTCTTCCAGTGAAGGTTGCGGAACGGGCAAACTCGTATAAAAGTTATCTACATACAAATGGTAGCCTTTCTCCAGGAGTGGGTTTATGAGCTCCCAAACAACTTTCCCACTTGATCCCATGTAGTCTGGGCAATTAAGGAGATGCAGCTGGGTTTCCTTCCCTTCGCATACCATGAAGGCATATGTATACCCTGTGGCTCGGTCGGACAATTTATACAGCTTCACCCCATAGCGGGCCCTTTTGGTGGGAATAAATTATTTGAAGCCCAGCCTACCAGTAAATTTGATAAGTGACTCATCCATACATATGTGTTGGTCTGGGGTAAACAACTGGGGGAAAATTTCAGAAAAATAATTTAGTAGTGGCCAAATTTTATAAAGCTTATCATAATTTGAGTAATTTCGGGTAGGGCACTGGGTATTATCATTATAGTGCAGGAGCCTCATAATCATGAGATATCTGGTTCTGGGCATTACTGAAGAAATAATGGGCATGTGGTGGATGGGGTGGGTTGACCAATATGAACGTAATTCATTTTTTTTGTTAGTTCCATACAGAAAGTGAGGCCCAAAAAAATCTTAAACTCCTCCACTGTTAGGGCTCTCCACTCGTATGGACGGGCATAATAGGACGTTTTGTTACTTTCTATGAATTGTTGTGCATACAGGTTGCACTGGGCCACAATTGATGCTAGCATGTCCTCAGTAAAAATTAAGTGGAAAAAATCTATCAAGGAAAAATTTTCTGTGTCCACCTGGACTCCTGACTGGGCAGTGAAAGGGGGAATGTTAGCTTCTCCTGAATTAGGAGGAAGCCACAAGGGGATCTGAAGGGAATAGGGAAGGCTGGTATGGGACCTAACCCTTTGAGACTGAGGTGACACCCCATTGGTACTTGGCCTTTCTTGCTGAGGTACTGCAGTGCTGGTGGATGGCACTGTGGTGCTGGTGGATGGCACTGCCTCCTCACTAGAATGCCTTTGTCTGGCGGGCAGATTATCATCCTCCTCTGAGGCTGTCAGTGTTCCACTGCTTAGGACAGGCTCGTAGTCAACATCAGACTCAGAATCTGAATTTCAGGGGGAATCTGAAGCAGAGAGCTCCCCTTTGCTCTTATCGGCCGCAAGAATATTGTACTTGTTCTTAGGCTCCAAAGCTCTTATTTCTGTCGATAAAGTGTCAAGTTTCTGAGGTTGTTGTCATTTACCTCTGGCAGAGAGTTGCAATATGATACCCCTCATATATGCCATATGGGCATTCCATACAATGAAAGGGTCTTATAATGACTAACCAAAGCAATCCTGTAGATGTTGGCAAAGGTAAAACGTATTTTGTGGGAGCTTTAAAATTAAAGAATTGCAGTGCCACAGATATGTAGGGGGGTGGGTCTCATTCTCCGTAATAATAATAGAAACAGCTGCATGGCCATACCGTGTAATATCATGGGTATTGGCGAATGAGATCTGTTGTAGTACCCATTTATCAACAGCAAATAGGTCAATACCTGAGTAAAAGACATAACAATAAAAATAGTCTCTTTCAGTGGCACATTGACATCTCCGAGGGCTTTCACACTGAAGCGGTGCACTGACTAAAAATAGCGCTGTTTTACCGCTGATGCCCCCTACCGCCCCAGTGTGAAAGGGGCCTTATTGAGGCAATTTCAAATCCCATCAGGTGTGATTCAAGAGCCAAGATGCTGAGAGCGCAGCTGAGCTGGTGGGTAAGGCTTAATGTACACGGAATGTTTTACAACCTCTCCTGAACGATTCAACTTGACAGACAAAAACGTCCATTTTGCCACATTTAGCCACTTTAGAAGCGTTTTGTTTTTCCAAATAGTCAACAATTAAAAATGCCTGTAAACATGACTAAACATGAGTTACTGCATTTACAGTTACTGCATGTTGCAGGCGTTTGGCATTTCAAATGCCTCTGAACATCTGTCCTGAACGCATTTTTTTGCTTTCCAAAAAATGCTTCTAAACTCAACTGCCTAGAAACCACTATAAACGACCCTGTGTACATGTACTGATAAGATAACGTAGAGGGGAGTTCAGAGCCAGCTGAAAAAAACACCCAACTGCTCCTAAATGTCTGTTTACCAGCAGCAATGTACATGAAGCCTAAGTGTGAAGTAGCAAGGTATGTTGTATATTTTGTTTTTTAAACAAAGTTGTTTTAGGTAAACATTCTAAATTCACAAAAGGGCAACATAGCCTAGCTCTGGTGTTGCAGAATACTACGGTTGCTTGGGGCATAGAGTGATTGAGTAGTATTTTTTTTTTACTTGACCAAATATCTACATAATTAATTCAGCCTCAAAAATCAAAGAACTAGATACTATTTTGGTGATTTTAATGAACCTAAAGATACATTTTGATCAATGACATTTGTTAAATCAAATAATTAATTTTCTGCGTGTGAAGGGGAATTAGTATTATCATAGTTAGTAAAATTAGAAGGCACTCCAATATGCAGCAAGATCAAAGCTCTTAAAGATTCTTTATTGAGGTTTGTGTGAACATTTGGATCACCCAAGCATACTGTACATATACTGTAGATGAAGGCAGGTGTGAGCATGGTGGGACATTCTTTACTGCCACTTATCTCTCAGGAAAAAATAGCAGTCATATAAAATGATCATACTCAAACAATATGTCATCAAGATCAGTAAGCCATAGTATATAGCAGGGCCTCAAAAAAAAGTGAGGTCAATGTTTAATCTGGCCAGAATCAGATAAAGTTGGTGCCAGTATTCTTATCTTTGGAAATTTTCATAGAGGAGCTTAAAACAATGAAGATGTTACTTTTTCTGCACTTAATACTTTATCAATAAAATATATGCCTTTGAATGAGTCTTGTCTAGTTTAAATTTTCAAATTTAACAAACTTTGCATTATGCTGATGGGTATGCTTTCTAAGCCAGCATTTCTCAACCGGTGTTATGTGGCACACTGGGGTGCCGTGGGAAGTCTCCAGGGGTACCGCAGCAAAATGACCAAAACCTTGCCTAACTAAGCAGGCATCTGGTAAAAGATTATTGTTGCCAACAGTTAAACCTTTTTTTTATTACAGCTGTGCTGGTCCGCTGTCCCAAACATGAACGCAGCTGCTATAGACACTGGGAAAGCTGTGCGGGATACCCGCCCGCATCCTGACAACCGATAACATCATCATCGGTTGTTAAGGGCCGACACCCACACAGCTTGCTGGGATGCACTCTCCTGGTTTGTGAGATTTACATCCAAATCAGGTGAACAGTGTAGTAATTACAACAGTTTGTATATGTGCCTCACACTTTTTAAGGGACCAAAAGTAATGGGACAATTGGCTGCTCAGCTGTTCCATGGCCAGGTGTGTGTTATTCCCTCATTATCCAATTTATTAAGGAGCAGATAAAAGGTCCAGAGTTTATTTCAAGTGTGCATTTGGAATCTGTTGCTGTCAACTCTCAATATGAGATCCAAAGAGCTGTCACTATCAGTGAAGCAAGCCATCATTAGGCTGAAAAAACAAAACAAACCCATCTGAGAGATAGCAAAAACATTAGGTGTGGCCAAATCAACTGTTTGGAACTTCCTTAAAAAGAAAGAACGCACCAGTGAGCTCAGCAACACCAAAGACCCGGAAAACCACGGAAAACAACTGTGGTGGATGACCGAAGAATTCTTTCCCTGGTGAAGAAAACACCCTTCACAGAGTATGGAGAAGGAAAGGAACTGCTCATGATCCAAAGGGGGCATGTATGGCTGCCAATGGAACTGGTTCTCTTGTATTTATTGATGATGTGACTGCTGACAAAAGCAGCAGGATGAATTCTGAAGTGTTTCGGGCAATATTATCTGCTCATATTCAGCAAAATGATTCAGAACTCATTGGACGGCGCTTCACAGTGCAGATGGACAATGACCCGAAACATACTGCGAAAGCAACCAAAAAGTCTTTTAGGTTAAAGAAGTGGAATGTTATGCAATGGCCAAGTCAATCTCCTGACCTGAATCCGATTGAGCATGCATTTCTCTCGCTGAAGACAAAACTGAAGGGAAAATGCCCCAAGAACAAGCAGGAACTGAAGACAGTTGCAGTAGAGGCCTGGCAGAGCATCAACAGGGATAAAACCCAGCTTCTGGTGATGTTTATGCATTCCAGACTTCAGGTTGTAATTGACTGCAAAGGATTTGCAACCAAGTATTAAAAAGTGAAAGTTTGATGGATGATTGTTAATCTGTCCCATTACTTTTGGTCCCTTAAAAAGTGGGAGGCACATATACAAACTGTTGTAATTCCTACACCGTTCACCTGATTTGGATGTAAATACCCTCAAATGAAAGCTAAAAGTCTGCAGTTAAAGCTTATCTTGTTTGTTTTTTGTTCAAATCCATTATGGTGGTGTATAGAGCCAAAAAGAGTAGAATTGTGTTGATGTCCCAATATTTATGGACCTGACTGTATATGTGTATATATATATATATATATATATATATATATATATATATATATATATATATATATGTATGTACAGTATGTGTATGTATATCTGTATGTTACTTTTGATCCTGCTAGCTAGCGGAACTGCTTTTTCAGGGCTCATTCACACTAGCGGTAGAGAATGCCACTCCTCTGAAAAGCAATTCATGCTCGGATCAAATATGAGAGACATTTGACAGCAGTGAGGAGACAATATGTTGTCTCCTCTGCTCCTGTTTTAACCCACAAAATGCAGCACCACTGTGCTGCAACTGCATGAGTGTGTGATTGCGGGGATGTTGCAGCAAGGCCCCATTCATCAGTAATGCCCGCCAAATGCAACGGGGGGTATAACTCCTGCCATAGCCACAAAGCATTGTGGCTACAGCATGTGTACAACCCTGGCTGCTGTCTCTGCAGGAAAAGAGTAAGTAGTTTGGGGTGGTAAAAATGTGGCTCAACTGCATTCTTTTACCAGCCCCCCCCCCCAACCTAACATGTCAATGAGCCCTTAGGCTGGGTTCACATTATTGCGGCTCTGCGAGCCATGTTGGCTTGGGCACAGCAGCTGAGCTATTTAAAAAAAAACAGTGGCTGGGAAATCGCATGGCGCTTTTGCAGCAGTTCCCACATCTGCAAATGCATTGTTTTTTTAGATACGTGGGGTGTTATTAGGAATGAATGGCAGCCCCATGCATCTGCAAAGAGCAGCACCTTTTAGTTGGTGGTTGTGGGTGCGTGAACAGCTCCGGTTCTCGCACCTGCAAGCATCTGCATTAGTGTGAACCTAGCCTTAGATTGGGGTGCCTCGAGACTGAGTACACTTTCAAAGGGTACCTCGACTAAAAAAAGGTTGAGAAACCCTGTTCTAAGCAACCGATCACCTGTGGAAAGTATATTTTCCTAAGTTTCATACATTTTTGTATGTTCTTAATAGAGTCATCTATTGCTAATTTTATGCCATTTGCAGAAATATTGTTTCTATTTCACAGTAGTCTAATAGAAGCCAAAAATTGGATATTTCAATTTAAAAATAGATACACTGTTCACAGTCAAGAGAATAACATATGGCATATGAAGAGCTTGCCAAACACAGCTGTAACAAAACGTTGTATAGAGAAATATTGTGCTATATTTAGCAATGTAAGTCTTATACTGTAGTTACAACATCAAGCCTATTTAGAGAGGTGTTACAAATGATAATGTGCAAAGTGCCATAATATCTACCAACCAAATATTAGCTTATTGTAGACAGAACTGAAAAATGTAAATCCTGCTATTTTACCCATTAATATGCCTCCAGCACCCAAAAGAACACTAGAAATATACAGTACTGTGCAAACATTTTAGGCAGGTGTGAAGAAATGCTGTAAAGTAAGAATGCTTTAAAAAATATATATTTTTTAATTGTTTATTATAATCAATTTACAAAATGCAAACTAAGCAAACAGAGGAAACATATAAATCAAATCAATATTTGGTGTGACTACCCTTTGCGTTCAAACCAGTATCAATTCCTCTAGATACACTTGCAAACAGTTTTTAAAGGAACTCAGCAGTTAGGTGGTTCCAAACATCTTGGAGAGCTCTGTGGTGGCCAAACCATGACTTCCAGGACTTCTTCTTCTTTACACTGAAGATAGTTCTTAAACCACTTGCCAACTGCCCACAGTAAATATAGATCATTACTTTGATGTTAAATACTGGTCTTATGGCAGCAGCTAGCTGCCATAGCCACAGTATAATTTTTTTACTGTGGGTGATTTGGTGTCGGATAAAAGTGATCCCATGGGCGCATTCACAACAGGATCACTTTTAGAGGTGGCGGGAGAGGTTCCCCCCCTCTCACCGCTTCCCAGTAATTTCCGAGCTTACAGTACCATCGGTAAGCCTGGAAGCGATCGGATGTGGAAATGCGCTGGGCAGGAATTCAAGTAAGGGCAAGGTGACCCCCACTTGTCTCTATGCCCTTGGAGGACCGGATCGACTCTAACGTCACTCCCGGTTCTCAGGCATAAACAAATGATTTTTTTTTTTAAAGTCGAAATGTCAAAAAAACTTTTTCTTTATTGCTTTTAAAGGTAATTGAGAGATCTGGTGTCTTTTTGACCCCAGATCTCTCAATAAAGAGGACCTGCCATGCTTATTTCTAGTACAAGGGATGGTTACATTTCTTGTATTAGGAGTAAAAGTGATCAAACAAATATTAAAGGGACAGTGTAAAAATAAAAAGTAAAATAAATAAGAAAAAAAAAATCTTGCGTGCAGAATGAAACGCATATGTAAGTTGCGCCTGCATATGTGAACAGTGTTAAAACCACACACGTGAGGTATCGCCACATTTGCATGCAAGTGCAATACATTAAGTGCAAGATCTCCTCTGTAACTCTAAACAGGTAACCTGTAAAATTTTTTAAAGCATTGCCTATGGGGGATTTTTCAGTATCGTAGTTTGTCACCATTCCACGAGCGTGCGCAATTTTAAAGCATGACTTGTTAGGTATCTATTCAGCTTAACATCATCTAATTTTTTCTACTATTACTTTTTTTTACTATTTTTTCTAGCAGGGGGTTGATTTCCTGTAGTCTATTTTACAGTGTTACATTCAGAAAATAATTTTCTTAATACAAACAACTATTTGTTGGGATACAGTGTTATGAATGAATTTAGTATTACATTAGTATCAATTTAGGTACTTCATGTCCTGCTAACTGATGCATATATCTACACTATTAAGATTTTTTGTCCTGAGCAATTACAATTAGTGAAACAAAATGTGCTTTTGGCTTTAGGGTAAACTGGGTGCAGTCCAGTAATTTAAACTATTAATATTACCAAAAATCATTTAACATGAGGTTTATTAGTTCTAATACCTATTAATCAATTCTGCAGGCAGCACATTATTGTTTCCCTCTTGTAATTAATGACTGAGAGACCTATTTGTCATGGTAAAGCAAGGATCTGTACAGAATTTGCTGCTAATATTCTTTACGCCTCCCTAACTCCTGTGCATTTAACCTTTAATCTTTAAATCACTATCATAAAATGAAATAAATAATAAAAATATTATTGAATTAAATATTATTCTATATTATTTAAAGTGGTTCTAAAGGCAGAAGGTTTTTTATCCTAATGCATTGGCTCCCGACACTGTCAATCAAAGTCAGTGAGCCAATGAGGACAGAGAGGGGGCAGGGTTGCGGCTCAGTGTCTGAATGGCCACACGGAGCAGCAGCTCGGCTTGGGTGTCCGCATAGCAAGCTGCTTGCTGTGGTGGCACTCGGTAGGAGGGACAAGCCAGGAGCCCTGGCGAGGGACCCGAGAAGAGGAGGATCTGGGTTGCTCTGTGCAAAACCACAGGTAAGTATGACATGGTTGTTATTTTTAAAAAAGAGACTTTAATATCACTTTAATGGTTTGGGGGTCTTCTTTATAATGTTCTACCCATATACTTGTATCACTGGTGGTGCTGCTGTGAGTTTAGGGGTTGGAACCACTTTCTGGTCCCCAGTCTTCATTTGCTAAAGCTTTTATGCCTACTTCTGCTAGTAAGTAGTTCTAGGGCAGTGATGTTATAAGGGCATGGCATCCAAATGCAGACTACAAAGCTGAAATAGGCTCGGTTTGTGCCAATAGTTTTATTAGATTCTTAGAAATTGAAGCCATTTCAGGGGTGTTAAGGAGGCATTGCATCACCTTCTCCTCCTATTTTAATCCCTTAAACCTTGCACTAACACATGGCAACCATGTGCATTGCATGCTACACTGGACTACAGCTGCTAGCAGCTCTCCAGGCCTAGACAGGTGGACTGGCCTCTCATTATCTTCAGCTAGACAGGGTCATGTGTGACTATGGTACCAACCTGCTGTTCACCTGTCACCTCAGACAAATCACACATGTAACTTGCCTGGCACATATACTCAATCTGTAGAACTTCATCATGAAGTACCCTGGTCACCTTAGGTGGTCATATCAGGCCATGGCTCACGTGGCACAAATGGCTCACCAAAATCAATTGGCTGCTAACCACCTCATTTTTGACCCCCCCCCCCCCACTAGGGCTAAGCCAGTGGTCATCAACCCTGTCCTCAGGGCCCACTAACAGGCCAGGTTTGCGAGATAACTGAAATACATCACAGGTGATATCATTTGCTGCTCAGTGATTGCAGTATTCTAGTCTGCATCTCCCCAAGGTAATACATAAAACCTGGCCTGTTAGTGGGCCCTGAGGACAGGGTTGATGACCACTGGGCTAAGCAGTTCTGCCCAGGTTTAATTTGCATGGGGTTGGTCAAGCCCTGCTTAAAAACCACAAAACCTAATCTTAGCAGTGAACCATACTGACATTAAAGAAAGAAGGCAGAGGGTAAATCTTGACACTAAATTCTGGCCCTTTTTAAGGCTAATAGGCAAATTGACAAATAATGGGATAGAGGGGGTGGATATGGTGGAGGGGTAGTGAGGGAGATATCTAAGAAATCAAAGAACATTCCTTTTTAAATACCACTCAGTGGACAGAAGATCCTCCTTTTTATGCATTTGTGAGAGTGTCATAAAAAAACATTAATCCTGTCATGCTTGGGATATGTCTTTAGGATGTTTGTGGTGTTACAGAACAGTATGAGCTTCATGGACAGCCTCAGCAACACCATATGCTGGCATCACATATTTTAGATGTGTACATGATTTTATAACTTTTTCGTTTTGTTTGGCTTAAATACAGCAGCAGCTACCTAATTTGATTCATCCCATACCAGATTGTTTTAGCCAGTGGTAATAGGCCTGATGTGAATGTTGAAAGTAGCAGCCTCAACAGATCTAAAAGCTATCCTCCTGCATCTCCTTCAATGCAAATATGGCATTAGGTGAGGCACTGGAGAGCTGTTTTGTTCACCCAGCCAGTGGCTCATCATGCAGGTAGTAATGAAATGGCTTACATTGCCTTTCTCCTTTTATTCCTCCCAGGTGCAGAGAAGCCTGCTGTTCTGCTATTGCACCCTTTTTCGCCTCCAATTTTGCTAGATGAAATGTCCCTAAATCAATTCTATGCCCAACATCGTAACGCCAGCTTGGCAAAACTGCTTGCTTTGAAACATCTCCCATTTCAGCTCATGGATTCACCTCTTTCCACAAGGTTATGGTTTGTGCTGCACTGCAATGGCAGGTACCCAGCTGCCATTATTTTTGTTGAAGGCCATTTCCCAGTCACCATTATTTTGCCCATAAGGCGATCCCTGCCCTTCATCTACATGTGAAATGTAATGATGCCGCAGAAGGTAGAGGGGGGTAATGAGCCGGAGGAAGGTTGTGGTGCTGATGGTCAGAAGGACCAAATGGGTAGGCTTTTTATTAATATTTATTTATTACAGTATAGCCAGAGCATTGGAGGCATAGCCACAGAGGGAAAACCCATTGTCATAGGCTGCCTGCCCTTTCACTTCACAATGCAGGCTGAAGAATTTTATATCTGCCGGAAAGACGAGCAGCACAAAGTTAGGATAATAATACTATGGCCATAAGCTGCCCACTTCTCTTCAAACCAGGACTGCCTCCCCCCCAAAAAAGAGTCTGAAAGGTGGAAGTAAAAAGAAGGGTATATGATGGAAGTAGGTGTCAAGCATGGCTGTTGTGTCCTCTTACTCCATCACACCTCTTCTTTCTGCTTCTCCACCACCTTCACCTCCACCTCTTCATTCATTTATTCAAATCCCACTATACTCATGTAGAGAATTAATTTGTGTCTTCTTCATTGCCTTAAATTTTCCTTTAACTCTAAAACATATGAGTGAGGAATTCTAAAGGCTGACATCCACTGGAGGTTGTGTTTTGTTTATGCAGATAAGCCTGACCACTTGAAGTCTGTTGTATCAGATGAGTTGTTGGGCGTAAAAGTTGTAATGTCCCTGCAGGGAAATTTTTTTTTTGACAAAACCTCACATGGCTTGTATAAGATAAGCATTGTCAACAAAAATCTACTGCCCCTTATTACAGAACACTCCAGCTGCATCCAGGGGGGCAATGTTATTCACCAAGCTGGATTTGTGGGGGCTTACAACCTGATACATGTTAGAGAAGCTGATGAATGGAAGACATTCAACACACGTAAGCATGTAAGGGACTTTACAAGTACCTGGTCATGCCATTTGGCCTATGTAATGCACCATTCTTTTTCCAGAAACTTGTCAGCGACATTTTCCATGTTTCCTGGTCAGTTCATCCTAGTATACTTGGACTAGTTAGTTATTTAAGTCAGAAGGTGCTATTTTCTTTTACTTGAAATATGGATGTGCTTTTTATGTTTTATGAAATAGGTATTTGTTTCCATATTGTTTCTGTTAACCACTTCAGCCCCGGAAGATTTTACCCCCTTTCCTGACCAGAACACTTTTTACAATTTGGCACTGCGTCGCTTTAACTGACAATTGCGCAGTCATGCAATGCTGTACCCAAATTAAATTTGCGTCCTTTTTTTCCCACAAATAGAGCTTTCTTTTGGTGGTATTTGATCACCTCTGCGGTTTGTATTTTTTGCGCTATAAACAAAAAAAGAGCGACAATTAAAAAAAAAACAATATTTTTTACTTTTTGCTATAATAAATATCCCCAAAAATGTTGTTAAAAAACTAATTTCTTCATCAGTGTAGGCCAATATATATTCTTCTAGATATTTTTTGGTAAAAAATCGCAATAAGCATATATTAATTGGCTTGTGGAAAAGTTATAGCGTCTACAAACTATGGGAAAGATTTATGGCATTTTTATGGCATTTTTAAATTTATTTTTACTAGTAATGGTGGTGATCTGCGCTTTTTTAGCGGTACTGTGACATTGCGGCGGACAGATTGATCGCTTTTGACACATTTTTGGGACCATTCACATTTATACAGCGATCAGTGCTATAAAAATGCACTGATTACTGTGTAAATGTCACTGGTAGGGAAGGGGTTAACACTAGGGAGTGATCAAGGGGTTAAATATGTGTTCCCTGGATGCGTTCTAACTGTATGGGGATGTGACTGACTGGGGGAGGAGACATATCCTTGTTCTTACTTAGTAGGAACAAACGATTGGAAATCCTCCCCCCTGACAGAACAGGGATTTGTGTGTTTACACACACAAATTACTGTGTTTGCACTCATGCCTGCGATCGCACATGGCTGGCGGCAATCGTGCCCACCGGCCACGTGCATTGGGTTCCCCTGCTTGCGCCCTCTGGCAGCTCTTAAAGGGTACAATGTACCCATACAGGGTTTCGCCCAGGAGAGCCATTCTGCCGACATATATCAGTGTGAGCCGGTTGGCAAGCGGTTAAAGATAGTTGTTTGTAATCCATACAAAGACAAGAGCAAATGTAAAGCCATCCCAGTTCCAACTTTCCACGTGTAATGTCGTAACTGAAACGTGACAATAAATATTGCTGAAATGCTATGGAAATTGTACATTTCTTATTTTTTTGATAGACATACAGTGGGTACAATCATAGTCATAGCACACACTTGAGACTTGAACCTCGGCCGGAAGAAATTTTAGTGACCGGGCCCCCTTGAATTTTAATTCATTACCCCTGTTGTAGAATTACAAGGTTTTTTATGGATTGCTATAGTAACTTGAACTCAATGTATCCAGGTTTACCTTGGTTGTATTGATGACGAATCAATGCATCATCTCTATATTCATATTTTAATGAATAGAATTGAATAAAATGTTTTTGAATGCTGCACAAACTAGGATCCTTGACTTCACAGATAGAAGACATATTGAATTTTCAAATATTTATACAGCTTATATAGTTTCCTTTTTTGAAAGTCACACAATAAAGTAAGATAGTTATTAATAAAAATCTAAGGCCTTCAGCTGTACTTTGTGGCATGGACCCAGAACTGAATGCCTGAATTGTTCCTGCAAACCATAATATATTTAACTGTTCCCAGTGTTCTGTGATATTTCCTGCACAGTTGTTCAAGCAGCTGGTTGTTCTGTCCTAAACCACTTCTCTTCATTACTTTTAAGATCTATAAGTGGCATTTGATTTGGCTGATAAAAAATCTCAATAAATAGGTTAGAAAACCTTTACCGTATGAATGGCATTATTTTTCAGTGGTTCAGATCCTTCCTGACTAGAAGATCGCAGAGAGTATCCCTGGTTTCCTTTTCCTACACATCAGTACCACTAAAGTATGTCATAACCCAGGGTCCAGGCCTGTCCCCAATCCTGTTTGCAGTATACATGTCACCACTGGACAACATAATTCATAGCCTTAACCGTCTTATTAAGACCAGCTTCACACTGGGGCAGTTTTCAGGCGCCTCTGCTAAGCATCTGAAAACTGCCTCCTATTCATTCCAGTGTGACTTTTCACATTGGGCCGGTGCGCTTTGCGGGATGTTTAAAAAAGTCCTGCAAGCAGCATCTTTGGGGCGGGTTGGGAATGCTGTATTTAGCACACCCAAAAGGCCCTGCCCATTGGAATAAATGGGCAGCGCTTTCAAAGCACCTTAAAAGCAATTTTAAAGCGCCACAAAACTGGACTTTTTACCCTTTTTTTGGATAAAAAGTACGCTGCTAGCAGCCAAAAAGTGGTGCAAAATCGCTGCTTAAACAGCGCTTAATTGCTGCTAAAACGAGTAGTGCTTTAGCGCTAACGGCCGGCGCTTTCAGTGTGAAAGCAGCCTAATGCTAAGTAGATAACATTGCATTTATCCTTTAAACCAGAGTTATCACCAGCCATAAATTCCCACTTAAATAATCTACAAGAGTGGATGAATTCCCGCTGCCTATCATTTAGGCAGACAAAACCGAAGGTCAGTGGCTAATAGAAAAATAGCGAAAGTTACATTCAACTCATTTGTTTATATGAGACACAAAGCTATACGTATAATATAGATCTTTTTCACATGCTTGATGCAGTTATTGATCAAGGATTAACTCAGATATGTACTGATCAGATCATTGAACTTCTACCTACAGAACATTGCAAGAATTAAACATCCCATCCTCCCAGAAGACCTATACAATCATTGTACTTTTATATGACTGCTGTAAGGAGGTTAGGATTTAGAAAGCATTAGTGTCACTTACGTTGTTGTGAGATGCCTGATAAAGTTAAGCCTGTTAAACTTAACATGTTCACAAGCTAAACTGCTAGTGTTGCTATGGTAACAGGAGGTAGTCAGTGCTAGAGCAGGCCATAAACACAGCATATCAAAAATAACCTAAAAAAGTAAACATTTAGAAAAAATGTATAGAATGTGCTTCCCCTACCCTCTTTTTAACATCTTTTTAATACCTTTATGTTTATTGCTAAAATACATCTGCTCAATGAAGCTGATTTGTTTACTTCCTGATGCTGTGCCACAAATATTCAAATTTTCACTAAGAATTTTCATTACAGCTCATCTCTTTAGTGATGTTTATTAGTTTGATTGAACCACACAAACTATTATTTTCACTACCTGATACACCCTCTATGCTGTGTGTTGAAAGCTTCCTCTGATTGGCTGAGTAGTGCTCAGCCCAGACATCCCAACTTGCAAAAACTCATTTCAGGAAGGTAGGGAAGGGGTTAACGTCCAATGTCCAATCCCCCCCCCTCTGCAGCGCAATGTGGGTGTGGCTTAAATTGTGCCGCATATTGGGCGTGGCTTAAATGGGGTGTGGTTTAATAGAGTCTGAGATTACTTACATAGTGTAGAATGCAGTAATGTTAAATAGG
This sequence comes from Lithobates clamitans, assembly GCA_037952925.1. Taxonomy (NCBI): domain Eukaryota; kingdom Metazoa; phylum Chordata; class Amphibia; order Anura; family Ranidae; genus Lithobates; species Lithobates clamitans. The sequence goes on from JBBGZY010000190.1 coordinate 13,538,510, forward strand.
GAATGTACAGTGCGGAGTGTACGGCGGTGGGTAGTATATGCAGGAGAGGAGTGTGGCGTGTACGGCGGTGGGTTTTATGTGCAGAAGAGGAGTATGGAGTGTATGGTGATGGGTATTATGTGCAGAAGAGAAGTGTGGAGTGTATGAAGGTGGGTAGTATGTGCGGGAGAGGAGTGCAGAGTTTATGAAGGTGGGTATAATGAGCACATGGGGAGTGTGGAGTATACATCGGTAAGTAGTATGTGCGGAATTGTGTCAGTAAGGCAGTGGATGGTGTCAGTAGTTCTTTATTTTTATTATTATTTGTTTACAATTTAATTATTTAGTATTTGTTTTTCATTTTTTCAAAATGCTTTTTGGTAGTGGGTGGTGTCAGTAGTTTTTTTTTTAATTTTTATGTATTGATTTTTTACAATTTAATTTATTTAAATTTTTTTCCAAAATGCTTTTTGGGGGGGGGGGGGGTTGGGGCAGTGGACAGTGTTAGGGCATGGGGGAGTGGTGTCACTAGTTTTTTTATTTTACATATTTTGTTTACAATTTATTTTTTAGAATTTTTTTACACTTACATTTTTTTATATTTATTGCATTTTTTTTACAGCCCTGTTGGTAGGCTTTGATGAGATATCAGGGGTCCAAACAGACCCCTGACATCTCCCCTTTGAGACAGAGAAAGGGACTGAGGACAGAGATTCTCCAGTCCCTTTCTCAGCATTGAAAATGAATGAACAGGAGACAGCGGCAGCGACAGCTATTGCGCAGATTTTTTATTTAAATAGGCACCAGTAGCTTGTGCCAAATCAGTTATAAACATGTGACTTCTTAAAACAATTACATTTACACATTTCAAACCATTGTTGCCATGGACTTCAACTGTTTAATGTCTGTCATGCTCCCATAGATGGGTGAGGCAAATGAAATGCTCCCCCACTTTCTAATCTTGGAGCACCTTATTAACACGGAACCCAACACAGACTGAATGGAGGTGTTCCCAGGCTTTTCCCTCACAGGACACAGAGACAAAAACACTTCCAGTTCTGTGGCAGGTCAAGCACTGATCAGGCCTGCATAAGCATCTAGAAAGTGGAAACACTGACTGCTTGCTACTGTGGCCTGAGAGCCATACAATACATACTGTACCAAAGTAAAGGTTGGTTGCCAGAGCTCAAATGGCTAATCTATAAAACGTTACCCAATACAATAAAACAATGCAAAACCAAGTATGTAAAAGTAGCAATAAAATTACTCTAAGTTAAACTCTGCAATTATGATTGAAAATATATGTTTGCTGACAATACTTTATTCTTTCCATTTCATTACTAGAAGTATAAAAATGTAAGTAAGCGTCCTGTCACCAAAAGAATGCAATGTTAACGTTTTCTATCATTTTTATGGTAAACAACCAAGAGTAATGCTATGTTTTATTCAAGCATTAATACAATAGTCATTATCATACACAAAAATACAATAATAGTACTTTTCTATTTTGTCTAGCTTCTCCATGGGTAGATAAGAGCAGAACGCCAAATAAAATTGACCTTTATGATGTTAGAAGACGACCATGGTAAGTTTATTTATATTTATGTATTTGGTAATTTATTCAATTAATGTGATGCATGCACTGATATCTACTTGATTAATCCTATAAATAAAAAAAGATATTCACTTTGTGTTGCAACTCTGGCAATGACAAAGCAGGGCTCATTTGCTTTCTCTGCTTCATTATTTTTCATTATAAAAAGACATTAAACAATGTTACTTACAAATTACAGTCTAATGAAACGTGGGAGATGGAGTGCTCTACCAGAATTGTTGTGCTATCTGTGCAGCTTAAGAGGAGTACAAGCAATATCCATAATATTTGTTCTATTATTTAATTAGAAATTGTAATCCAATCAAACAGCATTATCTTAAGAGGGGCATAATAATGAGCAATAACCGAATATAAGCTTTGGTCTGATTTTTCAGTAAATAGAATTCATTATTCGATTGCTATTGTATTTTTTTTAATACCATTTTTAATTATATACTTGCAGGCATTATTGATTTATGAATAAAAACATAAAATGAATCATAGTTAATGTATAATTAACTGTGAAAAGCAACAATGACTAGGTTCCTTTAAAAGATACATTTCATGGTGACTACTAGCATTCCCTAAAAAGCACATTATACTGTACACCAATAATGAGGACCAGCATATTTTAGCAGGAACACAATATGTAAAGTAAAATATATTTAGACAAATAATATAGCAAAACCAAGTGAACTCTGTGCTCATGAAACTATTGTGTCAAAAAATGAATCAAACATTTACCAACAGAACAGCTGCTCACAGAAAAATAACCACAAACAGATATCTATACAAATTAAACACCATACATGTGAAGCGTTGTCCCTTTAAGTATAAAAAAAATATATATTGATTATACCATTAACCCTTTGAAAATCACAAACAATTAAAAATCTCTGATATAATCATTATAAATAATAATAAAAAAAATATCAAGTCCCATCATATTCTGTCCATGAGTACACAGTCTGCTGACATCGCACAATGCGCATGCACGCTGGGTGCATATTCCAATATGCATGAATAAAATCTACTCTATGTGAGTATGTTTGCTTATGTTAAACCAGAGGTTTGAAATGTGTTACGCTATGTGTGGTGTTTTTCTTTCCTTCTGATTTCATTTGATGATGTATGCAAGTGTCCTAGGAGCTCTGTGCTTCCTGTTTGCGACCTGTGAAGTGATTTATTTATTTTTAATATACAGTAATTTGTAATGATTATATAATTCATGTTTAATTTATGTTTATTTATGTTTAATTGTTTGTGAGTTTCAAAGGGTTAATGGTATTAACAATATTTTTTTTTTTTTGCACTCAGGGGGACAGTGCTTCACATGTATGGTGTATAAAATATATTTGGGTTTCTGAAATGAGTGATAAAGAGCAGTAATCCATGCATCAATTTGGAAACCAGCTTACAGGGAAATATATGTGCACTTTTGTAAAAAAAAAAAAAAAAAAAAAATCTGAAAAAAACGACTACAAAGAATTTTGAGCATTATAGTTTTTTGTTGTTGTAAGGACTTTGTGAATACAATCAAAAAATATTTCAAATGAATGTCAGTAGAATAACTTGAGATGGTCGTATTATAGCAACAGATTACATCTGGTCTGTGTGCTGAAAATGAAAAAAAGTTTTGCAGGTTAATGACCAGACTTTGCCTGTGGCATTTACGTAAAGTAGAGATGCAAAAGGGATTTTATAATCTAAAGATACACAACGGGCCTAATTCTTCAAGCTACAAAAGCACATACCACATTCTTAAAGCATTCTCCTTCCATCTTCTCTGATTAATCAAAAGGAAAGTCATATTGTAGGTTTTAACTATGAATAGATTAATTATATTGTATTCTAGGTTTTATTATAAATTTTTAGGTAAACACATCTTATTAAATCATCTAAAAAATAAATAAAAAAATAATTAACATGATAATGAATAGGTATATATGTATACTAGTAGGAATTACAGAATTTAATAATGTATTGTGGGCTTTATTATTATTTTTACATACATTAATAAATCACCCAAAAAATTAAGTATAAAAAATGTAAAACCAAAATGAACAGGTATATATATGTATACTAACAGGAATTACAAATAGTATAAAACCAAAAGTATACATTAAATAAGAAAATATACAATGTTTTATTTTATTTTTAAACTCATGAAATACAAGAAGACTCGGATCTCCCTAAGTTAAAGAGTAAGGGTTCCTGCTGGGAACCAGTTTTAAGGGTCTGAGGAACTCTCCATATCTAGAGCATATATATATATATATAAAAAAATATATATCTATCTATAGATATATATCTATATATATATATATATATATATATAGTATCTCACAAAATTGAGTACACCCCTCACATTTTTGTAAATATTTTAATATATCTTTTCATGTGACAACATTGAAGAACTGACACTTTGCTACAATGTAAAGTAGTGAGTGTACAGGTTTATAACAGTGTAAATTTGCTGTCCCCTCAAAATAACTCAACACACAGCCATTAATGTCTAAACTGCTGGCAATAAAAGTGAGTACACCCCTAAGTGAAAATGTCCAAATTGGGACCAAAATATCAATATTTTGTGTGGCCACCATTATTATCCAGCACTGCCTTAACCCTCTTGGGCATGGAGTTCACCAGAGCTTAACAGGTTGCCACTGGAGTCCTCTTCCACTCCTGGTGGATGTTAGAGACCTTGCACTCCTCCACCTCCGTTTGAGTATGCCCCACAGATGCTCTATAGGGTTTAGGTCTGGAGACATGCTTGGCCAGTCTATCTCCTTTACCTTCAGCTTCTTTAGCAAGGAAGTAGTCCTCTTGGAGGTGTGTTTGGGGTCATTATCATGTTGGAATACTGCCCTGTCGTCCAGTCTCCGAAGGGAGGGGATCATGCTCTGCTTCAGTATGTTACAGTACATGTTGACATTCATAGTTTCCTCAATGAACTGTAGCGCCCCAGTTCTGGCAGCACACATGCAGCCTTCAGACCATGACATTCCCACCACCATGCTTGACTGTAGGCAAGACAAACTTGTCTTTGTACTCCTCACCTTGTTGCCGCCACACACGCTTGACACCATCTGAACCAAATACGTTTATCTTGGTCTCATCAGACCACAGGACATGGTTCCAGTAATCCATGTCCTTAGTCTGCTTGTCTTCAGCAAACTGTTTGCGGGAGTTCTTGTGCATCATCTTTAGAAGAGGTTTCCTTCTGGGACGATAGCCACGCAGACCAAGCATTGTATGGATGGATGCATTGTACGGCTTATGGTCTGAGCACTGACCATCTATTTCCCCAAAGACAACCTCTGGTTATGATGCTGAGCACGTGCACTCAACTTCTTTGGTTGACCATGGCGAGGCCTGTTCTGAGTGGAACCTGTTAAACCGCTGTATGGTCTTGGCCAGCTCAGTTTCAAGGTCTTGGCACTCTTCTTATAGCCCAGGCCATCTGTATGTAGAGCAACTATTCTTTTCTTTGCCATGAGGTGCCATGTTGAACTTCCAGTGACCAGTATGAGAGAGTAATGCCCCGTACACACGGTCGGTTTTTCCGATGGAAAATGTCCGATCGGAGCGTGTTGTCGGAAATTCCGACCGTGTGTGGGCTCCATCGGACATTTTCCATCGGATTTTCTGAGACACAAAGTTGGAGAGCAGGAGATAAAATTTTCCGACAACAAAATCCGTTGTCGGAAATTCCGATCGTGTGTACACAAATCCGACGGACAAGTGCCACGCATGCTCAGAATAAATAAAGAGATGAAAGCTATTGGCCACTGCCCCATTTATAGTCCCGACGTACGTGTTTTACGTCACCGCGTTCAGAATGATCGGATTTTCTGACAACTTTGTGTGACCGTGTGTATGCAAGACAAGTTTGAGCCAACATCCGTCGGAAAAAATCCTAGGATTTTGTTGTCGGAATGTCCGAACAAAGTCCGACCGTGTGTACGCCCTATTAGAGCGATAACACCAGATTTAACACACTTGCTCCCCATTCACACCTGAGACCTTGTAACACTAACGAGTCACATTACACCTGGGAAGGAAAATGGCTAATTGGGCTCAATTTGAACATTTTCACTTAGGGGTGTACTCACTTTTAAGTACATACATATCCAATAAAAATGTAAAAAATCAAATTTTTTTATCAATTTAGGCCAATATGTATTCTGCTACATATTTTTGGTAAAAAATCCTAATAAATGTATATTAATTGGTTTACTAGTAATAGCGGCTAGCAGTGACTTATAACAGGACTGCAGTATTGCAGCGGACCACTCCGACACTATTTGACACTTTTGACTTTTTGGGAACCAGTGACACTAATACTGTGATCCGTGCTAAACATGTGCACTGTCCCTGTTTTAATGACACTGGCTGGGAAGGGGTTAACATCAGGGGTGATCAAAGGTTTAACTGTGTACCTAGCTAGTGTTTTTGTACTGTGTGGGAGGCTTACAATGGAAAGGCATGGATTCTCGTCCCTACTTTGCAGGAACACATCTGCCTTGTTTACATAGGCAGGCTGCCGTTTTACCTCTGTACCGAACAATCGGAGGGTGCTGGCGGACATTGAGTCCATGGTACACGCTGATCGGCTTCCGCTGTGCATAATCACACCAGCAGCGCGCATTCACGTTCGCTACCCAGAAGTGTAGGATCACATATATATATATATACGTGATCCTGCGCACAGCAATCCCCTGTAGTTATCTTCTATTGGACAGATGTGTCCACAGAGAGCCAGAATGGGCATCTGCCAATGTCAACAGACAGATCCCCTTTCTGACAGGGGAGAAGAGACAGATCTTCTGTTCCTAGTCAGTCCCATCCCCCGACAGTTAGAAACACCTCCCAGGGAACACATTTAACCCCTTGATCGACCCCTAATGTTAACCCCTTCCCTGCCAGTGACATTTACACAGTAATCAGTGCATTTTTATAGCACTGATTGCTGTATAAATGTCATTGGTCCCAAAAAAGTGTCAAAAGTGTCCGATCTGTCCGCCGCAATGTCACAGTCCCACTAAAAATCGCAGATCACCATCATTACTAGTAAAAATGCCATAAATCTATCCCCTATTTTGTAGAAGCTATTGCGCAAACCAATCAATATACGCTTATTGTGATTTTTTTTTTTAATTAAAAATATGTAGTAGAATACATATTAGCCTAAACTGATGAAGTAAATTGTTTTTTTGTTTTTTTTGGATATGTATTATAGCAAAAAGTAAAAAATACTGTGTTGTTTTCAAAATTGTCACTCTTTTTTGTTTATAGTGCAAAAAATAAAACCTGCAGAGGTGATCAAATACCACCAAAAGAAAGCTCTATTTTGTGGGGAAAAAAGAACATCAATTTTGTTTGGGTACAATGTCGCATGACCGTGCAATTGTTAGTTAAAGCAAAGCAGTGCCGTTTTGCAAAAAATGTCCTGATCATTAAGGGGCAAATCCTTCCGTTCCTTAAGTGGTTTATAAATGTTTGCCATTCAAAGCAAACTCATCCATCCATGTCTCCATGCTTTATTTTGCTGAGAAATCACTTTGACATCCCCTAGCATTTCTGGCCATGGGCCATCTTGTATAAAGGCATATGATTATTGTAGCATTCACATCCTGGGATTCATCTGCCCTTAGCTCAGGCATGCAGGAGGGTGTCCTTAGCTGAGAAAAGGCCTGGAAAACAAGAAGTAACTGAAAAAATGTAAAAAAAAAAGTTTAAAACATGTAAATATTATATGCTTTCCTATTTATTTATTATACTAACAAAATAAGGATTAAAAATAGTTAATGTTGATTGAGAGAGTGAAGCTTTGCTTTAACTTAATAAATTCCATAAGGTCTGGAAGAATAGCTTTGAAAATATCTTGCGCATGTTTGCAGAGGTCCGCCTGCTAAACAGACTCTGGGACAACCCTTGTCTTTAGATTGTTTCTCCTTGACCTATCCTCAATGTCTACCAGCTTCGCTTTAACCCAGTCGATCTCATCATCCTGTTTCTCAGATTTATCTATCAGGTCATTAATGGTAGTAGCATATTCTCCCATTTTTGTTTCAATGTGGCTGACTCTCGAATCAACAGCCTGCAGCTCAGTGCTAAACTTGTGCATACAGGGTCTGCCTGGAGGGAGCTTCTAAAGGGTATAAGCATATCCTTTAAGATAATGGGCTTAAAGAATATGCTTAAAGGCTGAATATTAGTGGGGAACAAATCAATGTAGTCGAGGAGTTTTCTTGCGTCATTCCCTGGGTCATTATTAAAGTTCACCTCAGTCCTGCTGCTCGATCCATCCATTCTGAATCTAGCCTTTTCTGGACTGCCAGACTTGGGGGTAGTAGAGCAAGCCAATTGTCTCCTCTATGAGCTTCTGCCTTGTCTGGAGCTGCTTGTCCCCGCTGTGTGCTGTCAAGAGTGTGAGGCTGAGGAAAAGGACCAGCCAGCGCCATCTTGCTTGCTGCCATGAGGCTGAGCTGTGAAAAAGGCAGTAAGCTTTTGGGGTTACCAATCGTCCTTTCTTTTTCTGTTCATGATGGCCAGGTGCCCTTGAGCTAAACCTCCACTGTGGGATGTCAAAAAGCCACTCTGGAGAGCTGGGAATCGCTACTGTATCCCCTGCAGTCTAGGAGCTCTGTAATCAAGCAGCCATTCTGGTCCGTGGAAGGCCACGCCCCCCCTGCTTTAACTTAGTAAAAAAGGCGCAGCTCTGTTGCCTTTGATTAACCAATGATGTAGGGGGGGTTAAAAAGAGAAATTCTGCTTGCACATGATTGGATGTCTGTTTCACAGCTTCCTTTTATTTTTTAAAGCTTCATTTTATTCAGTAGAGTCATTGAACATTCATTTTTAAAGAGAGCAGTCTCTATACTTTTAGTGAATCAACCTGAATGTATTCTTATTTATGTTAAACTTCCTTTAATAATGAACACAAACATAGATAGAGATCACAACCTGGTCACTATTTTCTTAATGTCGGTAATCATTTTCTTTTATTTTTACCTGATTTGGAAATAAGAAAAACAAATCTGACTTTTTTTAGATAGAGATACACCATGTTAGCTTTTATCAGTTTTCCAGTAATGAGAAAAAACACAAAAATATTTTGTATCTTTCTTCTCTATATTTTAAAAGCTGGGTCATGCATCCTTAACTTTTACAGTAGTATTTGATATGTTTGTATCAGGATTTACAAGATGAAAACCTCTTCATCATACTGAGTTTTATCCTCGGAATTATTTTGAATCAGTCTGCGTTATGATATTCAGAATAGATGTAGAGACATTGAGTGGGAATGTAACTACACAATGTTCTACACTATTGTGTTTCTGAAATACCTAGGGCACTTTAGCTTTAATACAGCAGGAGGTCGTGGATGTTTTTTGCACAAAAGACCTTCAGTACTAAAATGCAGTTCATTATGTTCTTTTGAAAATGTCTCATATTACATTTAATACTAATACTCACAATACCGGTGATTAGAACACAGCTACCAGAAGTAGATATGTGAAAAATATAGAAAATATATTTGGTAAATGGTAAAATTTAGTTTATTATCATGCAATGCATACCCTCTTTTGAAGGACTGCTGACCTATCTGTTTGTATCAAGCTAAAGACAATGCTTCCAAATGTAAAGTGTAACTTACATTTTCACTATGAATGCATCTTAATGTGTAGATATTTGTAAAATTCAGTGAACCTGCAAACACAAGCATTTAACAGGGTTGTAAAGGCAAAAGGTTTTTTATCTTAATGCATCCTATGCATTAAGATAAAAAGCCTTCTGTGTGCAGCAGCCTCCCCAGCACCCCCTAATACTTACCTGAGGTTCCTCTCTGTCCAGCAATGTCCACAAGTGTCTCAGCCGTCTGAGATTCTCCTTCCTTATTGGCTGAGACACAGCAGTGGCGTCATTGTCCGCTGCTGTCAATCAAAGTCAGCTAGCCAATCAGGGGAGAGAAGGGGCGGGGTCGGGGTCGGGTCAGGGCTCTGTGTCTGAATGGACACAGAGAGCTGTGACTCAGCTCGGGTGCCCCCATAGCAAGCTGCTTGCTGTGGGGGCGCTGGACAGGAGGGAGGGGCCAGGATTACAGAAGAGGAACCCAAGAAGAGGAGGATCCAGGCTGCTCTTTGCTAATCCACTGCAACAGAGCAGGTAAGTATAACAGGTTTGTTATTTTTATTGGAAAAAAAACAAGCCTTTACAATCACTTTAATTTCAATGGACATTTTCCAGTTTCTGCTAAATTACATTTACCTACATTATTTATCTGGGCTGGTTAAGGTTAAATCAGTAGAATAGCCTTAGAGGAAAACATAGCTATATTATAGACACGTGGTTCGATTTTTTAGCTTTGCATTCAGCAGGGATTCAAGGCTTGTGTTCCATATTCTTCTTAGACATAACATATTATTGAGCTGGTTCTTTTGAGTATCCTATGCAATAAGAGTAAGTGGAAAAAAATGTAATTTTTCATTTTATATTTTATACAGTTCTTATTTAGTGAAAAATAAACTTACTGCTGTAACTTTTTTTCTTATCCATATTTTAGGTACATTCAAGGAGCAGCATCTCCAAAAGACATGCTTATTTTGGTGGATGTGTAGGTATCTTTTTTTCTGATTATTTGAGGCAAGTAAGGATCATTACATAAATATGTCAACAACGAATTCAAAACGTAGCTGAAGTTTAATTTAGAGTGTATCTTTCACCATTATACCTAAAAGTACAACTAAAATTTACTTTTGTTTACTAATAAATCTACTAGGTAGGGTTACAGTTACTTTGGCAGTCAAGCGTAGTCCAAACACATCTGCTGCAGCTCCTGCTGGGGCCTATCTGTCTCATTAATGCTGTGAACATTACATCCAAAAATGGTGACAGCACATGCTGGCAAAGCTGTACATAAAGGTCTTCAAAGACAATTCATTAAGGATGCAGTTACATGTTTGTCTGCTAAATCATTAATAAAGGCAATTTTAAGTGCAGCATTGCTGGCATATTCATTCACCTTTTTTGGATATAACTCTTTATCATTTTTTTTTATTTACTTTTTATTTTCTTTATAACCACCTAGTTATTTGGATCCCACATTATGTGTGTCACTTCCTTTTGTTGCCTGTTCTGCTAAACATCTATAAAACTCATCATTTCACTTCTGCTTTTAGCACTGTTGGTTATTGTCATGCACTTGTTCGCTTGTTACAGGAGACATATGGAAAAATCATTAGAAATGGTATATCATTGATTTCTGCAGACATGCAATTCAAGCCCAGTTTCTTATCCCAATACCATTAGCATCTGACAATATTCAAACTTTCTAATTGCTGATAGGATCAACAAAGCAATTTCATTTTTCTATCTGAAATTATTAAGTAGCAACAGCCCAGAACTGTCCAGCTTCTTCCATAAATGGAAAGGAATGACTTGTCTGATGGTCTGCAACAATACATTTCCCTTTTGATTTCCAAAATGGACAGATTTATAAAACTTAAGTTTTTACACAAGGCTTACTTCTCCCACAAAGACTCACTACTATTTATCCCCATGTTGGGGCAATGTGTCATAGATGTCAGGCTGCATTTGTTTTATTCAAGTACTATGGACCTGTCCTTAATTCCAGACCTTCTGGGAAAATGTGATAGATGCTAGCAACACAATTGGAGGCCTAACATTGGGAGTGAACCCTTCAATCACGTTCCTAGGTATCAATATAAAAATACACGCAGAGCTATATAATATTAGCAAATATAGCTGAAGTGATGCAACAACAATAATGAAATGATGCAGTATAATGATATAATGGTGAGACCATAGTAACTAATAAATCTGATAACGATTTATTTTCTGCTTAACACAGACATACTTTTGGGTGATCTCTGAATTGAAGTTTGGGACTCCGCAACTCAATTTTTACACCTTGGACTCTATTCACTTCACACGTTTTAACTTTAATATTTACTAGATTCTCACCATTATAGTATTATACTGTATATTGTTTCATTATTGTTGTTGCATCACTTCAGTTCTGTTTGCTAATATTATATAGCGCTGCACATATTTTTATATTGGGTCTTTAACAACTTTTGTCAGTTGGTGCGCCAGCAACTACACTTGCCCTCCGAGTGCTATTAGTTTTTTGTATAATGTTCCTTGCTATCCCTGATAATATTAATGTTATTCACTATCTGAAACTCCCTATGCCACCCACTATGGAAAGCTACTATTAATGAAGCTCTACCTTTTTACAAGCATACTATATACAATAAAATACAATATCCAATAAGGTCTAGGGGGGCTTGGGTGGATGCACAATGGAGAACTATATAAGCCTATGCTTGTGCAGCTCTCCTCATTTTAACAGGACCCTCTACTTTGACTTATATACAATATGTACTTACTGTATCTCGTTTTCTTATCCTTTGCAATATACCTGCAAACATCTGTTGCCCCAACCCAACCTATCCCCACCTTCTCCCTAATCTCCCCTTCCCCTCAGAGAACTGGCCAGACATATTTTTACCTTGCACCTACTACAGTTGTGGTACTATTGATTACCTGAAGTTATACATAATTATTTAGCTATGGAATACCATACTTTATTTAAAACGTATGAGAAACAATTTCATTTTTCTTTTTTTATGTTACTAAATGTGCAAGTACTGATTTTGAACATTTACATTTAAATTCAATAATCTAATAAATAAAAATTAAATGTTATGTCTATGTTGAACGTTCTCAGAAATGTAATTTATTAGCTTTTAAGATGCACAACTGCATTAAACGTTATATTTATAAAAAGTTTCATTTTTTAAAGCATCAAATGCATTTAGTGAATGTTAGAGGTGAAGGACAAGGCAGAATCCTGAAAACAAGGAGTAGAGTGAAGGACAAAACAGAACAATTCTGAAGTGGAACAATAGGCTTCTACGTAGGAGTTATAATAATAGCAATGTTAACACAAACTGAGATGCCATGTTACATAGAACCTTTTCACAAGAGAGAAGCTCAGTACATGACATTTTTTAACAACATATAAACCAAAAAGTCCACCTGTTAAGGAATAAAGTTGATTGAGGAAGCAATGTCTTTTTTGGGTTTATAGAATGTCCATGTAAAGCAGTATTAAATCCACTTCGGCAGAACATATACTAAAAAATAAAAAATGAAATAAAAAAAACAAAAGAAAAAAAGTATACACAGTGCCACTACCCTGTCAGGTGATGTCTAAGTAAGACTGATGTAGCTATACAATTAGCAGGTGGAAGCTAGCATAGATACTAAAGGAACAAAAGGAAAACAGTGCAAAAAACCTTCACTAATAAAGGATTAAATTACAAAAAAAAAAAAAAATACGGAAACAAAAAAGTCAATAAATAATTGTAAACAAACCCAAAAAATTGTATAATAATAATAATAGCAATCATATAACACACAGGCATCTAGTGTACCCAATGCGTTTTGCAAGACCCAGCTTGCTCTTCAGGGGTGGATGCATGTAAAATGTACCTAGAAAAAATGACATTGTAAAATGACATTGTTCTCTGAGCAAAACAGGTTTAGCACAAGTGTAAAATAATATATTTAGATAAAAAGGAATAGAAATGTTTACTAGTTCATACTGCCCCTTGTGAACATTGATATCTTTTTTTTCATTGATTTTCTATAAAGGCAGAGATTGTACGCTTAGCAATGTGAAGCTCTGATCATCCAATCACGTGCAAAGCAAAAATCTTTTTTTGTAAAAATTTGCCTGCATATGATTGACTATTCAAAGTAAATACAGCATCACTTTGCTAAGTGAACATTCACTAAAATAGCAAAAAGAGAAAGGTCTGGTGTCGCCAGTGACACACCCCCATCCCTGAAATATGCAATAAAACAGAAAATTCACCCTGGGACTTTGAGTGAGTGGGCACAGTTTAGCCAATAAACGTAGCAGCAGTAAATACAGTATGAAATGTATTCAAGTAGAAATAATGCATGCATTGATGTCACCAACACATGCTAATTCATAAAGGATACATATAAATAAATAGTGGTACATAAATATATTCGCAATCATATAACACACAGGCATCTAGTGTACCCGATGCGTTTCACAAGACCCAGCTCGCTCTTCAGGGGTGGATGCGTGTAAAATGTAGCTAGAATGAAAGAATATAAATTGGATGTATAGCGTAATATTGATTATACAGGCACAGGGTAAGAGGGGCCTTTATACAAGGAACCCCATACTCACCACTGAACAAGACCAAAACAGCGGATGTATAGCTCCCAGAAGGCGGCAGCAGGTGTCTCGCCAGTGAGCTGAGGAGGCGGAGCCAGACAAAACCCTATCAAGGGCCAAACGGAGGGCAAGCATGGTATGGTTAGAAACTGTGTATCCCTAGAGGTCTCACTTTGTCCATGGAAGATATTGGCTGTAAACATGAATATGCATGTCAGACAATCTAAAGTAACAGAGTAAGGTCAGTATATCATAACTTATATGTGTCTATGTATGAATGAAAGGCCTGAGCTAAAGATGGTAAGGACATGGAGACTGTAGGGTGAGTGGTAAAAAGATACCAAAAGCTAACAAGAGTGAGAGTGAAGAAATGGCATAAGAGCAAAGAAAGAAAATAAATCAAAAAATGAGATGAAATGCAAGGGTGTAATGAAACCTGTATCAAAGGAGGTTTCTTGTCTCCCGCTGTCCCCGCCTGTTTTTTGAGCGGGTGGGGCCACCTACAAATCGGCGCCATGTATATGCGCCAGCCACATGATGTCCGCGATCCTGCAGCGCCAGCGTGGCTGGATGTATTGTGTCATCTGGATGATTTAGGAGAGTGTCTGCGCCTGCGCACCTCCTGATGATGGTGGGTGCCTCCAGCGCTCATGTGTCAGTCATCCACACTTGGCATTGGGGGAGGAGCCTCTCAAGCTCTTCTGGGGGTATATATCAGAGGTTCAGCATGGCATGGATTTCTCTGTTCTTTTCACTGAGGATACTCATACCTGTGGAAGTCGCTTGCTGTGACTTACTACTCATACATCTACATATTCACTGCATTCAGGTATACTCACGTGTTTTCACATGGCTTACTCTACTCTAAGCACCCATTCCAAGCCTGTGTTTGACATTACAGGTTTCATTACAAACTTGCATTTCATCTCTTTTTTTACTTTCTTTTCTTTCTTTGCTCTTTTGCCATTCTTCACTCTCACTCTTGTTACCTTTTGGTATCTCTTTACCACTCCCCCCTACAGTCTCCATGTCCTTACCATCTTTGGCTCAGGCCTTTCATCCATACATAGACACATATATGTTATCATATACTGACCTTACTCTGTTACTTTAGACATGCATATTCATGTTTACAGCCAATATCTTCCATGGACAAAGTGAGACCTCTAGGGATACACATTTTCGATCCATGCCGTGCTTGCCCTCCGTTTGGCCCTTGGTATTTTGTCTGGCTCCGCCCCCTTTCTCTCTAGCAAGACACCTGCTGCCGCCTTCTGGGAGCTTTACATCTGCTGTTTTGGTCTTGTTCAGTGGTAAGTATGGGGTTCCTTGTATCAAGGCCCCTCTTACCCTGTGCCTATATAATCAATATTACGCTATACATCCAATTTATATTCTTTCATTCTAGCTACATTTTACACGCATCCACCCCTGAAGAGCGAGCTGGGTCTCGCAAAACGCATCGGGTACACTAGATGCCTGTGTGTTATATGATTGCTAATACATTTATGTACCACTATTTATTTATATGTATCCCTTATGAATTGGCATGTGTTGGTGACATTAATGCATGCATTATTTCTACTTGAATACATATTATACTGTATTTACTGCTGCTATGTTTATTGGCTAAACTATGCCCACCTCACTCAAAGTCCCAGGTTGAAATTTCTGTTTTATTGCATATTTCAGGGATGGAGGTGTGTCACTGGCGACACCAGACCTTTCTCTTTTTGCTATTTTAGTGAAAGTTCACTTAGCAAAGTGATGCTGTATTCACTTTGAATAGTCGATCATATGCAGGCAAATTTTTACAAAAACAAGATTTTTGCTTTGCACTTGATTGGATGATCAAAGCTTCACATTACTAAGTGTAGATTCTCTGCCTTTATAGTAAATCAATGAAAAAAAGATATCAATGTTCACAAGGGGCAGTATGAACTAGTAAACATTTTGATTACTTTTTATCTAAATATATTAATCTTACACTTGTGCTAACCCTGTTTTGCTCAGAGAACAATGTCATTTTACAACAACAAAACATCCTCCCAAAAAAACACAAAATATCTCCAGTCCAGGCAAAAAAAAACATTTTTCCTCCTAATTGATCTCATTCCCTGGTAGTACATATGTTCTTTTGGCATTTATTTAGAGTTGTATATACTGAGTGAACAGTGAGAGATTCAGTCCATTAAAAGCATCTCTGGGTTTCCACAGAGGGCTCTTTGTTAGGTTAATGTCAGGGGAGAAAACATCAAGCTTGATGTGTCTAGTAGATTGCTTTGTAGTAAAAAAATCTATTCTCTTGTTTGTCGCTTTGATGGAATAGATTGCATCTGATGCTTTAAATGGATTGAAATACTTTTATATAACTGCAATGTGTTTCATCAGCATTTGCAATCTCCCCTGTTTGAGCTTTGCCCTGAAGCAGACAAGCTGCCATTTAGATCTCTTAAAATGCCTATTATCTGAAGAAGGAAGAAGGGGTGGACATGGATAACTGGATAGTTTTCCAATTAATTTAATTGACACCGGACCTGAAAATTATTAATATATTTCAGGCAGATTTATTTTTGCAAACCCTGTAAATTTTTATGTCTCTTTTTACAGAAGCGGAAGTGTCAGTGGGCTGACATTGAAGTTGATAAGAACCTCTGTGACTGAGATGTTGGAAACCCTCTCAGATGACGATTTTGTAAATGTTGCTGCTGTAAGTATCTCTGTGGTGATGCCTATTTCTCTTTTTTATCCCAAATCATGTTGTGCTAATTAAAACTTAACCATTTCACTGAAACTTTTTTTTTTTTTATTCTGTACAGCCTTCATGTAATCTTATCATATATTTACGCCAGCCAGTTTTTCCATGGTTTTGAATAAAAAGGGGAAAAGTTAAAAATGCTGTTAGAGCAAGAGGTGGGTTGTCCCGGCACAATGGCATAATCAGCAGTAATAACAATATTAACGGTTCTAACCCTTTCCACTCTATTAAATTAAATTTGTGTTTTGTGTCTCTAGCAAAGTCAATTGTCCATACTCTCTTTAGTACTCCTTTAATTTTGGACTGTGAGAGGAAACCAAGGCTTCCAGGGAAAACACAATATGACATGGAAGAAACATTGAATGTGAATCCATGTAATAGATGATTTTCCTTATATAGAGGATATTTAGGGAAACTGAAGATGAAGCAAGGTCACTTCAGTTGTAGCTGTCAGTGCAGAAAACCTTTCCATTAGCTTTTAGTAAGGGATGGAACTCCACTCTGTTATATTAAAAAAAGAACATCTAAGGACATTTCTGCTCCCTGAATCCCCTGATAAAAACAATTACGATATCTTCAAAACAATACATTAATAGCAAATTAATCTCTAATTGCTTGCTTAGTCTATGAAAGCTAAACCAGAAACCTAGCAAGGTCACCTTTGAACCCTATCAGTTTAATTAGAAAACACATGTCAGCCTGTAAAGAAGAGGTATCAGATTAAAATTCAAGAAGGGCCGGTCAGAAAAATTTTCCTCCAGCAGAGGTCCAAATATTGTGTTTGTGTTATGACCCAGAATGAAAAAAAAAACATAAGTCATAACGCAAACATCATATTTGGACCTCTGTTGGAGGATAATTTTACTGACTGGCCCTCCTTGAATTGTAATTCAATACCTCTACTTTAGAGACTGATGTGTTTTCTAATTAAACTGATATGGTTCAAAAGTGACCTTGCTAGGTTTCAGGTTTAGCTTTCATAGACTAAGCAAGCAATTAGAGATTCATTTGCTATCAATGTGTTGTTTTATAAAAAAAAGTTTTGCCTATAGTTCCACTTTAACCACTTGCTTACCGGGCACTTAAACCCCCCTCCTATCCAGACCAATTTTTAGCTTTCAGCGCTAACGCATTTTGAATGACAATTGCGCGGTCATACAACGCTGTACCCAAATGAATTTTTTATCATTTTTTTCCCACAAATAGAGCTTTCTTTTGGTGGTATTTGATCACCTCTGCGGTTTTTACTTTTTGTTAAAAAAAATGTAAAAACCTGAATTTTTTTAAAAAAAAATTTTTTTTTTTTATATTTTGTTATAAAAAATTTTTAACGGGTAATTTTTCTCCTTCATTGATGTACGTTGATGAGGCGGCAGTGATGGGCACTGATAGGTGGCAGTGATGGGCACTGATGGGTGGCAGTGATGGGCACTGATGGGTGGCAGTGATGGGCAGCACTGACAGGTGGCACTGATTGGCACTACAGGTGGGCATTGGTAGGTGGCACTTGTGAGTATTGATAGGTGGCACTTGTTGGCATTGATAGGTGGCACTGTGGGCACTGCTAGGTGGCACTGTGGGCACTGCTAGGTGGCACTGTGGGCACTGCTAGGTGGCACTGTTAGGTGGCACTTTTGGGTGGCACTTATGAGGAATTTTTTGTGCTTCCTCTTTGGGACCGATGTCCCTGGCATCTGAGCCGGTGATCGGCTTTTTTCTCTACTCGCGCTGTCAGCGCGAGTAAAAAAAAAACCGATTACCGATCTTCCTGTTTACATCATGTGATCAGCTGTCATTGGCTGACAGCTGATCACATGGTAAGGGGCCGGGACCGGCCCCTTACTCAGATCGGTGATCAGCCGAGTCTCAGTGACTCGGTGATCACACCGCGCCCGGCGCGCGCCCTGCAGGGCGCGCGCAGGGAGCGTGCACAGGGGAGGCCGTCATATGACGGCCTCCCGGGAATGTAGGTCCGCGCTGTGGCCGTCATTCGGCCATAGCGCGGATGTCTAGTGGTTAAAAGGGAGCATGTATACGATTTTGCAGGCTGAAAAACTGTTGTGTTCCTGTACTATACAAAAATACATAGATAATGTCTACTTTGCTAAGTGAGCATCCAGAAGTAGAGTTCTACCTAAAAAAAGGAATCTGTTGCTCCCAGAAAATTTGTTTTTTAAATAATTGAAAATGTCTGCCATTGCATTTTCACATATTCAATTTTATCTTTGTAAAAAAATACAAAAACAAACTGACCAGCAATGATGTTCTGCTATGCAACAGAGAGTGGGTAGTGAATAATATAGAGCGGAAGTACAACATTTGGAGAAATTAACTATAATAAAATATTAAAAAAAACCCTAGCTGTCTTTAGAACTCTGTGTATATTAGGTCTCTAGGAGCTTGAGCACTAGGCAAATTAAATTGCACAGGCCCTCTTAGTGGCAACACTGCCTGCAAACACCTGTCCAACCTGATTTAGTGTCCTTAGAGAGTTGGATGCCTCTCTCCAACCCTGCTGGATCAATAATCTGAAGATTTCATCAAATGTAAACCTCAATTTAGGCAAACATCCTCCTGTTCTGCTAAGCCTCCAATGACAAAGTTCAGGAAATGTTAATTCTTGACAATTTTGTTCTTCTGAAACATCTCAAATACTGAAGTTAAGTAGGCCATCTTTGCTAGGCACCACAGGGAGTTTCCATCATCCCAATGAAATTGTTTGCATTAAGTGACATCATCACCTCTTCTCCAGGCTCAATCCAAGATTCTTAATAACGCTGTGAATGCAGGGCACCATGGTGACTCCTCCTTAGTGCAGGACCATGGTGCCCTGCATTCACAGGATGACACAAAAGTAGTAGTGGTACAGAGAACAGTTATTTTACCTTGACATTATTAGCATTCTAATCAAACCCCCACAAGAAATGTTTAGATAATTAGTTCTCCTAAATCCTGACTATTATAAATGCTCTGTCTATCTGCATTCAGGGTGTTCAAAATACAAGAAAGAATAAAAAATGACACCAACTAAATTAAGCGCATCTACAACATTCTGTATCATCTGTAGCATGGAAAGGCATCAGTTACCTGCCTTTTTGGTATTTCATACCTCTCAAATATAGAATAAAGATGTTTTCATTTTAAATGACACAGAAGAGAGATGAGGGACAAACACGCTGCTTCAGCCCCTTTAAATAAGACTGATGTAAAGACATCAAGATGCAATCCCCAAATATCTCAATTGTATGCGTTCCCGACATGCAGTCTTCCAATTGCTTACATCCATCTTGAGAATTAAGATAAAAATAAAAGTGGCACTACCAATCATGTTGTTAGCAGAACCTTACCTATCATTATTCATGGTCACAGCTAAAAGATTAGGATATACTTTCTTGCCAGTGCAGGCAGGAAAATGACACTGTGACTTAATCAGCTGTATCAGGATTCATGCTAAAGTCTTGACGAACAAGAGGCTTAAATATTAATGTGCAGAACCGCTTAAGTGCAGAGATTTTAATTATACAAATGCATTTGTTTCTCGGTAACTTGCAGCACGTGAGTCATACCGCGCCAATATAAATCACCAAGGGTTAATATGTCAAGCATTCTCATCTTAATTTTAATTTCATCTACAGGAAAGTGTACCTCTTTGCATGTAAAAAGGAGCCTACTGTTCATAAATGTGCAAATATATGGGAATTACTGCCATTCTTTCCAAATAATTCAGTTATATGCTTTGACTGCACAAAGTGGTAAATGATAGGTCCAAAGACTTGCTCCTCGCACTCTGTGATTTAAAGCCTGGCTTCCTTTGGCTGATGCAGTGAAGATCATTTTAAAGTTATTTTGTGGGAAAGCCAAGCAAACATTTTTTTTTTTTTGGTTTACCCTGACAAGTAGAGAATAAGTAACTAGTGGGAGCTGTTCAGTGGTATTAATATGATAGCCACATTTCCAGAGCTAATGGGTCATGTTTCAACACCTTGAATGCAAACTATTACTGTGTGTGAATAATAATTCCTTACATAAATAACCATCCTAGCGAAATACTTATTGCCCCAAAGCTTAACCACCAAAGTCATTGCTGTTTTACCATTTTGACTTGTGTGTCACATTGAGAGAGGAATGTATCTTGCACTTGCAGTAAATGGCTATTTGTGACATAAACTACACTAAATGTTACTGTAGAGAATTATGTGTTTTTCTGAGAATAACACTCTAATAAATAAGGTTTCTTAACATGAATCCATTCAGAGGTAAATCTGATGATCTGTTGCTCACAAGATGGATTATAATCCTTAGGTCAGCCTAGACAAAGTTTATTGTTATCTAGAGCATATATCACTGACTAAAGAATAAGACCTACAAAAACAGCTTATTGGACAGTCATGCAATTGTCGATTAAAACATGCAATTGTTATATCCTATTGTAATGCTTAAATGTAACTTTTCCCAGTTTATGCCTTGACAGGTCAGTGAGCACAAACTTGTATTGTGAGACTGTCTAAATTATACTTTGATAATGTTAAATTATATATATATATATATATATATATATATATATATATATATATATATATATATATATATAGATTTATGTATTCAATTAAATTCCCATCCTAATTTTATAAATCCTAACAAGCATGTAAGGGTTCTAGAAAGCTTGCACCTTTATAAACCTGAGTTAGCCAATAAAAGGTATTGTATAAATTTCCCCTACTGCATTGATTGATGGCTAACATAGTACAAGACTCTACAACTGTTATTAAATATGTTGTAATATGAATAACTGTTTGCATAATGATAAAAATGTGATCAGTGGGGGGGAAGGACCTTCTGCGCGTGTCTCAAGTGGCTGATAGTATAAGATAATTGGGTTGATTTATTAAGGCAAAAGGGCTATTCACTTTGAAAGGGAAGTTGCACTTTGCAGGGTGAATTTTCCCCAGAGCTTAGTGAATATAGCAAAATGGCAGTTTGCAAAGAATATCCAATCACATACAAGGAAAATGAAAAAAAATAAATAAATTTGCTTGCACATCATTGGATGATGGAAATCTGCAAAGCTTCACCTTATTCACTAAGCTGCTGGGATAATTCCCCTGCAAAGTGCAATTTCCCATGCAAAGTGAAAAGTTTGTTTGTAAATCACCCCCAGTGCATCTAGCAATACATTAAAGGTTAGTGTAGAAATGTGAAAAAAATGAATGTAAAGAAATAAAATGCTTACTCAGTAAGTGTTATTGGTACCATATTTAGTTCAATTTATATTTTTAAAGGCTACAAGTAATTTAGATTTTACTTTCTAATAGGTCTTAATAAAGCATGTAATAACCAAGTTGTTTTTTTTCTTTTTATTTAGTTTTTGGTGTTCGCAAAATAATAATTTTTTTTTCTTTCATTATGCACAGTGCTCTAACCATTATTCCTTTCCTTATATTGAATATGTATCTAAGGACATTTTGCCATGATAATTTCATTGTGTCTTTGCTTTTCTGCACAAGATTCATTGTATGTAACTATGTAGCAGCTTTTATTCCAAGGTTACTTATTTTCAGAACACACATTTCTTAGAATAGAAATGAATGACATCTGCAGCCAAATGTATTTTCATTGTTCAGTAGCTCGGACTGGTAGGCACTAAAGAATGTCTCATCATTCAATCTGAATAAT
Source organism: Lithobates clamitans (assembly GCA_037952925.1). NCBI lineage: Eukaryota > Metazoa > Chordata > Amphibia > Anura > Ranidae > Lithobates > Lithobates clamitans. The sequence continues at coordinate 13,560,761 of JBBGZY010000190.1, forward strand.
GCAGTGCTGATGAAATAGCATAATGCTAGATGATACAGAAATCACATAGCAAAAATATAATTTTTTGCTAATGGATATTATGTCATGAACCCATTAGAAACTTGCAAGGGAGATTTTATAGTAGAAGAGTCTAAAGCCTCGTACACACTATCGGATTTTCTGCAGACAAAGCCACGGACTTTTGTCCGAAGGACGTTGACCAGGAACTTGTCTTGCATACAAACGCCACACAATTGTCGACCAACAAATACAAACATAGTGACGTACTTGACGTAGTACGAGCCGATAAAGAGGAAGTTCAATTGTCAGGCGCCGCCCTTTGTGCTTCTTCTGCTGATTTCGTGTTAGTAGAAGTTTGGTGAGTGTTGATTCCCGCTTTTCATTTCGTGCTTTTCATTTCGCGCTTTTCAGTTTTTTTCTGAACGGCCGTTCGTCAACCAGCCATGCTGGTTGACGGCAGGTCGGAATTGGAGGAGATAACGTGTTATTTATTATTGGCCTTGGAGTTATTGCTTTTTGCTGCGGGAGCTCCAGGAGAATAATCCGAATGATTTTCGGAATTATCTTCGGATGACAGACCCCTGTTTCACCAACTCTTGGCATTGTTGATCCCCTATATTAAGAAGCAGGACACATGCATGAGGCTTTTTATTTTTTGGTTGAATAATGATTTGATTTGGTATATTTTCTATATTTTTTGGATGCATAGAATGCACTTTTTGGTTATGTTCTATTGGCAGATAGCATGCTTAATTTTATTTGTTTTCTTTTTTTTAATGCACAATAAAAAAACTGTGGAGAATAATACTTGGCTATGTGTTTTGCTTCAAATGACAGTTTGGGAGTAGGCAGTTACATTTTAAAAAATACAATGTAAAATTAACAAGGGAAACCAACATAGTTGTATATTTGATCTTAAAAACTAAGGGATAATGGTGTTTTGGTAACTTGCCCCAAAAAAATAAATAAATAATAAATATTATTCTTGATATCACTAGAAAAAAAAAAAAAGCCTTTGACAATACGTTTGGCAGAACTCCATCAGTATCACCAACAAAGCAGCATTCATTATTATCAAATTAACCCCTTGCGGACCAGCCGCCGTCATTTTACTGTGGCAGGTCGGCATGATCCTGTGAACTGTTGTAGCTATACGTCGGCTCACGGGATCTGGATAGCAGGAGCGAGAACCTGCTGCACTGCGGGGGTGCCAATGCTCATGGCCGACGGTCGCGATGACCGCCGGTCACAAGCGATCATGAGCAGGAGAGGCAGAATAGGGAAATGTGTGTATAAACACACAAATCCCTGTTCTGTTCTGTTCTGAGAGGAGTGACAGATTGTGTGTTCCTTTTAGCTAGGAACCATCATCTGTCACTTCCTCTAGTTAGTCCAATCCCCCTTCAGTTAGAAAGACATAGTAGGGAACACCGTTAACCCCTTGATCGCCCCCTGATGTTAACCCCTTCCCTGCCAGTGACATTTATACAGTAATCAGTGCATTTTTATAGCACTGATCGCTGTATAAATTCCAATGGTCCCAAAAATGTGTCAAAAGTGTCCTATGTGTCTACCATAATGTTGCAGTCCCCATAAAAATCACAGATCGCCGCCATTACTAGTAAAGAAAAAATAATAATAAAAATGCTATAAATCTATCCCCTATTTTGTATACGCTATAACTTTTGTGCAAACCAATCAATATACGCTTATTGTGATTTTTTTTTTATCAAAAATATGTAGAAGGATACATATCGGCCTAAACTGAGAAAAAAATTTGCTTAAAAAAAAAAAAAATATGGTGATATTTATTATAGCAAAAAGTACAAAATATTACTAGCGCAAAAAATAAAAGCCACAATGGCCGCTTACCAGAGACTCATGATCCCCCACTGCAGACGATCAGAGAAAGCTTGAAAGGGATGAATTCTCCAGACCTCTGGACCACGGCCGATAAACCAGAATCCTTGGGATATCCTGGCACAACCAGGGCGTTGTTATCGAGGCATAAACACTGAAACTGGAACGTTTTGGACATCAACCTGCATTTAGGATGAATGCTCCATAAAAAATATAAAAGCTCCAATAGTATAAAACCATTAACCTTTATTAAAATAAATATCAATAATTGCACTCACATGATGGCAGTAAGGTAAGCGCCTAAAGTGTCCGGAGCACCGGCCGGTAAGCTCGCAGACAAAATCCGTCCTGCTGGTAACCACAACAGCGATGAGAGGTTTTCTCTGATCCTCTGTAGTGGGGGATCATGAGTCTCTGGTAAGTGGCCATTGTCTACTTGTGGTGGTGGATCGAGCACTATTTTTATTTACAGCGGAGGCCATTTAGCCCTTCATGGACTCATTACTTTCACATTGGTGATTCAGTTATTTATATATATGGACTCATGTGTATTTACTCATTATTCTCATTTTATGTGTTTATATCTTTTTATATCATTTATTTGGTGCTATATCACTTTGATATGTTCACATTTATTCACTTTGTATATTGATATGATATGCATTTGGGGATTTATTGCTGAGTGGTGAATATCCAATTGCATGTCAGTTTTAGCGTGATTCCAATTCTTTCTAATAAACTAAATACAAAATGACATATCTAAATTAGGGGAACTTATTGTGCCTGAAATCTGGCTTTAAGTAATTATTCTTGCTCACATACTATGTAGTTTTCACTAGCCATGGAGCCCATTCAGTTATTGCTAGCAAATATTATATAATGCCCGAGGAAGGAATTTAACAGGTCCAAAATGATCGTTAGTAAATTATGTTAGTCAATAAAAATAACATTAAAAATTAAATGAATCAAAATTCTAATCTGATTCTCAAGAGTTATACACAAAGTTCAAATGGACAGTGAATATCTGTCCACAAATTGGCAAATCATCAAGCAGAGGTATTGTGTACTAATGCACCACTTGTAACTAGGTGAAGTAATATTCTATGCAACCGATCTCTCTAGGTATACATCACCCTTTGTAGGTCACATGCAAATATAAATTTAAACTTTTGTGTGCAAATTGCAGAGAATAGCTTACTGAATGATGTCAGTTAAAGCTAAACGTTGTTGAGAGCACATCTGAAGCTCCTCTTAAAATTAATATTAATGTAAGAGCTGTAGTTTCTGTTTTTTTTTTTTCTTTTATAATACCAAGGAGTTCTAAAATCGAAAACTACCCTTTTTGAACTTTTTGGGATGATTTTTTCAAGTGTGTTCATTGCCACTGAGGAATCTATACAGGTTAAGTCTGAAGAAGAATTATAGAGTATAGGAGGAGGATGTGTCTGCTGCTATTAGCTAGTGTGTTTCCATCTTCCCTCTCCTTTGCCTCATTTACATGTTCCACAGGCATCCCCACCACCACTGGAAGTACCACTTGGAAAATGACAACTAATTTGTTTTCAAATCTGTCTCCTCCTTTGTAACATATAGTTTAGTAGTCTGGTTTCATTGAAATATTTGACTTCATCTTTACAACTGAACTAACTAAACCGCCTTCTTAATAACAACAGCATGCTGTTAGGTCTCACTTTTGTGCTTAAGGAACAAATGTCAGCTGCCAAAGGTGGAGATTGATAATGTCCCTTATAAAGGAGGACCATGCATGTGTGGCCTGTAGGGGTGTGGAAATTAATCGCTGCATCGCAATTCGGGGGTCCCTGATGCGGCATCAATGCAAGCACCCCGAAAAATCGATGTCGGGTGTGACGTCATCCCGACTTGCCCCGCCCCTCCCGGAAGTGTGCCCTGAGCGTTTTTTGTCAAAATGGCTTTTGCTATTAAATGCAATAGTAATCCATTCAGTGGTGATCACTGTATGTTTTTTTTTTTAAATATATTTAGCTTCATACCTCGTTTGTAGTCTGTGTATATAACTGTATATCCCGGCGCTCATGTGACTGCTCGGTCTGGCCCGCCCCTCTCCTCTCTGTGTCTCCTGACGTCAGCCCCGCCCGCCTCTCTTCTGATCTGATAGCTACAGTTGGTGGGCGAGGCTGAGAACTCCCAACTCAGGAGAGACAGAGAGACATGAGACTAAGAGGAGAGAGGCGGGCCAGACCGAGCAGTCACATGACCGGCTTATACAGTTTTATACACAGACCAAAAAAAAAACGAGGTATGAAGCTACATATATTTAAAAAAAAAACACATACAGCGGTCACCACTTAATGGATTACAATTGTATTTATTAACAAAAGCCATTTTGACAAAAACACAGTTATACACAGACTAAGAAATGAGATATGAAGCTGCATATATTTTAAAAAGCACATACAGCGGTGGGCACTTAATGGATTATAACTGCATTTTTTACCACACAGGTATTTTAACAGCTGTATGTAGAGTACAAGTGTGTTTGTATTCTACTTACACTGTCTTCTACATGTGCTGTGTGACATTATTTCTCTGCCCCCCCCCCCCAGTTTGCACATTCCACTGTGTTAACTCCTAGTGTGCTGGAAGGTGCAAACAGGGGAGCCCAGAGAAATGTCACAGAGACAGTACAGGAACTTCACAGGGCTGTTTGTCAGTTGTGGATTGTAATCCCTCCTGACCTCCCAGCAGCCGTGTGTGTGAATTCCTGTACCTTGTAGTGCACCGGATTAGTGCTCTACGTAAAGTGGAGTTCCACCCGTTTTTTAGTTTATTAAAAGTCAGCAGCTACAAAAAGTGTAGCTGCTGACTTTTAATAATCAGACATTCACCTGTCCCATGGTCCAGCAATGCGGCCGCACAGAACCTCACTCCTCTCCCTCTCTTTAGCGCCTTCATATCTACTGTGGACAGTGACACCCGCCCGTGACAACTTATTACTTCACAGCCAGGCGCAGACAGCACGAGCCTCACTGCGATCTGCCATTGGCCAGCCAATCTTCTGGGACCCAGAATATCGCTGGCAGGAAGGGGCCGCCTAGTAAATTTTTTGTTTATTAAAAGTCAGCAGCTACAAAAAAAGTGTATCTTCTGACTTTTAATAAAAAGACACTCACCTGTCCCACAATCCAGCGACGTGCCCACTCAAACCCTCCATTCTCTCCCCTGCCTGTCCACGGTGCTGGCAATGCTACTGTGGGCATCCGGCTGTGACAGCTTGCAGCTTCACAGCCGGGTGCGCATGTCTCACTGCACTGTCCTGCACAGCCGGACAATCTTCTGGGACCTGTGATGTGTCCCAGAAGATTGCAGGGAGGAAGGGCGGCCCAAGCGGAAGTGAGAGCGCGTCAGCAATCGTGATGCATCGCGGAATCGAATCTAATCGAATCGCTGACCAGATAATCGCAATCGAATCGAATCGTGAGACCAGTGAAGATGCGCACCCCTAGTGGCCTGAGGGGAAAGGCAGAGACGTAACTGGAAAACTTGGCACAATGCCAGAGTGCAGTGTTTCTGAAAACCTCTCTGGAATTTTAGAAATAACTGAGTTATCTAGTTGGCATCCAAATTATTTTATTTTGTATGAATTGTCCTCTGGAAGTTTTGTTAAAAAAAAAATATGGGAACAACTGTCGTGTGTTAGGGATGCCAGTTTGTTTGCAGCTGCTGCTGCCACCATCTTGCACATCAGTCTAGGCTTTTGGATGAGGAGATTATGGCTAATGTTTAAAAACACCCCTTATAGTGGTGGTTGGGGGGGTGCAAGCCACTGAGGAGATGGCTGCCTGAGCAGAGAGCTCTGCTCATGTCCCATTCTCCTCCGCAACACAAAGTGATACAGACCCCATATCTCTGGTGAAAGGTTTGTCTAAGAGACCTGCCACATACCCTCTGCAGTCTCAATACATCAAAGGGCATGTGAGTAAGAAGCAATCATTAGTAGCTTACACTGATCTTCTAGCAGATCTTCAAGCTTCTGAATCACCTGCTTCAGCTATAATACTGAAACAGATGCTACTGTCCTACACAAAGATATACAATTTGATTTTCAAAAATCACATTCTCATATTGAATCCAAAATATCCCAAATTGCTAAACACACTGACCACATTGAAACCAAAATGAAGGAAGGTGTATCCTCACATTTTCAGGAACAAGCCAGGGAAATCTAAATGATACATTTTTATCATATTAAAGAGGGCCTTATGTCTGCTACTAAGAATTTTGGTACTCTCCCAGATGCACATGCACAGTTTCTCGTGTTCTCTGATATCTCAGATCATCTTCAAGCCCAAATTACCAACCCATTGGATATAGTCAATTATTTTAGTAAATTCCAGGCCTCTCTTTATTGAAAGATTCTTAAGGATTTCTCCCACACAATGATCTGCAAATTACCACGACAGATTGATGGCAGTCTCTCTAATTACTGACTTATTAGCCCCAGTCATTTATTGTTACCAGCTACCCCTGTAGGTCATACCTTCTTCATTTGAGGATGTTGGGGTTATGTTTGACAACTCAGTTGACTCCCCTTTTCCTTTTGGATGTTCTATTTCACCCATTCAACTATACAGTGAAACAGCAGCAAACACAACATGCACCTATGGTCTATTCCACCATTGCATTGGGTGAGTGCAGACCCATTCCCTATACAAACTTTGTGGGAAACCACAGACTTGGGCTAGCTAGGTTATCTTGTGCTGTATCCAGGGACAGGGGGCATTTGGCTACAGCACACTTGCTTCCTGGCTTACCTTGCTGCTTCGTTAGAGCCTTCAATGTGTCATCATCCTGTATGCTGAAGCACACTCACACCTCTCTGAAACCATTGAGCCACAACTTCTCTGGAGCCTTTATCTCTTGGCAACACACACCCACCTGTGGTCAGAGAAGATATGGCTTTTCCTCAGCTGAGGTTTTTTGACATTCACAGTTATATAAATGGCAGTTTCTTACTGAACGTTATAGTCAGCAGAAGTTCTGCTTTCAACTTGACATATTTAGTACCATCTTGTTCCATCAACACATAGATATATTGTTGTTCTTCCAGACGGTACCCTGCCCAGTGTTCTTTGTGCCATGTCTCTTGCATAGCAACCCATTCAAAGTTCTCTAGGAATTCTCCAAGTCATCATTAGGTAACATTATTCATAAAAACGTAGCTGGTCTAATTGTACCCTCGTCAATACAGGCACCAGCGCTTGCCTCATGCTCATCATTTACTGCACAAAGAGCTGTCTTTCCATTGGACAGCTGGACTCTCTGCTGCCAGATGTCCTTATCACCCATCCAAGGCAGAGACTCAAAATAATGAATTCTGTTTGGGCACATGTGGGGCTTGCCCAGGTGGTGAAATCCCCTCCAGCCACAAAACTCTTTCTATCATATTAACAATGTCCTTTTTTAAATGCACCATATGTCATACGTACATCCAAACAATGCACAGAGACTTGCACAGCAAAAAAGTGCACTCTCACTTTAAGGGCTGCTTTTACTTATACACTTGCAGGTACACCAAACCTGCCATGCATGATGTTTTGCGTCCTCCTTTTTTTTAACATTGAGAAAATACAGGTACACCTGTTCAATTGCTTGATAACACAAATTGCTAATCAGCCAATCACAGGGCAGCAACTCAATGCATTTAGGTATCTAGACGTGGTGAAAACGGCTTGCTGAAGTTCAAACCGAGCATAAAAATGGGGAAGAAAGGGGATTTAAGTGACTTTGAACATGGCATGGTTGTTGGCGCCAGATGGGCTGGTCTGAGTACTTCAAAAACTGCTGATCTACTGGGATTTTCACGCACAACCAGCTCTAGGCTTTACAGAGAAAATATCCAGTGAGCGTCAGTTGTGTGGACAAAAATGCCTTGTTGATGTCAAAGGTCAGAGGAGAATGGGGATACTAGTTCCAGATGATAGAAAGGCAACAGTAACTCGAACAACCACTTTTTACAACCAAGGTATGCAGAATACCATCTTCGAATGCACAACACATTGAACCTTGAAGCAGGTGGGCTACAGCAGCAGTAGACCACACCAGATGCCCCTCCTGTCAGCTAAGAACAGAAAAACTGAGGCTACAATTCGCACAGACTCACCAAAATTGGACAATAGAAGATCAGAAAAATGTTGCCTCATCTTATGAGTTTTGATTTCAGTTGGGACATTCAGATGGTAGGGTCAGAATTTGGCATAAGCAACATAAAAGCATGGATCCATCCTGCCTTGTATCAGGCTGCTAGTGGTGTAATAGTGTGGGAGATTTTTTCTTGGCACACTTTGGGCCCCTTAGTACAAATTGAGCATCATTTAAATGCCACAGGCTACCTGAGTATTGTTGCTGACCATGTCCATCCCTTTATGACTACAGTCATCTTCCAATGGCTACCTCCAGCAGGATAATGCATCATGTCACAAAGCTCAAATCATCTCAAACTGGTTTCTTGAACATGACAATGCATTCACTGTACTCCAATGGCCTCCACAGTCACAAAATCTCAATCCAACAGAGCACCTTTGGGATGTAGTGGAGCAGGAAATTTGCATCATGGATGTGCAGCCGACAAATCTGCAGCAACTGCATGATATGCTATCATGTCAACATGGATCAAAATCTCTGAGGAATGTGTCCAACACCTTGTTGAATCTATGGCATCAAGAATTAAAGCAGTTCTGAAGGTAAAAGGGGGTCCAACCCGGTACTAGCACGGTGGCCCTAATAAAGTGGCCGATAAGTGTAGTTCATCACACTGGAACTTATTTTAGTGGAGATCAGCAGCCTCCAAGCAGAAGAAACTTCCGATTCTACCTGCATCCCTCACCATATGTCAGAGTTTAGCTTCAAGCACTCATTCTACTCACCAACTTGCATTTTAGGGTTTTTGCCCACTTTTATTTAAAAGGAAAGTTCTGGTACAGAAAGTTTTCCCTCACAGGGTAGCCATCATCACATAAAACTGAACACAATACAATGCTTTCAGCCTCCTCGCAATATTGTTTCACTCAGACTCACACTCTTTTGCCACACAATTCAGCATCATGGTTATTGAGTTGTCCAGATAGTCCATGTCACATAGCATCAGCTTGTATAAGAGCAGTGTGTACAGCAAGCTTTTAAAAAGCATTTGCTGAGCTTTCAACAAATCTGTTAAAGCCTTTAAGGTACTTTTTAGTTTCAGTTTAAAATGTTAAACACAGATGTCAATGGGAGTCCTGATTGTTCCCTCACTGCCCAAGTGAGTTCTCCCACCTCTGGAATATTTGAGAGAGGACGTGGCCACTGGAACTTCAGTGATGTGGACACCCGAACAAGGATCCCAGGAAGTAAACAGAAGAAGAGAGGTTTGTCATGTAATCGTGGCTTCAGGCAAGCAAAATGAGTGTTTGGATAGTTTTGTTCTTTTATACCAGCAGTTAGTTAGAAGGGGCAGGAGGTGTGAGAGGGGTACTGCTAATATCCTGTAGTTGAGCTTTAATGGGTTTAATATAGCTTGTTTGAAGTTTGCCAAGAACTTTGCAAAAGTTTGCTGTGCACCTTGCTACAAGTTGAAACCTTCAGAGGTGTTTCCTGCTGGTCCTTCCTTTTTACCAGTGACAATGGTGTTGTTACTCTAGTACAGTGATGGTGAACCTTGGCACTCCAGATGTTTTGGAACTGCATTTCCCATGATGCTCAACTACACTGCAGAGTGCATGAGCATTATGGGAAATGTAGTTCCAAAACATCTGGGCTTCCAAGGTTCGCCATCACTGCTTTAGTAGGAAGTGAGGGAATATCTCTAATAGGGGCACAGATGCCGAAAAAAAATCACTAAGGTTTTGGCCTTTCCTTACTAAAAAAAGTAAACAAAAGATTTCCCCACACACCAGCCAGCCTGCAAAACAAACAAATTGGCCCTGTGTAACAGTTTATGTTAAAAACAGAGGGTTTTGTTTGCACACATACTACTACTAATTACTAATAAAAGTGTTTTTATTTCCATTCTGCCCCTGTTATAGAGATAAACCTTTTTTTAAATCATTTGTATTGTTATCTCAGGGAATGTAAATATCCCCTACGATAGCAATAGGTAGTCACAGGTACTCTTTTTTGAAAAAATGGGGGTCTATTAAACCCGAGATCTCTCCTCTGCGCTCAAAGCATCTCACCACACCAAGATCAGTATGATAAAATGCTTTTCCAATTTCCCAATGGCGCTGTTTATATCCGGCGAAACCTAAGTCATGAAATGCTGGTAGCTTCCAGGTTTCTTAGGCCATAGAGATGATTGGAGCCATGCTGGTCTCTGATCAGCTCTATGGTCAGCTGGCGGAACCACCAGCTGCATTCTCGGGTTCCCTGTTGGGACAAAAACCATGGAAGACGGTGGGAGGGGGAGATGTTCCCTCCCACTGCTTGTAAAAACAGTCTAGAGGCTAGGGATGAGCTTCGAGTTCGAGTCGAACTCATGTTCGACTCGAACATGGGCTGTTCGTAAGTTCACCGAACAGCGGAACAATTTGGGGTGTTCGCGACAAATTCAAAAGCCACTGAACACCCTTTAAACGTCTATGGGAGAAATAAAAAGTGCTAATTTTAAAGGCTTATTTGCATGGTATTGTCATAAAAAGTGTTTGGGGACCTGAGTCCTGCCCCAGGGGACATGTATCAATGCAAAAAAAAGTTTTAAAAACGGCCGTTTTTTTCGGGAGCAGTGATTTTAATAATGCTTAAAGTGAAACAATAAAAGTGTAATATCCCTTTAAATTTCGTACCTGGGGGGTGTCTATAGTATGCCTGTAAAGGGGCGCATGTTTCCCGTGTTTAGTACAGTCTGACAGCAAAATTACATTTCAAAGGAAAAAAGTCATTTAAAACTACTGGCGACTATTAATGCATTGCTGGTCCGACAATACACATAGAAGTTCATTGATAAAAACGGCATGGGAATTCCCCACAGGGGAACCCCGAACCAAAATTTAAAAAAAAAATGATGTGGGGGTCCCCCTAAATTCCATACCAGGCCCTTCAGGTCTGGTATGGATATTAAGGGGAACCCCTGCCAAAATTTAAAAAAAAATGACGTGGGGGTCCCCCTAAATTCCATACCAGGCCTTTCAGGTCTGCTATGGATATTAAGGGGAACCCCGCTCCAAAATTAAAAAAAAAAAAACGGAGTGGGGTCCCACCAAAAATCCATACCAGACCCTTATCCGAGCACGCAACCTGGCAGGCCGCAGGAAAAGAGGGGGGGGCGAGAGAGCGCCCCCCTCCTGAACCATACCAGGCCACATGCCCTCAACATTGGGAGGGTGCTTTGGGGTAGCCCCCCAAAACACCTTGTCCCCATGTTGATGAGGACAAGGGCCTCATCCCCACAACCCTGGCCGGTGGTTGTGGGGGTCTGCGGGCGGGGGACTTATTGGAATCTGAAAGCCCCCGTTAACAAGGGGACCCCCAGATCCCGGCCCTCCCCCCTGTGTGAAATGGTTAGGGGGTACTTACCCCTACCATTTCACTAAAAAAGTGTCAAAAATGTTAAAAATGACAAGAGACAGTTTTTGACAATTCCTTTATTTAAATGCTTCTTCTTTCTTCTATCTTCTATCTTCCTTCATCTTCTTCTTCTTCTGGTTCTTCTGGTACTTCTGGTTCTTCCTCCGGTGTTCTCGTCCAGCATCTCCTCCGCTGCATCTTCATACCTTCTTCTCGGGCCGCTCCGCATCCATGGCATGGAGGGAGGCTCCCGCTCTTCTCTTCATCTTCTTCTCTTCATTTTCTTCTCTTCATCTTCTTCTCTTAATCTTCTTCTCTTCATCTTCTTGTCTTCATCTTCCTTTCGGGTCGCTCCGCATCCATACTGGCATGGAGGGAGGCTTCTCCTCTTCTGACGGTTCTTAAATAACGGGGGGGGGCAACCAGTGACCCCTCTGACACACGGGGACATGATGGGACTTCCCTGTGTCATTCCCCGTGATGCCACAGGGAAGTCCCGTCAAGTCACTGTGCGTCAGAGGGGGGCGGGGTCACCGGGTGGCCCCCCCATTATTTAAGAACCATTAGAAGAGGAGAAGCGTCACACAGCGGGAGCCTCCCTCCATGCCAGCATTGATGCGGAGCGGCCCAAAAAGAAGATGAAGACAAGAAGATGAAGAGAAGAGCGGGAGCCTTCCTCCATCTCATGGATGCGGAGCGGCCCAAGGAGAAGAAGGGAAGAAGACACTGCGGAGGAGATGCTGGACGAGAACACCGGAGGAAGAACCAGAAGTACCAGAAGAACCAGAAGAAGAAGAAGATGAAGGAAGATAGAAGAAAGAAGAAAGAAGAAGCATTTAAATAAAGGAATTGTCAAAAACTGTCTCTTGTCATTTTTAACATTTTTGACAGTTATTTAGTGGAAAGGTAGGGGTACTTTTGTACGCCCTTACCATTTCACACAGGCGGGAGGGCCAGGATCTGGGGGTCCCCTTGTTAAAGGGGGCTTCCAGATTCCGATAAGTCCCCCTCCCGCAGACCCCCACAACCACCGGCTAGGGTTGTGGGGATGAGGCCCTTGTCCTCATCAACATGGGGCTACCCCAAAGCACCCTCCCAATGTTGAGGGCATGTGGCCTGGTACGATTCAGGAGGGGGGGCGCTCTCTCGTTCCCCCCTCTTTTCCTGCGGCCTGCTAGGTTACGTGCTCGGATAAGGGTCTGGTATGGATTTTTGAGGGACCCCACGCTGCTTTTTTTAAAAATTTTGGCGCGGGGTTCCCCTTAATATCCATACCAGACCTGAAGGGCCTGGTATGGAATTTAGGGGGACCCCCCCACGTCATTTTTTTTTAAAAATTTTGGTTCGGGGTTCCCCTGTGGGGAATTCCCATGCCCTTTTTATCAATGAACTTCTATGTGTATTATCGGACCGGCAATGCATTAATAGCGGCGAGTAGTTTTAAATGACTTTTTTTCCTTTGAAATGTCATTTTGCTGTCAGACTTTTCTAAACACGGGAAACATGCGCCCCTTTACATGCATACTATAGATACCCCCCTGGTACAAAATTTAAAGGGATATTACACTTTTAATGTTTCACTTTAAGCATTATTAAAATCACTGCTCCCGAAAAAACGGCCGTTTTTAAAACTTTTTTTTGCATTGATCCATGTCCCCTGGGGCAGGACCCAGGTCCCCAAACGCTTTTTATGACAATAACTTGCATATAAGCCTTTAAAATTAGCACTGTTGATTATTAATGTTCGCGTCCCATAGACTTTAACGGTGTTCGCATAATCAAACACATTTTTTGCCTGTTCGCATGTTCTGGTGCGAACCGAACAGGGGGGTGTTCGGCTTATCCCTACTAGAGGCTAATTAGCTGCTAGGATTGCTTTTACATGAAATCCGAGAATGATACCAAGATGATACCTAAACCTGCAGGCATCATTCTGGTTTAACCACTCAAAGTCCAGCAACATACCAGTACGTTGCTGGTCCTTGTTGGGCATACATTGTAATGTTCATTTTTTCATGCAGCCTGTGGGCTGAACAAAAAAAAGACATTGAATGGTGGGTATGCCCACCATTAGAATACCGCCCTTCATCCAAGCACTTCTAATGATCAGTGCTGCAGCTGAATGGCGTACCTGCTAAGCAAATGATGGTTAACAATAAAACAAAGTAACATTACAGTATAGCAGTAAGACATACCATACCTGCAAAGCAAATAAAATAAAACATAGTAAGAATAAAACATTTTTTAACGCAATCTGTGCCTAAAAAATATATGCCGAATCATGAGGGCAATCCGCTCCTAATCTTAATCACCTTCTACAGCACTGGAGTCGCTGATTTACGTATCGTGGGAGCAAACGCTGTTGCTGTCAAGATACATAAATCAGTGCTGCAGCTAAATGGCATACCTGAAAACAATATATATATATATATATATATATATATATATATATATATATATATATTTTTTTTTTTTTTAAACGTTTATTTGTAACTCATGGTTGTAGTGGTTGTAATGGTTCGGTTCCAGGTTCGGGTCTCCCAAAATGCGATGGCATCTGTGGAGACCCTGTGAAAGTGTGCCCTAATCTGTGCAGTGCTGTACCCTACTCTAATACTCCACTAGTGTGTAGTAGCATTCAAAACATTCACCAATGCAAAGACCAGGATGGTCAGTACAGGAGGGACGATAATAGCGGGTGTCACGCCTATATCCACGCTTTCTACAGACACAACATTTTCTTTGGGGGGGCTCGTTGGGTAGGGGTACCAGGGAGGACATACGGAAAATGCCTCTCATGCAGCCGGCTTACTGCATTTGGATTGATTAGTTGGGCCACAGCACCGTCTGGAAACAGAAGGGCTGTGATGATCTCTTCCTGGAATTTAAGGAAGGATCCAGTTCATCCTGAAGCTTTGTATAGCACATAAGCATTCAGCAGAGCCAATTGAAATGAGCATACAGACACTTTTTTGTACCAGCGTCTGGCCTTACGGGTAACTAGGTACGCACCAACAACTGGGAGGTCCACCCCTCCCATATTATTGTTCTATTTCTGGACACAGAGGGCTTTCTTCACAACACCAGTCGCCGTAGGAATTTGGACCGTCGTGTTTGCATGAAGGGAGGACAGAACGAAAACATTCCGATTATCCCTCCACTTCACAGCAAGCAAATTAGTTACACTTCAAGCAGGCTCTCTCCCCCAGCCTAAGACGGGAATCTACAAGCTGCTGGGGTAAGCCCCGGCGATTAGATCGCATGGTGCCACGTGCCAATTCCATGATCAAACAAGTGACTAAAAAGTGGCACGCTCATGTAATATTGTCCACATACAAGTGGTACCCCTTTCCGAATAAGGGTGACACCAAGTCCCACACAATCTTACCAGTGCTCTCTATGTAGTCTGGGCAGTTCTCCAGCTCTACATGACTATCTCTTCCCTCGTAAACCATAAAACTATATGTATAGCCCGTGACCCTGTCATAGAGCTTATACATCTTGACCCCATATCTGGCCCGCTTGCTGGCAAGAAACTGTTTGAAAGACAAGTGGCCAGCAACTTAATCAGGGACTCATCAATGCAGACAACTTGATCGGGAGTAAACAAGGCTGAAAACTGTTAGTTGAAGTCGTTTACGAGGGGAAGAATTTTGTAGAGCCGATCGTATACATTGTCACTCAGAGGACGACAGAGTTCATTATCATTGAAGTTCATGAACCGTGCAATCTGCTCGTATCGTGCCCTGGCCATGGAGGAAGAGAACATGGGCATATGGTGAATTGGGTCAGTAGACCAATATGACCGCAACTCACTCTTTTTAGTTATGCCCATGAGGAGGGATAGGCCCAGAAAGGTCCTAAATTCAGGAACCGTAATAGGTTTCCATTCTCTGGCAAGGGTCAAATCGGGATTAGTGGCGATGAATTGACCAGCATACAAATTGCTTTGATCCACAATAGATCTATAGAGATATTCCGTGAAAAACAGCGAATAAAAATCAAGTGGTGTAAAATCAACTGTTTCCACCTGAATTCCGAGTTGGCCAGCGAATGGGGGGAGTACGGGTGCTGCAGAAGTGGCGGGCTCCCAATTCGGATTGGCAAATGCAGCAGGAAGCACACAATGGGCTCGACAGGCCTGTGTTTGTCTTCTTCTTGGTGGTTGCGGGACACTAGTTGTGCTGGCCACCTCACCAGCTTGAACTGCACTTATGGGACTTGCCACATCACCACGTGATACTGCAGTGTTAGTTTGACTACGACCAGGGTGTACTAAGCCACTGGTGCTTGCCAGTTCACCAGAAGGATGAGCGGCACTAGTATTGGCTCTCTGCTCCATATGAGAGCCTTGCGGTTCTTGCACCTCAACAACAGCAGAAGAACGGGGTCGGGTATGCCTGACCTTGGCAGGGACCACAACTCCGTCGTCAGAGCTATCTGTCAGGGTGCCGCTGCTGTCTACAGGATTGTATTCTGAGCCTGAATCTGACAACTGGGTGATTTGCTCTTCACTATATGTCATGCTCAGAAACATGTAGGCCTCTTCACTACTGTACCTTCGATTTGACATTTTGGTCTCTAAATTTGCTGGTACAGTAGTGAGACTCACAGGAAAAAGAGCTCCTGACTGTCAGCGACTGATTCAAATGCTACCAAAATAACTGTTAGCATCCGCAGGGATCAGGCCTGACTCTGTGAGTGCTGCAGTTATGTGTGTTGTGTTTTTGTAAGTGACAGTGATCGACTGATACTGCACTTGGGTGGGCTGGGCTGGGCGGAGGGGCTAAATGCAGGTGCTAGCATGTATCTGGGCTGATTCCACCAATGCTGCGTTTTTGGGAACCCTAAACTATCGGGAATGCTAATATAGTTCTGATCAGATTAAAGATATTGATCTGTTCAGACATTATACTACTAAGGGAGGTGTATGGTGCGTGCGTGGGTGTTAGTGCTACTCGCACTAATCTGACACTGCCTGGGGCAACGCAGACCCTGACTGATGCTAAAACCTAACTGATATCACCCACCGGGCAATCAGGGGGTTAAACCTTTATTGGGTAATATACGGTGGGTGCCCTGACGCTATAAAAAACAAGTCAACTAACCAGCGTCACTGGTAACACTAATTTGGTGATCACTGGTGACAGGGGGTGAAAGGGTTAACTAGGGGGCAATCAGAGGGTTAAAACTTTTATTAGGTAATATATGGGGGTACCTGATGCTATAAAAACCTGACGGGGAATCTAGTCAACTAACTGGCTAACTAGCGTCACCCGTGACACAAATACAGCGATCAGAAAAAGATTGATTAGTGACACTGGCAACAGGGGGTGAAAGGGTTAACTGGGGGGCAATCAAGGGGTTAAACCTTTATTTGGGGGTTTAGGGGGATACCCTAGACCTAACAGGGCCTACTACTAACTGCCCTAACACTTATTACTGTCACAAATGAAACCAAAGCAGTGATCAGTGAAAAATATAAAAAATAAAAACTGCAATTGGTGACACAGTGACAGGGAGTGAAGAGGTTAACTGGGGGGGGGCGATCGGGGGTGGCAAGTGTACCTGTGTGTACTGGTGTTAGTGTTGTGTTGTGCAACTCATGGTAAGGCATCCTTTCACTGGAATCGAAAAGACTCCACGAGGAGAGATGACAACACTTCCTGCTGTCTGTGTTTACACTTACACAGACAGGGGAAGGATTCCATTCGTTAGGACTGATCAGCAGGTCCAGGCCAGAAGACATTGTTTGTGACCTAAGGACTGATCAGTCCTCTTAACAAATCCAACTGTTGTGGGCATGGGGGGGCACGATCGTGCCTCCCTCCCACGGGGAGGGAGGGATGTACATGCCCATTTGCCCACCCATGCCATTCTGCTGACGTACATTGGCGTGCAGTGGTCGGCAACTGGTTAATTTTCTTCCCTAAAGTTGTGCCAGAATATTACGCAATTGCTATTTATTCAAGAAACACAGCATATCACAATTAACTACCGTATTTATCGGCATATAACACGCGCCGGCGTATAACACGCACCCCAAGTTTAGGAGAGAATTTTAAGGAAAAAAACTTTTAGGAGGGAAGTTTAAGGAAAAGAAACTTACATTAAAATGCCCATCAATGCAGCCTCATCAGTGTTCATCTGCAGCCTTGTTAGTGTCATTGCAGCCTTTTCAGTGTCAGTGCAGCCTTGTCAGTGCAGCTTTGCCCCAGTGCAGCCTTGTCAGTGCAGCCTTGTCAGTGCAGCCTTGTCAGTGCAGCCTTGCCCCAGTGCAGCTTTGTCAGTGCAGCCTTGCCCCAGTGCAGCCTTGTCAGTGCAGCCTTGTCGTCAATGCAGCCTTGTCCCTAGTGCAGCCTTGTCAATGCAGCCTTGTCCCCAGTGCAGCCTTGTCAATGCAGCCTTGTCCCCAGTGCAGCCTTGTCCCCAGTGCAGTGTACATGCCTCCTGCCACCGCCGCCGCCACCATACACATGGTAGTAGTTTTAAATATGGCGCCGCTGAGTTCGCAGGGACTCGGCGCCGGCGGAAGTGAACGAACGCCGCCGAGATGCACATAGCCGAGGGTTCTCGGCTCTTTCCGGCGCCGCTCAGTCCTGCCCTATGATGGACATAACACAGGTCCAATGGCGGGACTGGGCGTGACTGTGAGCGGCGCCGGAAAGAGCCGAACACACCCGACTATGTGTATCTCGGCTCCCTGAACTCCGCGGCGCCATATTTGAAACTACTCGCTATGTGAATGTCGGCGGCGATCGCCGACATTCACATAGCGATAGCGGGGATCGGCGTATAACACGCACCCACGACTTTCCCCTGATTTTAAGGGGAAAAAAGTGCGTGTTATACGCCGATAAATACGGTATATATAATTTGGTAGCATATTTTAAAGTTGTTCTAGTCTGAGATTCTAGTTTAATGATGCTTCTACTTTAAGAGGTAAATTCTTATTGTTTCCTTATTTTTTTGTGAAGATAATAAAATAAACAATCAAATATCCAAAAGCATGTTTCAGCCCCATCCAGTATTGTATGCTGCTTGTGAGGTGAATGGAGACTCTTCACTTAGTCTCTGGCTGCTGTCTTCAGACAAGCAGTCTTTTCAGTTTATACATAAACATGTACATTATGTTAAAAACCTCCAGACAGTCTGCGCAATTCTAAAAGCACACAGATTCTTTTCATTATGGAAACTGACAATATCAGGTCCTTGATAAAATCTAAGCACTTTTCAGTTTCCGTAATACATTTCATGCTCATGTACAGAAACACAAGTTAGCATAATTTTACCGCTTTTCATTTCCAGTAATCTTTTTTAGTTTTTCATGTAACCCTATTAAACATGAGTTAATCGTGATCTGTAGAAAATCTCTCATTGTGTGCAAAACTGGCAAAAGTTATTTTGAAAAAGAAATTATGCTTCAAACATAAACATCTGTTCAAATATTTGTTGAGAATTCAAGCATCCTTATGTGTAATGTTGTTGTTGTTCATTTAGTCATGCCCAACTCTAAGTGACCTCATGGTCCATAGCGCGCCAGGCTTTTCTGTCCTCCACTGCCTCCCAGAGCTTGCTTAATGTCATGTTCATTGTTTCGATGATGCTATCTATCCATCTTGTTTTCTGTCATCCTCTTCTCCATTTTCCTTCCATGTTTCCCATCATCAGGGTATTTTCCAATGAGTCCTCTCTTCACATTAGGTGGCCAAAGTATTCAAGTTTCAGCTTCAGGATCTGTCCTTTCAGTGAATATTTTCGGTTGATTTTCTTCAGGATTGACTGGTTTGAACTTCTTGCTGTCCAAGGGACTTTCAAGAGTCTTCTCCAACACCATAGTTCAAAAGCATCAATTCTTCAGCGCTCAGCCTTCCTTATGATCCAACTTTTACAGCCATAGGTTACCACTGGAAATACAATAGCTTTGAATATACAGGACTTTGTCGGTAGGGTGATTTCTCTGCTTTATATGATGTTATCTAGGTTTGCCATTGCTTTCCTCCCAAGAAGCAAGTGTCTCTTAATCCCATGGCTACAGTCACCCTCTACCATCATCTTGGAGCCTAGAAAGATAAAATTTGTCACTGTATCCATTTCTTCTCCTTCTATTTGCCAAGGATTGATGGGACCAGTTTCCATGATCTTAGTTTTCTTACTGTTCAATTTCAGGCCAGCTTTCTTTCAGCTTCATTAAGAGACTTTTTAGTTCTTCTTCATCTTCTGCCATTAGTGTGGTATCATCCGGCTTGTGATTTGTCAGTCCTGGCATTTCGCTTGATGTACTCTACATAGAGTGTCTTGAAAAAGTATTCATACCCCTTGAAATTGTCCACATTTTGTCATGTTACAACCAAAAACATAAATGTAGATAGACCAACACAAAGTGGCACATAATTGTGAAGTGGATGGAAAATTATAAATGCTTTTCAAATTTTTGTATGGAGTACATTTGTATTCAGCCCCCCTGAGTCAGCACTTTGTAGAACCACCTTTCACTGCAATTACAGCTATAAGCCTTTTTGGGGATGTCTCTACCAGCTTTGTAGACCTAGTGTGTGAAATTTTTGCCCATTCTTCTTTGAAAAATAGCTCAAGCTTAGGGCGTGGTTTGACCTTGCGCGAAGATGGCCACCTGAAGCAGAAGCTCCCGCTGCAACAGGTCTCTATTCTGGCCCAACAGAGGTTTAGAGAACTTGAATCAACCCAAAAGCATGGGGACAGCATCCCGCAGCTCATCGGGCCCCCCGATCACATTTGCCCTGTGTGCCGGGCAGCAGATTAACCCAGAGCATTCCAGGGATTTTCTGGAACCAGACAAGCAATAAGGCGACTCAGTGGCAAGGACAGCCTCAGCACATGAGTGCACCCGCATCCGAAGTGAGACCTACACACTGCATCCAGTACAGGGGCATGCTCTTCACCGCAGCAGCCTAGCCTCAATAACATCCATTGCAGCTGACATAAAAGATATGCTGAACGCCGCCATCTTGGATCTATGCCTCTACATCCAGGCACTGGCAGTGAGAGTGCACAAAGTGAGAGTGACACCACAACAAGGAACAGCCATCCACCGCGTGAACCACGGAGTGGACACACAATGCAACTAAGAGATCTTCTGTGGCATGTAGAGGATCTCGAAAACAGAGGTAGGCGACACAACCTTTGTGTCCGTGGGCTACCTGAATCAGTAGATACTGATCAACTCTACCCCATGGTGGTGGGCATTTTCAATAACCTCTTTGACAGGCCACTCATGACACCCATTGTGATAGAGCAATTACACTGCCCTTTCAGACCCAAAGGGAGAGAGACCGAACCTTCACGGGATGTAGTATAGTGTATTGTTGATTATAAGCTTAAGGAAGAGATTTTAAGAAAGGCTTGCAACAGAATATAGCTTACGTATGGGGGAACAGACATCCACATCTACCAAGACCTCGCTAACATTACACTCCAACATCACAAAGATCTGCGCCCCCGCTCGAGATCTTGCACACCAGGGGCATACATTACAGGTGGAAGTTCCATTTCTGCCTCTCAGCCACTGCTCAAGGCCGGACTGCATCACTGAGAGTACCAGAAGACCTGCAGCTATTCTGTGATACACTGGGGATACCACTGATCGAGGTACCCAACTGGTATGCAGAATTTGAGACAGGAAGAACCTATGGAAGCCCAGAAACAGAGAATTTGTAGCCAGCGTTCCCCGTCAGGATCCAGACCTCAAGATGCCTATCCAGGCTCTCAACATGGAGTGAGCCCCACAAAAGCACCACAACCTCGAAAAGCTTGCAGGAAATACTAAAAATACCAGATCGCTCTACATATATAAGTGCACTCAGTTCTTTTTCAGTGCGTTATCAACTCTCACTAGTTCTGAATAATACCATTTAGCCTTACACAGCCTTCCTTGTTTTGCTGGACAGAATGAGCAGTCCATGTTACTGTAACTGCTCTGTGTAAGTCCCCTGTGTCTACTTAGCCTTGGACATATCACTTACATAAAATGCCCATGCACGGCTCATCTTTTTCTGCAGTATGATGCCCTTTTTTCTGATGATGTTCAGAAAATTATCCTAAATTTACCCATTGGTCCTTTCTCTGATAATCTACCTTCACGGTTTATCTCCATCTACACCTCATATATTCTTCTGCCAAAGAAAACTACCCATAATATATATATATATATATATATATATATATATATATATATATATATATACTATCTATCCATAATATATATATATATATTTTTTTTTTTTTAAACACGGCACACAAGAGGGACCTCTTACATGAAAATAGGTTGAATGACTTATGGCTTTTTTAAGGACCTTTCATGGTTATATTCAGAACACTCTTTGATTCACTTAGCTACTCTAGTTGTATAATTTATTACTGTTATGATGTTTGCTTATTTGCAATGAATTCGATACTTTCAAACTTGGCCCATGACCCTTTTCTTTTGATTCTCAGAAACATCTATTGCAATAATCCCATCCAATAACCTCTGCATAATAGTTTCAAACAATCCTGTTGTGGTGGGATACCATGGTATCACCCTTACTTTCTTTTCGCTAGGACTTTGCCAACCCCCACACGGTAGTAATATACTGTACGTACACTTGAGACACCCAGCTTTATTTGTTTTGCTAATCCACTGTTACCTCTCAACATCACCCTCCTTGTTGATACCCCCAACCAGGACAGGCTCCCCCTGTAGTCAGAAATACTTCACCTGGAGTCTACTCCTCCTCTATCCCTTCCTCCTCCTCCCCTCCCCACGCCTCCCCCTTTTTCTTTTTTCTATTTCCCCTCACAAGTGACTCCTATGCAAATTCGCAGCACCCCCTGGCAACTACAATGACTACTAAGAACTTCATGACACTTCACCCAAGGGTCGAGCTCTACTCCTTAAATGCACGAGGGCTTAACACACCTGAGAAGCGTTCAAAACTTTTATTACCTTTACGCAAAAATAAAGCGGATGTAATCTTCCTCCAAAAAACTAATTTCAGATCAGATGCTTTTCCTAAACTCTATAACAATAATTTCCCTACAGACTTCCATACCTCCAACTCCGTTTCCAAATCAAAGGGAGTCTCTATCCTGATCTCCAAAAACTGCCCTCTTCAGGTTATAGACACTCTCAGGGACGAACATGGCTGATCTATATTTCTCAAAGGGGAAATCTTAGGCAGATCTATCATCCTAGCAAACATATATGCACCCAACCAGCAACATGTACATTTTTTCGGCACCACATTACTCCTTACTTCCTTCCAGTTGGGGATCTTGATCCTGGGGGGATTTTAATCTAGCTCTTTCCCCTTCTCAAGGCACTTTCTCCAGATCCTCTTCGCTACTTCATAAAGCTCTACGAGAAAAAAAAATGCAACTCAGCAATTTACTTCTACATGACACATAGCCTACCTTACATCCTAATTCCAAGAACTTTACTTTTTTCCTCACCGTCACACAATACATATACTAGCTTAGACTATTTCTTCATCAACCAAAGCAACCCAGACCTCCCAAATGCATTGATCGGTCCTATGGTCCTGTTGGACCATAACCCCATTTCCATGACTTTAAAATTCCCAGATAAGATCACACGATCATCGATCTGGCGCCTCGATAGCTCCCTCCTATCTGATCCCACCACCCTGACGAAAATAAACACATGCCTGATGCAATATTTTTCTGAAAACAACACTCCAGAAACTTCTCTCCTGTCACAATGGTACAAACGTAAAAAAGACAAACTAGCTAGAATAAACAAACTTTCACAGTGAATCCAATCTCTTGAGCAAGCACATAAACAATCACTAGCCGAAAAAACATTTAATGACATTTTACAAGTGAGGAATGATCTTTTAGAGGAGCTAGGGAAGAAAGGGATAACACCCTTAAAGCCATTAGCATACACCCTTGGCTATCATCCTCTCGTCGGCCTGGCTTCTTTTTATCCCTGGACGCAGAGATGGCGTTTGACAGAGTGGCATGGGACTAGATGACAGAAGTTCTTAAAGCTCTTGGCATCCATAGCCACATGATACATTTCATTCTAGCATTATACACTACACCTACAGCTAAAGTCTGCATTAACAGTCACCTGTCAGGCGCCTTCATTCGCGTCGAATGGTACTCATCAGGGATGCCCACCTTCCCCCTTATCTTTGTATTAACACTGGAACCCCTGCTCCATAGATTGAGAGCAAACCTAGACATAAAAGGATCCAACATAGCTGGTCATCCCCACAAATTATCTGCCTATGCAGATGATATTCTGTTGTTTCTCACTGACCCCATTATCACATTTCCCAACTTACTTAAGGACTTTGCCTTATTAAAAACATTATTGAACCTTCCATTGACTTTTCCAAATCCAGGGCACTGCACATCCTCCTCCTGCATGACACCCTACTGCTCTGCCAAAAAAAGTCCCCTTTGGCTGGGAATTTCATGCCAGATCCTTTATCTCCAAACTCCACCTATAAAAATTCAGATGGCTTTCTTTACCACGTACAAACAGATTTGCACTAGCTTCATATGGCACGCTAAACATCCACGACTAGGTTGGCAAAGATTAGTGACTCTCAAACTGAAAGGAGGCATTCGTCTCCCAGATATTCATAAATATTACTGATCCTGCCACCTCACTAGCATGATAGACTGGCATGTCCACACTCGCACTAAAGCGTGGGTAAGATTGGAAGACTCGTTCTCCAAGATCCTGGTTTGTCACCTTCCATGGACCAGACCGAATATGATCCTGAAAGATAGCACAAACCATCCCTTGGTTTCAGGCCCCACATTGCAAGTCTTTCAAGCAACATGTAAAAAACCGAACATATCTTCCTCCCCAGGCCCACTAACCCCTATCGATAGAAATCTGGAATTCTCCCCAGGCCTGTCCAATCCCGCTACATTCTACCCAGATCCTAATGTCTCCAGCCGTGCTGAATCTTTCTTCGAAAAAGGCAATATTATCTTACACAACGCTGTGACTTCCCAGCTCCCAAGCCGACCCATTCTGTTCTACTGTTACTTACAAATTAGACATCTCCTACTCAGCTCAAAACCCCTGTCCACCTGGTGCAGAGACCGGACCCTCTTCTAATCATTATGTTGCAGATCTGAACCTCAAAGACATCTGATCTCTGACCTGTATACTCTCATGTTTGATAACTGTAACCCACAAAATGCACAAAGGCAGTCAGCAATGGGAACGGGCTTTAGCTTTAGACCTCTCAGTTGAGGACTGGGAACAGGTCTACACACATACAGTATCTCACAAAAGAGTACTCCATTCACATTTTTGTAAATATTTTATTATATCTTTTCATGTGACAACACTGAAGAAATGACACTTTGCTACAATGTAAAGTAGTGAGTGTACAGCTTGTATAACAGTGTAAATTTGCTGTCCCCTCCAAATATCTCAACGCACAGCCATTAATGTCTAAACCGCTGGCAAAAAAAGGTGAGTACACCCCGAAAGTGAAAATGTCCAAATTGGGCTCAGTTAGCCATTTCCCCTCCCTGGTGTCATGTGACTCGTTAGTGTTACAAGGTGTGAATGGGGAGCAGGTGTGTTAAATTTGGTGTTATCGCTCTCACTCTCATACTGGTCACTGAAAGTTCAACATGGCACCTCATGGCAAAGAACTGTGAGAATCTGAAAAAAGAATTGTTGCTATACATAAAGATGGCCTAGGCTATAAGAAGATTGCCAAGACCCTGAAACTGAGCTGCAGCATGGTGGCCAAGACCATACAACAGTTTAACAGTGCAGGTTCCACTCAGAACAGGCCTTGCCATGGAAGTTGAGTGCACTTGCGCAGCGTCATATCCAGAGGTTGTCTTTGGGAATTAGACATATAAGTACTGCCAGCATTGCTGCAGAGGTTGAAGGGGTGGGGGGGTTAGCCTGTCAGTGCTCAGACTATACGCCGCACACTGCATCATGCATGGTCTGCATGGCTGTCGTCACAGAAGGAAGCCTCTTCTAAAGATGATGCACAAGAAAGCCCGCAAACAGTTTGGTGAAGACAAGCAGACTAAGGACATGGATTGCTGGAACCATGTCCTGTGGTCTGATGAGACCAAGATTAACTTATTTGGTTCAGATGGTGTCAAGCGTGGGTGGTGGCAACCAGGGAGGAGTACAAAGACAAGTGTGTCTTGTCTACAGTCAAGCATGGTGGTGGGAGAGTCATGATTCTGCCGGCACTGGGGAGCAACAGTTCATTGAGGGAACCATGAATGCCAACATGTACTGTGACATACTGAAGCAGAGCATGATCCCCTCCCTCCAGAGACTGGGCCCCAGGCCAGTATTCCAACATGATAACGACCCCAAACACACCTCCAAGACGACCACTGCCTTGCTGAAGAAGCTGGGGGTAAAGGTGATGGACTGGCCAAGCATCTCTCCAGACCTAAGCCCTATTAAGCATCTGTGGGGCATCCTCAAATGGAAGGTGGGGGAGCGCAAGGTCTCTATCATCCACCAGCTCTGGGATGTCATAATGGAGGAGTGGAAGAGGACTCCAGTGACAACCTGTGAAGCTCTGGTGAATGTCATGCCCAAGAGGGTTAAGGCAGTGCTGGAAAATAATGGTGGCCACACAAAATATTGACACTTTGGTCCCAATTTGGACATTTTCACTTAGGGGTATACTCACTTTTGTTGCCAGCGGTTTAGGCTTTAATGGCTGTGTGTTGAGTTATTTTGAGGGGACAGCAAATTTACACTGTTATACAAGCTGTAAACTCACTACATTGTAGCAAAGTGTAATTTCTTCAGTGTTGTCACATGACAAGATACAATAAAATATTTACAAAAATGTCGGGGGTGTACTCACTTTTGTGAGATACTGTATACCCAAAGGTTTGGTGTTTCTGTGCAAGAGAACGGGTTTAAAGTTTACTCCAGATGGTACAGAACACCAGATACATTACACAAATTCTAGCCCATGGTATCGCCTTTATGCTGGAGGTGCAATACCGAAATAGGTTTGTTACTTCACATATGGTAGAACTGTCCGTTAATTCAATCTAATTGAAAAGAGGTTCCTCACCTTATCTTGCACATCATGACCTACGCACCCGAATACTCGCCTGCACAATATATATTCCTCCATACGTCTATACCCCAGTTGGCATATAAATGATCCCTGTCCCTTCACTTAATAAATGCAGCTAAAATGTGCATTCCCTCACACTGGACATTACCCCCCCCCCTTATAGTGGAATGGATTCAAAGGGTTAAAAAAATGCCAAAATGGAGGCCCTAGTGCATCAAAGCAGAGAGACCCCAGAAAATTTTATAAAATTTGGGCTGTTGGTTGAACATCATAGACTCTGCCGAAGATCACAGATTACTCAACACCCAAAGAGGCAGTAGCCAATAAGGGCTTCACCCATGGAAACAATAGAAACAAAAAGGAAACACCCTGATTTAATTTTGCTCTATACTCCTACTTGTTTTATAATGGCCGAGATGGCCACCAGTTCCATGGTTCTTCTGTTACAATGTTCTATATTTCATAGTTTAGCCTCGATATTTGATTTGCCCAAAAACTAAAAAAATCATTAGAAACAGAATGCTTTACAACATGGTAGTGGATGGCCCTACTCTGTCAAAGTTTGTTCCCATCTGGGGTGGCAGGGCTGGTCTGGTTATCGACTTCCACCTAATGCTTAATATGCAGAATAGACATAATCTACTGAATGTTTTTCAGAATTAGAATGTTTTTGTCGCTTGCATCCCCCCCCCCCCATTTTCCTATCCCCCCCTTAATACCCCTCTTTTAGTCATTATTACTGAAAGCTGTTTGTATTGGTTGTACAGACTATTCGAATATACATTGCATGTCACCGATTACAATACTTGTTGTCTGATATCTCTGTATTTCATGGGAAAAACTTCAATAAATAATTTGGAAAAAAAATTAAAAAAAGCTCAAGCTCTGTCAGATTGGATGGAGAGCATCTGTGAACAGCAATTTGAAAGTCTTGCCACAAGACTCAATTGGATTTAGGTCTGGACTTTGACTGGACCATTCTAACACATGAATATGCTTTGATCTAAACCATTCCATTGTAGCTCTGGGTGTATGTTTAGGGTTGTTGTCCTGCTGGAAGGTTAACCTCCGGTCCAGTCTCGTCTTTTGCAGACTCTTAAGCCGTGTACACACGACCGGACTTTTCGACCGGACTGGTCCGACGGAAGGAATCCGTCAGACAATCCGACCATGTGTGGGCTTCATCGGACCTTCAGCTGACTTTTTCTGTTGAAAATCTTTAGATTTGGAACATGTTTCAAATCTTTCCGATGGACTCGAGTCCGGTCGAATCCGTTTGTCTGTATGTTAGTCCGACGGACAAAAAAGGACGCAAGGGCAGCTATTGGCTACTGGCTATGAACTTCCTTATTCTAGTCCCTTCGTACGTCATCA
This sequence comes from Lithobates clamitans, assembly GCA_037952925.1. Taxonomy (NCBI): domain Eukaryota; kingdom Metazoa; phylum Chordata; class Amphibia; order Anura; family Ranidae; genus Lithobates; species Lithobates clamitans. The sequence continues at coordinate 13,588,603 of JBBGZY010000190.1, forward strand.
TGTGCAAACCAACGGACTTTCGAATGGACTTTAGTCTGTTCGCGTGTGGGCAAGTCCAGTCGTTCGAAAGTCCATCGTAACTCCATCGAAAGTCTGTCGGAAAGAACGTCGGACCTTTGATGCTGAAAAGTTTGCTCGTGTGTATGCGGCATAACAGGTTTTCTTCTAAGATTGCCCTGTATTTGGCTCCATCCATCTTCCTATTAACTCTGACCAGCTTCCCTGTTCCTGCTGAAGAAAAGCATCTCCATAACATGATGCTGCCACCACCATGTTTCACGGCGGGGATGGTGTGTTCAGGGTGATGTGCAGTGTTAGTTTTCTGCCACACATAGCATTTTGCTTTTAAGCCAAAAAGTTCAATTTTGGTCTCATCTGACCAGTGCACCTTCTTCCACATGTTTGCTGTGTCCCCCACATGGCTTCTCACAAACTCCAGACGGGACTTCTCATGGCTTTCTTTCAACAATGGCTTTCTTCTTGCCACTCTTCCATAAAGGCCAGATTTGTTAATTTCACGACTAATGGTTGTCGTGTGGACAGATTCTTCCACCTGAGCTGTGGATCTCTGCAGCTCCTCCAGAGTTATCGTGGACCTCTTGGCTGCTTCTCTGATTAAAGCTTTCTTTGCCTCGCCTGTCAGTTTACATGGATGGCCATGTCTTGGTAGGTTTGCAGTTGTGCTGTACTCTTTTTATTTTCAGATGATGGATTGAACAGTGCTCTGTGAGATGTTCAAAGCTTGGGACATTTTTTTTATAACCTAATCGTGCTTTAAACTTCTCCACAATTTTATCCCTGACCTGTCTGATGTGTTCCTTGGCCTTTATGATGGCCGTTTGTTCACTAAGGTTCTCTAACAAACCTCTTAGGGCTTCACGGAAGAGCTGTATTTATACTGAGATTAAATTAAACACAGGTGGACTCTATTTACTAATTAAGAGACTTCTAAAGGCAATTGGTTCCACTAGATTTTAGTTAGGGGTATCAGAGTAAAGGGGGCTGAATAAAAATGCACGCCACACTTTTTAGATATTTATTTGTAAAAAATGTTGAAAACCATTTATCATTTTCCTTCCACCTCACAATTATGTGCCACTTTGTGTTGGTCTATCACATAAAATCCCAATAAAATACGTTTACATTTTTGGTTGTAACATGATAAAATGTGGAACATTTCAAGGGGTATAAATACTTTTTCAAGGCACTGTATAAGTAGGATGACAATATACATCCTTGCCACACTCCTTTCTCAATTTTGAACCAGTCAGTTTACCCATGTCCTGTTCTAACTGTTGCTTCTTGACTTGCATACAGGTTTTTCAGAAGACAGGTGAGGTGGTCTGGTATTCTAATTTCTTTCACTATTCGCCACATCTTGTTGTGATCCACACAACCGAAGGCTTTACTGTAGTCGTTAAAGCAGAAGTAGACATTCTTCTGGAACTCCTTTGCTTTCTCCATAAATGTTGGAAATTTGATCTCTAGCTCCTCTGCCTCTTCGAAATACAGCTTGTACTTGTGGTAGACCTCAGTACACATGCTGCTGAAGCCTAGCTTGTAGAAATTTCAGCATAACCTTGCTACCACGTGAGATGAGTGCGATCGTACGGTAGTTTGAACATTCTTTGGTGCTGCCTTTCTTTGGTATCAGAATGTAAACAGACCTTTTCCAGTCCTGAGTTTTACAAATTTGTTGGCATATTAAGTGCAGCACTTTCACAGCATCATCTTTTAGGATTTTAAATAACTCAGCTGGGATACCATCACTTCCGCCTGCTTTGTTATTAGCAATGCTTTCTCAGGCCCACTTGACATCACTCACCAGGATATCTGGTTCAAGGTCAGTGATTGCATCATTGTGGTTATATGGGACATTCAGATCATTCTTGTATAGTTCTTCTGTGTATTCTTGCCATATCTTCTTGATCTCTTTTGTTTCCGTCAGATCCTTGCCATTTTTGTCTATTATCATGCCTTCTTTGCACAAAACTTTCCCTTAATAACTCCAATTTTCTTGAAAAGCTTTTTAGTCTTTCCCATTCTGTTGTTTTCCTGTAATTCTTTGCATTGATTGTTTAAGAATGTATTTTGTCTCTTCTTGCTATCCTCTGGAAGTCTGAATTCAGTTGGGTATATTTTGCTTTTCTCCATTGCCTTTTGCCTTCCTTCTTTATTCAGCTATTTGTATGGTCTCATCACTTTGCTTTCTTGCATCTCTTCTTCTTTGGGATAGTTTTCATTGCTGCATCTTGTACGATTTTACACACTTCCTTCCATAGTTCCTCAGGAACTTTTTCTATCAGATCTAATCCTTTACATCTGTTTGTCACCTCCACTGAGTATTCACAAGGGATCTGATTTAGACATATCTGATCTGATCTGGTGTTTCCCACTTTCTTCAATTTAAGCCTGAATTTTGCCATAGGAAGCTCATGGTCTGAGCCACAGTCAGCTCCAAGTCTTGACTGACTGTATAGTGCTTCTCCATCTTTGGCTGCAGAGAAAATAATCAATCTGATTTCTGTATTGACCATCTGGTTATGTCCAAGTATAGAGTCTCCTCTCTGGTTGTTGGAAAAGAGTGTTTCTTATTACCAGTGTGCTCTTTTGACAAGACTCTATTAGCCTTTGTCTTACTTCATTTTGTAATGCAAGGCCATATTTGCCTATTATTCCGGATATGCTTTGACTTCCTACTTTAGCATTCCAATCTCCCGTTATGAGAAGGATATCTTTTTTTGGAGTTAGTTCTAAATGTGTTGTAGACTGAATATTTCACCGAAAGTGGACCACAATGTTGCCATCATCCCTAATACAAAGTACCACAAGAGGGTTGGGACTTTAAAGGCAACTAGGTATAATAGAAAAGGCAATAAATGTAAAAATAGATATATTTTATTATTGTATCAAATTTAAAAGAGTTAGTGCATATGACTATTGCAACTGACTCATTAGTAACAACAATGACATAAAAAAAATATCAAAATACAAACAGATATGGTCTGCTCTTTTGAATGAGAAAAGAGCCCAAATATCAATATACAAACAAATATGGTCTCCTCTTTTGAAAGAGAAAAGAGCCCAACAAGGGCTCAGAGTGGAGGAAGTGCACCTTTGCCTAAAACTGACAAAAGCGCCCAGCAAACAGTCTCTATTTAATTGTCGAAATATAATAAACAGAGTCGTTGTGACATCACACTAGGTTTTCCCTCCATTCTTCTTCTAAAGTCAAGCCATACATGTCTGTATATCTTACATTGTTTTGTGCAAATGCTGTTTAATGGGGGAATGGGTACCTGGTTTTGACAGGTACAAGATCCCACTTTTGGGTCAGATCGCCACAGCATTTTATGATGATATTCGACCCCTCCTCATTTCTCCCACCGCCTTCTGGGACACAAGCAGGTCCCAGAAGACTGCAGAAACCATTCACAAAGCGCAGCGCAGCTCGAGCAGTAAGAAACCGGTTGTGAGGCCAGAAGGCTTTACTGCCAGTTTCTCTTACCTAAGATGCTGGCACCTGCACCCGAAGAATTGGCTCAGGTGCGGACATCGCTGGATCCCTGGACAGGTATGTGTTCTTATATTGGAAGTCAGCAATTACTTTTAATTTTTTGGGTGGAGATTGGAGCTCCTCTTTAAGTATTGCTTGTTACAACAGCATATGACTGTTGTTTCTAATAGGAAGTTTTATGAATTATTTTAGGATGCTGATAGCATTGTGCCATGCTATGTCTTAATGTATAGGTACAGTGTCTACAAATTATGCTTGCAAAAGTAAAACTTTTTGGTACTTTGTTGCCACCTAGTGGTTTTGTTTAGTAATGTTTGTTGGTCTTTGCTCTGTGGAGAAAGCACACTGTATACAGTGGGGAATAGATAGATATTATTTTATATGTTCTAGGTTACTAAAAGATATGTATTTTTTTTTGTTTAAAAAAAGTTATAGCTCATTTACAGCATTTTTTTTGTTTCCATTTCAACTATTTTGCTTATAAAACATCATAGCAGTTTAATTTTCCTGGTGTATCACGTACAATAGATGGTTTCCCTAATGAATTTGAACGTGTTTAGAAAAAAAAGTGATTTATTAAAAAATAATTTTCTCACATGCAACTCATTTTTGCTGCATGGCTAGAAAAGAACTGAAGAGGTTTCCCTGAAATTGAGTATTTAGGTGCATGTAAAAGGGTTTGTTCTCTTGTAGTGGGTTTTTAATGCTTTTAGTTTGACATTGTAACATATTGTGATCTGTGACATAGTGGTGTACTACCATTTTTTAACTTTATCAGTCATATTAAAGTTGTCTCTTTTAGGCTTGTTTTACACTGTCAAATGACTCGAGAGTTTAAAGTCGCATGACAAGTCACACCCCATGAACTGCAATGGAACTGTTATAATCTGTCTGATTTAAAAAAAGGCTCCTGCACTACTTTGGGGTGACTTTATCGCAACTTGCATTGACTTCTGAAGTCACACAGGATGTTGACTGTCAAAGTTATGCGACTTTGAAGCCTCGTTGATGTAAACTATGCCTTAGTGTCGCAATGGGCTTAATTCACAAAGCAGTATTTTCCCCTTTAAAATTTGCAGTAAAATAGCTCATAGCGTTTTTCAAAAATGTTTTTGCAAGCTACAAGAAAATGCTACTAAAATACTGCATGCAGTATTTAATCAGAATATGCAGTATTTATCTCATGAAACCATTCAGTATTATATCTCTTGTGATATCTAGTGGGATGGATAGAGTGGAGAAGGATTAAAACCCCTGTCATTTTGTATTGCTAATAAGAAGGTAAAAGGATTTAAACCATAGAAATATGCCAACTCTCTAATGCCCCATACACACGGTCGGTTTTTCCAACGGAAAATGTTTGATGGGAGCTTGTTATCGGAAAATCTGACCGTATGTAGGCCCAATGGGAAATTTTCCATCTGGATTTCCGTCACACAAAATTTGAGATCTGGTTCTCAAATTTTCTGACAACAAAATTATCGTTGTAACATTTTTGTTGTATGCCCAGTATTTGGGCATAGAAGTCTGCAAAAGAAGTACAAAGAACACTGGGAGAGCAGAATTGTGGAAGAGAATATATATGTGTGAAGGAGAGGCTGAACATTGCTGCCATGACCCGGAAGGGTAAAATCCACCAGCATGTTTTGACTTTCTTGCTAAAAAGCATGAGGTCAATATCATCTGGTGAGTGTGTAGGAGCACAGAGTATTGCATGAAGCACCTGAAGCACTAATAAATTATTTATGCACTGGAGCACTTTTTTTCAGAGGAGCACTTTATGTTAAAGGATTAGAATTAATGATGAATCACTTAAGACATTTATATTTTAGCAGTTTATATAACTTTTTTTGACACTTATAGAGGTATATGCACAGATTCATATTTTGTCTGCAAAGGTTTAGGACAGCGCTATGGAACAACTATTATACTGTATGTGTAAAAAATACTGATTGTTACATGTGAACAAAAAGTGCCAGAAAAGGACCGGGCGGTGGTTAAAGTAGAACTATAGGCACAACTATACCTTCACTTCCTGTCCTATAGCCAAAACAGGAAGTGAGAGGAAATCACTACAAATTAAAGGAATACCTTGGTATCCTTGGTATTTTTAAAGTCGATCTTGCAGTCAAAAAGACATTAGATTCTGACCAAATTTCATGAATTCAGAAGTTGCAAACTGAATCTGAATATCAGTTTTATTTTTGGGTGTTCCAAAGTGTGCTCTAAAGACTGTTTTCTGCCTTATCTTTGCTTCTGCTGTTGCCTGGGTACCCATAGCTTTATTGCCAGTGCTCACTCTTAATCCTTAGTATCCCTGATAGAATTATTTTTAATAAGTGGCTCAGGCTGTTTTGTGGCCCCATCATCAGCAGGCAGGGCTGCCAGGAGCTTCCCAAGCCATTTTGCACAATTTTTCATTATTTGCTGCAATGTAATACATACTTTTCTGGAGCCTGTTTTAGATTTCTTTTGACTTCAATGGGATTTTTGAAAATTCTAAATCTTGGAGATTTTCAAACGTTTGGATGAAGAGTATATACTAATCACAATGCACTAATGTTTTTCTTATTGTCTGATATGTTGTTCAATACTTATAATAACAATTATCTTATTATTATACCATTTTTTCCCCTTATATTTAAGTTTGGAATATGCAATTAACAGCACATCTTCCCCTGATTAACAGCTTGCAAAATAAATCAATAAAAAACTGTATTAAAATTATATAACACAATAGGATTTTCTTCAACAGTTAATAAAGTGTCACTGCTGTGAGTGTTACAGCATCTGTTTACTTGTTGTTAGTCATTTCATTCATTGAAGCTAGAGAAGGCAACACAAGGGTTTCTTACATAAAAATATAGCAATTTATTTACCACATTTATCTAATGTTTTTCCAGCTCAGCTAAATTGCACATTGTCAGCAGGTCAGTAATTAATATAAATGATCTAGATTACGTTGCTCAGGCAATTAGATAATTTAAGATAAATTACTGCAAGTCACCTAAACACGATTAAAATAATATGGTTTTAAGGTGTGCTTAAGTGCTTAACTGTTTATGCAGTTTCTGAACCTGGGAGTATGTAGACTTGTACAGCCGCCTAAATTATGTTATATATTTATATTATATATCCAGTGACTGAAACCCTCCTCAATCTGAAAATAATGTTATTTTGCTAATTCTTCTACTAAGGTTTTTTTTTTTTTTTTTTTTTTTCCATGGTTTTTTTTTTTTTCTTTTGAGGATTTGTTTCTAATTAACTCTGTATTACCTCAGCCTCCATTTAACCCTGGTTTGTCTTCTGTTTTCATTTTACTGTTAGTATGGGAATTGTTTATCAGTATATGTAGTAATATATAAAAAGCAATAAAAATGTAAAGAATTTACCATTACTTCATTTGCAAAATTATTTAGCATGTATTGTAACAGTTTTTCCAGCAATATAATTTGCTGACAAAACTGGCACACCACATGCTAAAGTAATTTACAAACTAAGTGAAGGTATATGCTTTAACCACTTGCCGTCTGGGCGCTTTACTGTATATAAATGCCTGGATGGCTCACTCCTGTATGCGGGGTGTTTATTAAAACATCCTGCCACTCTAGGGCATCGTGTTTTCAGTATTTCCCTCAGATGAAATGGCTGTGGTAATTACTAAGGCAGTGAAACTGATCAAATCACTTGTGCAAAATAATGGGAAGCCTGAAAACATGACCTGTTGTGGGTACTTGAGGACTGGAGTTGAGAAACATTGGGGTACAGGGCCAATGAAAGTGGCTCTGTTCCATGTGATCACTGTTAGAAATCACAGCGATCGCAGTTGTAAACAAAGGTTGCATGCTGCAGTCTTTATTGTCTATTTCCTCTCATGGTGATGATCGACTGTGAAAGGAAACTGCTTCTGCTTCCTACTTTGATTGCATTGAAGGAAGCATTCATTGTGTGAAAAAAAAATCAGAATCCTAGACCAGTACAGTGTCACTATGAAGGCACTGGGACTGGTGTGGCCAGTGATCAGGGAACTGGTCTGGCTGCTCTGATAACTCCGTATGTCATTGCAGCCAGCCAATGTCCCTGACCACTAGTCACACCAGTCCCAGTGTCACCTGACCAGTGCAACCAGTCACAGTGTCAGCAATCACCACCACACCAATGCAGTGTAGACAGAAGCAGCGTTCCTGATTGCGGCCATACCAGACCAGTGTAAACCGGCAACAACGATTTCTGCCACACCAGTCCCAGTGTCTGCAGACCATCGTAAACTAAAAATAGTGTTTCTATTCACTGTCACACCAGTGCCAGTGTCACCACAGTCAGTGCAGCCAGCAACAGTGCCCCTGATCACCACCACATTAGTCTCAGTGTCACCAGACCAGTGTAAGCCAGCAAATGTCCTGATCACCACCAGGGATGAGCACACCAGTAAACATGTCACATCTGGGGGCAGCCATGTACCAATTGACTAGGCTTGCTTGGCTTATAGGAACTGGTATTGGACTGCTATAGGTGACGCTACAATAAGCAAAACTCCCTGACCACTTGTACAAAGGCAAACATTACAGTACACTGTTTTGGATAAAGGAGGAGTAGAAGAATAAGATTTTGTGTGAGATTATAAATTTGCCCATGCTGTGTGTTAACAATATGGTATACAATTAACAAGGTTTTGTAAAAAAATAATTTTCTTTACACATTTTCCAAAAAATAAAATATTCAAAGAGACTTAACATGCCTCTTAAAAATACCTTGGGGTGTTTCAGGTGTATACACTTCAAAATGTGGTCATTGTGTAAGTGTTTCTACTGTCCTGGTGCCCCGGGGCCTCCAAAAAAGTGATAGCTAGTAAGGAAATTAGATGCATAATTTATGCCCCTTAAAAGCCTGTAGGTGCATAGTTGGATTTGGGCCCTTCTATGCAGATAGGCTCCAAGAAAGTCACAAATATGTGCTATCCCCTTACTCAAGAGGAGTATGAAAATATGATTTGGGGTGTAATTCTAAGTATGCCCATGATGTGTGGTAGAAATGTCTTATTAATTTACAACTTTTTGTAAAAAATATATATAATTTTATTTTCTTTTACAAAAGCTTATTGCAGAAAAAATGAAATCTTCACAAAACTCCTCTTGCCTCTTAAAATACTTTGGGGTGTTTACTCTCCAAAATGTGGTCATTTTGTGGGTGTTTATACTAACAAGGCATAGTAGAATGTGTTTTGAGGTGTAATCCTACAGGTGCCCATTATTTGTGTGAGACATATCCTATTTATTGGTAACTGTATGTAAATGCCTTTTCTTTTTCTTTCTTCATTCTTGAGAAACTTTAAGCAAAAAACATGATCTTCAAGAAACTCACCATGCCACAAATTAAATACGAGAGAGAATCTACTTTGCAAAATGGGTCATTTTTTGGGGTGTTTCTCCTGTCCTGGCACTTTAGGGTCTCAAGAATTGTGATAAGTAGTCAGGAAATTAGATACAAAATGCATGCCTCTTGAAAGTCTGAAGGTGCCTCTTGGATTTTGGTTGCATCTCAACAGCGAAAAAGTCTCACACGTGGGTTATCCCCATACTTTGGAGGAGTTGTGGAATGGGTTTTGACGAGTAACTGTAAGTTTGCCCATGCTGTGTTTTGGAAATAACTTGTTAAAATGACAACTTTATATAAAAAAAGAAAAAATATTTACTTTTTTCGAAGCATTTGTGGCAAAAAATCACCATGCCATTTAATAAATACACTAGACTATCTACTTTCCAAAAAGGGATCATTTGGTGGGTATTTATGCTGCCCTGGCATTTTAAGTTGTCAAGAAATTAGATCAGTCAGAACATCAGTGTTAATACATCTCAGATATATAGATTGTAGACTCTATAATAGATAATAGATATATAGATTGTAGACTCTATAACTTTCACACAGACTAAATAATATACACTGATTTGGGTTATTTAAACCAAAGAAATGTATTAATTTACAAAGCTTTAACATTAGGATAACAATCTTTATTTTAATCCATGTGATTGTAGATTTAAAATCTCATTTGACTCAGCTAAAAATAGCTACCATGTACATTAAAATAGGATTCTTTATATGGTATATTAGCTTTGTAAATTTAGCCTATTGCAACTAAAGTAGAGACAGTTATTTTCAAAGTATCATTGATCAAAACTGTAAAAGTATGTTTTTATTTCTATTTTCCATGTACTAAAAATAAAATATGTATTGAAAGAAGATACCGGTTAGCGTGGCCACACAGGAAAGTATTTAGCGTTTCTAACCACTGCATATGCACGGCAGCTGTATTTTGTCAGAGAGGAACACATTTGCCTAAAAAGACTTGAGAGAGAGAAATAAAACAATTCCTGTAGTGCATAGTTTTTAGCAGTTATACAAAAAGAGATGCAAATATATGTATCTGTGTTAGCCTGTCAGAAATGATATGTTCTCCAAAAAGTTATGTTAAGAATGTCTTCAAATTCTGATTATATAATAAAAATGAAACTCTTATCATGTAAAGCAAAAAGAAAATTATTCAAAGGGGAAAAACTCTCCCTGTTGACATCTATCATTTTATAAGTTACAGGACATGGGAATTAAAAAAGAATCAAAGTGCAGTTACATAGACTTAGAAGTCAAGCTTTACTTTAACTGAAAATGGATTAAAAGTCTCAAATTCCAGGAGCCATAAATGATGTTTTTTTATACCGAAGTGTGTTCCTGTTATTTCTAACCACAAACTACTGAAAGAACTACTTGATTCAACTACTGCCTACTTGATATGATATTATGTAGCAAACTGCAAAAATGTTAATGCACATTTAAAAATCCCTGATGCCTTATTTGCTGTTTTTAGTCCTGGTCTACAGAAATATGCTGGGGGCAATGTCTTTCATAAGTTTGTGTTTTGTTTTCCTAGTGATTACATGAGTGTGGTTTATAAAGAATTAACCTCCCTTGCGGTTTTCCTGAGTGTGGCTTGGGGTTAAATTTCAGTACCATTAGCGGTAACCCCGAGCCACACTCGGGATTGCAGGATCCTGTTATCCTGTGTTATTGCTAAGAATTACAGGCCTACAAATTTCTATGCAAAACAATTGTACCGCTTTGAGACGCAAAAATCTGACATAATCATTCCACCAGGGTGGTTAAACATTATTAGCTCTCTCTGCGGAAAGCGCTGTAATAAATAGGTATGGGGAGTATGTGGAGAAGATGCCATGTATGTTATTAGTCTTTGTCTTTAAAGCCTCTCTACTGTTGTTTAGATATAATGCCAACAAACTTATATATATTGATATTATAAAAAAAAACACTGTAAACATTGACCTGGGCCTTTCATGACAGCACCAGTGAACAAGGAAAAAAAATTAGACAAGTAAGAGGTAATATTTGGAAATGTGCTTGGTGTGTCTTCATATTTTAAATTAGCTAAAATGTTTAAAAGTACAGTTGTTCTCTAATGTTATGCTGAATGCTTACAGTATAATGTGTACTATACAGGACTGTGGAGAAATTGGGATTTTTCTTTAAAACTCATTAGAATGCTATGTAATTAGGTTGAACTTAAATGTAATTAAATAATCCATACAACATATGTATGCAAAGCTAGTAAATCTATATCCAACAGGGCAGACAGATGGGAAATGCAAGTATCTGTGGCATTGTCATTACTTTTTATTTGGCAAGGAGTTTTCTCCCTTGGTTTTCCTTCAGAATACTTTTGTCTAAAAAATGTAATCAAAATCTAGGTTTATTTGTTGCTTTAGTCATCAACATTCATTTTTTTGTTTTAGTTTAACAGCAATGCCCATGATGTCAGCTGCTTCCACCATCTTGTCCAGGCAAATGTCCGCAATAAAAAGGTTCTGAAAGAAGCAGTCAATAATATCACAGCTAAAGGGACAACAGACTACAAGCAAGGCTTCAAGTTTGCTTTTGACCAACTCCGAAATGTAAGTATTCGTGTTTTCAAGTAAGTTCCAATGTTGTCAAGCTGGCCTTACACTCTTAAAATGTTATCTCAAAGCCTGCTGTGTTTTCTCACAGCCTGCGGGCTAAACAAAGAGAATCTGACAGATTCCCCCATCCATGCTTTACATGAGTTTATGACCACTGTTTGGATGACAATTTACTGTTTATTGTCTTATTTAACCACCTTCCGTCCACGCTATAGCCGAAAGAAGGCTACAGCGCAGACCTAATTTTCCGGGAGAGCGTCCATGGACATCCTCCCGTGCTTGAGCGGCCTGCGCACCCCCTGAGCTCTGTGCTCAGTCTATGAGACTCAGAGGATCCCGACCCCTTACCACGTGATCAGCTGTCAGCCAATGACAGGTGATCATGTGATGTAAACAGGGCTGGTAATCGGCTATTTTCTCTCCTCACGCTGGTAGCGTGAGGAGAAAAAAAAAAGCCGATCGCCAGCAGCTGTGAGAGCGACATCAGTCTTGATTGTGGAGAGCCTCTGCAGAGGCTTCTCTGCCCACCTGTGCCACCTACCAGTGCCCACCAGCACCACCTACCAATGCCCACAGTACCACCCATCAGTGCCCACAGTGTCACCTGTCAGTGCCAACAGTGTCACCTATCAGTGCCCACAGTGCCACCTATAAATGTCACCAATCAGTGCCTCATCACCAGTGCTGCCTATCAATAGCACCTACCAGTGCCCATCAGTGCCACCTATCAGTGCCCATCAGTGACATCTATCAGTGCCACCCATCAGGGCCCATCAGTGCCCATCAGTGCCATCTTATCAGTGCCTATCAGTATCACCTTATCTGTGCCTATCAGTGCTGCCCATCAGTGCCCATCAGTGCAGCCCATAAGTGCCCATCAGTGCAGCCTCATCAGCGAATATCAATGAAGGAGAAAATTTACCCCTTTGCAAAATTTTATAACAAACTATGAAACATGTTTGTTTTTCTTTTCAAAAATTTCTGTCTTTTTTTGTTTGTTTAGCAAAAAAAAAAAACCCAAGAGGTGATTAAATACCACCATAGAAAGCTCAATTTGTGTGAAAAAAATGAAAAAATTTAATTTGGGTACAGTGTTGTATGACCACGCAATTGTCATTCAAAGTGTGACAGTGCTGAAAGCTAAAAATTGGTCTGGACAGGAGAGGGGTTTAAGTGCCCAATAAGCAAGAGGTTAATACTATTCAGGAAGGCATTTGTAGCTAGCATTGTCCTTTTGTGTGAACATTTTATTGAAATAATTTAAAAGCAATACAGCAACTATGTAGAGAAGAATATGATATACAATATGTGGAATATTTTAAGTTGTTTCCTATGTGCATGTGATTTTTCTTTTTTTTACATTGTAAATATTTTTATTTATTTTTATTCATTCCGCAGAGATTTCATGTTACACTGTAGATAACTATTCAAAATGACAGCATCCCAAATAAATTTAGTTATTGATATTTTTTACCTCCCCTCCTGTTCTGGCAATAACTATGAAACTTTTGATTTCCCATTACCTCCTGTCTTGATGACAGTGGTCACTAGGACAAACAGCAGGGTTATAGCTTCCTATCAGAAACACAGTTAGTGATATTAAATCTGACAGAGGTTCTAACCCCTCACCCCTGTATCTAAAAAAAAAAAAAAATGACTGTATGAAACACTTAAATAAAATCAAATTAAAAAAAAAAAGAAGTACATCTATTGGCATTTTATATGTCTAGCCTCTATTTTTATTTTTGCAGGTCACAAGTGGGAAAAGTTGAAAGCATACTTATTTAATTGTTTCTATGGTCATTTCTCATTCATAGGGACAGAAATAGATGTAGAACTTTTCTGATTTCCCTATAGGATGTAAAGGATTTCTTTTCCAAATGCACATTCTTCATTTATAAGAGATACACTTATTAGTTAAATAGTATTGTTACAATTTATCTTACAAAATGAAGAGGAAGAGAAGATGTGTGCACGATTATGGACCTGATATATCTGGGGAAATTAAGATACGAAGAGTCATGAGCTCTCGGGAAATAGAGATAATCAGTCTTTGCTGGAACCGGTTATATATGACTAAATAATAATTTGACATTCTATATATCCTCTCAGGACAGCTGTTCTGCCAATAAGAAATATTACTTTTCATTAAGCCATAAAACAAGCATATGGAGAAGCAGGATATACAGTGGTTTTGAAATCCGCAATAATTATATTATAGGAAATGTTTATAATGTTTTCTGAGACTTGGTTAAATAATCCCAAATGAACTTTGTAAATGTGAACTAGATACATGTAAATGTTTATAAGAGATTATAACTTATATTTTTCTTCCATGTTTATTTTTTTTTTCTATACATGTCTTTAAAAAGTTAAGCAGTTCTGTAATTTCCAGGACCAGGATCTGGTTATCACAGTCACTAATAAGACTAATGTCATCTAAAAATGTGTAAGCAGATTCATACATATGAAAAGTTTGTCTTTATTATGCATCATGTTCATCTTGCATAAAATAGCTTTTGATTTCACAGCGGTTATATCTTGACTTTTGGGGGGGCAGGACAGGTACACTGCATTCCAACACTGAAGTAAGAAGTGTAAAATGGCTCTTAGTGGATCATGCAATATGCAATGCTTTAAAGATGTTTGATCTTTCCTTTTGCAGATGCATTGCCTGATCCTAGTCTAAGATGCCTTTTTATGTAATACATTGTTGTACTTATAAAGTACTGATCGCACATTCTATCTAAATATTGATATCCAAATATCCATGTTCAAACAAGGTAAACTGTCTATGTATTCATTTCACTGCAAAGAGTGCATATCCTTCCAATAAAAATGCAATAGTCCTGTATTCACCAGTAAAAACGTTAGTGAGTCATAGAGGTTGATTTACTAAAACTGGAGAGTGCAAAATCTTGTGCAGCTTTGCATGGTAAGCAAGTTTCAGTTTCTAACTTTACCTTGTTCAATTAAGCTGTGACTAAAAAACTGAAAGCTGATTGGTTCCTGTGCAGAGCTGCACCAGATTTTGTACTCTCCAGTTTTAGTAAATCAGCCCCATAGTCTCCTCTACTTTACTATAACTTTTAATATGGGGAATAAAACTAATTAGTATTTTATTTAAAACTTCTAATGGCATATTGAATGATTCAAAAGAAGCAGAATCTACAGTCATAAAGGGTGTGCCACACCATTCTCCACAGCATCATGTGAGGTACCGCCCCAATACAATAATCTCTATAGAGATTGTCCCACAGTGCCATGCATCCAAGTGTGCATACAGAATAAAGGCTCTCAATTCCATAGACTAAGGTCTTGGTTGTATATTACTAGTTCCAGTAGTGGTACTTTAGTCAAGGTCTCAGTGACATACCATCTTCTCGAGACCCATAACCCTGACCTGTTTTGCTGGTGCAACCCAGCTGCCTCAGAGGTTTCTGTTGTGACTTTCATTGTGCTTCTGATTGGAGGAGTTGTACAAAGACATGGCACATGGCCATCATCCTTCTCTCTGCATCCCCCTCTTCTGCCTCCCAGCCTTACTGATCAGGCATGGCCTATGACACACCACCACACACACCCAGGGATGGGCAAACAGTTCCTCAAGGTGTGCTCAAAGGCAGAGGGAGATAAATAAAGACTGCTACAACCACTTTTCACCACTAGGGGTCACTAGATTTAAAGTGGAGTTCCACCCAAAAGTGGAACTTCCGTTTATCTGATTCCTCCTCCCCGCTGGTGCCACATTTGGCATTTTTCGGGGAGGGGGGCTGGGTTACTTGTTTTTTACAGGTACCCTGTCCCCACTCCCGGGAGACCGGGCTGCAGCAAAGTATGTCAGCAGCTCGGCCTCCCTCCTCCAAACCCTTCTGTTGGGCCAGTGAGAGAGAGCACATTAGGGACCCGGCTGTGAAGCCGAAAGGCTACACTGCCGGGTTCCTCCACCAGCAATGGCAGTGGCAGCACCTGACCAGTCAATATAAACATCGGCTGCGGTGGTGACATTGCTGGACTCCAGGACAGGTAAGTGTCCAAATGGTAAAAGTCAGCAAGTACAGTATATGTAGCTGCTCACTTTTAATTTTTAAAGGGGCAGGTGGAACTCCTCTTTAAGTTTTATCTATTTACATACAGTTTGACTCTGTAAAGAAATCAATACATGTACTCACCTCTGAGGCAGCCAGGTCAGATTACTGGTCATAATAATGCCAATGTTAACCACTTTTCTACAAGGGATATTTTGTAATTTTTTTACACAACTTAAAATCTGCATTTTTTCTTTTATAGAAATTACTATAAACTTCTAAACAATTATATATTTTCTGAAGGGCAGAGGCCCTGTAGAATAAAATGGTAGGAATTGCAGTTTCCTATGTTGCACAACATTTGCACAACTGTTCAATGCATGTTTTTAGAAAATATTTTGGCTAAAATTAATTTTAGTATGAATAAAGACAATATAATAAAACATGTTTGCAAAAATATAAAAGCCTTAAAACTGCTTGCCCCTTTGAAATGGTGGAAAGCTACCCAAAATTGTTCATAGACTACAGTTTAACAGCCTTTACAGATTATCAATTTAGACTTAACACTGAATTATGGCCCTAGATATATTGCTCTCTTCAACATTTACAGCGATAGCTCACATGTGCACCGCAATTGCTGCTTACATACACACGTGTTCCCATACGCGCACATTAGTATGCATGTGTATGACCGAGGTGACACAGTTACTTTTAAATTGTTTTTCATTATTTTATTGTCATTTATTTTAACACTTTTTTGTTTAACATTATTGCTATCATAAGGGGGCTAATAAGCCTCCTATGTGATAGTATGGGCAGGTGACAGGTTCTCTTTATGGAGGCATCAGGGGTCTGTTAGATCCCTAATGTCACCTTCTTCCTCAACTGCAGGTAACCATATACAGATTGTGCTTGATTAGCTCCTTCCCTGGCCGCAGTAGCCAGGGAAGGACAGCTCTGTATCCAGAAATGATGAAATCCTTTTCCCTTCAGGGTTCCTTAGTTGCAGCTCCTCCTGCTTGGCATGCTGATGTAGTTTACTGCCACTGTGGGCTCCCTGGAGTAGTGGGCATATAGCACATTAAATAATGACACAAGTAGTGAACAAGCAACGGCTTTCGTTAAGATCATTTTCTAGTGTTTTTCATGGACAATGGCATATTCATAAATTGACTGACCAACTAATTTGGGCTCATGCATGAAACTATCATCAATAAGCACTGAAAGTGTTGCTTAAAACAGTCAGCCAAAAAAATATAAAATGAAAATAAACTTTTGGTTGGCTTTTAAGAGGAAAGTAGACTGTTACTGTTTCAGATAAACACATAGATGAGAAAATAAGCCATGCACAGGTAGCTAGAT
This sequence comes from Lithobates clamitans, assembly GCA_037952925.1. Taxonomy (NCBI): domain Eukaryota; kingdom Metazoa; phylum Chordata; class Amphibia; order Anura; family Ranidae; genus Lithobates; species Lithobates clamitans. The sequence continues at coordinate 13,605,474 of JBBGZY010000190.1, forward strand.
TGCTTTTTAATTGTAAATCGGCATGAACCTGGCTAAGTAAAAAATTATATTATGAAATTGCATAAGGAGAACCACATGCCACAATGAACAGTATAGATCTTGAGATACAGGCTGTGAAAGTTATATGGAAATCTTGACATTTTGTTTTAAATTTAAGCTTGGTACTGAAAATTCCTATATATCCTCTAATATGACTAAAAAGGAAGCTCTGGAAGTAGCAAGGATGGTCTAAACCTTAAAGTTATTGTAAAGTCTCATTTAAAAAAAATGAATAACAAACATGTTATACTTACCTCATCTGCGCAGTTGGTTTTGCACAGAGCAGCCGGGATCCTCCTCTTCTTGGGTCCCTCTTTGCTGCTCCTGGCTACTCCATCTTATCGAGTGCCCCCACAGGCAGCAGCCTTCTATGGGGGCAGCTGAGCCGAGTTAGAGTTTTGTATCCATTCAGACATGGAGCCCCGACCCCTCTCTCCCCTGATTGGCTGACTGACTTTGATTGACAGCCGCAGGAGCCAATTGTGCTGCTGCTGTGTCTGAGCCAATCCAAGAGTGTCCCGGATGGCTTAGACATTCATGGACATCGCTGGAGAGAGTAGGGGCTTAGGTACATAATTAGGAGGTGTTGGGGAGGCTGCTACACACAAAAGGTTTTTTATCTTAATGCACAGAATGCATTAAGATAAAAAACCTTCTGCCTTTACAACTCCTTTAATTGTTCAGTCAAGATTTACATACTATTTACATATTATTCCATAAATACTAAGCATTAAATGATTGTTTTATTTGAAGGTAATCTCTATAGACTGCAGCACAAGTGGTGAGAAGTTGGTGGGTGGGAACAGAGCCAAGTACTATGTAATAAAGGTCTTGTTACTTGAGCCTGCTAGACTGCCGAAACATATCACTGATATAACTATTTAAAGGACCAGCTCTTGTGAAAGTGTGAAATATCCCTTTTGCTTGGACTGAACCTTTATTTAATAAGCTTACCTACGGTACCTTCTTGTAAATTCTTGTAAAGGCTGTGGTAATTTGCATCAATATAATTTAAAATACAATATTTAAAAAGAGGTAAAATTGTTAATGGTTAATTATTTTATTTTTTAGTAAAGAAAATGTCTTTTGTTTTGCTTTACAGACTAATGTATCAAGAGCAAACTGTAATAAGATCATCATGTTGTTTACTGATGGAGGAGAAGATAAAGCAACAGAAACATTTAAACTCTACAATAAGAATAAAACAGTAAGTATATTCTTTCTGGCATAAACCTATACAATTATGAAATGAAAAAATTCTGGTTAATCCAACAAAGAACACAATACCTTATTTAGAAGAGTGTTTGAGGGAGAGCTATGTCATACAGTCTTAATTGCCCCTACCATCCAATAAGGTTCAGATTTTCACTTCTGAATAGCCATTTTGTAATGGGACTTTATGCCTCAAATAGTCAACCAGACTGTTATATAGTATAAAAAAATCTTAATTACAAATAGATTTATTTGACAATAATTAAAACTATATCCATCATAACAAATGATTTTAAGGCTATTTGTAATAACGTGCATATCCAGAGGTCATAGCATCAACCAGCTTCATTCAAGATTTTAGAAGATTGCAAGTAGGGTTGATGAGCATGGGTCGATACATTTCACAGGGTCTCCTGCTTCCTCTCCCGCTTTGGACCTGGGAAGTTTTCTTGTACATATAAAACAAAACAGAGAAAATAGATACTATATGAGATATGCATGTCGAATAATATAAGTCAACCAAAAATAATAACATTGTACAATTCAGTAATATTAAGTATACTCCAAGGAATAAAAAAAAAATTAACATTCCTTGGGGGATAATTTATATTTTTAAAATGTACAATGTTATTATTTTTGGTTAATTGTATTATTTGACATGTATTTATCATTATGGTATATACTTCCTCAGTTTTGTTTTATATGCACATGAAAACAACCAAGGTCAAAAGGTCCTGAGGAAGCAGGAGACACCGCAAAACATGTTGACCCACGTACACTGAGCCTACTTGTAATCTTCTAAAATCTTGAATGAAGCTGGTTGATGTTTTGACCTCTGGATATGCAAGTTATGAAAACATAGTTTTTGAACTATTTGTTATAAAGGATATACGGTAGTTTTATTTGTTGTCAGATAAATATATTTGAAATAAAGATTTTCATGCTATACAATAGTCTGGTTCCATTATAAAATGACTGTTTAATAATATTTAAATAAAGGGATGATGCCTTTTGTGGTGAGATATTATTGATAACACTCCACTCCCACACATATTTCTATATTTTCACTTCTGAACTGTCATTCTCCAGGGTTGGCTCTCTTTAGTTGCTATGAGCCAACACAGGTTGGCTGAAACATCTCTTCCTGCAGGCACTGATAATTAGATTAAGATAAGGCTCATTCATCTCCAACTGATCAAAAGAGGTAAGAAAAACATCACACAGAAGCTATTTTACATCAAAATAATGCTCACACTTGGGTTGTATTGACCGCATACAAACAAAACTATCTATAGCAGGTTTTTCTCAGATCCAGTCTCAACTAAAGCTGCGATAAAAAAAGAACTAAACCAAATTGAAAACAATTATAAAAGCGGACCCTGTTTTGAGTAATTGAATACTGGAAATACTAATGCATAAAATGTGAGAGCTACTTCACTATTACAAACATGAGTTTTGGCGGAATGTGAGGGTCTAAATTATGTGTGATTCTGTAGTTTTGCAAGCAGAGTTGCAAAATATACTATTTATTGTAACTATTAACCCTAGACACTTTTTTTTTTGTGTCTTGCATAAAAGACTTAACTCAGCGCAGTTTTCAGAGGGTTTATCTTTATAAATGTCCTGTAGTGTTCTCACCGCCTAGGTTAAACTTTTTGATGGCTTGCTCAATGGTCCTATTAATGTTCACTTGTTATCAGCAGGTATACTAAAAAAAAGGAGTGGCTGACATTAAAACAAAACCCCTAGCCTTCCCCTGTTATGCAAAATAAAATTTCCTTCTGTGAGTTTCAATCTATACTATACCAAACAATTATGTAGAGATGTATAACTTCACTTGTAAGGTTTCAATATCTGAGAAGTTTTTTTTTTGTTTCCACCTTTTAATGCTGAGCCCCATTTTTATTGTAGTTAAAGAGTAACTTTACTTTTGTTGTGAAAAAAATAAAAATAAAATGTGCACCTTTTGTTGCTGTAAAGAAGTAGCTCTTTGTTTCACCAGACTCATTGCATGCTCATTCTGAGTGGGAGTGACTGGTTCATTATTAATCAGTTGACGTACCTTTTAATAAGGAAAGCTCATTTGGACATAACTGTAAGGGTTTGGAAGTGTTAGCTCTTTATAGATGCAACAGTTTTTTTTCCCTAACTGGCTTATGCTAAGATGTTCAGAATATTAAATAATAACTGTTTTCTTTCATTTCTCTCACTGAAATAATGAACTCAACATATTAAAAATTATAATATTATGCCACATTTACACAAGTGACCTAAAGTGCACCTTTACTTTCAGAGCAGATAGAAAACTGCATATAATACAGTATCTGAAGCACTCTGCTGTTTACTCTTAAAACTAAATCTAAATAAATCCAGCAGCTACAGTTCATAAAGTACATAAAACATGTAACAGCAAATCAAAAAACAAAATCTTCAGTGCTTCTACCACCGTGCACCCTATATGTTAAACATTAAAGTGCAATGTTCTGTTCTTGGACCTCACCTATTCTCAATCTACACCTCCTCCCTGGCTCAGCTCTAATGCCCCGTACACATGGTTGGACTTTGTTCGGACATTCCGACAACAAAATCCTAGGATTTTTTCCGACGGATGTTGGCTCAAACTTGTCTTGCATACACACGGTCACACAACGTTGTCGGAAAATCCGATCGTTCTGAACGCGGTGACGTAAAACACGTACATCGGGACTATAAACGGGGCAGTGGCCAATAGCTTTCATCTCTTTATTTATTCTGAGCATGCGTGGCACTTTGTCCGTCGGATTTGTGTACACACGATCGGAATTTCCGACAACGGATTTTGTTGTCGGAAAATTTTATATCCTGCTCTCAAACTTTGTGTGTCGGAAAATCCGATGGAAAATGTGTGACGGAGCCTACACACGGTTGGAATTTCCGACAACAAGGTCCTATCACACATTTTCCGTCAGAAAATCTGGCCGTGTGTACGGGGCATTAGCCTTCTATCGCTTTTACTATCATTTCTATGCTGATGACACCCAAATCTATCTCTCTACCCCTCAGCTCACAACATCAGTCTCCTCACACATCACTAATTTACTGACCAATCAGTCTGGAAGTCATACCGTTTCCTCAAACTCAATCTATCCAAAACTGAGCTCAACTGTCAAAACTGTCTGCAAGAAATATTTTTTGTGAGATTCTCCAAAAGGGTTAAACTACTTCTAAAGGGATGCAGACACTGCTGTTTTCTCATTTTAACACTGGGGGGTTTATTTACTAAAGACAAATCCACTGTGCACTACAAGTGCACTTGAAAGTGCACTTGGAAGTTGTAGTCACTGTAGATCTGAGGGGGACATGCAAGGAAAATTTAAAACAGCATTTTTGCTTGCACATGATTGGGTGATAGAAATCAGCAAAGCTTCCCCTCATTTTAGATCTTCTCCTAGATCTACAGTGACTGTACTTCAAAGCACTTGTAGTGCACAGTGGATTTGCCTTTAGTAAATCAACCCCTAAGAGTGTATCAGCTGAATAATAATAAAAAGTCACTCCCATTCAGATCCACTCTGCGCACAATAAACAGCTATTTCTTCGGAGCAGAAACAAGTAAGAATCTGCAACAAAGTTTGTTAAAATCCCTAAAAATGTACATAGATTATTCAGAGGGAATAGTTTTTTTCTCAACAAAAATGGAGTTACTCTATAGAGACAAAAGGGTCTGATACATACAGTATCCCTGTCTTCTGCAGTCTAATTTACTAATGCTAGTTTAGCGCAGGCAAATAGCTTAGGGCCCTTTCACATGGGAAAGATTCTGTTCAGATCAACAGGGGATAAGCTGCTGATCAGAGCAGAGCCGGTGGATGACACATCTGTGTCCACCCAGTTTCTTCAGAGAAGACACAGAGCCCATGGACCATGGGTCCGTTTACACCCGACTACCCTTTGAACCCCTCCACCTAAATGGAAGAGGATGGATTCCCTCACTTTTTTTAGTGGACCAGATCAGATCTGGTGGTAGGCCGGTGTAAATGTACACAAGTTTGTTTACACTTGTCTATCCATAGGAAAGCATTTACCTTCAGATCAGGTTCACCTGAAAAACTGTCAGGTTGACCTGATAGGAATCGTCCACGTGAAATGGGTCTTAGAGGCTCACAGGACTAGAAGAGGCCTTAAATATGACTCTTCCAAAATGAACCAAATAACTTCATTAATGAAAATAGCATTTTCACCTACACTTCAATATTCCATTGAGCAGCCATGATACACTGTTGTCACTATCAGGAAACCAGCACAGAGCAATAACGCATGACTGATGCTGGATTACGTGCATGTAGACAGAAAATGGCTCAAGGAGGCTGGAGGAGATCAACAGTATTTAGATATAAATAAGAAAAAGGTGATTACAGTATTTTTTTTTTACTAAAACCTCAAACTTGGCAACTGTTTATGATACATGGTGCTTTGGAAAACTAAATGCCATTCAGTTAGGGTTTATATCTATTATAAGCTTCAAATGTTCCTTACAAACAGTACTTAGCATGCTGGGAGGTGTTGGTTTTGGTGCTTTAGGTCCTTCTTAACTTTACATACATATAGGATAGCCTAGTGAATACAGAACGTTTTTGAGTAATTAAGCTTTGTATTTTGTTTGTGATATAATTCCTAACACAGTTCATGGTAGAAGGACATCTAAATATCAGACATATATACCAAGTGTATATTTACCTGCAGCCACAGCTTCATTGGTTATTTTCACTAGAAAATATCCACTTACGAAGAATAATGTAATAGGTTGTACGAAATAGGCAGCAGACAGAACCACTATATACTAATGCATCACATCAACTCCTAGAGCAGTTGCAATGTATTACTGAACATAGTTACAGAAAACTACAACGAATGGCTGCTATGAAAACATCACCATATTCATTCCTGCTGGGTGAGTGAAGATGAACACAGTGGGGACTACACGACCATATGCTCAAGAAATGATACAGGATTACTAAATTAATTGTGATTCTATTTTAGATACCATCCTACATAACTTTTCTATCCAGATGTCTCAAAGCAATACACTTCTCAACTAAGAGCCTTAGGTTTATGTGTATAATTCGGTGTGATTTAATTAACTGTATTTTATTATAATACAGGATTTATATGGCGCCAACAGTTTGTGCAGCGCTTTACAATGTTAGGGGCAAACAGTACAGTTACAATACAATTCAATACAGGAGGAATCATATATAAGCTAATCAAAATATTTTGTTGTCTGCAATACATAAACCTAGTATGTGAGCAAGTTAAATAAGTAAGTGTATCTAAACAAAAATAAAATACAGTAAAACCTTGGATTGTGAGCATAATTCGTTCCAGAAGCATGCTTGTAATCTAAAGCACTTGTATATCAAAGCAAATTTCCCCACAAGAAATAATGGAAACTCAAATGATTTGTTCCACAACCATTTATTCATAAGTCCTTCAGTTTAACCACTTGCCGCTCCCAAATATAGCAATATGACAAAGTGGTTTAGTTATCCTCATCAGACATCATATGATGTGATAAGGATAACAAGCCATAGCACGCCCACAGGGGGGCGCAGCGTGGCGATCGGAGGTGCTGTGTTTCAGTTTGACACACTGCAACTCCCATTGTGGTATGGAGCCTCTGACAGAGGCTTCTTACCATGTGATCAGCTGTGACCAATCACAGCTGATCATTGCGTGAACCAGGAAGTGCCGGTAAATGTCTTTCCTCGGTTCATGCTGACAGGGAGAGCCGATCGGCGGCTCTCCCTGTCCGAGGTGGGGTCTGCGCTGATAATCAGCACATTGATTAGCAGTGCAGCTCCCATAAGATGTGACCATCAGCTGCCAATAAGTTCCCATCACCTGCCAGCCTGTGTCTTCCAGTGCCCATAAAAGTGGCAATCAGTGCGCACAATAGTGCCAATCAGTGCCCATAAAAGTGACAATCAGTACCCCACTAGTAATGCCTGTCAGTGCCCTTCAGATGCCACTCATTTATGCCTGCCAGAAGCTCCTCAGTGCTGCCTATCCAGTGCCACCTATCTGTGCCCATCAGTGCTTCCTGCCAGTGCCCATCAGTGCTGCCTATCGGTGCCATCAGTGCTGCCTATCATGCCATCAGTGCCGCCTATCAGTGCCCCCTATCAGTGCCCATCAGGGTTTTTTTTTTAATTGTCGGTCTTTTTTTTGTTTATAGCGCAAAGGATTAAAACTACAGAGGTGATCAAATACCATCATTCAAAGTGCGACAGCGCTGAAAGCTGAAAATTGTCCTGGGCAGGAAGGGGGGAAAGTGCCTGGTATTGAAGTAGTTAAAGTCCATATAAAAAGATTAAAGCAATATATAGGTTGTGTAACCATGAACTGTCCATCCACATATGGCAGCCTCCACAAGGGGATTAGAAGCAAACTCCAGCAGGGGCTAGGGAATATAAAAGAGAAGAGAGGCGCCTTTAATTGTAGCAATATGGTTATATTTAATGAAGGTACAACATTTAGCAACTCATATGGTTGATGATTAAAAGAGGCACATTTAAGTATGCAGGCATCCAGGGGGAAGCTGTCCACATAGACCGTCCTCCTCAACGCCGGCTCTCACCGCTGTCAGTCTGCAATAGTGACCAGGAAGACTGCCCTGCAGTAGAGCGTATGAACCGCTGGTGGAGTGCAGCGTGGAAGGGGCGACGTTGATGGTGGTTAGGAGGATGGTCTATGTGGATAGCTTTACCCCGGATGCCTGCATACTTAGATGTGCCTGTTTTAATCATCAACCATATGAGTTACTAAATGTTGTACCTTCATTAAATGTAACCATATTCCTACACTTAGAGGCGCCTCTCTTCTCTTTTATACTCAGTTGTGACATGACGCTACTTGTATATCAAGTCAAAATGTAATAAAAAATGTTGCTTGTCTTTCAAAACATTCTCAAACCAAGTTACTCTCAAACCAAGGTTTTACTGTAATATGTTCACCTTTTGAAGGCTAAGTTAAAGGGGCTGTGAACCCTCGTGATTTGGCACCTTAATGCATCACATGCATTAAGCCGCTTACACCTCATCCAATTCGCAGGACATTTTAAAAAACATTCATTTGAATGTGTCTGGTTCACATATGTGCGTTGCATTCGCACTGCGCATTGCACAAAAACTTGTGGGTTTTTTGGGCATTGCGGTGCGAATTACAAGCCCATTACCTTCTATGGGAACACATTTGATTCGCAGATGCATTGCGTTCTGAACAAGGATTTTCTCCTTCTCCTCACTACACCCCCCCTCCCTCCCCCTCTCCCTGCTCACTGATCCGCAGCTACAATGCAGAGAAGCCTTTGAACAACTGATTTTTATCTTCCCTGTGAAATCTGAGCTTCAATTTGCACCGTACATGTGTGAACCCAGGCTGAAAGATTCCCTTTACTCCCCTCCCTATCACCCTCTACAACTAATAAATACCTCCTCCTCGGGCCTCTTTCTACTGCGGCAGTAAAACTGTAGTGTTGGGCTGCCCGCATCCCCACACTCACATCCCATAGATTTGAATAGGCTGTATCTATACTACAGGAGCATGTCTATTCAAGTCAGTGGGACTGCCCGCAGGCAGAAAACTCAGAACTAGATTTTAATACACAGGTTAGTGTATTGAGTGGCATAGAGAGGTAGACTAAGTAGGAGATCTGGAAGGTGTTTTTTCTAGAAAGGTAAACCAAATATAGTTTTGCATTGTTGCTGTAATGTTTCTAAAATATTTTTTAAATATACAGTATTACCAGTTTTTCAACTAAATGATACCTAGGGATTCTATTAGTAAGTAGGGATGGGCAAACGGTTCAGCCCGAGCATAAGTTCAGGCCGAACTTTGGTTGTTCGGATGTTCTGCGAACATAGAACAAAATGCGGTGTTCGGGGAAAAATTCAAAACACTGTTGAAGTCTATGGGACACTAACATGAAAAATAATCATTTTAAAGGCTTACATGCAAGTTATTGTCATAAAAAGTGTTTAGGGACCTGGGTCCTGCCCTAGGGGACATGTATCAATGCAAATTTTTTTTTTTTAAAAACGGCCGTTTTTTCGGGAGCAGTGATTTTTTTAATGCTTAAAGTGAAACAATAAAAATGAAATATTCCCTTAAATATCGTTCCTGGGGGTTGTCTATAGTATGCCTGTAAAGTGGCACATTTTTCCTGTGTTTAAAACAGTACCGCAGCAAACTGACATTTCTAAAGGAAAAATTGTCATTTAAAACTGCTTGCGGCTTTAATGAATTGTCGGGTCTCGGCAATATAGAAAAAACTCATTGAAAAAAAGAGCATGGGATCCCCCCAGTCAATTACCAGGCCCTTTGGGTCTGGTATGAATAGTAAGGGGAACCCCGAACCAAAATTTAAAAAAAAATTGCGTGGGGGACCCCCAAAAATTTATACCAGGCCCTTTGAATGAATGAGTGACTTGTATAGCGTTACCTATGCAAACTGAATCGCCTCAGGGCGCTTTTGCCACCGGTGTCCATTGCGGTCCTTTGCCCCATGGGCAATTTTTTCGACAGGATCTAATTACCTACCAGCATGTCTTTGGAGTGTGGGAGGAAACCCATGCATGCACAGGGAGAACATGCAAACTCCAGGCAGATGGTGTCATGGTTGGGATTTGAACAAGCAACCCTATTGCTGCTAGGTAAAAGTGCTATCCACTACACCACTGTGCTGGTTCTGATATGTGCTGGTTCTGATGTGGAAATTAAGGGGAACCCTGTGCCAATTTTTTTTTAAAATTGCGTAGGGGTCCCCCCAAAATCCATACCAGACCCTTATCCAAGCATGCAACCTCTCAGGCTGCAGGAAAAGAGGGGGAATTAGAGAGCGCCCCCTCCTGAACCGTACCAGGCCACATGCCCTCAACATGGGGAGGGTGCTTTGGGGTAGCCCCCCAAAGCACCTTGTCCCCATGTTGATGGGGACAAGGGACTCACCTCCACAACCCTTGCAGGGGGTTTATCAGAATCTGGAAGCACCCTTTAACAAGGGGACCCCCAGATCCCGCCCCCCCGTGTGAAATGGTAACGGGTGCATTGTACCCATACCATTTCACACAAAGAGTGTCAAAATGTTAAAAAGAAACAAGACACAGCTTGGGACAAGTCCTTTTTTAAAAAATAACCGGGTGGCACCGCCCCCCTCTGACGCCCCGGGAAAGCCATGGGGAAGTCCTTGTGCCTCCGAGAGGGGCGGAGTCACCCGGGTACCACCGTGTGGCCCTGCTTTCAGTTATATAAGAACTGTCACCTGCGAGGACGCGTCAGATGGTGGGAGCCCCCCATTGAGGCGGATTGGTGGCTTTTTTTTTGGACTTGTCCCAAGCTGTGTCTTGTTTTTTTTTTACATTTTGACACTTTTTTTGTGAAATGGTACGGGTACCCGTTACCATTTCATACAGGGGGGGCCGGGATCTGGGGGTCCCCTTGTTAAAGGGGGCTTCTAGATTCTGATAAGCCTCCCGCCTGCACACTCCCACAACCACTACCCCAAAGCACCCTCCCCATGTTGAAGGCATGTGGCCTGGTACGGTTCAGGAGGGGGGGCGTTCTCTCGTCCCCCCCTCTTTTCCTGCGGCCTGCCAGGTTGCATGGTCGGATAAGGGTCTGGTATGGATTTTGAGGGAGACCCCTACGCCATTTTTTTAAAATTTTGGCACAGGGTTCCATTTAAAATCTATACCAGACTTGAAGCGTCTGGTATGGATTTCGGGGGGGACCCCTATGCCACTTTAAAAAAAATTTGGTGCAGGGTCCCCCTTAATTTCCATATCAGACCCGAAGGGCCTGGTATGGATTTTAGGGGGACCCCCACACAATTTTTTTTTAAATTTTGGTTTGGGGCTCCCCTTAATATTCATATCAGACCCAAAGGACCTGGTAATGGACTTGGGGGCATCCCATCCCCTTTTTTTCAATGAGTTTTATCTATATTGCCGAGATCCAACAATTCATTACAGCCGCGAGCAGTTTTAAATGACAATTTTTCCTTTAGAAATGTCATTTTGCTGTGGTACTGTTCTAAACAGGGGAAAGCTGCGCTACTTTACAGGCATACTATAGACACCCCCCAGGCACTAAATTAAAGGAATATTTCATTTTTATTGTTTCACTTTAAACTTTTTATGACAATAACTTGCATATAAGCCTTTAAAATGAGCACTTTTGATTATTCATGTTCGTGTCCCATAGACTCACTCAGGTTGAACTGGATGGACTGGTGTCTTTATTCAACCTTAGAAACCATGTAACTATGTAACTTTAACGATGTTCGTGTGTTCTGCCATATTTTTTGCCTGTTTGGTATGTTCTGGTGCGAACTGAACAGGGGGGGGGTGTTTAGCCCATCCCTACTAGTAAGGTACTGTATATTCAAAGGCATCTCCTAGGGTGAACACTTTTATTTTCTGCATTGTCAACCCTTTCCTGCAAATTCCAGAGCTGGCCTACAGGCAGCTGTGTCAATGAACCGTATACTGATTTGTTTTCCATAGTCACTGCTGTAAAACTGTGACTTTCAGCAACAGCTGGAGCACACACAGCCACACAAAGATCCATAAAATAATTTATAGAATGAGAACCCATATTACTTACAGTGTTCTACAAAATAAAATATTCTTTCTTGAGAGTTTAGTTTTATGTTAACTAGGTTGAAAAAAGACATATGTGCATGAACTTTAGCCTCTTATGAACTCGTTTTTTCCAAAGGAAGACAAACCAAAACCCTCAGGCAACTGTGGCCAAATCTGCCTCACACGGGGATGAAAAGATCTTACTGACCACACAATAGCATTTGTTTCCCCAAATTAAACTGTTTCCATGTTACCCTTCATTAGTTATAAATATGAGTCTCATTAGTTATAAGAAAAGCTTCAAATGTCTTTTTTTTATATTGTTGATTTTGCGTTACTAGATCCTAGAGTGGAAATAAAGTTAAAACATGGCAATTCTTACTTTTGAATTACAGTATATGTACATGTGTATTGAATCACCTCAAAGGCTCAGTTCACACTGCTGCGATGCGAGAACCTGTGCAAATCCAGTATGGGTTCCCGCATCGCATACAAATCACAGGCAGTTCACACTGCCCTATGCAAACCACTGCGGGTGTCAATACAAAGTTACCAACTTCCATACCGGGCCTTTTCTGCAACTTTTTGTTTACAAGTTTAAATTAGTATTCTTTGCTAGAAAACTACTCAGAACTCAAAAGATCATTGCAACTTTTTATGTCACACGGTATTTGCGCAACAATTTTTCAAACACTTCTTTTTGGGGAAAAAAATCATGAATTAAACAAGACAGTAAAGTTAGCCCAATTTTTTTGTATAATGTGAAAGATGATTTTACACCGAGTAAATAGATACCTAAAATATCATGCTTTAAAATTGTGGAATGGCGCCAAACTTTGGTACTTAAAAAAAGGTGATGCTTTAACATGTTTTACAGGTTACCAGTTTAGAGTTACAGAGGAGGTCTTGGGCTAGAATTGTTGCTCTCACTCTAATGCCCTGTACACACGATAGGATTTTCCGACAACAAAATCCATGTTTTTTTTCCGACGGATGTTGGCTCAAACTTGTCTTGCATACACACGGTCACACAAATCTTGTCTGAAATTCTGAACGTCAAGAGCGCAGTGACGTACAATACGTATGACGTGTCGAGAAAAATGAAGTTCAATAGCCAGTGCGGCTCTTCTGCTTGATTCCAAGCATGCGTGGAACTTTGTGTGTCGGAATTGTGTACACACGATCGGAATTTCTGAGAACGGATTTTGTTGTTGGAAAATTTGAGATCCAGATCTCAAATTTTGTGTGTCGGAAAATCCGATGGAAAATGTCCGATGGAGCCTACACATGGTCAGAATTTCCGACAACAAGCTCCCATCGAACATTTTCTGTCGGAAAATCCTTTCGTGTGTACAGGGCATTACACATGCAGCAATACCTCACATGTGTGATTTGAACGCCGTTTACATATGCGGGCGCAACTTATGTATGCTTTTGTTTCTGTGTGTGACCACACTGGGACAGGGGCGCGTGAGAGCCAAATACATAGCATTTCAGAGAATTAATTGGTATGTAGCGAAACCAGAAAACTATTGATGAAGCCCCATAAACTAGCCGGTTTCATCTCGTAGGGTATTTTGGGCCTCTAATACCACTCAGGTCACATAAAAAAATTTTGTAGTGAGATCAGGATGGTCCGGGGGAGTTCCCTTTTGCACCCGGTACCCCAAGTGGATCAAGCAGTGCCGGGCGAGGAGTCTCGACCCCCGACTCTAACCCCCATCCCATTACGTGACAGTAGTAAATATACCATAATATGGTTACTCCTATAGGCAGCAGATAACTGTAATGCCGCATACACACAAGCGGAATTTCCGACAGAAAGAGTCCGATGGGAGCTTTTCATCATATATTCCGATCGTGTGTATGCCCCATCTGACTTTTTCTGTCGAAAATTCAGATGGACTTAGATAGAGAACATGGTCTATATTTTTCCGACGGAACAAATTATTATCGGAAAAACCACTCGTCTGTATGCTGTTCCGAAGCACCAAAAACGACGCATGCTCTGAAGCAAGTATGAGACGGAAGCTATTGGCTACTCGCTATTGAACTTTCGTTTTCTAGTCCCATCGTATTTGTTGTACGTCACCGCATTCTGGACGGTCGGAATTTGGTGTGACCGTGTGTATGCAAGACAGCTTGAGCGGAATTCCGTCGGAACTCCATTGTAAAAACCTTCAGAGTTTATTCCAATGGCAAAACCGGTCGTGTGTACAGGGCATTACTTTAATTTTTGTATAACCTCTGTCACCCCACACATTTGGGTGTCATAGTATGCAAAAAATGGGATAGAGTAGGAAGAAAGAAAGATGTAGTGAAAGAGGAAGAGAAAAAAGTTGAGTTTGTCTATCATCAGGTTTTAGAAACGACTCAGTCTGGCTTAGCACTAGGGAGGAGGGAGATGCCTACATGTTGAGCCCAAGGTTCCCAGGTGGCTTCACATTTGTTGACTGTGTATGATAGTATACTGGAAAGCTTTTCTTGGGACATTATCCAGGAGATTTTCCTGTGAGCGGCCTTTACCAAGATTTTTGGTTGTTTCCATGCCTTGGCCACAGTTAGTTTGGCTCCTACTAGAATAAAGTGGATTAGCCTTTGAGTGGGAGTGGAGATCTTTGGGATTATGGCATTGAGAAGAGCCACCATTGGGGACCTAGGGACCTGGCAGTCAGTGAGCTTGTCGATAACGTTGAAGATGTTTCTCCAAAAAGGGTGTATTCTGTGACCTTCCCATCAAATGTGGGCCATTGTCCTGAAAGTTGGCAACATCTGAAGCATAGAGTGTCTGCTGAGGGAAGCATAGAAGCCAACCTGAAGGGTGTGTAATACCATCTAGAGATCACTTTCAAACTGGCCTATGTACGGGATGTATTTAAAATGCCCTTAAAGGATTTGAAGCAGGCCGTCTGCCAGGTCTCCAGGTCTCAGCTGAATCGGAGGTCCGACTCCCAGGCAGTCATGAAGGGGGATTTGGAGACCGGAAGCACCAGTGACGAGTAAATGATCAAGATCCCTCCCCTCTGTTCCATGCCCTGTCCACACCAGAGTTTGTACGCAGTGAATCTAGGCGGAAGTGGTTTTTCCGACCAGATTGATTGTAAAAAGTGTGAAATTTGTCTGAATCTGAAGTGTTCTGCGGTGGGTAATTCCAACTTATTGACACAATGATTGAGAGAGAGAGAGGGCCTGAAGAAATGTAGAAATGCCTGATTCGGTACAGTCCTTTGTCCAACCACCATTTAAATGCTAATATGTTCATGCCTAAGGGGAAGTCAGGGTTATTAAATAAATGATACAGCGGTTTGCTCGCTGAGGTCAGGGCCATTGACGAGTGTAAAGATTCCCATAGGGCTAGAGCGTGAGACAGGGTCGGTGCCATTATCAGAGGGCAGGTTTTTGGGGGCACCACAGCAAAAAGTCCAATGTGTGGAAAGGGCTGCTTTCCTTTCAATTTGGATCCAGTCCAGTTTTTTTAATCTTGAGTATATTATTGAAATCTGAGCCAGTCTGGCTGCTAGATAGTATTGAAGTACCGTATTTATCGGCGTATAACACGCACTTTTTTCCCCTTAAAATCAGGGGAAAATCGTGGGTGCGTGTTATACGCCGATCACCGCTAATTGTGAGCTATCGGCGGCGATCGCCCGGCGACATTCACATAGCGAGTAGTTTTAAATATGGCGCCGCGGAGTTTAGAGGGACTCGGCGGAGCTGAACGAGCGCCGCTGAAATCACAGAGCCGAGATACACATAGTCGAGTGTATTCGGCTCTTTCCGGCGCCACTCACAGTCATGCCCAGTCCCGCCATTGGACCTGTGTTATGTCCATCATAGGGCGGGACTGTGAGCGGCGCTGGAAAGAGCCGAATACACTCGACTATGTGTATCTCGGCGGAGTTCGTTCAGTTCTGCCGGCGCCGAGTCCCTCCAAACTCCGCGGCGTCATATTTAAAACTACCCGCGGCGGCAGGCGGTAGGCATGGACACTGGGGGCAAGGCTGCACTGACAAGGCTGCACTGGGGCAAGGCTGCACTGACAAGACTGCACTGGGGCAAAGCTGCACTGACAAGGCTGCACTGGGGCAAAGCTGCACTGACAAGGCTGCACTGGGGCAAAGCTGCATTGACAAGACTGCACTGGGGGCAAAGCTGCGCTGACAAGGCTGCACTGGGGCAAAGCTGCACTGACAAGACTGCACTGGGACAAAGCTGCACTGACAAGACTGCACTGGGGCAAAGTTGCACTGACAAGGCTGCAATGGACACTGGGTTAAGGCTGCACTGACACTGAAAAGGCTGCAATGACACAGAAAATGCTGCAGATGAACACTGATGAGGCTGCATTGATGGGCATTTTAATGTAAGTTTCTTTTCCTTAAACTTCCCTCCTAAAAGTTTTTTTCCTTAAAATTCTCTCCTAAACTTGGGGTGCGTGTTATACGCCGATAAATACAGTAATTGTGGTAGGCCTAAGCCCCCCCTTTTCCTATGAAAGGTGATTTGTGGGATTCTGTATCCGCCCTTTCCCCATGTGAATTTCAGTATCTTGCTTTGAAAGGATCGAATGTAGTCACTTTTGATTGGAATGGGGAGTGAGCGAAACAAGTAGAGCAGTTTTGGGAGTTCTTCTTTATGGAGTTTATGCGACCTATCCAGGATAGGTTGTGTTTGGACCAGGTCTTAAGATCCAATTCTAGTTTATGGAACATAGGGGGGTAATTGCTATTATAGAGGGACTCTGTCTTAGGTGTTAAGCTAATTCCAAGATATTTAATGAACATTTCATTCCATTCAAATTTGAATGATTTCTGCAGAATGGAAATGGTGTCCGGTTGCAGGGAAGCATTCACAGCTTGGGACTTGGAGTAGTTCACCTGAAGTCCTGATATATCGGAGAATTCTTCTAGTGTCTGGCATAAGTTGGGGAGGGATGTGATAGGGGAGGGGAGGAGTAATAGAATGCCATCCATGTAAAGACCACACTTGTGATTTTGGGAGCCACATGTTACTCCTTTTATATTCGGGCTTTGATGAATTGCGATAGCAAGGGTTTCAATTGCCAGGGCAAAGATTAGCGGTGAGAGTGGGCATCCTTCCCTAGTGCCTTTTGCAATGTGTATTGGATTGGAGTAGAGTAGTATCCCTGGAGGCGAACTCGTGCCTGTGATTGAGCATAGAGAGCTCGAATTAAGCCCATGGGTCTCCAAAGCGCCATTGCTCTAGAAGGGTAAAGATATACGGCCAGGAGACAGAGACAAGGGCTTTTTTTAGATCCAATGAGAGTAACATGCCTGATTGTTTAGGGCCCCCTTCCCAATTAGTTTGGAGTATGGATACTATATCAATTGCCCTCCTAATTTGGTCTGGACCCTGGGGTGGAACCAACTTGATCTTTGTGAATGTAATTGTTGATGAAGGATGAGAAACGGTTGTCTAGGATTTTGGTCAATATTTTCAGATCACTACTAATGAGTGATATCGGGTGATAGTTTTTAACTTCCTCCGGATTTTTGTCTGGCTTGGGTATCACAGCAATGTATGCTGTATTAAGTTGTGTGTCTATTGGGTCACCTCGGGTCTTGGCGTTAAAAAACTTAACTAGGTGCGGAGCTAAGGTGTTATGCCCCGTACACACGGTCGGATTTTCTGATGGAAAATGTCCGATCAGAGCGTGTTGTCGGAAATTCCGACCGTGTGTGGGCTCCATCGAACATTTTCCATCGGATTTTCCGACACACAAAGTTTGAGAGAAGGATATAAAATTTTCCGACAACAAAATCCGTTGTCGGAAATTCCGATCGTGTGTACACAAATCCGACGGACAAAGTGCCACACATGCTCAGAATAAATAAAGAGATGAAAGCTATTGGCCACTGCCCCGTTTATAGTCCCGACGTACGTGTTTTACGTTACCGCGTTCAGAATGATCGGATTTTCAGACAAATTTGTGTGACCGTGTGTATGCAAGACAAGTTTGAGCCAACATCCGTCAGAAAAAATCCTAGGATTTTGTTGTCAGAATGTTCGAACAAAGTCCGACCGTGTGTATGGGGCATTAGAGAATGTTTTATAGTAAGGGTTGGATAGACCGTCTGGTCCTGGAGCGGACCCGCTTTTAAGGTCCCTGATGACCCCTAGAACCTCCTCCACAGTAAAGGGTGCTTCCACTGTATTCTTATGTTCGGAAGATAAGACAGGGATAGGCAGATTATCCAAAAATCGATTAATGGCTAGATTATTTTTTGAGGGATGGGCCTTGTATAGTTTGGCATAAAAAACCTGAAATGACTACGACACCAGTCCAACCTGAGAGAGTGTGGGTGCGTGTCTACAATTATCCCTATTTTTTTTATTTAAGGTACCCATATAGTGCCATCAATTTACGCAGCACTCCACATGTACATAGCACACTCACATTGGTCCCTACCCTCAAGGAGCCCACAATCCGAGGTCCCCAACTCACACTAGGGCCAATTTTTTTGGACAGAAGCCAATTAGCCTACCAGCATGTCTTTGGAGTGTGGGAGGAAACGGGAGTACCCGGAGGAATCCCACGCAGGCACAGGGAGAACATGCAAACTCCAGGCAGGTAGTGTCGTGGTCGGGATTCGACCCTTTTTACTGCTAGGCGAGAGTGCTACCCACTACACCACTGTGCCACCCTTAAATCAAGTTCTAGCTTGATTTTGTCGAGTTGGGCTATAGTAGTAGTTGAGGGGTTCTTTTTGAGTTGGGCTTGAAGCAATGCATATTTTCTTTCTAATTTCTCAATTTCGGCTGTTCTTTCCCATTTTATTTGTGCGGTCATTCAGATGATTTTCCCCTGATGAAGGCCTTGTGGGCTGTCCTCGATATTGTTAAGTTTAAAGTATGATCTCAATCATGGCTACTCTGACTGGATCAGAGAGAAGGGATTAATTTAGTCTACGGTGTCTCTGTCCAGACTTTGGGGATTAAAGGCAAATGGTCATTATAACCAGAGAATGGTCAGACAATACCATGTCTCTAATTTGGGAGTTACCAAAGGTAGACCAAAGGAGTTACCAAAGGAATCGCATGTGTGGTATTTTTTTTTTTATTGTTCCCCCAGACTGGAAAGGCTGAGATCAAAACAAAAAGCACAATCTCTTTCTTTGGCATTCCTCAGTATTGTGTACTTTTGCTGGGTGTGACGTTATAACGTCGCGCCCAGGCCTCCGAAACTCAAAGAGATGACTGGGGACCATCTGGTCACTGGAAATCTCTATGATCAACATCTGGCGGCGGGCATATTCCTTCACCGGCTTGCTAATCGCATAGGCGAACCGGTAGAAACACTAGAGGGCGGTGGGTCGTTCAGCCGCCTGCAAGAACGATCAAGTGGCTGAACTGCTGCTATGAATGTTCTTATGGTACACAGAATTGCCGGCCATAAAAGATGATATCTGAATGATGTAGCCGCAGGCATCATTCAGATATCTCTACTGAAAGTCAAAGACATCATATGACGTCCTTGAACTGGAAGTGGTTAATGACACCCCCTAGAGCGGTTCGCATATCACAGTGTGAACTGTCAGTACATGTGATCCGATTCTTGTGCGGACCAAAAAAAGGGTCCTGCACGACTTTAGTTCGAATGCGATGCAAATTCAGCCATGTAATCTGTATGGCTGAATATTCATCGCACAGACATTGCATATGATTTGCACTGCAGTGCGGTGAAAATCACATGCGATGTCTGACATCACACCAATGTGAACTATGCCTAAGGTGTCTTTTTAAAAACTAGATAAGGCTAAACCTTTTTACTGTAAAGAAGACATTTCATCCATTTTTTAAAATTAGAACTCCAGGAAAAGTTTACAAGATAAAAATGAACAGTCCATTGAAAGATAACATAACAAAACAAGCTTCTGCTTCAATATTCCCTTTCACTCCAGAGCTCTACCCCATAGTACTTTTTTGCCATTAGATGACTAATGGGCAAAATCATTCAATCCACTTCCTCTGAGCCCACGTCTTCCTAGAAATGGTTCCAACCTGTGCCTGGACAGTGAAAGGAAAATTTGCACATGGATGAGCCCATCTCTCTCTTACTATGCTCTCTCCTATGTCAGTACATGAACTGATTGGCTCCTTTTACTGCTTCTTCCACTCCCAATCCAGTCCTGCCGTACATGGAGAGCAAGAGGTTGATAACAGGTCACATTCTAGTACTTACACTGCTTGTATTCAAAAATACTTTTAATGATGAATTAATGAGTATAAAGTTGAATTAATTTGTGTCTTTTATATTTGTCTGGAGTTCAGCTTTTACCAGCCTGCCTGCAAATCCTTTATTATTGTGCAATGTCTTTCTTACTATGTAGTGGCCCAAAATTGTAGTCCATAATTAATATGTGGCTTAGGCCTGGTTCACACCTATGCAGGTTGCAGTAAGGCCTGATTCACACCTATGCGTTTTTAGTGCTTTTTGCATTTTGCAGATCTGCACTACAGTCCATTTAACATGGTTTCCTATGGAACACGTTCTGTAGTGCAAATCTGCAAAATGCCATTTTGCCATTTTTTTATTTTTTTATTTTTTTTAAGACTGTAAAAAAAACTGTAAAAAAAAAAAAAACGCAAAACGCAAATCGCGGCAAAAACGCGACAAAAACGTTGCTCAAAAACGTGGCAAGCATGAAAAAAAAACCTCCAAAAACGCTCAAAAGCAACATGCATAGGTGTGAATCCAGCCATAGGCTGGATTCACACCTATGCAGTTTTAGTGCTTTTTTGCATTTTGCAGATTTGCACTACAGTCCATTTAACATGGTTTCCTATGGAACATGTTCTGTAGTGAAAATCTGCAAAATGCAAAAAGCACTAAAACTGCATAGGTGTGAATCCAGCCTATGGCTCGATTCACACCTATGCATGTTGCTTTTGAGTGTTTTTGGAGGGTTTTTTTTCATGCTTGCCATGTTTTTGAGCAGCGTTTTTGCCGCGTTTTTGCAGCGTTTTTGCAGCGATTTGCGTTTTGCTTTTTTTTTTCAAAAACGCACCAAAAACGCATCAAAAACGCTGCAAAAACGGTGCACTTGCGTTTTTGATGCTTGTCCATTGAATTCTATTACATGCAAAACGCTGCATTTTGCATGAAAAAAAGTCCCTGACCCTTTCCAAAAATGCAGAGAAACAAAAAGGCATTGATGTGAACATGTTCCATAGGAACCTATGTTAAAAAATTCCCGTGCATTTCTGCAAAATGCAAAATGCATCAAAAAACGCGCTAGTGTGAATGGAGCCTAAGGCTCGATTCACATCTATGCATGTTGCTTTTGAGCGTTTTTGGAGTTTTTTTTGTCATGCTTGCCACGTTTTTGAGCAGCGTTTTTGGAGCGTTTTTACAGCGTTTTTGCTGTGTTTTTGCCGCGTTTTGCATTTTTTTTCTTTACAGTTTTTTTTTTGACTGTATACAGTCTAAAAAAAACAAAAAAAACGGCAAAACGCATCAAAAACGCTGTAAAACGCTGCAAAAACGCTGCACTTGCGTTTTTGATGCTTGTCCATTAAATACTATTACATGCAAAACGCTGCATTTTGCATGAAAAAAAGTCCCTGACCCTTTCCAAAAATGCAGAGGTACAAAAAGGCATTGATGTGAACATGTTCCATAGGAACCCATGTTAAAAAATTCCCATGCATTTCTGCAAAATGCAAAATGCATCAAAAAACGCGCTAGTGTGAATGGAGCCTAAATGCATATTTCGGGTGCATTTTGCATTTTTTAATACACTTTTTTGATCCATTGAAGTCTATAGAACCAAAACCACAACCTGCTGGTCCCTGGCCCTTTCCATAAAATGCACAGATGTGAACGTGGCCCATAGGAAACCATGTTGAATGGACTGTATTTGTGTTTCTGCAAAAGGCACAAAAAAATGCATAAGTGTGAACCAGGACTTACAACTGTTTTATTGATTGCCTATGCTTTATTTGCATGAGTCTTTTTATTTACTCCAAACATGTATTTGCTTTTACAACTGCTGTTGACTAAATGTGAAATAATGAACACTGAATTGAGTAGCCCAAATGAGGGCCAGTGGGATCATCCAGAAATGGAAGCGGTTGCACTCAGACAGGGGTCCTATATAGGGCAAACCAGTAGTGAACCTGTGATTAACATCAGCATCCCATCATATACCAAAGTTCACTTTTATTTGACTGGCCATACACCTATAGATTATCTGCAGATTTTCTATGGTCAGATGGAAAAAGTGGAACGGATTCCTCCATCTATGCTGAACTGTGTGGATGGAAGAATCTCCCACAAGCTTCCATATCTTGCATAGTCGGCCCCGCTGGCTCTCACAATACCTGAACATTCTGATTGGGTGCAGGCATTGTTTAGGTTGGGAGCCAGAGGGGCCGACTAGAAAGATACTGAAGCTTGGCCCAGTGGGAGATTCCTCCACCCACACAGTTTAGCATACATGGAGAAATCTGTTGCACTTTTTCCATCTAACCATAGAAAATCTGAAGATAATCTATAGGTGTATGGCCAGCTTGAAGCTCTCTGAACATGAGAGTTTGTAATGAACACGGGTTTGTTTCATAAGGAGCTTGATCTGCTGATGTCACCACCTAAGTAGTTGGTGGATTTCACTTGTTCACTGTGGTGAAGCAGATGTGGAAAATAAGAAGCGCCTTGGATTCTGAATTGATTACCAATTATTATGATCCTAAGCCCTGGTTCACACTGGACTGTTTTGACATGCGATTTGACATGTCAAATCACATGTCAAATCGGTGGCAATTGCTGTCAATGGCACAGTCCTAATCGGTGCGACGCCGCATCTGCAGCGCTGCACTGATTTCAAAAAGTAGTTTCTGTACTACTTTTTTGCGATTTCAGGCTGCGATTTACATTAACATCTGTGCAGAAACCTGCACAGATGTTTCTGAAATTGCGGCTGAAATCGGGACTGACACACGTGAGTGAAATCATGTGAGTTCAGCTGAACTCGCACGGCTTAATTCCTGCAGCTCAGTGTGAACCTTGGCTAAAGGGAATCTTTTTCAAAGTCGAACCGACTTGTGTCAGGCAAGTTAAGATGACTCTCATAGGAAATCATTTCTTTTATACCTGTCATGTGACATGTGTTACCAATGTCGGAGCATTTATCCTACCAGTGTGAACCCAGCCTGACATGGGTTGAGACAAACAGTAATGCCCTGTACACACGGTCGGACATTGATCAGACATTCCGACAACAAAATCCATGGATTTTTTCCGACGGATGTTGGCTCAACACGGTCACACAAAGTTGTCGGAAAATCTGATAGTTCTAAATGCGGTGACGTAAAACACGTACGTCGGGACTATAAACGGGCAGTAGCCAATAGCTTTTGTCTCTTAATTTATTCTGAGCATGCGTGGCACTTTGTGTGTCAGATTTGTGTACACACGATCGGAATTTCCGGCAAAGGATTTTGTTGTCTGAAAATTTTATACCCTGCTCTTAAACTTTGTGTGTCGGAAATTCCGATGGAAAATGTGCGATGGAGCCCACACACGGTCAGAATTTCCGTCAACAAGGTCCTATCACACATTTTCCGTCTAAAAATCTGACCGTGTGTACGGGGCATAACACTGCAAGAGGTACTTGAGTAATTGGAGCATGAGACAGAAATCATTGTCAAGCTATTTGCTCTTTAATGTAAATGGTTTGTACATTTTAAAATATGTAAAAATACTGTATGACAATATTATAGTTTTCCTCCTTTTATAAAATATGTTGATAATACTCGTTATAAATTTACCATAAATTATTTGTAAAATGTTAAAAAATGAATGTGCTTTATATATATTTTGTTTGTTTTTTCATTCTCACATTTTTGATTGATTCAAATTTGAGCATGTTACAATATTTGACACAGGGTGGCAGTAGTGGGTCATGTGAATAACTGCTGCAAGCTATACATCAATTGTTGACAGCATGCACACATGTTGGTTGTGTTAAATGTGCAGTGTCTTTAAAATGTCTCCAGCACAGAAAGGAAAATAACATGCAAAATATATATTTAAGTAGCTTTCATTACCTAGAAGCAGCTTTAGGATTTATTGTGATTTTGAATTGCAATGTTGTTAAATTGTTGCCAAATAATAGACAGTAGTCTATTGCTGTGTGAAATAAATGGAACAATATATTGTACTTAAATGTGAAGATACTGCAGTCTTAGACATCGTGCAAGATGGAGGTTTTAAGATGATAGTTCTGTAATCTGTTCACTGCTGGACTGGGTATAAAAATAGCCCTACCATATAAAATCATGCAGAGCAATAATGTTTGTATAAGTTTTTCAGTTTACAATATTAGGAGCTAAGTGAAGAATTTTTATGCACTACAGTGCAACCTTCTCTTTTTTATTAAAGCTGTATTAAACACAAAACCAAAAATGTAATATATTGCTGCTTACCCATTATTAGATGTGGGGGCTTTGTTCGTTTTCTTTTTATGGTATTTTCCCCCTCTGTTTTTACCTGGTGATCTGGCCAGTAACACAACTCCTGCATTAATGTCCCCACTCTGGATGAAGGAGCACACAGGCCCCTAAGGATAGCAGCATTGCCAGTCTACGGAAGCTGATAGCAGTAATAAACAGTAATAAGTATTGTATTGAACACTGTGTTATTTGTGTAAGGCCTTGGGTACAGGGTCGGTGCAAGCAGTAGGAAGCTTAAGCAGCCACACACATGAGGGTGCTGGGGGGGCAGTAAAATCCAAAATCTCCAGGACTTGAGCCCAGTATCTTAACATCAGAGCAAGTTCCAGGACTTGGCTCCAGCGGCTTGCCTGGCAGGGTGTGGGCACCAGTGACACCTGCCTCACACTAGCACAGTAGGAACATAGTAGTAGCAGTAGTGCAGAGCAGACTGAAGCCCCTTCATCCTTCTTGGCTCTGCTGTTTTCCTATACAGTATACACAAACAGGCGGAGGAGAGGGAGGAGGATGGACATAGCTCTGTATGTCCCATGCTGATTTGGGGTCTGTACTGATTGCAATATACAACATTTAATTTGCAAGGGAGGGGACACAGGGAAGGGGGTGAGGGAAGGGGGGGCAAGTTATCAAAGAAGAATAGGGAGGTGACACAAAGAAGGGGGTAAGAGGATACTGTATGTGCTAGGGGGCACTTTGGGAGGGGAGATGACTTGTGCTGAGGGAGTCAGATTTGATATCCAACCCCCCTTCTCTCCCCTCCCAAAGTACCCCTTAGCACATACAATATTCTCTAATAGCCCCCAAATCACTGCAAGTATTCTTCTTTGCAAACTTGCCCCACTTCCCCCAACTTCAATGAGATGCTGGCTGCTACAGAGGGGATAAGCATAGTGTCTGGGACCCCAGGCACCTCACTAGAGATTTGGGGCAGTTCCCCCAGTTGCCCACAATAGTGCCTCCCCTACCAGGCAAGTTAGTGGAGCCGAGTGCTGGAATTTTTTTGAGTGCCGGGCTCCATGACTCAGGGCCAGTTCACATACTGAAACAACCAGGAATGCACTGTGTGTTCCTGTGCAATTCACATGTCTTCCGGGTGCTGGGTGATTTTAAACACATTCATTTGGATGGGCTGAAATTGTGCCAATCTGCACCAAGAGTTGTGTATGCACTACTTTACAGAATCCACAGCAACCAGATCATATGGTACGATCTGGTGCAGGCAAACACTGCATTTGGTCATTAAGTTAGCACCCACTGCAGGTCGCAACTGTGGTGAATTTTTAATGTGATGTGGGTAACGCACACAAAATGCAGGTTTCCCTCACAGCTTTCTGATGTGAGCAGGCCCTTAGTGCGGATGCACAGGATTTCATTCATATCTCAGAAAGGTCCCACCAAAACTGGGAAAGTTGGGAAACATAGATTTGTATTAAAAGGGGAAAGGATTTGTATTCGAGGGAGGGTTTGTATTGGGAACGGGGATTTGGGTGAGAGGATTTGGGTGAGAGGATTTGTGACAGAACTGGTGAGAGGACTTTTGTTGCCATGGGGAATTTGGGGGAAAGAGGATTTGTGCTGGAGAGGAAGGGGGATTGAGAATTTTTGCCAGGATGGGGCGTTTGTGCTGGAAGGGAGGACCTGTGGTAGAGGATCTGTGTTAGAAGTAGGGAGTGGATTTTTACTGAGAGAGGGATTGGGGTTGGATTTGTCCTGGGGGGATTTAAAGAGACATCCTTCACACTGAACCCCATCAGAAACATGGGCGCAATGTGAAGGATGTCCCATCACGGCTGTGGAAACTAGGGGTGGGGGGTTTCATTGTAGAGGAGTTGCTAGGAGGACAGTGGGGTCGGAGGGCACCAAAATGCACTGGCCCTGCTTGGGTATATGGACTTTTTTGTGAATATTGTTAAAACATGTACAGCAGTGGCGACCCGTCCATTAGGGGGCGCCCGGGCACCGCCCCCTCTTTCCACACCACTGCCTATATGATTAATGGATAGATTCATGCATAGCATGAATCTATCCATGGCTCCTACTGCCACCCCCTATTCAGGCGTCCGGCCCCTTTCAGGACACTGGGCACCTGAATTACAGCGGCGGGGGTGTTTTTTGAAGCACCTGATTAGAGCCATAGGCTCTAATAGGCTTCAAAATATTTGGGCTCGTGACGCAGAGCATTGCGCCATGAGCCCACCCAGGTGTTACAACAGTGAATGAAAATTTGTTGTTGTAACACTGATCCTCAATCCAGCCAATCAGAAGCAGGACTGAAACCTGTATTCTGATTGACCGAAAAGAGAAGACTCTCGATTGGCCTCCAAGAAGCAGGGAGGAAATGGAAGCCCGTGCAGAGCAGGGGAAGGGAGAGCCGCCGCCGAGAGCCCGGGAGAAGTGCTGCATAGAGTAAGTGCACTGGCTGACGGATGGACCGTGGGAGGGTTTGGTACTGTTTGCCGCCCCCCAGAGAAAATTACCACTGCCTGCCACTGGTGGACAGTGAGATAGCAAAAGAACAGGAGTCCCTTAATGGGTGATAGAACATCTATACTCACCACTGGCATCGGAGAACACAACTTAAAGTGATCGTAAAGTCTTGTTTTTTTTAGAAAAAAAAATAACAAACATGTCATACCTCCTCTGTGCAGTTGGTTTTGCAAAGGCAGCCTGGATCCTCCTCCTGTCGAGTGCCCCCACAGCAAGCAGTTTGCTATGGGGGCACCCAAGCCAAGCTGCAGCTCTGTGTGTCCATTCAGGAACAGAGTTGCCGTTCGTTCCCCCCTCTCTCCTGATTGGAGAGTCCCGGATAGCCGAGGGACTCGTGGTCATCGCTGGACAGAAATAGGGCTCGGGTAAGTATTAGGGGGGCTGAGGGGTCCTGCTGCACACAGAAGGCTTTTTATCTTAATGCATAGAATGCATTAAGATAAAAAAACCCAGACAAGATTCCCAAGCTCACAAACTACTGGTTCCCAAATTCTTACCATTCTACTAACCCACAGGCAAAAACTAAAGGTGTTTCAACTCTGATCTCCAAAAACCTGAACTGGGAACTCACTAACTCACTTATTGACAAGGAAGGCAGATACATCTTTTTAAAAGGCAGATTTCAAGGCTGACCTGTAACCCTGGCCAATATCTACAGCCCTAACTCTACACAATCTAGCTTCTTTAGACCGATCTCCCAACTGCTGTCAGGTTTTTGTGCTGGACTAACCAAACTCGGGGGGGACTTTAATGTTGCGCTATACCCACTATTAGACACCTCATCAGGCACCACATCGCTGCCCTATAGAACTTTACGCCAAATCAAACTGCCATTTCAAGAGCTTCTCTTACATGGCACATGGCGCGCTCTCCATCCAAATGAAAAGGACTATACATTCTTTTCCGCCCCTCATAATAAATATTCCAGAATAGACTACCTCTTACTCTCACAGACGGACCTTCCTTTCCTTTCCCACGCAACGATTGAACCAATGCTCCTATCTGACCATCACCCAATTACAATGACGTCAACCTTCCCAGACCATCATACTGTTTTGAAGATTTGGCGCTTAGGCTCCACTCTATTGACCTTGGAAGAGGACATCAAAGACATTAAGCAAGCTATACACAATTTCTTTCTAGACAACGACAATGGAGAAACACCCCCGCTAACACATTTGGAGGCCCACAAATGCATCCTAAGGGGAAAATTCATTGCCCTAAAGACTTCACGGAAAAAAGCCCACCAAGCCAAAATCACAAACCTGATTCAAAAGATTAAAGCTCTAGAGCTGGTTCACAAACTCAAGCTCAACAGACATACCAAGACCTCCCACAAACCAGAGAACTCCTACTTGCAGAGTTACCCCACAAAACAAAACGTATATTTATTTTACAACAGAAATTATTTTATGAATTTGGGAACAAAAGCAGCAAATACCTAGCTAAAGCCATTCAAACGAACAAAGCCTGCACCAACATTCATACTGTCAATGATTCCCGAGGCAGGCCTAAAGTCACGGCCCCAGATATAGCCTCCCAATTTGAGGCACACTATTCCACTCTGTACAACCTGAATACGCAATCAGATGGCCCCACTGCAAACAACGCTAGATGTTCCCTTATCAAGAATTTTTTAAAAGAACACTGCCCTAAACCCATTGACATCGAAGATGCCCACCAATTAGAAAATCCCATTTCAGAAGACGAACTAAAAAATGCGATCAAACAACCAAAACCAGGAAAAAAGCCCCGGCTCAGACTGATTCACAGCCGCTTATTTTAAAACCTTCACAGAGGTACTTACTGGCCCCTTCCTCAAGGCCTTTAACTTCCTATCCTCCGCCACGCTTCCCTTTCACAGACTTCTTGAAGCACACATTACAGTTATACCAAAGGAAGGAAAGGACACAACATTAGTTACCAACTATAGGCCAATTTCCCTACTAAGTGTCGACATAAGACTGTTTGCCAGAATCCTTGCCAATCGCTTGCTTCCTCTTCTACCATCTTTAATAGGAATAGACCAAGTTGTCTTTATTCCAGGATGAGAAGCAAGGGATAACACTATCAAAGCCATAAATCTCCACCACTGGATGACAATCAACAAGCATAAAGGGTTTTTCCTGTCATTGGACGCGGAGAAGGCGTTTGACAGATTGGCCTGGGACTACATGGGAGCAGTATTAAGAGGCATAGGACTTCAAAACCGTATGTTCAACTCAATCATGTCCCTATACACGACACCAACCGCTAGAGTTCAGATTAATGGCCATCTGTCAAACGCCTTCTCCATAACCAATGGGACGAGGCAAGGATGCCCACTCTCCCCTATCCTTTTTTTCCTAACCCTGGAACCACTCTTAAATTGCCACAGGAATAAAGAAAATATTAAAGGCGTACCCATAGCAGGCTGCACCTATAAGTTAGCAGCTTTTGCTGATGACATTTTACTTTCTCTCAGCGAGCCCCATATTTCAGTCCCAAATTTACTGAAAGACTTCAAACTTTTCCAACACCTCTCTAATTTCAAAATTAACTTCACCAAATCCCATACCCTCAATGTCACCATCCCACAAGAGACGGTTACAGGTTGTGAAACTAACCTCCCCTTTCAATGGCGACATGATGCAATTAAATACCTGGGGATTTACCTTACAGCAAACCTCTCAGATCTCTTCGCCAAAAATTATCTACCCATCCTCAGAACCATATCTGATGACCTCAAAAAATGGAACAAACCACAGTTTTCTTTGTTCGACCGCGCGGCAATTGTCAAAATGAATATCCTTCCCTGTATTCTATACATCCTACAAACTATCCCCATTAAACTTCCCCCATCCTTCTTCCTATCCTATAGGAGGATATGTACAGGATTTTTATGGAAGGAAAAACATCCGAGAATTGCATATGACCTTCTAACACGACCAAAGATGAAGGGGGGCATTGGTTTCCCAGATCTCAAAAAATACTACTGGACCTGCCATCTTACTAGAATTGTAGATTGGTCACTACACAACCAATGCAAAGACTGGGTTAGACTGGAAAACTCACTGTCCCCCTCACCATTATGATCAACACCCTGGTTGTCACCTAAACATATCCCTCCTGCTCTCAGAGAACACCCTCTTTTGATCCGACACTCCGCTGTTTCAGGCAAACTTGCCAAAACTACACATCTCATCTGCTCAGGGACCCTTGACTCCTATAAGACTCAATCCTGCCTTCCTCCCTGGTATGTCCGCACAATTCCTAACACATCAATGGCAACACCCAGACAAATTAGCACATACATTTTTCCGCGATGGCTCTCTCCTAGTTTGCCTTGCGCTAACGCCCACTTTCACCAACAACCCTCTCCCATTCTGGATCTACTTTCAAGTTCGACACTTCTTACAGGAGATCAATTGTGACTCCTCCATCACACAACCACTTACTCCGTTTGAACACCTTTGCTCCCAATCCAACCCACAACAACACTTAATCTCCAATATCTATACCATGCTATTTGCAGATATCTCCCCTAAAGAAGGGAAAGTCTATAGGACATGGGAAAGAGAAATACAATTAGAGCTATCAGAAGACCAATGGGAACGTATATTTACGATTGCCCATAAAGGCTCTCTAAACATCTCCATTCAGGAAAACAACTACAAGACCCTAACATGCTGGTACAAAACCCCAGCTATTTTAAACAAAATCAACCCTTCATATCCCAACAAATGCTGGAGATGCGACAGACAACACACATTGATACACATTATGTGGTCATGCCCGGTAATCCAACCATTTTGGACGCAAGTCCAAGAACTCACAGAATCAATATCCACTTATACCTTAGTTCACTCCCCAGCCCAATGCCTCTTCCATCATTCAGATCTATCAGCTTACTACTACCGTAAGACACTGATCCTACCCCTAATCAATGCAGCAAAAATGTGTATTCCAAGACATTGGGGCTCCCCTCATGTACCGACTATCCCAGAATGGTTTAAACAAATTAACAAAACAGCTGAAATGGAAGAACTCATTTCCATCTCCCGAGACTCCCCGGCCAAATTTTCAAAGACTTGGGCATTGCTGGATTCATTTTCGAACAACCAACAGATATTTGACATTGATGAACTAATTTATGACCATGACTTGCTCACTTGTGACAAACAACTACTGACTACACTACATAGTCCCCTGAAATACCCCTCCCTCTTACTTCCTCTCCTATCCCAGATGACATGGACCCCCCACCCCTAACCAAGGGACAAGTATGGGAGACCGCATGTCAACATTTTCCCTTCATAGCTCTCTGACACTAAGTGTCCTACAAACCTAATCCACTCCACCCTAAAGCGAAATCACACCGCAATCACGCTACAAGTGGCGGAGACTGAGGAGACAACCACTAACCCATTAATCACTTTGTCCTCCCTCCCTCATCCCCACCCCCTTCCCCCCCCACACCTCCTTGCCCCCCCACCCTACCCTTCATCCCTATGTCTTTCACTATCCATCAAGACCCCATCTCAATACCTGTGGCTGTTCGTGTCCTTGTAACAGAGCACCCGGCCAGCAAGTTCACACTTCATATGGATTGAATTATCATACAAACCTTGGCACCATCACTCTACAAATTGGAGCCTTCCCTCACTGGTCGTACCACAAGTTGAATCAATATGCCTTGGTACCTAGCAATATCTACTCTATAGTTACCTTATTGTTTTTTCTTCTACTAGACATAGCACTTAAACGCTTTATGTACGTTGAAATGTTTACATATGAGATTTTTATAACAGCCAAATCTTTGACACACTTGTATTCACTACAACAACCACTGTTCCTTAATTCCTAAACGATTGTATGATGATACTGTTATCTTGATGCGTTATATTTTCAATAAAAAAAATTTTTTGGAAAAGAAAAAAAAAAACTTCTGCATTTACAACCACTTTATTCAACCTTATTCTGGAAAAGCTCATAAACTGAAGTTAGACTCCAATTTATGAACAATTTATGAACAATGGTATATATAAAGAACTCACAGAATCTTTCATAAAATCGACTTGGCATTTGTGAAGAGGTGGATTAGCTAAATGCTACCTGTTGTGCCTCCTAATTGCACAGCAGGAACGCAGAGGGGTTGATTTACGAAAACTGGGGTGTGCAGAATCAGGTGTGGTTCTGCATAGAAACCATTTTTTTATTTTTTTTAACAAGCTGAGGTTAGAAAATGATTGGTTACCATGCACAGCTACACCAGATTTTACACTCTCCGGTTTTACTAAATCAACCCCACAGATTCTTGCTTTTTGACTGCATACTACCAGTTTGCATATCTCAATTACAATTTATG
This sequence comes from Lithobates clamitans, assembly GCA_037952925.1. NCBI lineage: Eukaryota > Metazoa > Chordata > Amphibia > Anura > Ranidae > Lithobates > Lithobates clamitans. The sequence goes on from JBBGZY010000190.1 coordinate 13,637,652, forward strand.
CTGGAAATCTGTTAAGACAATTTTAACACTTGCTATTTTTCTACACTCACCGGCCACTTTATTAGGTACAACTTGCTAGTCCCGGTTTGGACCCCCTTTTGCCCTCAAAACTGTCTTAGTTCTTCATGGCAAAGATTCAACAAGGTACTGAAAACATTCCTCAGCGATTTTGGTTAAAGTAGTTGCTGTATATTTAGAGATACTCAAAGATTTTGGTCCATATTGACATGATAGCATCACGCAGTTGCTACAGATTTGTCAGCTGCACATCCATGATGCAAATCTCCCATTCCACCACATCTCAAAGGTGCTCTATTGGATTGAGATCTGGTGACTGTGGAGGCCATTGAAGTACAGCAGGGGTCTTCAAACTGCGGCCCTCCAGGTGTTCAGGAACTACAATTCCCATCATGCCTAGTCATGTCTGTGAATGTCAGAGTTTTACAATGCCTCATGGGATGTGTAGTTCTGCAACAGCTGGAGGGCCGTAGTTTGAGGATCCCTGGAGTACAGTGAACTCATTGTCATGTTTAAGAAACCAGTTTGAGATGATTTGAGTTTTGTGACATGGTGCATTATTCTGCTAAGAATAGCCATCAGAAGATGGGTACATTGTAGTCATAAACGGATTGACATGGTTAGCAACAATACTCAGGTAGGCTGTGGTGTTTAAACAATGCTCATTTGTTACTAAGGGGCCCAAAGTGTGCCAAGAAAATATCCCCCCACACTATTACACCACCAGCCTGAGCCGTTGCTATAAGGCAGGATGGATCCATCTATTTTATGTCAAATTCTAACCTTATTATATGAATGTTGCAGGTGAAATCTAGACTCATCAGACCAGGCAAAGTTTTTCCAATCTTCTATTGTCCAAGTTTACATCGGTTTCCTGTTCTTAGCTGACAGGAGTGTCACCAGGTGTGGTCTTCTGCTGCTCTAGCCCATCTTCTTCAAGGTTCAGTGTGTTGTGTGTTTAGAAATGTAAATTCTGCATACCTTGCTTGTAACAAGTGGTTGTTTGAGTTACTGTTGCCTTTCTATCATCTCAAACCAGTCTGCCTATTCTCTTCTGCCATCAACAAGGCATTTTCATTTCATTTGTGTTTTGGGACAGAGAGAGAGAGAGCTTTGCCTGGTTATCTGAATTAGTCTGAGTGGTGCATGCATGCACAGAGGCCTGTGTCCATCCATCCATTCCTATAGTGCCATTCACCTTGATACAGGATATTCAATTGATCTGGATTTCTGGTTTTGCATATTGTAAACAAAGTACATTAGACAACTCTTATCAGATGATGTAGTCACAATATGATTCATTGGATGAGGGTTATTAAAACAATAAAATGTTCATTTGATGATTTTGCTCAAAAAGGTTTCTGTAAAGAAAAGCTGGTACTGGAAATAGGTGTAAATGTTCACCCTTGTGTTCGTTCATACACTTATATCACGATTTGATTTAGAATTGATGTAATTTGATTGCCATAATGGGGTTACAAGGGGATTTTCCCCAGAGCTTAGTGAATAAGGTGAAGCTCTACTGACCTCCATCTTCCAATCATTTTCAAGCAAAAATTTTATTTTTATGTTTTCTTGACACATGATTGGGTACCACATCCACTATGCTCTGGGGAAAATTCCCTTGAATAGTGCAACTTCCCTTGCAAAGTGAACAGCCCATTTACAATTAGTAAATCAATGACATTTTATGCATTACACATTCAGGGACTAAAATTTAGAATTTACTGCCCTCTGCTTTATAGTTTAAATTCAAAAACGTTAAAGCGGAGGTCCACCCTAATCATTTCAATCATTTTCAAGCAAAAATTTTATTTTTATGTTTTCTTGACACATGATTGGGTACCACATCCACTATGCTCTGGGGAAAATTCCCTTGAATAGTGCAACTTCCCTTGCAAAGTGAACAGCCCATTTACAATTAGTAAATCAATGACATTTTATGCATTACACATTCAGGGACTAAAATTTAGAATTTACTGCCCTCTGCTTTATAGTTTAAATTCAAAAACGTTAAAGCGGAGGTCCACCCTAAAAAAAAATGACATTAAAATTCTACAGAAAATTTATTAAAAAAAAATTGAAAAAAAAGAATTTTTTTCACTTACTAGAAACCCCTGTTGCTAGGCAGTCTTCCTAATCTGCCTCTTCCTATTCTGCGGCGCTGTTCTGTCACTTCCTCCTCTTCGGTGAGCTGCCCTGTTGTATTCTGGGACATGGGTGTGTCCCAGAAAACAACAGGGCCATTCACAAAGCACCGCGCGACTTGTGCATGCGCAGTAGGAAACTGGCAGTGAAGCCGCAAGGCTCCACTGCCTGTTTCCCTTAGTTAGGATGGCGGCGCTGGCACCCGATCCAATGGACGGATCAGCCTCGGGGGGCCGAGATCGTGGGCTTGCTGGACAGATAAGTGCCCTTATTAAAAGTCAGCAGCTACAGTGTTTGTAGGTGCTGACTTTTTTTTTTTAAATGGCTGGACCTCCGCTTTAAGCCAAACCCTAACCACCCCCCCCCTGTCCTTACCTGCTACATCCATCAATTTTTTGACCGATGTAGGGGTGACTTTATTAAAGTGACGACTGATGATATAGTCTAGGCCTGCTGCTGTCTGATCATGTAGCCACCCCTCTTTATGATATCATTATGCCACACAATTGTGTCTTCAGGACCTGTGAAGACTGACAATGGACACCTAATTGGCAGTAGCCATATCATAAGGCAACAGTGTGGACAACCAAAAAAAGGGATTCTGCAAGAAAGAAGGCCCTGGTGTGTCCTATTACCATGGATTTGGATAAGCAATTGGGGATATTACTTACATTTTTTCAACTCTAATTGCGGGAATATCTAGAGGAAGGGGTCGGGATTGGGGGATACTTATCTTATGTTGGCATACAGACTATGTGTATATCAATAGGGCTAAGTAAGGGACACCAGTAAAATAAGGAACAGGACAGAGTCAACAGGAGAATAATTATCTGCTAATGCAACAGACCTTGTACAACATTTACAAATAAATAAATACATAGCAGATCTTTTTATTCACTCTGTTTCTTGGCAGTCCATGACAATATCCATCAACATAAAACAGAACTTACTTACACTTTGTACACTTTTGTTTTAAATTACTTTAGCTTCATATTTGTCAAAATACCTGTAGAAAAATAAAGATTTGCTGGATAGTTTTTCAGAAGCATGTAACACATTAATCAGCATTTGATGTATGGAAGCGTACAAAAAAGCAACCAGATGCTAAAGAATTCTGTGAAGTCCAAATCTATTAAATTAAGTCTCCTAACACCTGCTGGTGTGAGCCCTGGAAAAGAACGGAAATTATACAGGATAACATCATGCAGGCAAGTGGATACAAGGCAGTTAGGCTATCTATCATACACAGACTTCAGAAAACCTCTTGAGTAAGAGCATGGAGATTTACTCCAACACAGATTTGTAAGCCCTCTTTTATTTTCCTACTTTTTGGTTTCCTATAATAATGTAACTATAAATTTTCCTGGTACTGCTCCAAAAAGATTTAGAAACACAAATTGTGTGAGCTACAAAAAGAAAACCTTTGTTACTTTGTTTTTTGTTTTTTATAGCTTTAGAGTAAAGCTTTATATGTCAGAGTGTGGAATAACTTGCTACTAGTTGCATAATGGATAGATGTAAGTGTGTTTGGAAGATTTTTAAAGTGTATTTTCTAACCCTCAGTGAAAATGTTTAAAGTGGTTGTATACCCCCAATGCAGAAGTTGTACTTATAGGTAAGCCTATAATAAGGCTTACCTATAGGTACTGTAAATATCTCCTAAACAAGCGCAGTTTAGGAGATATTTACCTTGTAGTGCACCGATGATGTCATCCGCGCATGCGCTGTGAAGAAATGGCCCTCCGCGCCGTTTCTTCACTAGCAAGTGCTATGACTGACGGCTTCCGCACACATGCGCGGGAGTGATGTCACACGACTCCGGCCAGTCACAGAGCCAAAGTCCACAGCCCCGGAAGAAAGAGGGGAGAAGATGGATGCGGCCACCAGCGGGGACAGCGCAGGCTTCGATTGCAGGTAAGTGGCACATAATGGGCTAGTATGCGATGCTTTGCAGGGGAAAAAAGAGAAAATAAAAACCATTAGGGTTTACTTCCTCTTTAAGATCAGATGTCATTTTATTTTACAACATGTAAAAGGTTGGACAAAAATAAAGTAAGCGTAGCGCTATGAGATTATGAAAAAGTCCAATGTAAGAGGCATTAAACCAGCAGTTCCAAATATAATTGACAGAAAGGAATCTTCAGGAACTAGACACTTCAAATATGTAAACCATCTGGAGTGGAAACATGCACAACACCACCAAAAGTGAAGAGGCTTACCAGAATGGGTGGACCCAACGAGGCGTATGCCGAGTAGGGTCGGATAGGCTTAGGTGGTGAGTGACTGCAGGTGGCCCGGAGGGGCGATGTTGATGGAATAGCTCACACGTTGCTGTGTCCCACAAAACGATGCCGGAACCAGGGGGTATGGAACAAACGATACGTTGATTGTATCCCTCAGAGCGGTGTTAAAAACCAAATGATTGCAGTAGCAAATGGAAAAGAGGAAGGAATGGCCACATAGTGTAAATTTGCATAAAATTTTAATTTCTATTTAAAATAGATATACACTCACATGTAGATCTGTAAAAAAAGCGCTGTGGAAAAGTGGTGACAGTGCCACTTTTCCACAGCGCTGTTTTTTTTACGGATCTACATGTGAGTGTATATCTATTTTAAATAAAATTCTAATTTTATACGGATTTACACTATGTGGCCATTCCTTCCTCTTTTCCATTTGCTACTGCCATCATTTGGTTTTTTTTTTTTTTTTTTTTTATAAATTTTTTATTTTCAATAATTTTTCAACAAATATAAATCATCATAACAAAAAGTATAAGGAAAAGTCATGACAATTTACATATAAACAATCAAAATAAAATTAGTGCAAACATTGTATAGAAGCATAGTGAGGATATCTGTATAGATAGAAATCAGCTTCTTCCCGAATTGGGACATATATTAAGAAAGAAATAATTCCACACAGTATCTATGCTTTTATCTCAATTACATATTCAAAAAACACAAGGATGCTCAAGAGGACATGTAAGTTGGAATCAAAAGGAAGCAGAAATGGAAGGTACAGAAGAAAATTTTGAAAATTTCGAATCATCCCAAGATTTCCAAATTTTTTCAAATTGGGGAGTTTTACCTTCAATTTTTGCTGTTAAATGTTCCATTTTACGCATATCTGTAATAATAGAGAGAACATGGTGTAAAGTGGGAGCGTTGGTGGAGAGCCAAAGTCTAGGGATGGCTCTTTTTGCTGCCAAAAGTACAAAGGACCCTAATCTCTGTAGTGGTTTAGGAATACCCGGAAAAGGTAGACCTAACAGGAAATGTATGGGTTTTAATGGAATAGATGTGGCGAAAAGTGACTGTAATAGATTTTGTATCTCAATCCAATACGTACCCAGGACATGACAGTCCCAGAAAATGTGAAGGTGCGTACCTACGGACCGTCCACATCTCCAGCACAAACTAGAAAGAGATGCATTTTGGGCATGTAGCAACTCAGGAGTTTTGTACCAAAGAAATATTATCTTAATAGCGGTCTCCTTTTGTGCCACACATCTAGAAACTTTAAAAGCTGACTCCCAGATTTTACCCCAATCAATTAATGAAATTGATCTGTTTAGCATATTGGACCATTTTGTCATGTATCTATGTATGGAGTCATTTAGAGGGGGTGTTGTCTGGAGTATTTTATATATGGATGAGATTAAGTTTGGTTCGTATGGGCCATTTGTACACAATAATTCAAAGGCAGTGGGATTTTCTAAAGATAAGGAGGGAAAGCAGAATTGGAAAAAATGTTTAATTTGTAAGTAGAAGTACTCTGTGGATTTCGGTAGGGTGTGTTTTTCTTTAAGGACTGAGAAGGGTAAAAGCTTATGTGTTACTGGATGAACTAAATGTCGCAGCTGAAACATTCCCGCGTGTGTCCATGCAATTGTTCGCAGATATGATAATCCGTCCGGAATTTCTGGGTTAAAAAGGAAATTCTGGAGAGGGGAGCAGGGTAAGGAGAGGTGAAATTTGTCTCTACATCTTTTCCAGATTGATAGCGTAAAAAGCATCGGGGAGAGACACAGAGACCTTAGTTGGGGTATGAATTTCTTTGAGGAAGGCCATAATAGATAGCATGGATGTACTGGGGCAGTAATCCCCATTTCAATTTCGGCCCAGCTACTTGCAGCCTTCCTTGAGGTCCATGTTGTCAATACTCTAAGATGAGAAGCATAGTAATATTTAATAAAATCGGGGGAGGCTAATCCACCTTTAGCTCTAGGAGAGAGGACTACCGATTGAGCAATTCTATGGGATGCATTTTTCCAAACAAAGTTAAGGCACTTTCTCTGGAGATTTCTCAACTGCGACATAGGGACTGGGACCGGAAGTGTTTCAAAAAGGTACAGTAATTTGGGCAAAACCGACATTTTAAGAACGTTAATCCTACCTAGGAGGGAGATTGGGAGAGAAGACCAATGTTGTAGGAGTTTAGCAATTTCTGCGAACATAGGAGGGAAATTGGCTTGATAAAGAGAGTGGTATGAAGGGGTAAGATGAATTCCTAAATATTTTAGTGAAGTCTGGCACCATCTGTATTTAAATCTGTTTTGTAAGGAGCTGAGTATATCTGAGGGTATATTGATGGGGAGAGCTTCTGTTTTAGTCTGATTAATACAGAATCCTGATAAGGATCCGAATGTGGATAGGATTTCGTGTAAGAAGGGTAATGAAATCTCGGGGTGTGTGATGGTGAGCAGAATGTCGTCTGCGAAAAGAGAGAGTTTATAGTCCTGATGTCGTAGTGGGATTCCTCTAATATTAGGATGGGATCTGATAGCTGCTGCTAAAGGTTCTAGACTTAATATAAATAATAGGGGCGACAGAGGGCAGCCTTGTCTCGTACCATTACTGAGAGTAAATCGTTGCGAAATATAGGAGGACAGCTGGACTTGAGACGTAGGGAGGGAGTATAAGGTATGTAGGGCTCTTATAAAGGGGCCTGAGAATCCAAATCGGGATAGGACTGCGAACATGAAGGGCCAACTTAAACGGTCGAAAGCTTTTTGAGCATCTAAGCTCAAGACTAAGGCGGGACGTTTAGTTCTGTTTATTAGGTCTATCAGGTCTATGGTTCTTCTTGTATTATCTCCAGCATGTCTCGAGGGTACAAATCCTACTTGGTCTCTGTGAATCAGGAGCGTTAAAAGTGGGGATAGTCTATTGGCTAATATCTTAGTGAAAATCTTGTAATCTGAGTTTAATAAAGCAATTGGGCGGTAGTTGTCGGGTAGTGCAGGATCCTTCCCTGGTTTAGGGATTACCGTTATATTGGCATGTAAGAATTGTGAATGTGGGATGGATCCCTTAAAAAAGGAGGAGAATAGGGATTGTAGATAGGGGGTTAAAATATGTGTAAAGGTTTTATAATAGATGTAAGGGAGACCGTCAGGGCCCGGAGATTTGTGGGTTGGAAGATTTTTAATCACCTCTCCTATTTCCTCCCCAGTAATCGGAGAGTTAAGGGAGGATAGATGGTCAGCAGAGATCCTTGGTAGCGGGAGGGAATTTATAAATTTATCAAACTCTGATTGTGAGAATTGAGGATGTGAATCAGGACCTAAGCAGTTATAAAGCCGCTTATAAAAATCTCCAAAGACCTTTGACATAGCTTTCGGACAGTATGTGGGGGTGCCGTCAGATTGTATCAGGTGGTCGGGTATAGAAAGAAAGGGCCGTGGTTTTAATTTGTTCACTAGCATCCTATGTGGTTTATTTGCATAATCGTAAAATTTTTGCTTGGCCCACAACATGGATTTAGAAATTTGATTCGTATCGAAAGACTTAATCCGATCTCGGATTGAGATGACATTTCTCAGTTTTTCCACCGTGGGGGAGGCCAACAAAGTTCCTTCCGCTGTCTGCAGTTGGGTGATAAGATCCTTTTTGAGTTTTACAGAATCTTTCTTTAGGCGTGAGCCTATAGCTATGCATTCACCCCTAAAAAAGGCCTTATGGGCCTCCCACAGGGTGGAAATTTCCGGGACAGAACCATCATTAAGCTGGAAAAACTCAGTTAGTTTCTGCTGTAGTTGGGTTTGAGATAAAGGGTTTTTAAGCAAGGATTCATTGAGGCGCCAGTGGCAGGTTTTAGTAAAAGACTTTGTCAATAATACATTGAGTTCAATGGGTGCATGATCCGACCAGGTAATAGGATTTATTTCTGAAGATACTACATAGGGCAATAGAGGGCCTGTAATAAGGAAGTAATCTAGTCTAGAATAAGACTTGTGGGGGTGAGAATAAAATGTATAGTGTTTTTGGGTCGGGTGTTTTATCCTCCAAGAGTCAAATAGATTATGGGATCTAACTAGTTTGCGAAAGAATGTTGATAGTTTCTTAGAGGAAGATTGTGGGGTGGTTTGGAATAGAGTTTTCCTGTCCCTGGTCGGGGACATGCACACATTGAAGTCGCCTCCCATGATCATGAAAGGCTGGGAAAAGGGTTGTAGTTTCTCAAAAACTTTTTCAAGGAAACTGATTTGTCCTACATTTGGTGCATAAATGTTAATTAAGGAAAAAGAGGTAGATAAGTGACTACACTTCAGGAATATGAACCTACCGTGAGGATCTAGGTAGGAGGAGAGTATTTTTATTGGGCTTGTGCGTTTAATAAGAATTGCTACTCCCGCTTTTCCATGGGGGTTCAGAGGCAGTATATGCTACGGGGAAGTGTCTAGAGGCAAACTTAAATGAGCCACTGGGCTTAAAATGGGTTTCCTGAACCAAAATCACCTCTGCTTTGGATGATTTAAATTCTTTTAAGGCCTGCCACCTTTTGCCTATAGAATTCAATCCTTTAACATTACAAGAGTAAACTTTGAGGGCCATATTTGGCTAAACCAGAGAGTGCTAATGTAATATAAAGACTGAGAGCATAGAAATGAGCATCCTTAAGAAAGAAAAACATTTGAAGACAAACATTGCTTACAATTGTTACATTGATGTAAGTACAACACTGAAAAAACATATATAGGTCAAAAAGAGAAAAAAAGAAAAAAGACCTGCATATGTAAACTCCAAAGGGAGTAAAAAAATTAGGAACTATATTGCATAAGAAGATGAAAAATGTTAAAAAAAAATAAAAATAGAAAAAATAATTTTTGAAAAGCCTGAGAAAAAATTTCAGGCTGCCCAGGCATAAGCCTTGGGTCATGAGGGGGGGCATGTTAGCCTGCAGGGTTTGATAGAGGAGGGGGGGAGGTGGGGAGATCCTCGTCTCTGTTTTTTGTAAAAAAAAAAAAAAAGAAAACAAACAGACAGGAGGAGCATAGGTATTTGGCATGTAATTATGAACAGGTAGATAAATCTTAAGACAAGCTGGTGTATGTCAAAGAAGTATATAAAAAAAAAAAAAAAAAAAAGGAAAAAGGGGGGGGAAACCCCCCAGAAGGCATCTAACAAAGACATCGGTGAGAGGTGTGACCTCTCAACAAAGTGACCCGACCACTGTGAGGTCACTAGGATAACCATGGTAAATATTATCTGGTCATGAAAAAATGGCCAGAAAAATTGAGAAAATAAAAAATAATAAGTCACATCAGGTTGGATGTCTGTGACGGTTGGCTCGTTGTGGGGTAGAGAAGTTCTTCTGGGATCTTCGTTGAACTGGGGTCCAAATTTTGGCTGGTGTGGTAAGTGGTTTGGGGTTCGGAGCTTGGGGTATAGAATCTTCCTCAGGCAGGGGGGGAAGACCTAGATTGCGGATAAAGGCTTCACTTTCGTAAAGGTCTCTTATGGAATGTTGAACACCATCTTTGGAAACGGTTAGGCGGAAGGGGAATCCCCAGCGGTATGGAACTTGATGGTTTTGTAGATGGGTAGTAACAGGACGGAAACTGCGCCTTTTGGCCAAAGTGATTGGGGAGAGATCGTTGAATATCTGGATTTTGTGTTGTTTATAGTCAATACGTGACTTGTTCCGCGTTGCAAGTGTGAGGGCTTCTTTGCTTTCGTAGAAGTGGAAGCGGACAATAATATCTCTGGGGTTGGCAGTAGGAGGAGGCTTTGGGGCCAGAGATCTATGCGCCCTGTCCATACGCCAGTCTATGTCCGGAATGTGTGGGGCTAAAGTGACGAATAGGCCTAAAAGGTAGGGACGTAGTTCCTTGTCGTTTACCGTCTCAGGGATTCCCCTAATCCTCAGATTCTGGCGTCTTTCACGGTTTTCCAGGTCTTCCTGTTGAAGTTGAAGTAGGGAGACTGTATGTTTCAGGTTGGAGTTGTCCTCTTCGAGAACATGTACATATTGGGTCAGTTCATCGAATTTGTTCTCCAATGTGTTGGTGCGTTCACCTAGTTGGTCAATTTCACCCCGTAACTCATGTGCTATTTTGCTCACTTCTTTAGCAATACTGCGGGTTAATTCGTGTAGTAATGAGTTCAACTTTGTGTCTAGGACAGCTACTGTTACTACATCCACGGGGTGTTCGGGTGGAAGAGAGTGTTGGGAGTATTGAGACCTGTTATCATCTTGGGTCATGTCTTCCGGCCGAGTATGTGGGTCAGCAATGTCCGAGGATCTCGGTTGTTCACTGGGGGTCGGGGATCTTTGTTTATATAGGAATCGCTCCATGGTGTCAGGGGTCTGCGACTTTGGCGGTGGGATAAAACCTCTATATATTGCTTTCTGGAAGCCAATCTTCCCCATGCAGTGTTAGGAAGGGTCTGATGTCTTGTTATGATATCGCTCCTGCGATTAATAGGGGACTGTTAGCTTTGTAGGAGCATCTCTTAAAGAGACGGGGATCAAAGGACTCCTCTTACATGTCTGCTTCCCTGCACGCCGGTCTGGGGGTGGTCACATTAAGGATCAGGGAGTGCTGAGGTGGCAGCTATGAGATTAGCAGGTATATGAAAGAATTTGGTGTCTGCAAGCAATCTGTAGTTGGTTAAATTGCAGGGAATAGGTTGTGGGGGTACTTGGAGTACCAAGATGGCCGCCGACTTCCAGGACTAGGCCGAAGCCGCGGCCTATCCTGAAGGCTGAGGCCGGTCGGGGGGGGCCTCCTCCGGGCCCGGACCGGGTCCCACGGGCCTAAGGTACAGGGATTCTGAGGTTAGGTACAGTAGAGAAGAAGGCTCGGGCGGCAGCCCTTGTACTCACAGAGTCCAGGATGGCCGGTGGAGAAGCCCAGGAGTGGCGGCAGGCCGCGGGGGGGTCCGGGACGGAAGGAGAGGATCCCGCCCGGCCCTCCCTCACGCTGTGGGTGTCTGTCTCCTCTCAGTGGTAGCTCGGATGTCCCGGTCGGGAGGATCCCAGGGAAGGATCCGTTCGTCCTCCGGTCCGCGGCGTAGGCGAGTGCCAGGCTCCGGACAGGCCGCAGGCCGCAATATGGCGGCGGTGGTTCACAGTCCAGGGCAGGCAGGAGGCCTAAAAAGGCTCAGATTTGCCTGATTTGAGGCAAGATCCAGCCGGATCTGCAGCGGAGAGGGTTGGGGACGTTCCCAGCAATAGATGGGTTTTTTCCCAAGGGAAATAGAGCAGGGATGGCAATGGATGGGAGATGCCTGGACGGAGCTCAGCATACACACGTCCTCCCTGTATCACGTCCGGCCACGCCCCCCATCATTTGGTTTTTAACACCGCTCTGAGGGATACAATCAACGTGTCGTTTGTTCCATACCCCCTGGTTCCGGCATCGTTTTGAGGGACACAGCAACGTGTGAGCTATTCCATCAAAACCGCCCCTCCGGGCCACCTGCAGTCACTCACCACCTAAGCCTATCCGACCCTACTCGGCGTACGTCTCGTTGGGTCCACCCATTCTGGTAAGCCTCTTCACTTTTGGTGGTGTTGTGCATGTTTCCACTCCAGATGGTTTACATATTTGAAGTGTCTAGTTCCTGAAGATTCCTTATTTCCTTGTCAAAAGAAGTTTATTGAGTATACAATATTATAAAGATACATAAAGTAAGTTCACAAGGATCTATAAAGTAAGCTCATTGTTTTACAGTAAGGTTTATATAGGTAAATATCATGACATTTCAAATATTAAACATTGGGTTCACGTAAACCTAAATTAAAGATATATATCATTTCCTTAGTTACTTTTGTAGGTATTTAAATGATTTATACCTACTATACATATTGTTTACAAGTAGAGTGTATATAGGTCAAATAAGTTCTGATAATGAGCTTTAATCATAAGGTGGAGAAAAGGAAAGAGAAAGAAGAAAAAGGGTTGAAAGGTAGAGGTATGGTCCACAAGGTTGTCCCGCTCGTCAGTTTATTATTCTCATTAGTTCTCTTTGAAGCCTTAGAATGGGTGTCTCTGTAAGTCATTTAATCTGTTACCATGGCAACAGGACAGAGTCACTGAAGTTTGACAGGAACTGTTGTTTTATCCAAGGGTGCCAAAGTTTTTCAAATTTTGGAATTTGATTTTGATCGATGGCTACCATCTTACCATGGGACATTGTATTATTCATTCTGTGAATTGTTTCTGCTAGTACCAATGTAGGAGATTTCAATGCCTTGGCCACTGTTTGTTTTGAAGCCGTTATTAGTTGGATCATAAGTTTGAATTGAGAGAGTGTTAACCATTCCGGTTTTAGATTAAGTAAAGTTATATATGGATCTGGTTGTATTATTTTTTTAAATATTTTAGATGCAATCACGAAGACTTCCTTGCAGAAGGTTTGGATTACTGGGCACGTCCACCATATGTGTAAATATGTGCCTATTTCTGGGCATCCTCGAAAACAAAGAGCTGAGGTATTAGGTGAATATTTTGCCACTTTAGCGGGTACAAGGTACCAGCGAGTTAGGACTTTATAAGAAGATTCCTTATTTCATTCCTAAGGATGACTCCTTTCTGTCAATTATATTTGGAACTGCTGGTTTAATGCCTGTTACATTGGACTTTTTCATAATCTCATAGCGCTACACTTACTTTATTTTTGTCCATTGTTTATATCTTGTTGGTTGTGTTAGCTGCTTGTTTCTTCTTTGGCAGCGCAGAATTATTTTGTATATATTAACATGTAAAAGGTTCTTGATTGGCTTTATAAAATACTTTACCCAAAAACAACAAGGTAAAATTTTTTACAGTATTTTCAGTTGTAGTAGTAAAATAGACTGCTACTTTATGTATAGAACAGCTAAAAAGCTCTAAACTATGTTGGGACATGTCTCTTGCTCTTCCAATGTATTCATTAATGCAAGCATTTGGCTTCCATTTACACTGAATAAAACCCCAGGACACTGTTTTCTCTTTACTAAAGGAGTAGAAAGTGTCATATTAGGGGCCAGGAGAGCTGCATTAGTCCTTTGCAGGTTTCAACTTTCTCACAGTGAAAATTTGCATAGGAAGGTTTACCTGGTGGCAAGGATAAAAGTAACCAATGTCCCTGCTGTGCCCCTGCAGCTATAGTTCCTTTTTTTCTCTCTAGAGGGCCACTTTATAGCAAACCTGCTGTTTGCTCTAGTGGCACATGTTCTTCTTTTGTTTACTTCCTCACTGCTCTGTGCAAACACTGGGAGCAAGGAAAAAGAGCGCTGTGTACTTTCTGAGTCAAATGTTCTGTCAAATTATGCCATCAGGGTTACCAGTAAATTTTATATCCATAATGACGTTTGTAAATTTTTATCTAGATGACACTGTCAGCAAATACATGTTTTGCCTCAACAATCTGAAGATTAATATTTCCTGTAATCTAATGTAGTGACATCTTGTTATTTATGCCAGGATTCCAGTGAAGTAAAATTTTGTGTGACTAGAACATGTGACAGTTCTGTAACTTTGCAGAGGGTCAGACATCAGTATCTTTTGGTAAATCCTAAAATACTGTAGCTTAGCACTTTTTCTGTAAAATAAACATGTCATGAGTTTTGATAAGGGGATTGAGCCTGGAAAATTAGACTTGTTTGTGTTTGTAGTATCTTTTATATTTAATATTAACATTAAATTTGTACTATTATTGTAATTTTTTTTGTTATTTTGTATTTACATTTGTATGCTGACTTTTACTTTCCCCTAGATTTTAAGTATTATGTGCAAGGCAGCCATTCTTAATATTCTTACATTTGATATTGGATGTATTGTGTAAATTACTTGAATGTGCTACGATTTATATACAGTATATATATATATATATATATATATATATATATATATATATATATATATATATATACATATAAATATATATATATTGTTTTTTGTTTTTTTTTTACATTTATTATTTAAAGAAAGAAGTACACCTCATACATTTTACAGAAAAACAAATCAAATTATTCAGGAAGAAGTGAACAAGAACCACAATCATTGTGCAGGTTAGAAGGCAACTGTTGGCTTACATAGTGCAATGCAATCTGACCTTCCATATACATTATTAAGTAAAAATAATGAAACAAAGATATATGTCCAGTCATAGTTGCCAACACTGAAAAAAATTTGTTAGGGTATTTTTTTTGGCTGTGGGCGGAGTCTTATTATAATTAGGGGGCGGGGCATGCATTTGTGGGCGGACACAGGGGCAAAATAAAAATGCGGAGCGCAAAGCACGGCACGGCGAAAGATGGGCGTGGTTTACGCAAAATAGTGGGCGTGTTTTAAGTGGGCGTGGCTCAAAGGGTGTGTGGTTAGAGTCTGAGATGAATGAGGAATGGAGAGGGAAAGGGGGGGAGAGGGATAGAGAGGGAAAGGGGGGGAGAGGAAATAATTAAAATATATGTATTCTAGAAAGTTTAAAAACCAGCAGATAAAGATATTCCAAACACCTGGTGTTAGCACTTCAATCATCCCGTTACCATGGTTGTTATGGTGTCAGGATGATTGAAGTGCATTGTTTCTATTACATTGTAATTTTAAATGAAATCATTAAACTCACCATAATGCCGAATCAGTGGGATCCCTGAGCGTGTCAACTGCCACGTCGCCTGCCACCAGCAGAGTCCTTTCTTGCATCAGGTGCCCCAGCAGAGTCCATCCTTGCATCAGATGTCCCAGCAGAGTGCGTCCTTGCATCAGATGTCCCCAGCGGAGCCCCCCCCTTACATCAGATGTCCCCAGCGGAGCCCCCCTTACATCAGGTGTCCCCAGCGGAGCCCCCCTTACATCAGGTGTCCCCAGCGGAGCCCCCCTTACATCGGGTGTCCCCAGCGGAGCCCCCCTTACATCAGGTGTCACCAGCGGAGCCCCCCTTACATCAGGTGTCACCAGCGGAGCCCCCCTTACATCAGGTGTCACCAGCGGAGCCCCCTTACATCAGATGTCTCCAGCGGAGCCCCCCTTACATCAGGTGTCACCAGCGGAGCCCCCTTACATCAAATGCCCCCAGCGGAGCCCCCCTTACATCAGGTGTCCCCAGCAGAGCCCCCCCTTACATCAGGTGTCCCCAGCAGGGCCCCCTTACATCAGGTGTCACCAGCGGAGCCCCCATTACATAAGATGTCCCCAACGGAGCCCCCCCTTACATCAGATGTCCCCAGCGGGGCCCCCCTTACATCAGGTGTCACCAGTGGAGCCCCCCTTACATCAGGTGTCACCAGCGGAGCCCCCCTTACATCAGGTGTCCCCAGTGGTGCCCCCCCTTACATCAGGTGTCCCCAGTGGTGTCCCCCCTTACCTCAGGTGTCCTAGTAGGAGGGGGTATTCAAAATTATGTCTCCCTCCGCCGGCCACGTGGTTACAATAGAACCCCCGCCCCTTTCCATAACAGACCGGCAGCGGGGCGGGGGTAGGCGGGGCGAGGCGGAGCGGGGCGCAGGGTGGGCGGCGATGCTGAAGCTTCGTCTAGCCACCCAGCCATTGGTCTCCTTAAAAATGGCGACGAGCGGAGACAATGTCTCTGCCGGCCAAGGACCTCTAGCAACGGCAAGCGTCAGCGTCGGAAATTCTTAAAAAAACTGATTTCTCGGGACATTTCCCAGGAAACAAACTTGGGAAAAGAGTCCAAATCCCGGGAATGTCCAGGGAAATCCAGGACAGTTGGTAAGTATGTCCAGTGTGTAGGTGTCTCCAGGTTTTTATTTGAGAAACATAAAACCCATAGCTGGGAAGATAACCCAGCATAGCAGAAGGAATAGATGCTGGTATAGAAGAGAATAGAAGGAAGAATAAAACAAGATTTATATTTTAATTATAAACATTTTTATGCTTAGTGTAACCTAAATCAGGTTTCCCAAAACTTCCTAAACAAAGGGCTAGTTTACCATCCACCAAACTGTTGGTAGGCTGGGCCATGGTCAGTAGGAATAAAAAAAATGCACAACATCAAAACTCAATGTCTAATAGTGCTGACCGGAGTGTTCTGGCGGGGGGGCCATCCCCCAGTCAGAGCACAATAGGACAGTAAGGGCGATTGCTGTTACTGTACCAACATTGGATTGTTAGTACAGCGCATCCGACCTGAGCTGTGAGTGGTGTGTACTAGGCTCTGGGCTTTAGAATTTCAGTCTTTTTGCCATCTGTGTCCCTGTTAAAGGGAAATCCCTCTCTTCCTAGAGCATGTAGACACATTTTTCTATTGTTCTGCCAGCCCTGTGTATTTACAGAACACTGTACTGATGTAGCAGCTGGCATGTGGATTCAGTATGCAATGGGGCTAGGCATACTCTCTGTAGTGTGTTGGATGCTGAAGTTTCTTCAGCTACAATGGCTCTTGATACAGGCATTGGGCAGGTAAGTATAAGATTTTTTCTATACAGGGATATTGTTTTCAATTGCAACAGAGTGCCTTTACATTTACAATTGTGTTAAAATGTATGTTTTAAACATATTATGTAGTTCTATTCATAGTTGTAGTTCTATGTTTAGTTCTGTTTGAAATGAAGGGATGGTGCCTGCCGAGTAATTATATAGGGTAAAGGGGTGAACCCATCGTTCAGATTTCTTGACAGTTTATGCACAGCTTACAAAACAGGAAGTGAGGGGAAATCTCTACAAATAAAAGGGACAGTTGTCACCCAAACAAGGGTCCGTTAACTTGAAAAAGCTATGAAAATATCTTGTATAAAATAGCTTTGATGTCTTGTTCCTAGCTCCATAATTCTCCCAACCCTTACCACCATATACTGCATTTTGTAAAGCCTTTTTGCTAGCCACTGGAGACACCTAAAATATTTCCAGCCAGTACAGTTTATCAGGCTTATTTAGTAATGTTATTAAACCATTTCAAACTATCGGGTTTTATCTTGTGCCGATGTACATATAGATTTTTTTTTAAAAATTATACAGCAAGGCTGGATGACTCTCCTGCTGTGGCTATTGTATTTTGATACCACGCCAGCTGTCAAAATACCCAAACAGCAACTGTATCTAATTGGATGCAGTCACTGACAGTTGGATAATTTTCTGATCTGGACCATTAATTATTCAATTGAGGGATCTTGAGCAGGTGGTGGCTAAGAGGGCCACCCACTGAGCAATTTTCAGATGGTCGATCAGGAAATTTGCTCCATGTATGTGCTCTTTAAACCGTGTGCTAGAATGGTTTGAATAGTTAAGCTTGATGGCAGTGGCTTGAAGTGGTGGCATCTGGATGCTCATTAGTAGGTTGTCAGTTACTTAGCGTAGTAAGTACACAGGGCAATTTGAACCATAGTGAAGTGCAAATTGTTTGTGCGGCACCACATCCAAGAGAACGGTACAGATGCCTCTGATGTTTTGTATTATTCCTGAAGAAGCCAATGATTGGCGAAATGCATAGAGATCAGAGATCAAGATTTCTATTCCCTGCAAACCAGCCGGCCACATTCATGTTAATTGCAATTTTTTTATTATGCTACTGTAATTACAATTACAGTAGGTGACCGCAATATTGTGTCAATCTCACAGCTGTTATCGGCGAGATTTGACACCTACGAGCCCCGTCGCAGGAGCCAGCGCTGAGCTGGCTCACTCATCGGGAAAGGAAAAATGTGTTTTTTCCTTTCCTGATAAGCAACAAGCATTGCCAAATTTTAAATAAAAAACCGGCATGGGTTCCCTTCCAGGAGCATACCAGGCCCTTAGGTCAAGCACGCAGCAAAGGGGGTGGGGACGAGCGAGTGCCTCCCCGAACCGCACCAGGCTGCATGCCCTCAACATGGGGGGTGGGCGCTTTGGGGTATGAGGACAATGTTGATGAGGACAAGGGCCTCTTCCCGACAACCCTGGCTGTTTGTTGTCGGGGTCTGCGGGCGGAGGGCTTATCGGAATCCGGGAGCCCCCTTTAATAAGGGGGCTCTCAGATCCCGACCCTCCATCCTATGTGAATGAGTAGGGGTACATCGTACCCCTACCCATTCACCTGGGGGAAAAAAAGTGTCAATAAAAAAACACACTAGACAGGTTTTTAAAGTAATTTATTGGCAGCTCCGGGGGTCTTCTTGCAACTTCTGGGGTCTCTTCCGACTTCTCCGCTCTCTCCGGCCTCTTCTCCCAGTGTCCGGTTCTTCTCCTGCTCTCCAGCCTCTTCTCCCGGTTCTTCTCCTGCTCTCTGGCCTCTTCTCCCAGTGTCCAGTTCTTCTCCCGCTCTCCTGCCTCTTCTCCCGGTCTCTTCTCCAGGTCTCCGGTTCTTCTCCCGTTCTCCGGTTCTTCTGCCGTGCTCCTCCGCTATCTTCTGCTCTTTTGCCGCTCTTTTGCTAGCAGTGGCCTGGTCTTCTCCGTTGTCTTGTTCCCTCTTCTCTTCTTCTGATGTTGACACGACGCTCTCTCTGTAATGCCGTGTGCGAGGTGCACAATGACTTAGAGTGAAGAAGACGACGGAGAAGACCAGGCCACCGCTAGCAAAAGAGCAGCAAAAGAGCAGAAGATAGCAGAGCAGCCCGGCAGAAGAACCAGAGAGCGGGAGAAGAACCGGAGACCTGGAGAAGAGACCCAAAGAAGAGGCTGGAGAAGAACCGGACACCGGGAGAAGAGGTCGGAAAGCAGGAGAAGAACCAGACACCGGGAGAAGAGGCAGGAGAGCAGGAGAAGAACCGGACACCGGGAGAAGAGGCCTGAGAGAGCAGAGTAGTCGGAAGACCCCCGGAGCTGCCTAATAAATTACTTTAAAAACCTGTCTAGTGTGTTTTTTTATTGACACTTTTTTCCCCTCCAGGTGAATAGGTAGGGGTACGATGTACCACATACTCATTCACATAGGGTGGGGGGCTGGGATCTGGGGGCCCTCTTATTAAAAGGGGCTCCCAGATTCCGATAAGCCCTCTGCCCACAGACCCTGACAACCAACGGTCAGGGTTGTTGAGAAGAGGCCCTTGTCCTCATCAACATGGGGACAGGGTGCATTGGGGAGGGGGAGCCACAGGGCACCCCCCTGCCCCAAAGCGCCCACCCCCCATGTTGGGGGCATGCGGCCTGGTATGGTTCAGGAGGGGGGCGCTTGCTCGTCCCCACCCCCTTTCCTGACCAGCTGGCTGCGTGCTCGGATAAGGGTCTGGTATGGATTTCAGGGGGGACCCCCATGCCATTTTTTCGGCGTAGGTGTTTCCTCTTGAAATCCATACCAGACCTAAGGGCCTGGTATGCTCCTGGAGGGGAATTCTTTCTTGCACTGGCTGCAATAGGAAAATGTTTTTCCTATTGCAGCCAGCGTGAGATGTACAGTACCCTGTTGCCAAGAACCAGCGATGGGATCGCGCTGGAAAAACATTCTCGTGGGCAGGTACTGTACTTCACTTTAATATATATTTGTGATGTATATAGGCTGGATCCTGACAGGTTAACCAGGCTTTAGTTCCATTGGGAATCAGAGGTCATGCATGTTATTAACAGTTTTTACACCATGTTATGGATATTGTATCATGAATAAACTTTTGTAATTTTATATTAATATTTTGTGTACTCATTTCTCCTACCTGGGGTTATAACATGGTCACCTTTAAAGTCCTTTGTTTTGCTTTATCAGTAAGTACACAGGGTAAGATGATGTATTATATGATATAATGTTTAATGTATATTATAACTGTAATTGCAGGACTTATTCACACCAATGCAATTGCAGTCTCTTTTCCTAATGCATCAGGTGAATTGCATTTGTGGACAAAGCAGGTTAATGGATGTTTTATTAGAATAGTTTTATTAGATATCGGAAGCAGATACAAGACTTACGAAAAAACTGAACAAAACTGAAAGTGTGCTGAGAATATGTCCTACTTCTTTGTAGCTTTATGCTGTTTTGCAAGTCTGCACATGCTTTCATACATGAGCTCTGAAATTCTAATGTCATTGGAGATTAGGCATCTGTTTGAAGCTGGTTAGTAAAAAGATGTACTGAAGTACTAATTTGTCAAGTGCAGTGACATCTGCGGTACTTATAAAAATAGTCATGAAAGCTGTTGCTTTACATTTATTATACATTTTTATTAAAAGTCTAGAACTTGATACTTAAATGTTTGTGTAAGAGGGCTTCCTCCTTTACATTACAGAGGTCAATGCTTAATGCACTGTATTCATTCTTTCTAAACTTGTCCTGGAATCATCTGCAGTCAGTAAATGTAAATGCATAGTGCTTATGTGTCTGGCATATCTCAAGTTTTGTGTAGGACTGAGCTGGGTCATGTGCAGGGTTGATTCAGATCTGCTAGCATTTTACATTTTTCATTCTGTTCAATTTCCACAAATACTCCTCCAATTAATGATCCATTCAGATGTCGCTAGGGGTGTTCACAGATAATTTTTGGAGAATGTATTTTTTTCATGTAACCTTTTTCAAGGGAAGGTCATAGGTAAAAAAAAAAAGTCTTTGTCATTGCTAAAGCTATGAAATTCTGCTTCCATTTACTTCAATGCACATTTGTTCAATGTATTTATGATATTCTTAAGCAACCTGTCTTGAATAAATTAATGAAATTACTAAAAGTTACACTTCTTTCTGGCAGGCTTGATGCCGGAGCTCACTGAAAAGAATAATCCAAAACTGCACTGGAACGGAAATAGTGGATAAATCACCCAGTGGGGGGCACTTGTTCTGTGACAGCTGTCTAAGAGGAGATTTTCTTCCTTTTGTGGGACAGGAAGCTAATGGAAATCTCTCCAATTGAAATAAAAAATTTAGGCAGGGATTTTATCTATATCCTACTCTATCCAAAGCAGAAAAAATGCTTTGGCTTTACATAGACTTTAATTATTTCTAATGCAAAGAAAGGATTCCTCAGGACATAATACTGCATATTTCAGAGGACTGTGACTTTTTTTTCTTTTCATTTCATTATGACCTCAGCAGCTGAGCCATTAGGAAATGCTAGTCTTCATCAAGTCTTAACATGGTCTCTTCCTGCATTATATCATGATTCTAACACTGACTGCTCAAGCCATTTTTCCTCGGAAATGCCATCGTTGTATTTGATGTTGTTAACCATTAAACATTTCAAAACAACCTTTAAGTGATATAAACCTTAGTACCAGACACTCCTCAGTACAATTCCAAGAATTTGCCATATATCGAATGCTACCTTTGTCACAATCAGAGAGGTTGAAGTCTAGGACCAGAACAAGATCTGCCCATACTATATATTTATCAATGATCTGCTTATTTGAAGGACAATGCACCTTATGATATATATGTTAGAACCAATTTTGACAATATCTTTTACATTGCGCCCTCCCACTAATGTAAATGTTTGGTGCTCTTGTAGTTAGAATGTACAAAGCACAATGTAATTGATTTAATCTTGGTTATGAGCTTACTTAGACTGGAAAGTATAGCCTTGTTACACAACCACACCTAATCATCTAAAGGATATTAAATGATTGTTTGCCCAGTCATGTTGATTGTAACAAGTTTGGATGGCCATTGCATAAACAATAGTGTATAAAAGGAACACTGATGTCAGCAACCTAAAAAAAAGGTTGTGACCTAGTGACTCTAATGCCCCGTACACACGGTCGGATTTTCCGATGGAAAATGTCCGATCGGAGCGTGTTGTCGGAAATTCCGACTGTGTGTGGGCTCCATCGGACATTTTCCATCGGATTTTCCGACACACAAAGTTGGAGAGCAGGAGATAAAATTTTCCGACAACAAAATCCGTTGTTGGAAATTCCGATCGTATGTATACAAATCCAACGGACAAAGTGCCACGCATGCTCAGAATAAATAAAGAGATGAAAGCTATTGGCCACTGCCCCGTTTATAGTCCCGACGTACAAGTTTTACGTCACCGCGTTTAGAACGATCTGATTTTCCGACAACTTTGTGCGACCGTGTGTAGACAAAATAAGTTTGAGCCAACATTCGTCGGAAAAAATCCTAGGATTTTGTTGTCGGAATGTCCGAACAAAGTCCGACCGTGTGTACGCCCTATAATCATTATTAATCTTCAAGGGTCAGAGTATCTGCAGGCATGAGTTGCCTGATATGGTCATTTTTAACTGCATTGGGAGATGACTTCATGTCTGTGCCCAACCAGGTAGATGCATGGCAGCTGGCTGCTTCTTAAAGGATAAGTTCACAACATGTCACATGTTACACATATATTTAGGGTGTAACATGTAACATGTTACAAATCCACTGGCCCCCGCACCTTCCCAGCTCCCCAATATGATAGGCGGCTGGTGATATTCTTTCCCGGCTCTTTGTCCCAGCCACATCACTCATTCACACAGTTCTGTGAATAGAAAACTACAAGGTCCGGCAACCTTTCTGGCTGTTGGCTTGTAATTCTCAATGAACTACCACTGTGCTGTTGAGAGCTATGGTAGTTGATTGATGCTTCCCGCTAGTGTGTAACTGCTTGGCCGTACGATTCTGCAAGAGCCCTGCATAGCACCGATTAATCATGGATGCCATGCTTCCCAGGCTCCCAAAAAAAAAAAAAAAAATGCACATTTTTTACTTGCAAAAATATGTGCATTTATTATTATTTTATTTTTTTTAAAGTGAACTTATCCTTTAACTACTTCAGCCCTGGAAGGATTTGCCCTCTTCCTGACCTGGCCATTTTTTGCGATACGGCACTGCGTCGCTTTAACTGACAATTGAGCGGTCATGCAACGTTGTACCCAAACAAAATTTATGTCCTTGTTTCCCCACAAATAGAGCTTCCTTTTGGTGGTATTTGATCACCTCTGTGGTTTTTATTTTTTGTGCTATAAACTAAAAAAGAGCGACAATTTTGAAAAAAAAAAAAACAATACTTTGTACTTTTTGGTATAATAAATATCCAAAAATAAAAATGTAAAAAAATTCTTCATCAGTTTAGGCCAATATATATTCTACTACATATTTTTGGTTAAAAAAAATCGCAATAAGCGTATATTGATTGATTTGCGCAAAAGTTATAGCGTCTACAAAATAGGGGATAGATTTATGCCATTTTTATTATTTTTTTTTACTAGTAATGGCGGCGATCTGTAATTTTTAATATAAAAAAAGTGATTTTGCGCAATATTCTGGTGTGTAAAGAGTGTAATTAATCCTGATGATGTGCATGCTGTGCACTAAGGATAAAAAATGATATAAATAACAATCAGGTGCACCATGTGGTATGTCAACTCTCACTACAGGGGCATAATAGTCTCACATAAATAGTAAAAATTAAAATATGTGCAAAAAAGTTACTAATATCATAAGTGATAATAAAGCAACAGTGAGGAAAAATCAAAAACAATCAAAGTGAAATAAAAATAAATATAAATATATAGTGTGAATAATGGAAAGTGATTTAGTCCATAAAACACAATCAATAATGCATAAAAAGGCTCTTTTGTGTGGGGTTTAAATAGTTCAAGATCATCTATTGAATGACTGACTGGTGATGTGATATGGTTAAACCGCCCATAGAGATTCCATATAATAACTTCTAAGTATGGTCTCACAGAACTCTCACCTTCAAGCCGGTAAAAATTAGCATTAAAGATAAGTTGTTGATGGGTTCTGTCAGTGGAGCTCGTGGGTTTCTCCTTTGAATTCCTTCATCAATATCTCCTGAAAATACTCCAAATTTGCCACCCCAGTGGCGGAGGAGAGAAGGGGGAAAAAGAGAAAGAGGCTTCCACTAGTGTGATAACGTTTAAACAATGGGGGAATGTTCATTAAGTGTTTAAAATTGGACTCTAACATTGTGACAGATAAAACAGGCAAAGTGAATAAAATGACAATCTGGCATTCTCAGCGCCCTCTCACTTGTCCTCCTGATGTGGATATCCCTCCGGTCACTCCCTACGCGTTACGACACTATCATGTGTCTTCATCTGAGGACTGAGAATGAACCCAGATGAAGACACGTTATCGTGTCGTAATGTTTAGGGAGTGGCCGGAGCCATACGCACATCAGGAAGACAAGTGAGAGGGCGCTGAGAACGCCAGATTGTCATTTTATTCACTTTGCCTGTTTTATCTGTCACAATGTAAGAGTCCAATTTTAATACAATTTTGGATGTCATCCTGAGTGCAGACCATCCCTTTCCTTATAAAGTAGGTATTGTCCCAATTTGACTGTAAAAGTTGAAAAGCATATATGTTCCTAGTTGTTAAATCCATAATGTTAAACTATGCAAGCATTACCTAAACTGAAGTAGAGTTTACTCTTTATTTGTACTTTATTTAATGCTTAACTGATTACCATAATTTCCCATTTTTTTTTCTAGGTCCGAGTATTTACGTTTTCTGTTGGACAGCATAATTATGATAAGGGACCAATACAGTGGATGGCTTGTGAAAACAAAGGTACAGTAAAAAAATGTGTACAGTATATCTAAGGATGACCATGCATAGATTCTATGCTATGTAAGATCTGATGAACATTCTATATCTCTATCAGATATAGGGGGTTATTTACTAAAGGGAAATCCACTTTGCACTTTCAAGTGCAGTCGCTGTAGATCTGAGGGGGGCAAGCAAGGAAAATAAAAAACAACATTTTAGCTTGCACATGATTGGATGATAAAATCAGCAGAGCTTCCCCTTGTTTGAGATCTTCCCCTGACATTCATTTTCTTGAATATTGGTATCCAGTTGCTAAAAGTTTAGCTTTACTCATACAACAACAAAAAAAAAAGATAATAGGGGTCTTTGTGTGCAGAGGGGTTTTGGAATCTGGAAGTACATCATTATGCTTATCTGTTCTTTACATTCAGGAGTAAAGACAAATGGTCTAACCTTTGATCTTCTCCTTGTGTTCTGAAAATAAAATATTGCAAAGTTGACTCCAATGTAAGCTCTCTCTTTTGTTTATCCTTAGCTTACCTATAAATGCACTGTAAGGTTTTAGATAAAGTAGAATCATGGTAGTTTATAGTGATCTGAGGGTTTAAGAGCAATGGCATACTCTATTTTTTTTCCAGATATTGCCATCCCGGAGTTCTTCTTTAAACTGTTTCATATATAATTGGAACTGTATTGTTCCACAACCTAGTTCTACCTTTTGCTGACAGGGTTGTAAACCTATGTGAATACTAAAATGTTGATTTAATTTTTAAGATATGATTCTTTTCTAAATTATTATAATAGGTAAAGGCTTAATTAACATACAACGTACTATGTTTTACATTGTCAAGCCTTTTTTGAACAAATGGCATAAACAGTCAACATTCTTGATTGAAAAAAGTAACAATAAAATCGTATAGAGAAAGTACATCAGCTTCTGTGTTCCAAACAATAAGATGAGATTAGGAGGTGATGTTTGAAGGTTCTCCACTTTAGAAAATTAGCACAAAGTTTAGTTACTGACAGACCTCCATCTACTAAGGAAAGGTCTGTTCAAATTCAATGTCAATGAAAAGAGACTTCAGAAGGCCTTAGAGCCCTTTCACACTGGGGCGGTTTGCAGGTGCTATTGCGCTAATAATAGCGCCTGCAAACCGACCCGAAAGTGCCGCTGCTTTCATTGCACTGTGAAAGCCCCGAGGGCTTTCACACTGGAGCGATGTGCTGACAGGACGGTAAAAAAAGTCTTGCCAGCAGCATCTTCGGAGCGGTGAAGGAGCGGAGTGTATACCGCTCCTTTACCGCTCCTGCCCATTGAAATCAATGGGACGGCGCGGCTATACCGCCGGCAAAGCGCCTCTTTCTCGGCCGCTAGCGGGGGGTAAAAAATCTGTTGAGATAAAGCTGGGCAGTGCCATAAAAGACTTTCAAAAGATCTATGATAGACACATTCTGTAAAAATGGAGGAGATGAGGTTTTGTTGATACTCCCTCTAGTGGGCATCTCCCAAGGATACTGCCTTTAATGCTGAGGAATGTAAAAAGGATCTTCAGAAATCTCTAGAAGTTGCCAGTGTCTATCTTTTGGAAACTGCGGTTCCATAAAAATAGTTGCACATCTTAAGTTTGGGAAATACAGTCTACATGTACCACAACGGTTCTCGGAAAATGTGTCACATGAGACACATGTAGAACTCTTCAGCAGAAACAGAATGCTATGTTTGCAGACACCATGCACCAAAACAACAAATAAAGTGGAGGAGGGAGAATGGTTCACATATGTTAGCCATTCTGAACTGTAAATGCATAGACAGCGTGTTTAACCACTTGCTTACTGGGCACTTAAACCCCCACCTGCCCAGACCAATTTTCAGCTTTCAGCACTGTCGCATTTTGAATGACAATTGTGCGGTCATGCAACACTGTACCGAAATGAAATTTTTTTCACACAAATAGAGCTGTCTTTTGGTGGTATTTAATCACTGCTGGTGTTTTGTTTTTTTTTGCAAAACTAACAAAAAAAGTCAGAAATTTTTTGAAAAAAAACAAAAAATTTTCATAGTTTGTTATAAAATTTTGCAAACGGGTAATTTTTCTCCTTCATTGATATGCGCTGATGAGGCGGCACTGATGGGCACTGATAGGCTGCACTGATGGGCACTGATGGGCTGCACCGATGGGCACTGATAGGCTGCACTGATAGGCACAGATAAGGCAGCACTGATGAGCACTGATAAGGCAGCACTGATGGGCCCTGATAGGTGGCATTGATGGGTGGCACTGATGGGTGGCACTGTTGGGTGGCACTGAAGGTCCCAAATAGGTGTCACTGATAGGTATCACTGATAGATGGCACTAATAGGCACTGATGGGCACTGGTAGGTAAAACTGATAGGCAGCACTGGTTATGGGGCACTGATTGGTGGCATTGATAGGTGGCACTGTAGGCACTGATAGGTGGCACTGTGGGCACTGGTAGGTGGTGCTGGTGGGCACTGATAGGCAGCACTGTTGTGCACTGGTAGGTGGCACTGGCAGGTGGCACAGGTGGGCACAGTATAATTGGCATCAGCTCTCCGTGATCGGGACCAATGTCCCTCTGATAGCCACCGGTGAACGGCTTATTTTTCTCCTCACACTACCAGCGTCAGAAGAAAAATAGACGATAACTGGCTCTGTTTACATCACATGATCAGCTCTTATTGGCTGACAGCTGATCACATGGTAAGGGGTTGGGATCGACCCCTTAATCCGATCTGTGATCAGCCATGTCTCATAGACTCGCTGATCACAGAGCACACCGCACGTGCCCTGCTGGGGGTGCGCAGGCCGCTCAAGCACCGGAGGACATCTAATGATGTCCTCCCGGCAAAGTAGGTCGGCGCAGTATCCGTCATTCGGCTATAGTGCGGACGGGAAGGGGTTAAGATATGAAAATGTGTGTGCTCATGTGCATGTGTGTGAATATGTTAACTTAAGCTGATTGTTTTGCATTTAGAATACTTTATTTAGAATGAGAAATGATGATGAAATGATAAGGAGAAAAAACACAATACTTTAAAATGATCTGTGCAGTTGCATGCTTTATTCAGCCCACATTGACCACTGCACTCCAACTAAAATATCAAAGTATCCTGATAGACAGCTTTACAATTAAGAGACAGAGACAAATAAAATAAATCTTAACCAGTTGCCAACCGGCCCATAGCCAAATGACGGCTGCAGGGCGGTTGGATAACTCTGGGAGCACGTCATAGGACGTGATCCCAGAAAACAGTTCCCGCGCGCCCCCCTGGGGCGCACACACACGGGAACATCCGCTGATGGGGGCCGTTTACCATGTGATTGCTCCGTCAAATGACGGAGCGATCACATGTAAACAAACCGGCGTAGGGGGAGCGATCGGATGGGAGCAGCGCTGTGGGCTGGATGTGTAATGCCCACAACGCTGCTCAGTGACATGTGCAGTCACATCCATCCATCCCTCCATGCTCAGCCACCCCCCCCTGCTCAGCAATACCCAGCACTACTCTGCAATACTCTGCAATTCCCTGTGCAATACTCTGCAATTCCCTCTGCAATACTCTGCAATTCCCTCTGCAATACTCTGCAATGCCCCGCAATACTCTGCAATACCCCACAATACTCTGCAATACCCCACAATACTCTGCAATACTCTGCAATGCCCTGCAATACTCTGCAATACCCTGCAATACTCTGCAATGCCCCGCAATACCTCGCAATAATCTGTAATACTCTGCAATGCCCTGCAATACTCTGCAATACCCCGCAATACTCTGCAATACCCCGCAATACTCTGCAATACTCTGCAAGGCCCCACAATACTCTGTAATACTCTGCAATGCCCTGCAATACTCTGCAATACCCCGCAATACTCTGCAATACCCCGCAATACTCTGCAATACTCTGCAATGCCCCGCAATACTCTGCAATACCCTGCAATACTCTGTAATACTCTGTAATACTCTGCAATACTCTGCAATACTCTGCAATGCCCCGCAATACCCCGCAATACTCTGCAATACCCCACAATACACTGCAATGCCCTGCAATACTCTGCAATGCCCTGCAATACCCCAGAAATACCCTGCAATACCCCGCCATACCCAGCCATACTCTGCCATACCCAGCCATACCCAGCCATACCCAGCAATTCCCTGCAATACTCTGCATTACCCCGCCATACCCAGCCATACTCTGCAATACTCGTGATACCCAGCCATACTTTGCCATGCTCTGCTGTACTCGGCCTCTGTATGTGGCCAGGCTGTGGAAGTCTCACACATGTGGTATCGCCGTACCACAGCCCAAAGCACCTTGCCCAAAGCACCTTGTCCCCATGTTGATGAGGAAAAGGGCCTCTTCCCGACAACCCTGGCCGTTGGTTGTCGGGGTCTGCGGGCGGGGCTTATCGGAATCCGGGATCCCCCTTTAATAAGGGGCCCCCAGATCCCGGCCCCCCACCCTATGTGAATGAGTATGGGGTACATCGTACCCCTACCTTTTCACCTAGGGAAAAAAGTGTCAATAGAAAAAAACACACTACACAGGTTTTTAAAGTACTTTATTAGGCAGCTCCGGGGGTCTTCTTCTGATCTTCAGGCTGCGTGCTCAGATAAGGGTCTGGTATGGATTTTGGGGGGACCCCCACATCGTTTTTTTAAGCGTAGGGGGTTCCCCTTAAAATCCTTACTAGACCTAAGGGCCTGGTATGCTCCCAGAGGGGAATTCCCTCTTGCGCTGGCTGCAATAGGAAAATATGTTTTTCCTATTGCAGCCAGCGTGAGATGTACAGTACCCTGTCGCCGAGAACCAGCATGATAGGATCGTGCTGGAAACATTCTCGCGGCTGCTTACTGTAGTTTGTACAAAATCTTCGGGGGTCTCTTTCGACTTCGGGGGTCTCTCCGGCCGGTCTGCCCGGTTCTTCGATCTCTCTGGCCTCTTCTCCCGCTGTCTGGTTCTTCTCCCGCTCTCCGGTTCTTCTGCCAGGCTCCTCTGCTATCTTCTGCTCTTTTGCTGCTCTTTTGCTAGCAGTGGCCCGGTCTTATGCGTCGTCTTCTTCCCTCTTCTCTTCTTCCGATGTTGACACGATGCTCTCTCCCGCTGTAATGCTGTGTGAGCGCCTCGCAATGACTTTTATAGGCATGGGGCGTGGTCACCGGGTGATGTCATCTGGTGGCCCCCGCCCCCTTATGACATCACAGTCCCAGCGCCCCCCTCCCCCAAAGCACCCACCCCCCTGTTGAGGGCATGCGGCCTGGTACAGTTCAGGAGGGGGGCGCTCGTCCCCACCCCCTTTCCTGACCGCTCAGGCTGTGTGCTCGGTTAAGAGTCTGGTATGGATTTTGGGGGGGACCCCCACACCATTTTTTCGGCTTAGGGGGTTCCCCTTAAGATCCATACCAGACCTAAGGGCCTGGTATGCCCCTGAAGGGGAACCCATGCCGGTTTTTTATTTAACATTTGGTGTGGAGTTCCCCCTCATGATTCATACCAAACACAGTGCCTGGCATTGGCGGGGATCCAAGTCGGATCCCCGCACCAGTGTGAACCTGGCTCGCAAGGTGTCAATCTCGCCGATAAAAGCGGCAAGATTGACACAATATCAGACAATACAGAAGTTGAAGGGTGGTGGTAAAGAGCTGAAAAACGTGATTTGGTGAAAGTTGGCTGAAAAAGTTCTGCCGTGTGTATGCAATAAAAACTTATGGCCAACGCCCTTTGTACAAAAATCCACGGGAAAGTTTGTACAAAGTCCTATCGTGTGTATGAGGCTTTATAGATTTCTTAATCCATGCTAAACAGTGTACATGGAGGAATTGGGGATTGCACACCATCCGCCTGCATGCTGGATGGTGGTGTGCTCAAAGACTGCACTCGCTCATGCAACTGCTGAATTTTTTTCAGAGGGCAGTAAATGACTGAACCTGCCTGCTGGCAGATACCTATGAGAACCGAGCATTAACTTTAAAGTAGACATAATATACATTACAATATTCATAAAGATAGAATGCAATGGAGTTACATTTAGCCTAATATTTTAGACTTCAATCTTCTCTAATCTAATTGGTAGTGATATCTCCACCCCTTACCTATGTACATTCATATCTAATATCATGATAACCAGCTGAACTTAACTTTCCCACCTAGTTTGGATTTCTTGTCTTTATTAAATTATAGAATTAAAAAAAAACTTTTTTACAGTAGGGATTAAGATTATGTATATATTTCACGTAGATACCAGTCATTTTCTTGGGAATTTTGAACATTAACATTACACACCCCAGTGGGTAATGACTTAAGTTCTAAAGTTATTGTTTACTTAAAGTAAGTAACTTATAGTGGTTAACAATCTTACAGATATAATCAGGGAAATACAATATATATTAATTTTAAAATAATGAGCCAATATGTGTTGTAGTAGATTTGATCTAAATGTGAAATATTAGATCTTATGATTGTTTTTGTTCATCCATACATTTTATATACAGTACTAGTTATAAGGGCTATGATAATACAAGAATAATATGAGTGTTTCTCATTTCTAAAATAAAAACGAAAATACACTTTAAATCACATACCAGGACTGGCAAATTATCTTTTCATTAGGAGTAAAAAAAAGAACTGCTGTTTCACAGCTCCCAGTCTAGTCACCCCAGGTCACAGGATTGCTAGGCACCAATCACTATGCAAAGAGGTTAGCTAAAAATTAAATAATGCATAGTTTCTGTATAAGAAAAACATATTACCTATCAGAATCCTACATGCTTTATTAACTGCCTGTCCCACTGATATCAACAGAATAGAAACTTTATTAATGTTTTTTACAACAAAAATAAATATGGAATCATATGATCATCTTCAGTTGATCTTTGTATCCCAAAAATGTAAAAATATTTGTGAATAAGGTTTGATTTAGGTGAATCATTTGATAACTGATCATGACAACTGATCAAGCAAGCCGCTTGCGATGGAGGCACTGGTGCGTGGTCGCTCCTGGGCCCTGCTCTATGCATTCATAAGACACTTAGAGCCCGGCTCCCCTTGCTCTCTCCTCATTGGCTCACTGACTGTGATTGTCTCAGCCATTGAGTAGAGGTAGTCCTGGGACAACTGAGGATCTTGTGCAAATCTCTGGATTGAGAGGGGGTTCAGGTGAGTATTAGGGGGACTGTAGGGGGAGCAACATACAGAAGGTTTTTTTACCTTTATGCATTGAATACATGAAGGTAAGAAACCTTCCGTCTTTACAACCACTTTAAAGAGCTGGACAAAGTATGTGAGCTAGAAAAATGTGCAGTCCAGAAGAATGAAAAAAGTGGTGAAATGAGTCAAATTGAGAGTATAAGATACATGATGAAAAAGATGATCCGAAAAATGATGAATAAGTCCCAAAGACACTGTAGGGAGTCACCACTGTAAAGGGATCCACCACCATTAGGACATGAGGGGGCTTACCAGAACATATAGACCCAATTGGCTTATACCAAAGTGGGTCTGAACATGTAATGGTGTTGAACACCTGGTATGGAATTGCACTCCACTCTCCACCGAACAAGCTTTAGACCACTTAGGGGGATGATCAACTTCCACTATCAGTGTTGTAGCATAATCAAGAGCAGCTATGCAGGACCACTAAAATCAGATTCAGAGGTAGATAAAATCCTCCCAACATCACTCCATTTACACATGAACCCAAGGAGGAAAAAACAGAGAACTCAACATAGCGTAAAACCGTAGACAGGAGTTTAATTTAAAATAATGTAGAACACTCACATTTAAGTAGATATAAAAGCGCACATCGATATGTTATTCCTTGTAGGATAGGACGCAATGGCATAAACAGGACTAGGACTGACGTGTTTCGTCTTAAACAGACATCATCTGGGGTGTCAAACTGGTCATTACCTTTAAATAAAAAATATGACCCCAAAGTGGACAACCTACCTATGACACAGTGTGTGTGTGCTCACCAATAACTTCCTGGGTGACAACACAATGGCACGTTTGCATGCGGGTCAAGCCTCATTATGATATCGAGGATGACAGCGTGCCAACATTGCGTAATCAATACACTTCATCTTCAAATGCCAGAGAATGACGCGGGTGCATGCGATTCAAGCCTTGTACCGAAACTAATGCTGAACAAGTGCCTCAGTTACATCATCATTATGATTCATCTCCAGATGCCGGAAGAGAAATGTACAAGCCTCAGTAGGATTTAAATGCAGGCGTCTCAAGCCTCAGTGTGGATAACAAAAGTTATCAGTCAGACCTTAATTGCAACTCATAAAAAGGTGTCTCAAGCCTCAGCATATATTACAAAATGGCCAACACACTTCATACATATTAAACAGGCTATTCTGGTGGCAAAAAAAAAACAGTATGGAGTAAAATAAGATATTGAGTCTACAGGATTTATATTTAAATAAATTTGGATCTCGGTAGGTTGTCGACAGTGGGTCTATAATCAACAACTATTAAATATACAAAATCTAATCTGTACATTATAAATATTCCATTGAAGTGTATGAAAATTAAAATAAAGTGAAACATATAAATATAAATACAAAATAAAATACAACAATCTTAGCTGAACCAATTATAGAGTGTTGATGTGTCTTGAAGAAATGGGATTTGTATTCTTTTACCATAACAAAAAAGAATTATTTATATATTATTTGATTAGCTGCCTGTCTAAATTTTAGGAAATTTCATCAGAAGGAAGTTTTTTAAAGAGTTTGCAGGAATCGCCAAAGTAACCCATCGCAAATAATGAACTGTTTACTATGTTTCTACAGCAAGTAATTAATGCTCTGATTTTTGTTTCAGTATAGCATTAACTTTACTAATTTAAAAATCATATTTTAGGTTATTATTATGAGATTCCTTCCATTGGAGCAATTCGTATCAACACACAGGTTTGTATTTTTTATTTTATTATATGTTATTATTGTGTAAGATTAGCTTATTTTACTTCTACCTATAAAATTGTACTTATTAATATGTCTTTTTATTATATGTATTTATTTTATACTTATTCATATTTAATAATTATTAATTCTTTTAATTAACCTTTCTATCACTATCCAAAATTTGCCGCCTCAACCTCCGCAACATCTCCAAGATACGCCCCTTCCTAACCAATGTTACCACAAAGCTTCTAATCCACTCCCTGGTCTTCTCCCGCCTCGACTACTGCAACTCTCTCCTCATTGGCTTACTTCTAAATAGGCTATCTCCACTTCAGTCCATCATGAACGCTGCTGCCAGGCTCATCGACCTCACAAACCTCTCAGTGTCTGCTATACCTCTCTGCCAATCCCTCCATTGGCTGCCACTCAGTCACTGAATTAAATTCAAGGTACTAACTATAACTTACAAAGCCATCCACAACCTGGCCCCCAGCTACATCTCTAACCTAGTCTCAAAATACCAACCTAATCGTTCTCTTCACTCCTCCCAAGATCTCCCGCTCTCAAACTCCCTTGTCACCTCATCCCATGCTTGCCTTCAGGACTTCTCCAGAGCCTCTCCCATCCTCCGGAATGCTCTACCCCAATCCGTCTGATTTTCTCGTACTTTATCCACTTTCAGACAATCCCTGAAAACTCATCTCTTTAGAGAAGCCTATCTGGCCTCCACCTAACTACTGTACATTTATCTTCTCAATCCGCACATCACCCACAGTTATTATCTCTTGTATCTCTTGACCTTCCCTCTTAGATTGTAAGCTCTAAGGAGCAGGGCCCTCTGATTCCTACTGTATTAAAGTGTATACTCACAAGTTAAAGAAAAAAATACCACGCTATATGTTATAAAGCAGCAACTAAAAACCAAGTAATATCTCTCCGGTATGGATACAATCAAAAATACATAAAGTTGCGCTAAAAAATGGTGGTGAATGTACAAATACATATATAATTAAATATATTAAACAAATATATAGTGACAAACAATAACAAGATGCAGTGAATGAAACATATAATAATTTTCACCATATATGGCATAAAGGGGCAAATAAACTCCTGATGTGTGATAAGTTCCAGGGTAAGAAATGATAAATATAAAGGAACTCCCAGGGGCTTGTGTGGTGGATGAATGAATCTCAAAGACAGAGCGGTAATCTGTATGTGCAGACCCTTACCAGACAAGGTGGACCCCCTCCAGCGCAGGGTCATATAAGCAGACAGATTACCCTCTGTAAGGAGCTGTGGCTGTATGGATGTTCGCTTTCTCCAACGTCCGGTTCTCTCAGATGGAAGTAGATGTCAGACAGGGGATGGAAAAATACCCGATATGCCGCTTCTCTGGCTCTGAAAAAAGACCCACTCGGGCTCCGAGTCCCAAGTGGATAAACAGGAGAGAGAGGGGGACGCCAATCGTGTAGTAGAAAAGCGTATTTATTAGGTAAAACGTGCAGATGCCCGCAAATGACAGTACAGGACAAACAGTAAAAAGCCGTCAGCACAACGCACCGCCATCACGCTACATGTGACCCCGGCACGGGTTTTTTTTGTTTTTATTCATTTAGCCGGCTTTTTACTGTTTGTCCTGTACTGTCATTTGCGGGCATCCGCACGTTTTACCTAATAAATACACTTTTTTACTACACGATTGGCGTCCCCTAAGATTTACTATAGTCTCCAGGTGGCTGTAGAAAGCCTGCAAGGTGGCATAGGAGAAACATTTTTGGCATTTCCCCACTAGGGGCCGACTGGCTGACCAGGACTAGATAGTAATTTGCTGGGGCTAGGTGGTATCTTAGGTCACAGATGAGACAAAAATCTGATGGCACTGAAGGAAACAGAGTAAGCATGTCTGCGTTTTTATCAAAGGTGAGAGATTTAAAATGTAATTCCAATCAAAGTCTAATTAAGGCTAAATCTACTCCCACCCCCATTCAAAGGCCGGCCATATATGGTTCTAATCCCGGCTGATTTACCAGGGACTGGCTGAGATTCAAATCTGTCCATCTATGGGCAGACTCATGGTACCCAAGTCAATCCATCAGTCGACTTGGATACAACCTTCATGGGAGTTGATTTAGCCTTAGGTACAATTTGACTGGAATTACACTTTAAGGCTGAGGAGCCATCTGGCATTAACCAGGGCTCACTAAGAGTAATAGCTACAATTGTCTTATAGCACTGGAATTTTCTGGCTCAGGGAGAAAGTCTTAAGAGTACAGTAGGAAAAAAAAAACCAAGGATGACTGGATGTAAGCTGAAGTAATGACACAGGTGTTGGTAACAAGTTGCTAAATGGAACACACAGGGTAACACAGGTACTGGGATAAAAGTTACTGGCTGGAATACGCAGGAAGTCACAGAGGCTAAGGAAGAATGGATGCTGGCTGGGACGCGCAAGGAAGTCACAGGTACAGATATACTGACTACAGGTTGCATAGAGAATCACACAGTTGCTGGGATGCACGTTGTTGTCTGGAATACACTTTTTATGGGTCTTCCCTACTTGCTGACATCTTGGTTTCAACAGCAAGCGAAGGTTAAATCTTCTCAGCAGGAGAGGTGCTGAGACATCTTAATCAGAGACCCAGGACATTTCTTCAGCATCAAAGCCTTTCCAGCCAATCAAATATTAGAGCTTCCTGTGGGAGATTTGGGAATCCAGGATCTGATGACTTCATATTCTTAAGATGAGTTGGCAGGAGGAGCAACAATGGAAGAAGAACGGGAAAACTTGTTCATTACTAAAGGTTTAAAGAGACACATGAAAGTAGTTAGAAATCTTAGGTGGTGTGAGAGCAAACAGAGTTGGTATCAAACTGGGTTGACTTTGGCAGTGATGATAGAAGTTCCAATGTAACGTAGCAAAACTCATAAAAGGAATGTTAAATTGGGCATTCTTCATTATGAGCCAAATATTGTCCCTGTGTTGAAGGACTGGAGCCTTTCATGGATGACAGTCAGCAAATTTCTTGTGTCTTGAGGCTGATAGCTGAAGTTGAGTCTGGACTTGGGATCTGATTAGATTTATATTCTTTTACAAAGCATTCATGTTAGGGATTTTCCAAAGTACAAGGCATCGGCAGGGGAATATATGTTTACAATAATGAACAAAATCCTGAATACTAACATTAAGAAGATTGTTATAGGTGAACTCTGCTCACAGCAGAAGGGCAACCAAGTAATCCTGATAGGCAGAAACAAAATTGCTCAAAAACCTGATTTATTCTTTTGGTCAGCAGTTGGATTGTGGATGGTAAGCCGAGGAAAACTGTAAGGATTCATCCATGGATTTACAGAAACCCTTCAAGAATCCTGAAGTAAACTGAACCCCGTGGTCAGACACTATAGTTGCTGACATTCCAGTCACTAACATTCCATGGAATCTAAAAACCTCCCACATAAAGAATGGCTGCTGCCAAAGGCAGTGAAGATAGAGGTACAAAATGGGACATTTTCGAGAATCAATCCAAAACTATCCAAAGCACGATACATCCCTCAGATGGAGGCAGATATGTAATAAAGTCTATAGCGATATGGCACCAGGGTTCTTCAGGAACAGGTATTCATAGAAAGGGCCCTACAGGAGCTTGAGTTGGAGATTTAGTCTGGCCACAGACTGGACATACTTTAGCATGCTCTTCCACATCTTTGCAGAGACAAAGTTACTAAAACAAATGCATTTGAAAAAGAGGGTGCAGTCCCTGGAAACGCATCATGCAAATCCCTCTCCCGACATCATCCAGGCTGTTTGACAGCTATCATCTTCGTGTGTGGCCAAGAATGCTGCTACCACCATTTACATCCCTGGCTGGTTAGCACCCTGTCATATCCAGTCTCCTGCTTTCTCGGCGATGCTCACAACCCCACATTGTCTGCAGTTGCCTGTTCTCTGATGTCTCAGATCTATGCTGATTAATGGTAACCATAATGTAAGTGTACTGCTTGTTTTAATAAAGTTGTTTTTATCTGTTACCTCTGCTCCCTGATTTTCGTTTTCTTCGGTTTCTCAATTAGGGTGGCATTGACAAAATTGCCAGCTGCACTGGAGTCAATGAATGCTTCCATTGTGGCTATAGAAGTGAGGAAGTGCAGCTGCAGTGAGATAGAAGGACAGGGAGAGGAGGGGTGAGAATAATGCCCTAATGTGCCCCTCTCAAGAAACACTAGACCTGGGAGGTTCCTGGCCACTGTGGACATTGCTTC
This sequence comes from Lithobates clamitans, assembly GCA_037952925.1. Lineage (NCBI taxonomy): Eukaryota > Metazoa > Chordata > Amphibia > Anura > Ranidae > Lithobates > Lithobates clamitans. The sequence continues at coordinate 13,675,599 of JBBGZY010000190.1, forward strand.
AAGAAATTTATTTTTTGGCCACGATAAATGCAGAGGCTCTGAGACAGGCATAGAGTTCTTTCCTTAGAGGTAACACAAGCATAGTCTAATCCCATGGGGATTAGCAGCTGGGGTTAGGCTGTAGTGTAGGACACAGAGAGCCTTGCAGAGTCACAAAGAGGCAAAGGAAACTGCAGGGACTGGATACTCAATAACACTGAAGGAAATTAAGCAGCAAGTGAGAGCCCTTAGGAGGGCCAAGGTGCAGGGTCTAAGGGTATTATGCCCACTAGAAGTAATGGCAACAAGTTTCTTGTAACAATGTTATACAGGGTTCGGAGTTGAAGTCTGAAGAATCTTCATCAGATTACCCAGCAAGGGGTGATGAGTTTTGCTGCTAACAACTCCCAGATTGTGGCCCTTGGACTTACCCAAGTAGACAACTACTGTAGACTGTACTGATATACAGGGATAACTTATTTGAAGCACAGGGGTTCTTAGCTCACTATAAGTAATAGCAACAAGTCTCTTGTAGCACTGGAATACTGGACTTAGAGGTGAAGTCTGGAGAGTACAGAAGTCACACAAGTGAAGGGAGAATGGATGCTGTAAATGGAATGTAAAGAGAATTACACAGGCGTTAGGATGCAAGTTGCTGGCTGTAATACCAAGGAAAAATACAGGTAGTGGTTGCAGATTGAAGGCTGAAGTACACTGGAAGTCACAGCGGAACTCTGGAGTCAGGAACTGGGGATCCTGTGAACGTTCAGGGCATACATGCTCAGCAAGTCACTGGGAGACACAGGAGGCTAGCAAATAGTGTGATGATGTTTGTCTTAAATGCCAGAAAACACATGTACTGGCTTTTTAAAACCGAGTCTGACCATTGACTGAAGCGCTGGCAGCCACTGATTGGCTGCATGCCAAAAACGTAAAAAAAAGATGAGAAGACCTGTACTGGAACATGGCACAGGGGAAGTATAACTTTATATGAAAGTCAATCTGTCAGGAATTAACTGACATGTCTAGTAAGTACATTTCACTTGGTATCAGTAGAGGTCATTGTGAAACTCCTAGATTGCATTCTCATTCCTGGGCAGTGAAGCGGAACCTATTTGGTTTTGCTGGTGACAGCAAGAAATTTACTTTTGAAATAGTGAAACCCCCTTCCCCCTCACCCCCATTTGCATCTTCCTTCTTACCTTTTAGTTATTAAATATTTCTGACAAGGTTCTCAAATCAAACATTTTATTAATTGGTGAATGTTACACTGGTATTGTTTCAGCCTTCTATGTCCTCATTTTGTACTGCGAAGCAAAAAAGTAACTAACTATTACATAAATATAGTAATATTGAAAAAAGACTGATTCCTCTATTAAATTGTTTTTTCAGTCCAAAAAATAATTAGTGAGCCTTTCTGCTTTATTCAGTCTAAAAAGAGCTTATAGCTTGTGACTTGAAGAACAATAATTGACCAATGGTGTAGATTTACTAAAACTGGTGTGCTAAGAATCTGGTGCAGTTGTGCATGGTAGCCAATCAGTCAACTACATCCAATTCAATTAAGCTTTGGCAATAAAACATGGAAGCTGGTTGATTTCTATGCAGAGCTGCACCAGATTTGCACTCTCCAGTTTTAGTAAATAAACACCAGTGTGTTCAGTATCAACTTAATACCAAAAAGGGTTGACAGTGCTCAGAAACTCAGCTGGAATTGATGGGTAATGGCTGCAATGAACCACATGTATACTCAAAAAGGTTGCTGGTGATTTATTCCAAAGAATAAAACAGTACAAATTTGAATGACAACGTTACCACAAGGCTGTAAGGCTGGCTCAGGCACTGACCGGGACAACCAACCAAGGGACACTGACCATGGAAAGCCAAAAGGACATGCCAGCTTTAGTGTGTGGTGTGTAGAGCCGGACTCGGGAAAATGGTGTCACTGACACTGGTGATATGAATAGAGCACAGCAACTAAATATGTCCAGAGAAGAAAGGTCCGTGGTGAGCACCGAAGGAAGGGGGCATCACCGAAGACAAGCTTGAGCTGAGGTGTCAGAGAAGGAAACAGCTGCGGCCAACCTGGAGCAAGGCGTCCCTGTTGCTGTGACTACCGGTTTCGCACGCTTGCCTGCTTTGGTTGTCCTGGTCAGTGCCTGAGCCAGCCTTGCTTCACATTTGAAGAGGCTGGTTTCTTCTTCAACACCTCAGTTCAAGCTTGTCTTTGGTGGCGCCCCTTTCCTTCGATGCTCACAATGAACCTTTTTCCCCTGGACACAGTCAGCTGCTTAACATCACCAGTGTCAATGACACCATCTTCCCTTGGCAGCGGGTCCAGCTCTACACACCACACACTGCAGCTGACGTGTCCTTGTTGCTTTCCATGGTCGGTGTCCCTTGGTTGGTTGTCCCGGTTGGTCCTAGTGATCCATCAGTGCCTGAGCCAGCCTTACAGCCTTGTAGTAACATTCTCATTTAAATTTGTATTATTTTAATCTTTGGAATAAATCACCAGCAACCTTTTTGAGTATACATGTGGTTCATTGCAGCCAATACCCATCAATTCCAGCTCAGTTCCTGAGCGCTGTCAACCCTTTTTGTCTTCAGCATTGCAGCATCTGATCCTTTGCCATTAGACAGCAGAACGGTTTAGCTGAACATATATTAAGTTATGTGGTTTTTCCTGTGATTAGCGCCTGGGATTCAACCTTTCAGTATCACCTTAATGCCTAGCCTTTATTAATATATAATTTTTTGTGACAAATTTACTTTTATTTCAATTACTCTTATCACCCTTATTATATATATATATATATTTTAATATCTATATCACAATGAATTACAAATAGTTGTACATTACAATAGAATACGATGTAATTACAGGGCAGTACCAGCACAAGCAGATGTAGATGAAGGTTTTATCCAAATTACGTGACAAAGATAAAAGAATTGGAGAGGCATGCTTTATATAATGTGAATCCAATGATGGTCGTAAACATTTGTTTACAATGTGGAGACTCCTAATTAATCCTTAGGTAGTAATGCACAACTTGTCAGTTATAAATGTCAAATACAATAGCAGAGAATAAGCTTTGTATATATAATCTGTTATATATTACGTAAATATCTATGAATTCTTATAGATCAGATGCAATTTTTTTTCACATTTAAAGTAAAATGCCTAGTATTTAGAATATACTTAAGAAATATGTTTTGCCATATTTCTTAATAACAGGATAGAGAAAGTGTTTCTAACAAGCCGTGATAGCGGCACATGTGTGTCCAATATAATAGGCTATTTAGAGTGTAAATAATGTTTTTGTAAATTTTAAACACAGCTGCCCAGTTTGACCTAAAGTCCTACGTGCTACATTAATTGTGAGCAGCTGCAGTATTATAAACACTTTGACACAAGTAAGACTTCAATGGCTTATTCAACTTTTTAATGGAACTGCTAATCAGATACATTAGGATATAATACTGTTTCTTTAATGATAAACAGGAATCAGTTAATGAAAGTAATGCATCTAGTGTATATAATACACGGTACAATGCTTGGAAAATGAAGTAGCTAAGTGTGCCAGTCAAGATAGTGTACAGCAAAAGGCTGCAACAGCTTTCCTTATGTGATCTTAAAGTTGGACTAAATTAGCTTGCCCATTTTTATAAAAAATATAGCCTCTTAAGTTTTATTATACTAAACCTGCTAAGTCCACTCAACATTAAGCCATCATGGCTACTTGGTAAACTATGGAACTTCAATACAAAGCTATGTTGGCTGGTGCATATTACCTCCTCCATGTTTGGATTAAAGAGTGGGGCTAGACTACCCATTTGACCTAAAGCCAATTGTTAAATTAATGGAATAGTTTTGATGTGCTACCTGATAGATGCTGCTTTTTGTAACCAGCCATCTTTGTATGTAAAGGATATAGGTTGTCTACTGAAACTTGCATTGTGGGGATCTGTATTTTCATAAAATGACATTTATTGTCAAGCCTGAAAAATGTTTGGCTTTTAAAAAAAAAAGCATTAAGATGACTTAAAGCAAAATTTTTGAGCAATTTGGTACTAATAATAATGTATACAAAAGTTATGATTTATTTACAATAAAATGTCTTTGTTTAAACAAAAAATAGCTTCATCGCTGATATAATTTCTCTCTTTGACAGGAATATTTAGATGTCCTTGGAAGACCAATGGTTTTGGCGAGAGAAAAAGCTAAGCAAGTACAGTGGACTAATGTTTATTTGGATGCTTTGGTAAGAACAGAATACATTCTAAAAATGCACAGAGGATAGAGTTAATGTATGGATAAAATGCAACATGGCGTAGTCACAGACCATATGCGAATGAAGAAATAGCTTCTAATGTCTGTTGTAAGCAATAATGTCCCTAAATATACTGTACCAATACAGCTTGTACATAGGCATTTTTTCCCTTTTAATATATTTTTAATTTAAGTTTTAACAGGTTTTAAGCAGTTTGAGTAAGATATGTGTTATATAGAAATAACCTGATAAAACAGGTTCAGACGCATTATTATTCATTTTTGAACTGACCATAAGGTTAGGGGTTCATATGGCATCATTTATGAAACTTTAACGTGGAAACCATTGATCCCCAGCATTTAATAATCAAACAGGAGCATGCATAAATTGTATAGGGTGTTTTTTTCCTATATACTATGATTAGGTAAGGTATGGTGACTGAAGAGGTTGGGGAAGATAAAGGGATTTGGGCAGTGAGAAGGTATGGGTCATAATATAAGTGCATATGCCTTTTTAAAGGGACATTATGGTAAAAAATTGAATTTATAAAATATAATATTTACATATACTGTGTGTATATATATATATATATATATATATATATATATCTATATATCTATATATATAGATATATAGATATATAGATATAGATATATATCTATATATATATATATATAGATATATATCTATATATATATATATAGATATATATCCATATCTATATCTACCGTATATAGATCTATCTATATATAGAGATATATATATATATAGATATATCTATATATATATATATATACAGTGCTGTGAAAAATTATTTGCCCCTTCCTGATTTTTTTCTTTTTGCATATTTCTCACACTTAAATGATTCAGATCATCAAACACATTTTAATATTACACAAAGATAACCAGAGTAAATCCAAGATGCAGTTTTTTAATTGTTATTTAATTTATTAAGGGAAAAAAGCTGTTCAAACCTGCCTGGCCCTATGTAAAAAAATAATTTCCCCCTCCCATGCTGAATCATGAATGAACTGTGATTAACCACAATTGTTTGGAAAGCTGAGTTAAATTTCACTTGCCACACCCAGGCCTGATTACTGCCAGACCTGTTGAATCAAGAAATCACATAAATAGAAGCTGTCTGACAAAGGGAAGCATGCTAACAGATCACAAAAAGCCACACATCATGTCACAATCTAAAAAAAATCAAGAACACATTAGAAACAAACATGTATCGGTCTAGGAAGGGTTTCAAAGCCATTTGTAAGGCTTTGGAACTCCAGTGAACCATGGGGTGAGCCATTATCCACAAATGGAGATAACTTGGAACAGTGGTGAACCTTCCCAGGAGTGGCCGGCCTACAAAAATTACTCCAAGAGCATGACGACGACCCATTCTGGAGGTCATAAAGGATCCCAGAACAACATCTAAAGAACTGCAGGCCTCACTTGCCTCAGGTAAGATCAATGTTCATGATTCAACAATAACAAAGAGACTGGGCCAAAATGGCATCCATGGGAAAGTTCCAAGGCCAAAGCCACTGCTCACCAAAAAGAACACAAAGGCTCATCTCACATTTGCCAAAAAACATCTTCATTATCCCCAAGACTTTAAGGCAAATATTCTGTGGAAGGTGTGCATCCCGTTACATCTGGCATAAAAGTAATACAGCATTTCATAACAATAACATCATACCAACAGTCAGACATGGTGGTGGTAGCATGATGGTCTGGGGTTGCTTTGCAGCTTCAGGACCTGGACGACTTACCATAATTGATGGAACCATGAATTCTGAGCTCTACCAGAAAATCCTAAAGGAGAATGTCCGGCCATCAGTTCATGACTTTAAGCTCAAGTGCACTTGGGTTATGCAGCAGGACAATGATCCGAAACACAACAACAAGTCCACCTCCAAATGGCTCAAACAAAGCAAAATTTGGGTTTTGGAGTAGCCTAGTCAAAGCCTGGACTTAAATCCAATTGAGATGCTGTATCATGACCTTACACAGGCCGTTCATGCTGGAAAACCCTCCAATGTGGCTGAATTAAAAGAATTCTGCAAATAAGAGTGGGCCAAAATTGCTCCACAGCAATGTGAAAGACTCATTGCCAGTTATCGCAAACGTTTGATTGCAGTTGTTGCCGCCAAGGGTGACACAAGCAGTTATTAGGTTTAGGGGGCAATTACTTTGTCACATAAAGCTATGCAGGTTTAGACAGCTTGTTTGCCTTAATAACTGAAACCATCATTTAAAAAATGCATTTTGTATTTACTCGGGTTATCTTTGTGTAATAATAAAATGTGTTTGATGATCTGAGTCATTGAAGTGTGACAAATATGCAAAAAAATAAAAAAATCAGAAAGGCGGCAAATACTTTTTCACAGCATTGTGTATATATATAGATATATATAGATATATATATCTATATATATAGATATATATATATAGATATATATATCTATATATATATATATATTCCTTAGATTCCCCAATTGTTTCAATAGTTAGTGAAGAGCAGAAAATTACACTATAACAAATCCTTTTCAGTTCCTTTGTTTTCTGCTGATTCCTTTTTCTGGATATTGGTAATGTTTTCAAGCCTTTCTGATGTAAGATACAGCCATGTCTTATCTTTCTGGTCTTTGTTCCGGACATCCTAGTATTTGGAAGCATTACAAAAGCATGTATTGTGCTGTTCCACAGCTCAATTCAAATGCCTCACTACGAATGATTGTATCTTTTGCATGTTTCTAAATCTTCCTAGACTTACAGTAAAGTGTCACAGCATGTGCATCTGACACAGGATACAGCGCAGAAAATGCTTAATGGAACAATTTGTTATATCTTCTCCCCTTTAAATGACCAGAAGTTCATTGCCCAGACCTTTTCAGTGAGCATTTTGTTACTGGAAACCTGGAGGATGTTATTTTGAGCTTTATTTGTATTACAGCAGCCCATTAAGTGATTATAAGTGTGCAAGAAGAAACTACTGTTTAAAATATCTGTAGCCATGTAGGTACATTGTATATGTCCATATTTAAAATTATTTTAGATATCTACTTAGGTCATTGAACTGTAATTACATTTTGTTCTGTCTGTTAAGTTGTCATGTTTTTGCTTCTAACAATTATTGCACTTTTTTTCTCCATATTGAAGAGTCATTTATTAAAAGATAACATAATTAATTTTCAAAGGTAAAAAATAAAACTTAATTTTTAGAACTAAAGTATAATTTGTCTCTGACATTTCTATAATACATGCAAAAGAGTACACTTAATAGAACACCTTTAGATTTGTGATACATAGGCAACTATTTTTTTGAGTAAATACATGTGACTGTGTTATTTACATAAAATTACTGTAAAAAAAAAAAAAACAGAAAACGAAATGCTGTACATAGGGCTAACTCCTTATAAGTTTCTTGTGAAATGTACTCTTCTTAGCTATTATTTGGGGTGGACATATAAATGTAAATTTCATGAGTCAGTCAATCAGATCTAGAAGCCATTAGACACTTTTATTAAGCCAGGAAGTTAGTGCTTTGCCTAACTGTATCTCAATGATCGTACAGAGAAATACATGATTAATTATAGCTACTGCTTTACTGATACAGCTAAATAAATTATGAGCTTCTCCTTGCAGAGTGATTCAGACCTTGGTAACCCTTTTATAGCTGGAGAGGGCAGCTACACTTGTATAACCCTAGTGTTTCTATGGCATAATACCAGGCACCGGTCTGAGAAGTAGTAGCATGCTGAGACTTATGGGGCGTACACACGATAGGATTTATTAACAACAAATGTTGGATGTGAGGTTGTTGTCAGAAAGTCTGACCGTGTGTATGCTCCATAGAACATTTGTTGTCGGAATTTCCACCAACAAATGTTTGGGAGCAGGTTCTCAAATTAAATTCCGAGCGTGTGTACACAATTCCGATGCACAAAAGTCCACACATGCTCGGAATCAAGCAGAAGAGCCACATTGGCTATTGAACTTCATTTTTCTCGGCTCGTCGTACGTGTTGTGCATTCTTGACATTCAGAATTTCCGACAACATTTGTGTGACCGTGTATATGCAAGACAAGTTTGAGCCAACATCCTTCGGAAAAAAATCCACGGTTTTGTTGTCAGAAAATCCTATCGTGTGTACATAGCTTTTCAGTTAAGGTGTTACTAAACCCACAGAACATGGAAATGCAATCATTTTAGTAAATATAAACTGCTAAATACCTTTTCCTTTCAGCAGTGTATAGCAGTCTTGTGACTTCTATCAGTGCCTGGTTAAAGCTTGTAGGAGGAGTTTTCATATTGCACTAGCTGTCGTATCAGGATACAAGACTCCTGATCCTCTGTCTGGACAGTGCTGATTGGCCCTGTGCTGATCACATGCACTTTCCCCCCCAAAAAAAAAAAAAACTCTCTAGCAATACACACCAAACTGAGCATGTGCAGGCTGATTCCACTAACTCTGTCTTATCCGGACATGTTTTGTGGGCAATACAAGAAGGGGAGGATCTGTGCATGCAGGATCAAACAGCCTTTTTACACCATGCAAAGGATTAACCCCTTAGGTTCCACAGTGAATATAACAAGTATACTTTTCGGCATATACAGTTTGATTTTACTGTTGTGGGTTTAGTAACACTTTAGCCCTAAAATATCGGGTAATACCATTTTGATTGTCAGATGTTAGAATACGGTTGATGAGCAGATGGTCAGTAGGGAAGTTCTAAAACTGCTCTTAGGAATTTTTTTTGCCATCTGTTTACATTTGGGGAGATTTTCTTTTACTTCCTGTCCTGGAGATGTGAAAGGCAATGGGAGTAAATCTCTCCAAAATAAACAGAATTCCCTTGTTAGAATGTTGTCATAGGAACAGGTGTCCCTACTGTAGTTTCCCTCACCCACTGCTTTTTGGATTTACCCTCATTGTCTTGGTGAAAATTGTCACCAGGACAAAAAAGAATGGTAGATCTTCCCAGAGGGGACACAGACAGCAATAAGAACTTGACCAATAGTCTAGCCCTTCCCTACTCTATCCAAAATGAAAAAAAAGCTTTACATACAGTTCATTCTCAAAAGAAGTGTAATGTTCTTCATAGTTTATTAACATAAGATAGTTTAAACATAGTTTTTAAACATGAGATAGTTAGGTCTATGTAGATAATGGGCTTACATACTCATTCTATTGCAGAATTTCAGCCTAAACTTTGATTTAGTATAGTACAGTGGCAGGGAAAGTAACAACTTTTCTTTGACTTTCATTCTCTGCAACTATTACTTTAAAAATGCCAAAGTTAATGAGGCAGAAGGGTCTGAATTGCTTGGGAGCTGTACAATTCAGGCAGCCATGAATGCGAGGTTGACACAATTCTCCACAGCAAGGCATATTAAAAGAACCCTGTGACCAAAATATGTAGGTAAATGTACAGGATACTCAAGTATTTTTAATGCTTACTTGCAACATTTTTTCTTTACCATTGTTTTAAGTTGCATTGCGCCTTTGAACTTGCAACTTAATATGTGCAGTCTAAATGAAAGAAGGGAAAGGGGAGACATGATTGAAACCTTTTAATACATCAGGGGTGAGTAAGCTTCAAGAGGGCAGGATTTTCAATATCATACCAAGATTAAGAACAAAGAACACAGGGACATGACTTCAAGCTTACAGGGGGAAATCTTAGAAAGTACTATTTTACCGAAAAGGTAGTTTATGCTTGGAATAGACTTCCAGCAGAGGTAGTAGGTCAGTCAACAATAAGTGGCTTCAAACGCGCTTGGGACAAACATAGATATATGTCAAAAAAAGGGTTAAAATCCTGCGCTTAACCTACTCTCCTGGTGAAGGGAAGTGTGACTATTGAAATGGAGAAATAAACACACATAAATAAATAAATGAAAATATATAGATAAAGAAAAGCTGCAACCTAAAAGGTCCAAAACCCCACCATAAGCATAGATAATTAAAAGAAACAGGTGCACTAATCTATAAGAATATTCACAGTGCGAAAATACACATGACAAAATTTAAGAGCATGAAGTCCACTCCTACAAAAACAAGTGTATAAAAATATATGAAAAAATTGGATGAAATGACTCATAAAGTGAAATATATACGATTCAGTTCATAAAAGGTGCAAAAAAATGTGCATGAAAAATGTTCAACTGACAAACCCTTATACAAAAGGGAACTGAGTGAACCAAATATGTGAAAAAATCTGTGCTCTTTAAGGGAGTTGTGTGAACCAAATATAAGTTAACTTCAGTGCTCTTCAAAACACAAAGACTTTAATATCCCATCACCACATAGATTCACTTCTTACCAGATAGCAGTAATTTCAAGCATTGGATAATAATCCCACCATGCTCCAACAGACTGGACTGTAAAATGAACCAAATTCCAAATCAAGGATAAATCCCAGAGCATAAAGGAAGAAGAGCTATAGCCTTGTAGTGCAATATGTTTCAACAAAAGGGTTTATTAAAACAGCACACTAAGAACTTACATCAAGGCAACCAAACATCAGCAAAAATAAATGCACATAAAAACAGAGCAGTGGTTTGCACCAACCAGCTCAAACAGTTAGACGTCTCACAATGGGCTCTACCCATTGTGAGACATAGATCATAGATCTATACTCTATAAAGTTATCAGGAAAAAAACCCCATAAAAAAACAGGCAGACTCGACGGACCACTTGGTCTTTTTTCTGCCATCACTTCTCTATGTTTCAGCCACTCCAGAGACAGTTGTTTCCCTAGTACAGCCAAAGTCCCCCCTCCCTCTTTTGCCTTCTTCTCTGGAAGTGTGTAATTACTGTCTATACTGGCCTATTTATGACTCCTTTCACCTTTCTACATCAACATGTATGTTTCTACTGACAGAAGAGTGAGGGGGAATACTATAGCATGTCTCTTGGGTGACAGCTTTGAGTTTGCTGGGACTACTAACATCACTTTCAAGATGGTCATGCCCAGCAACAGTCACACACATTTTGGAAAGGTACACAAAGGAGGCTTTTATGGATAATGACATGGATAAAATATATTTATAAACATAAAATGTGATGGAAGATTGTTGGGGAAATTAATGGTCTGGTGGTATGGTCTCCCTAATTCACTAAACATCAATAAAAGTATTACTATTAATACGAATGGACCCAGACACGAATAAATCACTAATCTAGCGCTTTTGGAAAATGTATTAACTTATAACATCATTTAAGCAGCCGCTATAATCAAAATAAATGAACAATAACTCATATGTTTAAAACGTTCACAGTCAATTATAATCAATGAAGCAAAAGCAGAGCTCTTTTGGTGCATTTAAAGGCCATATTCCCAAACAGTTTAAACGTTGTTGCACCCTATGACAGGTGAGTCCAATAATGAACTTTCATCACTGAAGGTCCTTTTGAGGGTTAAACAGCTGTATAGATATGCTAAGCCTTCACCACACCGCGTGAGACTCTTACCCTTCAAAATTTGCACTCACCAGATTCCAAAATATGTATGCCTTTGTGCCATATCTTTGTCATTATAGAATAACTCTGGATTGGGATCTTCACCAGTCTCGGTATCTCACAACAAAGGAAACAGACCTCATAGCATATTCAAGTTAAAGCTTTTTATTCCCATAAAACCCTCCTTTTAAAATGCGCTTACAATCAGTAAACATAAAGCATTGAATATGTATATTCCACCGCTCAGCATTACTCACTCTCTCTCACCGTGGACAGGAGATCTAAGGATCGGGGGAAGATGACTGGTGAAGATCCCAATCGAGATTGATTCTATGATATGACGCAAAGGTGTACATACAGTGGATATAAAAAGTCTACACACTCCTGTTAAATAGTCAGGTTTCTGTGATGTAAAATAATGAGACAAAGATAAATCATTTCAGATTTTTTTTCCACCTTTAATGTGACCTATAAACCGTACAACTCAGTTGAACAACAAACTGAAATCTTTTAGGTGGAGGAAGTAAAAAAAAAAAAAAAAATAATATGGTTGCATAAGTGTGCACACCTTTAAACTAATACTTTGTTGAAGCACCTTTTGATTTTATTACAGCACCCAGTCTTTTTGGGCAATCTTTTTGGATATGAGTCTTATCAGCATGACACATCTTGACTTGGCAATATTTGCCCATTATTTTTTGCAAAAACACTCTAAATCCGTCAGATTGCGAGGGCATCTCCTGTGTACAGCCCTCTTAAGATTGCCCCACAGATTTTAAATTGGATTCAGGCCTGGGCTCTGGCTGGGCCATCCCAAAACTTGAATCTTCTTCTGGTGAAGCCATGCCTTTGTTGATTTGGATGTATGTTTTGGGTCATTCTAATGCTGAAAGGTGAAGTTCCCCTTCATGTTCAGCTTTCTAGCAGAAGCCTGAAGGTTTTGGGCCAATATTTACTGTTATTTGGAACTGTACATAATTCCCTCTACCTTGACTAAGGCCCTTGTTCCAGCTGAAGAAAAACAGCCCCAAAGCATGATGCTGCCACCACCATGCTTCACTGTTGGTATGGTATTCTTTTGGTGATGTGCAGTGTTGTTTTTGCTCAAAACCTATCTTTTGGAATTATTGCCAAAAAAGTTTAACCTTGGTTTTATCAGACCATAACATATTTTCCCACATGTTTTTGGGAGACTTCAGATGTGTTTTTGCAAAATTTAGCCGGGCTTGGATGTTTTTCTTTGTAAGAAAAGGCTTCCGTCTTGCCATTTTTCCCCATAGCCCAGACATATGAAGAATACAGGAGATTTTTGTCACATGTACCACACAGCCAATACTTGCCAGATATTCCTGCAGCTCCTTTAATGTTGCTGTTGGCCTTTTGGCAGCCTCCCTGACCAGTTATCTTCTCGACTTTTCATTAATTTTGGAGGGACTGTTGTAATGTCACTGTTGTGCCCTATTTTCTTCACTCGATGATGACTGTCTTCACTGTGTTCCATGGTATATCTAATGCCTTGGAAATTATTTTGTACCATTCTCCTGACTGATACCTTTTAACGATCAGATCCCTCTGATGCTTTGGAAGGTCTCTGCGGACCATGGCTTTTGCTGTAGGATGCAAGTAAGAAAATGTCAGGCAAGACCTACTAGAACAGCTGAACTTTATTTGGGGTTAATCAAAGGCACTCTAAATGATGGCAGGTGTGTACTGACTCCTATTTAACATGAGTTTGAATGTGATTGCTTAATTCTGAACACAGCTACATCCCCAGTTATAAGAGGGTGTGCACACTCATGCAACCACATTGTTTTAGTTTTTTTTTTTTACTTCCCCTCCCTAAAAAAATTTAGTTTGTTTTTCAAATGAGTTGTACAGTTTTTAGGTCAATTTAAAGGTGGAAAAAGTTCTGAAATTATTTATCTTTGTCTCATTTTTTTTACATCACAGAAAACTGCCATTTTAACAGGGGTGTGTAGACTTATTTTATCCACTAAATTTTGGAATCTGATGAGTGAAAATTTTGAAGGGGAGCGTTCTCACGCAGTGTGATGAAGAGGGTTGGAGGGCCTGCTCATAAGAGCTTGCAGTCTAATAGATTATGAAAATGATAAAGAGTACACTGAACTGAAAGAACCCAGGAGCAATAGAAAGTAGTTTAGCCTTTCTGTACATAAAGGAGAGGCAGCGATGTATGAAGCATCCCTTAAAAAAATAAAATATATGCAAAAAATTTTTAAAAAGTAACAAAATGTTTCTAACCAATAAAGTCATACATTGCAATTTTCATGCAAATTGTTTTAATATTATGCATAGTATGTTTGTTATGTGTTTTTATCTGTTTAACAAACTAATTTCAGGTCCTCACAAATGGTTAGTAATTCATGTCAGTGCATTTTTTTTTCTTTGATAACCAGTTACTAAGTAACATGGGAATTAATGTCCATAAACAGTAGGTGTATTGTGTTTGAGTGCATTTCTTCTGGATGCTCTGCTTTTCCTCACACATCCCATAGTAGGGGCATTAGACTGTTAGCTCCTTCAGGTTTGAGGGCATCTACTCAATAAACCGTTTCCTAATAAATACTGGAAATAAATATATAGTAAATGAATAATACTGCATGTTTAACTTTATATTTTTGAATAACTGTACTGTAAATTATAAATGTTGTTGTTTCTGATTGCAGGAGTTGGGCCTTGTCATCACTGGTACCTTGCCTGTTTTTAATTTGACAGGGGACCGTAAAGAAAATAAAGTGAGTTAATAGTAAAGTTTTTATGTGAATCTTGGCCTTATTTCTTAACAAGTGTGAAAAGACCTGTACATACTGTATTATGATAAAAGCTTACATATGTTGTCCAAAATTATAACTAGTTATCCACTAATATGACTTTTGCCACAGAAGCTGTCTAGAATGATATGTTAATGCTCTTGATACAATATTACTCTCTTCCATGTATAATGCTTTAATGCTTATAGGCTGACTAGCATAATTTGTTTTCAATGATAAATGCAGGTGGAATATCTGCTAGGAAATATGTTTGCAATTTCCTGCCAGGATAAATCTCTGCACTAAGCACATATCATTTCAAAGTGGTGAAGCCCTTCTTCTTTATAACTTGCCGATGACATTATACTCCGGAGAAGTGTCATTAATAACAATAAGCATTTTAAGCTCATCTGTGCCAGTTGAGAGACATTTACTTTTATTATCCAGAACTCACTAGTGTTGTATTTATAGTTTATTGCAAGCACATTCAGTGAAGTGAAGACAAGATGATATGTGAGCTACCTGAAAAGACAATAAAGGGACTTTAGATCACCACCCACTTGCGTTTGTTCATAAAGTACTGAGCATTTATTTGAGTAAGGAAAACGTCAAATATATGAATAAATTTAACACAAAACCAACAAAAGGAAACTCACTATATCCCATATGCAAGCAAAAAATTAAGAATTATAAAATACAGCTTTACAAATGAATGTACAGTAGGTTTGTTATGCAGGGTTTAATTTGGCGATAGGCACATAGGGGCATATAGGAGATGAAGGCCAAAAGACTTTTAGCTCATAATTAATTGAAGAGATTATCTAACATAACTTTAGCTCTGGTAAAATAGGCCATTCATGGCTTCTGACTGTTTTGTATTTTTTTGTATCTACTGTCCATCTCAAACTTAAAGTTGAAGTTTAATCTGCTTATATTTTGCCTTATCTGGTTCATCCTTTCCCCCTTCATTAGCACGATAATAAATAAAGCCTTTCCATTTTCATTACAAAGCTTATTTTAGAGGCAATCATCACTGGGTCTCTGTGAATCTCTGTGCAATCCAGGCAGATAGGCGGGAGGCAATGGTTTGTGGGAACGACTGTGCAAAGCTTCATAAAAAGCTGATAAAGCTCCATGATGGAAAGAACTTAAATCCAATTAATGAAATGGGCGGTGTGACAGTAACGAGGTGAGGGAACTCCAAAAACGGATTAAGAAAACACAGTAGCACTCTTATTATGTTAAACTCCGAAAGCCTGCAACAAAATTAGATTTAAATCTTTTGTCTGTAGAGTCAGCATTAAATATACATCTCTACCAGCACACAGTTCAGCCTAAAGACATTGGGGGTGATATACTAAGAAGAAGGCACTGCACCACTTCATACATTAATTGGTGCTCCGGAAAAGTAATTAATCGAACATGTGAACCGGCACACAATGAAGCGCAAATAGCGATAATAAATACCCGCATATGTAAACTGCAACTGGTGCTAGGGTAACTGCGTTTTTCTCATTGAAAATAGCGCACGCCCAATACAATTGGTTAATTTAATCTCATTGGATGTGATTTGTTAGGCAATTAGTAGGTGTACTCAGTTAATTAACCCTTTTGATGCTAATCTCATTCCTATCACTTCTAATATATATTTTCTTTTTTTTACTAAACCCAATAAATAAATCTTTTCAGATCTTGATCTTTAACCACTTCCAGACTGGCTCATGCCAATATACGTCGGCACTTTGAAGAGGGATATCGTCGTTATGGCAGCAGCTAGCTGCCATAACCCTGGTATCCTCTTCTTCAGTGAGCAGTCCGGTTTCCGATAAAAGTAGTCTCTGCGGCAGATTCGCCGCGAGATCACTTTTATCGGTGGCTCCCCCTCCCGCTGCTCTCCAGTGCCCTCCGCGGCTTACCGGAGCCGTCGGTAGTGGCGGAGGTGATTGGGTCTGCTCTCTGGCTTGGTATGGAGACAAATGAGGGAAGATGGTCCCCACCCGTCTCCATACCAATGCAGGGCGTTAACGACGTCAAAACATCACTTCTGCTCATATCTCTTAAAGGGACATTTTTTAAATTTTTTTTAAACGACATTTAATTAATTTATTTTTTTATTGCATTTTAGTATAAATATGAGATCTGAGGTCTTTTTGACCCCAGATCTCATATTTAAGAGGTCCTGCGAGGCTTTTTTTCTATTACAAGGGATGTTTACATTCCTTGTAATAGGAATAAAGATGACACAATTTTTTTTTAAAGAAAAGTGTAAAAATAAAAAATAAAAGGTAAAATAAATTAAAAAAAAAAAATTTAAACGTGCCCCGTCCCGCTGAGCTCACGTGCAGAAATGAACTCACACTTGAGCAGCGCCCGCATATGAAAGTTGTGTTCAAACCACACATGTGAGGTAATGCCATGATAGAGCAAGAGCAATAATTCTAGCCATAGACCTCCTCTGTAACACAAAACATGCAACCTGTAGAATTTTTTAAACGTCGCCTATGGAGATTTTTTGGGTAAAAGTTTGTCACCATTCAACGATCGGGCGCAATTTTTTGAAGCGTGACATGTTGAGTATCAATTTACTCCGCGTAACATTATCTTTTACAATATAAAACAATTGGGCTACCTTTACTGTTGTCTTATTTTTTAATTTAAAAAAAGTGTATTTTTTCCAAAAAAAGTGCGCTTATAAGACCACTGCGCAAATACGGTGTGACAGCAAGTATTGCAACAACCACCATTTTATTCTCTAGGGTGTTCGAAAAAATATATATAATGTTTGGGGGTTATAAGTAATTTTCTAGCAAAAATAACTGTTTTTAACTTGTAAACATGAAATCTTAGAAAGAGGCTCGGTCCTTAAGTGGTGACCATACACTGCAATCAGTTAGCACTTAAATAAATTAGATTTAGTGCAAAAGCCTGTTTGATTTCTTCTAATTTGAAATAATTGTTCAAGTGCGTCTTTCTGTACCTATTTTGCCTAAATTTCGAGTTGTACAAAGATTGGCCAATGAGATTGCATAGTACATGACCATCTTAAGTGCCAAATTTGGAATGTAGATGTGCCATGACCCACTTGTATTTTCCAAATGATATTTCTTGGGCTTTATACAAGGCACAGGAAAAACCACCTTTTTTTAAGACATGCTAGAGTGATCAGGAATCTTCAAACTACGGCTCTCCAGCTGTTGCGGAACTACACATCCCATGAGGCATTGTAAAACTCTGACATTCATTGACATGACCAGGCATGATGGGAATTGTAGTTCCTGAACAACTGGAGGGCCGTAGTTTGAAGACCCCTGTGCTAGACCATTATTATGCCTCCAGAATGGGAAGTGTGGCATTTACCAAACATCTCTCTGCTGGTGGACACAAGAACCTACATCTATATATATCTATATATCTACATATATAGATATATAGATATGTATCTATATATCTAGATATATATTAGATAAATTGCACTCTAGCATTTTGCTGTGTTCACCCCAAATTATTAGGTATCTTGGACTTTTATTGGGGTTTATTTATTAAAGGCAAATCCACTTTGCACTACAAGTGCACCTGGAAGTGCAGTTGCTGGAGATCCGGGGGGGGGGGCATGCAAGGAAAAAAAAAACAGCATCTTTGCTTCTACATGATTGAATGATAAAATCACCAGTGCTTCCCCTCACAGCGAGTACACTTGTATTGCAGAGTGGATTTGCCTTTAATAACCCCCAAAATACCTAATAATTTGGGGTGTACACAACAAAGTGCTAGAGTGCAATTTGCCTAATGGGGACACTAGTTAGATTGACCTGTGTGTCCACAAGGAAAGAGATTGTCAGGGTTTTTCCCTCACTTCCTGTTTGGCTATGTGGCAGGAAGTGAAGCCAATTTTCTGAAAAGGGACACAAAGTCCAACCTAAAAAAGACAAGCAGGGGCTGGTTCCCCTCAAATGCCCACAATTAAAATAGGATTGTCTTGAGCTAGATTTTAGCTCAGTGCTCTAAATCAGTGGTTCTCAACCCTGTCCTCAAGTACCCCCAACAGGTCATGTTTGCAGGTTTTCCTTCATCTTGCACAGGTGCTTTAAATCAGAGTCATTGGCTTAGTATTTTGGACAGCTATTTTAGCTAAGATACATTCCCAAAACATGTCCTGTCGGGGGTACTTGAGGACTGATGCTGAGAACCACTGCTAAAATGGAAAATTGAATACTTACCTCTCTGTAATTTTCCTTTCCTGGTGCCTATCCATTGCAGCATACGCACAATCAATGCATATGCTACCATGAAGGCACCAGGAAAGTAGCTTTTAGACAAATCACACCTTTTTTTGTTTTGTCATGCCAATCAGCCTAGTTAAGCTGCAGCTGGGAAATCTGTTGCATGAAAAAAATTTTTTGGGGGGGGGGGTAGTGTAGAATGCATTTCTTGGATTGAGCATGCATCTGCAAACCAAATTATTCACAAAACACATAAAACATAAATAATTGCTACAAATTTTATTGGTCAACAAAACAGGACTTGGAAAAGAGCAAGGAAAGCAAAAAACACATGTATGTGAATTTGAGACACTAACAGAATATGGTTTTGAGGTCTGACCATTTTGCAGAGGAAATTAACAGGAGTTAAAAGAACTGTGCCCACAAACAAACAGTCTCTTAAGGATTTAAAAATGTATTAGTCACAACATCTTGAGGAAGATTTTGCAAAATAATGCAGCACAGACAATTAAATCAAAGTGAAACTAACAACCTACAAACATTGACAACATAAAAATATTTTAGGGAAAAATACCTCCCAAAAAAATAAACAACCAAAATAAATAATACTTGCTGTAAAACACATCTGTTTTGCAGACATAACAAACAAAATACAAAGAGAAAATACATGTGTTACAAACTCTATAAGGACACCCAAATGTACTCTCTTGACACACACACCCACGCACAAGCGCATATGCACACACGCACACACACGCCTCTTTTCCGGGCAAGGTAAAGAGTGCTAACCGCTAGCTTTATATAACATATGTTTGTGTGCTAATGAGGCAATTGAAAACACATGCACAGTCCATGAAACACACAAAATGCATGTTCACCCAGTGTAGAGACATTACTTCAAAGTGGGTACAGCTGTTAAGGATCTCCTTAAATTACTAACTCAAAAAACACACTCTCTGAGCATGCCCAGAAAAATCCAATAGTTATTCACACACAAAAAGCACAAAAAAAACCCAAAGTCCCTGAGCATGCCTAGACCAACCCAAATGCATTTCACACACCAAAAGCCACAGCAAAAAACTAAAGTCCCTGAGCATGCCCAGAACAACCCAAATGCAGCTAGCTCAAAATTAGCCACCCCCTGTCCAAAATTAAGCACATCATTCAGTATGCTACAAAATTACAGATGGGACAAACACCCCCCGGTCCAGGGGGGCAAACAAAGAGCCTACCAAGTGGTGCATCTTCTGGTGCTGTAAAGATTAAGGCCCCTTTCAAACTTGTGCAGCTTGTCAAGCAACTTTGGACATCAAAGTTGCATGACAAGTCATTCCCCATGTTTTCCAATGACCACCATTTATATATGTACGACCTAAAGTTGCAGCAAATTCATAGTAGTTCATGCACTACTTTGGTCCGACTTTCATGCAACTTGATGGCCATAGACCTCAATGTTAACCCTCAAAAGTTACATGAAAGTAATACTTGAATGTTATACAATGCAACAGTCGTGCAACAGTTATCCATTATCACTGATCAAAACCGTATTTAAGTTGCACCCATCCAAAGTTGCACCAAAGTTGCACTCCAAAGTTGGCACAAATCCAGTCGTACAAGTGCGAATAAAGCCTAAAAGCCCTATACACGAGCAACTTCCTGGCTTTCCTGGATGGGTAGAATCGCCATTATCAAAATGAATGTCTTACCCAGACTCCTCTACCTACTTCAGGCCATCCCCATAAAATTACCACCCTCCTTCTTTAAATCATATAAACACATGTGCAGACTCTTCATCTGGGCTTCTAAAACCCCACGTCTCTGCTGGGATAGGCTGACACTACCTAAATCCTTGGGAGGCTTAGGGCTCCCAAATATTCAAAAATACTACTGGGCTTGCCACCTAACCAGGGCAGTAGACTGGCATATTCACCATCCTTCGAAGGATTGGATTTCTATAGAAGACTCTTTTGCCAACTTACCTATTAGAAACGTACCATGGATAGGAATTGCATCTGCCCCCAAAGAATACACAACACATCCCCTCATAGGAACCACCCTCACCATATTTAAAACAGCCAGCAAAACACTCGCAATCAACCCTTCCTTTGGTCCAATGACGCCCTTAGACAACAATCCGAAATTTCCACCAGGGCTCACACTCAAGGACCCATCTCTTGATGCACGTGCACACTCCGCCAGAGCAAAAAGTTTCATTCGTAATGGCTCCCTTTTACCATACAATGAACTCCTAATCTCCGTCCCAGACTACGACATCCCTTTCTTCAAATATCTCCAACTGCGACACTTTTTCTCCTCCCACAAACAGGATGCTTATTGGCAAATGGATCACTCACCCTTCAAACTCATCTGCTTGAGTACGGAACCTCAAAGCCATCTAATCTCCTCCATCTATTCTCTACTCCACTCAGACTACACAATTAAGGAAGACAGACTGATTCGACAATGGGAGTCTGACCTTTCTATAGACCTCACACCCATTGAATGGAATCATATCTTTACTCTCCTACATAAAGGTTCAATCAACGTCAAGACCCAGGAAAACAGATATAAACTGTTTTCAAAATGGTACAGGACCCCAGATAAAGTGCACCACTTCCACCCGACGGTACCATCTACCTGTTGGAGATGCAATTCAGCGCGCGGCACCCTCCTACATATCTGGTGGGACTGCCCCATCATCCAACCTTTTTGGCTGGAGATCCACCACTTAATCTCGCATATCACCACATACACACCGGCCTTTTCTCCCGCACAATACCTCCTTCATCACACCAAGACCCCACTAGGTTCCTATAAAAAATCACTCACACTACATCTTATCAATGCTGCCAACCTCTGTATCCCACTCCTCTGGAGAACCACTACCCCACCTACGATAAAAGATTGGATCAAACGGGTCGACAAAATCGCGGACATGGAAAACCTTATTAGTCAGGCCCAGGATAACCCATCCAAATTCCACAACATATGGGCGTGTTGGCTCCACTATAAACAATCCACAGTCCAAAATACACAGCCCCCCTCCTCATTACCCCAACCGTAAGAACCGACCTCCCGCAATCACAGCACACCAAACTGCCAATTACATGAACTCCTAGGTTGCTCACACCAGACATGATACCCACTGGCCTCGGGAGGGCTTCCAAAAACTTTCCTAGCAACCACCGCAGCTCCAACACTCTTTGCATCACTGCACCCCAGGGCTGCACAGTAGAGACAGGCTTTGACCACGTCCCGTCACCCCCTCTCCCTCCGCTATCCCCCCCCCCTCTCTTTCCTTACCTCCTACCGCCGTTTACACACACCTTTCTCTTACTTCCTTACGGAACTGTTCTCGCTACCTCCACATTTCGCTCCATGTCCGACCCAACTTCATAGATATTTGTTCGCCCCCCCATCCACAGCCAGTTCCCTCATAAGGGGTGGATGGTTCTCGGGCAAACCAATGCAGGGTATAGTTTGCTTGACATGGACAACCACCTACTGACACTAGTTGTAATTACATCTATCGATGTGTTCTCCTCCCGAGAAGAGGCACAAACATCCCCTGTTGAAGAATTTAGGCATTCTTGCCTTATCGATATGTATGTTTATATGTTTTTCATTCTTGTACAATGCAATGTAATCTACATGTTTGATTATATCCTGTATCTATGAAAAATTTTCAATAAACTTCTTTGAAAAAAAAAAAAAAGCCTAAAAGCACCCTCTGCCTCTGGGAAAATTTGTGCCATTCATATGCACTCTTCTGCCTTCTTGAAGGACAATAATACTAATGCCGTGTACGCACGGGCGGACTTTCCGACCAGACTGGTCCAACGGAACAAATCCGTCGGACAATCAGATCATGTGTGGGCTTCATCAGACCTTCAGCTGACTTTTTCTGTCGAAAATCAGACGGTTTTTAGATTTAGAACAAGTTTCAAATCTTTCCGACGTACTCGAGTCCGATCGAAAAATCCGTTCGTCTGTGTGCTAGTCCGACGGACAAAAAACGACGCAGGGCAGCTATTGGCTACTGGCTATAAACTTTCTTATTCTAGTCCGGTCGTACATCATCACGTTCAAACGACCAGACTTTCGAACAGACTTTAGTCCGTTCGTGTGTGTGCAAGTCCGAGCATTCGCAAGTCCGTCGTAACTCCGCTGAAAGTCCATCGGAAAGACCGTCGGATGTTTGCTCGAAAGTCTGCCCATGTGTACACGGCATAATAGTTCTATGCATGGCTGAAAGAGCAGAATGGAGTGGTGCAACTTTTCCCAGTAGCAGCAGCTTTTAAAGCAGTGGAAGACAGCCACTCAGGACAGTATCCATTTGCTCCGAGGTGGCACAACAGGGAAGCTTTTTACCAAAAGCAGTTGCCTGTAAATATTTGGATACACACCATTACACACATTACACATGCCTAATATGCTTTATGCTGTATGCCCCCCCCCCTCCAAAAATTCAAAAAAGATCAGCTTAAAGGTAAAGTGATATTTACTAGACTAGCATAATCACAGTCTTGAGTTAACCACAAAAGAGAAACAACAATGTTAAAACAGTGCAGTAAGGACACACTCACTGATAGAGAGTTGAGCATTCCAAATATTTATTTCTAATACTGTTGATCAAAAGGGCTTTGGAAAGACATTAAATATTCTTGTGAATAGTTTTACAGTTTTTATTAAGTAGACATCAAGCAACAGATGTCAACTGTAACTGTATAATCTGCGGTGCAGACCTACCATAGATGTGCACAATAATAAAGATCCATTAAAACAGATGAAAATTATATTTAAACCGTATGGGCCAGAACAGTCTTCAGAATTCAATTATAGGTCTATTGCCAATAATTGTCATTTCTTATGTTCCAAATTGGTGTATTTTTTGAGGACAAACAAGACTACCCTTTGCAAAAAATAATTTGTTTTCCATGTATTTAAAAAAAAAAACTAAATAGGAAGCAAAAAACCATACAGTTTACTATTTTAAGAAATGTGTTGCTATAGATATAATTTACAAATGTTTTTCTGCTATTTGTCCGATTTTTTCAATAAACCTAATTAATGTGGCTGGTATACAACCTACTGAAGTTATTTTTTTTGTGTGTGTGTATTATAATAGTAATAATAAAAAAAAGCAAGTGAAAAAAAAATAATGATCCAATTAGTAAAGTAGACAGCAGAAGGGAGGGGGAGGAGCTAATTAGATATAATTAGTATTTACTATGGATTAACTAAGGGTTAAAACATATTTTTAATTAAAATTACAGAAAGAAAAAAAAAGCAATGTAGTGCTTTACTGCTAACAAAGTTAGAATCAGATCAGAAAAGTCTGTGATATGAAGCATCAGACTGTAATAGTATGGTGAAGTATAATGCCCCATACACACACTTTCCGCCAACAAAACCATGGATTTTTGTTCGAAGGATGTTGGCTCAAACTTGTCATGCATACACACGGTCACACAAATGTTGGACAACAATTACAAACGTGGGAACGTGATGACGTACAAGACGTACGATGAGCCGAGAAAAAGGAAGTTCAATAGCCAGTGCGGCTCCTTCTGCTTGATTCCGAGCATGCGTGAACTTTTGTGTGTCGGACTTGTGTACACATGATTGGAAATTCCGATAACGAAGTTTTGTTGGTGGAAAATTTGAGAAACTGCTATGAAACATTTGTTGGCGGAAAGTCTGACAGCAAATGTTCGATGGAGCATACACATGGTTGGGCTTTCCGACAACAAGCTCATATCCAACATTTCCCGTCGGAAAATCTGACCGTGTGTATGCGGCATTACACTTTCTATATGAATGATCCTCTGTGGCAGGTTATCCTGGCAGAAGCACACACAGGAACATGCACTTCAGGTGATGAGGGGAAATATGTTCATCAAAATTCTTTAAATTGTAAACTATACTTAAAGCCAAACATTTTTACTGTACATTATAAAGTTGGGTTGTTTTAAAAGCCCTGTCAGGTTTTTATTTATCTGATTCCCAACTGGGGAGACTTTTTCTCTTTGTTTATCCTAATGATTATTTTTACTGGGATAGAAAGTGATGGAAAATTCAAAATGGTATGGTTGTCACTGAGATTAGGGAGGACTTGTTCAATTACAAGGAAATCTCCCAAATGGAAAAAAAAACAGACAGCAGATAGCAGATTAACCACTTCAGCCCCAGAAGGATTTACCCGCTTAATGACCATACCATTTTTTGAAAGATGGCACTGCGTCGCTTTAACTGACAATTGTGCGGTCGTGCGACATTGTACCCAAACAAAATTGATGTACTTTTTTTCCCACAAATAGAGCTTTCTTTTGGTGGTATTTGATCACCCTTGTGGTTTTTATTTTTTTGCGCTATAAACAAAAAAAGACCAACAATTTTGAAAAAAAAAAACAATATTTTTTTACTTTTGCTACAATAAATATCCCAAAATTAAAAAAAAACAAAAAAACGAATTTCTTTATTAGTTTAGACCAATATGTATTCTTCTACATATTTTGTGTAAAAAAAATGCAATAAGCATATTGATTGGTTTGCGCAAAAGTTATAGTGTCTACAAAATAGGGGATAGAATTATGGAATTTTTACTACTATTTTTTTTTTTTACTAGTAATGGTGGTAATTAGCGATTTTTAGTGGGACTGTGACATTGTGGTGGACAGATTGGACACTTTTGACACTTTTTTGGGACCAGTGATATTTATACAGCTATAAAAATGCACTGATTACTGTATAAATGTCACTGGCAGGGAAGGGGTTAACACTAAGGGCGATCAAGGGGATAAGTGTATCCTAGGAAGGTGTTTCTAACTGTGGGGGGAGTGTACTGACTGGGAGTAGGGATGAGCTTGATGTTCGGGTTGAACATAAGTTCAACTCGAACATCGGGTGTTCGCCCGTTCACCGATGAGCGAACATTATGGGGCGTTCGCGGCAAATTCAAGCACCGCAGAATGCCCCATAATGCACTGCGAGATCGCAGTACATTGTTGTATGATGATTGGCCACAGCATGCACCTGACCTGCGTGCTTTGGGCAATCACAGCATGCTCTGCTAAAAGAGCCATAATTGGCCAAAGGCATGGCTCAGGGGGACTAAGTCCACTCCCCACACTATATAAGGCTTCTTACACGGCGGCCATGTGTAGTGTTATTGATGTGGACAGAGAGGTAGCTTGATTTAGATTAAGTAGGCAGGTTGTTAAGTTAGTGGCAGTATATTTGATCTATACAGTATCTCACAAAAGTGAGTACACACCTCACATTTTTGTAAATATTTTATTATATGCCTTATGCCTGGGCAGGCTCAAAGGTGGTTGACGCCACGCCAGCTTCAGCAAGGAATGATTGTATGCAGTAATGGCACCAACCTTCTCTCCACCCTCCAACAGGGACACTTGACCCATGTTCCATATTTGGCACACATCCTGAATTGATCAAAGATGCATGCACAGTCCTGTCACCATTTGAGGAGGCCACAAGGATGCTGAGCAGTGACAATGCATGCATCAGTGACACTGTCCCTCTAGTCTTCCTGTTGGAGCACACGCTTCGTGGAATCATGGACAGGGCACTTGAGTCAGAACAGCGGGAGGAAGAGAAGGACTTCCTTATCTCTCAAGGCCTCCTGTGGGCCCACCAAACACACAGGAAGAAGAGGAGGATTACGTCAGCATGGATGTTGAGGATAACACTCAGCAGCAGTCTTCAAGGTATGGTTTATAGTACCCAGAAACCCAAGGAGTTGTACGTGGCTGGGAGGAGGTAGTTACGGATCATGTGATCCTTAGTGACCCAGAGGCCTCCCTGATTCTGCAGAGCCTGCGAAAGGACCCTAGGATTCGCAGTATCAAGGAGAGGGATCATTACTGGCTGGCAACCCTTCTTGATCCACGTTACATTGGTAAGGTTGCAGAACTCATCCTGCCTTCGCAGAAGGAGCAGAGAATAAAACATCTTCAGGAGGCCTCGAAGAAAGGTTTGTGCGACGCATTTCCAGACCCTGGGAGGTTACAATTTCCTGGTGCTGGACAACGTGTTTCTGAGGCTTCTTTCAGTCAGAGGAAGCGCCAAGGTCTGATCGGTTCAAGCAACCATCGCCAGCCATGGTGCAGGAATATCTAGGGGCAAGATCAGACTTCGAGTCCTTTCCAACAGAGCATCTACTGGGATACTGGGTCCAGAGGATGGACCACTGGCCAGAACTTGCTCAATATGCAATTGAGCTACTAGCTTGTCCTGCATCCAGCATGCTTTCTGAATGTACATTCAGTGCTGCTGGAGGGTTTGTAGTGGATCAAAGAGTGTGCTTGTCCACAGACTCTGTTGATAGGCTCACATTTATGAAAATTAATCAGTCTTGGATCAGCAGCTATCAAGCCCCTAATGCTGATGTAACTGATTGAATTTTCTATGGGTGTGCAATCTCCTGAAGACTGCCTATGCTGACTATCCTATTCCTCCTCAATCTTGATGATGCTAGCTTCCAACAATATTTTTGGTTTAGGGCACAACCACCACCAACCAAGGCCCAATTTTTTTGCCCCTGTTCAACAAGGGGATGTAATTACAATTTTTGATGTAATACTTCACAGCAGGGCCTGTTCCTGCGCCCAACACGAGTATATGTGAGGGGTTACAGTGTTGTGGCACCACCACCACCCAAGGCCCAATTGTTCTGCCCCTGTTTAACAGGGGCATGTAATTACAATTTGTGATCTAATATTTCACAGCAGGGCCTGTTCCTGCGCCCAACAAGAATATCTGAGAGGGCTTACAGTGTTGTGGCACCACCACCACCCAAGGCCCAATTTGTCTGCCCCTGTTAAACAGGGGCATGTAATTACAATTTTTGATATAATATTTAAACTCATATATATATGATATATATGATATAATATTTCAAAATATTTCCTGCGCCCAACAAGAGTATCTGTGAGGGGTTACAGTGTCATGGCACCACCACCACCACTCAAGGACCAATTTTTCTGCCCCTGTTTAACAGGGGCATTTGATTACAATTTTTGATATAATATTTCAACGCAGGGCCCATTCCTATGCCCAACAAGAGTATCTGTGAGGGCTTACAGTGTTGTGGCACCACCGCCAAAGGCCCAATTTTTCTTCCCCTGTTTAACAGGGGCATGTAATTACAATTCTTGATATAATATTTCACAGCAGGGCCCGTTCCTGCGCCCACCAAGAGTATCTGTGAGGGCTTAGTGTTCTGGTACCACCAAACCTAAGGCCCAATTTTCTGCAGAGTATATAGGGCAGGCCGTATAGTATATATACTGCTGTTCAGAGTATATAGGGCCTGGGGCACCCCCACACCATTTTTTTTTTAAATTTGGTTTCCCTTAATATCCATACAAGACCCAAAGGGCCTGGTAATGGACTGGGTGGGTCTTTTTTCAATGATTTTAATCTATATTGCCGGGACCCGACAATACATTACAGCCGCAAGTAGTTTTAAATGACATTTTTTCCTTTAGAAATGTCATTTTGCTGTGGTATTGTTCTAAACACAGGAAAAATGCACTACATTACAGGCATACTAAGGACACCCCCCCAGGCACGATATTTAAAGGAATATTTAATTTTTATTGTTTCACTCTAAGCATCACTGCTCCTGAAAAACAGCAATTTTTAAAACTTTTTTTTAGCATTGATACATATCCCCTTGGGCAGGACCCGGGTCCCCAAACACTTTTATGGCAATAACTTGCATATAAGTTTTAAAATTAGCACTTTTGGTTTTTCATGTTTGTATCCCATAGACTTTAACGGTGTTCGCATGTTCAAACAAATAGTTTTTCTGTTTGAATGTTCTGCTGCAAACCGAACTGGGGGGTGTTTGGCTCATCCCTAACTGGGAGTAGAGAGAAATTGCTGTTCCTAATCACTAGGAACAGGCGATCTCTCTCTACTCCCCTGACAGAATGGGGATCTGTTTGTTTACACTGACAGATCCCCGTTCTGCCTCTCTGTGGAGCTATCGCAGGTGACCGGTGGATATTGTGGCCGACGGCCAAGCGCACTGGCGCCACACCGTGGGCACCTCTGGCGCTGTGCACGCACCCGCTGTATCTATTACGCGATCCACCGTACTGGTACAGCAATTTGCGCAATAGAGCCGACCTGCCACCATATATCGGCGGGGGCTGATTGGCAAGTGGTCAAACCATTCCCTACTCCATCCAAAGGTAAACATATTGGCTATATACAGTGGAGCTGAGTTGTTTAAACTGGGGAGTGCAAAATCTGGTGCAGTTGTGCATGATAGCCAATCAGCTTCTAAATTCTGCTTGTTCAATTTAGACTTCACAAAAAAACCTTGATTGGCTGATTGGCTTCTATACAGAGCTGCACCAGATATTGCACTCTCCAGTTTTGGTAAATCAACCCTAGTGTGTGTATATATATATATATATATATATATATATATATATATATATATATGTGTGTATATATATATATATATATATATATATATATATATATATATATATATATATGTGTGTGTATATATATCTATATATATATATATATAGATCTCTCTCTCTCTCTCTCTCTCTCTGTATATATATATATATATATATATATATATATATATATATATATATATATATATATATATATCACTGCTCATCTGTGTTTTTCCCTCCTTTTCTCTTTTTTTTTTTTTGATTATGCATTCAAACCTATACAAGTAGACAAAGTAGTTATCTTTTTGACAGCTTAACTCAATAATTTTCATCATGGCATTTTATATTTCCATAAGCTCTGAAATCTAGCATGTGAAATCTCCTTGTTGATATCCATGTGGTTATTGATGGGGCTTTTAAACTGCCCACAGTACAAATCTTAGAATCATTATTAAAGCATTTGTTTTATTAGACTTACTGCCTCTCCAAAGGGAAAAATCACTCTGGGCTTCCTGACAAAAGAGTGTGTAATATAAACTTGGCCACACACGCTAGATATTCTTTATTAGCTCCATGGGACCAAAAGAAAACTCTCATGTTTAATTAAAGTCTGGGGAAAAAATACAATCAATAAGCACTATTTACATAAGAAATACATTACCATACATTCTACAAGGCTAATGATATTATCATCAACTCTCATTCACATTAACATTGCTGTCTTACAAGTGCATATATGTAACATGGCTATAGTATATTTTTTGGAGATTAAAAAAAGGATTATATTTCATATAGCCATGCATCTGCTGTGTGATCAGCAGACCATTTTTTAAATCTTCTAGTGTGTTGTTTCTATCACGCAAGTTGTGTTTCCTTCTAATTTTGGGTGTTTATATTTTAGAACCAGCTGATACTTGGTGTTATGGGTGTAGATGTTTCATTAAAAGATATTCAAAGGCTTACCCCACGCTTTACAGTAAGTCTATTTTCTTCTTTCTTTTACTTGAATTTTATTAGAAATGGTAAGAAAAATGGACAATTACATAGCCCAAGGATATTATACGATAATGTGAACAAATTCAAAAGGATTTTCCCTCCGCAAATATTGAACATTAAGCAATGATGCAGAAATGAAGGATAACCAATCCAAGCAACATTTGATTGTTAGATAATAAATTAGCAGAGCCATGTCTGGAATTGCGATGCACTTATTTTCCAAAAAGGGCCCTTTAACTAGGGATCATAGAACTAGAAGAAACAATATGGTCATACAAAAGACCAAAAAGAGATACCGCTCTTACTTGTGGGCAAAAAGACAGTTCCCAGACGGAGAGAGTTAGAAGAAAGAGATGGAAAAAGTAAGAGAGAAAAAGAGAAAAAAAAATGGGGGGGGGTGAGGTCATCTCTGTTCCGGAGGCTTGCTATGAATATATTAACATGCTATATTGGATTACAGTTCCAGGAAGCGCGTAGGTGGTTGTGTTGATGGAGCGTAATCTAGCCAGGGCTGCCAGGTACTTAGGAATTTATCATGTGAGTCAGTTATTATCACCGTCAGTTTCTCATTCACCAGGGTGCCATGCACCTGACTTTTTACTTTGTTGAACATAAGAATCTACATCTTCTACGCTATTGCAATCGTCTGTTTCGTGGCTGAGAATATATCGGTCACAAGAGGGTATTGAAGGCAGCGCCTTCTATCAGTCCTCCCAATGGTCTTTTCGTAAATATATGTGAAATACTGCATTCAGACCATTGAGACCATGTTAAAGCCCCTATCCACAGTTGTTTGACGTTAGGGCATGTCCACCATATATGCTTCATGTCACCTAGGTCTGAGCATCCCCTAAAGCATGTAGAAGGTAGGTAGGGAGACATTTAGCAGTTCTAGCCAAAATAAAGTACCACCGGGACAAGACTTTGAAGACGTTTTCTAAAATTGTTATATTACTGAAGAAACGCCTCTCAAATAATTTTCCAGGTCTCAGGGGTTTGGTTGGCACCAAAATCGCTTTCGCAGTTGAAACAGTGAGATGGGGTACGTGAGTTACAATTGTTTAGTATGGAGGAGTATAATAAAGAGATGAGGCCTTGGGTTGTAGGGGATATCTGTCATCTGGTTTTGAATGTGCCGTGGTCATTGATCAATCATGTTTTCCTGTTAGGTAACAGATGACGTATTTAGGAGGTAGTGGAATTTCTCGGAATCCTAAATGTCATATATGTCCTTTAGGTATTGAAAAGTGATGATACTCTGAGAGGACAATAAAGACTGGACCTTCATTAAGGCCGTGCTGCATCGCCAGTGGTAGCTCTGGGGACTCTCCAAACTTTGGGGAAATAAAGGGCATTTGAATATTTCAAGAACAGGGAGGTGCAATGATATCAGATGGGCTGAGTTTTTGATAGAGTTCCATACCACAAGGTTATTGGACAGGGTAGGGTTTGAAGGTTTAGGGTGCAGTTGAGTCGGGAGCCAGGGTAAAGAAGAGAGTGGGACTGGGTCACTGTCAACTACATTGATAAGGGTCCAGAGAGGTGTGACCTTTCCTGCAAACAGTTAAGCAAGAGGCATTATCTGAGCTGCTTTGTAATAATAAGTAATGTTCGGCACCCGTAGCCCTCCCTTAGTCTATAAAGTAGGTGTCTGTTCAGTCTCAGTTTGACTGGGCCCCATATAGACTTAAAGAAAAGGTGTGATGAGCGCAGAATATGTGGGGGGACTAGAGCAAGCAAAACTTTTGACAGGAGAGTCACCTTTATTGCATATATCCGCCCCAGCCAGGAAATGTGTGTTTTGTTCCATGACTCCAGTATTGAGTCAAAGTTTTAATAAGAGGAGGGTAGTTGGCACCATATAAAGCCAAATATGTTGGGGTAAGCGTAATCCCAAGATATGAAATAGAGTCAGACCATTGGATGGAGAATTGGTCTTGAACCATCTGGAGAGTGGCTTCCACCAGAGAAACATTCATGCCCTATACACACGGTCGGATTTTCCGACGGAAAATGTGTGATAGGACCTTGTTGTCGGAAATTCCTACCGTGTGGGCTCCATCACACATTTTCCATCGGATTTTCCAACACACAAAGTTTGAGAGCAGGCTATAAAATTTTCCGACAACAAAATCCGTTGTCGGAATTTCCGATCGTGTGTACACAAATCCGACGCACAAAGTGCCACGCATGCTCAGAATAAATAAAGAGATGAAAGCTATTGGCTACTGCCCCGTTTATAGTCCCGACGTACGTGTTTTACGTCACCGCGTTCAGAATGATCGGATTTTCCGACAACTTTGTGTAACCGTGTGTATGCCAAACAAGTTTGAGCCAAAATCCATCGAAAAAAATCCTAGGATTTTGTTGTCGGAATGTCCGATCAATGTCCGACCGTGTGTATGGGGCATTAGTGTGTGGGATTTGGCCTGGGTCTGTTTTCATTTTTAATTAATTAAAAGAAAAATAATGAAACCTTTCATATAAAGTAACCATTTTATGGTTTAAACATATTTGAAAACTTGAAAAATCTCAGCCATTTTTCATTCTAAAACTTACTCAGTTTCATGCATGGGTATGGCCATATACTTCATATGTAAAAAGACAACAGATTGGCTTAACTAGTCCTTTAAAATTTAGCCTGAAGCTTAACTGTAATGTGCAGCTTTGATGTGTAACTGTAATGTATTGTGCACCTTTGAACAGCCTGTAACTGTAATGTGCACTGTAATTGAACAGTTACAACTGTAATTGAACAGCCTGTAAAGGTAATGTGCACCTTTGAACAGCCATGCAAAAACCAAGCAGGACATTCACCAAAAACTATCTTTGCATCACTGCAGACCTAAAAGAAAACTGATTTGTATTTTCTTGGTGGAAGGTTGCATTTTTAGCATTCTTAATGTAGATAAGCAACATTTTAATAAGATATCTGGTATTTTTACACAATACCGCCAGCTAACTAAATATTTAAAACAACATTTTTAAATATACCCAAAACAATGGATTTTTTAATGTTCCTATTTAACAGTTGCTTTTACATTTTGCACTACCTTTTTTATTTACTTACATATACAATTTACTAACTAATGTAAACTGCTGAAATGTTTCCCTTTAGCTTTGCCCAAATGGATATTATTTTGCACTGGATCCTAACGGTTATGTGCTGCTTCATCCAAATCTTCAACCAAAGGTATGAATGTGCTTACTGGTTTAATAGTGGTTGATGTAGAGATAACTAACATTTAATAAATATGCGCAGTAATTCTTATACTCACTGTAATGCTGAAGTAAGACGTAATAAGTCTGTTGACTCTAAACAAGTAAATCACATGACCCCAACAGCGTTAAGGGTCAAGATTGATAAGCTACGGTATATATATAAAAATAATAATTACTATGTTAAATCCTAGCTTAATATTTACGAAGTAATGATGTGTTTGATTCCTTACATCCATATCTGTATGAAATGCTTAAACTTAATTTTTTTATGAAAAAATATAGTGCCTTAAATATATATTATATATATATAGATATATCTATATATAATATAAAATATATCTATATATATATTTACATATATGTATATATATTTTGCTCAGGGTAAAATAACACTGTATATGATTATATAGTATTTACTATATTCAGCCAGGTGGAGTTTTAAAATCCTGTTCAAAAGTTCACTAGGCTAACCTTAACTGTTTAAAAAATGTGGTTTACAGAGCTCAATAGCTAAAGCTCAGATTGCACACAGATGCGTAAATCAGAATAATGGCCTTCGTATTTAAATATTCAGTAGACATATGCAATTAATTTCATTTTGATTCATTATTTGAATGAAACCTTTGTATTCATAGGTACAGATGTATCCCCCCAAAATTCATACCAGACCATTATCGGAGCATGCAGCCTGGCAGGCCAGGAAAGAGGGGTCCAAGCTAGCTCCCTGCTTCACCACATGCCATCAACATGGGGGGGTGCTTTGGGAGAGGGGGGCTTACCCTAAATCAGTGGTTATCAACCCTGTCCTCAGGGCCCACTAACAGGCCAGGTTTTATGTATTACCTTGGGGAGATGCAGACTAGAATACTGCAATCACTGAGCAGCAAATGATATCACCTGTGATGTATTTCAGTTATCTTGCAAACCTGGCCTGTTAGTGGGCCCTGAGGACAGGGTTGATGATCACTGCCCTAAAGCACCTTGTCCCCATGTTGATGAGGACATGGGCCTCTTCCCCACAGCCCTTTAAAAAGGGGGCCCCTAGATTCTGGCACATCCCAATGTAAATGAGTATGGGGTCCATAGTTCCCCTATTCATTCATGAAAAAGTGTTGAAAGGAAAAAAAACAGACAGTTTTTGACAAGTCCTTTATATATATATATATATATATATATATATATACACAAAAGTGAGTACACCTCTCACATTTTTGTAAATATTATATTATATCTTTTCATGTGATAACAATGAAGAAATTACACATTGCTACAATGTAAAGTAATGAGTGTACAGCTGGTTTAACAGTGCAAATTTGCTGTACCCTCAAAATAACTCAACACACAGCCATTAATGTCTAAACCACTGGCAACAAAAGTGAGTACACCCCTAAGTGAAAATGTCCAAATTGGGCCCAAAGTGTCTATATTTTGTGTGGCCACCATTATTTTCCAGCACTGCCTTAACCCTCTTTGGCATGGAGTTCACCAGAGCTTGACAGGTTGCCACTGGAGTCCTCTTCCACTCCTCCATGATGACATCACAGAGCTGGTGGATGTTAGAGACTTTGCGCTCCTCCACCTTCCGTTTGAGGATGCCTGACAGATGTTCAATAGGGTTTAGGTTTGGAGGCATGCTTGGTCAGTCCGTCACCTTTACCCTCAGCTTCTTTAGCAAGGCAGTGGTCATCTTGGAGGTGTGTTTGGGGCTGTTATCATGTTGGAATATTGCCCTGCGGCCCAGTCTCCGAAGGGAGGGGATCATGCTCTGCTTCAGAAGTTGTCACAGTACATTTTGGCATTCATTGTTCCCTCAATGAACTGTAGCTCCCCAGTGACGGCAGCACTCATGCAGCCCCAGACCATGACACTCCCACCACCATGCTTGACTGTAGGCAATACACATTTGTCTTTGTACTCCTCACCTGGTTGCCACCACACACGCTTGACACCATCTGAACCAAATACATTTATCTTGGTCTCATCAAACCACAGTATATACAAAAAGTGTAGTGCTATAAACCCCAAAAAAAGTCTTTAGACACTGTGAGAGTTGTGTGGCAAACGACTAACATCAAGAACTATGATGTACTTTCAAAGGTACAATAATTGTGTACATGTTGATAACAAAGTGAAAACAATAAAAAGTACTTACAAACTAAATATAGTGTACTATATACATAATGAAATAAATATAATTAAATAAAGAATGGTGATGGAAAATTAATGAATAAAGTCCAAAAAAGTCCAACTGAAGTTGACACCACTAAAAATTTGAGAGGTAAAGTCCACCAGTGTTAATTGAGACAAATACAAGTGAAAAAGCCACCACCAAGGATCTTAGGGGGCTTACCAAGACAAAAATAATGAAAGGGGCCTGTCATCCCCAGAGAGCTGTCTGCTCTCTGGGGATGACTGAAGATCTCAGCCTTTTACCTGGATAACTGTGGAGGTTGATTTGCCATTCCTATTTGGAAGTCATTGCGGATATTTGAGGAAGATCCATCATCTTGACCAGGTAGTCACTAAGTTTTGTTGACTTGAATGACGTAAGTCTTTCTAAAGTCATTTACCTCTGGTAAGCCTCTTGTACCTTCGGTGACGGCTCTTGAACCATTAACAGCTCCTCTGTTCACCTTTGCTGTTGCTACACTTCCACTTACCTGTTTTGGTCCAGTTGGTTGCCTATCCTTAACGTCTAAGTGGACATTGGCCCCTTTTATAATTTTTGTCTTGGTAAGCCCCCTAAGATCCTTGGTGGTGGCTTTTTCACTTGTATTTGTCTCAATTAACACTATTGGACTTTACTTCTCAAATTTTGAGTGGTGTCAACTTCAGTTGGACTTTTTTGGACTTTATTCATTAATTTTCCATCACCATTCCTTATTTCATTATATGTATTTCATTATGTATATAGTACACTATATTTAGTTTGTAAGCACTTTTTATTGTTTTCACTTTGTTATCAACATGTACACAATTATTGTATCTTTGAAAGTACATCATAGTTCTTGATGTTAGTCGTTTGCCACACAATTCTCACAGTGTCTAACGACATTTTTTGGGGGTTTATAGCGCTACACTTTTTGTATATATTTTTTTACACTTAGCCCTAGAGGTGTGTTGGTTGCTATTTACTTGAATTTTTTTACGCAGCGCTGAATATATATATAATTTATGGCTCATCAAACCACAGGACATGGTTCCAGTAATCCATGTCCTTACTCTGCTTGTCTTCAGCAAACTGTTTGCAGGATTTGTTGTGCATCATCTTTAGAAGAAGTTCCTATTGGGACGACAGCCATACAAACCAATTTGATGCAGTGTACGGCGTATGGTCTGAGCACTGACAGGCTGAGGCCCACCCCTTTAACCTCTGCAGCAATGCTGGCAGCACTCATACGTCTATTTCCCAAAGACAACTTTTGGATATGACGCTGAGCATGTGCACTCAACTTCTTTGGTCGAACATGGCGAGGCCTGTTCTGAGTGGAACCTGCCCTGTTAAGCCGCTGTATGGTCTTGGCTACCGTGCTGCAGCTCAGTTTCAGGGTCTTGGCAATCTCCTTATAGCCTAGGCCATCTTCATGTAGAGCAACAATTCTTTATTTCAGATTCTCAGAGAGTTCTTTGCCATGAGGCGCCATGTTGAACTTCCAGTGACCAGTATGAGAGAGTGAGAGCAATAACACCAAATTTAACACACCTGCTCCACCATTCACACCTGAGACCTTGTAACACTTACGAGTCACATGACACCGGGGAGGGAAAATGGCTAATTTGGCCCAATTTGGACATTTTCACTTAGGGGTGTACTCACTTTTGTTGCCAGCGGTTTAGCCATTAATGGCTGTGTGTTGAGTTGTTTTGAGGGGACAGCAAATTTACACTGTTATACAAGCTGTACACTCACTACTTTACATTGCAGCAAAGTGTAATTTCTTCAGTGTTATCACATAAAAAAGATCTAATTAAATATTTACAAAAATGTGAGGGGTGGACTCACTTTTTGTGAGATACTGTATATATGTAAATTTTTCCTGAAGTAGGCAATGAACGCCATTGGGTGACATCACTGAGTGACCCGGCCACATGTTTACCTGTCATTCTACAAGAATGACAGGTAAACATGGGGGCAGGGTCACCTGGTGACATCACTAGAAGACCCCGCCCTCGTGTTTATCTGTCATTTCACGAGCGTCTCTTCACTTTGTGTTTGGCAGGTGGCAGAGTTTTTTTTGGTGCGGATTGCGTTCATCATAAATGATTATGGATCTAATTCTTGGAACATTTATTTATTTTATTTTTTTAATGAAGGATTTGTCAAAAACTGTCTTTGTGTTGTTTTTTTTTACTTTTGACACAATTTTTGGTGAATGAGCAAGGGTACTATGTACCCCTACTCATTCACATAAGTGGGGGGCTGGGATCTTGGGGCCTCTTTGTTAAAAGGGATTCCAGATTCCAAAAATCCACCCCCTGCACCCCCACAAACACTGGACCAGGGATGCGGGAAAGAGCCCCCCTGTCCTCATCAACATGGAGACAAGGAAGCCCCCTCCTCTTAAAGCACCCCCCCATGCTGAGGGCATGTGGCTGGTATGGTTCAGAAGAGGAGGGGTGCTCGCTTTCCTAGCCTGCCAGGCTACATATATGTGTTATGGTCTGGTGTGGATTTGTAGGGGGATCGCACATAATTTTTTACATTTTTTTGTTATCTTTCTTTTTTTGTTCTGTTTAACCACCACTTCTTTTGTTTACATTCTGCTGCCAGTGGTCAATCCCGCTGACAGCAGTTGAATCATGGTTGTTAAAGTGCAGCAGCCGCTACTTCTTACCAACCACAGCTATTCACATGAATTTGGATCCGTCAGAAGTTAGACTGGGTGAATTTTATTTTGAAACCCACCCGGTCTAATAAATCTATGAAATAAATCCAGAAGAAAAAAAATGAATCCTGAAAGTGAACTGGGCCGACACAGTGAAAAAAAAACACAAAGTTATCAACCTAATAAGTGCATCCAAAACTAAACAAAATTTTCCCGGCATGCACATGTTTAATATTCAGTTGGATAAGGGCTACAAAGGGAAAAGCGACTGTTGTGCTCTTTTTGACGAAAACCCAGAATGTCATGCATGCACAATTAAAGGCCTCTATGTAAAAAAGAAAAAAATGTATTTTAAGAAAAAACTATACTTTATGTATTATGGTTTCTATTTAATCCAACAGTACAAATCTGTGAAAGAGACATATACCTTTTTGCCTTGTTTCATAATGTCACCTATTATAACAAGTCAACTTATTTTAATTTGTGCAATTTATAGTTGTTAATATTTATGCTTTTTTCTGTATCTATTTGTATTTTTTACACATTCTTGAATGCATTCAATAGTACATCACATAAAGCCCAATTGGTCTTTTAAATCAGCTAAATACATTGTAGGCATGTAAAAAGAAAGGGTGTTCAATGTGTTACAGTTCATTATCTTTCTAAAGCAGCTATAGCCTGAGTAGAAAAGTCTGTCCCCCGTCAGCAACTCTTAGGCTGGGTTCACATCATAGCATGGAGCAGGCTCACAGCAGGGGTCCGGTGCCTCCCCATTCACCGTTTCACCTCCGATTTCAGCCCACATTTTTTGCTGAATTCGGACCTGAAATGGACCAGAAGACACGACAGGACTTCTGTGCAATGCGCTCCACAGTCGATCCGGAGATGTGTGAATCAGCTCCATAGAGAGCCAGTCACAATCTCCTGACATGCGTATTGCATGCGGAGAAACGCATCCAATTCGCATCAGTGTGAACCCAGCCTTAGTCTCTGTTGGTGATCTCTAGATCTCTAGGTCCACAACACTGCCCCCCCCCCCCCAGATCAAAGAGCTCTTCAATCAGCAGGAAACACAAGGTTTCCTAATTGCAGAACTAAAGGTCTTACTCGTTCTCATAAAAAGCATGGGTCCTACTCTGCAGCTGCTGGCAGGAAACTGACTTTTCTAGTCAGTCTGTAGCTGTCTCAGAAAGAAAAAACAGGTAAGACATAGAATATCTTTTGT
This sequence comes from Lithobates clamitans, assembly GCA_037952925.1. Classification (NCBI taxonomy): domain Eukaryota; kingdom Metazoa; phylum Chordata; class Amphibia; order Anura; family Ranidae; genus Lithobates; species Lithobates clamitans. The sequence goes on from JBBGZY010000190.1 coordinate 13,715,022, forward strand.
ATCTTTTGTTTTGATGCACCTGAAGCACATTTAAAAAGAAGGTTTAATTGGTCTTTAATTTGTTATGTTTGTGGCATTATTACTAATAAGGTTACAAAACTCTGCTACTGCTAATTAAGGTGAAAATACTAATTCAGTCAGTTGCTTTCCAGGCAAGGGACCAATGTGTTACTATAGCTGTCAGTAACTCCAGAAAAGCTGTCTCATTGCTTTTGTCACTTAAGTAAATCAAATCTTTAGCATGTTTATATTACTTATGGAATTTCAACAAATTAAAAAATATATATTTTCCCGTGAACAGGAACATGTGGTAAAGATTATGTAGCTAGCTGTTAGGGTCACATGCATACACAGTATATCCTATGTGAAATATTTCAGGATTTCTTGCTAGGTAATGCAGCTTTGCACTTTATGACATTTGTTTAAACAAAGAAACCAGCCAGCTTAAAATGTAGTTTTAGTGAGCACTGGAATGAAGAAGAGGTGGCCATCAGAGAGGTGAGTATATGTGGGGGGGGGGGGTAAAGCTTTAAAAGTTGTAGACACTGGACAGGGTCTCTTTAATGAAAACATGTACAATTTATCCTAACACTGTTTAATACATACAGCCCTATCCTAATTATATGCAAACAATGAAGTTTATTACTAATTGAGTACAGCCTGTTCACTTTGTTCATATAATATAATTTGCAAAGTGAATATTGGTGAATAAGCTGACATTGTGTTCACATTGCATACCAAATCAACCAATTAAAGATTCTGAAAGATGTATGGGATTTAAGAGGCACAGGTTGGAGGCCATTGTTGCCAACATTGACTGCAACAGTTCTGAAGTTATCTTTTTGATAATATTTAAAATAAATTTAAAAATTATACTGAGCCACTTCTGTGTCATGCCCCTCCAGCCTGTGTCTTAGAATAACAGGGAGGTAAAGCCTCCATTAATCCACATGTAATATCTCCCCCCCATTGTTTGTAGCTGGTTAGTGGGCATGGGGGAGGAGGGAGGGAGTGGGCTATCATTTATCACTATGTAAATGCCCACATGTGTGACTTTATAGTCACATGGGCTGGTCAGATGTGATAGGGAGGAAATTCTTAGCATAGAAACTCACTGAAAACTGAGCATGTGCAAAGTTGCCACCACCGCTGCAAAATCCCTAGCTGAATTGGGGACTTGGACAGAAGGTGGAGATAGAGAGCAGCAGGATCAACCTGGTATAATACAGAAAAAGAATCCTATAGTGAGTATGAACAGCATGTGATACAGCATTTATTTTGTGGGTTTAGTGACACTTTAAGCCTTAAATGTACTTTAGCCAGTGTGTTAGGTAGTAGGGGGTCAACTCTGAAATTACTAAAAAATATTTTTGCCCTTTAGAATTGTGCAGTGGTATAGCACAAAAGTATCTCAATACATTTAGTAAAACATTTAATATTATAGAATGCAGCCACAATAACCACAACATTATTCAGATTTTTGAGGATGCTGTCCTTCTGAGTGTTAGTACTATTCAAAATATTGTATTTTAGGCCAACCAAAACATTGCTTCTGTGGTCCTAGAATCAGGTTTTATAAGAAATGTTATTATACAGTCTTTGAAAAAATGCTGCGCAACTGTTTTTCTTACGTGCTAATATATAGAGACCATCAATTTAACACTTGTGAATAAAATGTCATGAGGTTAAACATGTCATAAGTGTAAACATAAACTATCTTTGCAACTTCAGCCTATAGGTTTAGGTATTCCCATGGTTAATTTGAGGAAAAGGAGGCCTGGTTTTCAGGTAATGGTAAATGGAAATGAGCTGGTTTTAAACGTGTATGGCCAGCTGCAACCAACTAACAAGTGGGCTTATTTAATTTATACACATGAAAATGACTTACTTTTAAATGGGAAGGCTTTAATAACACTGGCCAAAAATAGGTTTTGGTTCACTGCTAAGAAGGCTGTGCTTATAAAGTGTGTATCCAAATGTTTTTGGTAGCACAGATTGTGCAGCTATCACAAAGGCACCTTGTTTAGAGTTGGATGTTACAGGAAGGAAAAAAAATATTGTTCTGCACAATTATTTCAAAATGGATGAATGCAGACATTTTGCTCTATATTTGAAAAAAGTTGCACAAAAACTGTGCAACCAACTCTAAATCATCGGTACATGCTGGTATGTGTGACCAAATGCAGTTTGTTTTGCTACAATGGTGTAAGTTCTGGCTGATAAGCTTTGCATTTATGGCACAATTTGTTTTGTTTGACTACACCAACAAAATGTTGCTTTCACCCAGTTCTTAGTAATTAGAATATATTTAGAATGATCTATTAAGTGCACACAGGCCTGTTTGAGTGATTTTCCCAGAAGGTAATGATGAATAAGCATTGAAAAACATGACTAGTAGTTCATCAAATTATTATTGTGTGTGTGATTATTGTATTGTGTGTACATGACATGGTGTGGGTGTGGGCGTTTCACTGAAATGTAAGGGTTAATTGAATAATGAGTACGCAAAATTATCATATTGTGTTCAAAACTTGGTTATGATCTGGTCCTAATATGTAAGAATTAAAGAGTTAAGTGAACACTGCTGATCTACATGAATGTTCTGGGTCAGTGACTCAGAAAGTACTGAGGACATTGAATCAGCATAGCGCCTAGGTAAAAAGTATTTTTGTAAGGTGTTGATACTAATGGCAGCTCACTGTATATTTTACATCATTCCGGATTTGCTATAAATAATTTTACCTTCCTGAACCCATGCTTTAGCAACAGCCATAGGCCTGTGTTGTTTACATAGGCTCTGTGAGGTGTATCCAATCTCGAGAGACAGTACTGTTCATATAACACAACAAAAGTTGGACATCTGAATCATTTCCTTTTCAATTTTTGTTTGTAAATTAAATTATAGCTTTAGTTTTATAAGAGCAATTATAGTGGAAATTACAGATTTCACTTCACCAAGAATTTTAAACAACAGTTGGATGAAAGTCCTGCTATTGTGTTCTGAGAGACTGCTCTGTATTACTACATTGAGTGGTTAGACTCAAACAAATCTCTGTTTTTTATATAATTTTTTTTTTATAAGATTAAAACAGAACTTGTCATTAGAGCTCTTTCCATAACAAGGAAGTATGCATTGCATATTTGCACATAATGGCAGACTTACTACCTGAAGTTCCCCCCCACTAGCACTGTGTTGTGCGTGCAGTTTTGCACTTCCAGCAAATCGATCTAGAAATTCCCTGAGGTTTAGAGCCCTTTCACACGGACGTATCCATGTACAGGCTCAGCTTTGCTCAGCGGGGGATCGCTCGGTTGATCCCCGCTGAGCAGGGAGGTGAGAGGTCGGTCTCTGCACACTGTGCAGGGACCGACCTGTCAGAACGCCGCTCTCCTCTATGGGGGATCGGATGAAGACAGACTGTAGAGTCTGTTTTCATCCGATCTGCAGACAGATGGGAAACTAGGGTTTTCCACCATCATCAGAAATGGAGCATAGCAGAGACTGATGTCAGCGGATGTTCATCCGCTGACATCTGCTATCCCATAGGGATACATATATGTCCGTTTTATCATCCAAAAATGGATGGTTGAAAAACGGACATATGGTCCTCCCGTGTGAAAGGGGCCTTACAGGACTTATATTGCTTCATCTGACCTTTTAACCATGGTCAGAAGGGTTAGAATGGACAATAATGGAGGTTTGGGTATATACCGTATATACTCGAGTATAAGTCGAATTTTTCAGCACATTTTTTTGTGCTGAAAGTGCCCCCCTCGATTTATACTCGAGTCAAGCACTTTTCTGCAGCAAAAAATGTCATTTTCCGAACCGAATTTGGGGCCCTGTATCTCAGGGCCACTTAGTGCTAGGAACCCCAAATTTGGTGTGTAAACCTAGTGGAACTGGTACCACAACATATCCAAAGCTGAAGTTCCTAGCACTAAGTGGCCCGAGATACAGGGCCCCAAATTCGGTTCAGAAAATGTCATTCTCTGCTGCAGAAAAGTGCTTGACATTTTCTGAACCGATTTTGTGGCCCCATATCTCAGGGCCACTTGGTGCTAGGAACCCCAAATTTGGTGTGCAAACCTAGTGGAACTAGTACCATAACATATCCAAAGCTGGGATTCCTAGCACTAGGTAGCCCTGAGATACGGGGCCCCAAAACCGGTTCGGAAAATGTCATTCTCTGCTGCAGAAAAGTGCTTGACATTTTCTGAACTGATGTTTTGGGCCCTGTATCTTGGGGCCACTTGGTGCTAGAAACCCCAGCTTTGGTGCTAGTTCCACTGGGTTTTCACACTAAATTTGGGGTTCTTAGCATTAAGTGGCCCCTAGATACGGGGCCCCAAATTCGGTCAACTGTGTCCATCTGCAGCAATGTAATTTCAGGACCCTTTGGGTTCAGAGACCCCAAATTTTGGCTGGAGCTAGGGAGCATCCAGGAACCCTTAACTACCGAGTTTGAAGTTCAGGGGACCTATGGCTGCAAATGGGCACAGTGAGGCATGCAAATGGGCACAGTGATGCTGCAAATGGGCATTGTTGACCCTCTTTTCCACTTACAGTAGCTGTGCATTTCTCACCCTCGTCTTATACTCGGGTCAATAAATTTTTCCCATTTTTTTGTGGTAAATTAGGGCCTCGACTTATACTTGGAACGACTTATACTCGAGTATATATGGTACTATAAAATGGTGGCTTCCCAGCATTTATCAGTGTGTGCTGTAGAAGTTTAAGGAGAGCTGACAATCTGAGTTGGGAGCGTTAATTGCTTTTACTATGCTAGATTGAACTAATTTATCGTGGAATGTATGCGTATATGTATGTCTAATGGTCTACATATTCTTGTGTACTCCCACCTGTTCAAAGTTCAGAAACTCAAGGGGTTTATTTACTTAAGGCAAAAAGGCTATTTGCAAGGGAATTTCCTTTTAGCTTAGTAAAAAAAGTAAAACTATGATGACTTTCATCATTCAATCGTATGCAAACAAAAATATTGTTTTATTCTTTTCCTTGCATGTGATTGGCTATTTTTTGCAAAGTAAATTTTCATCACATTCACCAAAGCTAAGTGAAAATACCCTTGCAAAGTAAAAATACTATTTTCCTTTAGTAAATCAAGCCTAATGTGTCAGCAACAACCCTCCCACACCCCCTGCAGTATTTTTTGTTGCTTTATTAGGGAATTTTAATTTTATTTTTTTTCACATTGATCCATAGTTTTTTTTTTCTGCTAGGTAAAATAATTAGGTTGATTATTAAGTGTTTCATGGTTTTTATTGGGCAGGATGTATATATATATTTTTTTTTTTCTGTTGCTGGTACCTTTTGGTTTGCACAGCAAAGCTACTCTTAGTAACTGTATACTGTAACTGCATACTTGTGTGGTAAAGTAGTGTGCACTAAAGCACCACAAATGTATCCCCATATTGCCATAGCTGCCATTAAGTTAAATTATTAAAAATGTAAGGTAGACCTAAAGTGAGAAGCAATGGTTTAGCAAGAGAAGGTAGTCGGGGGATGAGCATGTTGTGCAGGACAAATCATTGGATGGGCAATACTATCTAGAGCAGTGAATGTTTTCTTGCAGCTAGCAGATTGAGCACACAGCCCCACCAGCACTGACTGATACTTTGCTATAGCAAGTGCATGAGAATTTTACTATCAGTCACATTTACTATTGCCATTCCTTGGGTTGTGGTCTGTGCTGACCCCACAGCTTGCTGTGCTGAATATGCCTGCTGTGGAGACAAGGTACTATCAATCAAAATGCTAATTATCCATAAGGCCCCCTACAGAGCTGTACTGTCATCAGACGGTGGTGTGGGAAAGGGGTGGGGATTGTAAGATTGTAAACCATGCTAGTCCTGGATCCACTACACCAGTCAAAATATGACAAAGTGCTAAAAGCACTTTGTGCCCTGGGGGACAGGATAAAGATATGTTTTGAATGAAGAGACCTCTCTTTCAGGTAATCCGGGGCTTGGTCATTGCTGAATAGGTAAATCAACTTCCTCTTACATATTCTACCTTTCCTAAAGTGACATACGTATTCAAAAGTCAATCATAAGAAAAATAAAAAATAAAATAAAAACATATTTCTATAACACAAAGTCAACTAGTGCAAAACGTCAGACTGAAATATGTTTACCAGTACTAAGCAACATTGTAAAACACTATGGGGTTGTTTTACTAAAAGTAGAGAATGTTCACTTTGCAAGGGAATTTTTACTTCGCTAATATGGTTAAATTCCAAAGAATGCCCAATCCCTTGCAAGGAAAGTTAAAAAAAAACAAAAACATTTTCCTCTTACACAGTGTTATATGATGAAAGTCATCAGAAATGCATCTCATTCACAAATGCCCTTGCAAAGTGAAAATCTCCTTTGCTAAGTGAAAAGCCTATTAGCCTTTAGTAAATCAACCCCTATGTGTGCAGGTCAATGTCCCAACTATGGTTGAGACCCAAAGGTGCCTGGGTTTAACTCTGAAAATACACAGAACCTCACAGCAAAGAAAGAAGCATCACAAGTATCCTCACATTTCTAAAAACCTAACTTCTAGCAGTTTTTGACACATTACTAAAAACGTCCCTTTGATGACATTTTGGGTTCCAGTGTCATTTGTACATGCAGGGTTGTCAAACTCCATGTGAGACACTTTTCAGTACTGTCGAAGAAACTGTTTGTAATTGCACTAACAGGTACATTTTAAGAACACAGTTTTGGAGGTTATACCCTTCTAAGGTACAAGAAGTACAGATACATAAATCATTAGCAAATTATGTAGGACAATAATCGCAGAAAGAAAAACCCACAGTGTATGGTAATTAAAGGGAAAAAGTTAGCCAGATAAGCTATTTAATGGGAGGAGGGACAGAGAGTCAAAGTAAAGAGAATTGTCATAAAACTGTTTGGTATTTATTTAAAAAACTAAGATCCACACTGAGTCCATTACCCTTTGTGTCAAACAGAATTCTTATTCATAGTTCAAAGGTTTTACTTTTTAACAATCTCTTTAAGAACAAAAACATTCATGGTCTGGTTGTGAGAAATGTCCCAAAGGTGCACAGAAATCACCATGTTCTTATGAAGGTTTATTTTTTTTAAATTCTGTCCTGTCTCTCCCATGTAACTTCCCTGCTTACATTACATGAGGTACACCACTGGAGGCGCAGCTGTATGATCTTTTTTCCTAGAGATTATTGTCATTAACATACTTACTTACTAATGCTTTGTGTATCAGTACTGCTTGAACCTTAGAAGTAGGTAGTACCTGGACTTAGTTATGCCATACTTAGCTTACCCAAATCAAAAGGAGTATGTATAAGTATTACATGGCTTGTCACCTTGCAAGAATAGTGGATTGGAACTCAAATAAGAACATTAAGGCCTGGGTACAGATAGAACAAGCATATTCTGTGACGCTAGTATAATTGATCCCCTTGTTACCCCCGAAACATACACCTCCAGAAAACACCCGACGGTGGACCCTTCCCTACGTTGTTTCAGGACAGTGTGTGCTCTATTTGATCTTTCCTCTCATCCAGGACTACTTACCTCCATTAGACATAACCCAGACTTTTCACCAGGCCCCACGAACATGTTCCCACTGAACGCTTTTTTCAGAGAGGCTCCTTTGTTTCCTATGAAACGCTACAGGACAAAACCCGGGACTCTACTTTCCCCTTTTGGACTTATGTCCAGCTAAGACACATTTTTTTAATTATCCAAGATGGTCTGATGGTTGGCACCACCTGCACACACCCATTGAAGCTATCTGCTCCACCACTACACCACAACGGCACTTAATCTCTTTACTATATGCCCTCTTATTCTCTAAGAACTCCCCAAAAGCCAATAAAATGTGTCAGAGCTGGGAAAAACAACTTGAAATTAACCCAACAGAAGAAGAATGGGATAACATTCTCACTCATACACACAGAAGTTCAGGTAATGTCTCATAACAGGAAACAGGATATAAATTACTCTCGGGTTGTTACAGGATGCCCTCACTTCTTCATAAATTCTCGCCTCTGACATCCCCCCTATGCTGGAGATGCGGTGCAGGGCGGTATTCCAACATAACGACCTCAAACACACCTCCAAGACGACCACTGCCTTGCTAAAGAAGCAAGTGTAAAGGTGATGGACTGGACAATCATTTCTCCAGACCTAAACCCTATTGAGCATCTGTGGGTCATCCTCAAACAGAAGGTGGAGGAGCGCAAGGTCTCTAACATCCACCAGCTCTGTGATGTCGTCATGGAGGAGTGTAAGAGGACTCCAGTGGCAACTTGTGAAGCTCTGGTGAACTCCATGCTCAAGAGGGTTAAGGCGGTGCTGGAAATTAATGGTGGCCACACAAAATATTGAAACTTTGGGTCAGTTTGGACACTTTCAGCGGTTTAAACATTAATGACTGTGTGTTGAGTTATTTTGAGGGGATAGCAAATTTACACTGTTATACAAGCTGTACACTCACTACTTTACATTGTAGCAAAGTGTCATTTCTTCAGTGTTGTCACATGAAAAGGTAGAATAAAATATTTACTAACTTTTGTGAGATACTGTATATATATTTATATATATATATATATATATATATATATATATATATATATATATATATATATATATATATATATACACACTGTATACACACACACATTTCCTTCCTAAGGTAAAAATGGCAGGCAATATTGATCAATTTCATTAATGTTAAAATTTTGTTTTACTTATCATATCCACCAGTTTGTCTATTTATACTTTGTTTCTTTGTTTTTCACCTTTACTGCATGTTAATCACTGCATTAAAGTATACCTATCTGTAATTTTTTTTATTCATTTTGGATAGAGCAAGGGAGGGTTATAACCCCTTTCAGATTTGTTTTAACCACCTGTGTCCTATTGCGGAGATTTCCCTTCACGACTTGTCCCACAGCCAAACAAGAAGTGAGAGGAAATCCCTGCAAATTAAAGGAATTCCTTGGGGACCCCCAGGTCACAAAAACTAGTGTCCCCATTGGAAGAATTCCCCTCTATTATTTTTCTGAGGACAAAACCAAAATTTGGGAATTTCTTTTACTTTCACTTTCAATAATAATGGTAAACAGGAAAAAAGAGAGGATGAATCTCCTTAACAGGGGCATAGACTGCAATAAAAAACTGCCAAGTGTTCTAATCCCTCTCCACTCTACCCAAAACTGAAATAAAAAGTTTTGCCTTTAGTTGCTTTAAGTATGAAATCTTTAAGTAAATTTTTTATGTTTCTGTGTTTTTCTCTACCTTCATTTATCTTTGTGTTTGCCTTATTTGTCAACCTCTTCATACTGTTTGAATATTAGTGTTGTTTATCTAGACTTTAAGTTTCAAATAGTGAATTTCTGTTTGTCATTGCATGACTAAGAACAAGCTGAAGTATGTATGTATTCTTATTGTATCTTTCTTTTTTATTCTTTTTGGTTGGAATGGGACATTTCTGTTCTGCATTGGCATTGCTTTTCATGCATGCTTCTTTGGTCTGGGCCTGCTATTCATTATCCATTGCATGTAAGAATCTGCCTTATTTTGCATTGATTATTTTGTTTCATTATATATTATGTTCTGGTTGGTTTATCCATGTTTAACTATCCATACATCATACAGAAGAGGATCCGAAATCTGAAACTAGTAATATTTTTAAGTTTTTCTTTCTTATTTAGAAGAAGGTGTAAATGCTAGAATTGCATTATATTGGCCAATAAGCCAAATAATACAAACAGCTAATACAGGGAAGATAGAGTTATTGTACAAAATAAACTGCAAGTTTTTCTAAGTCACATTTGGTCTGGAATAGTCAGATGTGTTGATGCTTTGCTGACCATCAGCACCTTCAACATTATTTATAACATTTTAGATGTCATCAGTCTACAGACTGTCAGTAAGTGTACTGACACCTTTGTTCTTTATAGCAATGTTTTTTTTTTGTTGAAATGTAAGGTTGTAAGCAATCTTAGACATTGTCCACATATATCTGTGATACTGAAAATGCTGTAACTTTCTAGATTTTTTGCCTGGATTTACATAAGAGTAAATCAGAAATCAAACAGCTGTACTTATCAAATGTCCTTGTTTACTAACTTTAAACTTTGATTATGCTAAGAAAGCATTTCTGTATATCTCCGCTAAGTACTACAAAATTATGTATTTTATAAACAGTGGGCACCAACCATTTCTTTGCAGATCCTTAATGAGTATATTTTTTACAGTCCTAGTCTATGAAAAGTCATTTACGATAATAAGATGGCAGGCAAGCGGAGCTCATAAATGTTTTTTCTTTTATATTATGATGTGATCAACACATGTATAAACATAAATTATTGACATCAAATTCATTTTAACCTGCTGTTCCTTGTTGGGTTAGAGATTAAAAAATATATCTATTTACAAAGTTAGATATCTGAATGCACAGTTTAATATGATTTAAATGAATTAGTCTGTTTCCTGGTTTTTCAAGTGCATAAGAAACCATCTCTATTGTTTTATGTGTGGATGTATTTCAATGGGAAAAAATAGTTTGACAAAAATTAGATTGCTGTGTGAAATCAGTGTATTTTACAATATATATTGTATAAGACCCCTTTCACACTGAGGCAGTTTTCAGGCATTTTAGCGCTAGAAATAGCCTCTAAAAAGCGACTGAAAAGTGCCTCCCAATCATTGCAATGAGTGCTTTCACACTCGGGCGGTGCGCTTGCAGAGCATTAAAAAAGTCCTGTGTGTTTTTGGGGCGGCTTGGGAGCGCTATAAATAGCACTCCCTTAAAACGCCCCAGCCCATTGAAATGAATGGGCAGTACTTCCAAAGCGCCTTAAAAGCATTTTTGAAAGCACTGCAAAATGGGACTTTTTTCCTTTTTTTTTAAGGTCACGTTGTCAGATGGCCACATTGTTTCTGGCCAAGTACACCACTTCGTGGGAACTGTATTCCCTGATGGCAGTGGCCTCTTTCAGCTAGATCATGTGCCTTGCCACACTGCAAAAATTGTTCAAGAATGGTTTGAGGAACACAACAAGGAGCTTGAGGTTTTGACTTGGCCTCCAAATTCTTCAGATCTCACTTCTATTGAACACTTGGGGGATGTCCTAGAAAAACAAGTCCAATCCATGGAGGCCCTGTATACATATATATATATATATATATATATATATATATATATATATATATATATATATATACACACATTTACATATATACACATATACATATGTATACTGTACACATATACAGTATATACAGTATACATATATATCAGCCTTAACTTCATGACCACCCACCCAATATTGAGTATGTCCCCCTTTTGCTGCCAAAACAGCCCTGAGCCATCGAGGCATGGATGCCACTAGACCTCTGAGGGTCTTTGGAGTTGCGAGTCGGGGCCTCCATGGATTGGACTTGTTTTTTTAGCACATCCCCCAGGTGTTCAATAGGAGTGAGATCTGGAGGATTTGGAGGCCAAGTCAAAACCTCAAGCTCCTTGTTGTGCTCCTCAAACCATTCTTGCACAATTTTTGCAGTGTGGCAAGGCACATGATCTAGCTGAAATAGGCCACTGCCATCAGGGAATACAGTTCCCATGATGCAGTGTACTTGGTCAGCAACAATGTTTAGGTAGGTGGTATGTCTCAAAGTAACATCCACATGAATGGCAGGAACCAAGGTTTCCCAGAAAAACATTGCCCAAAGCATCACGCTGCCACTGCCAGCTTGCCCTCTTCTCATGCATCTCAGTGCATCCTGGTGCCATTTCATCCCCAGCTAAAAGATACACACGTACCTGGCCATCCATGTGCTGTAAAAGAAAACTTGATTCATCAGACCAGGCCAACTTCCTTCATTGCTCCATGGTCCAGTTCTGATGCTCATGTGTCCATTGTAGGTGATTTTGGCTGTGGACACAGGTCAGCATGGGCACACTGACAGGTCTGTGGCTATGCAGCCACATATACAACAAACCATGATGTCCATTTTATCTGCTTTTAACACATCAACTTCAAAGACAGCATGTTCACTTGCTGCCTAATATATCCTACACACTTTTAGGTGTCATTGTAACAAGAAAATCAATGTTATTCACTTAACCTTTAAGTGGGCATAAATTTGTTTTTTTTAGCGTACTGTGTATACTGTAGATAGCATTTGCTTTGGCTACTACCTATTAGGGTAACCTAGCAAAATGATGATTTGTTTTATACCCCTATCAATAAAACTGTTGCTGTAGAGCAGGGGTCTCAAACTGGCGGCCCTCCAGCTGTTGCAAAACTACAAGTTCCTATCATGCCTCTGCCTGTGGAAGTCATGTTTGTAACTGTCAGCCTTGCAATTCCTCATGGGACTTGTAGTTTCGCAACAGCTGGAGGGCCACCAGTTTGAGACCCCTGCTGTAGAGCCATTGGATTTCATAGTTTTCTTCCCTTTGCAGGTTTTGTGTGACACCTTAATAGACACTGGTAGATTTAGAAAATAATATAACCAGATAAATTTAGATTAATCATAGTGTGGTAATCGCGGTATGATAATAAAAAGTTTTATGTTAGGATAAAAAAATATGGATACAGAATCGGTAAAATAAAATAATAATAGCACGTGTTAGGTAAAAGGTCTCATAAATAAATTTGAAATATGGTATATGGGAAAGGATAGGTGGATCATGAGGACTGAAATAATAGAAGATACTGTATAAAGGTGGTTTTCAGGAATTAGTGGAAGATGTGGAAAGCATGTATGATAGGAGGTGAGAAAAAATGTGACCGAAGGCTCCAGTTGGGTAAAGAAGACAAACAGGTATTGGATGATGATTTCATGTGATGTGGATAGTGGGTTAAAAATAGCCATGAGTTATTTGACCAGAATAATCCCAGAAGATGGATTATATAGAATACACCCTCAAAGAAAACTTAAATGTTAATATCCTACCTTACTTAGTTAGCTGTGCTCTGTAACTGCAAGATTTTTAGTGAACATAGTAGTATACAATCTAGCATCTAGATATAGCCTAATACAGTAGTGTAGTTTGATACACTAATAATAAACATTAATGTTAAATGGTTATTGTTTCATAGCGCAACAAATCCAAAGCGGTACGTCTTTTCTTGCTTCAAATAGTTTAAGCCATTTGGTTAGTAATCGGTAGCTGTTTTTACTACAAAGGTGTTACTTTATAATTTGTTTGTTTGCTACAGAATCCAAAATCACAGGAACCAGTTACACTTGATTTCTTGGATGCAGAGCTGGAAAATGAACACAAAGTGGAGGTAAAGCTGTTTCCCCCAATATATCCTCCTAAAGATTTTTAAAATGTACAGTGCTCAATGTTTTTTCTCTCCCAAAATCAAAGTGGAACTTTGGTTGAACAGCTAAATACACCATAAAATGTGAACCTTTTTGCTTGCAAAAGGATTACAATTCCGTACAGCCAGTTTTGTAATTTATGGACATCTGCCACACTGCACAGCCATGAAAATCACTCTACTATTCCAGGTTTGAGCTTTAGTCTACTTTTCCTGGATCATCTCCCTGCTAATTGGCAGTGATGGTGATGCTGATTCATTGTCCAATTAGCAAGATGGGTCCATCCACCCAGCTCTCATATTCTGGCCACTCAGCTGTCTCATGCTGCCCGCCCTGCTCTCATATCCTGGCCACCCGGCTCTTTCATGCCGCCTGCCCAGGTGTCTCATGCTGGCCGCCCACACCCGCTGCCTGGCTGCAGAAAGACCACGGCCCAGTGGTTGATGACCCCTGCTCTAAAACATATAAACACAGGTTTGACAGGGCCAGTATGAATGAATAAGGTACTTAAAATTCTTTTGCAGGTAAAAGTATAAACATATTTATATATTATAAAAATATTTATATATTAACTTAGTGGACACAGGTTAGTTCATAGTTATGTGGTTAGTCAAGTTTAAAAAAAAAAAAACACAAGTTCACTGAGTTCAACCATTAAAAAAATGAATGAATTAAAAATAAAAAACCTGCATATACAAACCCTAAACCCACGGATGATCCAGTGGAATGCAAAAAACCCTTAAAAGAGAAGTGTGGTCTTTAATGAAACAAACAATCATACACACCTAGGTGGATGCAGAATCAGTCCAATGCTGCATCTATCCCCCGCTGCCTCTAATACTGAGAACTGAGTGATCAAAGACCCCTGATCGCTCAGTTCTCGGTCTTCAGTAAGCAGAGAGCTGGTGACTGTCAGTCCCTGGCTCTCTGCTCTGCCCCTCCAGCACTCACTGGAGCACCAGGCTGTAGAGGGGGAAGGCACAGCTGGCTCAGGCTCTTAAGGGCTCACTGAGAGGCTGAGCCAGCTGCTAGTCTAGGTATCTGGATTTATCTCCACACTAAAGTCAGGATCTCTCCAGGGCCTAGACTGACTGAGTGACATCAGCTGACAGCGGACTTTAGCCTGCTGTCGGCTGAATATGGGTCACAGGACTGCAGAATAACGTGCACTCCTGTTATCCACAGCAGAAATAGGGCCAAAACAGTTTTGGCCCTACCTCTCCTTTAAAAATTATGGCCCTAATTGTCAAACATATTAAAAAATTCTCCATGATTTTCATAGGCAATCTAATACTTCCTGGATCAACAATCTATAGTGTTATTACTTTTAAATACTAATAGCTCGTCATATTCTATGCATTTAGAAACACATCCAGAAACAATCTACTGAGATGACGAGAAAGTATTTTCTACATTTTAATTTAATTTAATTTTATTTTAATTTTTAATTTTATTTTCAATAAATTGCATAAAATAGCTATAATCCGCCACTTAACCCCTGTGTAAATATCCACAAACATACATGTCTGGGACACAGTGTTCTCCCCCTCTCCCCCTGACCACTGACCACCCCCATCCCTTTTACAGAGAATTTCCCACCCCATGCTCCCCTTCCAACCCACCATCCGTAACACCCCAATAAGCTGCCTACAACACCAGAAATCCCAAACACATTTCACACCCTTCTACATGTACTCTACCATATAACCTATTTCTTCTTCCTTTTTACATACCCCTACCTAAATAAATACCCAGACTATCATAAGCAGCGTTTGCCACCTCACACAGCCTGCATCATACATGTCCCCTGGACAGACCTCACTCAGAGAGCCTGGGGGGAGGGGGATAATTAAACTCAACATGCCCCCTCCATACTCCACTGACTTGAAACTTTTAGATAATCACAAAATGTAACTCAAACTGTTCAAGATAGCTCAGATACCTCTGGGATGACAAAACACTCTTCCCTACCATGCTAAATTCTATTTTTGGTACTTAATTTTTTGCAACTCATTGTACTGACTTTTGTCTTTAGTTGAAAATTTCAAAAATGGTTTTCAATTAAAACAAAATTGGAAGAAACAGCTGTAATCACTTATGTGGCAAGGTTTTATTGTTTGTTTTATTATGGCTTATGTAACCCAAGCATGGACTCTAAGATAGTGTGTTTTTTCATAATAATGTGAATGTTTTTAGTATCTCCACTTTCATAGCATACTCTTAACATGAAATCTTAGAAATATAAAACTTTTTTTCAAAAATGGTGCAGCAATTATTTTTTTTTGCATCTGTTATATTTTTTTCCCCAGATTCGTACAAAAATGATAGATGGAGAGAATGGGGAACGCACCTTCCAAACACTAGTTAAATCCCAAGATGAGGTGAGAATTTTTAATCATTGTAGAATTAAGGTAATGAATAGGGATGAGCCCGATGTTCGAGTCGCATATATAGCCGAATAGCGAACAATTTGGGGCGTTTGCGGCAAATTCGAAAACCCCGGAACACCCTTTAAAAGTCTATGGGAGAAATCAAAAGTGCTAATTTTAAAGGCTTATATGAAAAGTATTATAATAAAAAGTGATTGGGGACCTAGGTCCTGCCCCAGGGGACATGTATCAATGCAAAAAAAAGTTTTAAAAATGTCGTTTTTTCGGGAGCAGTAATTTTAATAATGCTTAAAGTGAAACAATAAAAGTGAAATATTCCTTTAAATTTTGTATCTGGGGGGTGTCTATAGTATGCCTGTAAAGTGGTGCAGTTTTCCCGTGTTTAGAACAGTCCCTGCATAAAATGACAATTCTAAAGGAAAAAAAGTCATTTAAAAGTACTCACGGCTATAATGAATTGTCGGTCCCAGCAATACAGATAAAAGAAGTCATTGAAAAAAACGGCATGGGATTCCCCCAGTCCATTACCAGGCCCTTGGGGTCTGGTATGAATATTAAGGGGAACCCCGAACCAAAATTTAAAAAAATTGTGTGGGGGGTCCCCCCAAATTCCATACCAGGCCCTTCAGGTCTGGTATGGATATTAAGGGGAACCCCGTGCCAAAATGAAAAAAAAAATGGCGTGGGGGTCCCACAAAAAATCCATACCAGACCCTTATCCAAGCATGCAACCTGGCAGGCCACAGGAAAAGAGGGTGGATGAGAGAGTGCCCCCCTCCTGAACCGTACCAGGCCACATGCCCTCAACATAGGGAGGGTGCTTTGGGGTAGTCCCCCAAAGCACTTTGTCCCCATGTTGATGGGGACAAGGGCCTTATCCCCACAACCCTTGCCCAGTGGTTGTGGGGGTCTGTGGATGGGGGGCTTATTGGAATCTGGAAGCCCCCTTTAACAAGGGGACCCCCAGATCCCAGCCTCCCCCTGTGTAAAATGGTAACGGGTACAAATATACCCCTACCATTTCACAAAAAAGTGTCAAAATGGTACAAAAGACATGACACAACTTGGGACAAGTCCTTTATTAAAAAATAAAAAAATTAAAATGTCCCACAAAGTCCATTTATCTTCTTCTCTCGCTCCACCGACGGACCGAAAAAGAAAAAAAAAAGCTGCGACTGACCCGCCTCCATGGGAGGCACCCGCCGTATGACACATCCTCACAGGTGACAGTTCTTTTATAACTGAGGGCAGGGCCACACGGTGATGTTCCCGGGAGACCCCCGCCCCCCTCTGACGCACAGGGACTTCCGTAGGGGCATCAGAGGGGGGCAGGGATCTGGGGGGCTTCCAGATTTCAATAAGCCCCCCACCCGCAGACCCCCACAACCACTGGGCAAGGGTTGTGGGGATGAGGCCCTTGTCCCCATCAACATGGGAACAAGGTGCTTTGGAGGGCTACCCCAAAGCAGCCTCCCCATGTTGAGGGCATGTGGCCTGGTACGGTTCAGGAGGGGGACGCTCTCTCATCCCTCCTTTTTTCTTGCATCCTGCCAGGTTGCGTGCTCGGATAAGGGTCTGGTATGGATTTTGAGGGGGGACCCCACGCCATTTTTTTTAAATGACTTCTTTTTTTTAAATGATTTCTTTTTTTTAAATGACTTCTTTTATCTGTACAACAATTCATTATAGCCACGAGTACTTTGAAATGACTTTTTTTCGTTTAGAAATGTCATTTTGTGCAGGGACTGTTCTAAACATGGGAAAAATGCACCACTTTACAGGCATACTATAGACACCCCCCAAGAAGGAATATTTCACTTTTATTGTTTCACTTTAAGCATTATTAAAATCACTGCTCCCGAAAAAATGGCTGTTTTTAAAACTTTTTTTCATAATACCATTCATATAAGCCTTTAAAATGAGCACTTTTGATTAATTATTATTTTTTGCCTGTTCACATGTTCTGCTCCTAACCGAACTGGGGGGTGTTCGGCTCATCCCTATTAATGAAGTGTCCATAGTAGCTTAATATATTTTCTGGGAATTCTGAAATGAAGTCATTTCAAAATTGTGTTGGATATGTGTGATGTTAAGAAGTGTATGTCCAAATAATTTCACTGGTCGTGAGTTAATTTATCTGCAGTGGAACGGGGTTATTAGCGGTCTGTGTATTTTCTATAAATAATTCCCAGTCTGCCATACCTTGTTCACTGGTGTTTTCTCTTTTTTAACCTTTTTGTTCCCTTTCCTTAAAAAAACTAGTCCAGTATTTCAGGCATACAGTACACCAGCCTTGTCCAGGGCTGGAAGGCCAGTAAGCCTGCAACCCCTCCCTATGTAGATACCAGTCCTTATATGCTGAGTGGGATGATTCAATAGGGGATTCCCCCCGTAAAACTCCTGTGCCAGTGCTGACTTTCAGCAGGGGGTTCCCAAGAAGTTGGTGTAGACATCTGAGATGGTGCAAGAAAGTTACCTTCTCCAGTAAATGCTCCCACATGCTCCCTTAGGGGCTCCTCAGGGACTCAATTCTCAAAAGAGGTTTATGTTTGCAACATGAGCATGGTGTGCTATAAGATTCCCACAAGCCATTGTCCATGAACAGACTGAATCACTGTCTTTATGATAAATGGATCCATGCCCATAGCTAGAGTGTGTTTGTCAGATTACTGGCACTTGTTTGTACACAAACTGACACAAAAGGGTTGATTTACTAAAACAGTAGAGTGCAAAATCTAGTGCAGCTGTGCATGGTAGCCAATCAACTTCTAACTTCAGCTTTTTCAGTTAAGCTTTGACAATGGAAGCTGATTGATTTATATGCAGAGCTGCACCAGATTTTGCACTCTCCAGTTTTAGCAAATCAACCCCAAAATGTCCACTGGTGTTTATAGTCACAGACAATTTTCTTTACCTTAATAGTTAACATTACAGCATGCTCTCCATTAGGCAGTTTTATGGACTTTTGTTCTATTAGGCCTATGGAAAGAGGCTCTCCAGCTTTTACTTAGAAATGCTACTCTGCATCCTGTAATTAACAGCCTGACAGCTAGTGACAAAGAAATATTTTTATGCGCTTGAAAAAAAAGAGAGCTAGGAATAGTGTTAGTTTTGCTCTCTTCCCTCCACCTCCTCCCTGCTGTATTTATTTTAGTGCTGGGCACTTTGGGGCTAAAGGTGATGTGGGAGTACTGTGCTTGCCACTAAGCGAAAGAAAGTGAGTTTGGGGCTTGGAGAAAATTGTAAATTTTTACTGCTGCACTTGTGAATCTCAATTGTGCTCTTGCATTGTCACCCTGTTGCACAAGATTCCAATGGAGAATTCAAGAGGCAGTTCCAGCATAAAATGTGTGGGTATGATGTTATCATCATCAGAGAGTTGCTCCACAGAAATGCCATGCAACATTTCCTAAAGTACATGCATAGAAGCACGTAGACAGGAAGTGGTTGCAAAAGATTAGCAACACTGAGATGCAGCAAAGGATAAACAAGTGGAAATGGTCAGTTGTTTATAAGACACAGTGCAAGCTAAATATCATTTATTTGGGATTTATACTTCAAGTGTGACAGGAGTACTATATACTGTTATATTGCTGTATAATATATACAGTGTGTGTGTGTGTGTGTATATATCTATATATATCTATATATATCTATCTATATATATATATATATATATATATATATATATATATATATATATATATATATATATATATAGATATATATATATATAGATATATATATATATAGATATATATATATAGATATATATATAGATATATTAATATATATATATATAATATATATCTATCTATCTATATCTATATATAGATATATATCTATATCTATATATAGATATATATCTATAGATATATATATATCTATATCTATATATATATATATATATATATATATATATATATATATATATATATATATATATATATATATATATATATATATACATTTATTTTCTAGTCTACAGTGTATGCAAATCATCTGACATTGTTTATCTCTCTTTTAGAGGTATATTGACAAAGCTAACAGAACATATACATGGGGCCCAGTAAATGGAACAGACTACAGGTACTCATTTCTGAATATTTTTCTTATATAATTGTACAAATCCCTTTATTTCGGTTTGTGCATCTTGATTTAGTGCATAGTTTATTTTCAGATTCTTGCTTTGCTGACCAAATTATCAAACAACAGATTATTGCTTTGCTGACCAAATTATCAAACAGCTCATTGATAAACCCACTTATGAAGTGCTAAAATGTAATCTGGACATCAGTGGGTGTATACTTTATGTATACAATAGAGTAAAGTAAAAAATAGTTAGGTTCCAGTAAACATAAAGCAACACTTTCTGTTAATATTGAATTAAAGGAGTTGTAAAGGCAGAAGGTTTTTTTTTTTATCTTAATGCATTAAGATAAAAAGCCTTCTGTGTGTAGCAGCCTCCCCAGCACCCCAATACTTACCTGAGCCCCATCTCTGTCCAGCAATGTCCACGATTCCCTCGGCCATTTGGGACTCTCCTGCTGATTGGCTGAGACACAGCAGCCACACCATTGGCTTCCGCGGCTGTCAATCAAAGTCAATTAGCCAATCAGGAGAGAGAGGGCGTGGGGCCAAACGGTAGCTCCATGTCTGAATGGACACACAGAGCTACAGCTCGGCCCGGATGCCCTTATAGCAAGCTGCTTGTTATGGGGGCACTCGATAGGAGGGAGGGGCTAGGAGTAGCGAAGAGGAACCCAACAAGAGGAGGGTCCAGGCTGCCCTGTGCAAAACCACTGCACAGAGCAGGTAGTATAACATGTTTGTTATTTTAAAAAAATCGTGTAATTGCTAGTTTCTTTTGTTCTTTAGTGAATTGATATCCATCTAGCTAGCAATGCAACTAAGCTAAATTTAAAAAGGAACATTCCTGTTACCTTAACCAATGTTCTGCATAATTCACTTCAGTCAAATTCCAAAATGGCTCCTTACAGATGGGAAGGGTAAACCTGCTTTCTGATGTCTTTACAGTATAATTTCATCTCTAGGCTTATTTTATTATTCAGATGTATCCTTCCAAGGCAGGTTTTATTATGATAAGTTTCTAATAAGAAAACTTTTGAACTGACACTTTGATACATCACACTGTGAAAAATATTAACGAGACTGTAGTGAATGTTTTGGCAATATATATTTTCGGGATTACAGACATGCAAGAAAAAGGGTTTCCCAGATCACCAGATTACTGACAGAACTGGGTTGAATGGGCTGATGCATCCATGCCTGGATGAAAAACTGACACTCACAGCAGGTTACTTTTTATTTCACAGCTCAGCACCTCAGTTTTTACTGGATTGACCCTTTAGCAGGGCTGGATCATCTAGCAAACTAGACAGTTTCCAATGGACCATCGGGTTTGGATATTGTCTACGTTGAGTGAATGGGTTTGCCCCTTTCCTATTACATTAATAGTGATACAGATCAAAGTAATTGTTGCAGTATCACTAACTGTGCACTTGCTGTACATTTGTAAGGCCCAGTTCACACTTGTGTGGCATGTTTTAGGTGTGCTTTATGTATGATAATATTAAACTCTATATAATGTGCTTTTTGATGCAGGTGCATCAAAGAATCAGTAAGCAACATTTTTTTCACACACTGCACCAAAAACACACCTATAATGCACAGGTGTGAATGGGGAGGGGAGAGTTGAGGAGAGGTGATCTCAGAGGAATGTACTTCAGTCAGTGATAGGAAGATGCAAGTGTGTGCATGCAACGTGTCCTCTAATCCTACTGCACATTCCACATTTTTAGAATGACCAACTGGAGGACCATGCTCTGATTTCCTTAAAGGATTACCACATGTCCTGGTTTTCTAGATTAGCAGAGTAAAGTATAAAGGGCTTCTGTTGTGTACAGAATTTTTGTAGTGCCTAAAGATTTATAGTACTTCAGTCAGTGACAACTTGCGTGCTCAGGAATAGTAATAATGTATAGTAGCTAGATACATTTCATATATTTTTTCTAACTGGAGTGCTATTGGGTAATATTTTAAATTGTGATACCATGAGATTTGAAGGAAAAACAATTCTACAGTCTCCATGTTCTTTTTGTTTTACAGGGGTTACAACTAAATATAATATTATGCCTTTTCAAGTGCATACATGTATGCAGAGTGCTGACATTTTAAGCACAATGCAGGGCAAAACTTGACTATGCAGGAACTCCCCCACCTTGATGCCATTAAACCAAAAAGGTCATTTCTTGGTCTCTGTTTGAGCATCCCCTTACTGCCAAGGATGATAAGGATTCACACGTAATTTTTTTTCCACGGCTTTATTACCAGTATCTCAAAACAGTACACATGGTCAGATTTTCCGACGGAAAATGTGTGATAGGACCTTGTTGTCGGAAATTCCGACCGTGTCTAGGCTCCATCACACATTTTCCATTGGATTTTCCGACACATAAAGTTTGAGAGCATGCTATCAAATTTTCCGACAACAAAATCCGATCCTTTAAATTCCGATCGTGTGTACACAAATCCGACGTACAAAGTGCCACACATGCTCAGAATAAATAAAGAGATGAAAGCTATTGGCTACTGCCCCGTTTATAGTCCTGACATATGTGTTTTACGTCACCGCGTTCAGAATGATCGGATTTTCCGACAACTTTGTGTGACCATGTGTATGCAAGACAAGTTTGAGCCAACATCCTTTGGAAAAAATCCTAGGATTTTGTTGTCGGAATGTCCGATCAATGCCCGACCGTGTGTATGGGGCATAACAGTATTCATTCAAGTCAAAGAAATTGTTTTGCTGTAGGGTTTACCAATTTACATAACAGTATGCTGACATAAGAACTATGGAAAATGGAATTGCCTTCTGGCATCTCGAACCCAGCCACACCTCTCAATGATCATCACTACCATCAATTTTTATTGTCCCCCATTAACAGCACCCTGTTGAAACCTGTAGCACTTTACTAACATTAGGTTATTGCTATCATAAATCAAAATATTTTGAACCTGATTTAGCCCAGTTTGCCATGGAATTTTGTATGTATAATCTGACCTCCCTCATTTGTCATGTTTGTACTTTTGTCATCATACCTTAAAATAATTGTTCAGCATGGTACAGGTTTAGTAACCAGCTTGATCAATTATTACTTCTAAGACTGGCCATCTGGAAACTTATCGCACTGTGTTGTCTTAGAAATGTTTTAGGCCAGACGGTGCAAACTAAGGCTTACTCAGATCATACAGAGGGGCTCAAAGATGTTCCAATGCTTGGGTTGCTATCTTGTCTTAACCCACCTTAAAGGCAGAGTTTGTGTGTACCATTGCCATCATTGGAAGTGTCCATACACATTGTGCTTGGGAAGGGTTCTGGTGACCACTACTAAGAGCAAGAGTCATCAGGAGAATATGCAGATGTTCCAGGATTTCTTTGGAACTAAGAAGCTAATCCTTAATGTGTTTTGAAGTTGATTGATCTAAATTCTATAGTGTTTACAAATTGCAGCCCTTCAATTTATTAAATATTATTTTGTATTAATGAATAGATAGATAGATAGATAGATAGATAGATAGATAGATAGATAGATAGATAGATAGATAGATAGATAGATAGATAGATAGATAGATAGATAGATAGATAGATAGATAGATAGATTTTTGATGTGATAGCCATCCTTTTACACATGATTACAATGTAGTGGTAGTGACAAAGATATATGTTTGTTTTGTAATACAGCCTTTAGCGCCTTGATTCAGTTAACATAAATGTCTCCACCTGTGCACTGAAGGGAAGAGAATTAACAAATCTAGTAACATACAAGATGTTTGACTTAGAACAGATGTAGTTTGACATTTTTCAATAGCTTCTGAATCAAGCTCTAATTTGCAAGCTTCCAGAGCTGTATTTCACAGGTCAGACCTTTGTCTTCCCGTTAATTGCTTGTGTGAGTCTGAGACATACCTTAATGGTATCATTTAGTGTTGTGGTAAAAAGTAATTCCCTGCTTCGTTTTATATATGGCAGACTCTTCTTTTAAATTTCATGTCCTAGTTAGTGAAAAACTATCCGAATAAATCACTATTGAGCATCAAATTGGAAAAGATCTTGTGATTTCTTTGCATGTTACACCAAATTAAAAGATGTACAGTATGTTTTGTAACTACAACTAAGTTGTAGTAGGCTATCATCATTAGGTTATCACATACAGTATATTAAAAATACTGTATATGCTTAGGCTGATTAATATAAACTCAAGTTTGTTAACCACTTAAGGACCAGCCTCGTTTTGGATTTTAGGTGTTTACATGTTTAAAACAGGTTTTTCTGCTAGGAAATTACTTAGAACCCCCAAACATTATATATGGTTTTTCTTCTAACACCCTAGAGAATAAAATGGCGGTCATTGCAATACTTTTTTTCGCACCGTATTTGCGCAGCGGTCTTAAAAGCGCACTTTTTTTGGAAAAAATTCCCTTTTTTGAATAAAAAAACAGTAAAGTTAGCCCATTTTTTTTTTATATTGTGAAATATAATGTTACGCCAAGTAAATTGATACCCAACATGTCACGCTTGAAAATTGCGCCCGCTCGTGGAATGGCGTTAAACTTTTACCCTCAAAAATCTCCGTAGGCGACGTTTAAAAAATTCTACAGGTTGCATATTTTGCGGTACAGAGGAGGTCTAGGGCTAGAATTATTGCTCTCGCTCTACCGGTCGCTGCAATATCTCACATGTGTGGTTTGACCACCGTTTTCATATGCGGGCGCTACTCGTGTATGCGTTCGCTTCTGCGCGCGAGCTCGTCGGGACAGGGGGGTTTTAAAAATTTTTTTTTTATTTTTATTTTTTATTTTACAATATTTTATTTATTTTTACACTGTTTTTAATAGAAAAAAGCATGGCAGGACCTCTTAAATATGAGATCTGGGGTCAAACAGACCTCAGATCTCATATTTACACTAAAATGCAACGTTTTGACGTCGCTTCCGCCCAGCAGTGTCATAGAGACGAGTGAGCGCCATCTTAGCCTCGTCTCCAGACACACTACGGAGGAGGACGCGATCGCCTCCGCCACTACCGACGGCTCCGGTAAGTGGCAGAGGGCACCGGTTAGCGGCGGGAGGGCGAGATCCCGCCCGATCTCGCGGCGAATCCGCCACAGGGACCACTTTTATCTGAAAGCCGGCCACCGCATGAAAACGGGGATACTGGGGTTATGGCAGCTAGCTGCTGCCATAACAACGATATCCCCGTTCAAAGTTTGGACGTACATCGTCGTGCGGCGGTCTTGAAGTGGTTAAAAGGATAAGCCCATCTGACATTGCTGCAGGCTGCTGATCGCATCCATTCATGCTGATGTGATGGATTGGATGATGGAAGACAGCAGAACTTCTGCAGATTTACTAAGCTCTGGAGCAACTGCTTTTACAGAGTGCAAATGCACTTTGCAAAGTACACAGTCTATTTGCCTTTAGTAAATCAACCCATTAGTGTTCAAATGTAGATTCCAACTGATAACAAAGATCTGCCTAGTGCAAACAGATTTAATTATGGCAAACACAGCTGTCCACCCCCTCATAAACACAGAGGACTAGTAGGATTTTACCAAAACAGAACAGGTAAGTTGCATTTTTTTAAGTTATGTGAATGAAGTAGATGTTAAAGGATTAGTTCACTTTAAAAAATAAAAATAATAAATGCACTGTTTTTTCAGGTAAAAAAAATTGCATTTTCTTTTTTTGTAGAAGCCTGGAAAGCATGTTACCCATGATCTGTGGATCGCGGGTGCCATGCAGGATGCCTACAGACTGTCAATGTAATAATGTACATCATACAATCGGGCAGTTTCACAAAGACAGGAAGAATCAATGAACTAATAGAGCACTCAACAGCCCTTCACTGAGAAGTACAAGTCGACAGCCACAAAAGCTGTCAGTACTTGTAGTTCATTTGTCACAGAATGGCGCACAGCCTCCCTCTTTTCAAATAGGGACAGCAGGTACGGGAAGAAGATCCCTGGCCTGCTGTCACAGGACGTTCGAGGATCAGGGAGTGGCTGCAGGATCGGGAACATGTTACATGTTCCACCCTAAAACCGGGCAGAACATGTAATGTAAAATTATCCTTTAATCCAATTTGGCTGCAAAAGTGCAAATATATTTTAAGGCTGTAATGTACAAATTAACAATTGCAAAAAAGGTCTGCCCACCTGAGATGCAAAATAAGAAAGTGTTTTTATCCAGACCTTTCTGTAGTACTCCAGTCAACCCCACTCTCTTTTGTTGTTGATTAGAGGGTCCCTTCCTGTGATGCAGGAGAACAATTCCCAGAAACACCCACTGCAGACACTGAACTTATTTTTAAGTTAGTTTTAAGTGTCCTATAGCCACCAATCAGACTGAAATCTGAGTTCTAATATAAAGCAGAGAGATGGAACATTTTACAACACAGAAAACTTAATTTAAGGAAAAACTGATTCAAATTGTCATATCAGTGTTTGCTAGATAGCGTTTGAATCTCACTGACTGTGAGATGGGAATTACTCTTTAATTTTCTGCCAAAAAGGGCTCATTCACATGCCCTCTGAAGGGTTATCCATGTTAATCATTTTCTCACTGCCCGATTTAACCTCTTAAATGCTGCAGTACAACACTGCAATCATGTACATTGCATGCAGTTCTTGGGCGGTTGAAGCACAACTGCGTTGACTTGCATTGGTCATGCTTGGGGGCGTAAATGCCTGTGAAATGCAGCATGTTGTTTCATTTTTGCCACGGCTGGTTATCACATCATCATGGCCGTGGCATGTGTATAGCCCTGAGCAGCTTCATGCTGCATTTGTGAATAAAGCCAAACGAAAAAATCCGTTATGACTGTTCCTTAAACTACCTGTAATTTCTTATACTCTAAATGCTACGTTTTATTTATTATTCAGTAATTCCAAATATTTTTTGCATTCCTGTAAGAACAGCATTTCTTTGTTATATTTGAATTAATCATATAGTTTTATAGTATGCATTAGCTTAAACTGCACAGTGGTAGACGATAATGTTATTTGTTTAGAAAAAACCTGCTTTGTCAAGGGGGCACCTACATTATATTTATTTATGATATATTTGGAAAAAGTCTACAGTGAAACAAAACATTTTAAGAAAAATGCCAACTTAAGGGTGTCTCTTTAAAAATGGAAAGGAATTGAAGAGTTTGGTTTGCGATTTACACGTATGCTGATTTTATTTACATTTGGACAAAAGGTAGTATGGCACTTTTGGTTGCCTAGATTTTTTCTTGTGAAAGACACATGGGAGGGTCTGCTGTTATTACAGAAATCAATAAAAGGAACCTAATTAAAACATTTTCAAGTTTTCAAATACCCATTTTATATCCATGAATGCTACAATTATGAAGGTCTGACTCGCTTTAAATCAAAATTTGCTAATTGTATTTTTTTTCCCTAGTCTTGCCTTAGTGTTGCCATCCTACAGCTTTTATTACATTAAAGCTAAACTGGAAGACACAATGACTCAAGCAAAATGTGAGTAATGGGGTAACCAATCTCTAAAAATTGTAAATTTGTTTGTAAAATTAATTATGTCATTTTTTTTCAATTTGGTAATCTTTATGTTTTTCACAAAAATCTTTAGGATACAATGATTCTAATGAAAATTCTCAACTGTCAAATGACATTTAATGTTGCATTGTATTGAAAACAAGATGTTATTACACACAAGGGAGGGGGGCGTTTGAAAACATTTTTATAATTCACTAACCAATCATAACACCAAAGCCTATTAATTGTTTTTATGAAGACTCTGATAGCAGTGCATGAGCTAAATGAATGCATGGATTTGAATTAGGCCAAAGTGCTTGTTAAAAAAAAGTGGTAGGCATTTAGATGTGCCAAGAATGCATGTTCCCAGGTTGTATAGCGGACTTATGTTTTTTCAGTTACATGCTATACAACTGACTATGGGGTATAGGTAAATTTAATTGATCTTATATTATTTTAAAACATTCCTATTGATAAATGTGATCATTTTTTTTTATTGTTGCAACAGAAATAAGTGTCTTTTGACAAAGGTTGAGAGTTGCTTAGTTTGTATTCTGCTTTGAAGAATATGAACAGTTTTTCCTACCAAACCACCAGATTCATTAGAATCATTGTTTACTCATTATTGTTGATATGCAAAAGATCTGTTTGCAAGTATTTGTGTATGGCTTACAAGTAATTAGAAAGGTGTAAAAGTCTACAAAGAAGTGTTGATAAGTGCATTTCTGTTTGTTTACTAGTACCATCGGACACCTTCTGTGACTGTGTTCTGGTTCCTTTAGTAATCTAGCCTTCACAGTTTGTATCCCTTTATAATGTAATACAATAATTTATAAGAAAAATAATTAAGTGAGAAACCATACCTTGCAGCAAACTCATTTTATAGTGAATAAATAAGCCCTTAGTTTCTTATATTCTAGTATCACGCATCATTATTATCCATCACTGATTTTAGTAACTAAATTCCATTCAATTTCCATAAAATGTAGAAACGCTTATGGAAATTAATTAATAATTTCATGCATTACACTCATTTTTATTATGATACAGCTGGGATCAGATATTATTGGGAAGGTATGGTACAGCAAATGTAAAGTGTATATATACAGTATGTAGGGAAGATGTTCCACGTGATGGAAAATAACAGGAGCAATAACTTCAAGTGACAATCCCTCCATCTCCAAGGTATTTGCTTCACTCACCTCAATCAATGGACTCCTGAACTAACAGGTAGTCAAGCTCCCACGGAATGGGTATATAGGTACCAGGAACTGGAACAATACCAAGAACTGTAACTCCCGAAATCCAGGACAATATGCTCAATGTAAAGAATAAAACAAAATGTGCTATCCATTTGAATAAAATCAGCTGTTTTTATTACAAAGAAAAATCTACTCACATTAAGCCAGGCTAAAACGAACATGTAACATGGCACAAAACGATCAGGATGGCAGCGGGTGACGTGAGGCGTAGCTCCTCCCCCCGTACGCGTTATATTCTATTATATTTTTTTTCTATTCTATTCCTTTATTTTCTATTCAATTTTATTCTCATTGGAAAACTTCCAGGATAGGAATAAATGCAGCCACAGGAGATCCCCAATATAACATGAGTGGCCACAGAGAGGAGATTTAAATGACACATATTTGAAAACCGTGCAGATTTCAGAGCTACACATCAGGTTGGGTATGGATTCATATAGGTATAGGGGCCATTGAAAATAGGTTAGGTTGGGGAAACTGGTAGTAGAGAGTTGCTGGAATCTATTGATGTAGAAGCAGTGGTCCTCACAACACCAGGAATAAGTCAGCAGCACATGGAGTAGTCATTACACTGAGTAGCAAAAAGGCACGGTAGGGAACACCCTAATATAAGCTTTTTCATGTGTGAGATGTCAGTTAATATTCAATGGTGGCACTATCTAGCAGGACTATTTGTAATCATTGCTTATCAGTCTCATTAGATATGTGATTTACTATCCCTGAGCTATCAAGATGACTACTGTATGTAGGTAACCTTTTGTGTGCACATGGGACAAACTACCATCTGTTTACACCTTAGGCAACAACCTAGGAACTGATGACACACTCTAATTATGTCTCTTTTTTATTGCCCAAATACTTGATTTGTGATAAATTTAAAGTGGAACTTTTGTCAGAAAATTAAGTCCTGCTAGATCATTTCAGACTGACCCCTTTTACAGGTATAGCTACAGTATGTAAAACATTAAAAATAGTTGCCTATACTGTTTAAAATCCAGTAATACACTGTCTCACATTGCTCTGTACATGTTCCTTGTTAAAGAACATTATTTTTTATCAGGTTGGCATGGGTAAAGTTCTGCTTTAACATGCTGTGTGACTTTTTATAATCATTCGTTGTAATGAGTGTTTTAATGTATGTTAAAGATACCACACATACATTAACACTCAACTTTAACATGTGTATTAAGCTGGGCACCCACATTACACCACAATTTGATTACTTTTTGAATGATACAAAATAAATATATTTTTCAACCACAATGTGGAAATAAGAGATTGTATAGTGTGTCCAGTGACACAACCTGCTTGGGTCTAAAAAATGTTTTACATTTCTGTAGGAAAGGCTTCATACAGCCTTTTACATTTCATGACATATAGGCTCGGTTCACACTTGTGTGATGCAGGGATTCTGCGAATCCCCTACAGGTTACTGCATCGCACCCGACTCGCACAGCAGTTTACACTGCCATATGCAAACTGCCGGCAGTGTCATTGTTAATGACACCCCCATTTCAACTTGCATATCGCACTGCAAAATGACAGTTCACACATGAATCTGATCGCATAGGTGTTCACATCCTATTCTGGTGCAGACCAAAAAAAGGGTCCTGTGCGAGTTTGGTCCGAATGCGATGTGATATCAGCCGTACTATCTGTATGTCTGGAACCGCATCGCACAGACATCGCATGTGTTTTGCACTGCAGTGCGGTGCGAATCACATGTGATCTCTCAGAGCTCGCTGTTTTGAACTGGCACATATTAGATCTTATCCCATGTGGCTCCCCTCACGTTTAGATTTATGTACAAGAATGAATTAACCCACTAGATTGTACAATAAAATTACGCTGTCGTTTTTTTTTTTATAGTTTTCTTTACCTCAAACACAGCTAAGATCTGAAATCAATAGTCAAATTAAAAGCCAAATGAATTAACATGTAAATCCCATCCTTGCCGGCATCTGCATTTAATGCTCTTCCCATTTCAAATATGTTTTTGTCTGTACAATTCATGGAGTGTAGTTATCAAAAATGGCAACGGCAAAAGATAGATAGCAATTACATAACTTAAACATCAAATCTAACAATCCTCTTTTTTTTATTTTGTATTCTTGTTTGTTGACTCTGTATGTATGATTTTTCTGTGCACACTTTTTTATGTTTATTATAATACCCATTCAGAATTGACTATCCAAGGAAAGGAACACATTTACCAATAAATATAATTTCTCACTAAATAGGATTTCGAATTGATTTTCCCTAAGTCGCTAATATTCTGCCCCTTAGCACAAGGATTTTTACTAGTGCTGTTTTACCTGAATTGATATGTTAGCAATAATAATATTTACTTGTTAAGCACATGCAGCAACTACTTATGGATTGCACAACAGATCTTTCTACAAGAAGAAGATTTTAGATAAAATCTTGCATATGATCCAATTGTGATGAGTGTTTGTCTCTTTCTTCCAGACTTCAGCTGTATTTTAATTAACCTTTTATCTAGTCACAATATCTTTATTCAAGAACTTGAATAAAATATTGTTTGTGACCCCTTTTACCTTTACCCTGTTTTTCCTATTCTCTTGCTTTCTCTATCTGATGGACAGCCAAAAAAAGCAGAATGAAGGGCAAGTACATCCTTTATGCTTACTTTGTTAGTTTTTAACTTCCCTTTTATATACCTCCTTGATGTTTCAGTTCTCTTATTCTATGTGTCTTCAGTGAATAATTATATTGCTTTTTTCTCTGTTACAATAATTTTTTAGCTTAAAGTACTTGTAAACCATTACATATTCCCAGTGAAGTGATTAGCCTCAGGTGATACACAGAGATGAAACAAGTCCTCCCACATAAGTTGCACCTGTTTACCTGCATCTTGATGCATCTTGTTTTCCTGCATGATGCTTGTCTGAGCTTTGAGAAAGCATGTGGCAGGGAGCAGGGAGCTGAAGTTACACTGCAGAGCTCATTGAGAGCTGATTGGAGTGAAGGGGCACATCCCCTCTTCACGCAGCACAAAGGAGCAGAGCTGAGGCTGTCAGTCACAGACTGTGTGCTAAATTGTCCTCCCCTGTCACCTTTTTGCCTCTTGGTGTCCAAAAAAACCTGTCAGAAGTGATTCATGCAGATAGCAGAGGAACGAGGCATCAAACAGAAATGACACGTACTGGTCTGG
The DNA here is from genome assembly GCA_037952925.1 of Lithobates clamitans. NCBI lineage: Eukaryota > Metazoa > Chordata > Amphibia > Anura > Ranidae > Lithobates > Lithobates clamitans. The sequence goes on from JBBGZY010000190.1 coordinate 13,746,763, forward strand.
ATTGAGACAAGTACACACTATAGATGGATATGTTTTGTTCAAATTTTATGTCAGAGATTCACAACCATTTAAGGACAGTGTTGCAACAATGTACATGACAGTGTTTTATGTTAGAGATTCACAACCACTTAAGGACAGTGTTGCAACAATGTACATGATCAATACTTGCACTATATCCCACAAATACTATGGTTTGCTTTTTGTCATAAAAATACCAGTACAATTCATAGATTTTTTTAGTCTTGCTTATAGTAGTTACAGATGCATTAGATTGTGTAGATAGTGGCTACAGTTGTGCGTTAATAACTCATAGGACTTTGGTTGGAAAACTTTCAGTACAAGCAGATTTTGTCAAGCCCTGCTTCCTAGTGACTGAAAAAGCCCATCAGAGAAAAAAATATGAAGAATGTGATAGCTATTTAAGTGCTTATTTGTGTATTTGAGTCAACTTTTTCAAAGCTATACTTTTTTATTATGTGGCATAAAAGTGATACAAGCCAGTTCATTATATCAAAGGGTTTTATGGACATTATTCACAGCTTTATTTGCTAGGAAAATGTCTACACCTGTCAGGAATCTGCAGCAGAGATGACCAGATCTGCGTGGCTACACTTAGAAACTGAGAACAGACTAGATATATAGTGAAATTAAATGCATTAATAATGAAACAAAAGATATCAACACACCAAACAGGAAACAAGCAAACATGAAGATACAAATGAACTACAACCATATGACCAAAAAAGTAACAGGAAGCTTAAAGTGGTTATAAAGTCAGAAGGTTTTTTTTATCTTAATGCATTCTATGTAGCAGCCCCCCTAATACTTACCTGAGCCCCATCTCTATCCAGCAATCTTGCAGCAGTTTCTCGACTGCCAGGACTCCCCTCCTCTTTGGCTGAGACAGCAGTGCGGCGCCATTGGCTCTCGCTGCTGTTAATCAAAGTCGGTCAGCCAATGATGAGGAACATGGATAACAGGGAATACAAGAGATGCAAGGAAAGGGGGTATCAGGACTGGGTATGGGAACAACGGGAGCAGATGAAAGGCAACAGGGTTTAGGGTGCAGGGCTAGAACAAGCTCAAGATAAGAGTAGGATAAATGGCAACAGCATCAGCCTTAGCACAACAAGCAAATCAAAACACCAATGTAAGGTGTATAAGCAGAAGAGGAACTTAAGTACCTTCCCAGCAGCCAACATCAGGTGGAGACTGATTACTAGAAACTGCTGTCTGCTGGGAAACACCTGCTGATGGACACTGGAATTAGAGCTTTTAACCCAGGGAACCACAGTGCCACCAGCATGTGATTCAGGTCCTGACAATGCCATTCATTTTTGGCAGGGTAAGTGCAACGGTTGTAGATCAGATTTATGTCTTTTATTTTTTTTTTTATAAAATACTTAATATGTAAATAAATATGTCACTTAGTTAGCCAAGCATTCTGTATTTTAAAACTGCAGTACTGTTTGCATGTCTTTCGGTAGACTTTGTAAACTGAGGCAGTCCATAGATGAGTCTTTTTTTTTTTTTTCATTCAACCAGCATGTTGAATGAAAAACTGACCTGTTTCCTCCTTCCTCCCCACTGAGCTATTGTGTTCTGACAGAAGGGAGACTTCTCTGCCACCAGAATACACAGATTAACGTTGCAGTCTATAGCCTGCAACGCTGATCAAGTGGCAAAAATCCAACAGGATAGTTATACATAAGTCGATTGATAGATCGACATTTGTACAACCTTCCTGCCTATACATTGATCGACATTCAGCCGGTCGTTTTGCTGTCTATTTTTTATGATCTCTTCTGCTATTCACAACAAAACTGTTAGCTAAAGTCCAGAAAGCTTGTACTCTTGCTCTGATCTTGGCAGCTGCTGGCTGCGAGTTAAATATAATAAATATAAATATAAAATAATCATATTAATAAATACCTGATTTAGCAAGAAAGAAACATGTTAGCTGGGAGCATAATATAGAAAGGATTTGCATTACAGAATAGAACTACTATGCAAAATAGACATATCCAGGAGTTAGGCCCCTTTCACACTGGGGCGTTGGGGGCGTCGGCGGTAAAACAGCGCTATTTTTAGCGCCGCTTTACCGTCATTTTAGCAGCAGTATTCGGCCACTAGTGGTGCGGTTTCAACCCCCACTGGCGGCCGAAAAAGGGTTAAAACCGCTCGCATACCGCCGCTACAGCGGCGGTATAGCCGCGCTGCCCCATTGATTTTAATGGGCAGGAGTGGTTTAGGAGTGGTGAATACACCGCTCCAAAGATGCTGTTTGCAGGAGTTTTTTTTCTCTCCTGCCAGCGCACCGCTTCAGTGTGAAAGCCCTCGGGCTTTCACACTGAAGAAACAGCAGCGGGAGTTTTAGGTCAGTTTGCAGGCGCTATTTTTAGCGCAATAACGTCTGCAAACTGCCCCAGTGTGAAAGGGGCCTTATAGCATCCCAGCCTGGATAATCAAGATGGCAGAAGACTCTGAACCCAAAAAAGCAGCTGACACATCAGTATTATAGGGTTTAGGCCCACTTTAAGACTATCAGTGACTGTATATAATGAAAATGTCCCCAGCTTTGAAAAGGTTGTTAAGCTGTACATTCATTCTTTCTTGGAGTACCTCATTATATTACTCTTTAAAGCATATGCCATGTATGTCCTAATTAAACAAATGTGGCTAACAAAATTAATGAATCTAACAGAGGGAATGTAGCACTGATATTATTTGCTGTTACAAACTGTATAAAATCTGAGTGTTGTCTTTTTCTCTATGTGATATAAGCCATTTATCTTTTTCAGATTCTGAAACTTTGAAACCTGAGCAGTTTGATGAAGCTGGGGCCACCTATCTAGCACCAAGGTTTATCACTTTTCTACATTTCATTTTGTTTGTTCATTTAACAAAAAACATATTTTGTTCAGTGGCAAGTGCTAACTCTAAATACAGACACAAAAAAAGTGACTTTGGAAAATAAATGAGTGACATATCAAGTCATCCCCCAACCGCTTTCTTTTTTTTTGTTTTGTTTTTTGTTTCTTTTTTTTAACCTAGACCTAACATATTAAAATTCACTTACTGTTCTTTGACTCACTACCTTTGCTTGAAGTTTATTTCAAACATCCACTATTCATTCTGTAAAATAATATTTTTAAGGTTAGTTTTAAACTTTCTCTCTGCTCATTTGGGGTGATGTTCCCATGTTCTTGATCTCAGCTCCATACTAAAAACAGTGCCCTCCTAAACCTTATCAACACCCTAATGTATTTAAAAGTTTCAATTATATCCTCCCTTTCTCTGTTTTCCTCAAGGCTGACTGGGGCAAGGGCAGCCTGGGAATCTGGGGTGCATTGGAAAAAGTTATTTCTGGGGGCCTACTTTTTTGATAAGGTATAAGGAGTAGGGGGTTCAGGCTGTGAAATCAAAACGTATGGCTATTGAGGGATGAGTCCCTAGGAGGGCCAAATTGGGGTGTGGTAGTGGGAAGAAGAAAGGGGGAAAAAGCACAATGAACACCAGTTAAAAGGAGGGGGTGTTTGGCAAAATTTGAAAGAAAGGTGCCAGTGAAACATAAAAGGGGGGGTAGGGAATGCGTGGGGGGTTGATAGTTCATTGGTCACCAAGTGTCAACAGTAGTCAGAAATATTTTAGCAGTTTGAAGTTCTCATCATAGATAACTGTGTAGCTTGAATTGGGTAGTCTATTTAAGATTAGGGGATCAGTTCCGTATCTAAACTTATTCAGGGAGAGGTAGGTTTAGCATCTTCTGATATGCTGAAGAGCATGAAAAAAAATCCCAAGACCACCAGAGGAGGTCTAGGGCTAGAATTATTGCTCTCGCTCTAACGATCGCGGTGATACCTCACATGTGTGGTTTGACCATCGTTTTCATATGCGGGCGCTACTCACGTATGCATTCACTTCTGTGCGTGAGCTCGTTGGAACGGGGCGTTTTAAAAAATTTTTTTTTTAATTTTTCTTATTTATGATTTTATTTATTTTTACACTGTTTAAAAAAAAATTGTGTCACTTTTATTCCTATTACAAGGAATGTAAACATACCTTGTAATAGAAAAAAGCATGACAGGTCCTCTTAAATATGAGATCTGGGGTCAAAAAGACCTCAGATCTCATATTTACACTAAAATGCAATTAAAAAAAAGTGATTTAAAAAAATGACATTGAAAAAATTGTGCTTTAAGAGGAATGGGCGGAAGTGACGTTTTGACGTCGCTTCCGCCCTGCAGTGTCATGGAGACGAGTGGGCGCCATCTTCCCCTCACTTGTCTCCAGGCACAACAAGGGGACAGATGCGATCACCTCCGCCCCTACCGATGGCTTCGGTAAGCGGCAGAGGGCACCAGATCGCGGCGGGAGGGGGGCCCTCTCCCACCACCGATAAAAGTGATCTCGCGGCGAATCCACCGCAGGGACCACTTTTATCTGAAAGCCGACCGCTGCACGAAAATGGGGACACCGGGGTTATGGCAGCTAGCTGTTGCCATAACATCCGCTGCCAAACTTTGGATCTACATCGGCGTGCGGCGGTCGTAAAGTGGTTAATTTTGAGGAAGATTAGAGGAGTAACAGGCTGCTTCCATGGCACTGAAATGCATACCCAAACCTAATTTTAAGGAAATTTTGTATTAAGTGAGCACACAGTTAAGGTGCAGGGAATAGTTCATAGGATGATGGTCTAGATATATCTAGGTAGGTTGGGAGTACTAGTTGTTGCACTTTCTCCCAAAATGGTCATATTTTCAGGCAGCTCTACAAGATATGTAGAAGAGTGCCTTGAGAGGAGGCACATCTCCAGCAAAGGTTAGAAGACTTAGAAGACTATAGGAATATCTGATGGAGATGGGCCAGAACCATATATTATCTGGAGAGTATCTTGTAGCCATGTTTTTGAAATGTGTTAGCTATTGAGGACCTGTTGGTGAACAAGATGGCCCTTTATGTTTGTGGTGGATAATTGTCATGTTCGAATCTCTATCTCACTTGTGAATGTAAGATGGGATATGCCCTGGTGAGGGGGCTACCAACCAATATTTCTTATACTGTGACTTCACAGGAAAGAACTATACTTTGCATTGTATGTATAACATAATTATGTATATACAGTATCTCACAAAAGTGAGTACACCCCTCACATTTTTGTAAATATTTTATTATATCTTTTCATGTGACAACACTGAAGAAATGACACTTTGTTACAATGCAAATTATTGCATGTACAGCTTGTATAACAGTGTAAATTTGCTGTCCCCTTAAAATAACTCAACGCACAGCCATTAATGTCTAAACCGCTGGCAACAAAAGTGAGTACACCCCTAAGTGAAAATGTCCAAATTGGGCCAAATGTGTCAATATTTTGTGTGGCCACCATTATTTTCCAGCACTGCCTTAACCTTATTGGGCATGGAGTTCACCAGAGCTTCATAGGTTGTCACTGGAGTCCTCTTTCACTCCTCCGTGCTGATATCACGGAGCTGGTGGATGTTAGAGACCTTGCGCTCCTAAACCTTCCATTTGAGGATGCCCCACAGATGCTCAATAGGGTTTAGGTCTGGAGACATGTTTGGCCAGTCCATTATCTTTACCCTCAGCTTCTTTAGCAAGGCAGTGCTCACCTTGGAGGTGTGTTTAAGGTCGTTATCATGTTGGAATACTGCCCAGCGGCCCAGTCTCCGAAGGGAGGGGATCATGCTCTGCTTAAGTATGTCACAGTACATGTTGGCATTCATGGTTCCCTCAATGAACTGTAGCTCCCCAGTGCCGGCAGCACTCATGCAGCCCCAGACCATGACACTCCCACCACCATGCTTGACTGTAGGCAAGACACACTTGTCTTTGTAGTCCTCACCTGGTTGCCACCACACATGCTTGACACCATCTGAACCAAATAAGTTTATCTAGGTCTCATCAGATCACAGGACATGGTTCCAGTAATTCATGTCCTTAGTCTGCTTGTCTTCAGCAAACTGTTTGCGGGCTTTCTTGTACATCATCTTTGGAAGAGGCTTCCTTCTGGGACAACAGCCATGCAGACCAATTTGATGCAGTGTGCGGTGTATGGTGGCAGCACTGACAAGCTGACCCCCCACCCCTTCAACCTCTGCAGCAATGCTGGCAGCACTCATATGTCTATTTCCCAAAGACAACCTCTGGATATGGCGCTGAGCATGTGCACTCAACTTCTTTGGTCAACCATGGCGAGGCCTGTGCTGAGTGGAACCTGTCCTGTGTCCTGTTAAACCACTGTATGGTCTTGGCCACTGTGCTGCAGCTCAGTTTCAGGGTCTTGGCAATCGTATAGCCTATCTTTATGTAGAGCAACAATTCTTTTTTTCAGATCCTCAGAGAGTTCTTTGCCATGAGGTGCCGTGTTGAATTTCCAGTGACCAGTATGAGAGAATGAGAGGGATAACACCAAATTTAACACACCTGCTCTCCATTCATACCTGAGACCTTGTAACACTAACGAGTCACATGACACCGGGGAGGGAAAATGGCTAATTGGGACCAATTTGGACATTTTCACTTAGGGGTGTACTCACGTTTGTTGCCAGCAGTTTAAATATGAATGGCTGTGTGTTGGGTTATTTTGAGGGGACAGCAAATTTACACTCTTATACAAGCTGTAAATTCACTACTTTACACTGTAGCAAAGTGTTATTTCTTCAGTGCTGTCAGATGAAAATATATAATAAAATATTTACAAAAATGTGAGGGGTGTACTCACTTTTGTGAGATACTATATATATATATATATATATTTTATGGTTGAAGCCCTATGGCCGATACGGATACGAACAAGACTTATGATAAAACTTTAAGACTTACAACATGAAATGGACCTGAAGTGTGCCTTGGTCTGATGGCCGGCATACCAAATAAGGGGGCATACCCAAGATTAGAAATGCATATTGTGAAAGAGAAATGATTGAGAAATGCCCTAAAAAGGGGATGGGAGGGTGGGTATCACGCACAGGAAACCGACAAAGACCACAGGCGAGCGGGCTGGTTAAATATCCCCCGGCTCCTCCCATAAATTCAGGCCAGCATACTGGCCTTCTTACTTATCGTTAAAGCCCTATGGCTGATACAGATACGAACAACATAGACTTATGATAAGACTTACAACATGAAATGGACCTGAAGTGTGCCTTGGTCTGATGCCCGGCATACCAAATAAGGGGGCAAAAACATTCAGGTAGGGTTAAGTTTTATTGGTTTTAGTCTTGTTCATTGAGCGAGTTTGGTAAATGCTTGTGACATTTCTACCTGAGGATTGGGTATGTACCGGGCGAAGCAGTCAGACTTTCACCTGCCTAATCTCTTAATAACATGATCTGGGACCCCATGCCGAGATGCTGTCGAAGCTGCTCCGATACGGATAGAGTGACCGGAGCACTGAGTGGGGTTGAGGTGTAGGTTGCGGAGAAGAATCCTCACGTGTTCCACGAACTGTCTGGCATTTAAAGGTTTGACCTGAAAGGGTAGCAGGGGACTAGAATCTGACTGCACAGGCAGGAGTGACAATAAGCGGTTAAGTATGGTAACTGGACACCAGCTATTGTTAGTTTTGTAGAGGTGGATATCTACTCCGGGGCCTGATTGCTGGGTTTTGGATACCGCAAGATGGAGGACGAAATGGTCTTGGTAGCGAACCAAGTGACGTCTGCACAGGACTTGGCCTGCGGGGTTATTGCAGGTGAACTCACCAGGCCGCAGGAACCCGTAGTAGGCCAGATAGATAGCTGCTTGTATGAGAAGAGAATACCAAATGGAGAACTGGTAAGTATAGTGGACATGTCTCTAAAGATGTCACTTGTTATAGGCAAGCGTTTGGCCTGGACTATTGGCTGTTGTTTCTGCATGCCGCGTAGGCTGGCTCGGATCGCATGGCTTGCGAACAAGGATGGTCTTGCGGGATCTTGTAGAGCCAGAAAGTGTTGGATGCCAGCTAAGTATAGGCGGACTGTATTGTGGGACAGGGCCAAGTGACTAAGGCAGTATGAGATAAAGGCCAGTATGTGTTTGGCGTCTGTCGTAGTTCACACTGAGCAGTTTACTAGGAATTTGTGGAATGTGCTCCAAGCTACATGGTAAGCTTTGAGCGTGTTACGGGACAGAGACTGGTTGATGAGCTGGGTAGCTCCGCGGAGATGCTGTTCTAGTCCAGAATCAGCTGAGACCAGGCCGTGATACGGGCTGATACAGGGTCGGCTCCCGGCACCTGCCGAAAGAAGGAGGTGAAATTAAAACGAGACAGTGCATCTGCGGCAAGGTTGCATTTGCCCGGAATGAATGTACAGTGGATGTTGAATTGGTGCTGAAGGGAAAGTTTTACCAGCCTGCATAGGAAGGACATAACCAAGAGCGACTTAGACCTGCCTTTAGTAATGATATCTGCCGTGGCCTGATTGTCGGTAGTGAAGGCCACAGTTTGCCCTGTCCAGAAATGACCCCAGAGCTGGGCGGCTGCCACAATCGGGTAAAGCTCGAAGAGAGAGGAAGTCAGGGTAAACCCGGGGATTGCAAGTATCTCTGGAGGCCAGGGTCCTGCAAACCAATGATGGCCAAAAATTGCAGCGAAGCCTGTGGAGGCTGCGGCATCTGTTGCTACCTGCGGTGATTGGTGTGATATCGAAGGTATAAACATGGATATATCATTCCAGGTGGAAATGAACTCCTTCCACATTGATAAGTCTGCTATTGCTGCAGTGTCCAAATTAAGGACCTGATCAGGTCTTGTGCCTGTGAGAGGTAGACTAGGAGGCGTGAAACAAAGGACTGACCCTGGGGAATGATTTGCATGGCAAAATTGAGCATGCCCAACAGGGACTGGAGCTGCTTTTTAGTATATCCTCTTGTGTGGGTGAATTCTTGGAGTACTGACCTAATTCAGTTTAATTTGTCAAGGGGGAGGCTAGCCTGCATGGAGCAAGTATCTAGTTTAACTCCGAGGAAGGTGATGGAGTGTGCTGGTCCGTCAACCTTGTGTTCAGTGATGGGGACATTGTTGAGGTCTCCTGGGGGCATGCTGGGCTGTTCGATTAATAAGAAGTCGTCCAGGTAATGGATGACCTCTTGGCACTGAGCCTTATGTATAAGTATCCAGGTGAGGGTCTACGCGAAAGTGTTGAAGAGCCAGGGGCTGCTTTTAGAGCCGAAAGTCAGCTTGGTAGTGAAGTAGTACGCCTCTTTCCACTTAATGCCGTGCCAACACCAGAGGGACAAGTGGATAGGCAGGAGTTTGAAGGCGTCTGAGATGTCGGCCTTAGAGAGCCAGGCACCTGTGCCTGCTTTGATAATGGCCTGCCATGTCAATGGAGGCATACTTCAGGGAAAACTCCTCGGAGGGAATTAGGGAATTCAGGTTGGGGATGTGGGAAGAATGAGGTGCAGACAGGTCGTACACCAAGCGAGCTTTATTCGAGAACTTGCCCTTGACAAGCCCAATAGGGCTAACTCTCCAAGTGATGAAAGGGGGCTGTGTGAAGGGACCTATGATGAAGTCTCGCTCCAGTTCGGCCTGTAATAGCTGGTCTATGGCCTGCTCGTCGGTGGCCGCTGAGCGGAGATTCCTGCATTCATAGGTTGTATGTGTATGGGGCAGAGAGATGAGGCCGGTGTGGAACCCTGCTGTGAATCCTTGGATAAGGAAGGTGGCCTTGTAGGGTGTGAGGAAAGATCCAGGAAAGGAAAGAGCCCCAGCCACAGGACATTAACTCGGCCTAGTCATGCCTTTTTCTGCTGCTTGACCTCGCATAGATTTCTCGGGTGTGCCCTCTGGCATATGATGCAGATATGGAGCAGGCGACATTGGCTAAAATTACATGAGCCAATTTGCTTTTGTGGAGAAGGAACAATGGTAATCATAAAATGAAAAACCTCCGTATTTGTAGCCCAAGTCCACCATGGTGTGGAGATATAGATCCAGCTCTTCCCTTCTGCAGGGGGAGGCTGAGCATAAGACATCCCTGATAATGCCGAAGGCCTGCGTAAACTCTGGGACGGACAACTTTCGTTTGAGCCTAGGATCTTTGGCCTTGAGGACCACTGACTTGTCTTCCCAGGTATAGGCTTTATTCTCTGCCAAGTTGTGGACTGAAATGAGTAGGGAGGCGAGGTTGACATCCTTGCCGTCCAGGATGTCCTTCCTAATGCTGGCTGGGATCAGATGTGCTGGGCATATAGTGGGACTTGTCCCTGTAGTACCTGCAGGAAGGGGTGTCACCACCTGTACTGTGGGTGGGTCAGGGATGGTCGTGGCCGGGCGAGCCTCCAAGAGTGCCACTCTGGCTTGGACATCCATGACTGTAGTCGACAAAGATGACACCATGGTGTGAAGTTGGGATATAGCAGCGGAAATTGTTTGGAGAGAAGCCTGTTGAGTATTGGGCCCAGCTGTGGCTGGCGGGGGGAAGAGGAGCTTAAAAAGCTTTGCTTTCCTGGCCGTAGCAGGGAAAGGCACACCCCTGCGCTTCAGTTCTGCCATTAATTTGGGGATGGTCCATCCCCTGAGGGACTGCACGCTGCCACTGTCTGATATTGGGGAAGGTGACAGAGGGGCGGTGAAGTCTTCGCTGCCAGCTTGAGACATGGCTCTAGGTGGCTTGTGCCCTGGAAATGATGTGTTGTCTTTTGAGGTCGCAAGATGGTCGACCGAAACCTATTGAGGGTGACATAAAATCTAGATTTTTTCTTTTTCTGTGTCAGCATACGTACCTAGCTCCTGTCCTTTTAAGAGGGGTGTGTGTGTTTTTTTTTTTTTACCTGGGGGAATACCGACCAACCTGGTGCAGGGTGGACCTACTGAACTTGACTGACCTGGAGAGAGAAATGACATTTGACAACTGGTGAGGGGATTGACTATCTGAATTGAAAAGGTGACTTAAATGACTGACTTGTGTCATTTTGCAGTGCGTTTATGCGAGTTTGTCGATTTGGTGTGGTTTAGAAATTTATTTATTTTTTCGACTTGATGCGACTGTTGCATGAAATGAAATGAGTGAAATGTCTCAGCCTGGGTGAAGGCATGAATCAGTGCCGCGACTACGACAAGCAAGTAATCAAACTGTGGAAACATAAAATGAAATGAAATGAAATGAGGCCAAGCCAACTGGGGCACGGCGAGACGAAACGATGCATCTCGAAGCGCGGTATGTGACAGTGAAATGAATGAACTGTTTGCCATGACAGAGACATGAAATGGTCGAGCCGCGGCTGCGACTGACTACGAACCGGATTCTGGAGCATGTACTGAAATGAGGCCAAAAACAACTGAGGCACACCGGGACAAATTGGTGCATCTCAGATGCGACTGGATTCGAATCGGATCGCGTTACGTGACAGTGAAATGAAATGATTTGCCATGACGGAGGCACAAATTGGTCGGCCGCAAATGCGACTGACTACGAATCAGACTCTGGAGCATGTACCGAAATGAGGCCAAAAAACCCAGGGGCGTGCTGGGACGAATCGCTGCATCTCGGATGCGACTGGATTCGACTCGGAACATGATACGTGACAGTAAAATGATTACCATGACAGAGACTCAAATCGGTGAGCCAAATTTTTGCGACTGACAATGAAAACGGGCTCTGGAGCATGTACTGAAATGAGGCCAAAAAAAACCCTGGGGCACGCCGGGACAAATCGGTGCATAAGGATGCGACTGGTTTCGACCCGGGACGTGATTCGTGACAGTGAAATGATTGCCATGACAGAGGCATGAATCGGTGAGCCGTAAACTGCGACTAACAACGAACCAGACTCTGGAGTATGTACTGAAATGAGGCTGATATAAAAAACTAGGGCACACCGGGACAAATCGGTGCATTACGGATGCCACTAGATTCGAATCGGAGCATGGTAAGTGACAGAGAAATGAGTGAAATGAGTGAAATGATTGAAATGTTTGAAATGGTTGAAAAATGATTGCTACGACTGAGACACGAGTCGGTGTGCCGCAATTTGCGACTGGCAGCGACCTGTCTGTGGAGCATGGTACGGTGAAAAAACATTTGTGACACGTTTAAACTAAGCGGTGCAATACTGTTGCTACAAGGTTCGACTCGTAGTGAAGTACATAAAGGTGTTGAAATGTTTGTTTATGATAGCGGTGCGAGTGAGTGGCTAACGATACGGCTATGTGTAGGGTTTTTACGAATGACTCGTAAGCTTCGATATCGAGATCGGTGACAGGATATCTAACATAAATGCATGAAAAATGAAAGGTCAAACGTAAAAACGCTACCTGCGACAGCCGAGCCAGACACTTTGTACAAACCACGACGGTAACGAAAGCCTCGAGAACTTCGAAGATGGAACTCACGAATGCTAACGAATCTCGAATAGTCGGCCTAGTGACGTAGTATCGCGCACAGGAAACCGACAAAGACCACAGGTGAGCGGGCTGGTTAAATACCCCCCCGGGCTCCTCCCATAAATTCAGGCCAGCATACTGGCCTTCTTACATATATATTCATAAAAAAATATTCCATCTAATTCCTACATCTTTGTGCTCAGTAAACAAAATCCAAGATGTGTATAACAGTAAAGAAACATATGACTGAGTAATCAGTCAAGGAAGTGGTAGCTAATTGTATTGAGTGATTACCAAAGACACAGAGCTGAAATCATTATATTACCTGGTCCTCAAGGTGTTGACATTAGTTTTATAGTATTTATAACACAATTGTGCCAATGTTTTAAGACAAATGATCATATCTGATTTCTATATTTTGTGCTCATTGAGTTAGTTATTGTACTTGTTAATTATACCCACAACATTTCTAGCTAAAATGTCAACCTTTAAAACTTTTAACTTTAAAAAAGTTTGAGTGCATGCTAGGATAAATAATACGTTATATGCTGCAAAAAGGTTTGTATATGCAGCATACCGCAGGTTTTGGTCATACAAAACCCTAGAGCAACATGCAAGAAGTTTGCACATGCTATACATTTCTCATCAGCAAGTTATTCATTTATTGTCTACATCATCAATGGGATTTTGAGGAGGGCATTGTTTCTATAGAACTGCATACTTTCTTTTTATAAATTAAGAAGTTTAAACTTTAGTACGAACTACAGCCAATTGTGTTACAGTTTGCAAAGCTTTTTTTGACATGTCACTTTTTTATGATCTAACTAAACTGTTTGGGGTCTAAGTAGGGTGTATCATCGATCAAAGTTTCATTTTTTGTAGATTAAGCTCATTAGAGACTGGAAAGGGTGGTGGATATGTCAGTGCATTGAATGAATTGATATATTTGTTATAGCTTTTATAATGGAGACAGGTTCTCTTCCTTCCTTCCAAATGGAAGCCTTTTCAAACATGCTGGATAATTTTTGTTCTCAATCATGGTGACTGACTGATGTTTTGCCTAACAATGTCACCAGACAAACTCTTCTTCTAATTATAGGGTGATGTGCTTTTTTTTACTATTCAGGGCCCCAACCTCTCCTACATGCTTGTGAATATTGTTATAACATTTGCTAAGAAGTAAAACAAGCTCAAGAAAATTACTGTGATTTCGATCAAGGTTATATAAAGTATGGACAGCTTCAACCTTCCTCTGAAAACAAGGCCCAGTTTAGCAATTCACAAAAAGATATAATCAATCTCATGGTTTTGATGTTTTTTCTCCTTTTGCCTATTTCTCAGATTTACATTGATTAGAGTGTCAATATCTATGCCTTTGCTGTTGATTGGAGATTCCTCATTTTCCCTAACATGTGTATACAGGATAGAGTATAAGAGTACACATATATATATATATATATATATATATATATATATATATATATATATATATATACCTTTTCAATTTTCCAACCAGTAATTTTATCTGTCAGTATTAAAAGCCTTAAGAGTTCAGCAAGTCAATTCTTGTTCTACACAAAAAGAAAGCCATTTGGGAGAGCCTGTGGATAGTAGGATGTGATTTAAATGTTACCTTAGACCCCTTGTTGAACATTTCAGGGGTGCTACCTATTTATCTTATGATGCATTATATATACCTAAAAGAGCATTGACAGCTTAAGGCCCTGTAGAAGCGTGGCACATACTGCATCCCCACACACAGGACTATTCATTCTACTCCACCTCCCATCACTCATATTTACACCTGGATTATTTCTTAATCCATCAATCAGCATTACATGTAGGAACCTTGGGAGATATTGAGCTACGGATAATATCCGATCATATGCCTGTGCAGGTGTCCCTGACTTTAGGGGATGGGTGTCAAACAGATGAGGGATTGGAGGTTGAACAAGAGCTTGATCCAACAGCCACAATATTTTAATGTCATAGAACGAGACATTATGGAATACTTTACTACTTATACATCTACAGAAGTTTCCAGATGGGAGGTGTGGGAGGCCCATAAAATGTGTAGTCAGAGGCACCCTTATTAAACTAATAGTTAGGTAAAGAAAGAAACATTGCATGAGATTTCCTCACTCCATGAACGCATACATATGGTGGAGTGGTCTTACAAGCACACTATGGCGATTAAAACAGCCATTGATCCCAAAATCCTCTGGGACTCCTTGAATGCCATCTTACTCTCCAAAGCAATTAAGCTCATGTACTGTAGGAGACATTTCTATGAATTTGGGGGCAAACCAGGCATTCCACTGGTTTGAACCTTGCTAGAGACTCTGCATAAAAACCTTTAGACCTATTGTTACACCCCCACAGGGCCTCAAGCCTCACAAATCTCAGACAATTGCAAACTGTTTCAGAGATTACTATGAAAAATTCTCCAATTTACCTCAGTGTTCCGCCTTGTTGGACCCACTTGCTAGGTCATCTGTAATTGAGGAATATCTCTGAAATGCAGGTCTTCCTTGTCTATTTACCCAGGATAGAGAAGGGCTGGAGGGTCCTATCACCAAACTCAAAGTAACAAAGTTAATGTAGGCCATGGAGACAGGCCAGGTCCCTGGCCCAGATGGTTATCCTTTCCCTTACTATCATTTGACAGGATGAAGCACAGTACTCGGAAGGGCTAGGTGAGTCTAGAGCAGTGATGGAGAATCTTGGCACCCCAGATGTTTGGAACTACATTTCCCATGATGCTCATTCACTCTGCAGTGTAGTTGAGCATCATGGAAAATGTATTTCCAAAACATCTGGGTTGCCAAGGTTCGCATTACTGGTCTAGAGCAAGATGTTTCACCTCTCCTGCTGCAGACCATTTCTGTGGCAGACCACGCCCCTACCCTAGTTGGTGAAATTGCACCCTTTGATAGGTGCTATCATATCAGTCTTGGCCAAGGCGGAATGTCTGGGGATCGCTCCCCAGATATCCAATGATATGTCTCCAATAATTGAGGCCCAGGATTTGGTACTGTGATTCAAATCTGATTCAAAGCTTTTTTTCTGACTAAATAGTTAAGGATTAAGAACTTTTTACATAAGGGTTGATGGCGGTCCATCTCTGAGATCCAAGACATGCTCTTTTCATCACTAGACTACTGAAGAGCCATGCAAATACAACATTTTCTAATTACCATCCAATTGAGCGTAGTATCCAAGAGGCCAGTCTTGTCGTTTGAGCAACACTGTCTGAATACCCCATTACTTTGCTATGGCTCCCCCCTATGGCTCCCCACTCATCAGCTCCTACAGGGGTGACAGGCAGTATGGAATATCATAGGCAGTCTTCATAGATGATTTCCTGTAGTCCCTTTAACAATGGCTCCTGCTTCCACTGACCCAGGACATCCGGATCGATCATCTGTACATCACAGCCTCTGCCACCATATCCAGGAAAGAGGTCTCCAGGGATAAGTCCTCATATGAAGAGATAACACTCCATAGTGTAGTATGTTGAATAAAAAATGCTTTCATTTAAATGACCATAAAACAAAAGTACTTCCCATATGGGAATAAAAGCTACATGAGGCTGGATTCACACCTATGCATTTTTAGTGCTTTTTGCATTTTGCAGATTTGCACTACAGAACATGTTCCATAGGAAACCATGCTAAATGGACTGTAGTGCAAATCTGCAAAATGCAAAAAGCACTAAAAATGCATAGGTGTGAATCCAGCCTAAGACACTACACCATGTGTGTGTTCGGTAACCAGGAAGAGCCGTTTTGCAGCGTGCGGTCCAGCTGCGTTCCAGACTCCCTGACTCCGTACCGGAAGTGACAAAAGTATATAGCCCCGACTTACGCGTTTTGTCATCGACGGTTTCAAAGATGGCCGTCTTTTCCTGCATAAAAACTGAGGAGAAGAAGGTATTTAGTACATATCAAGACATGGGATATAAACTGGATGGTATAGGATGCCAACTCTTCTTCATAAGATATTCCCCTTAGTCTCACCATTGTGTTGGCGATGCCAACAAGACACTGGTACCCTATTACAGATTTTTTTGTCATGCCCTTGCCTACATCCCTTTTGGGAAGAAATTTGATGCCTGATGTTTAACTCATAAATATATCCTTTCTACATATTACTCCACTCTCGAGGTGCAGATAAAAGCGATCTCTCCTGGTCCATTTATGCAATGCTGCCAAGGTATGAATTACACAAAAATGGAGAAGTACAGATCCATTGATGGTTGGTCAGTGGATAGCAGTGGTAAACTAGATCAATTTTAGGAACACCTGGTAGTGGCCATAAAACATAAAGATGAGCAGTTTGGTAGAACATGGTATTATTGGAATGATGTCCAATACTCACAGGAAAATGCCACACACCTATCCATCCTGATCACACAGGGCCTGCCTTAGTAGAGATCAAACTTGGTACATTTGAATCTCTCTCACCCTTCCCTTTTCCTTCCCCTTATATATTTCAATTCTCTCCCTCACCTTTTTTGCCTCATCTTCATGGCTTTAGTGTCATTATAGAGCTTCTAGACTTTTTTTTTAATAAGCCCTTATTTAAGCTCAAACACAGTTTCCTTGAACCTTTCTGCTATGTATGAAATATATTAGGGGTCAGGAGACCTCTCACAAATCTCACAAAAGATTCATTATGCCTTATGCCTTATTGTGATGTTTCAGCCAAAATGTGTTTTATGTCCATGTATCTCCTCCTGTACTTCATTGTTCTATGTCTATTTCCTTTTTACATTGGAAATTGTCTTTTTGTTGACTGAGCTGTATGCTTTGCTGAAGGATGAAATAAAACTTACAAATATAAACAAAAAAAAATATGACCCCGAAACCTGTTTACCTTATTGACCACTGCTTATGAGAAGAGTGAACAGAAGTAATTGAACGGTTCAGTTCATGGTTTAAAGCTAATGGCTACATAGCTAAAGTAATGTAGTGATAGCACAAACACATACGATCTTTTGACCAAAGATCTTTCAATGTACAGTATATATTCCAAAAGCTATGAATTTACAGATTTATTAACCCCTTGCTGACCAGCGCACAACGATCTACATTGGCACAATGGCACGGCTGGGCAAATGGGCGTACAGGTACGTCCCCTTTAAATTGCGGCATTGTGGGCATGAGAATGCCGCATACTCTGTGAGCATGCCCGCGGATCCCGCGGACCCGATGTTCACTGGGGGCCCGCGATCGTGTTATGGCACTGCAGAACAGGGAGATGCCTATATAAACAAGGCATTTCCCTGTTCTGTCTAGCAACAAGACAGAGATCTACTGCTCCCTGTCATCGGGAGTAGTGATCTCTGTCATGTTCTAGTGAGACAATTCCCCCTACAGTTTGAATCACTCAATAGGACACACTTAACCCCTTGATCGCCACCTAGTGTTTAACCTGCCAGTGTCATTTACGCAGTAATCAGTGCATTTTTAAAGCACTGATCAGTGTATAAATGACAATTGTCCCAAAATAGTGTCAAAAGTGTCCGATGTGTCTGCCATAATGGCGCAGTCACAATAAAAATTGCAGATCATCGCCATTACTAATAAAAAAATAATAATAATAAAAATGCCATAAATCTATCTCCTATTTTGTAGACGCTATAACTTTTCAATCAATATACGCTTAAATATGTAGAAGAATACATATCGGCCTAAACTGAGAAAGAAATTAGTTTTTTTATATTTTTTTTTTTGGGGGGGATATTTATTATAGCAAAAAGTAAAAAATATTGCTTTTTTTTCAAAATTGTCGCTCTTTTTTGTTTATAACGCAAAAAATAAAAACCGCAGAGGTGATCAAATACCACCAAAAGAAGGCTCTATTTGTGGCAAAAAAAGGAAGTATCGTATTTATCGGCGTATAACACGCGCCGGCGTATAACACGCACCCAAGTTAAGGAGGGAATTTTAAGGAAAAAAACTTTTAGGAGTAAAGTTTAAGGAAGAAAAACTTACATTAAAATGCCCATCAATGCAGCGTTATCGGTGTCCATCTGCAGCCTTGTCAGTGTCAGTGCAGCCTTGCCCCAGTGTCCATTGCAGCCTTGTCAGTGCAGCTTTGCCCCAGTGCAGCCTTGTCAGTGCAGATATGTCAGTGCAGCCTTGTCAGTGCAGCCATGTCAGTGCAGCTTTTCTCCAGTGCAGCCTTGCCCCAGTGCAGCTTTGCCCCCATGCAGACTTGCCCCAGTGCAGCCTTGCCCCCCCCGTGCAGCCTTGCCCCAGTGCAGCTTTGTGGGATCGCCGCGATCCCTGCCGTCATACACAGCCCTGTGTAAATTTAAATATGGCGCCGAGACTGCAGGGACTCGGCGGAGCGCTGATACACATAGCCGAGAGTCCTCGGGTTTTCTCGGTGCCGCTTACAGTCCCGCCCAGTTCCGCCCTATGGGCGGGACTGTAAGCGGCGCCGAGAAAACCCGAGGACTCTCGGCTATGTGTAGCTCCGCTCCGCCGAGTCCCTGCAGTCTCGGCGCCGTATTTGAATTTCCACACGGCTGTGTATGTCGGCGCCTATCGCGGCAATTGCCGCGATCGCTCCGATCACACACAATTGGGGGGGGGGTCGGCCTATAACACGCACCTACGATTTTCCCCTGATTTTCAGGGGAAAAAAGTGCGTGTTATATGCCGATAAATACGGTACATTTTGTTTGGGTGCAACGTCGCATGACCACGCAATTGTCAGTTAAAGCGACGCAGTGCTGTATCGCAAAAAGTGCTCTGGTCAGGAAGGTGGTAATTCCTTACGGGACTGAAATGGTTAAAGAACATATTCTAGTAACCACAGCCAGGATAATTAGATAATTAATGTGTGACCCATTTTTTATTAGCTGCCTGTTGCTGTACAACAAGGACATTACAAGAACTGTAAAAGACTTGGGCAACATCAAGAAAACATTTGACAACCATTGCAAATGGTGTTGCAGTGGGAGTGTCTTAAAAGGGAGTAGAATAAAGGGGAATGGTTATAGTCTGAGCCTACTTGCATGCTTATACCCCACACCTATGCCATAATCTCTGTACCCATAAAGTATGCTTTAATTACTTTGATAGTGTCACTGATACACATAAACCTAAGGGCAAAAGATCATTTTTTAAACATGCACAGGGAGCCAACACATTGTCTGAAACTACTTTAAAGAAGAACTGTGGGGCATGTGCACTGGGTAGCTGATACTAGCAAAGCACATGATGTACAGGAATCAGGTACAAGATAAATAAGAAATCTTAAATGATGTTTCACATTTGTCTATACCTGTCTCTGTTTTTAAAGCAATGACTGAAATTTCTTCATTATAATCCATTATAATTCTCAAGTATTCTCTAATTAAGATAATTCTCTAATTAAGATAATTATTGCATTCACCCCCTAACTATCATGTGTTAAAATGTGTTTTTAAAGAAAGAAATATACATTTTATAGTAATGCATATATCTTCTTTCAACAGGGAATACTGTACTGATCTACCCATATCTAGTAATAACACAGAATTCCTTGTAAATTTTAATAATTACATAGACACAAGAACACCTTCGTACAAAGAATGTAAGTATAAATGCCACGTTTCTTATTTTCAAGACAGTAACCCACACCCTTTATTTTAAGGCTTTACTTTATTTGCATTGTGTATATTATGACAAAAGGTACTTCTATTATACAGTATTTACTATATATATATATATATATATATATATATATATAATTAAATATTTTGGTTACAGGCTGAAGTAGGAAAATCTCATTCATTTTCAGGCACAGCTCTGGAAAACACAGGGATTTGCTAAATGTTCTTTTTATATTAGAGGTCATGGATTAGGTTTATTGGGCTGATCAGAAAAATCTGTAAACATTTTCATTAAATGTTGTTTTCTTGTTGTTGACGCCCCGCTGAGCTTTTGGCTTATTCATCCCCTGCACTCTAGACTCCCTTCCTGTGTTCTAGTAGGTGTGCCAGCATTCTATGTTTGCTTTTAGAAGATGTTCTGTGCACATAATTGTACACCCTTAGATGGCCACTTTTTTTTTTGCATAGCCAGCTCATATTGTTTGCTATTTCAAATTTACCAGTTCCTGACCCTGTTTGTCCTAACTCTACCTGCTCTGACCTTACTGTAACTCCTGATCAGTACTCAGATCTGCTTTTCATGTCCCTTGACAGCAACCCCCAATATGAGTCTATGCTTGTGTCTAATACTTTGGTACTGACAGCACCTGACTGTTCTGACTCCTGCTCAAGACTCCACGATGCTCAATGTTTAACATTCTGTTGCTCTGTGGGCACTTTGAATGCACCTAGGTCTGTCCTGTTACCTTTTCTGTCTAGCTTTGCACCCAGTTGGGGAACAGTTGACAATGTAGACACTCTAGGCTGGCACAAAAAAACTATTTACTGGCTCATACAAAACAAGTGTACCCAAAAAGTGACTGCTATGGTATGCTGCAAACCTAAGAATCTAAGACCTTTATGTGCAGTTTTGAATATCATTGTTGTCTTGGCGCTTTGTTTTTTCCTGTTTTTTTTTTCTTCTGTTAAAAAAAAAATGTTCACTATATCACTTTATCATTTTGGATGTCATAATATGCAGTATATCAATACATATTTCCAGTGTCTCTGATCATTTAGTCACAATTTTAAGCACTTTGAAGAAACAGACTTTGAAATTTACAGAATTGTAAATACAACATTGCTTTTTTGAGATAACATTTTATTTTTGAACATTTTACAAGTCTCTTTAGAAAGGACCTTATAAATATAAGTAATAACTGCATTGTAATTAATCTTCAGTTATCTGGCTGATTTGTGGAACTGCTTTTTATATCCCACTTTTCTGACTGTTGTGCGTACACTTTTAAAACACCAGAATAATTTAACTAAAATAAAAATTCTTGTGCCAAAAAAAGTACTTAACGGGTCTTTTGAAGTACTAAATCAAAATAAGTTTGTGTATCTTAAATGATCTGGTAATGAAACAACTACTAACTAGATCATTTATTGGCACATTTTAATGTTAAAAAGCGAATATTTCAGTAATCTTAGACATGTTAGGAAAGTCCATAGGAAATTTAAATAACATATTTTAGCTACATATGGATATTTCCATTAAATTCAGTTAACGATTCTTTTCCATTGTGTTTTGGATTCAGAAAAAAAGTCTGATATTATTATATCTACCCGCGATCAAATTGAATGCAAAAGCATGCTCCGAAGTAATCAAGCTGACTCTTAGTTCAGAATAAAAAACTTCTGTTTAATATTTCCGCTTCTTAAGATTTTTACACAAATCCACTAAAGATTGATGACACGTCAGATAGACGTCAACAAGACTGGCGCATACAAACCACAGATAAAAAAATACAAATATGTGACAAAGTTTTGGCTTTTAGCTGATGCACATTTGAAAAAATGAATTTGTTTTTTGCAACACTTTTGCAGCATTTCTTGCTTCTCTTGCTTCATTGTGTTATGCTGTTATATTCTGAATGTATTCTGGGAAGCAGGCGCAAACTTTTTGTTAACTCTTTCCAGTCAGTCCAGTTCCTAAGCAAGCTTTAAGCTTTGTAGAATATCTGTAAATGTCTTAAGGCTTAATAAGCATAGAAGCTGAGTTTATATATGTTAGGTATATAAAGCAGGTATTGCAATAGACAGTTCACCATGATCACATCCATTACAATTGTATTATGGTTAACGAAAGGATAAAAAGGTTATATTAGGTGGGGCTGTAAAGTAGAGTAGCAGAAATAGCTAAATAGATATTGGACTAACAATTTTTAGCACTACCGATTTTTGCAACACACACATGTACACACACTTTGGTTTAAACTCCACTGAGAGAAGCTCATGAGATCTCTGGGAAGAAAAAGTTGTGATTCTTTGCAGCTCTGTCAGTACATATATACATGCACATCTGTGTGGTACTCTGGAACTTTAGGAGAGGGACCCAAGGCAACACACACACACTGGTGTAAATACCTTTAGGAACCATTATTAACTAGTATTTTTAATTGATACTCACATAGTTCTGTTTTTAAAAGGCTTGATTTTTGACATACAGTGGAATTATTCACTGTACTTAGGGCTCTTAGCACTTTATGAAGTCATGCTATACAGAATGAATCCTATCTCTGCACAGCAATGGAATAATGTCCTTACTACTGGGAATTTACTCAAATAATGTTTATGAATTTGTTTTGTTATTTATTTATTTTTAGTTTTTATACATGCACATCAGGCCACATATATGTAATGTTCCCATTTATAAAACTTTAAATTGTCACTATCTTTTAAGAATTTTGCTAACAGTTTGCATAAGTGTGAACCCAGCCTGAAGGTGGTCATTAAACAGCTGCTCTAGTATAGAGAAGAGAGGAAGCCCTTTGAACTTTTTTTTTTAAAGCTATTTCCGAATAAAGTATTAAAGAGAGGAGGTGGGGATAGGAAATCATTTTTTGAAGGATTAGGTTTTTTTAAGTGTATATCACTTTTTTTAGTTTTAGATTAGAGTTGGATAGGGGTAAAACCCCGTCAGTTTTTACTTATATCTAGGGCTTCCTGTTCTGACAGGAAGTGAGAGGAACTTTTTAACAGCAATGCAGGCAGAAAAAGATATGTTTTTCTTAAAGTAGAACTATAAGCATTTTTTCCCAATTTTCAGCATGCTTTTTTGCCATCTGTGTCCCATTTTGGGGAGATTTAACTTCACTTCTTGTCCCATAGCCAAAACAGGAAGTAAGGGGGAATTTCTCTAGCGAGGGCACAGATAGCAATACAAACCTTTTTTAACTTTATTTTTTTGGGGTTACACATGGTCTATTGGGGTGGGGGTTCTGGGTGACTCCTTGATTTGATGGTCTTTTAAAGTAGTCCAGTTAATATGCATGGAGGAAGTACAGTGAATGGGGAGGCGGGTAATGCATACCGCTAGTCACTGAGTCTCTTTGACCTGTTGTTCTGACACTCCAATTGCCAAATTGTTATATCTGTAGAGGTTTTGCAATGTGCCAAATATATTCAAGCAAGTGGAGATTTGTCACCATTTGAATCAGTTGGGCATAAATATACCTCCAGTCATTTTGGCGTTGGAAGACAGAGACCCCCATCTGGGTGTAAAGTCACCCCAAAAAACTTCTCCAATCTGCATAAAGTGAAATGGTGATATTGCAGTAGGGAGTTTTTCCTCTTCTTTTTTTCTAGACTCCCATTGACTATTCATTTTTTATCACATGCATTTGGAGTCTGCATTTTATGAAAAGTCCTGGTGCATAGGGAAACGCACCCTCGTTCTGTAGTAGTAAACAATTGCCACAGTGGTAACATTGTATTGATACTTAAGGCTTTTTTTAGTAGATTTAATTATATACCTAAATGAACAGTTAACCCTTTCAGTGCATGCACAGTCCCACTGCAAGGGAAATTTTTCATTTTTTTCCAGAGTTGGGCTTTAAACAAAGACTTAATCATCTAGAGCCAACCCTTTGAAAACATAATGGAATAGGATTGAGCAGCATAACATAAGTCACTGCCTATTATTCATTTATGGTCGATTACAAATAAAATGACTTACACATTTGACAAATTTGAACATGGGATTAGAAACTCCTATCAATATTACTCAGCATAGCATGTAATTCTTCCTTTACCAATGTTTAGTTGTTTAAATGCCTCAGCTCCTATGGGAAAATAAAGAGACATGAGACTAGATGATGTGGGTATAATTCCAGAACTAATTTTACCATGTAATCCTAAACAGTTTTTTTCATTTATTTTAAACATTGACTTGTATTTTACTTTATTTTACCTAAAATAGGTAACAAAGAATTAATTAACAGAGCTCTACTGGATGCAGGGTTGTCATATGATCTTGTTCAAAACCACTGGAAGGGTCCATTACCGTAAGATTTTTAATTTTATTTTTACATTTCTAATTCAAAAACCTTGATCCCTGGATAAAGGGAGTTCTATTTTAAAGAGATTGTATAAAATTAAAAGCCATATATTTCTTATTTTTATTAAATAAGGTAAATATTTGAAACATTGCATTTACATTTTCGGCTAGCAAGTAAAATTCTATACTCGCTTTCTTATGATTGAACATCAGACTTAACAGCTTTTCTAAAAAAATCATGTTTTTCATTGAGCTTAATAGCTGCAATTTTAACTTATTCGCCAGAGGAGTAACTGATCTCCGGTCCTCTTTGCACTGTTCATATGAGGCCATGTGTACAGCTTAAATTTTAAACCAAAGCTATAAAACATTCATTTAAAAACATATACATGTAAACAAAATGATCCAAACCCATTATAGTTTCCCTTTTAAAGGGGGCATATGTATTACACCCAAAATGGCTGTTTTAATTTTTTAGGAGACACTAATAATTTGCATTAGCTTCTCTGAGATTCCAGTGGTAATATGTGCAGTTGTCTTCATCTCCCAGTCTTGGAGATTCTCCTTTCTGTCCTCTGTCTGCAGCAGGGAAATTCTTATGCCGCGTACACACGAGCGGAATGTCCGACAGAAAAAGTCAGACGGAAGCTTTTCATCGTCTATTCCGATCGTGTGTGTGCCTCATCTGACTTTTTTTTCGAAAATTCTGACGGACCTAGAAATAGAACATGTGCTAAATATTTCCGACGGAACCAATTCCTATCAGGAAAACCGATCGTCTGTATGCTGTTCCGACGGACCAAAAAACGACGCATGCTCTGAAGCAAGTAAGAGACGGAAGCTATTGGCTACTGGCTATTGAACTTCCTTTTTCTAGTCCCGTCATACATGTTGTATGTCACCGCATTCTTGACGGTCGGACTTTGGTGTGGCCGTGTGTACGCAAGACAGTTTCAGCGGAATTCCATCGGAACTCCGTTGGAAAAACCTTCAGAGTTTATTCCGACGGAAAAAACGGTCATGTGTACATGGCCTTACTTCTCCTGCTGATTTACAATAAGTAAAAAGCCCAACAGAGAGCAAGAGTGGTGGATTGTTTTTGGCAGGTCCATTTTACCTTTAAACAAATCTGTTCTTTGCCTATGCAACAGGTTCACTTTAATGTATGCTTCCCTAGCAGCACCCACCCACTTTCTCTTCTTCTTGCTACTTTGGTCACCCATTACTTCTGGATATGGAGAGCATGCAACTTGCTCTCCTTCTTTGCATATGACAACATTGGTGCTTGATTGTCAGCTAATCAAGTGCATGTCACTGTTACATTGCTGAGAGAAAGTAGTGATGACTTAAAAAAGGAAGAGGAATGAGTTGCTTGCTTTTTCATACTACAGTGTACTTCACTTCCACAGGTGAATGGAGTGGCAGGGTATGAAGGAAACCTCTAAGCAGCTGCATAGATAAAGCATTGACTTTAAATGCCCAGGTTGCCCTAGAAATATGAGTCGATCAGCCCGTTTAAAGCAGCAAAATTTGCTGCTGATTTGCTTAATTGCCTTTATATATAACAAATATTTGCTGTTTAGTTTGTCATTCGTTTATAAATGTTTTACTCTTCCAGAAATGGGGTCACTGCCAGATTTGTATCTACAGATGGAGGGATTACCAGAGTGTACCCAAAAAGGTAATGTGCCATTATAATTGCCTTAGATATATATAGGACATTCATTTTGAAATATTATACAGTACAGTATAAACAGAGATGCCTGTTAATTGACTTAGGGTCCTTTCACACTGGGGCGGATTGCAGGCGCTATTGCGCTAATAATAGCACCTGCAAACCGACCCCAAAGTGCCACTGCTTTGATTCCAGTGTGAACGCCCCGAGGGCTTTCACACCGGAGCGGTGCGCTAGCAGGACGGTAAAAAAAGTCCTGCTAGCAGCATCTTCAGAGCGGTGAAGGAGCGGAGTGTATACCGCTCCTTTACTGCTCCTGCCCATTGAAATCAATGGGATGGCGCGGCTATACCGCCGGCAAAGCGCCTCTGCAGAGGCGCTTTACAGTGGTTTTTAACCCTTTCTTGGCCGATAAAACCGCCCCGCTAGCGGCCGAATACCGACGGTAAAGCGCCGCCTACAATAGCGGCGCTTTACCGCCGAAGCCGCCCCTGCCTCAGTGTGAAAGGGCCCCAATGCATTGATAGGTAGTTGGTTACTTTTAAAATAGGAAAGTAGCTTGTTTGATTCAAAAACAGTGTATGTGTACAGTAAGCACAAATAATTCAGTTTCTATATGAAATTGACACTAGTATTCCAGCAGTAGATAAAGTTTACAGCTGTCACATTTATAGAATCATGAAGCCTCATTGTTGCTTTTAACACTTTACAACTGTCACTCTAGTCTATTACTGGCATTCATTAATAATATATAAACAGAATTTTTAATATGTGAACTTCCTTTAGAGTGTATCACTTTTACTGATCCATACCTACTCATAAAAGCAAGGTTATATCAGAAAAAGAAAAGTTTTAACGTAACTGCACAAATAATATTGCTAATAGAGATGCAGCCATTTAGAATAAAATGAAAAAGAAATCAACATTAGATGGCAATCAGAATACACATTGTACATATATATTATGTTGTGAACAATTTCTCTAATTACACTCATCCTTTTTTAAATTTAAAACAATATTTCAGTAAACATTCCAAATTTACAGCTTCATCATTATACAGATATGACAAACTAATTATTTAGACCACTGTAAACAAAAATATATATATATATATATATATATATATATATATATATATATATATATATATATATACACACTGTATTTATTGGCGTATTACACACACTTTTTCACCCTGAAAATCGGGTGCAAATAGTGTGTGCATGTTATATGCCGATACTGCAATTTGGACTGCCTAGGAGGGAACGGGGAGGGGGGTGGGCTTGAGAGTAGTCAGATTGCATACAGCAAAAATGTCCTGTTTACTCAACGGCCTCTGTAATAGGAAGTCCCAGGAATCAGGCTGCATTGATGACAATGGTGAGGCTGCAGATGGGCATTGATCAAGCTGCAATGATGGGCACTTGTGAGGCTATAGATGGGCATTGATCAAGCTGCATTGATGACCAATTGTGAAGCTGCAAATGGGCATTGATCAAGCTGCATTGATGGGCAATTGTGAGGCTGCAGATGGCATTGATCAGGCTGTAGAAGGCATTGATCAGGCTGCAGATGGGCAATGGTGAGGCTGCAGATGAGCAATGGTGAGGTGTTATATGCGGTATATATATATATCTTTCATGTGTTCATTACATTTCTGCTTTAAAGGGTATTCTATCTTGAAACCACCTTTTATAGCCATCTGGAACGTTTGTTAAAAGTGTCCAGCAGTGTTGATTATTTTTACAATTTAGGAATATGACTCATGCTGCTTTTTGGATACAGTTGCATTATAACAGTTGTGTTACAATGGAGGCCAGGAAAATAAACCCAAGTCTGATAACATAAATATCTATAGCTAAAAACACATTAGGAAACCAAAAGAGATATACAGTTTATTTCAAGTCTATGAAAATAAGACAAAGGCTGCACTGAAATTCATGCTCTATCTCATTAAATTAAGAAAATATATTTATTGCTATATGTAGCATCAGTCTGTACAGTAAACTTGCAAAATTAAAAATATATTTTTCCTATTGCTTCCTTCATGAAGATATATAAGTAGGGTCCTAACTGTGAATTTACATGTATATAAAGCTCTACTACACACAAACACGCAGACACACGCACACACATATGCACACACACATACAGTATGAACACACACACTTGTCATGTCTTTGGCACAAGTAAGAAATTAAAAGATAACTAGACTGGATGCTACAGATCATACCTACTGTACACTAATTAATTATTAAGACCCATAGAGCATTATTTTTTTATTTTTTTTACAGTAAAAATCATCTTCTTAAAGAATTTGTTACTTACAGACACCTAACTACCTGAAAAATATTTTCAAATCTATTATTATTATTATACAGAATTTATATAGCGCCAACAGTTTGCGCAGCGCTTTACAACATGAGGGCAGACTGTACAGTTACAATACAATTCAATTCAATATTCCTAAAAAATACATTTTTAGGAATAAAGATGATTAAAATATTTGTCTGGATTTGAGTATTCAGCTTTACTGTATATTTGCAATATAGACCCCTGCCCCTCTGATATGACTTTGCAACATGTATGAATAGCATTTATATACCGTATTTATTGGTGTATAACACGCACAGGCGTATAACACGCATATATATTTTAAGAGGGAAGTTTCAGGAAAAAAAACTTAAATTTTAAATGGGGAACTTTGCAGCAAAATAAGGGTCAGTGCCCATCTGTAGCCTCACCATTACCATCAAGCAGTCTGATCAATGCCCATCTGCAGCCTCACAAGTGCCATCAATGCAGCCTCATCAGTCCACATCAATGCAGCAGCCTTACCATTGCCATCAGTGCAGCCTAATCGATGCCCATCTGCAGCCTAAAGGGGACAGGGAGGGGGGCGGGACGAGCAACGACAGATTACATACGATGAGAATCTCCTATGATAGACAGTGGTCCAATGGTGGCCCAGGAGACGGGACTTCCTATTACAGAGACCACCAAGTAAACAGGAGATTCTCACTGTATGTAATCTGATGGCGCTCATCCCGCCCCCTCCCTGTCCCCTCCGAGGCAGCTAAAATTGAAGTATTGGCATATAACACGCACACGCTATTTGCACCCGATTTTCAGGGTGAAAAAATGCATGTTATACGCCAATAAATACAGTATTTGTTCTGGAACCTAGCTTTGTACACATTTTTTGATTTATTATTTTGGTTCAATATTTTTTTTTTTAGTGCTGGGGAGTACTGGTTTGAAGATCCTGAAACATATGAGGACAGTTTTTACAAGCGCAGTTTGGATAATGACAATTACATTTTTACAGCCCCTTTTTTGAACAGTAAGTTTTCACTAATCTTTATAATGTCAAATATGTCCAAATTTTATGACTATTGTTTTATTTAACAAAAGAATATCTCACACATTTTGTCATTTTTATAAATATGTTAAAACTATGCTCTCTAATCTTATACCCCTTTGACTGTAAAAAAAAAACGAATCTTCTACTAAAACTCCAGTCTGTTATAAAGGTTGAAACTTGGTTCAGAGATCTGTCTTTCTCATAGCTTTCTGCTTCTGTCAGCTCCTGTCTCGGTATACATTTTATTCACTTTGTGCTGTTTTTAAACTAGGAACTGGGCTGGCTTCTTTCGAGAGTGGTATAATGGTTAGCAAAGCTGTGGAAATAACCATTGAAGGCAAATTACTTAAGCCCGCTGGTGAGTAGCCGTATTGACAATTAGAGCTGTATTATCATTAAAATGTGCACCTCAATTTTAGGACAGTAGGACACATCTGCATTGCTGTATCCCATTGTTTTTTTTTTTAAGAACAACAACTCCCTGATGTGGCTCACAAATGTATGCTTTAGAAGCTAGCTAAAAGATGATATGGTCTTAAATAGGAAGTAGTGTCAATGCTCTATTGGTCCTACTTCTCCAGCAGGTCACAGAAATGCACTTTGTTCTGCACTCCTGTGACCCATTTCAGCCAACAGCAGGCTAAAGTCCGCTGTCAACTGACGATATTCAAAGATTCAAGGCTCTGGATTGATCCCAACCTTAATGTCCCAACATTAACACTAGCAGGGATGCATACAATGATCATCTTTTATTTATTTATGTAATACCTTTATCCCAAAAGGAAAAAAAAAACGTTTGCTGTAGCTGCCTATAAAGTATTATCTGGAGTTTGGCTTCAATTTGTAAGTGTATCTAAATCTGCTAGTACATCTAACACTCTCCTCCCCTCAGACTGACAATGCTGCTGTCCAAAATTGCCCCCTGTGCTCATTCAGCCAGAGTGGGGGCACTCTAATACAGGAGATGTGTTACTGGCCAGACCAACAGGTGAAAATAGAGGCAAAAAACCTAAGAATGATACAGCTATCACACCTAATGATGTTACATTTACATTTACCACTTTCAAACAAAACTGTCAGCTTGCCCATGCAGAGCAAAGTGACAGTGATTTTGCCAAAGACACTCCCCCGCTCTTCCACCTCCTTTACACTTAGATTGCCAGTGCTCCACCACCACCGCTTCCTCCTTAGCAGCCAGCAACAATACCTACCACTTTTAGGTATATGACATCTAATGTATATGACATTCATGGAAGAGAGCTCTGTGTTGATAAACAGCACAGAGCTCTGTACACTGATAGGCGATCTTGCTGTTTTATTAATTCCCTGTAAAAAAACAAGATTGCTTAGTAAAAGCAGCACACATTACACACATTACACATTGTTAGGCACAAAGGTAACCCCTTGATTGCCCCTAAATGTTAACCCCTTGCCATCCAGTGCAATTAGTACAGTCACAGTGTATAGTATTAGCACTGATCACTGTATTAATGTCACTATTGATGTCAGTGTCAGTTAGTTAGTTAGTTTACTCCCCAGCTAGCATCAGCTTGGCCACTCTATAAGTCGCTGATTGCCGTCATTACAATTCTTAAATAAAAAAATAAAAAGTTCCACTATATATACCATAGTTTGTAGACACTCTAACTTTAATGCAAACCAAAGACATGCAGCAGAATACATTTTGGCCTAAATTCACGAAGAAATTTGATTTTCTACATTTTTTATTGGATATGTTTTATAGCACAAAGTGAAAAAAATATATTTTTTATTATATTTCTTTTTTCGTTTATATAATAAAAAAACGCATTAGTGATCAAAAAAAGCTCTATTTGGGTGAAAAAAAATTATATACATTTCATTTGTATACAGTGTTGTATGACTGCGCAATTGTCAGCTAAAGTAGCGCAGTGCCAAATAGCAAAAATGGCCTGGTCAGGAAAGGGGTAAAACCTTCCAGGGGGCGAGTGGTTAAGTTAAGTAGAATTGTGGTGTTTTTTAAAAAAAAAAAAATTGTAATGACTGCATACAGTTTGCATATTTGTATTGTATCATATTTATTAAAAGTAATTGCATTTTTAGTGAACTTATTCTTTTTTACCTCTACCCTTCCTCTCTTCTAGCACTTGTGCCATGCTTACCTACAGCATTACTGCTCTGTGATCTGTGCAGCCTTCCTGTCACTGAACAGCCTCTGGCCAAAACCTTCTGAGCTGTACTCATGTGTGTGAACTGCAGCTTCCACTTTTTTTATATGGGAATCTTGTCGGCTGGGCTGTGGCCTGGCTTTCCATAAAAGTGAATAAAAACTTTAGAGCACAAGTACACCCTAGAAGATTTATGAAGAAATCAGACTGAGACTGTAGAGTGCAGGGTAGGCAACATGGTAAAGATCTTCTGGCAGTAGTGTTGAAGGTAAGTACAATCTATACCAGTGATATGCTATTAGTTTACCTCCAGCTGTTGCAGAACTACAAGTCCCATGATGCATAGAAAAACTCTGACAGTCACAAGCATTACACCCAGAGGCAGAGGCACGATGGGACTTGTAGTTTTGCAACAGCTGGAGGTCCGCTAATTGCATATCCCTGATCTATACTGAAATATTTTGGAAGGGTAGGGAGTAGAAAACACCAATAGTACCAAAAGTGAACTTATCCTTTAAGCCGAATAAGTCTGCGGGGTCATTTATTGGTTAGAACAAGCTCAGTAAATGTATTTTCAGCTTTCCCGATGTAGTTGTTGGCTGCTAGATTTTACAATCACAAAATAAAACTTTTACAACTTTCCTGGAATAGTAATTTGTTTAAGACACTTACAAATATACATAGTTACAGGAATTTCACTTATTTGCGTTTCAGTTGTTGGAGTTAAAATTAGCGTCGAAAACTGGAGGAACAATTTTACAAATGCTACCATCAAAGAATCGGTATGTATGTATTTTAATTTTGTGAATCCTGCAAGGGGAAATGTGTGGTGAGAAAAAAATCTGAACTATTAACTCTAATATGTGTGCTTAGCTTATCAGAGCTGTTAGTACCATGTAGTCCATAAATGACAATTGGGCAAGGCTAATAATTCTGCTTGAGATTTCACTGCAGCAGAGTGCTCAGGATTATAAAATGCTTACTGGATTTCTGGCAGTATCAAAACAGGTGTTTTTTGCACTTTCAGAACAAAAAATGTTTTAACGTTTACTTTTAACAAACAAAAAGGAGCAGACGTTAATAGTTATTGTTTACATACACTTTAAAAACAACTTACAGGTAATTAAATATAATATGTAACCAAGAGGTAAATTGTCAGTGCATAGTGGAATTAATAGCAACCCTACAATACCCTTCCTGTTGACAGTGTACTAAAGCTGCCTACATACTGTATACTAGATAGCAATCAGATTGTTAAAGCACAGTATCATCAACTGCTTGTAGGAGGGGTGACCTGCATCACTATGCATGGCTTGTAGGTTCCTAAATATTCCTAATACACTTTTTATTTTTTGTTTACAAACTTTTATATAAAAATAACAGTATACAAGAACAGACAAATGCCACAAAGATGACATAGGGATACAATACAGTAAGATTGTAATAAGTTGATATATATGCATACTGAGTTGCTCAATATAACTGTCAATAAAACTGGATCACCAAATAAGGGTTGTCCAATGGCAAACAAATAAAAAATCTAACAGACATACTATAATCTGCGAATGGACAAAGAATGTGCATCGCATGAAGACTTTATAGCATCTCAAAAGAAAACATAATTGAAAACCAAAAAGAAAACACTGTCCGCAAGAGAACGAAAAAAGAATAAATCAAAACATAAATCCATTACATGAGAACCAAATGTCATGGAGCCCATAGTCGTTAGAATCAACT
The DNA here is from genome assembly GCA_037952925.1 of Lithobates clamitans. Lineage (NCBI taxonomy): Eukaryota > Metazoa > Chordata > Amphibia > Anura > Ranidae > Lithobates > Lithobates clamitans. The sequence goes on from JBBGZY010000190.1 coordinate 13,779,953, forward strand.
CAATCTGAGTGACGGTAAATAAACCATAATATAAACAAATAATGCTCCCACGCTATCACTACAAAAAGCTAAATGGACAAGGGGTGACTGCTGTAAGCGCTGATTAGCTGATCCGTAGCTGATAAGGTATAATATCTAGTGCAATGATGGTGCTGCGCTGTCAGATAATAACGCAATAAAGGTGTAGTACAGCATAAATGGTATTACAAAAATGCGATATATCCAAAAAATGCTTTTCATAAATATACTGTAAAAAAATACATCTGCAAATGAACAAACAATAATAATAAGTTCATTTGTTCATTTGCACACTTATTGAGATTTATTTTTTTGCAGTATATTTATGAGAAACATTTTTTGGATATATCACATTTTATTTTACATCATTTATGCTGTACTAAACCTTTATTGCAGTATTATCTAACAGAACAGCACCATCATTGCACTAGGTCAGTGATGGCGAACCTTGGCACCCCAGATGTTTTGGAACTACATTTCCATGATGCTCCTGCACTCTTCGGTGTAGTTGAGCATCATTGGAAATGTAGTTCCAAAACATCTGGGGTGCCAAGGTTCTCCATCACTGCACTAGGTAAATGAACCATGGGTCCCATTTCGCATCAAAAGAAGATTTGGAATCATGTAATGTATGACATTTTTTTTCTATCAACATAACTTGGTCGATACGTGAAATTACTTGTGAAAAAGGTACCACATTAGATTTCCAGTTTAGGGCAATTGCCCATTGCATAGCTACACAGGTAGTATGAATACATCTCAACAAGTGTATGGGGACCTCAGGGATTTTACCAAACAGAAGGCAATGTTCATGTGTCAGAGCAAGATGTCTGCCCACCAATGTGTCAATCACGTACGAATTCGACGGACTTTGGTGGATTGTGTGTAGGCAAGTCCGTTCATTCAGAAAGTCCGTCGTAAAGTCTGTCGAAAAGTCCGCCGAGCAAAGTCTGCCGTAAAGTCCGCTTGTGTGTACGCGGCATAACTCTGTCCAGGTAGGTTGTAATCTATCACACTCCTAAAATAGGTGTACGAAGAAACCAGTGAGAGCACATACACGAAAGCAGGAGGGGTGACCTGAGTGTAAATAGTATGTAGGCGCAAGGGAGTGTAATACCAGCGTCTAATATGCTTTTTAAAACAAATGTTCTACCAGTTATTTATTAGTTTAGTTTAGTGATTAAATCAGATTATCTCAGGACAGACAATCATATTAAAGACTCATCTGCATTGTACTATAGGTCTAACTCTTTGGATATGCTTGCAAGAGTGGATAGTACAGAGGTGGCCTAATCAGTGTGCTGCTGCTTCTTTATTGTCCAACCATCAGAGACAAAGTGGGCAGATGACATCATTGAATTCCTTACGTTCACCTTTAAAAAATAAATAATTAATGCACATGCTTTTGCAAGAAAAAAATGCATATAATATTTTCTTTCTAACAGGACTCTACAAAGAATTGAACCCATGCTCAGTGGATTATGAGTGCAGTGCCAGGTTCCTGCAGACTTCTCTTCCAGCTTCCTGCCTTTATCTCTGTACGAGCTTTCAGATGGAGAGCTGGAGGAAGAGTTGATGAATGATGAGTGCAGTGCATTACCACTTATATATACCACTGAGAACTACAAGTCCATCTGCTGCAGTGGCAGATGGGTCTTTTGGTTCACTCATTCACAGATCTCTGTATGAATGACAGAGCTGTGCAGACAAAGCCCCGCACAGCCATGCTGATTTCAAAGAAGAATCCCCACATGCTTTCATTGGGGGGGTTGTTCTGTGGGTGGGTGTGGTTGATCAGTAACATGTTACACCCTAAATATGGGAGTAACCTGTCTCATGTTGCAAAAGGTGAAGTTAGCCTTTAACCATACCAGAGAAAGTGGTGTCATTCTTCTCTCTACACTGTGTGGGCAGGTTTTGTTAATCAAATATGTGGTGGAACAGGATCATAAATATTTTGGAAGGTAGAACTTTTCATATACTGTATACAGTATATTCAAACATACAACATATATAATATGTGCGTTTTTACTTTTGCAGCTAGCTGTTAATATGAATGATGATCAAATACTGGATATTGAACTGTATCTAGATAGCTTGAGAATTTCTGCAAAGTAAAAATATCCCAAGAAATGCATTAAATGCAGACATGGGTTTCATCATAGAACCACATAAATTAAATGCTGATCTTCTGAGCAGCACAATTAATTGTTGTCTTCAAATGAATTAATCGTGGCATTTAACATCTTGCAACTGTCAATATGTATCACAAGCAAATACCACTATTGCACTGTCCTATAATTTGCAGCCTTCTAGATAGTCTCTCATAATTACAATTTAGGCAAAATTTTAATAAATAATTAAAGCATTCTTTAATTGTTCTATTGACAGAAGTAACAAATATCAGATATGTTTGCCATATACTCGAACTTCTGTTTATGAAGGGAATATCTGCTTGTATGTAAAAGAATGTGCTGTTGTCTTGAGTTCAGACCAAGTGCTTGATTGTATCCCTCTGAGCATGTCTTAATGAATACATTTTTCCATTTCCTCTCTGCAGTGTAAGATCGATGAAGTCTGTAGCTGTGAACTGGACAGCTCGGTAAGAGTTCTTGAATTTGAGTAAATTAGGATTTTGCTGCTACAGCTGTGGTTTTCCCAGCTGAGAAGACTGTGCTCACTGATAATTTTGGAGGAAATATGATATATACAGTTTAAGTAAAATGTTTTTTAGAGTATTCTTTGTGGAAAAGTTTTGAAGTCAAATGGCAGCATCAGTTTATTTTTGCTAGTTCATATATGGTGATGGACATTTATGTTAAAGTGGAAAATTAGGCTATTTTTAGAGCCCTTACTGTTGAAAAATTTCCATTAGATATTATTTATGTCTTTCCTTCTGTCATAAATGTGTATGTCACAAACTGCTTACTGCCTGGTACAACATTTAAAGCAAACCTGGGTTAGAATGAACTTTGCTAATGTTACCCCCAGTTGCCATTATGTGCCTCTAAATTTGTAAAACTATGGCCCCAGCATGTCCTGAGTGCCTTCTAACTCATGGTAGAGCAATGTCACATTTTATAAAGGTGGTAGGACATACTTGCACCTGATGTTACTTACCCTGACACCATACGATAGTTCCCTTTATGGAAGGTCTGGGGGATTAAATCACATGCAGGGAACAGTAGTAGCAATAATGTTTATTATTGTGAGAACCCAAATCCTGGGGGACTTTGCATCTTTTATTTTATCAGGGGCTTTTAGCGGATAATAATACATAAAGTCTAAAACCTCAGGAAAAAGAATATATAGTCTCGGAAAGTATGCAATTGGGTTATTTATTGGATTTTGTACACAGACGTATAACTGCTTCATCTAGTGGCTGTGTATCAGTGAATGTGATTAGAATCCCTGTTTATTGAAGTTAACCACTTATTGAAAGAAACCCGTTCATTTTTGTTCTAAGGAAGGGTGCCCTCTGACTACATTATTCTACCTTTAATTTTAGAACTAGTAGAAGGCACATGTACATGCTCCTAGTTCTCACACCCTGCACTTGTCTTAAAATAATGATAGAGAATTAGTCAATATGATTCACAATCATATGATCACAAAGACAGTGATTTGTGGTTATCATATGAGGTTTGTTTGCAATAAAACACAGTTCCAAATCAACCTTCTGTGTTTTATCTAAATTGTATTAGAAGGTGGTACAACAGATCACACTCGACAGTACTGTTACTAATTGGTAGCTGTGTTGTAGTACAGTACCACTAATATAGCATAATTGAGGATAAAAAATCTGGAAATATTTTTCCCTAGAACACAGATATAAGTACTGTACAGATGTATTCCGATCAACAGACTATAGGATATGTGAGCATGTAAGATCAGTTCATGTGCAAACTGACCTCTTTATACTGACTTATTTTATAGCAATTGGACTGCGTAATTCTTGATGATGGCGGTTTTCTTTTGATGTCAAATCAGCAGAGTTACAATTCACAGGTATGTACCTGTAATTTTATTTCTTGTCTCCTGGGAGGAACTGCACTAATCTGAAAACGTCAATGCAGTTTATAGTTGCAAAACATAACTGTGTAAGCTTTAATATGATTTTTTTGCATCAGATTAGTTTTGAAGATAACTGCTTGTGAAATATATATTGAAAATATATTTAAAAGTGCGTGTTGGTATTACCAAACCCAGAAACACCTTACATATGGAAGTATTGTTTTACACATAAAATTTGGAGAAATGGATAGCAGATGCTAAGCTTTTGTTTAAACTTGGCATGCAGCAACAAAGACAGTATGTATGCTAATCTTTTCACTTGAACTGGATGACTTGCAAATACTTTTCTATGTAGAGTAAAGTAATAATTTTGCAAGGGCTAGTCTTAAGAATGTATCTTTTGAACACAGATATAACAAATCTGACAAATATGAAATAGAATCCAAAATGACTTTTTTATGGGAAATGTAGACTTTTTAAAGGCTATGCTCACCTTTAGAAAAAAATAATGAATGCACATTTTTTTGCAGAAGAAATGTTCATTTATTACTTTTTCCATAGGAGCCTGCAAAGCATTGATCGTGGTTGCAATGTCAGGCTCCTGCAGACACAACCTCCAGCTTTTTGCCTGTACCTCCATACTGGCTTTCAGTTAAAAAGCTGCAGAAAGTTTCAGTGGACTAAAAGTGCGCTAATCAGCGCACTTGTAGCCTGTCGAAAAATAAAATTCCATCTGTCATGGTGTCAGACTAGACTTGTAGTTTATTCATTCAAAATGTTACAGCAGTAGCTCCAAGACTAAAAGCAAAATGTTAATATACAGTGTATATTGCAGCTCACCAATCAATCACCAATGCGGTGGCTGAATAATTATTCTTTTTTAAGCTTTTTCCCCTACTTTTCACCTGCTCATCTGGCCAGTAAGTCTGTTGTTCTTTCAAATTCCTTTAACAAACCAAGCTGTCCAGCAAAATTGTAAATTAGAGGAGTTGAGACAGACCATTTAACACTGACAGTGGTTTTCACAAAATTCAGTTTTTATTCATTTAGTTAAAACCTTTATACCAAAAGAAAAATAAACTGTTTCTGTAACTATTAAAATGTGTTAGCTGGAATTAGGCTATAATTTGTAAGTCATTTATATAAAGTTTATCTCAATCTACCAGTCCATCTAACACTACCCTCTCCTGGTAATGATGCTGTCTGAGGGCCTCTCTATTGCTTCGCTATAGATAGAGAAACTGTCCTAAGATAGGAGGAGTATTGCTGGCCAGATTACCTGGTGAAAATAAAGGAAAACTAGCCTAAAATGAAAAAAAAAAAAAGCCAAGACAGCCACCTCATCTAAAGATTGGTAAAGTTCAATATATGAAAAGTTTGTCTTTGGGTTTGAAAAAAGGTTTTAATGCATACCATATCTTTTATAAAAATCAAGTTAAAATTCAGTTGCACATGATTGTATATTCAAAGTACTTATTTTACTTACTTACTATGCTATGTGAACATTTACTGGAACGCATACTCTGAGGGATTGATTTACCAAAACTGGAGAGGGTAAAATCTTGTGCAGCTGTGCATGGTAGCCATCAGCCTCTAACTTCAAGAGATACTAAAGTCCTGTTTATTTTTATTTAAAAATAACAAACTTACTTACTTACTTACCTGCTCTGTGCAGTGGTTTTGCACAAAGCATCCCCAATCCTCCTCTTCTCTGGTCCCTCTTCAGTGCTTCTGACCCCTCCCTCCTGCCAAGTGCCCCCACAGCAAGCAGCTTGCTATGGGGGCACCCGAGCCGAGCCACAGTTTCATTTGTCCATTCAGATACAGAGCCATGGTTCGGCCCCAACCCCTCTCTTTCCTAATTGGCTCACTGACTTTGATTTACAGCAGCGAGAACCAATGGCACCCGCTGTGCGTCTCAGCCAAAGAGGAGGGAGAGTATCGGACAGCCTTATCTGTCGTGCAACATCGCTGGAATGGGATGGGCTCAGGTAAGTATTAGGGGGGCTGGGAGGTTGCTGCACACAAAAGGTTTTTTATCTTAATGCATAGAATGCACTAAGATAAAAAAAAATAAAAACCTTCTGCCTTTAGAACCACTTTCAGCTTGTTCAATTAAGCTTTGACAAAAAAAAGAAGCTGGTTTCTATGTAGTGCTGCTCCAGATTTGCACTCTCCAGTTTTAGTAAATAAACCCCTGTGTTCCATTGTTTTCAGAGCGCTCAAGTAATATTTATTTTTTTGGCTTAACTACAGATGCTACTGGTAATGTTGCACTTAGACTGCATTTTTCAATGTGAACATGTAAACGTTTGTGCAAATGTTTGCATTCGTACAGCATAAATGGACCATATGTGTGGTCGCTGCTGCCTAGTGAATTTAGGGGTGAGATATCAACAGTGTGTAGGCCACAATGGCAGCACTTGCCCACTCTGAACAACTGAAGGCCAAGGTAATTGTGTGCATAGGCTACTGCTACTGCTCAGACATTTTTATGTGTAGATCTGTGTGTTAATAAATCATTCATATAGCTGTGGTGTAGGGGCAGAAAGACCTCAGGCTTCATTCATTTAGAACAGGGGTAGGCAACCTCAGCACTCCGGCTGTGGTGAAACTACACATCCCATTATGCCTCTACCTCTAGGAGTAATGCCTGTGATTGTCAGGGTCTTGCAATGTCTCATGGGACTAGTAGTTTCAAAACAGCTGGAGGGCCATGCTTGCCTACCCCTGATTTAGAATGACTGAATGTTGAGGTAATTTTGCACAAGTTCTGCTGCTGTGTGAATGACCTGTTTAGGCAGAGATGTAAATATGAACAATATGTGAGTCACTATGGGGGAAAATTTACAGAATTACTTTACATAGTACACATCTCAACTCATACAGTCATACGTGCATGTACAGTATCTCACAAAGGTGAGTACACCCCTCACATTTTTGTAAATATTTTATTATATCTTTTTATGTGACAACACTGAAGAAATTACACTTTGCTATAACATAAAGTTAGTGAGTGTACAGCTTGTATAACAGTGTAAATTTGCTGTTCCCTCAAAATAACTCAACACACAGTCATTAATGTCTAAACTGCTGGCAACAAAAGTGAATACACCCCTAAGTGAAAATGTCCGAATTGGGTCCAATTAGCCATTTTTCCTCCCTGGTGTCATGTGACTCGTTAGTGTTACAAGGTCGCAGGTGTGAATGGGGAGCAGGTGTGTTAAATTTAGTTTTATAACTCTCAATCTCTCATACTGATCACTGGAAGTTCCACATGGCAGCTCATGGCAAAGAACTCTCTGAGGATCTGAAAAAAAGAATTTTTGCTCTTCAAAAAGATGGCCTAGGCTATAAGAAGACCCTGAAACTGAGCTGCAGCACAGTGGCCAAGACCATACAGCGGTTTAACAGGACAGGTTCCACTCAGAATAGGCCTCGCCATGGTCGACCAAAGAAGTTGAGTGCACATGCTCAGCGTCATATCCAGAGGTTGTCTTTGGGAAATAAACGTATGAGTGCTGCCAGCATTTCTGAAGAGGTTGAAGGGGTGGGGGGTCAGCCTGTTAGTGCTCAAACCATACGCCTCACACTGCATCAAATTGGTCTGTATGGCTGTCATCCCAGAAGGAAGCCTCTTATAAAGATGATGCATAAGAAAGCCTGCAAACAGTTTTCCAAAGACAAGCACTAAGAAATAAGGACATGGATTACTGGAACCATGCCCTGTGATCTGATGAGACCAAGATAAACGTATTTGGTTCAGATGGTGTCAGGTGTGGGTGGCGGCAACCAGGTGAGGAGTACAAAGACAAGTGTGTCTTGCCTACAGTCAAGCATGGTGGTGGGAGTGCCATGGTCTGGGGCTGCATGAGTGCTGCCGGCACTGGGGAGCTACATTTCATTGAGCGAACCATGAATGCCATCATGTACTATGACATACTGAAGCAGAGCATGATCCCCTCCTTTCAGAGATTGGGCCGAAGGGCAATATTCCAACATGATAACGATCCCAAACACACCTCCAAGATGACTACTGCCTTGCTAAAGTAGCTGAGGTTAAAGGTGATGGACTGGCCAAGCATGTCTCCAGACCTAAACCCTATTGAGCATCTGTGTGACATCCTAAAATATAAGGTTGAGGAGCTCAAGGTCTCTAACATCCACCAGTTCCGTGATGTCATCATGGAGTAGTGGAAGAGGACTCCAGTGGCAATCTGTGAATTTCTGGTGAACTCCATGCCCAAGAGGGTTAAGACAGTGCTGGAAAATAATGGTGGCCACACAAAATATTGACACTTTGGGCCCAATTTAGATATTTTCACTTAGGGGGTGTACTCACTTTTGTTGCCAGTGGTTTAGACATTAATGGCTGTGTGTTGAGTTATTTTGAGGGGACAGCAAATTTACACTGTTATACAAGCTGTACACTCACTACTTTACATTGTAGCAAAGTGTAAATTCTTCAGTGTAAGGATATAATAAAATATTTACAAAAATGTGAGGGGTGTACTCACTTTTGTGAGATACTGTATATGCGTATGAGATGAAATGCAGTACAGACCACTTTTCACACAGGATCCGGAAGTTAGCAACTTTTTCCACTAAAATCAGAAAAAAGCAAACATGAACTAAAGTGGAGTTTCAGATAAACAGCTAATTACATAATTCCAATCCACATTTGTTTACTATTCCAACTGTGAAAGTGTTGGCAAATTAGCGCTTTACACACATATGCCATACAACACAGCCAGGAAGATCATCTTCTACTTCCAGGTTTAGCCTTATGCTTCCTGGATCACCTGCCTCCTATCTCAACAGGAGCATTGTCAAGTGAGAAATCTGAACGTGGAGAGGTGATATTAGAAGATGCATTGCTAAACCAGGAAATCTGGTGTCACCAGTTTGACCCTGCTATGTGACAAATATATACATCAAAAGATTGCCAGTGCAATATTACAAATCTTGTGTCATTTACAGTAGAACACTGGACAAAAATGTTTCATACAGTATATGTTTTTAGCTGTGTACCTGGATTTCCACTTGAATGCATTGCTTTTCATCTGTTGTTCCAAAGTCACTTCATTTGAATTGAAATGTAAATGTGCATTCGTTGATGTATTTTTATCTGTTCTGTCCTTGTGTTTACATTTTAGATTGGCAAATTTTTTGGAGAGATTGACCCAAGTCTAATGAAAAAGCTTGTTAACATTTCTGTGTATGCATTTAATAAGTCTTATGACTACCAGTCCGTGTGTGATCCAGGTGAAGAGCCAGCAAAAACAGCTGCTCCCCGCTCTGTCTTTGTGGTATGTAATATCTGTGAACAATTATTGAACATACAGTAACAGCTTTATTGCATACTAAAATGAATATCTTTTGTAGCCTACAATAGCTGATATTTTAAATCTTGGATGGTGGGCTTCTGCTGCTGCTTGGTAAGTTATCCTTTCTGATATAACAATATAAAAATAAAAATCTAAATGTCTGTAGTTAGAGCTTAACACCATGATTTATCACATAATAATTACTTAAAGAGTAACTCCACTTTTGTTGCTAAAAAAACATTCCCCTCTGAGTGATCTATGTACGTTGCAGATTCTTACCTTTTGTTATTCTAAAGAAATCCCTCTGTGTTTCTCTGTGCTCCTGTGGGAAAGTGAGTCTAATGGGAGTGGTTTCATAATTATCAATCAGCTGTGCACCTGGCAGGGCACTAATGAGGAAATCTACTGGGCCTGCATCCCTATAGACGTGTTATTATTGAGAGTATCTCACCAAAAAGGACATTTGTGTTGCAGGGGATGCCTGAAATCTGACTTGCATCTTAAGCCTCATACACACAATCGGATTTTCCGCAGACAAAATGTCAGACTTTTGTCTGAAGGGCATTGGCCAGAAACTTGTCTTGCATACAACCGGCAAGGAAATGTTGGCCAACAAACATGAACGTAGTGATGTACTATACGTACTACAAGCCGATAAAGAGGAAGATCATTTGTCAGGCGCCACCCTTTGGGCTCCTTCTGCTAATTTCATGTTAGTAGAAGTTTGGTGAGTGTTGATTCGCACTTTTCTTTTCGCGCTTTTCATTTCGTGCTCTTCATATCGCGCTTTTTATTTCATGCTTTTCAGTTCATTTCTGAACAGCTGTTCATCAACCAGCCATCTTATGAAATCAGAGGAGATAACGTGTTATTTATTATTGGCCTTGGAGTTATTGCTTTGACCCAAGTCCAGTCCAGGAACAGGAGGAGGAGGATTTCTTGGACCAAAATTTGATTGCTTTATTAATCGTGACCAATTATGTCATATGCCTTTCCTGCGGGAGCTTCATGAAAATAATCCAATTGATTTTCGTAATTCTCCCCGGATGACGGACCCCTGCTTTCACCAACTCTTGGCATTGTTGACTCCCTATTTTAAGAAGCAGGACACATGCATGAGGCTTTTATTTTACTTTTTTGGCTGAATAATTATTTGATTTGTTATATTTTCTATATATTTGGATGCATAGAATACACCTTTTGGTTAAGTTTTATTGGCAGATAGCATGCCTAATTTTATTTGTTTTCTTTTTTTTAATGCACAATAAAAAAATGTGGAGAATAATACTTGGCTATGTGTTTTATTTCAAATGACAGTTTGGGAGTAGGCAGTTACATTTTAAAAAATACAATGTAAAATTAACAAAGGACACCAACATAGTTGTATCTTTGATCTTTAAAACTGTAGGATAATGGTGTTGTGGTAACTTACACCAAAAAAAAAAATAACAAGCATAAAAATATTATTCTTGCTATCACTAGAAAAAAAAAGCCTTTGAATATTCGTTTGCCATAACTCCATCAGTATCACCAGCAAAGCAGCTTCATTATTATTCCATTAAAGAAGAGAATGTGCGCTGCATTTTGAGATTTCATAATTTGCCGTGTCACGACTGGTAATTCTCGATTACGAATGCTAGTTTTCAGCTTGTCCTTGCTTCTGAGCATGCGTGTTTGTACTTTGGACTTTTGTCTGAGGGACTTGTGTACACACGATCGGAAAATCTGACAACAGACCATTGTCCGCTGAAAATTTATAAGCCTGCCATCCAACATTTGTCCGCGTAAAATCTGACAACAATTGTCCGATGGAGCGTACAAACGGTCGGATTTTAGGCTAACAGTCTGTCAACACACAATTCCCATTGGAAAATCTGATCGTGTGGCTTTAATGTAGACATCTGGGAAAATCGGTGAGCCAATGGCACAAGCAGAATTTTTTTTTCTGTGGAGTGTTCAGTACACATTCTGTGTACAGAACAACTCCAGGTAGCCATATTGCATTGCATTTTCAGAAAGTTAAAGCGGCTGCTGATTGAAAAGAAAAGGTAATTTTTAATAACATTCAGTTATAATATGACGTATGTCGCAATTGTATACGCTATATTATCTTTTCTTTGTTTGCTATTTTTTCCCAAGAAAATGGAGTTACCCTTTGTTTTTAAGTTTTAGAGCGTAGATTTTAAAACAGGGGTAATATTTTTAGTGGTTGTCTGAAATGGACAAATATCATTAATCACTCATCAAATATATAATATTAAAGTAAAATGTTGTAAAGTTTATTGCACATATGTACATGAGTATGTTCTTTTGATTGTTACAGGACATTCCAGCATGAATTGGTAAATGGGGGTGGCCGCCTTAGAGAAGTGTGGGGTCTGGCATTCTGTCTGGCTATTCTATTCTTTTAGGCTTCCTTCCCCAGCAGCAAATATTCATTTGTTGTTACTCCATCTTAATGCTGGGACTAAACAAAGAAAATTAATTAGATAAAGTTTACACAGTACTAAATACTTTCCTATCACCTCCATTTAACCTCCCTGGTGGTATGATTATTTTGGATTTTAAGTGCTGAAAGCGGTACCATTATTTTGCATGGAAATTTGGCGTTTTATATTGTAGGTCTGTAATTCTTAACAATAACACACTTAAATCTGTCCAAACAAGAGTCTAGTAGATATCCCGGGTATGATGAAGTTTGAAACACAAAAACATAAATTATAATATAATAAATAAATATAAATAATTTTAAAAAAATTATATAGTAATAAAATAAATTTCCCCACGATTCACTATCGCTAAATTCTGCAAGTGTTCTAATTTACTATCGCTGTTTTCTAGCTGGTCTAAAGCCACTTTTGACATAAAGGGACACTTTTTGGTTGCTATGGACAATCTCCAGTTTCCAGGCAGAAAGAACAGTATATATAACATAAAACTGCATGCAGGGCATGGGCCAAAGTACTGGGGACAAAAGGAATGTGAAATAATTTCATACAGTACTGTAATCTGTAAGATTACAGTACTGTATGTGTTATGGTTTGTACATTTTTTTTAATTTGCCACCAGGCTCCACCCCCATGCATCGCGATGCTCGCAGGGAATGGAGTCGGGCACAGAGAGGCTTCGGAGGAGACAGAGCCCGCAGACACAGCGGGGGACATCGTAGGATCCTGGGGACAGGGTAAGTAATGCCACACCAGGATCCTGTAATGTAAGCCCGAGTGTGGTTTGGGGTTACCGCTAATGGGACTGAAATTTAACCCCGAGCCACACTCGGGAATATCGTCAGTGAGGCTACAAAAGCACTGGACCAAGCACCAAGTGCAAATGCTGCCACAGGAGAGGAGCAGAAATGTGTCACTGGCTTTCCTATACCCAGAAGTATGAAGTATTTCTCTTGCCAAGAAAAGGAGAATGAAATATACCTTCAATGTGAAGGGACTTTTAAGGCACCATACTAACAACACAAGTCAAATAAATAAAACAATACATTTACTGAATCACATAAAAAAAACTCCTAGTGGATAACAACATCACCACAGAGTAAAATTCATGCATATAATTTCATAGCAAATGCTATAAAAACAAACAAATGCAGAGCAATGTTGTAACCCACAAACAAATTCAGATGCGTTTCGCAGTTCACAGCTGCTTCATCAGGGTCATTGTGGGATTGCTCTACAAAGGTAATAAAAGAAGATTTATGACAGTATACAAAAAATATCTAAGTGTAATGAATTCATTTCCCAGAAGCATGTTATACAAAAGCGGTTAACTGCTTACCACAGCAAATTTGAAAAGCATAAATGATCACTGACTCCTGAGATGGCACCGCAAATGATCTAGAGGCCCACCCCCCTGGAAACAGAGGGCAAGCCAAATATTGAGCCAAGTAGAGGGGAAGATAAAGGCCATGAAAGGCCACACAATACCAGCTAGGATGTAATAAAAAGAAGTACAGCAATTGTAAGGATCATAATATAAAACATATGAAAATACCAGTACATAAATGAATAACAGAAACGGAGGCGATGAGGGACAAGGGTCACCAGCCACAGTCCCTTTTCCACTAAGTTAGGACATTGTGGAGCATAGGGTAAAAAAAAACAACTAAAGAAACTGGGTCACTAAACTGTGCCAAAGTTTAAGTGGTTAAACTAGTCTGCTCTAAGCTAAGAATAGGGTAACATATGAGTATGGATTGCTCAAATGGGGGCTCGGTGCCATGGAGGAAACCCACCTCCTGTAGCTGGGTGCTCAAATTCCCAGCAGAACATAACCCCCCATAGGGGCAGACCAACAATGACACCATCCCAGGAGATGAGTGCATACAAAAATAAAACATACAGATAAACAACATGGCAGAATAACCAAAATGCAAATAAAACCATTACTAAATAGGGTCAGCATGAACATCAAACTAGGACAATGAATCACCATTAACTATTAAACTAAGGGCTATAACTCTAGTCAGCCACTGGACAGTATATTCTCTTCATTTATATAAGCAATTATAAAAATTGATTATGGGCGCATGCGTGGTAATCTGGGTGCCCGCACTGGCTGTGATGTTGCAGAATTTTTGTGTGAGTGGGCGCATGCATTCTGTATCATATGTGGCATCTGGTTCTGGCTCCATATCACTGGCTTGGGCGGTCAGGGTGGTGACATCCCTGCAGGTGGGGCCATTTAGAGGGAGGGCAGTGGCCCAGATGCGTGCCGCTTGCTAGCCCCACTTTCTTGGCAGGATACTGCATTACCACACTACATAGGTAAGCACATTCTATCATTAATAAGTAGGACTATGTTGGGGCTTGTTGCTGTGAGGTTTAGTTCCTCCTTTTCTTTGCTACATCCCTTCTATAGAGGGTTCTTAGAATTTTGAATGCATTGTTTATAGCCTTCTATTTGGGAGCAGTGGTGATTTATGCTGTTGGGGCATAAATGCGTTGCTAGGTCCTTACTCTCAATTATGGAGTGATGGGTCCATGGTATAGGGTCCCATGTAGACTAATTTATAACATTTTATAATTTTGGTCAATGGTATAGAGCCCCTGTTGAGCAATCCATGCTCATATGTTACCCTATTCATGGTGTAGAACAGCCTAGTTTAACCACTTGAACGTTGGCATGGTTTAGTGACGCATTTTGACTGTTCTTTTTTAGTTGTTTTAGTTATTTATTTATTTATTTTTTACCTATGCTCCACAATGTTTGAACCTAGTGAAGGAGAGACTGTGGCTGGTGACCCTTGTCCCTCATCTCCCCCATTTCTATATTAATTTTACTGACATTTTCATATGTTTTATATGATGATCCTTAGATTTGTGGTACTTAGTATGCCTATCCTTTTATTACATCTAGCTGGTATTGTGTGGCCTTTCATGGCATTTGTCTTTCCCTCTACCTGGCTCGGTATCCAGCTTGCCCCCCCCTCTGTTTCCAGACCCTCCTGAGCCTCAAAACCATTTGTGGCACCATCTCAGGAGTCAGTGATCATTTATGATTTTCATAAATGGTGTACCCAATCTAGTGGGGTCGGCCGGTAAAGGTGCTATTCTTGCCATGTTGTTGCAATGAGTGTAAGTAGCCGCATTGTTCGATAGTTCAATAGAGTTCCAGGGCAGTGATCCATCCCTATGGTTTCCAGACTGGAAGACCCCGTCATGGGTATGCCCACCATGATGGACAAAGCCTGGAGCACATAATGGGCCTTGTGGCATAGACAAAGTAAGACAGGGTTTATTGTAATTTGGACCATTCCTGGCTATACACAACCTGCAATGCTTAGCACACACTCAGATATGGTGCAGGAATGGGGAGTTATTCGTTTTGTTATGTTTTGTTATTATTATGCTTGTCTCTGACAGCTCCGTAAATTATACCTGTTTTTAAATTTGGTGATATTTTCTCATCCGCATCTGTCTCAGAATGGTTATGTCATTGTAACACGTCTCCTGGCTGTCCCATTTCCACCCAATATTTTGGCCAAAAATATGCATGTCATGTTTGCTGCTTTTCCTGCCTCCTTCTACTACAGAGACACAGCCAAGAAACATAGTCAGCACCTGAGTATAAGTTGCACCTGCATTGCTGACATACAACACCCCATTTCTTTGCATCCATTCAGTGAATACCCCACATAGAATCCCCTCACCTATCAATGCTGGATCACAGGTGCAAGGGAGCTTGGGCAAAAGGGATGAATATCATGTGCTCTGCCAATGGCCTATAGAAAAAACACAAAACACTGCTCAGGGTAATAGCTGTTCCCTTGTCCTGGTGCAATGTCTTTTTATAACATTGCTCCCCTTCCTGATTTTAGTTCCCTCTCAGGCACACATAATGCGGCCTATCTGACAAAATTAGATTTTTCTGCCACTATGTATGAATTTTTTGGAAAACTTTTGGCACTCTTAGAACCTTTGGTTTGCTCTTACAGAAGCAGATCGCTCCACCACAAAATAGTCAACCAATGTCCAAAGAACTATTCAGTTCAACCCTTCAGCTGGTCGATCAACTTTTTAAAATCTGCACTCCAACCCTCATGCAGTCTAAAGTACATGGATCTAATCTTGGACACAACCCAAACCAGAATTTTCCTTCCTCCAGAAAAGATAGCCCCCTTAAGGTCCCACATGCAGACCTTCAGATCCAAAATACACTGCTTAGTTTTCTTTCTGCAGGAGAGTTAGGGGTTATGGTTTCACTCCAAGAGTCTTCAACTCAAAAGTCTGACCTTGTGGAACAAACAGATCCACTCTCTGGATTGTCCTATGTGACTATCCAGCAAGACAATTCTCCCCCTGACATGATGGATCTCCAAACTTGCATTAGATTAATAAAAGGCATCCCTTCCGATGTCGTGGATAGTGACTAGACATGTGAAATTCGTTTCAGTCCGAATATAAATTCAGACACATTTTTGATTATTCACGATATCTGAATCTCTGAATGAAATAGTAATGAATTTAGTTGAAATTTGTTTAATTTAATTTTGTTGAAATTAGTTTAATTTAATTTTGTATATTAGTTTTCTAGTGAATTCCAAATATTCCGAATGAAAAATGATTGACTGATTCAAATTCTGTGCAAAGAATAGTTGTTTGTTAAGGAGCTTGCCAGGAACCTGGCTTCCACATCCTTACGGGCACTTTCACACTGGGGCGGGGGGTATCGGCGGTAAAGCGCCGCTATTTTTAGCGGCTCTTTACCGTCACTTTAGCAGCGCTTTTCAGCCGCCAGTGAGGTGCTTTTAACCCCCTCTAGCGGCTGATAAAGGGGTCAAAAGTGCCCGCAAAGAGTTTTGCAGGCGCATCGGCAGCACTGCCCATTGATTTCAATGGGCAGGGGTGCTTTAGGAGTGGTATATACACCGCTCCTAAAGCGCCCCAAAGATGCTGCTTACAGGACATTTTTTAATGTCCCGCAAGCGCACCACCCCAGTGTGAAAGCACTCGGGCTTTCACACTGGAGTGACAGGTGAGGCGCTTTACAGGAGCTATTTTTAGCGCTAAAACACCTGTAAAGCGCCTCAGTGTGAAAGTAGCCTAACAACCGATGGATCATCAGCAGGCTTCTCCACTGACAGCTGAAATGTAAACAAAAGAATGGCAAAAATAAAAAAAATCTGAGAAAAAACAGCATGGGTTCCCTCCCCAATCCATTCCTTTGGGTCTGGTATGGATTTTAAGTAGAACCCCATTAAATGGTGTGGGGTCCCACCAAAATCCTTACCAGACCCTTATCCGAGCATGCAGCCTGGCAGTCCAGGAAAGGGGGGATGATTGAGTGCCCCCTCCTGAACCATACCAGGCCACATGCCCTCAACATGGCGGGTGCTTTGGGGCAGGGATGGCTCTGTCCTGGCCAGTGGTTGTGGGGGTCTGCCTTCAGATCTCGCCCCCCCATGTGAATGAGTATGGGTGCATAGTACCCCTACCCATTTATCAAAAAATGAGTAAAGACACAACACAAGTTTTTGATAAGTCCTTTATTAAAAAATAAAAAATAAAAATAAATTTCCTTCGGTGTAAATACATCATCAATCGTGATGTCCACCGCACAGCTGGACCTAAAAAATAAATAAAACGGTTTCGTCGAAGGCTCCCACCACCTGCCTGCTCTGCCGTCTGACGGGTCTTAAATAGCTAAGGGGTGGGGCCACCTGGTGACATTATCAGGTGACTCCGCCCTTATATATTTAAGAAATGTCAGATGGCAGAGAAGGCAGTTGGTGGGAACCTTTGACGAGACCAGAGTTTTTTTTTTTTTAGTCCAGCAGTGCAGCGGGCATCATGATTGTATTGGATCTACACTGAGGGAGTTTTTTATTTTTTTTTGCTAACAAAGGACTTGTCAAAAACTCACGTTGTGTCTTTACTCATTTTTCACACTGTATTGGTAAATGGGTAGGGGTACCCATACTCATTCACATGGGAGGCCAGGATCTGGGAGACCCCTTATTAAAGATGGCTTTAAGATTCCGATAAGCCCCACGCCATAGCACCACAACCACCGGTCAGGGTTGTGGGGAAGAGGCCCTTGTCCCCATCAACATGGGGACAGGGTGCTTTGGTGTGGAAAGGGCAGAGCCCCCCGCCCCAGAGCACCCGCTCATGTTGAGATCCTGTGGCCTGGTATGGTTCAGGAGGGGGGGCACTTGCTTGTCCTCCTCCTTTTCTGGCCTGCCAGGCTGCATGCAAGGATAAGGTTCTGGTATGGATTTTGGGGGGCATCACGCCATTTTTTTTGTCATGTGGTTACCCTTAAAAGTTATACCAGACCCAAAAGGATCTAGTTTTTTTTAAATTATTCATTGCGCCATTCTTTTGTTTAAAAAAAACAATATATGGTGCTGCGCTCCAAATATTTCAAGTGCTAATGTGATCAATAAAGTGCTAACTATACAGAATCATAAACATACAGGTGGGTATAACAAATATCAAAGATTCCAAATGACAGAAATAAACTGTAATAACTTAAGAAATCTGCTATACAATCAATGAGTCCATAAAATCCACGTAATAAAGTATAAGTTCAAGTGCAAAAATTGGATAAAAATATGGGTAAATATGAAAGTTGATATATAAAGAGTTTAAAAAGTCTTCAGAGAAGGGTGCTGGTCATTAAAGTGCTGTGTCACATCAAACAGTGGTGACAAAGGTGACTGGGTGATTTTTATCTTCAGTGTGCTTGCATGACTTCATCATGAAGTCAGGTGATGGTGATGACACGCGTAGGAACTTACGGACATCTGAAGTGACGTTTTGAGTACGAGCTCGGCGCTCATTTTGTTTTATCCTGTTCACACTGTTTTTATGTGAGTACCGCAGTACACTTTTACTTTTAATAAATATGCCAGCTTGATATACTTCACTATTGGAACTTCCTGTCTCTCCTTTCCTCCTGGTTTGCCTGACACACTGCTCTGAGAGGCAAGTCTGTGGCTATAGAAAGCAAAGCACACAGGTTACCACTACTGGGCTGTTGATAGTTTGGAACTAATGAGGACATACATCCAGAGATACCGCTTGTGAATGGTTACTATTAATGCTGTTTACCTTACAGCAGTGGGGTAAGGAGCCATTGCACCTTTAGGTGCAAGCACACTTAAGATAAAAATCACCCGGTAGTCACCTTTGTCACCAGTGTTTGATGCAACACAGCACTTTAAGTACCAGCACCCTTCTCTGAAGACTTTTTAAACTCTTTATATATCAACTTTTCACCAAAACAAACCTCTGTTTGTGGGAATAAAAGGACATCAATTTTGTTTGGGTAAAGCATCACACGACCGTGCAATTGTTAGTTAAATCGACGCAGTGCCGTATCGCAAAAAATGGCTTGGTCAGGAAGTGGATAAATCCCATGGTCTATGATTATGGCCCTGTTTCCTGTACTGTAGGATTAAGATACAGGGAATTGTGACTTACCTGTAAATTCCTTATGTTGGAGTACTGTGCAGGACATGGGGCCCTACCCTCTGTTCCTATGGTCACTCTTTATTGCTTGCCAAAATACTGGAGTCCCATGGCGTGGGTGGGGTTTTATGAGCATGCACTAGAGGCAGCCCTGGCATGGTTCTTTGCCGGTGTCTAATCACCTGAAGATAGCCTGCATTGCCTATGACTACAACTCATATCCTGTACTGTACTCAATATAAGGAATTTGCAGATTAGTCAAAATTGACTTTTTTGCATGATAAAGGAGCATAGGAAATATAACTGTGTAGAAATGGGTAAGGGGGCATTAAACTTAGCCTGTTGCTTTCTCCTACATGGGCAAAGCACAGGTTCACTGATGTTTTATTATCTGGGAGTAGAATATGTCCATATATGAAAAGACACTATTGTGCAATATAAGTGGTCAACAGAAAATCTGTTCTATTTTTCTCTGCTTATATCAGCAACACAAGAAGTATTTCTAAAAATCAGATTACTGTATGCATGATCAGTTCTTTTTTAAAAACTTTTGGGTCTAAATCAAATAACCAAACATGACCCTGAGTGGAAATTCCTGGAAATATATGTATATTTGCAGAAAAGACCTGAAAGCTGATGTAAAAAATAAACGCCTTTAAAAGACAATTCCACATTTTCTAAACAGATGAATGTACATATATATTTTCTACATAAGTCATTACTTTAATTAATTTTGTTAAAATTGCCTTAACATTATAACCTTTGGCCACTTTGATTTTCTACGTTTTTAGAAGTTCAAATGTCTCTTCATATACTTGTGGCATCCTGTGAGCATTGTGTGCAACATTTGTGTACAGATTGCTACAAAAACCTAATTTCAGATTAATGCGATTGGTTCACAGCATATCACAAATTTCTAAACAGAGCCTGATGAAAAGATTCATGCATCCACTGCAGTAGAATTTTCATGTATGGTGAGGTACTTTCAAAAAAGTACTAAGAATAAAGGAATGTCAGGACATTCCTTCTCTTATACTAACACAATGGGATTGATTTACTAAAGGCAAATAAAGTGTGCACTTTGCAAAGTTCATTTCCTTTCTGCAAGAGCAGTTGCTCTAGAGCTTAGTATATGAGCAGAAGCTCTGCTGACTTCCATCATTCATGTGCAAGCAAAAATGCTGTTTTTTGAATATTCCTTGCAAGTGATTGGGTATTCTTTGTGAATCTTAACCTAATTTACTAAGTTCTGAAGCACTGATCTGGTGCAACTGCATTTTGCAAAGTGCACAGTCTATGTGCCTTTAGTAAATCAACCCCTTAGACTGATCAGGAAGATCTTATAACTCAGTTTAGGAAAGTGTATTAGAAGACCTGTATCAATTGCTTCAAAGCAGAGTAAGGAAATAGTCAACAGTAAGGTTTGTTCAGATACTCGCAGTTTATCTGTAGTGGACAGTAAAAATGTGATTCCAAAACTACACTTAATTTCTATTAACAGTGTTCAAATAGCACACATTATTACTAAATTTTTACTAAATCAATATTTCTAAATTACTAAAACCACACAATGGGCTGTTACTGCTGTACTGTGATTTGTGACTTAGGGCTTCTGACTAAATCACCATGTAGCTGACAGCTCATTATTCCCTCCTTGAACTTTGATCTGCTATGCTTCTCACTCAAAAAAAGTACATTTAGCTTTATCCTATGATAAACTTTAGGCCCCTTTCACACTGGGGCGTCGGCGCCATCGGCGTTTAAAGCACCGTTATTTTTAGTGGCGCTTTACTGTCGTTTTTGCGGAGGTTTACGCCCACTAGCGGGGTGGTTTTAACCCCATTAGTGGCCGAAAAAAGGGTTTAAACGACCTGCAAAGCGCCCCTGTAGCGGCGCTTTGCCGGCGGTTCGGCAGCGGTGCCCCTTCAGTTCAATGGGCAGGAGCTGTTTAGGAGTGGTGTATACACCGCTCCTTCACTGCTCCAAAGATGCTTCCTGCAGGAGTTTTTTTAACGTCCTGCAAGTGCACCGCTGGAGAGACAGGGGGGCACTTTTCAGGCGCTATGCAGGCGCTATTTTTAGCGCTGTAGTGCCTGTAAAGTGCCCCAGTCTGAAAGGGGTCTTATTATTATCAGAGAAACATATACAGCTTTTTAAGGAGGAACACCTGCCAAATATTATATGTGTAATACGGAGTACAGTACATTCTATGGGAGCACATATAAAGACTCTTTACTTGGTGTCTACTAATAATGCAACACATGTTAATGTTACGATTGAAGATTGTATGTTTAACTGAAAAGTGAAAAGTGAAAATACTAATTAATGGTTTATGCCTTAGGTCTATATTACAGCAGTTATTCTGGAGTCTTACCTTACCGCACTTTAATGAGGCTGGTATGTTGGAATATTTTATGTGTATTATTATTTTATATTCATCTACTAAATTGTTAATATTTTTTAGTTTTTAAAGGATGCATATTTGAACGCTTAAAGGCTAAGTTCACCTTTGTTCCTTTTTTTTATTTTCAAAATTCCAGCTCCCCTATGTCCCAATATACATGGACAGACTTTAGCTCATGACACAGGAAGAAGTTGACCAGCTGAGGGTAGAGGATGCAAGTTATGTGCTAATGAGATCAGCTGCTCAACTCCTGTCATGACCTAAAGTCTGTCTAGGAAGTAAGGCAGAAGTAATTGAGCAGTGGGTTTAACCACTTCAATACAGGGCACTTATACCTCCTTCCTGCCCAGACCAATTTTCAGCTTTCAGCGCTCTCACATTTTAAATAACAATTACTCATTCAAGCAACACTGTACCCAAACAACATTTTTATCATTTTTTCACACAAATAGGTCTTTTGGTGATATTTAACCGGTTGTCGACTGGCTCACACCAATTTACGTCGGCAGAAGGGCACGTACAGGCAGATTAATGTACCTGTACATTACCCTTTAACCGCGATCGTCTCCTGGAGAGGAAGAACGGGGAAATTCTGTAAACAAGCATTTCCCCATTCTGCCTAGTGACACTGATCACAGCTCCCTGTAATCGGGAGCGGTGATCAGTGTCGTGTCACACATAGCCCCTCTCCCCACTGTTAGAATCACTCCCTAGGACACACTTAACCCCTACAGCGCCACCTAGTGGTTAACCCCTTCACTGCCAGTCACATTTACACAGTAATCAATGCATTTTTAATTGCACTGATCGCTGTAAAAATGTAAATGGTCCCAAAATCACGCTAAAAGTGTCTGATCTGTCCATCATAATGTCGTCACGATAAAAATCGCTGATCGATGCCATTACTAGTGAAAAAAAAATATTAATAAAAATGCCATAAAACTATCCCCTATTTTGTAGACGCTATAACTTTTGCGCAAACCAATCAATAAACGCTTATTGCGATTTTTTTTTACCAACAATATGTAGAAGAATACGTATCAGCCTAAACTAAGGGAAAAAAATTATATATTTTTGGGGGATATTTATTATAGCAAAAAGTAAAAAATAATGCGCTATTGGGAGCACCATCAGGCGTTCTAGAAGCATAAATTACACATATAATTTCCTGATGACCTACCTTGAAGGTCCTGGAGCACCAGGACAGTGGAATTACCCACAAAATTACCCCATTTTGGAAAGCAAACACCCCAAGGTATATTCTATGAGGCATAATGAGTCTTTTGACCATGTCATTTTTTTCCAAAGGTTTTTGGAAAATGTGGAAAGAAAATGAAAACTTATTTTTTTTTACACAAAGTTGTCAATTTATAAGATTTTTCTAACACATAGCACGTACATAGCAAAAATTACCCCCGAAAATATATTCTGGTACTTGTCCTGAGTATGCCAATACCACATGTATGAGACTTTTACACAGGCAGGGAGCACCATCAGGCGTTCTAGGAGCATAAATTACACATTTAGTTTCCTGACAACCTGTCACACGTTTGAAGGTCCTGGAGCATCAGGACAATGGAAACTCCCACAAAATTCCAGAAACTACCACCCTATTTTGAAAAGCAAACACCCCAACGTATATTCTATGAAGCATGGGCTGGTGACAGGTACTCGGGTACTCTTATGAGCTGGTGACAGGTACTCTGATGGGCTGCTGACAGGTAGTCTGGGTACTCTGATGAGCTGGAAATAGTTACTCAGGTACTCTGATGGGCTGGTGACAGGTACTCAGGTACTCTGATGAGCTGGTGACAGGTACTCGGGTACTCTGATGGGCTGGTGACCGGTACTCTGGGTAATCTGATGAGCTGGAGATAGGTACTCGGGTACTCTGATGAGCTGGTGACAGGTACTCGGGTATTCTGATGGGCTGGTGACAGGTACTCGGGTACTCTGATGAGCTGGTGACAAGTACTCGGGTACTCTGGTGGGCTGGTGACAGGTACTCTGGGTACTCTAGGCTGGTGACAAGTACTCGGGTACTCTGATGGGCTGGTGACAGGTATTCGGATACTCTGATGGGCTGGTGACAGGTACTCGGGTACTCTGATGAGCCTGTGATAGGTATTCGGGTACTTTGATGGGCTGGTGACAGGTACTCGGGTACTCTGTTAGGCTGGTAACTGGTACTTGGGTACTCTGATGGGCTGGTAACAGGTACCCTAATGGGCTGGTGACAGGTACTCTGATGCTGGTGACATGTACTCTGGGGCTGGTGACAGGTACTCTGATGCTGGTGACAGGTACTCTGATGCTGGTGACAGGTACTCTGGGGCTGGTTACAGGTACTCTTAAGGGCTGTGACAGGTACTCTGGGGCTGGTGACAGGTACTCTGATGCTGGTGACAGGTAATCTGATGGGCTGTGACAGGTACTCTGGGGCTGGTGAAAGGTACTCTTTATTTGTGGGGCCCCCGGTGGCTCACAGGAGCGGCGAGAACCAGAGGATATCATATGATGTCCACCCGGAAGGAGGAGATGTTCCTGCCGGTGTCATTTTACAGTGGCCCGGTATGCAAGTGGTTAAACAGCTATGAAAAAAATTAGGTTAGCCTGTTTAGAATTAATTTAAAGCTGTTTTATTTTTGCAAAATAAGTACATTAATGCTATATTGGTACATAGGGGAACTGGAATTTAGAAAAAAAAAGTAAACAAAGGTGAACATGGCCTTTAAAACCCAACTCTGGGCTTTCCCCTTCTCAAAGAACACTCCCCTCGAGGCTGTTGAACTGTGGGATTTCTTCTTATACTTACCTACTCCAGAAGTCTTTAGGTCAGTAAAGTGATGCTTGGGGTCCTCTTCCTCTTCTGGTCTTCTCCTTACATTCTCAAGGATGCAAAGAGCTGTGTTAACCTAATGATCCCTCTCTGTATTATTACACTTTGAGTGCAGGGAACTGTAGAACCCCCAACCCCAAAAGAAGTTAATGCCTTTGCTCACAGTATGTTCTAATTTTTTTACTTGAATGATGCCCGACATCGTTCAACCCAAAAGACTAAGGGCATCTTGTGATGAAACAGATATAGTGTGGAGGGCAGCACTGGAGAGAAGGTGAGTATTACAGCTGGTGCTGCTTTTTTATTTAATCTTCCATTGAAATAAAAAAAAATAGTCCAAAGTTGGACTTTGTGAAGTAGCAAAGCATTACCTATAATATAAATAATCACATTGTATGTATTTAAAAAAACAGCTCCTTTATTTCACATTATTATTTTGATCATGTTACCCAAAACCCGGTGTTCATTGTCATAAATACTCATATTCATTGTGATCAAATCTCTTTATAAGCATTTATATAGCAGGTGATATTTCTGTCTTCTGTTACAAACACATAGGGGTTGATTTTCTAAAAGCAATAAAAATAAAATGCCTGCACATGATTGGATGATGGAAGTCAACAGAGCTTTACCTCATTCACTTAGCTAAAGGAAAATTCCTTTGCAACGTGAACAGGCTATTTGTCTTTAGTAAATCAACCAAAAGAGAAAAACTCTCTTGTGCCCTCAAGTGTCTAGATACTCAGTGTGTGATAAGGCCAGTAGGCTTCAGTGGTATCTGCCGTCTTGCACCCCTCTTCAGAATGTTGAGCATTCAAAAACTACAAAAAGAAACAAAAAGAAGAGAGGGCGCACCGACCTAGCGCATTACCACTGATAGCGTTTATTAAAAAGTAAAATAGCAAGTATATACTCACAAACGAGCATGAAATACAGGCATTGACATAGACTGCAGGTATGCAGTAACAGACATCAGGATAAAAATGGGACCGGACATCAGGTGGATATGGTTATCCGGATGTCTGTTACTGCGCTAGGTTGGTGCGCCCTCTCTTCTTTTTGTTTTGTTTTTTTCTTTTTGTTTAGTAAATCAACCCCATATTGTTCATTTGTACAGTTAATGAATTCAAATGGCACTTCATTTTTACTGTTATACTTCAATAAAACACAAAGTGCAATGCAATTTAGCATTACAGGAAATCAAAGAAGCTATTAAGTGGAATTTTGAAAAGTTCATACTGAAATGTGATGAAACTCATATGTTCTTACAAAGCTCCATATCGGTAAAGTATTGAACAATATCCTTCAAGCAACTTGTAACAATATCGCTTGGCTTTAATAGGTGTCCTAAGGGAAACTACTGATGAATGCAACCAAGCCAAAGGCAACAACATGTAGGACATAGCACAGCCAAACTTGTTATAAGAAGTCTGCAGATAGACATGAGTCTACATGAGTATATGACTCATGTCATATATATATATATATATATATATATATATATATATATATATATATATATATATATATATATATATATATATATATATATATCTTTATATAAGTATTCATTTGATATATATATATATATATATATATATATATATATATATATATATATATATACTGATTTCAAAATTGCATTAAAGCTTTTACACATTTTAAAGTGGAGCTCAGGCCAAAATTGTATCTATTGTTTTGAATAAACAGTTAGAAACTCTGTCTGGCTGCTTCAGGATTGGCTGACAGTGATAATCAAAACAGAAAGTAGGTGAATTCTCTTTAGTTGGTATACAGATAGTGATCATTTTAATACAGTAGAGATTTCAGCAAAACAGGTACAGAAAGTAAGAAAGAATCTTAATCAGAAAACATCAATAAAGCCTAACAATGCTTGTGAATATTCCCACCCTATTAGTATTATTATACAAGATTTATATAGTGCCAACAGTTTGCACAGAGTTTTACAACATTAGGGCAAATGGTACAGTTACAATACAAAACAGGAGGAATTAGGGGGCCTGCTCCTTAGAGCTTATGACCTAGAAGGGATAACCTGTACTTGTCCTCTATAGTTTTTAAAATGACTTCATATTCTATACTGCCATGATAATACAATTGCAAATATTACAGAACTTGTAAATGCAGGCTAAGTCCTTAAATGCTATTACTTTACATATCTCCTACTATTACTTACTTTACTTATTACTTATTCTTGTCTTCCAGCTGAATTTGATGATGATGACTTTTCTTCCATTATGTCGAAGCAGAGCTGTATCACTGAACAAACCCAATATTTTTTTGAAAATGACAACAAATCTTTTAGTGGATATTTAGACTGTGTCAACTGCACAAGGTAAACCTTGTTTGGTTGGAAAAAGGATACTGTTTCTTATGCAATCCATATCTGTTTTACCAACTTTACCCTTTAGAAGTAATAAGATCTGATCACAGCTGACCATGCATTTGTGATGTTTAAGTTATTGCCACATTGGAACCATGTCCTTCACTATATTAATAGATACCATGTCCTTCTCTATATTGAAACTGGAAATCAGCATCTCTCATGGGCTTGGAGCACAGTAGTTTGACTAAAGCTCTGTACACTTTTTTTTATTGTAACATTTTCCTTTGATGCTTTCTTTCAGAATCTACCATGTTGAAAAGATTGTCAACACCAATTTGCTTTTCATAATAGTAGATAGTCATCGCACATGTGATGCTTGTGATCAGCAACCTCTAATACAAGCAGAACAACGCTGTATCCTTTAATTATAAATGCACATTTTTGAACAACTAAAACAACAATGGAGTATATTTTTTGCCAAAGGAATAGTACGATTTTGTCTTATTATTAGTAATGAAAATATTTTAAACAATAGGCAGGGTAAGTTGAACAACAAAGAGATATAAAAGCTACGCATTATTGCAACTCTGCAATCTTGAAAGGTATTTTGTTAAATATGAGCAGAGTATTTACCTGAATTTGACTTAGTATTGGCCTCGTGCAGTTCTTGTACAGCAGAGCTTAGAGAGAGGGAGGGAGAAGCAACATAAAGGAGCCAGTCAGGAGTGCTGCAGTACAAGGAGCATTTTAATAGGAAAAGAGAGCAGAAAAATGAGCTCACAAGTGTGCTGCTTCTGTTTTCATCATCCAGTCACAGGTTGGTGAGGGAAAAGACTTGTACAGTAAGTATTACTTAAATACATCAGATAAATGTATGTTTTCCCCCCTGCCTGTCAAGTCTGTGCTGTGTGGCAAAGGTGTAAAAATCATAGGACTGGGTAGACAGAATTACAAATTATTTTGGCAATAAAATGGATCCAATACAGGTATTTCATTTGTGTATTTAGCTGTATGCCCGTCCACTTAAAAAAAATGTAAGTAGCCTTAACCACTTCATTACCCACGTATAGTCATATGACGGCCTGAGATGGGATCTCCCATCCTGGGTGGCCGTCATATGACGTCCCGGGCTTCCCGGCCGTCTCTGGGGCGTGCGCGCGCCGCCGGGGACGTGCGCGCGCCCGCCGTGTTGCTCGGGACCCGGTGCGTGTGCCTGGCGGCCGCGATGTCCGCCGGGCACCTGCGCTTACCCGTTAACCGAGCAGGACCGTGGATCTGTGTGTGTAAACACACAGATCCACGTCCTGTCATTTGAAAGGAGACCGATCTGTGTTCCCAGTACAGCGGAACACTGATCGGTCTCCTCCCCTTGTGAGTCCCCTTCCCCTACAGTTAGAATCACTTCCTTAGGAAACATATTTAACCCCTCGTGTCCCCCTAGTGGTTAACCCCTTCCCTGCCAGTCCCATTTATACAGTAATCAATGCAATTTTATAGCATTGATCGCTGTATAAATGTGAATGGTCCCAAAAATGAGTCAAAAGTGTCCGATGTGTCCGCCATAATGTCGCAGTCACGAAAAAAATAGCAAATAGCCGCCATTACTAGTAAAAAAAAAAATTAAAAAATGCCATAAATCTATCCCGTATTTTGTAGACGCTATAACTTTCGCGCAAACCAATCAATATACGCTTATTGCGATTTTTTTTACCAAACATATGTAGAAGAATACGTATCGGACGAAACTAAGGAAAAAAAATTTTTTTTTTAAATTGTGATATTTATTATAGCAAAAAGTAAAAAATATTGTGTTTTTTTTCAAAATTGTCGCTCTTCTTTTGTTTATAGCGCAAAAAATAAAAACCACAGAGGTGATCAAATACCACCACAAGAAAGCGCTATTTGTGGGGAAAAAAGGACGTCAATTTTGTTTGGGTACAGTGTCGCACGACAGCGCAATTGTCCTTTAAAGTGCGACATCGCTGAAAACTAAAAATTGGTCTGGAAAGGAAGGGGGTGAAAATGCCCTGTATTGAACCGGTTAAAGTGTTACGAAACCCAGGACCCTACATTCACTATATCTAGGGTCCAACAGTACAAAGAACATGGACTGAAATTATTTTAGTAAATATAAACTGCTAAATACCTTTTCTCATCAGCAGTATATGCAGTCGTGTGACTTCTATCAGTGTCTGACCGAGCACTAGTTAAAGCTTGTAGGAGGAGTTTTCATTCTGCTCTGACTGTCCTATGAGGCTGCATGACCCCTGAGCCTCTATCTGGACAGTGCTGATTGGCCCTGTGTTGATAACATGCACCCTCCCAAAAAAGAAAAACTCTCTAGCAATGCACACCAAAATAACAAACTGAGCATGTGCAGGGTGCCTCTTAGGGCGCTGTACTATCATCATATGGATTGGGGACAGTAAAAGAAGGGTAAATCAGAGGAGACAGGATCAAACAGCCTTTTTATACAATGCAGAGGATTATTTTCCACAGTGAGTATAACAAGCATGCTTTACTGCATATACAGACTGATTTTACTGTTGTGGGTTTAGTAACACTTTAATGATGTTGAAATTCCTTTGTATTACTGTTGTTTGATAAAGGCAATATAATTTTACACAATTAATACCTATTATTCAAGCTATTAAGCCCCTTTACATTCAGTAATTTAATTTTAAATTGCATGTTGTTTAAACAATTATGGCTTGTAAGTAGAGAATATGTGCAGCTTGATTACCACATGTTGACTAGTAGGTGGTGGAGTTGGATGCAACTGATAGGAGTGGTAGGTCCCCTGAAAACTCCTCTTGTATTCTTGATTGCCTTTTGCTAATGATGATGTGATTGGCATGCCATGGATACCTTTAACCAGAAAAACTTACCAAAGAAAAATTGTTATCACTAGAATATAGATAAAAATCCAAAATCTCCCAAGAGAAGGTCTTGGCAGTAAAAAAATGCAACTGTGTATAGGGGAAAAGTCTAGAGACAAGGTTCTATTCACTAATGAACTCACCAGAGCATTGTTGGCAATAATGTATTTATAATTATTTCAGACTAACTCAGGGGCCATTTTTGTGGAGAGGCTGATTTGTCACAAATGATGTGTTCTGCTGCAATGATTCATCACTCCTTCAGGAACTTAGCAAATTCTCCCATTTTGTTTTCCATGTGACTAACTCTGTTTCCCACATCATGTATATCTGCAATGAATTGGTGAATCAATGCCTTTATGTCAGAGTGAATAGAACTTCTCAATGAGACATGCATATCTTTTACAGTTGTATCTAAGACTGCCTGCATAAGTGTTGGAAATACTAAAATAGAGACCCACAATTCTCTTGTGTCATCAAGGGTTAAACCAGGAGCACTTACCTCTGCATGTGTGTTTTTTGCTGGGCTGCTTATGAGAGAAGGTGTTTTGGAGACAATTCTTCAGGCCCAGAAAGCGGTGTGCATCCTCTAAGTGTCCCCATCTACCGATGAGCAGCTAGTCAGTGATGCTGGGAAGCTGTTGCCACCATCTGGGCTAGAATGCTGTATTGGAGGGGAGCTTCATGCCCCCCTCTCACCTTCTTCATGCGGGACATCCCAACGGTGATTGCTGATGTTATGGGGGTTAGATCACTACTGTGTAGCGGTTGGCACCCCTGCTGTTTGCTATAACAGGTAAATAGAGTGTAAAGTACCACTTCTATGCAGTTGTCCCCCTCAACTGCTGACTCCACCCCCCCATGGCAATAGCCTTTTAAACTTCATCCACTGTTATATTTCCAATGGTGAATTTATATTGAACAATTTTCTATATTAAATTTCCTCAATTATTAACTACAGCTAATGGCCCTGATCCATGCCTGCTTGCTCAGAATCCAAGATACAGAAAAGGCCCTGATGTTTGCTTTGACCAAGATGAATTGGTAGGTCTTACTGTTGAACAGGAGTTTAAATTAGAGGAATATTTTAGTAAGTTTTCAGTAAGTGCATCATTTGAAGCTTCTATTGATTGTTTAATCAGTGCTAAACTTATTTCAAATAAAATAAAAATCATGTTGGCAGTCTTTATAGCCATTTAAAAAGTATTACTTTTATTCTGTTCACATTTTCTTTATGGCATGCTATGGAAAGATTGTTAACATCAACAATGCATTAAATATATCCATGTATTTTGGTGAACTTACACTGCATGTGTCTTGCACCACTCTGCTACCTTTAACTGTCTTTTAAAATTACATTTAAATTCATGGCCGCATTATCTCAGCTCTGTCGCAAGCTACTTTCACACAATGTCTGAAAATATGGTGGAAAAATACCAGACTTTTTAGCTTCTTAATCTTCTTTCTGTTTCTGCAGCTTCAACTTTATTTTTATGGTCATAGTCTAGAAGAATAAATCTCCTGTTTTATCATCCATATAAGTACTAGGGATGTCATATTCAGCAGTCTTTTTTCATGTAGTAATTAATTTTAAAATTCATTTATATGTTTGGAAAAATATATGAATGTGTCAATAAAATAAGGAAGCAGAACAAAGGGTTTTCTTGAACCAAGGGTTCATCTATAGCAATAAAGGTTGCTATGGGATCAGGAAAAAGGAATGAAAATCCCTTTATTTAGCAGTTTCATTTTTAACGTGTTCACCAGTAGATGGGGACAGTTAGTAGTTAGTTTCTGTTTTTTACGTATACTTCATTCACATTTGCTATTTATGTTACTTATCATAATTGTGTGAAAGTAACTGTTGTTTTACTCATTAGCTAAATATGCTCATCAGCAGTGGTTTAGAATTTTAAAGCCATCTTAAATGTAGATTGTGAATCTTAATTCTAGGTGAATCGTGTGAGCTCATGTAACTGCTTGCCAACTGCATGACATCTCATCTTGTGTGTCTTTTATTGTTTTTTTTCTTCTGCTTGCAACTTTGCCTGTTATTAATAGGATGAGCCTTTGTGCACGCCAAGTGGTGCCTCTGCCTTGATGTCTACTTCTATCTTCATTTTACTGCAAGTATTCTTGTGTTGATGAGTTATAGTCTTATAATTTTTATTTTTTTATGTTTGCTCAAAAAAACAAAACAAAAAAAAAACCTGTACTGAGGGTAATATTAAGGCTACCATTGCTGTCTTGTTCATCTAAAAATGATAGTGGTCTGGTGGTTATGCTGAACTAGTGCTTTCAATACCTATTGAGCCACTGACATAGAAAAAGTATGCAGAGTTCCCTGAGTGCATGCTTTTCCTGGTTCAGTTACTCATAAAATGGTAAGTGCTTGGCTGCTTCTAGGATCAACATTTTCTAAGTCCACAATCGCAGCCTCTAGATTTAGCCTAGCACATAAGCCCTTTAAATCAGGTCTTTATTTGCTTAGTAGTTAAACCTTTCCTGTAAACATATTACAACATTTGGAGAACATTGATACCTTTCACTCGGAATACATATTTTCCTTGGTCAACAGCAATGCCTTCTGGCAAATATATGTTTTTGGAGAGTGTAGAGACATTCTTTATTTGAAACAGGTGACTACCTCATCTCAGGTAACACAATTCTAAGGTAAGGTAGATAGGTAATACCCGATTATAATACAATTCAGAAACATCCTGCATATCCTTTATGGCCAGTCAAAGTAGTCTTCATAGACATTGTGCAAGAATAGTCTTACCTTGCTTCCCTTTCAGAAACATCTTTGACAAGTAAAAGGTAAGGTAACTGATTAATAACCTAAAATGTACTTCTTTTGGGGGGTAATAATACTGACAGTATGCATTCTTTGTAAGGATTTTGCAATCTATAACTGTTAGTTGGAGTACTATGATAGGATAATCAGTTGTTTCATTTAGATGTTGCTTCACACTGGGGACAAATTACAATTGATGATTAAAATTATATATCTTTTCACTTCCCTTGTTTTTTATTTCTTCCAACTTCTGCAGAATGGAAATTGAGTTTTGTGAAACACTACAAAAATACAGTATACACAGTTTAGCTTGTACCAATGTAGTTACTTTACTAAGCAAATGTTGAACAGTCGCTTAAATGATCTACACTGAGTCCTATGTTGCTGTAAATCAGTGTTTCCCCATACACACAACAGAATTCTTTACACTGGATTGCCTGTTTCATACTGAGCTAGCTGCCATAACCATGGTATCCTCTTGTTCAGCTGGCGGTCTGGTTTCTGATAAGAGTGGTCTCTGCGGTGGATTTGCCGCAAGATCACTTTTATCAGCAGCAGGAGAGGGGCCCCCCTCCCGCCGTGCTCCGGTGCCCTCAGCCGCTTACTGGTGCCTTCGGCAGCAACGGAGGTAATCAGATCTTCACCCTGGCTGGGCTTGGAGACGAGTGAGGGGAATATGGCCCCCATCTTCTCCATAACAATGCGTCAAAACGTCACTTCTGCCCACAGCTCTTAAAGGGCCATTTAAAAAAAAAAAAATTTTAAATGACAATTTTTTTAAATTTCATTTAAGTGTAAATATGAGATCTGAGGTCTTTTTGACCCCAGATCTCATATTTAAGAGGTCCTGTCATGCTTTTTTCTATTACAAGGGATGTTTACATTCCTTGTAATAGGAATAAAAGTGACACAGTTTTTCTTAAAAAACTGTGTAAAAATAAAAAATAAAAGGTAAAATAAATAAGAAAAAAAGTTTTTAACCGCGCCTGTCCCGCCGAGCTTGCGTGCAGAAGCGAACGCATACATGAGTAGCGCCTACATATGAAAACACTGTTCAAACTACATATGTGATGTATAGCCACAATCGGTAGAGCGAGAGCAATAATTGTAGCCCTAGACCTCCTCTGTAACTTAAAACATGCAACTTGTAGAATTTTTTAAACGTCACCCATGGAGATTTTTAAGGGTTAAAGTTTGTCACTATTCTATGAGCGGGCGTGATTTTGAAGCGTGACATGTTGGGTATCAATTTACTCAGCGTAACATTATCTTTCACAATGTAAAAAAAATTGGGCTAACTTTACTGTTGTCTTATTTTTTAATTTAATTAAAAGTGTATTTTTTCCAATTGTAAGACCGCTGCGCAAATAGAAAGTAGACAGAATAGACAGAAAGTATACCACTATTTTATTCTCTAGGGTGTTAGAAACAAATATATAATGTTTGGGGGGTTCTAAATAATTTTCTAGCAAAAAAAACTGTTTTGGTCCTTAAATGGTTAACAAGGAGAATACGAAGTTGTCAAGAACATGAAATAACTATAGGGGCGTTACTGCTGCCAAGTTTCTATAAACGGCTTCTTACTCAAAAATTCTTACCCACCTACACTTTTTGCTTTGCACTTAGTATGAGTTTTTGCATGCAACTCTTGAAAAAGGATCTTTAGTATTCAAAAATTAAATAAATACATAAAAGTCAGCTGAGTTTTAAAAAAAAGGACACTTGCCTATTCAAGGATCTAACGCCGTCCTCAATCCTCAGGCTGATTCTTCACCAGTGTTCGGGTCCCCGGTGCTGAAATGTTTACTAAAGGAAGCTTGCAGCTTCTCAACCAGCTTCCCACTGTGCATGTGTGAGCTGTGCTGCACTTCTGAATGGCCCTACAGCCTTCTCTGACCTGTGACATGTCCCAGAAGGTTGTGGGCGGGGGGGAGAACTTCTGCTACGATCGCCCAGACAGTCGGAGTGGAAGTGGGAATTGTTACCTGCTAAAACTAGGTACCCGCTTCCCAAAAAGTAGGAGAGGATGGGGGAAGGAGGTGTTAAAGCGGAACTTCCCTTTTAGAGTGAAGTTTTTGCTTTAATGTTATGTACACACAAGTACATAGTCTTTCTTCACCCTAAAACCATTCTTATTAGATTACATTATGCATAGAGTTACACAAGATTCCTAATCTTTAGGACAGCTTACAGACTGGAATGGTACCAACTGATTGGCAAAAAGCTAAAATGATAACATTATACAAGGGGCAGAGGTTTATATCTAAAAACTACAGACCAGTCAGTCTAACATAAATTGTATGTAAACTATTGGAGGGGATGATAAGGGACCAATTCCAAGAATTAGCTGATGAAAATCGTTATCGTTTGTAGTAACCAGCATGGATTTATTAAAGATTGTTCTTGCCAGACCAACCTGCTAACATTTTATGATCTGTAATCTGGATAGAGGAAGACCTGTGGATGTGGTGTACCTAGATTTCACCAAAGCATTTGATAAAGTACCCCATAGTTAGTCAGGCTGAAAAAAAGTCTAGTTCAACCTATAAAAGGGAAAAAGAAAAAAAATATATAAATATTTCATACAATCCCATATACACAATCCTATATCCACAGTTGATCCAGAGGAAGGCAAAAAACCGCAGCAAAGCATAATTCAATTTGCTCCAGTAGGGGAAAAGATTTAGTCTCGGGTCACTTAAGAAGACAAGTGGCCACTCAATGAAGTTGGATGAGAAGCATTTTAACCTTGCACTAAATACATTTCTACACTAAAATTGGTAATGGTAATTAAGTGTGCTCCCCCAATTGCACTTGATAACTAGTATGTGTAATGCCCCGTACACACGGTTGGACTTTGTTCGGACATTCCGACAACAAAATCCTAGGATTTTTTCCGACGGATGTTGGCTCAAACTTACCTTGCATACACACGGTCACACAAAGTTGTCAGAAAATCCGATCGTTCTGAACGCAGTGATGTAAAACACGTATGTCTGGACTATAAACGGGGCAGTGGCCAATAGCTTTCATCTCTTTATTTATTCTGAGCATGCATGGCACTTTGTCCGTCGGATTTGTGTACACACGATTGGAATTTCTGACAACGGATTTTGTTGTCGGAAAATTTTATAGCCTGCTCTCAAACTTTGTGTGTCGGAAAATCCGATGGAAAATGTGTGATGGAGCCCACACACGGTCGGAATTTCCGACAACAAGGTCCTATCACACATTTTCCATCGGAAAATCCGACCGTGTGTACGGGGCATAAGAGTAATGCTATTTTAACGACTGTTGGAATGAATGTGCTCTTGTTTGAATACAACTGTTTTATCAATACAATGTCTGTGACTTAGGTACCTAATAATAAAAAGGAAATCATACAGCTAAAAAGACAAACCAAAAAAATAAATAAATTTAACAGTGACAATTCCTTGTTCTTGTGTCAAAGGCCCTTAAACAGTCCAATAATATATAACCAGAAGTGTTAACTTTTGCATAATATGGTAATTTGTGAGAAAACAGTGAAGCTATTAACCACAAGCAAGATGGCCCCCAGACTACTTTCTCATAGTGTTCAACAATGAAATTTGTAGAGGTAGGACTTCCAGTTGGTCATATCCGTTAATGACATCTCATGCAGTATATGGAACACACATTGGCTGCAGGTAAAATGAAGTGGTGGTGTCTTTTAATGAAACTTGGTGGCAAGTCATGCGGAGTGCCCCTGGCGGCACATAGTATTGTGAATGTTTTTTTTTTCATACTCTTTGGAATTTTAAATACATCAATAAACCTTATGCAACTAAGTTTCTTCTGTTGTTAACTTTGAGTAATTTGGATGAGAACAGACATTTGTCATCTGTGTATCCCCATGATGTGGGGCTGATGAGAAGAGGATTGGCATAATATAAAGCCTCGTTTGACCAATTTACCTTATATAGGGTCCTTATTTATCTAGTGAGTGAGCACTGGGAATGGGAGCCCATTTTTTCACAAGGGGAGAAGAAGAACTTTTAAATGTGGCACAGTGATCAATTTAGCACGTGGATGGATTATAGGTGTTCATTTTGAGCACAAACACTTTTGGTTATATTTTATTGGTGTGTTCACAAAAATTAAAAAAAAGTTAAAATAGCACCACTCTTACACATACATACTAACATTAAATTGTGTGAGGGATTCTTTACTATTAGAATGGAAAGGATGTGTAACTCTCTTCCGCAACTGGTGGTGTCAGTGGGAAGTGTCAATAAGCTTTTAAATAGGCATCTTAAGGAACACTATATATAGGGATATGGGAAATGGTAGTGACAAAAACACACACACCTTGAACTAAATGGACTGATGTCTTTATTCAATATTAAAAACCATTCAACCATGCAACTATATGTAACAAAGCACCACATAATTGCAATTGTACTTATATCCAGGGATTGATCAGCTTTACCCTATACTTTACTGATTCATACATATTAGCAATATTTTGCTTTTATATAGACAACCTCCACACATAAAAACTGTCATGAAGGAGCATTAAAGATAACTAAACCAACAATAGCCATCAAGTATTTTTTGATGTATTTGATTGTGAGGAGTTTTTGCAATGTACTATTTCATACTCCATGTGTTTTGTGACATAAGGCTGTATACATATAACAAGGACCATGTTCATATACTTGAAACTAAGACAAACAGTATGAGGTCACAACACCAAAGAACTCCCCAATGGGGAAAGGACCAGCACCCTAGATTCAGATGTAACACATAACCAAGGCAATTAGTCTGCAGCTGAATGAGGCTAAGGAGACAAGACTCTGTATAACATAGAAAACACACAAATTCTCCAGCACAAAAAACATCATCCTGATGGTATCTACCAGATGATAAGAGTTTTGGTTCTTATCATCTGGTAGATACCATCAGGATGATGGTTTTTGCAGTGAGTGATATGAACCTTGTATACACAAAACACATGAATTGAACTGTGAATTAAACTCATTCCCGACTTTGTGAGGGATATGGAGCCTTTGAGACCTCATAGTCTGTAGATAGAAATTTATTGAAGCAAAAAATTGCCGATATACAATTAATAGTGCAAAACTGCTAAAAACATATGTCTTAGACACCACCAACAGGGTGATGTGTGCAGAAACAATAGAGCAACATCCAACTGAAAGGTGGAAGAACTTGAGAAAGGGGCGTGGCCCTGAAACGCATCATGTTGCCCTGGTCACAACTTATGCTGAACCTGTGGTCCAGACATATCCCTCTTTGCGGTCGGCTTCCTGAGCCTTCTGTGCTTCCACCCACCAGACGGTCCCACATCCCATCCACCTCTCTGGCCAAGAGGTGCTCCTAGGATCGACCCATCCAGATCTGTGAAAAGAAAATTAACCTGAATAGCCGCACTCAAATATTCACCTTTATTTTGTAAAAACAGAGTTGAAAGCATAAGAAATGGATACAGACCAACAGCACAGCTGTTTCACACATTTCACACCATGTATGGTGCTTAATCATAGCAGGTCTGTGTTTCTTCCACCTTTCAGGTTGTTGTTGCTCTGTTGTTGCTGCACACATCACCCTGTTGGTGGTGTCTAAGACATATTGTTTTCAGCAGCTTTGCACTATTACTTATTTTGGCTATTTTTTGCTTCAATCAATCTCCATCTACAGACTATAAGGTCTCAAAGGCTCCATTTCCCTCACAAAGTCAGGACTGAGTTTAATTCACTATTCAGTTTATGTTTTTTGTATATGAGGTTCACATCACTTACCTTATTGATGGACCTATTGCATTGCACTGTGTATGGACCATATCATGGGCTATGGTCTTTATTCAATTTTTAATCATATTTTGGTTCTTATCATCTAGTAGATACCAACAGAGCTATGTTTTTTGCGCTGGACAATTTGTGTGTTTTCTAAACAGTATAAGGTGTGTCTGGGAATCAGTAAGGGCTGTGTATTATGATTTTCATACACAAAATATTGAGGAATAGCCACACGAAGAAGAGTGTCCAGCATGAAGGGTTGAAAGTAATTTATGTAAAGGACATTGTTCTTTTATCTTCACGTTTCTATTATTATTAGTATACAGGATGTAGTACCAACATGTTGTGCAGTGCTTTGCAAAATAAGGCCTCATTCACACTGCTGATTACTTCTGTGTCCCATGCAGGGCCGTGTTTTGCCAGCATTGTAATGCACAGCTGTTGCATGAATCCCCATGCTGGCAGTCCCATAGATGCTATTGGGACACATGGTTGCTTGGATTGTCCCAATATGATATTAGTGCAGGTGCATATCCCCAAACTCACTGTGGGTGCAACACCTGTGCATCGCTGTGCCAGCAAAGTATGCAGGATGCCCTGCCCTGCAGGATGGAGAAAGTAAAAGTACAGTTTATTAGAGGTGGAGGTGGGATAGGCCTCCCTAAAAAGACAGGCTTTCAGGGACAGCCTAAAGGTGGACAGAGTAGGAGATAGCTGGACAGATTGGGGTAGGGAGTTCCAGAGGATGGGAGAGATGGGAGCTAATTGAGGGATTGGCAGAGAGGGATGGCTAGACACTGAATGGTTGGAAAGCTTTGAACTTTAACACAGCACTAAGTAGTTTGCTTGTGATAAGTGTCTAGAACAAAGATCAGCATCTCCAAATATGGTATGATCTGGGTACCTTTTGTAAAAGCGCAGAGTTTCAAGGTAAAACTCTACAATATTTTCAACGCATTGGGGCTCACATCATGTATATTTTTATAGAGATGATGTTTATATACTTTTGTCAATGTTCTCTTCACAATGTATATGTATTTATGTATTTAATAAAATGTATTATATTGTTATACTGAACACGATCCCTCTGGTTTGCTGTGCCTTAAAGTCTGACCAGGAGTTCCTCTTTGAACCCCTTTCTCTTCTTTTGATAATTTAGCCATATGGATGTGGCCATAGGAGTGTTTCTTTTTATGTTTTGTACAATATTTTAAGGACCTTTGGTATCTTATGATCCTGTTCATCATGAATTATGGAAAGAGGTAGAGCACTGGTTAGCTTACAACTAGGTCACATTTGCCAGCAGGAGTGATTAAATTATTATGCAGGTTTTCAAGTAGCTGCTACTTTGAAAAGAAATGTGCTCGTTGAGGTAGTCTGGGCATGTTATGTAGTTGTTTCCATGAAGGATCTCAATTTAAGGCCCTAGAACAGACCCACAACTTATCTCTCCAAGATAATTTGCCAACTTAGCTCAACAGTGCACTGTTTGGCTAAGGGAAGTCTGAACTTGTATCTTTCAAAGAACCTGATCAACTGGAGCTGGGATGAATGTGTTTACAACAACTTTGTGCTAACATGTAAAAGCAGTACTATTCATATAAGATTTAAATGAGGTGTAGCTCTACTTATTTCCATAATCCAAGCTCATGTAAGCAACAATGCTTTTTTTTTCACTTGCATAAGGTAATTTTTTGCAAAGTGGATTTTCACCATATTCACTTAGCTAAGGGCAAATCCCCTTGCAAAGTGAACAGCCTATTTGCTTTTTGTAAATTAAGCCAACTGTTGAGCCATCCAACATATGTATGCCTAGTAGACCTTAAGACCAGAAGAAAAGGTAATGTAAAGAATAAAAAATATAGAAAGATATAGAAGATTGCCTGCTTGAGTAGTGTCTTTTAAGGATTTCATCATCATGACTTAGTCAACTTAAGGTTGCAGAACTGAAGTTTAAGTTACCTATGTTGAAACTTTCTGTAGGGATACATTTGTTTTTTTTTCAGTTTTAGTGCTTATCTACTATGTATGATACTTTATTTGAAAAGCTTTTTACATTACAACAATATGATTATGTTACATTTGTAGAATAACAAAACAAGTTAGTGGGAGAACTTATTCTAAACACATCTTTATTTTCTTGACTTATAGGAGGATGACGGGGATTGCGGTGGAGTATCTGGCTTGACTCCTTCACTATGGTCCATGATAGGCATTCAATTTGTCCTGCTCTGGCTTTTATCTGGTAGCAAGCATTGTCAGTTATGACCCTGAAAACCAAAATATGAATTACTAATGTCAACATCCTGCCAAAAGATTTACCCTGGATTTACCTTAAACAAGGTCACTTGATTGAGACCTTGGAAGAATGGCTGTGTTCATGCTGTAACTATTAATGTGTGAGAGATTCACAGAGGCATCTACAAAGCCTGCATGTTAGAGTGTCAAATCCTTAATGGTAAATTCTGAGAATGCTGCATCATCTATGCCATCAGAACAGAAATCTACAGTCAATGTGCTTTATTGAACAATCTAAGATGATCTTTGTTGCATCGTCAATGACTATATGTAAAAGGGCTCCCTTTAATATTGCTTCTGTACAACATGATTTGTAGAATTTCTTTTTTGAATTTAAGTTTGTTGCACTCCCAGCCCTTTATGCATCCACTTGAGTACATCAAATCTATTTTATTATTGTGCACTGTGTTTAGAAAAAAAACTACTGCTTTTAATATATAAATGTATGTAAAAAACTGAAATGCTCCTGTTTAGTCAAGTATAAATATTGTTTAGTCATCAAAAAAATATAAAAAAAAACTGAAATGCCTTATAATGTATATTTAATGGCTTGATGTGCCATTTAAATGGGAGTAAAAAAAATGTGCAGAAAGAAAATTCTAATGGTCTTATGGGCATAGAAAATTAAGTATATATATAGTGTATATTAAATACATACACATTTTCATGGATATTTGAGAGTATGACCTTTGTGACTCTCTAAGTGATGTGTAAATCTTTACAACTATAGTTTTGTACATGTAATTCTGTATATCAATGCTAACCAAATCCTTTTCAACTCAGAGATTTTAATTCAAAAATATTTTGGTTAGGAATCTTACCAATGGTATTTAGCATGTTAATGCTGCTGCTATTTTCTGTTCTGTTAGAATGAATTGGTTGGGATGAGTTCTGTAGTCTTTAGGCTTTTACTTTGAGTGAGTGTTTTTTTCTTGTGTGACCGCTCTCTGCAGTGTGTTGCTACTCAGTCAGCTTTCATGATATATAGTATACCACGCGTATTCGGGTACTGTGCAATGGAGTAAAAATAGTATAAATTAATGTATTCTAAAGATATCATTTTATTGTATGATATCACAATCATTTATTTATTCTATATATTTAACACAGTAATCACAAAAGGAAACAGTACAAAAATTGGGTCTGTAAGAACAAAATTTACTAAACAGTGTATGCATGTTGTAGTGGTGCAGGTGGTAAAGGGAAGGGAAATTTCTTACTTGCTTGTTCAGACATATTATTAGGACAGTCTTAGCAGTGCCAGAAATGTGTCATATGTGTGTATTTGTTGACGTCAGTGGTAAATGCCATTGCATGGTATCAATGTGCAGTCTGCTTGAAATATGGAAAAAACAGGGGTTCTTAGTCCATGGGACAGGTTCCAAATTATTGATCATCTTGTGTTT
Source organism: Lithobates clamitans (assembly GCA_037952925.1). Taxonomy (NCBI): domain Eukaryota; kingdom Metazoa; phylum Chordata; class Amphibia; order Anura; family Ranidae; genus Lithobates; species Lithobates clamitans. Next base: position 13,821,985 of record JBBGZY010000190.1, read on the forward strand.
TTTTCACTTTTTTCTAAACAATAAAGTAGTTGTGATCCATATTTTAATAAAACTATCACTAGTTTGACTGTATTTATATTATTTAATTATGCACTTTCTTAAAGCAACAACAAACATTCAGAAACAAATATGTAGACTGTTATTGACCTAAAATGTTAATTGCCTGGTTGTTGGTGCATTTAATATTTTCTCCATTGGATCACTTTGACAGCCAGGGGGCTATTTTTTTCAGCTGATCTTAGTAATTATAGTATTCATATTTTCTTAGTACAAGCTTACTTTAAAGTGGATGTCCAGCCAAAGCTTTTAGTTTTGCATAGTGTGGGGAAGCATTAAAACAACTGCCAGGTTTTTATTGCTATCTAGAATTTAATTAAAGAGATTTGCTTTCATTTACTGTCAGGTGACAACAGTTGTAGTAAAAGGATATGAGGAAAAATCTGCAACATAGACACAAGCAGGAATTAAAAGCAATTAGGGGTTTTAATCTTTCCCTGCTCTATAAAAAATGCATGTTTCTTTCTGTCTGTGCTGCTGTTGGATCTGTTTCCTCAGTTCCTGTCTGGTGAAGTTGAGGCAAAATCTCCCTAATAAAAACCAACAGGGGTTCTAACCCTTTCCCACTCTAAACGTTTTCTCTAAACGTTTTGCCTAAACATACACTTTTAAGTACATTTTTGGTTGTAACTTGAGACATGAACTTGGAAGCGAAGTCATAAACACTATCTGAATTGTAAAATACAAATCTTAAGAACCTCTGAAAAACTTTTAGAAAGAGAGATGGTGGGATAATTTAGAGGTGGGTTTGCATTGTGAATCAAGTCATTTTGCAATAGTAATTTCTTCTGGTAATGCAACACAGTTACATTTTCGAAAACCCATTTTTCAGATGAATTACTAGTCAATAAGACCTAAAAAAACAAATTCAAAGAGATATATAAATATAGAAAAATCAGCTGTAAATATGTTAACTTTATCAAAAATGAATGACACCCTAGGCCTTGGCTTATAAGGACTAAAAATGTAAAATGCTATGCTGTTTTTATTAAGTTCTAATTTTTCTAAACAATTACAGCATAATCCTCAAAGCTGGTTTCCCTTAGCTACCCAGTTAATTCCTATATGGGATTTTATTGAATATTATTGACATAGGAATTTGGCACTATATTTTAACAATATTGTTATTAATTTATCCTAGTTGATGCTGTGCTATAAAACAATTTATTACTGTTATGTGTTATTTATATTAAAAACATTTACAAAGTCAGTTTACTATAGATTATCAGTGAACATATAAATCTATATTGAAATTGTAGCATATTTTTAACATAATTGTTATATTTTACTGTATAACCCTACACAAACGCTTCATCAAAAATGCATCTTTTCCTCCTTTAGTTTAACAAAATCGACATTGTACTCTTGTCCACAATGTCATCAACAGCAGATATTTAACACTTAAACATTGAATTACAAAGGTTATCTATGTCACGTTCAATGTATTTTTATGCATATTTAATAATATCTAGATGCTCTTTCACAGAGTCTGCTTTCAAGTTAGGACACTTTTTTCAGTTCCTCATATCTTAAATATTATAAGACTATATTGTAAAAAATAAACCTCAGACAGCTTATAGATGGATTTTTATTGAGTGTTTTAATAGCTACATTTCCTTTCAAATGAAATCTATACTGGTTTTGGCAATACTCAAAAGGTAATATATTATCAAATTAGCTGCCTCTTTTGTTAATATCATGCTATATATGGTATACTTGGCATCCGCAAATATTGTGGTGATAAGTAATCATAAATAATTTAAAAAATATAGAAAAAGTTCATCTCAGTCTTGCCCTTGTACACCAACTATTACTTTTTAAACCCAACCCTAGTCTGCACAAACTCCAACACCATTTATGCTGTTTTTATTTTTGTTACCCCATTGGTAAGTCTGTTTGTTTTTTGCTAAACATAGCAAGCCAATTATTAAGCAGTGAGGATCAGCCAACAGTTTTAGTTTTAAAATTCCACTCATTTTAAACCAGATCAAGTAAACTTGAATTGACAAAGAACAAAATAGGTCTTCCATGCACACAAATGGTTCTCCAAAGCAAAGTCTGATGCTTTGGTGTTATTCCTACAAGCTTGAATAAATCACCTGTTACATATATATATATATATAGATAGATAGATAGATAGATAGATAGATAGATAGATAGATAGATAGATAGATAGATAGATAGATAGATATAGATATATATATATAGATATATATATATATATATATATATATATATATATATATATATATATATATATATCTATATATATATCTATATATATATATATATATATATATGTAACTGTTATATGTATGCTTTAAAACAAACTACTATATATGCTCAGTAAAAGTGCATATGATCACTGGACTGTTAAAAACATTTACTGAGACAAACTCACAAACCTTTTTTTTAAATGAAGATGCAGTATCTACATGGTCTGTATATTGCAAGGTATACTCATTTTTACCTTTCTAGGTAAACAATATTGATTTTCAAACATAATAATGAATAAAAAGTTTGCAACGGTGCTATTTGACCAACAGACAACAATTGCAGCATAATCCTGTCCTGCTTAAGCTAAAATAGTATAAGAATGCATATAGAAATGTAGAAATGCCTACTAGGTTATTTACTAGGTTGTACCTGCATTTTGAGGTATGAAAAAATGTATACATAATTGTACGAATAGGAGAATTGCTATTCAAGAAAAGACCACGTATGTGTACATTGTATTCATCGTGTTTATTTAGCTAGCTCTTATACATACATCCATTACTGTGACATTACTGTAACCAGCATTTTTGTCTAATGTTCATAAGGGTTGTATATTGCTCATGACCTGCTGAGACCCATTGAAACTGGAGAAAAGAAAATAGGTGCAATATGCAACAGCTTGATTTTTTCCTCTTTCAATGAATTGTAGCTCTGTATTTTAGCAACACATTTGCAGGAATATTCTTTCATTACAAAATATGGTTGCCTCATCTGTGAATAGGTGACAAATTGTCACTTAAAAGGGCAAGTCCTAGTCGACTATACCCAGGAGTTCTGTGTGCAACTTTCACTCAACTTCTGCTTGTCAGACCTCTGACTTGTTTCTTGAGTCCTGACCGTGGGTGCTACAGGGGCCTGTGTCCTTGTATTCACTTTAGAGATTTAACCATATATTTAAGGCCCAAACATTTTATGGCAAGACGTATGAGAAGCAGCCTGCAGGTACTTAAATCTGCTTTGGCCAGGATATTCAAGTCATCAATCACAGACATTAAAGTTACTAATTGCACAGTTCCCTCTGATGTTCTTGCTACCCTTATAGCTAAGTTATAGTTTATCTTGACATTGTATTCTAACTGTATTTTTTGGGGAATGTGTAATATAATTTATTCTAAACAGTATTTCATTTATAGTTTGCTCATTCTTTTATCTTCCACTGAGAACATGTAAATTAAAATACAGCCACTTACATTTTTTGTATTATCCAAGTGATTACAATTGATACTATTCTGGAGTGTTTTGCACACGGAAACTATTTTCAAACATTTTTGTATATCTGTAACTCAATCAAATGCTGTCATTTTATGGAAGGGAATCTGTTGCTCTGGCATTCATTATAGTCACAAGACCATCTTATTTTTTTGTATATAAATTTTAATTATTTTGAGTGTCAAATTTTGTAGTTATATGTGTTGTAAAAAAACAGGAAAACATGATCTACTGAAGTTACTGCTAGCCAAAGGGTGAAATATTAACTTTTGTATTTTAATTTATATATTAAAAGCCAGCATCACTGCCAAAACATTGAATGTGGTTTATATTTGTATCTGCATTGTAACAAACCTTTCTTGGCAAGCTCAACTTGACATTGTTATACCTGAACACATTTGAAACATATTAATTTTTAATTAGTTGTAAATCAAGATTTATTGTTATATGCTTTTTAAATTTGTACATCTTGCTCCTAGTTTATCATTAGTGTTGGCTTTAGTAAGTTTACTCTGTGTCTTGGTAACATTTCTCTAAAGTGACCTTTTGCTGTTGGAGTATACAATACCTTAAATAAAAGACTCTATTACCCCTAGTCAAAGTTTGGACATTAAAAACTAAAAGTTGATTAAATTGCATGGATTTATTACCTCATCCTGTGATCAGAAACCAGGTGCAGCAAAAACATAATGGAAAGCATGGTCAATGTTTAGCATAATGTGGACTTGCTATATGTAGTTAATATTATAGACAGCTAGTTTTGGTACACCTTTGACTGTGTTTATTTGACAATTATCTACAGTATATAGCATCAAATACTAAGGCAGTTACATTAGCCATTTTTAATATTAGCTCTTACTGAGTCCATGCTAATAGAGTTCGAGTTCATTGGATACTTATGTGGTCAAATCAGGACAATCTTGTTTTGTACAACTACAGGTCACACAAGATTGTTTGAAATTAGGTAGTTTTAGATACAGGTATACAAATTTTGTGGCAGATAAATGATCAAACATAGATAAAATATTCTTAAACTATCATATATATTTGCATAATATCTGAACAACAATGTATTTAAATATGGGCATATACACCTATGTTTATGTGTTTCCCAATATTTTTATGCAGTTCTTTGCAGAGTACATACACCAATTCACACCTTGCACCTGACAGAACTTATGACCATATTTCTTCCAAACATATATTTCAGGACCACCGGATAACTTTCACTTTACAGCTGAGAGCTGGCTGAGGAAAACAGGCACAAGCTGATGGCTGCTACTGCATCAGAATCAGAAACCGATTGGCTATCATGCACAGCTGAACCAGATTTAGCCCTCTACAGTTTTATAACCCCTTAGTGTCCCTTAGTGCCCACATTTAATGATCCTACAGCATCCACTGGTTTTATTTTGTAGAATTGAAATAACTTTAACTTGCTAACTGAATTGGATGCTTTTCACCCTATTTTGTTGAATATTATATACAATAATAACTTACATTCATAATTTACTTCAGGTGTCGAATTATAGATCTATACAATAGAAAAAAATTCTAGACAATGCTCTGCTAGAGCACTCATTCTTTGTTCCTTACATTTTTTTTTTTTTTTTAACATTTTTTTTTTTGCTTTTGACACTTTTGTGTTAAGCCTAAAATCTATAATTTGCAAAGAAGCTGTAAATAATGTTAAAGAAGCAAATATAAATGATGGAAAATGTGTTCAAATATTGTTGAAACCGGTATATGAAAATAAAGGGTTATCACTTAATCACACAGAATAATTTATTTATAATTGAAAACATATTTTAGTGAAAAAGGGAAAAGTTGCATTGTACTGCATATCACCAGAAATTTTATGAAAGACTATGACCTAACACAATGTATTATTTCTCAATATCACTTTACAACACTTCCTTTATTGTTCGTTTTATTAAAGAATACTTGAATGAACGTGCATATTTTCCCCAGCTATTTATCTTTTGTATGTAACACTAGATTGCAGTATGGGCTAATAAATCAAGACTAAATCCAATGTGGATTTTTAAAAGTGTAAAGGAATAGCATTTATCCATCTAAGTGTAAAACATGAGGACAAAAATGATGACAGTAGACAGAGGTTGCTGACTTCTCAAGATACTCTTCTATTGCCAATTTTTCAAATGATACGTCTTTGTCAGTACACATGGCACTAGCTTAATGAAGACCTAGCGCTTAAATGTGTCGTACCCATTGTTTTTGTTAAATACAGTCATGTATCATAAGAAAACAGGGCAAGTTTCCCTTTGTCACAGTAATCCAGTTTGTCTTAACAACTAAATCAATGTCAGATCCAGCATTAAAGCATATACTATTGGTGAAGTTGAATCCCATAATGAAAATAAATATATTCTAAAGTATATTACTGAAATAAATACTTTTATCTTAAATACAGGGACTGGAGTTTATACTCTAAACGGATTTATATTATAAATTTACCTGTTCTCTCCATTAGTGTAGTGCAGCTATTCTTGACCAGGTTTATGTGGAACTCCTAAGAAATTATCCACCTTGGGTGTCAAATACTCTAGGTATGCCAAATTATTTTTACTTTTATTTACCATTATTACCATTATTAATATTGCACTTATATAATGAGTTGTATATTACAAAGGAATTTCTAGAGAGCCGAAAATTATTTACAGGGTTCCTCTGGGTTTAAAAGGTTGAGAAAGGTTGGTAAGTTCATGATGACTTTTATACAGAACATTGGTAAACTGTAAATAATCTAACAGAAACCAGAGTTTAGCTGAAATGCTGTCAATGCTGTGGTTGTGGTCTGGTAGAGGGTGCAATCTGGCCAGAGTCATTCCAACCTACCCAGTCAAGAAAAGGATATTACAAGTAATGAGCAAACTGAATTTATAGAACTAAGGTTTTACCAATTAGAGGTGGAAATTCCCTTCTTTTTGTTGCTTTAACCGCATGCCGACCAGCAGCTGCAATTGTACTGCGGCAACATGGCTCGGCTGTGCGAATCTGCATCATGTTACGTCAGTAACATATACGGCCACTAGGGGGTGCGTGCGCTCCACCGGGGGTGCACGCTCTACCATAGAACCGATGCGAGTGCCCCGCGGTCGCGATCACTGCCAGGCTCCCGCAATCGCTCGGGGCACACCAAGAACCGGGATCTGTGAGGGGAGAACAGACAGATTGTCTGTTCATACAGAGTATGAACAGCGATCTGTCATCTTACCTACACAGTCCCACCCCCCCTTCAGTTAGAACACACACTAGGACACACTTAACCCCTTCACTGCCCCCTAGTGGTTAACCCCTTAATTCCCAGTGACATTTTAAAGTAATCAATGCAATTTTATAGCATTGATCGCTGTAAAAATGCCAATGGTCCCAAAAATGTGTCAAAATTGTCCGATGTGTCCGCCATAATGTCGCAGTCCTGATAAAAATCGCAGATTGCCGCCATTACTAGTAAAAAAAAAATTAATAATAAAAAGGCCATATAACTTCCTTATTTTGTAGACGCTATAACTTTTGCGCAAACCAATCAATACCAAAAATATGTAGAAGAATACATATCGGCCTAAACTGAGGAAAAAAATGTTTTTTTATATATTTTTTGGGGATATTTATTATAGCAAAAAGTAAAAAAACATTGCGTTTTTTTCAAAATTCTTTTTTGTTTATAGCGCAATAAATAAACATCAAATACCACCAAAAGAAAGCTCTATTTGTGGGGAAAAAAGGATATCAATTTTGTTTAGGTGCAACGTCACACGACCGTGCAATTGTCAGTTAAAATGATGCAGTGCCAAATCGCAAAGGGCTCTGGTCAGGAAGGGGGTAAATTCTTCTGGGGCTGAAGTGGTTAAAGTGGATGTAAACCTGCAAAAAAAAATTTAATGAAGACTTCTTTTTGATACAGTAGAGGATGTTAAGTAATCTGTACCCAGTCTTGCCATGAAGAGTTAATCCAGCTCTGAGTAATCCTCTTGTCTTTTTGTAGTAAGATAAAAATCGGCACACAGATAAGTTTGTGTCAACACATCCCCCATTGCTGTGACTGATATCTAATTTCTTTATCTCATAAACAGCATGAGAACAGAGAGAGAGTGTTACGATTGCAGCTTCACATTCCCGCTTCTTTCTTCTCCAGCTCTCCCAGGATTGGCTGCTCCACACCTCAGCCTGATTGGGCATGCTAAAGTCATGTGGTGCCTTTCCTGAGCTTTGACTGGATGTTACTCAAAACTCAGGGGTAGGAGAGTGTAGAGGTGAGTGGGGAGTCTTGTGACATCATGACTCCACCCACCAAGCTCCGAAAAAGAGACCCACCCACCGATTCCAGAGTTTTGCAGGGCTCCTACTGCTGAAGGGGGTGACATTTGCAAGGTAGGAATACATGCAGGAGGCTTGCATGTATACAGTATATATATTAATACTGTACCATTAGTTAATACTAGGTGAGTGGTGGGTTTACATCCACTTTAAGCCATTTTTACCTACTGAGAGTGGGGTTGTGCTTCATTAATTTGAGCACATTAAGCCTAAAGTTAGTGCTAGTGAAGGAAAGGGTATCCTTTAGATTTCTTAACATCCTGTACCATGTCTAGGCTTGAAAAAGTGAATTGAAATGAATGAAGAATAAAGATGGTGGGAATATTAAAAGAAAAAAGGGTATTTCTTAATCGCACATTACAGGACACACAATGAAGTATCCTTGAACCAATAGGTTATACTGCCACATTTAAGAGAATTGGACACTGGCAAAGCTGTAAGGACAGTATAACCCCTCCCACTCAGCTGGCCAATTTTCATGGTGCTCACCTAGGCATGTTGTGCAATGCAGTTATCCACTTGGTGCTCTATAGATCATGGGCTAAGTACTACCTGTTTGGAGGAGCACAATCCCTGAAGGCTTCTTAGTGGGTATACATGACAGATAGGTTTCTGCCTAGGACTTGTCCCTAGCTATTGTACCTGCCTATCTGCTTATTGGGATGCATACTACTGAGGCCAGCTGATATGAGTAAGATCTGCTGCCCTTTAAATAAAAGCCTAGGTGTGTTGCTCTGGTCCTCTGGGGAATATTCAGAGGGGTACTGGCTGTGACACTTTCAGTCGCAGGCAGGTGATTGAAGAGGATCGTTTACTGTCTAAATTTTGTGCCACTTTGTTTCTGATCCCAGGTGGTCAGGTGGTGTTAACTCATCCTGCCATGCAGTGTATTATAAGTAGCCCTTTAGGTCTGTCACACCTCTACCATGGTGGATCCTGGATGCAAGGGGGTGGCCCTGGGGGTCTTGCCAGCTTATGTTCAAGCAATATTGATGCATTGTATCCTCTAAGGCAGTGGTCATCAACCCTGTCCTCAGGGCCCACTAACAGGCCAGGTTTTACGTATCACCTTGGGGAGATGCAGAGTAGAATACTGCAATCACTGAGCAGCAAATGATATCAACTGTGATGTATTTCAGTTATCTTGCAAACCTGGCCTGTTAGTGGGCCCTGAGGACAAGGTTGATGACCATTGCCCTAAGGTTCCTCTTAGTCTTAATAAATTCCCTCAGCCTAAGTTGCCGTCCTCCTCAGGGTCTCCTTAACCTCTTCTGGGATGGTCCATACCACTTTTTTTAGGAATTTTGTACAACTATGTCAGAATTTAGGGGTCAGTTTTTGGCTTTGTAAGAGTCCTCGGCTCAAAAGGGCCACCAGCTCCCAGAATCTGTCTATGATGTTCCTCTAGTTTCCCACATGAGGGTGGTGCTTTGTCAGGTTTGGAATAAACATATGCAGAACGGAAAAATTAGCTTTGTTTCATTTCAGATAGATTCAACCATGGCTTCCCCACTGACAGCTGAAATGTAAACAGAACAATGCTGGCAATAGAAAATTCTGAAAAAAAAACAACAGAAAACCCCACGCTCAAATGTAAAAGAAACAGCGTGGGGTCCCCCCAAAATCCGTACCAGACCCTTATCCAAGCATGAAGCCCGGCAGGCCAGGAAAGGGGGGATGAGGGAGAGGGCCCCCCCTCCTGAACCATACCAGGCCACATGCCCTCAACATGGGGGGGTGCTTTGGGGGCAGGGTACAAAAGCACCTACTACCCATGTTGATGGGGACAAGGGCCTCTTCCCCTCAACCCTTGGCTGTGGTTGGGGGGATCTGCAGGCAGGGGGCTTATGAGGATCTGGAAGCCTCCTTTAACCACTTCCCACTTGAAAGACAGCTACAGCGTGGGCCGAAATTGCAAGTCCATGTACGTTGTCCCGTGCATGAGCTCACTTTGTGATCAGCAAGTCAATGAGACTTGGTTGATGACAGATCAGAGTATGGGGCTGATCCCAGTCCCTTAGCACGTGATCCGCTGTCAGCCAATGACAGCTGATCACATGATGTAAACAGAGCTGGTAATCTGATTTTTTTTTCTCACGCTCTCAGAAAAAAAAACAGATTGCCATCTGGAGTAAACAGGACATTGGTCCTGCACACTCCAGACCCATTGCTGACAAGCAGTGCCCAACAGTGCCACCTACCAGTGCCTATCAATGCAACCTATCAATGCCCACCAGTGCCACATATTAGTGCCACCTATCAATGCCCACCAGTGCCACCTATCAGGGCTGCCAAACAGTGCCCATCAGTGCCTCATCATCAATGCCACCTGTCAGTGCCTATCAGTGTCACCTACCAGTGCCTAGCCTACCATTGCCCATCAGTGCTGCCTATAAGTGCCCATCAGTGGCACCTATCAGTTCCCTTTAGTGCTCCTTATCAGTTCCCTTCAGTGCCACCTATCAGTGCAGCCTCACCAGTGCCACCTCATCATTGCCCATCAGTGCCACCTATGAGTGCCTATCAGTGCAGCCTATCAGTGCCCATCAGTGCAGCCTATCAGTGCAGCCTCATCAGCGTACATTAATGAAGGAGAAAAATTACCTGTTTGTAAAATGAATTACAAACTATGAAACTGTTTTTTTTTTCAAAATTTTCGGTCTTTTTTTGTTTGTTTAGCAACAAATAAAACCCCCACTGGTGATTAAATACCACGAAAAGAAAGCTCTAATTGTGTGGAAAAAATGTTAAAAATTTCATATGGGTACAGTGTAGCATGACCGCACATTGGCCTGGGCAGGAAGGAAGTGCCCAGTAAGCAAGTGGTTACCAAGTGGGTCCCTAGATCCTGCCCCCCACATGTGAATGAGTATGGGGTACATAGTACCCTACCCATTCACCAAAAAAGTGTAAAAAGTGAATAAAGACAGTACACAGGTTTTGACAATTCCTTTAATAAAAAAAAAAAAAACAATGCTCCCATGTAACTCCATCATCAATCACTCCACCCGCCACCACCACTGGATCTGAAAAAAAAAAAAAACCCATTCGACCTCCGGCCTTGTCAAATGCTCCCTGCCTACTGCCTGCTCCTCCATCTGACATTTCTTAAATAGTTAAGGGGCGGAGTCACCCAATGACATCTGCGGGTGACCCCGCCCCTTTGTGATGTCACCGACTGGGGGCAGGTCGAAGGTGGGTTGTGGGGAGAGGCCGTTGTCCTCATCAACATGGGGGCAGTGGCGTAGCGTGGGGGTGCGGGGGGTGCCGTGGCCTCGGGTGTGACATTTAGGGGGGCAAAATTTTGTGCCAGTAGTGTCACCACTGGCTGCCTCCTCCTAATTTAATTTCCTGTGTTCCCCGTGCTCCAGCTGCCATGTTCAGTGTTCGGCACCCTGTGATTCGGCGTATGGGGGTCATGTGCAGCGTGGGGCTGGCCTGTCCGCCATTTTGGTTGCTCCTGAAGTCCCGCCTCTGCACATTCTCCCAATCACAGTGTGCCAGGAAACACTGAACACGGAGGTCGAATGCGGGGAAGACAAGCACTGGAAAGTGTGAGCCGCTGGGGCCGCTGTCTTCTCCTCCTCCTCCTATCCTCCAGAGTCCAGACCGACGCAGGACAAGAAGGTGAGGAATGGATGGACACGGACTGGGGGGAGAGAGAGAGAGGTGCCCTATATGTAGTGTCAGTATAGGAAGACTAGGCAGGACAGTATAGTGGTCAGTGTAGTGTAGTGTACAGTGTAGTATAGTGGTCAGTATAGTAGTCAGTGTAGTTGACAGTATAATGGTCAGTGTAGTGTAGTGGACAGTATAGTGGTCAGTGTAGTGTAGTGGATAGTATAATGTAGTGGACAATATAGTGGTCAGTGTAGTAGACAGTATAGTGTAGTGGTCAGTGTAGTGTAGTGGACAGTGTAGTATAGTGGTCAGTGTAGTGTAGTGGTCATTGTAGTGTAGTGGACAGTATAGTGTAGTGGTCAGTGTAGTGTAGTGGACAGTATAGTGGTCAGTGTAGTGTAGTGGTCAGTGTAGTGTAGTGGACAGTATAGTCTAGTGGTCAGTGTAGTGTAGTGGACAGTATAGTGTAGTTGACAGTATAGTTGTCAGTGTAGTGGACAGTATTGTCTAGTAGTCAGTGTAGTGGTCAGTGTAGTGTAGTAGACAGTATAGTATAGTGGTCAGTGTAGTGTAGTGGACAGTATAGTTAAGTGGTCAGTAGTGTAGTGTAGTGGTTAGTGTAGTGTAGTGGACAGTATTGTATAGTGGTCAGTGTAGTGTAGTGGACAATATAGTGTAGTGGTCAGTGTAATGGTCAGTGTAGTGGTGTGAACAGTATAGTGGTCAGTGTAGTGTAGTAGACAGTATAGTGGTCAGTGTAGTGAACAGTATAGTGGTCAGTGTAGTGTAGTGGACAGTATAGTGGACAGTGTAGTGATCAGTATATTGGACAGTATAATGGTCAGTGTAATGGACAGTATAGTGGTCAGTTTAGTGGACAGTATAGTGGTCAGTGTAGTGTAGTGGACAGTATAGTATAGTGGTCCGTGTAGTATAGTGGACAGTATAGTGGTTAGTGTAGCGTAGTGGACAGTATAGTATAGTGATCGGTGTAGTTAAGTGGACAGTATAGTATAGTGGTCAGTGTAGTGTAATGGACAGTATAGTATACTGGTCAGTTTAGTGGACAATACAGTGGTCAGTGTAGTGTAGTGGATAGTGTAGTGGTAAGTGTAGTGGACAGTGTAGTGGACAGTATAGTGGACAGTGTAGTGGACAGTATAGTGGTCAGTGTAGTGGACAGTATAGTGTAGTGGTCAGTGTAGTGTAGTAGAAGGTATAGTGGTCAGTGTATTGTAGTGGACAGTATAGTAGACAGTATAGTGGTCAGTGTAGTGTAGTGGACAGTATAGTGGACAGTGTAGTGGTCAGTATAGTGTAGTGGACAGTATAGTGGTCAGTGTAATGTAGTGGACAGTATAGAATAGTGATCAGTGTAGTGTAGTGGACAGTATAGTGGTCAGTGTAGTTCTCAGTGTAGTGGACAGTATAGTATAGTGGTCAGTGTAGTGTGTAATGGTCAGTAAAGGAATCAGGTTGGTCAGTATTGAAATCAAGTAGATTAGTGTAGTGGTCAGTATAGGAATCAGGTAGATCAGTACTATTGTATTTGGTTCAAAAATTTGGTATGGAATTTAGTTAACCACTTCAATACTGGGCACTTTTACCACCTTCCTGCCCAGGCCAATTTTCAGCTTTCAGCCCTGTCACACTTTGAATGACTGTGGCGCGGTCATGCAACATAGTAATAGTAGTAGTACCCAAACTAAATTTTTATCATTTTGTTCACACAAATAGTTTTTTTTTGGTGGTATTTAATCACCACTGTTTTTTTTGCTAAATAAAAAAAAGCCTGAAACTTTTGAAGAAAAACATGTTTTTCTTTGTTTCTGCTGTAACATTTTGCAAATCAATAATCTTTCCTCATGAATTTAGGCCAAAATATATTCTGCTACATTTCTATGGTGAAAATAACCCAAACCAGTGTATATTAGTTAGTCTGTGGGAAAGTTATACAGTTCACAAACTATAGTGTGTACTGTATATGAAAATTGATCAATCCTGAATGTACTGAGGGTCTCATTTATTGAGGCCCAACAATGTCAGGACAATACACATATCCCCCAAATGACCCCTTTTTGGAATGTAGATAGACTAAGGCATTTAGTAAGAGGGATGGCTAGTTTTTTGAAGTTGTAATTTTTTGGCATAATTTTGGGGAAAATAAAGAATTTTTTTTTTTTACATACTGTCACTAGTGCGGTACAGTGACTTCATATAATGGGTGTGGTGGTGATCAGGAACACTGACTGGTGACAGTATGAAAATGTATTTATTTTTTAACACACTTTGACCAGAGCAATATAATGTTACCATAGTAACACTGTACTGCTCTGGGGAAGTGATCAGTCATTTTTTTTAAAAATGTACACATTATGTTTGCTTATAGCAATACATTTTATTACTATATGCAAGCATTTTACTGAATTGATTCATTCAGTTTGTTTTGGTAATTAGCTGAGATTGGCCACAGTTGATCACATGGCACAGATGGGCCGTGATTGGTCCAGTCTGTACCATGTGATCACTGTGACCAACCACAGCTAGCAACACAATCTTACACAATAGATGGCTTGAAAAGAAGCTGTCCATTGTTTACAACTGTCATGTGACCTGCTGTCATTGGTCACCGGCAGCAAGCCAGTGCAGTGATCAGTCATTGGCTGTGTCTGATGGACGCAGCCGGTGACAGATCGCCCGTGACAAGAGGCCCTGGCCCTGGTGTCTTTCGCCCATAGGCTGAGTGGTAACTGGTTATTCATTGTTTCCCTCTAATGGGGAGATTTTTTTTGGCCTCTGTGGATACCAGGGATGCTTACTTATACCTCCCATTGTCACTGTCACGTACCTGGTAGGTTTTGAGCCTGAAGTGCAGAGAGAGACCACCCCTACAGTTCCCACTTTCGTTCCTCTGGAATGGAGACAGAGAACACAGGAGGGAGGAGTGGTATGGGTGCCTGGCAGAATCAACAGTCACCAGAAGTTCAGGAGTGGTAGAAACCTCTGGAACCAGGAGCTGAAGAGAAGACTGGAGACTGGAATGCAGACTGAACCAGGAACCACGGCAGGTAAGTAGGCAGGAACTGGAGTGCTGGACTGGAACCAGGAACAAGCAGCAGGTAACAGACTGGATACTGGTATCAGGCAAAGGAATGGTCAAACAAGCCAGTGGTCAGTATTGGGCGGACAGCAGAGGTACCTGGGATAACACAGGAGAAAGGTCAAGCAAGTCAAGGGGGTCAGGTGCAGGCAGATAGCTAGATAGTCACAACAGGAAACCGGGTCAGATAACAGAAGGATTCAGATCAGATCAGGTTTGGCACACAGAACGCTGTAGAGCAGACAGCGGGGATTGAGTGTGACAGGCAGGTTTAAATAGCCCGCCTGACACCAGCGGGAGTGCGCGCGCGTGTGCCCGTGCATGACAGCACCCGTGAACGCGCGCGCATGTGCAGTAGTGCCCGTGGCTGTGTTCCAGTGCGCCTGGAGCGCCGATTACTGGCAGGATCTTCATGACATTGTCCCCCCAAGGGGCAGCCTCCGGATGCCCTTTTGGGGAAATTTCTCTGGATGGGACCTTTTAAAAGATTGTAACAGATCTTCAGCATGAATATTGTCCTCAGGTTCCCAAGAATTCTCTTCGGGGCCAAACCCCTTCCATTTTATCAGGAATTGATTCTGATTACCTCTCCTCCTATGGTCCAAGATAGATTCCAACTCGAATTCCTCCTCGCCATCTACCAAAATTGGATCAGGAGGATCTGTACTTCGGCCTGGAAAAGGATTGACATTGGAAGGATTGAGCAGAGATACATGGAATACTGGGTGAACCTTTAACAAATCAGGGAGTTCTAGTTCATATGCCACCTCATTAATTCTCCGTTTGACAGGGAATGGTCCTAAAAACTTAGGACCCAATTTTCTTGAGGGGCAGGCCAGCCTGAGGTTTATTGTAGACAACAATACCTGGTCACCGGGTGCAAGTAACAGCTCACCTCGCCTTTTCTTATCAAAAGTTGTCTTATTGTACTCCTGGGTCCTGGTCATGGTCTCCTGCAAAACTTGATTATAGGAAGTAAAGAAATTCAATTTCTCCTGAACTGCGGGTACTGTACATTCTGGTAGAGAATTAGGTAAACATGAAGGGTGGAAACCGTAATTTGCAAAAAATGGAGTCTGTTTGATAGCGGAATGAATGGAATTGTTGTAGGCAAATTCAGCCAATGGAAGCACAGAAATCCAATCATCTTGGGCAAAAGAAGAAAAACAGCGTAAGTATTGTTCAAGAGTTTGGTTTGTTCTTTCTGTTTGCCCATTAGTCTGGGGATGGTAGGCAGATGAAAATGAAAGCTCAATGTTCAGTGTTTTGCATAGAGACTTCCAGAATCGGGAGGTAAACTGTACCCCCCGATCTGAAACAATATTGACCAGCACCCCGTGGAGTCTGATGACTTCTTTAATGAACACCTGTGCTGTTTCTGTAGCTGAGGGGGTACCCATCATTGGGACAAAGTGGCCCATTTTTGATAGCCGGTCCACTATTACAAAGATCGAGGTGTAGCCCCCGGCTGGAGGTAGTTCAACAATAAAGTCTATGGATAACATTTTCCATGGCCTACTTGGGACAGGCAACGGTCTTAGTAATCCCCATGCCTTGGTTTTGTAACCCATGTTCCTAATACAGGTGGTACAGGATTCTACAAATCTCTTACAATCCTCGCGTAACTGAGGCCACCAGAAGGTACGCTGTACCAAATCAGTGGTCTTAGCTACACCAAAATGCCCAGCCAGTGCATTATCATGACAGAGCTCCAATATAGGAACTTGTAGGGTTTCAGGTATAAAAATACTATTCTCATGCCAAAGTAACCCATCCTTAACTTGGAGTTCTGGCCCAACGGAAGGTCTTAATCCCGCGGAAGCCTGCTTAATTTGAGAAAGCAGGTTCCCCTGAAGCAGAAGAAAATTCCCCGGGGACAGGATGGCGTCCGGAGGGGAAACCTCTTGGGTCTTGTGGGACATCCTGGATAGGGCATCGGGTTTAGTGTTTTTGGAGCCAGGGCGGTAAGTGACATGAAAAGAGAACCTGGAGAAAAAGAGAGCCCACCTGGCCTGTCGTGGTTTCAACCTCTTTGCAGATCTCAAATACTCCAGGTTCTTATGATCTGTAAAAATTAAGACTGGATGAGCGGCTCCTTCCAGAAGATAGCACCACTCCTCTAACGCTGATTTGATCGCCAACAACTCTCTGTCTCCTACATCATAATTTCTCTCTGCCGTGGACAATTTACGAGAGAAGAAGGCCACCGGATATAACAGGGCCTTAGTTCCCTGTCTTTGGGACAACATTGCCCCCACCGCAATTTCAGATGTGTCTACCTCAAGTACGAACAGCAGAGAGGAATCTGGATGTTTTAGTACAGAGGCAGAAGTAAAGAGGGTCTTGAGGGTCTCAAAAGCCTTTTGGGCTTCAGCAGACCAGTGGAAGCATGTTCCCTGTTTAGTTAACTGTGTGATGGGTGTAATGATGGCTGAGAACCCCTTAATAAATTTTCGGTAAAAATTGGCGAATCCAACGAATCGCTGGATTCCCTTTTTGTCTGTAGGAACTGGCCAATCTAGGATTGCAGCGATCTTTTGAGGGTCCATCTTAATGCCTTTACTAGAGATGATTAACCCCAAAAATGGAGTACTTTCCTGTTCAAATTCACACTTCTCTGCCTTTGCATATAAGCCATGTTTTCGAAGCCGGCCCAACACACTTCTGACGTGCCTGCGATGAGATTCAAGGGAACAAGAAAAAATTAATATGTCGTCTAGATAGACTATAACAAACAGATCTAGAAAGTCTCGCAAAACATCGTTGATGAAATATTGGAACGTAGCAGGGGCATTGGACAGACCAAAGGGCATCACCAGGTATTCGAAATGCCCATAGCGGGTACGAAAAGCGGTCTTCCACTCGTCTCCGCCCCTGATACGAACCAAATTGTAGGCTCCGCGGAGGTCAAGCTTAGTAAATATGGTGGCAGTTCCAAGTCTTTGGAATAATTCTGGTACCAGAGGAAGAGGATAATGGTTTTTTACTGTAATTGTATTTAGTTCACGGTAATCCACGCATGGTCTAAGAGTATTATCCTTCTTCTGTACAAAGAAGATGCCTGCACCTGCTGGAGACGTGGACGGGCGAATGAAGCCCTTCTTTAGGTTCTCGTTGATATATTCCTTTAGCGCCCCTTGTTCTACCTCAGTCAAAGGAAAAATCCTTCCGAATGGAATCTCTGCTCCGGGAAGTAACTCGATAGGACAGTCGTAGGCCCGGTGAGGGGGTAAGGCAATCTGTGTCCAGGCAGAGCAAGGTAGGGGTCTCCTGAACATCCTGAATTCTGCAAAACTGCTGACAATATGAAGAGGAAAAGGTAACCTCACCTGTGGCCCAGTTAATGTCAGGGTTGTGAGCTTGCAACCAAGGCATGCCGAGGATTATGGGAAACAGGAGTGAAGCGATGATATCCAGGCGTAGTAATTCTTGATGAGAGTTGAGTATAGAAACAGGTATAGGAACAGTCTCTTGAGTAACAGGTCCGGATTTGATGGCGGTTCCATCAGCCAGATGAATGGAAAGTCCATGGGCCTTAGGCAACAAGGGAATCTGATGTTTTGCAGCAAAAAGGGAGTCCATGAAACAGCTGCAAGCTCCAGAGTCAATAATGGCGGTTATTTGCAGAGTCTCTCCTGGGAGCTGTAACAGGATAGAGAGAGCAAGGTGAGTAGTGTTTTTCGCCAGAAGTGCAACATAGTCAGTGGACAGGGATAGACACTTACGGAGCTTAAGAGGGCAGTTCCTGACGTAGTGTCCAGGTTCCCCGCAGTACAGGCACAAATTATTCATCCGACGACATTGACGTTCCTCCTGTGTAAGAGAAGGCCGCAGGACCCCCAACTGCATAGGCTCAGGTGGGTTAAACGTGGAGGTAGGTGGTGTTGGTGAAGTATGACTAGGAGCTTTTGGAAGCACCCAGGTTGGGCGAGAAGGTCTCATAGCTCTCTCTGCCCTACTTTCCCTTAAGCGTCGATCGATCTGAATGGCTAGATCGATCAAAGCATTCAGAGTCTGTGGTATACCCACCCTGGCCTACTCATCCTTTAAAGAATCAGAAAGTCCCATTTGAAATTGATAGCAGACAGCCGCATCATTCCAATTTGTGTCTGCACTCCACCTTCTGAATTCAGCCACATAGTCGTCTGCTGCCCTGAGAGCCTGTTAAAGGGTATGCAAAGCAGTTTCTGCAGTCACAGAAAGCTGGGGGTCTTCATACAACTGGGCCAACGCGTCGAAGAAGTTGGTGAGGTTGGTCAGGGATACATCTTTTTGCTCCAAGAGGCGATGGGCCCAGGTTTGGGGGTCGCCTGTAAGTAGAGAAATCACATAGCCCACCTTGGTGGCTTCCAGGGAAAAGGTACGTGGCTGAAGAGCAAAGAACAGTTCACAGGAGTTGCGGAAAGACCTGAATTTATGTTGATCTCCGGAGAATCATTCAGGTGTCGGAACTTTGGGTTCTGGAGGGAGCATCACCACCGTTGAAGAGGGCCCAACTGAAGAAGCGGGAGCAGGAGGGACTCCCTGGACCCCGGTAGGGTTAAACAGAGTTAATACCCGTTCTTCCAGCCGGGTGTATCCTTGCTGCAGATTCTTGACTGCTTCAGTCAATCCTGCCAGGTGTGCACATAGTTCCTCCATGGGAGAGGTTCCCTGCTCAGGCTCAGACATGGCTGTCTGCTACTGTCACGTACCTGGTAGGTTTTGAGCCTAAAGTGCAGAGAGAGACCACCCCTACAGTTCCCACTCTCGTTCCTCTGGAATGGAGACAGAGAACACAGGAGTGAGGAGCAGTATGGGCGCCTGGCAGGATCAACAGTCACCAGAAGTTCAGGAGTGGTGGAAACCTCTGGAACCAGGAGCTGAAGAGAAGACTGGAGACTGGAATGCAGACTGAACCAGGAACCACGGCAGGTAAGTAGGCAGGAACTGGAGTGCTGGACTGGAACCAGGAACAAGCAGCAGGTAACAGACTGGATACTGGAGCGTTGGACTGGAACCAGGAACAAGCAGCAGGTAACAGACTGGATACTGGTATCAGGCAAAGGAATGGTCAAACAAGCCAGTGGTCGGTATTGGGCGGACAGCAGAGGTACCTGGGATAACACAGGAGAATGGTCAAGCAAGCCAAGGGGGTCAGGTGCGGGCAGATAGCTGGATAGTCACAACAGGAAGCTGGGTCAGATAACAGAAGGATTCAGATCAGATCAGGTTTGGCACACAGAACGCTGTAGTGCAAACAGCGGGGATTGAGTGTGACAGGCAGGTTTAAATAGCCTGTCTGACACCAGCGGGAGTGCGCGCGCGCGTGCCCGTGCGTGACAGCACCCGTGAACGCGCACGCATGCGCGGTAGTGCCCATGGCCATGTTCCAGTGTGCCTGGAGTGCCAATTACTGGCAGGATCTTCATGACAGTCACATACCTGATAGGAGACTGAAATTACAAGGTTGCTTCTCTTGTATCTACAGCCCAGGCACCACTGAGAGTGGAACAGATAGTGCCAAAGGACAGGAGAAACAAGTGCCGACAGGGCAACCTTGGGCTGGCGATGATCTGACCGAACATCAGCCAAGCCGCAGCAGGATGTACCATTTCGGGTTAAGGAGGAACTCCAAACATACTGGGTGTCCAGGAGGTGAGGCTTGACAGTGCTTCCAGTTAGTTTATGACAGGCATGCACAGCGATGATTGTTGCAGGTTATAGGCACTTGGTAATGGTGTGGAGCTGATTTAAAAGAAGAAACGTGGTCACAAAGATAGCCAAGGTCAGCAGTGGGTGAGCAATGAGGTACAGGGGCAGAAGCAGGATCAGAGTTGTAAACAGAGCCGAGGTCAAGAACCAGTAAGCAGGGAAAAGAGTGAAATCCAGGGTCAGGACAGAGGCAAGCGGGATCAGTAATGGAAGACAAATGTAAGACAGAAGGGACAGGAAATAGTTGAAGACCAGTCAGCACTAACACTGGATAAGGGCATCCTTTAAAGAGGCCAAGAGAGACTGTGGATGCACTCCTGCCTCCGTGTGCATGTCTGTGCACATTCCTTCATGCATACTCTTGCCTGGTCACAGTTGAGCTATACCATGTGTATGCGCATGCCTCTGAGCTTACGGAAATTCTCTGATACCCATCTTCCCATGCATCAACACTACCTGCGCTTTGCTGTGGGCACACAATTATCACATTAACAATTTGTGGATCTTCCCTTTGGCCTCTCCACCAAATCACGGATCTTCATTAAAGTGGTCCCTTTATCCCAAGGTGTTTTCAGACCTCTGTCACAAGTGGGCGATGCCAGATATGGACCTTCTGGCTTCCAGGTTCAACAACAAATTGGATAGTAATCCTCTGGGCTTTGGGGTGGATATCCTCATTACTCTGGAAAGCATCCTTGTGATTCTCAGCACACCAAACTGGCCTAGATAACTGTGGTACTTGGATATCATCATGCTTCTGTTGGACTTTGTGTGGGCCCTCCCATATCATCTGGATCTTCTGTCCTAAGACCCGTTTACCACCCTGATTCTCAGTCGGTGGTTTTAATGACTTGGCTGTTAAAGCCCAAGATCTGAGAAATAGTAGTCTACCTGATTCAATTATCCTTACACTGGAAAGGAATACTAGAAAGTTAACCTCTTGCAATGTCTACAATCACACCTGGAGAGCATATTTCTCATTGCAAAGCAAATAATTTCCATCCAAGCATGTATTCAATTGGATATCTTGTCTGTTTAAATTATTCATAAAAAAGAGGTTGGAATAAATAGTTCAATCTCAGGGTTTGCTGACGATACAAAGATAAGCAAGGCAATACATGACAACGGGATATACATAGCTGCTTTACAAGAGGACCTACTTAAAAAAGAGGGGTGGGAAGCAGATGGCGGATGGGGTTTAGTGTTGAAAAATGTAGAGTAATGCACTTGGGAGCTAAATATTTGAATGCAAGTTACTCGCTAGGGGGAGGATCTCTGGGGGAATTGAAGATGGAAAAGGTTCTGGGGATCCTAGTTGATTGCAGACTCAGCAATAGCATGCAATGCCAATCTGCATCAAGAAGAGCTAGCAGACTATTATCATGCATTAAAAGGATTTTAACTCAAGAGATAAAACTATAATCCTACCACTTTAGAAAACTGTGGTTAGTCCAGTTTTGGTTACTAGTCCTCAGGAAGGATGTGATTGAAATGGAGAGAGTCCAGAGAAGGGCAACAAAGCTCATAAGAGGGCTGGAGGACTTCAGGTATGTGAAACAACTACAAACATTAAACCTTTTCTCCCTTGAGAAAAGACATTTAAGAGGGGATATGATTGCAATATACAGATCTTTTAATGGTGACTCTAGTGTTAGGAGGAATCTAGTTAACTTAAGGTCTCTAAAGAAGAGATATGGCCACATACTGAGGTTGGAGAAGAGGTGGTTCAGTCTTAAAGATAAAGTAAACTTCCATCTTTGAATTTTACCTATAGGTAAGGCTATAATAAGGCTTACCTACAGGTAGTGTAAATATCTCCTAAACGTGCACTGTTTTGGAGATATTTACTGTACGTGCAGCCAGTGACATCATTGGCGCATGTGCTGTGAAGGAACGGCCTCCTATGCCGCCCCTCTAGAGCCCCCATGCCATGACCCGCGGTTCCTGCTTGCAGTCACATAGCCGGAGTCTACGAACCCAGAAGCAAGATGGTAGAAGATGAACGCTGTCTCCTGAGATGACATTGCATTGCTGGAAGGCTTCTTTTCAGGTAAGTTTCACATAATGTGCTAGTATGTGATGCATACTGGCACATTATGCCTTTGCCTTGCAGGTACGTATAAAAAAAATGTGCAGCGGTTTACAACCGCTTTAAGCTGGGTAAGGGGTTCTTTACTGATAGAACAGTAGGTATATGGAACTCTCTTCCACAGACCTT
The DNA here is from genome assembly GCA_037952925.1 of Lithobates clamitans. Lineage (NCBI taxonomy): Eukaryota > Metazoa > Chordata > Amphibia > Anura > Ranidae > Lithobates > Lithobates clamitans. The sequence continues at coordinate 13,844,502 of JBBGZY010000190.1, forward strand.
CCATCAATAGTGAGTGTAGATATATTAAAAAAAAAATATGGGGTTGATTTGCTTAAACTGGAGAGTGCAAAATCTGGTGCAGCTCTGCAGAAACCAATCGGCTTCCATTTTTTTTATTTGTCAAAACTTAACTACTTGCTTACTGGGCACTTATACCGCCTTCCTGACCAGGCTAATTTTAAGCTTTCAGTGCTGTCATAATTTGAATGACAATTACGCAGTATTGCAACAATGTATTAATAAAATTTTTATCATTCTTTGATAAAGCTTTCTTTTGGTGGTATGTAATCACTGCTGTTTTTTTATTTGTTGCTAAACAAATGAAAAAAGATGGAAAATCTTGAAAAAATATTTTTTTTTCTTAGTTTCTGTTATAAAAGTTTGCAAATTAAAATAATTTCTCTTTCACTGATGTGCGCTGATGAGGCTGCACTGATGGATAATGATAGGCTGTACTGCTGGACACTGATAGGCGGGATGGATGGGCACTGATCAGGATGTACTGATGAGGCTGCACCAATATGGGGCACTGATAGGCACTGATAGGCGGCACTGATATGCACTGATAGTTGGCACTGATATGAACTGATAGGCAGGACTGATGGACAGCATTGATGGCACTGATTGGCACTGATGGGGCTGCACTGATCATCAGGGCACTGATGATCAGTGCCCTGATTATCTGTGCGCATTTCCCCTGTCAGGATCGCTGGTTACTGGCTCTCCTCATGTTATGACAGTGCGTGAGGAGAGGAATGTCGATAACCGACAATTCTGTTTACACTGTGATCAGCTGTGATTAGACACAGCTGGTCCGATGGTAAAGGGCTGATGTGATTGGCCCTTTACCATGACCTGTGATCGGCTGTGTCCGAAGGACACAACAATCACAGAGTGCGCCGGATGCACACCCCAGGGTGCTTTCCCGGGAGAAAGTCCATGGACACCCTCCCAGAACTAGAGAGCTGAGAGATGTTGTAGCCGTCTTTCAGCTATGGCATGCTTAAGAAGTGGTTAATTGAACAAGCTGAAGTTAGAAACAGATTGGCTACCGTGTACAGCACCAGCTTTTGCTCTCTCCAGTCTTAGTAATAAAACCCCTGTATGTTTCTTAGCAAACACAAGATACAGGGACATGGAAAGGGGTTGTGACATAAACATACACACACAAACATGCACACACTCAGGTTGAACTGAAAAGACTCATGTTTTTATTCAATCTGACCAACTATGCAACTCCAGTCTGGTCTAGATTAATATCTGGCTCTGAGTATTATTAAGAGTTAAATCTAAACGTAATCCTGATGGCTAAGAATCTGCTGGATTACTTTTACAGATGGCAGAATGGGATCCCACCCTCCACTGCCGCCGTCTTTACTGGGCTCTTCTGTGTGAACGGGGAGCTGTTTGGGATGCAACAGACAGCATCCAGTTCCTGGGAGAAAGTGAGAGGAACTGATATTGTTTCTCCCACTGCATGTTATCAGAAACCGGAAGCGACAAGTGTTTTGTGACTTTTGGTTTTGATCTTTTTTAAACAAGACGTTGCCAGTTTGAACAAGCATAGGACAGAAGAGAGATATTGTGTGTAATAGACCCCAGATCTCTCCATAAAGAGGACCTGTCATGGCCTATGCTATCACAACTGAGGTTGTTGTTATAGCAATAAAAAAATGTCAAAAAATAAAATAAAGATGCAGTGTAAATTTTTTTTGAAAATAAGATAAATAATACATTTTTTAAAGCACACCCAATCGTCTGTGCTCACATGCAAACACAAACATGCACGTAGATCCTGCATGCATATGTAAACGGTGATCGCACCACACATGTAAGGTATTGTCATGAACATCAGAGCGAGAGAAAACATTTTAGTGCCAGACCTCCTCTGTAACTCTAAGCTGATAACCTGCAAAAGGCTTTTAAATTGTTGTGCAAATGTTAAATAATCCGAATTTATGATTAAAAGTATAGAATTTTTGTCTTACCTGTGAAAGCCTTTTTTTGGAGTTCATTACAAGACACTGGTCCCTCCTCTCTATTCTTATGATCCATAAATGCTTGCTCTTAAACTGAGGCATGCTGGTAGCAGGAGTGGTTAGTCCTTACAGCACTTTGTGTCTAACTGCATTGCACAACATGCCTAAGGCTCGATTCACACCTATGCAGTTCTTGTGCTTTTTGCATTTTGCAGATTTGCACTACAGAACATGTTCCATAGGAAACCATGTTAAATGGACTGTAGTGCAGATCTGCAAAATGCAAAAAGCACTAAAACTGCATAGGTGTGAATCCAGCCTAAGTGAGCACTGTAAAAAGTGATAAGATTTGCTGCTCTCAGAGCAGAGGAAATAAATACATTCTACTAAAGACACTTTAGTTTTACTGATGAAGGTGGCAGTATAGCTCATTGGTTCCAAAATACTTTGTCCTGTGTCCTGTAATGTACGCAAGAAAGGATTTTACACGTAAGAAAAAAAATCTTGTTTTCCTCCTAATAGTGCATGTGCATCCCTAACAATTAGTTTTTGTATTTTTAGTTTAGCCTCTACACTCTATACTGGAGCACCAGTTTTTAGACTGGGAATCAATAAAACTTGATCTTTATTGTATTGTCTATTAAATGAAAACATATTTTTTATATATATATATATATACAGTATTTCACAAAAGTGAGTACACCCCTCACATTTTTGTAAATATTTTATTATATCTTTTCATGCGACAGCACTGAAGAAATTACACTTTGCTAAAATGTAAAGTAGTGAGTGTACAGCTTGTATAACAGTGTACATTTGCTGTCCCCTCAAAATAACTCAACACACAGCCATGTCTAAACTGCTGGCAACAAAAGTGAGTACACCCTAAGTGAAAATGTCCAAATTGGGCCCAATCAGACATTTTACCTCTCTGGTGTCATGTGACTCATTAGTGTTACAAGGTGTGAATGTGGAGCAGGTGTGTTAAATTTGGTGTTATCGCTCTCACTCTCTCATACTGGTCATTGAAAGTTCAACAAGAACTCTCTGGGGATCTGAAAAAAAGAATTGTTGCTCTACATAAAGATGGCCTAGGCTATATGAAGATTGCCAAGACCCTGAAATTGAGCTGCAGCACGGTGGCCTAGACCATACAGCCGTTTAACTGGACAGGTTCCACTCAGAACAGGCCTCACCATGGTCGACCAAAGAAGTTGAGTGCACGTGCTCCGCGTCATATCCAGAGGTTGTCTTTGGAAAATAGACTTATGAGTGCTCCCAGCATTGCTGCAGAGGTTGAAGGGGTGGGGGATCAGCCTGTCAGTGCTCAGACCATACGCTGCACACTGCATCAAATTGGCCTACATGGCTGTCATCCCAGAAGGAAGCCTCTTCTAAAGATGATGCGCAAGAAGCCTGCAAACAGTTTTCTGAAAACAAGCAGACTAAAGATGTGAATTACTGGAACCATGTCCTGTGGTCTGATGAGACCAAGATAAACGTATTTGGTTCAGATGGTGTCAAGCGTGTGTGGCAGCAACCAGGTGGGGAGTACAAAGACAAGTGTGTCTTGCCGACAGTCAAGCATGGTGGTGGGAGTGTCATGTTCTGGGGCTGCACGAGTGCTGCTGTCACTGGGGAGCTACAGTTCATTGAGGGAACCATGAATGCCAACATATACTGTGACATACTGAAGCAGAGCATGATCCCCTCCCTTCGGAGACTGGGCCGCAGGTCAGTATTTCAACATGATAACCACCCCAAACACACCTCCAAGAAGACCACTGCCTTGCTAAAGAAGGTGAGGATAAAGGTGATGGACTGGCCAAGCATGTCTCCAGATCTAATCCCTATTGAGCATCTGTGGGTCATCCTCAAAAGGAAGGTGGAGGCGTGCAAGGTCTCTAACATGCACCCGCTCTGTGATGTCGTCATGGAGGAGTGGAAGAGGACTCCAGTGGCAACCTGTGAAGCTATGGTGAACTCCATGCCCAAGAGGGTTAAGGCAGTGTTGGAAAATAATGGTGGCCGCACAAAATATTGACACTTTGGGCCCAATTTGGACATTTTTACTTAGGGGTGTACTCACTTTTGTTCCCAGCAGTTTAGACAGTAATGACTGTGTGTTATTTTGAGGGGACAGCAAATTTACACTGTTATACCATCTGTACACTCAATAATTTGCATTGTAGCAAAGTGTCATTTCTTCAGTGTTGTCACATGAAAAGATATGATAAAATATTTATACAAATGTGAGGGATGTGCTCACTTGTGTGAGATACTGTGTGTGTATATATATATATATATATATATATATATATATATATATATACACAGTGGATATAAAAAGTCTATACACCCCCTGCTAAAATGTCAGGTTTCTGTGAAAAAAAAAATGAGACAAAGGTAAATAATTTCAGGACCTTTTCCACCTTTAATGTGACCTATAAACTGTACAGCTTAATTGAAAAACAAACTGAAATCTTTTAGGGAGGAAATAAAATAAATAAAATAATGTAGTTGCATAAGTGTACACACCCTCTTATAACTGGGGATGTAGCTGTGTTCAGAATTAAGCAATCACATTCAAACTCATGTTAAATAGGAGTCAGTACACACCTGCCATCATTTTAAGTGCCTCTGATTAATCCCAGATAAAGTCCAGCTGTTCTAATAGGTCTTTACTGACATTTTCTTAGTTGCATCCTACAGCAAAAGCCATGGTCTGCAGAGAGCTTCCAAAGCATCAGAGGGATCTCATTGTTAAAAGGTATCAGTCAGGAGAAGGGTACAAAAGAATTTCCAAGGCATTAGATATACCATGGAACACAGTGAAGACAGTCATCATCAAGTGGAGAAAATATGGCACAGCAGTGACATTACCAAGAACTGGACATCCCTCCAAAATTGATGAAAAGGCAAGAAGAAAACTGGTCAGGGAGGCTGCCAAGAGGCCTACAGCAACATTAAAGGAGCTGCAGGAATATCTGGCAAGTACTGGCTGTGTGGTACATGTGACAGCAATCTCCTGTATTCTTCATATGTCTTGGCCATGGGGTAAAGGAGCAAGACGGAAGCCTTTTCTTACGAAGAAAAACATTCAAGCTTGTATAAATTTTGCAAAAACACATCTGAAGTCTCCCAAAAGCATGTGGGAAAATGTGTTATGGTCTGGGGAAACCAAGTTTAATCATTTTGGCCAAAATTCCAAAAGATATGTTTGGCGCAAAAACACTTCACATCACCAAAAGAACACCATACCCACAGTGAAGTATGGTGGTGGCAGTATCATGCTTTGGGGCTGTTTTTCTTCAGCTGGAACAGGGGCCTTAGTCAAGGTAGAGGGAATTATGAATAGTACCAAATACAAGTCAATATTGGCACAAAACCTTCAGGCTTCTGATAGAAAGCTGAACATGAAGAGAAACATCATCTATCAGTATGACAATGACCCAAAGCATACATCCCATACAAAATTTGGGAGGTGATCTGAAGAGGGCTGTTGTCAGGGCTGGGCTCAGCCCCTCCTTCTCTGAGCTGGCCACTCAGCTGTCGGCTAATTGCCAGCTCCTATCTCTTCACAGTTACTCAGCTGTCGATGATATTCTGCTCGTCAGTCCTGCCTACTTAAGCCGTCCAGTCCAGAGGAGCTCTGCCTTTGCCTTAGTCAACATCACAGAGACGTTCTCCTGCATTCCTGTTAATAGACTTGCTTGGCTGACATCCCTTCTGGCTCAAGATCCTGCTTGCTGTTTTACTACACTCAACTCCGACTCCCTGATGTTTGGCTTGTCTGACTATCCATTCCGGTTCCTGAGCTCTGACTATGTTTTGACTATGTTTGTTCTATTTACTTTTATTATTAAACAAGTGTTATTTAACTATACTTTTGTCTCAGTCTGATTTCATGGTTTCTGACAGCTGTGCACAGGAGATACCCTCGTAATCTGACAGATTTGGAGTATTTTTGCAAAGAGGAGTGGGCAAATATTGCCAAGTCAACATGTGCCATGCTGATAGACTCATACCCAAAATGACTGAGTGCTGTAATAAAATCAAAAGGTCAACAAAGTATTAGTTTAAGGGTGTGCACACTTATGCAACCATATTGTTTTAGTCTTTTAGTTTTACTTCCCTCCACCAAAAAGATTACAGTTTGTTGTTTAAATAATTTGTACAGTTTATAGGTCACATTAAATGTGGAAAAAGTTCTGAAATTATTTACTGTCTCATTTTTCTACATTACAGAAACCTGACATTTTAACAGGGGTGTGTAGACTTTTTAGATCCAGTGTGTATATATATATATATATATATTTATATATATATATATATATATATATATATAAATATATATATATATATTTATTTATATATAGTGAGATGCTGTGGTTTTTCTAACTCAGTGGTAGCACCAAGGGGCTTTCCTGCCCACTTTTATTTAAAAGACAGTCAAAATTCATACAGGTGTGTCTTCCCACGCAGGGGTTCTGCCCATCACTATGAATCAAACAAAACATTCAACCTCCTGGCCCTTCTGTGGCATCTTTACTGCTCCGAGTACCTCTTCAGGGTCCTCCTGACCATCAGTACCTTTTTCGTCCTCCTGACCATGAAACACGGCCCGGTGTTTTTTGCACAGGCGCTGCACTTCAGCTCTACATCTTCCTTACAGCTTTCTTGCTGCTCTGTCCCAGATGGACTCTCTCTACAGCTTCCTATCTGCTCTGTCCCTCATGAATTCTCTCTCCCAGGGTCGTTCCTTGGCCTGTCATGATCTGAACACCATTGTCGCACACTAGTATCTCACACGGCTCCCTTCACACACTGGCCTCCAGCTTTATATCTGGCTTTCATATGAAGCCAGCACACACCTGTGCCATTAGTGTCCTTGCGTCTTAGAAAATTTGGTGTAATTTCACTCTTTGTTATATTGCAGCCATTTGCTAAAATCATTTAAGTTCATTTTTTTAAATTAGTAATGTACACACAGCACCCCATATTGACAGAAAAACACAGAATTATTGACATTTTTGCAGATTTATTAAAAAAGAAAAACTGAAATATCACATGGTCCTAAGTATTCAGTTCCTTTGCTGTGACACTCATATATTTAACTCAGGTGCTGTCCATTTCTTCTGATCATCCTTGAGATGGTTCTACACCTTCATTTGAGTCCAGCTGTGTTTGATTATAATGATTGGACTTCATTAGGAAAGCCACACACCTGTCTATATAAGACCTCACAGCTCACAGTGCATGTCAGAGCAAATGAGAATGAGGTCATGAGGTCAAAGGAACTGCCTGAAGAGCTCAGAGACAGAATTGTGGCAAGGCACAGATCTGGCCAAGGTTACAAAAAAATTCTGCTGCTCTTAAGGTTCCTAAGAGCACAGTGGCCTCCATAATCCTTAAATGGAAGACGTTTGGGACGACCAGAACCCTTCCTAGAGCTGGCCATCCGGCCAAACTGAGCTATTGGGAGAGAAGAGCCTTGGGGAAGGAGGTAAAGAAGAACCCAAAGATCACTGTGGCTGAGCTCCAGAGATGCAGTCGAGAGATGGGAGAAAGTTGTAGAAATTCAACCATCACTGCAGCCCTCCACCAGTTGGGGATTTATGGCAGAGTGGCCCGACAGAAGTCTCTCCTCAGTGCAAGACACATGAAAGCCCACATGGAGTTTGCTAAAAAACACCTGAAGGACTCCAAGATGGTGAGAAATAAGATTCTCTAGTCTTATGAGACCATGATAGAACTTTTTGGCCTTAATTTTAAGCAGTATGTGTGAAGAAAACCAGCCACTGCTCATCACCTGTCCAATACAGTTCCAACAATGAAGCATGGCGGTGGCAGCATCATGCTGTGGGGGTGTTTTTCAGCTGCAGGGACAGGACGACTGGTTGCAATCGAGGGAAAGATGAATGCGGCCAAGTACAGGGATATCCTGGACAAAAACCTTCTCCAGAGTTCTCAGGACCTCAGACTGGGCCGAAGGTTTACCTTCCAACAAGACAGTGACCCTAAGCACAAAGCTAAAATAACGAAGGAGTGGCTTCACAACAACTTCATGACTGTTCTTGAATGGCCCAGCCAGAGCCCTGACTTAAACCCAATTGAGCATCTCTGGAGAGACCTAAAAATGACTGTCCACCAATGTTTACCATCCAACCTGACAGAACTGGAGAGGATCTGCAAGGAGGAATGGCAGAGGATCCCCAAATCCAGGAGTGAAAAACATGTTGCATCCTTCCCAAAAAGACTCATGGCTGTATTAGATCAAAAGGGTGCTTCTACTAAATACTGAGCAAAGGGTCTGAATACTTAGGACCATGTGATATTTCAGTTTTTCTTTTTTAATAAATCTGCAAAAATGTCAACAATTCTGTGTTTTTCTGTCAATATGGGGGGCTGTGTGTACATTAATGAGGGGAAAAAATGAAGTTAAATGATTTTAGCAAATGGCTGCAATATAACAAAGAGTGAAAAATTTAAGGGGGTCTGAATACTTTCCGTCCCCACTGTGTATATATATTTATATATATATATATATATATATATATATATATATACAGTGTCTCACAAAAGTGAGTACACCCCTGACATTTCTGTAAATATTTTATTATATCTTTTTTATGTGACAACACTTTTACACTTTAACACTTTAAAAAAAATGCTTTTTTATGAAATGACACTTTGCTACAATGTAAAGTAGTGAGTGTACAGCTTGTATAACTATAATTTGCTGTCCCCTCAAAATAACTCAACACACAGCCATTAATGTCTAAACCATTGACAACAAAAGTGAGTACACCCCTAAGTTAAAATACCCAAATTGGACCCAAAGTGTCAATATTTTGTGTGACCACCATTATTTTCCAGCACTGCCTTAACCCTCTTGGGCATGGAGTTCACCAGAGCTTTACAGGTTGCCACTGGAGTCCTTTTCCACTCCTCCATGACAACATCACGGAGTTTGTGGATGTTAGAGACCTTGCGCACCTCCACCTTCCGTTTGAGGATGCCCCACAGATGCTCAATAGGGTTCGGTCTGGAGACATGCTTGACCAGTCCATCACCTTTACCCTCAACTTCTTTAGCAAGGTAGTGGTCTTCTTGGAGGTGTGTTTGGGGTCGTTACAATTTTGGAATACTGCCCTGCGGCCCAGTCACCAAAGAGAGGGGATCGTGAAACCAGTCAGGGACCAGCACTGCTGGAGCTGAGGGACTCTCCTTGCTGCCAGGGGAAGAACTCCTCCAGTGAGAGTGGGGGGGCAGCAAAGGGAAAGGAAAGACAGATTCTGGTGGTAGGGGACTCAATTCTTAGAAGGACAGAGAGGGCAATCTGTAACCAAGACCTGAAGCGCCGAACAGTATGTTGTCTACCGGGCGCTCGGGTTCGGCACATCACGGATCTTGTGGACAGATTACTGGGAGGGGCTGGGGAAGACCCGGCTGTCATGGTGCACGTTGGCACCAATGACAAAGTCAGAGGCAGATGGAGTGTCCTAAAGAACGATTTTAGGGACTTAGGTGCTAAATTGAGGAAAAGGACCTCCAAGGTAGTATTCTCAGGAATAATACCGGTACATCGAGCCACACTAGAAAGGCAGAGGGAGATTAGGGAAGTAAACAAGTGGCTGAAGAGCTGGTGTAGTAAGGAGGGGTTTGGGTTCCTGGAGGACTGGGCTGACTTCTCAGTCGGTAACCGGTACTATAGAAGGGACGGACTGCACCTAAATGAGGAGGGTGCAGATCTGCTGGGAATGAAGATGGCCAAAAAGTTAGAGGGGTTTTTAAACTAGGCGATGGGGGGGGAGGGTCCAGAGACAGTGATAGCCAGCGCGGATGATATTCCAGAGGGTAGTGTTGGGGGCATTAGTGGTAGGTTAACCAAAGCACAAAAACACAAGGTGAGTATAGTAGCAAGTCCTAGTTGCAATTTTGAAACACCCAATACGAGAACAATATGCGACCGGTCTAAACTATGTGGCATGTTCACCAATGCCAGGAGCATGGCAGACAAGATGGGTGAACTAGAGATACCGTTGTACAAGGAGGATTTGGATTTTGTGGGAATTTCAGAGACCTGGTTCAACAGCTCTCATGATTGGCTTGCAAACATTCAAGAGTATACCCTATACCGCAAGGATAGAGAGGGTAAAAAAGGAGGAGGGGTATGCCTATATATCAAGAATAATGTGCAAGCAAATGTGAGAGATGACATCACTGAGGGAGCTAGAGAGGAGGTGGAATCCTTATGGGTAGAGCTCCAAAGGGATGAAGCTAAGGGGAAAATAATACTGGGAGTATGCTATAGGCCCCCTAACCTGAAGGAGGAAGTGGAGACGGATCTCCTATCACAAATTGGATTAGCAGCAAGGATGGGAAGTGTTATCATAATGGGGGATTTTAATTATCCAGACATAGACTGGGTGGAGGGAACCGCGCATTCATTTAAGGCTCGCCAGTTTCTTAATGTCTTGCAGGACAATTTTACGGGTCAGATGGTTGACGCACCAATTAGAAATAAAACAATACTGGATCTACTGATTACCAACAATACAGACCTGATCACAGATGTGGAAATACGGGGCAATTTAGGTAACAGCGATCACAGGTCAATTAGTTTCAGTATAAATTACACAAATAGGAAACATAAAGGGAATACAAAGACACTGAATTTCAAAAGAGCCAACTTCCCTAAACTACAAACCTTGCTAAAAGGCATAAATTGGGATAAAATATTAGGAACAAAGAATACGGAGGAGAGATGGGTTTGCTTTAGGAGCATATTAAATAAGGGCATTAGCCAATGTATCCCATTGGGTAATAAATTTAAAAGAGCGAACAAAAATCCTGGATGGCTTAACTCCAATGTAAAAATGCATATAAAAGCAAAGGAGAAGGCCTTCAAAAAATACAAGGTTGAGGGATCATCCTCAGCATTCAGACTTTATAAAGAATGCAATAAGAAATGTAAGGGTGCAATTAGGACAGCTAAGATAGAACATGAAAGACACATAGCGGAGGAGAGCAAAAAAAATCCCAAGAAATTCTTTAAGTATATAAACAGTAAAAAAGGGAGGACAGACCATATTGGCCCCATAAGGAATGAGGAAGGACATCTGGTTACAAAGGATGGGGAGATGGCAAAGGTATTGAATTTATTCTTCTCCTCAGTCATCACGAGTGAATCGGGGGGCTTCAGTAACCAAAACTGCAGTGTTTATCCTCATGACACAACACAGGAAGCACCTCCATGGTTAACATAGGACGGAATTAAAATTAGACTTGAGAAACTTAACATTAATAAATCACCGGGACCAGATGGCTTGCATCCGAGGGTACTTAGGGAACTCAGTCAGGTGATTGCCAGACCGTTGTTCCTAATTTTTACAGACAGTCTATTGACTGGAATGGTACCAGCTGATTGGAGAAAAGCCAATGTAGCACCAATATTTAAAAAGGGCCCAAAAAACATCCCTGGGAATTACAGACCAGTTAGCCTAACATCAATAGTATGTAAAATCTTGGAGGGGATGATAAGGGACTATATACAAGATTTTAGTAATAAGAACAATATCATTAGCAGTAATCAGCATGGATTCATGAAGAATCGTTCTTGCCAAACCAATCTATTAACCTTCTATGAGGAGGTGAGTTGCCATCTAGATAAAGGAAGGCCCGTAGACGTGGTGTATCTGGATTTTGCAAAAGCATTTGCGTTGGCTTGGACCATAGGGTGAGTACCTGGATTGAAAACTGGCTACAAGGGAGTGTTCAGAGGGTGGTGATAAATGGGGAGCACTCAGAATGGTCAGGGGTGGGTAGTGGGGTTCCCCAGGGTTCTGTGCGGGGACCAATCCTATTTAATTTGTTTATAAACGATCTGGAGGATGGGATAAACAGTTCAATCTCTGTATTTGCAGACGATACTAAGCTAAGCAGGGCAATAACTTCTTCGCAGGATGTGGAAACCTTGCAAAAAGACCTGAACAAATTAATGGGGTGGGCGACTACATGGCAAATGAGGTTCAATGTAGAAAAATGTAAAATAATGCATTTGGGTGGCAAAAATATGAATGCAATCTATACACTGGGGGGAGAACCTCTGGGGGAATCTAGGATGGAAAAGGACCTGGGGGTACTAGTAGATGATAGGCTCAGCAATGGCATGCAATGCCAAGCTGCTGCTAATAAGGCAAACAGAATATTGGCATGTATTAAAAGGGGGATCAACTCCAGAGATAAAACGATAATTCTCCCGCTCTACAAGACTCTGGTCCGGCCGCACCTGGAGTATGCTGTCCAGTTCTGGGCACCAGTCCTCAGGAAGGATGTACTGGAAATGGAGCGAGTACAAAGAAGGGCAACAAAGCTAATAAAGGGTCTGGAGGATCTTAGTTAAGAGGAAAGGTTGTGAGCGTTGAACTTATTCTCTCTGGAGAAGAGACGCTTGAGAGGGGATATGATTTCAATTTACAAATACTGTACTGGTGACCCCACAATAGGGATAAAACTTTTTCGCAGAAGATAGTTTAATTAGACTCGGGGCCACTCATTACAATTATAAGAAAAGAGTTTTAACCTTAAACTACGTAGAGGGTTCTTTACTGTTCCACAGGCGGTGGTCTCAGCGGGGAGCATTGATAGCTTCAAGAAACTATTAGATAAGCACCTGAACGACTGCAACATACAGGGATATGTAAGGTAATACTGACACATAATCACACACATAGGTTGGACTTGATGGACTTGTGTCTTTTTTCAACCTCACCTACTATGTAACTACTATGTAACTATGTGCTCTGCTTCAGTATGTCACAGTACATGTTGGCATTTATGGTTCCCTCAATGAACCATAGCTCCCCAGTGACAGCAGCACTCATGCAGCCCCAGACCATGACACTCCCACCATCATGCTTGATTGTAGGCAAGACACACTTGTCTTTTTACTCCTCACCTTGTTGCCGCCACACACACTTGACACAATCTGAACCAAATAATTTTATCTTGGTCTCATCAGACCACAGACTTGGTTTCAGTAATCTAAGTCCTTAGTATGCTTGTCTTCAGCAAACTGTTTGCGGGCTTTCTTGTGCATCATCTTTAGAGGAGGCTTCCCTCTGGGATGACAGCCATGCAGACCAATTTGATGCAGTGTGCGGGGTATGGTCTGAGCACTGACAGGCTGACCCCCCCACCCCTTCAACCTCTGCAGCAATGCTGGCAACACTCATATGGCTACTTCCCAAAGACAACCTCTGGATACGACGCTGAGCATGGAGTGAAACCTGTCCTGTTAAACTGCTGTATGGTCTTGGCCACCGTGCTGCAGCTCAGTTTCAGGGTCGTGGCAACTTTTTTATAGCCTAGACCATCTTTATGTAGAGCAACAATTATTTTTTACACATCCTCAGAGAGTTCTTTGCCATGAGGTGCCACATTGAACTTACAGTGACCAGTATGAGAGATTGAGAGCGATAACACCAAATTTAACACACCTGCGACCTTGTAACACTAACTAGCCACATGACGGGGAGGGAAAATGGCTAATTGGGCCCATTTTGAACATTTTCAGTTAGGGGTGTACTCACTTTTGTTGTCAACGGTTTAGACATTAATAGCTGTGTGTTGAGTTATTTTGAGGGGACAGCAAATTTACACTGTTATACAAGCTGTACACTCACTACTTTACATTGTAGCAAAGTGTCATTTCTTCAGTGTTGTCACATGAAAAGATATAATAAAATATTTACAAAAATGTGAGGTCTTATATTAATTTTGGCTACAAAAAACACACTAGGGCTCATTTTCAGAGGATGTCTTATCTATGTCCCCTGTCTTCTCTCCCCCTCTCCCCCTGTGAGCTCAGGAGTCATCATTTCGACATTAATCCCAAAAATAAACCCTTTGTAACAATATAACAAGATTATATTATTATTATTATATAATGTCCAGTAAGTCTCTTTTTGTAACTTCATTGTCTAAAATACCTTATTTACAGCGCCGCTGGGTGCTCTCATGATCGGCCAGAGCTCTTCTTCCCCGCTCTGAGCACTGCCGAGGGAAGGGACAAGATCCCCACTGAGGAGACACACTGGACATTATATATTCTTTTTACAAAACGGATTATATATTTTTACAAGGACTTTACAAAGTCTTATTTTCAGAATAGGGCTTATATTGCAGCCCTCCCCGAAAAAAAAAATGTTATTAGTCATCTCTTAGTTGTGTCTAATTTCAAAATCTAAACAAATAAGGCAACTGATATAAAGGTTTAGTTTGATGTTCTTTGAAAAGTAAATTGTCCAGAGACCTGGAATAATTGCTTATATGGTATTTGATGCTGAACTCTACACATAAAAAAAATCATGTCCATGGAGTATGAGTGACAACGGGTCAGACAAGAAGAGGCTGCATGATGTTGGCCAATGGCCATCATTCAGCTGCAGAATGGCCATCATTCTGCAGGTGACTGACTGTAATTTTTGTACAGGAAGAGCATAAATTGTTGCTCCCAATACTGGACCCAAATCATAAACACTCCCTGTCCCTTCTTCCAGAGGTTAAGTTAATAATATTTTGGTTTAGGTGATTATTCATATGGTAAAAAAATTGTGCCTTCTAACAAATGTCTTTACAGCATAAGGGATATGAGGAAGAATGATCTGTCATTGTGGAAAACCCCTCATTTATATTTACAGAATTTACATTAACCAAATGTGAATTTCAAAATATGGAGTAAATAGAGCCAACATCTGGTTTGCATGCTTTCTAATGACGTAAATTGTGCAGTGTGAAGCCACAAACACGTCATTTCTCCTTCCTGTGGATTTTCGAAATCCTCAGACGACACTGTCTAGTATAAATCTTGCCAATTCACAGGAAATGATGTTTCACATGCGTTAATGCCTAGATCTGGCTCATTATAATGCCAGTCTTGTTTTTACAATTTTGTTGTAAAAGGTGCCCAGGAGTTTGTTTGTCCTAGACAGTCATAATGGCATTGTCAGTAGTTCTCTGCTGAGCCACTATAGTGCTTTATGTTAATCAAGTAACTGTGTCACATGTGCAAAAATTATTATTATTTGTTAATCAATGGCTTTTCTTGGTGTGGGACATTAATGGAAATTCCCTTTTAAAAGGTATCTTTGGCAGCCTTTTATAGAAAATTGTGCAAAGTGCAATAATAATGCGGCCTGTAGAAACTACACCGAAATGACCTTTCCCTGATCAGAAATCTGAAACAATGTTCAGGGTTATCTTAATTGTACAGTACAGAACACATATTCCTACATCATGGGATATGTTATCTTCATGTGATTGGAAAAAGCTTTTCTCCCCATACAACATTAAATATTTTATACTACAAGACACACCACAGTGTTAAGCACAAAGCACTATTAAAAGCATAGGTCATGGGGTAATGTTTTTGTTTTTTTACCTAGCCTATGTTCTCTTGCTTATTCAGCCTTATAGGTAACATTATGATATTGTTTATAAATTTCAATTTGACAATCTTTTCTTCCACCTCATTATCGTAAGTTTCTGTCTGGCAGATGATATAGTGCCTCTAAGACTCCAAACTGCACACTTCCAGCCACCATGCTCCACTGATAATTTGCTGTCTAACCTCTTGCCCAATACCTTATGCTTAGTACACACAATGAGAATATCAGACGAAAAATACCTCTTTCTGAGCAATTGTCCAAAAATCTATTTGTTAATACACAGCTTTCCAAAGCCAATCATGACAGTTCATACAAACATATCGAAGGGTCAAGTATGAATTTTTTTCTCGTACGATAACAGAACAAACGATTTTCATGTAATTAGTATAGCATTTTTTTAAAAATTGTGTGACCAAGACCACGCATGCTAAGACATGAACTAATACATTACGCTACAATACATTACATCACTTCTGAAGTTGTATTTTGTCTTAGGAGAATTTTTGTAACTTTAGTAACCTATTGGTTTTTGATATGAGACTAGCGTGCAAAAACAAAAATAAGATCAGTCGTCTGATATTCTGATCATGTGTAATAGGATTTAGAGAAGCAGCTACTTTGTTATTGCATGGATTGTTTGCAATTCCCTCATAGTGGACACAATGAATCCCCTCAGTCCATGTCCATCCCATGAATATCCTGCAGGGAAAGATCTTTACTTAGCAATGGTGGATTACAGGCACTTGTGAGTGGGAGCACATGGGACACATAGCGAGAATTCTGCCCTTAGGTAAACTCCAATTCCTCTGTAGAAAATAACAGCTCTCTTGTTCCAGAGCAACATCATACAATGACGCTGCTTCATCACCCTAGTTCTGGCTCCCACACAGATGCATAACATTCAGCCTCTCTGAGTAACGCAGACGTTTCTGCCACTATGTCTGATATACTCCACAGTCTATCACCACTTACGGAAACAGCAGGTGTCAACAGCCATAGACACTCTTTATGTGGGGGGTATATACAGTGGGGAAAGTAATTATTTGATTCCCCTGCAGATTTTGTAAGTTTGCCCACCTACAAAGAAATAAGGGTCTATAATTTTTATCATAGGTGTACTTTAAATGATACAGAATATCAACCAAAAATCCAGAAAAAAAACACATGATACAAATGTTATAAATTGAGTTGCAGTTCAGTGAGTAAAATAAGTAGTTAAACCCCAAGCAAAACTTGAATTAGAACTTGGTGGAGAAACCCTTGTTGGCAAGCACAGAGGAAAGACGTTTCTTGTAGTTAGTAACCAGGTTTGCACACATCTTAGGAGGGATTTTGGTCCACTCTTCTTTTCAGATCTTCTCTAAATCCTTAAGGTTTCTTGGCTGTCTCTTGGCAACTTGATGTTTCAGCTCCCTGTCTACATTTTCTATAGGATTAAGGTCTGTAGACTGGCTAGGCCACTCCATGACCTTAATGTGCTTCTTCTTAAGCCACTTCTTTGTTGCCTTGGTGGTATTTTGGGTCATTGTCATGCTGAAAGACCCATCCATGACCCATCTTCAGTGTTCTGGCTGAGGGAAGAAGGTCCTCATCCAAGAACGACAGAATGAATGACAGATTGCAAAAGATAGTAGGACAAACCCCCAAAAATGCTTCAAATATAGTAATAGTAAAAAAGTCAGGCCTGACGCCTCCTCTGATGCCACGGGAAGCCCCCGTGGCGTCAGAGGGGGGTGGGGTCACCCGTTTAAGTCACCGGTTGGCCCCGCCCTCAGTTAAATAAGAACTGTCACAGAGAAGATCTTTCAGTTGGCGGGAGCCTCCCATTGAGGCAGATCGATTGCAGCTTTTTTTTTTTTGGTCCATCGGGCGGCGTGAATTTACGCTGGACATTACCAATTCAAACAGGGGGAGGCCGGGATCTGGGGGTCTCCTTGTTAAAGGTGGCTTCCAGATTCCGATAAGCCCCCCGCCCGCAGACCCCCACAAACACCTAGCAAGGGTTGTGGGGATGAGGCCCTTGTCCCCATCAACATGGGGACAAGGTGCTTTGGGATCAGACCCCAGAGCACCCTCCCCATGTTGAGGACATGTGGCCTGGTATGGTTCAGGATGGGGGGGCTCTCTCGTCCCCCCTCTTTTACTGCGGCCTGCCATATTGCATGCTCAGATAAGGGTCTGGTATAGATTTTAGGGGGACTCCTACGCCTTTTTTTTATTTTGGTGCAGGGTTCCTCTTAAAATCCATACCAGATGTTAAGGGTCTGGTATGGATTTTAGGGGGGACCCCTACGCCATTTTAAAAAAAAATGGCGCAGGGTTCCCCTTAATATTCATACCAGACCCAAAGGGCCTGGTAATGGACTGGAGATAAAACTCATTTTTCTATATTGCCGAGCCCCGACAATTTATTACAGCCGCAATCAGTTTTAAATGACACTTTTTCCTTTAGAAATGTCATTTTCCTGTGGTACTGTTCTAAACCGCGGGAAAAATGTGCCACTTTGCAGGCATACTGTAGACACCCCCCAGGCACGATATTTAAAGGAATATTTCATTTTTATTGTTTCACTTTAAGCATTAAAAAAATCACTTCCGAAAAAAATGGCCGTTTTTAAAAACATTTTTTACATTGATACATGTCCCCTGGGGCAGGACCCAGGTCCCCAAACAATTTTTATGCCAATAGCTTGCATGTAAGCCTTTAAAATTAGCATTTTTGATTATTCATGTTTGTGTCCCATAGACTTTAACGGTGTTGGTGTGTTCTGCCGAATATTTTGCCTGTTCGCATGTTCTGCTGCGAACCGAACCGGAGGGTGTTCGGCTCATCCCTATCCAGGATTCTGCTTCCCACCGCACCCTCTCTCTCATTATTTATGCGTGTAATATTTCATTGATTTTCATTATTAAATCTTTCTCACAGTACTGCACTGAGATCTTTTGTTTTGTTTTACATGGATTGCAGTGCTCCCCCCCCACACGCAGCAGCACTCCCAGTGTTTAGTTTCTAGAGGACTGTTTTTTATGCCTTAATATGTACTCTACATTCATATTTTATTATGTTTTATTTTTCTAACTGCCCACGCTTCCCCCAGACTCCTTTAGCCATTTTTGTTTTTTATGTCATTGTTGTTTTTTTGTGCATGGCAATTTATTCACACTGTGTTTTTTAAAAAACAATTTTCCTCCCAGTGAGACACATGGTTAATTGATTGTAATCAACACTGTTCTGTGGGAGAGCGCAGTCATCCCCTTCTGTTTCTTCTACATAATTGACATATTTGGGACTTATATTGCATTTTTGCACTTGTTATATTATATGAGCAATCTGAACTATTACTAATAAACATAGTTTAATTAATATGTTTATTTAAGGTACAAAGTATTCTTGTATTGTTTGCTCATTTATCTATGCTTGTTTTACAATGCAGAAGTAGTGAACTAATGTGATTTTGCAAAGTACAACTCAAGCTTTACTCTCATTATGGCATACAAACATGCCTGGACCCCTTTTGTTCAATAAGCAAAATATCACGATCAGAGTTTACTAAGGCAGACTGTAGGAGTACTGCAAAATTATCTGTGCATCATCATCTAGGGGACAACTCAATGGTTAGATTCCAAAATACATGATATTATCTGCCAAACAAATAAAACATCTATTCTTCTTTTATGACCACTATAAATTTCTTTTTCTGAAAAGTTTAGGTAATTTTATGATTTTAGTAAAACAACCCACCAAGGTTCACAAGTAACAAAGAAATTAAACAGAAGCCAACATAAGTTGCTAGTTAACTGCAGAGCCAACACAATGGAGGAAACCACAACGCAACTGCTCAAAGTGCTGCTGGATTCCGATGTACATTACTACCAATAATGGGTGCCAAGCCTTCCCAGACCCGGTAAAGTAGAGATCTTGCACATCAGTGGTTATAATCTATAGCGCTTTTATTTAAAGCGTCCAAGTATAAAGACATACTTTCTAAAAGTGTGTATGAGAGTATAACACTGTACAGTAAATTATTAAAGAAAATATTAGGAATTAACATGTTCTCACGTTCCACTGGCTGCTAATATGTCATACATGTATATAGGGTATTTAGACCTTACTATTATAGTAATTCAGCAGTGATTAACTTACATTTAAAAGAAGACTCTCCTAAATAGATGTGCATATAAATGTAAATTACACATTTCTGGTGAAATTTCACCTTCTGATACAAGAACTGTTAGTAAAGTTCTCTCTAATAAATGTTTCACTGCATTTACAACTGAAAATTCCAATGATAGGATCAAGCTGAAGAATCAGTGCTCCATGCATGGAGAAACATAGTCACTGTGGGCCAGTAAGCATCTTTGTCAAAGTTGCTCCAGCCTACATGGCCTAGAAACATTCATTTTCTAACAGTTTTGAGGGATAACTCATATTTCTTTCTCAGGTTAACATAAATACTTTTACATGCATTTATGTTTAGGAGGTTTTTATTTTTAATTGTAAGGTAAATGTTATTTAATCACTGATACATTTCTATCATTTAAAGCAAGTGGGGGCACTTTTTTTTTTTAATTACCGATATCCAGAATGCTCCACAGCTGTTTTCTATACAGATTTACCATTAGGCACAATAGCTGTGTATCTATAGGCTGCAAAGGCAAAACAAAAAAAAAACAATAATTACATATACAAATAAAATGGACATATAGTACCAAAATAAGGTAGAGCAGGGATTGATCAGACAGGGATCAGTTTGTTAGAAGGTATTAAGGTATTAAGTGCACAGTATATGGTAACATACGTGAACCAAGTATTCTTTTTATGTACATATATACATACATTTTAGGATATGAATAGTATAGAGGAATAAAACATTTATATTTCATACTGAATGCATTATCTGTTGTTTTTATTGTTAACCCAGAAAGCAGAGGACCTGTAAAAAATAGGTTTCTAGTCAATTTTATGCATGCAAACACAATATAATCTCCAAATTTTTAAATAAACATAGGGTTTTCTTCTTTTTCACTCCGTGTGGGTTGACCTGCATTTTTCTTCACTGGATAAACACAACTCACTATTAGGGCAAATAAAAAACAATTGTTAAAGCAAATAATGTGGCGCTTCCTCAATACAATAAATAAATTAAAGTGCATAAACTAGGAGCCATGGCTCCAAATCCAACACGCTTTTAGTTAAAGATACTCTAACATATATAAATCCACTGGTAATTCTTTTGAAACCTTCCGACATAATAATCTGTTAAGATCAATATCCATATTTGTTAAATAATGAAAGTATTGTCATACTGTTAAAACTTCATGCATCATTGGCAATTGTAAAGTGACGTTAAACTTTGTGAAAAACCAATAAAAAACTTTAGATCTAAAACAAAATTCCTAACACACAGCCAAAAAATCCTGCTTTAGAGAATTCAAAACACTATTTGCTCAATGCACCATTTAGCACAGAATCACAATGACCTCAAGCGTTTGGTACAATATTTCTGAAATCAATGGTTAGCTCAAAAAAAAATACTTCAAATTTACCTAATTCTGCTTTTTTTATTTAAAAGCTATTTTCTGTAATACCATATGCCATCAAAAACAGTCAAATTGCAGTACTGAATAGGAAATAAACACTGTTTTGCTACTTTCAAAAAAAAGTGCATAAACTAACATAAATAAATGTAAGCTTATACAATATATTGCAAATAATCAAATGAAATGTACAGTATGTGTACACGATTCCAATGGAATATAAAAGGTGCTCTGTGTAAAAAAAGCTTCTGCGTGAACAATTTCAATACATTATTAAAGTGCTCCATGCAAAAGTCTTCAGTGCAAAAATAAATGTTCCTATAGTGATGTCACCATTCAAAGTGCACACATAAGTAATATTCAAAAATTCTTTCAAAATGAGGAACCACAATGCAAATGCCCAAAGTGTTGCTGGATTTCACTGTCCATTACTACCAATAATGGGTGCCAAGCCTTCCCAGACCCAGTAAAGTAGAGAGCTTGCACACCAGCAGTTATAATCCATAGCGCTTTTATTAAAAGCATCAAAGTATAAAGACATGCTTTCTAAAAGTGTGTATGAGAGTATAACACTGTACAGTAAATTATTAAAAAAAAATTAGGAATTAACATGTTCTCACATTCCACTGGCTGCTAATATGTCATACATGTATATAGGGTATTTAGACCTATTTAGACCTAAAACTAGGGTACCCTAATATTCAAAAATACTTTCAAAGTGAGAAACTTCCACCATCCGTGATCATAGTGTGCCCCAGTTTCTCACCTCAGGGAAAGACCCCTACAGGTCTTGTTGCACTTCTAGTGTCACTGTTTAGGTGTCAGCAGCTGCTGGCTCCTTCTCCTTAAAACACTCAGCAATCATCAGCTTCTCAGTATATACAGGGAATTCAAATGGATACTTAATATCTCATCACCTTCATACTCCTCTGTAGTAAGCCGGTGATGTGATGGGCGGCCGATTGTTCATCATAACGTCCTTGTAGAGATCCTTGTGTCCTTCTAAATACTTCCACTCCTCCATGGAGAAATAGACAGTGACATCCTGACACCTTACAGGAACCTCTCCTTGATGATCCCTCTGGTGACTTCTAGAATCTTCTTTTTATTTCTCTATTCTATCAGGCAGGGAGGTGGAGGCAATGTGATGGTTATATGATATCCAGACTTGACAGGAGGAAAACTCTAGATCTTCTCTGCCACCCGATCAAGCAATGTCTTCTCTCTACTCTTCTCTAGAAAAATGTATTGTATTGAGGAAGCACCACGTTATTTGCTTTATATGTTGTTACTGTGTGGGGACACCTATTACATGTTGGCAGCTACACATTGAACATACACTACACTGGTTTGCATATTAGTTTATTTACACTTTTATAAAAAACAATTGTTATTTACATTTTTAGCTCACACCACACACTGGTTGTGCATTACAGTGTGGAAAAATGCAACATGTCTGCATTTTCCCACAGCAACCTGGATAGCACAGTATGTCACCACACAACAGAGCAATGCAAAATAATGCTGTATAGAGACAAGAATAAACTACCACTATGTGACAGTTCATATGAATTAAAAAAGAAAAAACCAAGGAAGGAGATAAAAATGTGCTAAAAAATGCATTGCACAACTCCCTGCCTAAACCGACTAAGACAGCTACCCACAAGGTAAAACTTTGCATTTTACCATGTGAGCTAGTGTGAACCTAGCCTTAAGGTTATATACTGTAAGTAAAGATTGTGTCAAAAACTCAGTTACATACTTACATAGTTACATAGTAGGCGAGATTGAAAAAAGACACAAGTCCATCAAGTCCAACCTATGTGTGATTATGTGTCAGTATTACATTGTATATCCCTGTATGTTGCGGTCATTCAGGTGCTTATCTAATAGTTTCTTGAAGCTATCGATGCTCCCCGCTGAGACCACTGCCTCTGGAAGGGAATTCCACATCCTTGCCGCTCTTACAGTAAAGAACCCTCTACGTAGTTTAAGGTTAAACCTCTTTTCTTCTAATTTTAATGAGTGCCCATGAGATTTGTTAAACTCTCTTCTGCGAAAAAGTTTTATTTCTATTGTAGGGTCACCAGTACGGTATTTGTATATTGAAATCATATCCCCTCTCAAGTGTCTCTTCTCCAGAGAGAATAAGTTCAGTGCTCAAAACCTATCCTCATAACTAAGATCCTCCAGACCCTTTATTAGCTTTGTTGCCCTTCATTGTACTCGCTCCATTTCCAGTACATCCTTCCTGAGGACTGGTGCCCAGAACTGGACAGCCTACTCTAGGTGCGGCCGGACCAGAGTCTTGTAGAGTGGGAGAATTATCGTATTTTCCCCGGAGTTGAGCCCCTTTTTAATGCATTACTCAGTACATCTTAAATCACATAACCCAGAGGTGATATGTCATTGTAGTTTAATGAACCACCTCCTGCTCTCCTAAACCATCAGTAAATAATGAACCTCCTCCTGTCCTGTTTTAACCAAGATAGATGAGCCCAGGATGACAAAGAATGGGTTCCGAACTTGAGAAAACAAATTTTGGTGCACTGAGATGGAGCCACCCACATATACAATGAATTAAGGCAGGTGCAATTAAAAGTCCTAAAGTTCAATGAATCCAAAAGTTCACATAAAGCTTGACTCGGCGGCTGAATCATCAAGAGCTAGAACATACTACGTGTGAAGGCAAAATGCAGGGATGGAAGCTGCGCCATTTAAGTGTAGCATAAAAAACAAACTATTTTATTTCCACAAGTAAGCAACTCACAAGAAACAGCAAGGAGAGTGCTTATCTAGCTACAAGTACCACTGTCTCGTTCCAGTCTGATCCTGCTGACTGTAGATCCCTGGAAAGCTGTCCTGGGCTGTGCTGGTGCTTCCCAGCACTTCCTGGTTGGCTTGTGTTCCCTGGTCTGGCGGAAATGATGTCCCAGCAGGAAGTGGTGGGGATGGCATATGTTCAGTGCGTGTTCCTTTATCAGGCCATAGTGGGAGACACTTTGTTTTATTGTCTTTTTAGTGCTGTGTATGTGTTGTTTTTGTTTTTTCTGTGTCTGAACATACTTAGCTCTTTCCGGGTTATCCCTTCTATGGATGGGACCCGGGGAGCATAACATATGGAGTTGTTTTGCACTTTTACTTACAATATCATGTAATGAATTGCATTGAGATTATAAATAAATTATGTACTCGTTTTTGGAACTAAGTGGTTTAGATTTTCTGCTGCAAAAGTAGCTATCTGTTTGGATCCCGGTAGCAATACTGGGTCCTTCTTATTTGTTAGCATAGTGGGAAACATCTTCGATGAGGTATTTATGGGCAAGCCATGCCAGTGGTCTACAGTGCCCAGCCAGCCTATAAAGTAGCAAAAAGATGGTAAAAAGTAAGTCTTGTTTTTTGCTATCTTTGTTCTGCTTTATTGGCTAGCTGGGCCCTGTAGTCTGCCAGCATGGCTTGCCCATGAAAACAACTTAGAACAACTGTTGATTACTGACATCTTGGTTAAACCATTATTGGCCCTGTATGAAGCTTTGGCCCTGGTCAGTATACCTTATATTACTTTTTTAACAAATGGCAGGTGGATATTCCTGCACTCACAGGAGGTGTGTCTGCAGCAATACCTGACACTCCCAACTTTTTACATTGGGTGTACTATATGCCACAGAGGTTATCTACTATTTATCCATGCCTGGACCCTGTGTGTTCCAAATGTAATATCGAAACTTTATAACTTGTCTTTTGGATGTTTCCCAAATTACAAGACTACAGGGAAGAGGTTATTGCTGTAGTGAATTCAGTGAGACATCTTATTCTACCTGTTGATCCTCTTATCTTTCTCTTGGGCATTACTGATAATCTTCATGCTTCTCGCTACATGTGGTTATTCTTTATTTATACTGCCTTCTATGCTAGGAGGGAGATTCTGCTAAAATGGAAGTCACAGTCCCCTCCTTCAGTGTAGGTATGGAAGATTGCAGTTAATGAGGTATTCCCTTTGTACAAAATTACCTATGCCAGCCATAACCTTCCCAATAAATTTGATAAGATCTGGACTAGTTGAGTTGATGCCAATGGTTTGACTGTTTAACACCCACCCATGCCAATGGTTTGACTGTCAATCTTTTTTTAACACCCATACCGTGCTCTGCCTTCCTGGGGTTCAATATCTAATAGCATGTACTAAATTTGCCTCTCCCTCACCCCCCCTTTTTTTTCTTTCCTTCCTCTAGTCCGGTGTCCTGTCCCCTAGTCTTTTATCCAATAGATTCTTGATGGCCCTAATTTGCTGCAAAGAACAGAGAGAAGCACACTGCTCCAGGCAAACTCAGGTGCAGGATGGAACACAGGTGCAGATCTCGGCTCGCTACCGTGGAAGACGAACAAGACATAGAATTGGTCGCACACTGGAACTCCAAATTATCTCAATGTCATCTTTATTGTCAAAAAAGGGTCAGACAGATACAGGCAATGGTAAACGTCTTCCATTGCCTGTATCTGTCTGACCCTTTTTTGACAATAAAGATGACATTGAGATAATTTGGAGTTCCAGTGTACGACCAATTCCTTGTCTTGTTGGCCTTAATTTGCTGCAGTCTTTCAATCCTTGCAATTGCTGTATTAGTGTTTGGTATAAGTGCCTTTATATTTGATACATGTATGCACACTGACCGGTGTTATTTTTTGTTTTTTCTGCTAGAATTATTGTATATGCTATGTAAATAGGCAACTGCTGTCGACTGTTGTACACTTTTGACTTTATGTTAAAAAATGCTTTTCTGGAAAAAATGTCCAGTGGGGTGTCTGGGTGAGGATCTGGTGTGCGTGCTTAGACTCTGTACATTTTTTTCATGACAGAGCCATTCCTCTCTCTACTCAAGAAGGTGGTATTCATTGTAGCCATCACCTCTGCTGGTCTAGTGTCATTTCTTTTTTGCTGAATAGGAACAGACTATGTTTCATTGTATTCATTTGACTCTTCTATGTTGCTGCTTTGTAGCAGTTTCTTCCTCAGCTGACCTTTCAGTCCTTTAATTGTTTTCTTGTCTATTATTAAATTATTCACATTTGGGTTTTTATTGTTTCACTCTTCAATATTTATTTTTAGATCAATACCGGATAAATACTTTTTATTTTTTTCTAGATCTGCTTTACAATTTTGTCCTGGAAATTCCTTGAGTGTGACATGCAACTCCTTTAAAACATCTTTAAAACATCAGCACTCACCTTTTCATTGTGTTATTAATACTCTCCTTCACATTATCAGAAGAGCCAATGGCATTGAGGTCAAATAAAAAAGCTATTTTACATCAGAGAACTATGTGCAAAATGCTGCCAAATAAATTCCTTGTAGACATCATCACCTCTGCAAAGGAAGTGTCTGAGATGGCAGCTTTATCATGCAAGGAACCCATTTTTTAAATGTTTGCATAGTAAAAAGGTGGCATTAAGCCCAAGATTTTCTTTTTTTTTTTTTTTAATTGCCATACCTGTGTTGCATTGCTGTCCCTGCCCATGTTTGCTTTATGGCAGGGACAGCCTTAGAATGAATACATTACAACTATTTTATTATATACGATTTATACGACTTTCCGTTCTCCACAATCAAGTAACTAAGGGGTTGATTTACTAAAACTGGAGAGTGCAAAATCTGGTGCAGCTGTGCATGATAGCCAATAAGCTTCTAACTTCAGCTTGTTCAATTACACTTTGACAAAAAAACCTGGAAGCTGATTGGTTTCTATGCAAAGCTGCACCAGATTTTGCACTCTCCAGTTTTAGTAAATTGACCTCTAAAGTGACTACTGTGTAACAAAAAATACCATATCACATGTTTTTCCTTCAATGGACACTATGTATGTAGAATAAAATGTAACCATTGACAAAAGACACAAACTTACATGTGAGATGGTTGCAGCAGTCCACACTTAAAGCGTATTCAGTCTCTGTTCTCTCTGAGATGCGCAGATTTTTCCCTCCACGATGTTCATGCAAACTGTGAAATCACCCTTAGTGTATACTTAACAACTCACCAGAACACTATAGACTTATGACCTTTAAATAAAGAAAAGTCTATAGCAATTTATGGAGTAGGAATGTTTGCAGGCTCCGCTGCCATCTTGTATATATTGATTTTTCATTTCATATTTGGGACCACCTCTTCCAATCTGGACTTCTCACCCGCTCCTTCAAAATCATAGAGGCGAGCATTGTGTGAAGTGACAAGTAAGCAGGAGGTCTTGGAAGGAGCAAATTGGACAGTAAAGTTGATATTTTGAATGTGATGTGAGGTGATGTAGCTTGTGGATAGCTTTGTATGCTGTTGTTTGTATTTTAAATCTTATTTGTTGGGTGATCGGAAGCCAGTGGAGGGATTGGCCGAGAGGGGTAGCGGATACCAGGTGGTTGGTAAGGTGAATGAGTTCTTCAGCAGAATTCATGAAGAGCTAAAGGAGTGAAAGCTTATGCAAAGGTAGGCCAAAGAAGTGGGGATTGCAATAGTCAAGGTGAGCGATAACCAGGGATGAACCTACTGTCCCTACGAGCCAAAAAAAAAACAAACTAAAGCAACTGTCCACCAACTAACAACTCCATCAGGAAGTACATTAAAATGTTGCCTAGACATAGCACAAGAATTTGAACACTTCTAATCAGCACTCTACAATCTTTCTACGACTGAAACACATATGCCCACACCCACACCTAGGCCATCCCTCATACAAAACTTCCTAGAGAATCACTGCCCAAAATCATTCTCATCAGACAATGCAGACAAACTAGACCTCCCATTAACAATGACTGAATGGGAGTTAGCACTCAAACAGCTGAAACCAGGGAAAAGTCCCGGACCGGACAGTCTATCATCTGTATACTATAAGACCTTCTCAAACCTGTTGTCCCCTTTCTAAAAGCATTTAACTCTCTCTCTGCAGAGAATCCACTCACAGCAGGTATGCTAGAAGCACACATCTCTGTATTCCCCAAAAAAGGTAAGGACCCCTCCCACGCCGCAAGTTACAGACCAATATTCCTACTAAACGTAGACATTAAAATTTTCGCTAAAATTCTCGCTAACTGTCTACTCCCTCTTCTCCCCTCATTTATAACCACAGACCACATTGGCTTTGTCCCTAGCAGGGAAACCAGGGACAACACCATTAACGCCATAAACCTGCATCATTACTTGTCCTCTTCCAACCAAGCAGGCTTCTTCTTATGCCTGGATGTGGAGAAGGCATTTGACAGGGTGGCCTGGGACTACATGGAAGCAGTCCTCAGTACCCTGGGCCTGGGTGGATGCCTATTAAGCTTTATAATGGCTCTCTATTCCAACCCGACGGCAAAAGTCCGAGTCAATGGCCTCCTGTCAAACGCCTTCTCCATCCATAATGGAACGAGGCAGGGCTGCCCCCTCTTGCCCTTATTATTCATACTCACCCTAGAACCATTCCTACACAACCTAAGACACAACCCAGACATTAAAGGTGTTCATACTCCCCTCAAATAATACAAACTCGCTGCTTTTGCAGATGACATTCTTCTTTTTCTCACAGAACCACATATATCACTCCCAAACCTCCTTTCAGAATTCCAATGATTTAGGTTAATCTCCAATCTCAAGATTAACTTCTCTAAGTTCCATGCCCTCAATATCTCTCCCGAACCAAATCATCATCCAATGCCAAACTAACATTCCCTTCAAATAGAAGGAAGATGCTATAACATACCTATGCATCCAACTCCCCAGGTCTCTCAAATACATATATCTCAAGAATTATCTACCCATTCGACATGGTCTTACCAGTGATTTCAAGTGGTGGAATAAACCCACCTTCTCCTGGTTCGGCAGAGCAGCCATCCTGAAAATGAATGCTCTGCCTCACCTCCTATATATCTTACAGGCAGCTCCGACCCACATCCCCCTAGCCTTCTTCCGGACCTACAAGAGCCTGTGTACCAGATTCCTCTGAGGTAACTGGAGACCGAGAATCAGCTACTCACACCTCTCTTTACCTAAGAATAAAGATTTAAGGAATTACTACAGGCCTGCCACTTGACCAGAATCCTGGATTGGATATCCACGACAAAATTAAAGACTGAGTGGAACTCGAAGCTTCCTTCACACCATCCGCCCTGCAATCACTGCCCTGGTCACTCCCAAAACACGTTACAACCGAAATCTGCGCCCACACATTAATTGGCCCAGCTCTCAGATATTTCTATGAAACTTGCAAATCCACTCCCCTATCCTCTACTCCGGGCCCACTCACCACACCTCAACCCTGACTTCCCCCCCCGGAATGCACAGAAACTTCCTAAAAGATACCTGGCCACACAGAAACATACTTGCGCACCACTTTTTTGGACAAGGCAAGCCCTTACTAAGGGAAAACCTCCCATCTAATGGGAAAAATCCCTCCACCTCCCCTTGGACTTACACCTTGCTCTCAGACTATACCCACACCCCAGAGAGGAAGTTCAAAGTCCCCAGACCCCTCTCACCCTTTGAAACCCTATATGTGACGCAATCACCTCAGCGCCACTTAATCTCCACAACGCACTCACTCCTGTTTTCAAATGTCCCCTCCAATACAGGACGAGCTTGCTCATTCTGGGAAAGTGACCTCGGTAGATCTCTTGCTCCGGAATATTGTCAACGAATCTATCTGAACATACATAAGGGATCTGTAAATGTATCGACACAAGAGAATGGATACAAAATTCAAGCCCGATGGTACCGTACCCCAACCCTTATCCACCAATTCCACCCGGACACGTGTTGGAGATGCCAACTCGAAAAAGGGTCTCTCCTGCATTTATGGTGGAGCTGTCCTGCCATCCAACCTTACTGGCCCGAGGTGCATCACTTCATCATGAAGATAACCACATACCAACTGTACTTTTCCCAGCAAAATTTCTCCTACACCATTTCACACTGTCACATAGGAACTACTTTAAGTCCCTAGCAATGCACATGTTAAACGCTGCAAAGCACTGCATACCAGTCCACTGGGGTACCACACAGACCCCATCAATTAAAGAATGGTTAGCCATAAACACCAAAGTAGCCGAAATGGAATGCCTCATCAGCATCGCACATAATACACCCACCAAATTCTTAACTAAATGGGCCTGTTGGATCCACTTCCAATCAACAGAAGAATACCAAGACTTTATCACTGCTGACAACCCAACGGCTCCAACTCATTCCAGTTTGCCCCAGGATCTGCCCCAAAACTGAAAGCAAGCAACAATTACAGCTACCTCCAGACCATTTCCCTACTAAGAAATCATAATCTCAATGAGCCAGCAACCTACCTATCACCCCAAACGGAGGGAGAGAGAGATGGACAACCATCCCCTCCGTTTCATTTGCACACCGCTCAATAACCACTGCAATATCCACTAGCCCTCTTCTTCCCTACCCCCTCCCCTGTCCAGCCCTTCCCCATCCTTAATCATGGCATACCAAAATCAACAAAGTGATCATAGTAACACACTGAAAACAGCGCTAGTGTTGAGCTAAACGGATAATGTGGCCAACTACACATGCAAAAAAAGTCCTTCAAGAGAGAAGAGCAGTAAGAGTGATGGTTCAGATAGTGTTCATAGGCGATCAAAGTAGAAACAGTTCAGCGTGCACCTTCCACCGATCCATCCACCTCCACCTCGTGAGAACACACTCCCCTCAGGGGGTTAAACTCACCAGAGCTTAGAAATATCAAGCATCCAAGTAAGGAGAAATCCAAGCCACCAGCCACTGTCAGCTACCCTCCAGAGGAATCCAAGATGGTCAGGGCTCATAAATCACCAAACAACAAAAGATAAAGCGCACATAGCGTAATCCTGTTTATTAAGTATAAAGTCCTTCACATCACACAAAGATCCCCCCTTCAAACATTATACGTACATTATAAAGCAATCAGATGAGCATATCACAAGGAAGCATAAAGACACAGCACTTCACCGTATTGAACTCCAGCCGGTTCCGTTTTCCAGGCACTTCCCCATCCTTGCCTCTCCCTCTCCACCCCCAACACTCATCTCCCACCCCAATCCTCCCATCTCCCACCTAAGGAACCTAGCACTACTCATCATCACACAGAAACCCGCCACCTCACTGAGATGAATACCTCCTACATTAAACAAACCCCTAACAGGACACCCCAACCCGGCTGAACAAAAACTCACACCCCTCCCAGTGACCTCTTACCCATAACCTGTGACCCACCCTTTAAGCCCTTTAAACACGCACAGACAAAAACCTACGAGATCCGTATACGGGGTCAAGTGAACCCACTGGATAACTTCCTCTTATGCCCTTTACTCAAAACTCAAAACTCCTAAACACTTAGAAGTTCCCGATATGCTTGAGTCAACCTTCACCCTATGCACCTCGTCACTGGATTACACCAAGTTGTTTAAAGTTTTTGAAACGTAACTGTTTAAATGACATGTTAAATATCATATGTTCTGCAATGAGTGCTTCTGTATTTCACCATATGTGTATGTTCCATTCCATTACCAATAATGGGGAAAAAAAAAAAGACCACATGAGCAGTGGCTGTTTTGCACCCTTGAGTAGGAGGAGGAAAAAGTTGATTTAACAGGCCTGCAATAAATAGCTGTTATATCCACTTGAGGAAAAGGCATACAAGATTACATAATCAGGCACAATAAATTGCTACTTTGCACCCTAGAGGGAAAGGTGGAGGGGTAAGAAGAGAATACATGTTCAGCACAGTGATGAAAGTGACTGTTCCACGCCCTTGAGGAGGAAAAAGGTTACTTAGCAGACCCCAAATAAATGGCTACTATAAGACCTCAAGGAGGAGAAAAAGGGCCAGGACCTTTCTTCTAGATTATATGGGAGAAGTTGAAGGCCAAGGAAATGGGATATATAAAAATTGCTGCTATGGTCTCTTGAGTAGGAATAGAAGAAATAGCTCAAACTTTTACCATGGCTAATATGCTACAGGCAGTGGCTGCAGCTCAAAATGGTGCTGTCAGCAGCAGATTTGTTAAAATCGCAGAGCTTTTTATATGTTCAACCTATTATAATTGGTCTATTGTCAATGTGTGCCAAGTTGAGAGCTTTAGCTTTATTTTTTTGTATGAGTAACCTTTCCAATTGCTTTTAGATTTGTTGTGGTTGTTACTCCCATTGGTCAATTCAGGCCTATTACCACAGAATTAAAATAGCAGGGCCGCAGATAGAAATCACAGGGCCCCGTACAGCCTACCCGATGGGGCGCCCTTCAGCCCCACCCCTGGTCCCTCCTTTAGCCCCAGCCTGACCCTGGCCCCTCCCCAGACCCCACCTTGAAACAAAGTGCAAATTTATCTTCAAGGTGATATCTATCTTTCTCCAGCCAGTTATAAGTTTGATTATCCAAAAGAAATACTGTGATGATACAAGAGATGGTCAGAGACTGCAGACATGATACAAGAGATGGTCAGAGACTGCAGACACTGCACAGGAGATGGTCTGAGACTGCAGACATAATACAAGAGATCAATGCAGCCTCACCAGTGTCCATCAATGCAGCCTCACTGTGCCCATCTGCAGCCTGATCAGTGCCCCGTCAATTCAGCCTCACTGTGCCCATCTGCAGCCTCACAGTGCCCATCTGCAGCCTCATCATTGCCATTAATGCAGCCTCACTGTGCCCATCTGCAGCCTCTTCAGTGCCATTAATGCAGCCTCATTGTGCCCATCTGCAGCCTCATCAGTTCCATCAATGCAGCCTCACTGTGCCATCTGTAGCCTCACTGTGCCCATCTGCAGCCTCACTGTGCCCAACTGCAGCCTCACTGTGCCCATCTGCAGCCTCACTGTGCCCATCTGCAACCTCACTGTACCCATCTGAAGCCTCATTGTGCCTATCTGCAGCCTCACTGTGCCATCTGCAGCCTCACTGTGCCCATCTGCAGCCTCACTGTGCCCATCTGTAGCCTCGTCAGTACTATCAATGCAGCCTCACTTTTACATCTGCAGCCTCACTGTGCCCATCTGCAGCCTCATCAGTGCCATCAATGCAGCCTCACTGTGCCATCTGTAGACTCACTGTGCCCATCTGCAGCCTCATCAGTGCCATCAATGCAGCCTCATCAGTGCCATCAATGCAGCCTCACTGTGCCCATCTGCAGCCTCACTGTGCCCATCTGCAGCCTCATTGTGCCCATCTGCAGCCTCACTGTGCCCATCTGCAACCTCACTGTGCCCATCTGCAGCCTCACAGTGCCCAACTTCAGCCTCACTGTGCCCATCTGCAGCCTCACTGTGCCCATCTGCAGCAACGTCAGCACCCTGATTACACAAAGCGGGTAGCTCCAACAGTGTTATGGAGCTAGGGGTCTGAACTGTTTGGCGGCTGTCCACTCACTGTAACAAAGCCCTGCCTCCTAGACCGTGATAGACGGAACACTGATCCAATTTCCCGGCATTGGATTAGTGTTCTGTCTATCACGGTCTAGGAGGCAGGGCTTTGTTACAGTGAGTGGACAGCCGCGGAATAGCTCAGACACCAGCTCCATAACACAACTGGAGATTCCCCATGAATGAGTGAAGAGAGATAAATCACTCCGCCAGGGAAGGCTGGCTGGGACTTGTGCCAGCACTAACATGCGCTCGCCCGCGGAGTTGACTTTTTCACCCGAAACACAAGAAATAGTCCCTCCCACACACCCACAAGAACATCCACAGAGGGACCCAGAAAGTAAAAAAAAAAAAAGCCTGCAAATAAGTTGAAGCAGAGAGGGGGGGGGGCGGCGAACTGGGCGCTGGTTGGAGAATTTTTTTTATTATTCTGCATGCATTCTGCTGTCAGATTGCCCGGGTTCTCCAGCTGGCACAACAGGGCCAGTTGTACTGGCTTATCAGTGGCTCTGCAGGTGTTACATCCAAAACTAAATCTTTTTGCATTGGTACATGTCCTCCATGACAGTGCTCAGTTCCCAATGCCTTTTGTTTGACAATACCTATACCTACTTAGCCTTGAAAATGGACATAATTGTGTGATAGGACCTTGTTGTCGGAAATTCCGACCGTGTGTAGGCTCCATCACACATTTTCCATTGGATTTTCCGACACGCAAAGTTTGAGAGCAGGCTATAAAATTTTCCGACAACAAAATCCGTTGTCGGAATTTCCGATCGTGTGTACACAAATCCGACGCACAAAGTGCCACGCATGCTCAGAATAAATAAAGAGATGAAAGCTATTGGCTACTGCCCCGTTTATAGTCCCGATGTACATGTTTTACATCACTGCGTTCAGAACGTTCGGATTTTCCGACAACTTTGTGTGACCGTGTGTATGCAAGACAAGTTTGAGCCAACATCCGTCTGAAAAAATCCTAGGATTTTGTTGTCGGAATGTCCGATCAATGTCCGACCGTGTGTACGGGGCATTAGAAGTAGATAAGCAATGGCAGAGTCATTTTTCCTCTCCGTTTTCTTCTTTTTTTCTAGATAAAATGCATCAGATCTGTGCCTTAGTCACATGCTTTGCACCTAGATTGCAAGTGATAATGTACAAGTTCCCTACTACAATGCAGAAAATATTTCTCTATGGCATGTTACAAGTACGGTTTACTAGGGCAACATGTAATAAAGTACAGTATGTAACAGCACATTCAATAATTCAGAGTACAATTCAAATGGGTAGTGTGTTACAACAGTGGGATTTAGACAAACAAAACATTAGGAACCAGCTGTACTCTAGTCAGGTTAAAAACCAATGAGTTGCTATGGCTTTCCACACAGTGTATATTTTTTAACACCTTACTTAGTTACTCAGATGATATATTTTAGCCATACTAAGTATTTGTTTTATATTTATTTTGAAGGTGTGCTTTTAGACATCTCTTACAACATTACATTTTACGTTGCATGCATGTCCATTTTTGTTCCACTTTTTCTGTGTATTGTCACCAGCACTACCTTTATGAATGATAATGATAATCTGGGTTTTCTTCATTCACTTGAAAAAGGACATTTTTCAACACAGTCTTTGAGAAGCTCCTGTAATACAATGATAAGAAAGAGGACCTATAAGCTCATTGACAGTCCTAACATTATATTAAAGTAGATGTAAACCCTCACATATACCCAGTGAAGTGAACAGCCTCAGATGATACACAGAGATGAAACAAATCTCCCTACATAAGTTTTACATGTATATCTGCTCTCTTCCCGTTTCTATATTCTTTAGAAGTCTTACATCATGTTAAGAGATTTTTACTTCCTCATGTGTGAGTGTAACTTGGATTACACTGGAGAACAGCTGATTGGAGGAAAGGCACACACCCCCACACCATATAAGCAAAAACTTGCAGAGCTCTCCTGTGAATTTTGCAGCACTCTGCTAATCTATTTATAGCAACCTCCCAGGACACAAACTTCAGGTTCCCATCTCAGAGAACTTGACAGGCTGATAACACAGCTACCGAGCAGGAGACGGCCACGGGATACAGTGCTTTGGAGAGTGATAAGAAAACACTACAGATATATGTGCCCAGATCAAATTTCATGAATTGGGTTTACATCCACTTTAAGTGTTTTTCTCCGATAAATACATTTTCTCCCCCCTATATTTTTTGGGCTATTGAAGTGTTGTTCCAGACCTTTACTATATTTTGCTGATAGGTATACTTGAATTAATAAAAAATAAGCTTGGTGCCTAAAAGTACCAACCATTAGCATTACCTTTATGTTTTCCTATAACACAATATAAATTTATATTTCAGTATAGCATTTCTCTTTACGTGCAAGTGTATGTGTACTTAATGTACATTTCTTTTGTTATGTAAATGGTAACCTCTTTTACTCTCATACTTACAATAAATTATTTCAATCCCTCCTATATGGGAAATTAAAACCATGGATCATAAATTGTATATGTTAATTGGATTGTTCTTGTTGATATCTTGTTTTCATGTTCTCTGCAAAAAAACTTTACATTTTGCTACATTTAAAATACCTGCCATGTTTTGGACCAGTCACTTTCACACATGTCAACACGCTGTTTCCAAGAATTTGATGTGGAATTTAACTCCAGCTAAATCCATTATCCTGTGCTCCAATTTCCAGTTTAGTGCCCATGGGATATGCTCCACAGCCTTTTAACAAGCCGGAGACAGAACGAAAAGGCGTATTTCTTAAAAGCAGTGATAAGGCTGTTTTTGTTGGCTTGTAAAAAGTGCTTTATTCCCTTTAATTGAAGCTGTCACTTGAAAGTAGAAATCATCAAGTAAAAAATGTGTATGTTGATTGGTCTTTATTACAATGTCTGTGCAAAGACACCATTGTAAACATATCATAGAGATACATGACTTTTCTGGGTGATAAATAACTGAAATACATTAAAAGGTAATTGCTGCTGAAGCTAAAAAATGTGGTACACTGTTTTCCGTGCTTAAGTAGCGATTAACTTCAAGCATGAAACTGTTAGAGGGGGGTAAATTTTTTTTTTTTTAAATGTATTTTATTCTTTTTTTATTCTTTTTTGTTTTTTAGGTTCAAAGAGTTTTTTATTGTCTTATCAACACAAAATAAACAAAGATGTGACAATGTGCAAACCAGTAGGCACACTGGCATATTAATCACAGATTGTATAGTTGTTAGTAATGTGTTCTATATAGTATACATGAATACATGAAAGGCAAGTCAATACCATTTCATTCAGTGTATGGAACCTGTAATGTTCCATATGCAGTTCCTGCCAGCCCAGACACACCAGTGGGAGCAAACTGTGTCTTATGGACTGGGGGAACTGCATTTTTTGTTTTTAAAATAATAGATTTCTCAGCTGTTTGGATGTAACATCACATTTATAAAGAGTTACACTCTAATATATCTGCCATGGTCAGTCAACAGTTAAATTGTCAATTTATCAGTGTTTTCACCCAAGATTCACCCAGCTTTCTCCCAAGATTCACACATTTTGTAAAAAAAATCTTATGTGAAAAATGTGTGAATCTTAAGTAAAAGGTGGGTAAAAAGCCAACAAGTGAGGGAGGGGAGGATGACGTGAGGCGTCTGTTGGGAGGGGAGGAGCTAGCGGCGTGTCAGTAGTCGGCGGCTCTATCAGCTGGACGAACAAGCCTCGAGGAGAGGAGAAATGAAGAGCGTGCCGACCGGCATCCGAGCCCTGTGTATGGAGCCTCGACCCTGACAAGAACAGGGACACAGCGGTACGGCCCAGGGCGATAGAGAAATGGCTGTGTCCTCCCTGGGGGTTCCCGCACGCTCCCCTCTGCCCCCCCGCTCCTTCCACGGCACTGGATGAAACCAATCCTACGTCACCCACCCCACTGCTCAGATCAACCTCGCAGAGCCTTGATAGAGTAAAACAGCCGGCAAGAGGGACGCCATCCTCAGAGAAAGATACACAGATGGTTGTAGCTGGGTAAGAGATATGTCTCTGTTTGGACCCCAGAGGAAAAAATACTACCAATGAAATATTAAGGTACGCTATGGCTGAAGTATGCAAAGTGGACACTGCAAATATTTAAAACAGAGGTTAAATACTTTATGAACTGTGACTACATGCTAAACTGTTGATACCAGTTATATTCATTACTCTTGTCAGTAAACATCACGGAGAGTCACATGACACAAAGTTACACAAAATATAGTAAACTCTGTGGACATTGTCGCAACCAAAACTACTGGTAAAGCAAGAGCAAACTGGCAGACGTGAGGGGTCACTTGTTGTTTGTCCGTGGTAGGGGGGAACGGCGGGTTGCTGTCTTGGCCGGGGTCTCTAGGGGCACCTGCGCCACACAAGGATTGGATAGCCCCCAGAGATAGTGGACACCTATTGAGGAGTCCAGAAGTGGCACGGAGCGGCATGTGGACACAAGGGCAGATACGTTAAAGCGGCATTATACATCTTTGGAAAGGGCCAAAAATCCGTTGTCTAATAAGCTTGAGCTGCATTTTTTTTTTTAGCAGCATCTCAAATATAAATTGGGGCACTCAATTTTTCTCAAGGCATAAAAATAAAATCAGAGCACTAGGTTGCCTGCTCCTGAAATATTGGGACATAAGGTGTCAAAAATAAGCGGATGAACAACGACCACACTATAGTATCTGAAATCATTCCCTGGGATTTTCCTCAAAGCTATGTACTGACAGGCGAAACAACAGATATAGCACGTTTAC
Source organism: Lithobates clamitans (assembly GCA_037952925.1). Lineage (NCBI taxonomy): Eukaryota > Metazoa > Chordata > Amphibia > Anura > Ranidae > Lithobates > Lithobates clamitans. Next base: position 13,882,642 of record JBBGZY010000190.1, read on the forward strand.
ACAGGGTGGAAATCTGCCTTCCCTAAATCCCCCAATAAATTGATGTAACGCTGCAAAATATTTCTATAAGAAAGGTGGGACTGGTCCTGTTCGGTGGGGCTCTCCTTCTCCTCCAGTGTTCTGGACATACTTAAGTCTTAGCACGCTGGAGAGGGGAGGCAGGGCCCTAACACAGCTCATCCCTAGTAGAAAGGGAAATAAACCAGGTGGAAGCGGGGAACATCAGCCCCCCAATAGCAGCCCGGAGACAGAGAAAAAGGTTTTTCAACCCGACGCCATCCAAATAAGAGAGAAAGGAAGGGAGGAGGAGGAAGGGAAGGGGGGAAAGAAAGGAGAGAAAAAGAAAAAGGAGAAAAACCGGGGTCTCGGGGGCGAAAATACAAATATTGAAAAGTTGATTGAGAAGGGCATAAAAATTACCGCAATATATGAACATATCTGGGTATTTTGTAGGGGTGGGGCAAGCACTTAAACACCACATATAGATTTCCCTGAAATAAATAATGAGCAGAAATACAACGAAAGCAGGGAAAGGGGGCACATCAAAGACATCAAAGGACAGCCTCTCAGAAAGCATAAGTGGGAGCTCAATCAAACAATACCTGGCTACGGGGGGGAGCCCAGGGGGTGTGCACCAAGAAGCCCAAACTTCTACTATCCCCGACAAGAAGAAAAAAGGTCAGAACGAAAAGAAAGACCAGACTCCCAATCAATCAAGAGAGACCTCACTAATTGAAAATACACACGAGATATCCAGAATGATGGAACCCAGACAGGATTTTGATCTCCCCTCCAAAAATGAAATCACGGAGATGTTTAAAGCACTCGAATTATCGATTAAAACGGAAATAAGTACGCTGAGGACAGACTTAGGAAATCTGCTGGCTAGAGTTGAAAGGGCAGAAGATATAATGGAGAAACAAGAAAGAGAAATCTCTGACCTAAAAAAACAAATTAAAACAACGCAACAAAATCAACTAAAAACATGCTACAGAATAGAGGACCAAGAGAATAAAAGTCGCAGACAGAACTTGAGAATTCGTGGAGTGCCGGAAAAGAGGGGAGAGGATCTGAAGAAAACGGTAGCGGACATTTTTGCCCCACTATTGGAGCTGAGAGGGGAGGACTTCACAAAAATTGAAAGGGTGCATCGAATAGGCAGGCTGGATAACAGCCGAACAGAGAGAAGTCGCGACATAATCGCGAGGTTTAGATTCTACTCTGACAAAGAGAAAATATGGATAAAATTGAGGGGGCAAACCCCACTTCAATACGAAGATTCCAGGATTCAAGTATTTGCAGACCTCGCTAAAGACACATTACTGAGAAGACGCCTGCTGAAACTTCTAGAACAAATGATAAACCAAAATATAAAGTACTCATGGGGTTTCCCGGCCTGTCTAGTTGGCAGTAAAGATGGAAGATCGGCCAGGCTAAGATTCCCTGATGAGCTGGAAGACTTCTGCAGGAAATTAGGCTTACAGATGCCAGCGACGCTGGACTGGTCCAACGAGAGATGGATAAAGCTGGGATTAGAGGTGGCATGAGCGGAGGGGGGGGCGGGAGGGAGGGAGGGAAATTTATGTAATAGAAAGAACAAAACCAGAAAGTAGAATGGAGATGGCTAGAGTACTTGGCTGCCGAGGCAAACATGACCGGAAAGCTGATACGCCAATAGTTCCACCCTTAGTAGTGGAGATCAATGGTGGGTTGCGATATACGAGATCCACATTGGTCTAAGGGTCTAGAGAGGACCAGAAAGGGAAGGGGGTGGATGGGGTGGATGGGGTGTTGAGGGGGGAGAGAAGGGGGGAGGAATAAGGGGAGGGGGTTTAGCACAACCGGTATAATAATAAAATGGGGTATCTCTCCAAGGTCTAAGTTGGTAAGGGGCGAGGTTGAGGTAGGAAAATGGCACCTAACACAATAAAATGTATAACATATAATGTAAAAGGGCTAAATAGGGCTAACAAAAGAAGAAGCATTTTTAACGAGCTTAAACTGCTGGGTCCAGAGGTGGTATTTCTCCAGGAAACACATATATCGCACCTATCAAGAATAAGATTATCCTCGGGGGAATACCCAATATGGTACCAAGGAGATACTATCTCAAGTAGAACGCGGGGTGTTGCTATTGGATTCGCAAAAAGAACTAGGTTTATACTGGAAGAAAGATTAGTGGATACAGAAGGCAGATACATATTTCTGAGAGGTAGACTATATGAAAAAGAATATACATTGGCCAATGTTTATGCACCAAATCAGAACTCAATAGAGTATGTTGCTAAGGTTCTAGAGGAATTAAAGAAGTTTAGACAAGGGCAACTAATATTAATGGGGGATCTTAATTTCTGCATGGACCCTGATCTAGACAGTATGGCTCGTGCGCAGGCGAAAAATAGTACCCAATTAAGTAAGATGAAGCAAAAACTTGCCAGCTTACAGCTGGTAGATATTTGGAGAGTGCAACATCCAAGGGGAAGAGATTACACGTTTTATTCGCCGGTGCACAAGACGTACTCCCGGATCGACTATGGACTGATAGACCACAGAGAAATCGAGAGGGTGGCAGATTCATGGATAGGGAATATAACTTATTCAGATCACGCACCACTGACCATAGAAATAAAAATAGGGGAAATGAGCAGACCCCCAGGGCAGTGGCGCCTAAATGAAGATTTGATAAAGGGGGAAGAAGGCTTCAACAGAATAAGTAAAGAACTGAGAGAGTATTTCCTGAGTAATGATACGGGAGAAGTATCTGAGTCTACGTTGTGGCAGGCCCATAAAGTTTATATTAGAGGGATATTAATGGAAATGGGATCAAGGAAGAAGAAAGAGAGATGTGATAAAACCCAAAAATTAATAGAGGAACTAGCCAGTCTAGAACAGAAACATAAGGCACAAACAGGCCAACTCTCTCAAGTGCTCTATAAACACATGGTCATTAAAAGAGCAGAGTTAAAAACTTTAATGGAACAAGAAGTAAGAGTAAAACATAGTAAGATCCTAGGGGATAGATATCGGTGGGCTAATAAATCAGGCAAACTACTTGCGAATATAGTGCAAAAGCGGAAAGCGAGGAACTTTATTGAAAAAATCCAGACCAAAGATGGCCACATAAAGTATTCCTCTAAGGAAATAGCAGAGGTCTTCAAAAATTACTATCAGGAGCTATATTCAGTTCGCAAACAGGATACCCCGTTTAGTAATCAGAGAAAGAAGAATAAGGAATATATACAGAGGGCAAAACTACCTAGGATTACAGTAGGGGAAAGAGAGGAAATGGAAGCCCCAATAACCGAAGAAGAAATAAGTAAAGCAATAGCAGGTATGGCAATCGGGAAAAGTCCAGGCCCGGATGGATTCACATTAACCTATTATAGGAAATTTAAAGAAATAATGATCCCTAAGATGTGTAGGTACTTTAATGGGTTGGGAGAGGACTATGACATGAGTCAGGAGGCTTTAAAGGCTGTTATTACGATCATCCTGAAGGAGGGAAAAGAAAAAACACACTGCTCGAGCTATCGCCCGATCTCCCTGCTCAATATTGATACGAAACTTTATGCAAAAATACTAGCCAAAAGATTAAAAAGGTCTATGAATGCCCTGATAAACCCAGACCAGGTGGGGTTTGTCACTAAAAGGGAGGGGAAGGACAATGGGGTCAGGACATTACTCTTGATGCAAAAAATGAAAGTGGACGGACCCCCAGGACTACTACTGTCGATCGATGCCGAATAGGCTTTCGACAGGGTAGACTGGGGGTTCATGTTCCAGACCTTGGAGACCATAGGCATGGGTCCTAAAATGTATCAGAGGATTAAAACCCTGTATCACCACTCGATGGCAATGGTGGGAGTAAACGGAGTTATGTCTCAGCCATTAGAGATGGGGAATGGGGTAAGGCAGGGGTGCCCTCTGTCCCCGTTGCTCTTTGTCCTTGCTATGGAGCCTCTCCTGGCAACAGTACGGGCGGACCCAGATATTAAGGGTATTAAGATTGGAGAAGATGAACATAAAGTTGCAGCGTATGCCGACGATGTATTGCTTTACATCCCCGGAATCACCATGCCCAAACTGGTCAAGGTTCTAAGAGAATACAGGGAACTGTCTAATTTCCAAATAAATATGTCAAAATCGGAAATTCTAAATATAAATCTAAAGAAATCAAAAATCGAGATACTAAAAAAAAAATATAGCTTCAGGTGGGCAAAAGAACTAACGTATCTAGGAATCAAGCTAGCTAACACAACCAAAAAAATGTTTTCAATAAATTATGTACCCCTGCTAGATACAGTGAGAGCAGAATGTAAAAGATATGCAAAGAAAGCTATCTCATGGATCGGGCGGATCAATACTATTAAAATGGTACTACTCCCTAAGATCACATATGTGTTCCAGATGATACCGCTACCATTACCATTGTTCTATCTGGGAAAGTTAAAAAATATAATAATGAGCTTCATATGGAAAAATAAAAAACCGAGAGTCTCTTTTAGGACCTTAAAACAAAAGAAAATACATGGGGGCCTGGCTTTGCCTGATGTCCGGAATTACTACAAGGCTGCAGTAATGGCTAGACTAGTAGAATGGTCGAAGAGAGCAAACGAAAAACGCTGGGTAACAATAGAAGAATATCTTAGTAATGCATCACTGGGAAGATTGATTTGGAACCCCCCAAATACTAGAATTTTGGGAGAAAATACACATATAATAACACGTAATGCACTTAGAATTTGGGATGGGGTGTATAAGAGATTAAATGGGAATTATAACTCACCACTATTGGCACTGATAGAGAATAACTTCTTCCCACCAGGATTAGAAACTATGGGAGGTAAAGAAGCACTATGGGGTAAGACACAATTAAGACACATTATAAAGGAGGGTAAGATTATGACACTACAAGAAATTAGGAATGGGCGTGTGGCACATGGATTAGACGAATGGAGGTATCTCCAGGTGTGCCACTTCGTGAGCAAGCTTCCAGCACCGATGAGGGAAGAGGACAATTTGACGGACTTTGAAAGGTTATGCGATGCAGATGATCCGAGAAATATTGTCTCAAAAATGTACAAAGCTCTAATGAAGACTGACCAGCTGGAGAGGCCTCCATTTATAAGTAAATGGGAAGGGGAATTGGGCACAAAGAAAGGGGAAAATACAATCAAAAGAATTTTTAATATGATTTGTAACTCAGCAGTGGATGTGCGAACTGCAGAAATGAATTATAAATGCATAAGTAGAAGTTATCTTACTCCAGAGATAACAAGCAAATTTCAAAATAAAACAGCTCTTTGCTGGCGGGGGTGTGATGAAGTTGGAACGATGGCGCACCTTTGGTGGACATGCCCCAAAATAAAACATTTTTGGAGTAAGATACTCGACCTAATAAAGGAAATCACAGGAATAGAAGTGCCAGAAGACCCATGGGAGGTCCTGTTCCATGGGGGTACGGGCGACATTAAAAAGTACAAGCAATCATTGGTCCCTCACCTCCTGAATGCAGCAAAGCGCACAATCCCGAAAAATTGGCAGAGGAAGGAGAGCCCTGAGGTATGGGAATGGGTAGATGCAGTAGAAGAAACTTATTATTTAGAGACTAAGACAAGCTCGGAAGCAGAAGTAAGAAATAGGAGCTCAGCGGAGTGGGAACGCTGGGTGAAATTTAAAAAAATGTGGTGTTGTATTTAAGAATTAGCGACCGGAGTAGAATAAAGAAGAAGGAAATTAGACCTTGGAGAGATGGGATGGGGGGATGGGGGGGGGGAGGAGGGGCGGGGGGGGGGTTAAATAGATAAGGAAGGAACTGTTGTCCTTCAGTTAATGATAAACCGCTACACATGAAATAGGCTTTAGATTTATGCATGTCACATATCTGGTTTTAAAAGAAATTTTGTTCCTTTTTGATATGGCAAGAGTCACAATGATGAGACAAAAGAGAGTGGGCTGGTTTACAAATGAACTGCAAAGTTGATTTAATGCCTCTCTGTATGGTCGACTGAACGTGACAAAAAAAAAAAAAAAAGGTGGGTAAAAAACATTGATAAATATATTTATTATACACTCTTATGCCCTGTACACATGGTCGGACATTGATCGGACATTCCGACAACAAAATCCATAGATTTTTTCCTACGGATTTTGGCTCAAACTTGTCTTGCATGCACACGGTCACACAAAGTTGTCAGAAAATCCGATCATTCTGAACGCGGTGACGTAAAACATGTATGTTGGGACTATAAACGGGGTAGTAGCCAATAGCTTTAGTCTCTTAATTTATTCTGAGCATGCGTGGCACTTTGTGCATCGGATTTGTGTACACACGATCGGAATTTCCAATTTTGTTGTCGGAAAATTTTATAGCAAGCGCTCAAACTTTGTGTGTTGGAAATAACTATGGAAAATGTGTGATGGAGCCTACACACGATCGGAATTTCCGACAACAAGGTCCTATCATACATTTTCCATTGTAAAATCCTATCGTGTGTACAGGGCATTAGGTTAATATGGATAGTGGTTTGCTAAATGGTGATTGTTTGGAGAGAACTAATTGGTTCACCCAAACTGTATTTTAACCTGCACCACATTTGTGATTGATGAATATCAGGGAAACTCTTTTTCATTTTGAAATGCTTTTAAGTTAAAAAATGCATGTAAATATTTTCTTTGCGGTTTGAACTGGTGAAGTGATCATTTTGAACTAGTAAAGAGTTTACTACAGAACCTCACATTAATATTATTGCGTGCAGGCTTCCTATCTTTCTACTGATACACAATCATAAACCAAGTAAAGACAAACGATTCATGTTTTATATTAATGAGTGACAGCAGGGGAATGCTTATAATTCTTATGCTGTCATATTTTTACATTAATTGCCAAACTGTAAATATAGTTCTTGTTGGGCAAGAGGGAATTTCTGGTCCTTTTATTGCCCAATAGGAATTACCCATACTGATACTTATAATTATATGATTGGGTAATGGTAATATGAGACTTTTGAATCATGCTGTAGGAAATATAATAATGCAATTATTAATTTAGGAAAAGTGATCCCAGAATTCCACTGCTATTATTTAAAAACATAAACAATAATTCTCATTGGTTTACAAAACTAAAGAAAGGAAGCCTGTGCTCACATAACACTTCTGGAAAATTGTGGGAAATTATTAGAGAACCTAATAAGGATTGTTCTATCAGTACATCATGGATCAGATCACCAGCATAGTGATTTGTTTTAAAATATGCATGCCATATTATTTTCTTTAACTGTATCTTGTTTCCTCTTCCTAATCCCTTCAGTTGCTTCCAATCCTGGTTAATAAAAAAATTTCAAGTTTTACCTTTAAAAGACCAACCTAGATTTTTTTCCTCATGTGTAATACTCATCAAAACGCTCTTCTTACAATTCCAAAGGCTAATATTCTCATTCATAATTTTATTTTCAATATGTTGTAGAAAGTATCCTCCCCTGCATAGGGAGGCCGATACTAAACAAAAAAGGAAAGTATTGATATGAGAAGTGGAAAGGAAACAAGAGAGAGAGAGATATCAAGGTATCCCTGAGACAACAGCAGGGAGAAAGGAAAAGAAAGGAAAAGAAGAGGGGGAAGAATTCAGGGAGGTCCTAAGAGTCTGGTGTAATGCCCGGGCAGATAGAGATGCCAGTATAGGTTGCTCAAGGTTCCCATATAGTCTCAAACTTAGGAACTTTATCCTGAAGCGTAGCCACTATATGCTCTTGAGTCATAATCCAGGATATTTTCCTCTTTGCTAACAAGAATGAGCAAAAAAAGCAGTGTAATTTTGGCTCCCAAGAGAATGAAAAAAACGAAGGTTTGCATATGCTTGTGTATTGTATCAACTCTACAGTTTAGGAGATTTATAGTTGAATCTTGAGGTATTGCTACTCCCGAAATTTTCTTCTGGAGTTGAAAAACCTTGTTCCAGTAAGTTCTGATGCGAGGACAGGACCCTCATTCATAATTGTATTCCATGCAGGGCTAAAACATTTTTTGGTCCAATTTTCTAGAATGAAATTACCCAATCCCTTATACTTGTCCCTAATTATAACATGTGCATAGGTAACCTGTACTAAGAAGTTACCTGGCTGCTTCTGGCCTCTGCATCAAGTCACTGACTTGGAATGAGCATGCAAATCAGTAAAGTCAAAGTGAAGCCAGCAACTCTGTACTGGTTTTCTTTTAAGGCTTCATTCACATGGGAATATATGTATTTTCTGCATGCATGTTCTTGCTAAGAGAGCTAGCAGCAGATCCTGAGAAAAATATGTGCCTACAGTACTCATGTTTAGATGTGCATAATTATTCTAAGGACTTTGCATACATGCATAAAATCTGCAGATTTGTATGGGCCCGGACACAGCTGTGTCCTAATTTTTTGTACGCTTCCAAGCATGATGCACATTTTTCTTTGTATATATGGCCTTATTAATTGTGTATATGGCCCTGTTTATATCTATAGTGCTGTGTTTAGATGCATACAAAACTGTATGGTGTACACAATTAAATACAGCGTTTTTTACACTGCATTGTGAATGAGCCCTTAACAAACATTCAGGACAGTGTATATAAAAAGGCACACTGCCCCCTTCCCCATTTACTGCTATTCAATTTTACAGCACTCTCCCTCTGATCCTTACCTAAACACAGTCAACCCCAAAATACCCAGTATCTGCAAAATACCTAGTGTCAGTAGTTACAGGTAGTGCTGGTTTCTCCTCCTCCATCATGCGAAAAGGCTTAGGCCTAGCAATTGGCTGCTAGACCGAAGCACTGCCACATGGGAGGCAGTTTACATGCTTCCCTACTGGCTGAGATAAAGAAAGGAAAGGTGGAGGATTGCTGGAGTGGTGAGTATCAGTGGGTTGGGAGGTAGGACCTTTTTGGAGAAAAAAACAAAAATGGCAGCTGGTCCAAACAATTCATTACTAGCTTAACCACTTGCCTACCAGGCACTTACACCCCCTTCCTGCCCAAGCCATTTTTCAGCTTTTAGCGCTGTTGCATTTTGAATGACAATTGCGCAGTCGTGCTACACTATTCTCAAACAAATTTTTTATCATTTTCTTCACACAAATAGAGCTTTCTTTTGGTGGTATTTAATCACTGCTGGGTTTTGTATTTTTTACAAAAAAAAGACCAAAAAAAAAAAAAAAGTTTTTTTTACATTTTTCTGTCAGTAAATTTTGTAACTAAGTCATTTTTCACCTTCACTGATGTGCGCTGATGAGGTGGCAATGATGGGCACTGATAGGCTGAACTGGTGGGCTTTGATGAGGTGGCACTTATGGGCACTAATGAGGTTGCACTTATGGGCACTGATTAGGTGGCACTGATGAGGAGGCACAAATATGCCGCACTTATGGGCACTGATATGTGGCACTGATGAGCACTGATAGGTGGCAATGATGGGCACTGTTAGGTGGCACTGATGGGCACTAATAGGCAGCACTGGTTGGCACTGATAGGCAGCACTGGTGGGCACTTATAGGCGGCATAGATAGGCGATACTGATGGGCACTGATGGGCACTGATGGGTGGCACTGATGGGTGACACTGATGGGCATTTATTGGCAGCAATTATGGGCATTGATGGGCAGCACCGATAGGCGACACTGATTGCCAGCACTGACTGGCATCACTAATGGGCAATGATTGGTGGCTCTGGTGGGCAGTGGTGGGCACTGATTTCTGCCACTGGTGGGCAGTGATAGCTGGCATTGGTGGGCAATGGTGGGCACTGATTTGTGACACTATATTGCACTATTGTAATCAGGGCACTGATGATCAGTGCCCTGATTACATTCCTGGCTGTCCCCTGTGAGGAGATGCCGCTGATCGGCTCTCCTCTCCTCACACTCTGTCAGTGTGAGGTGAGGAGCGCCGATTACCTGCACTTCCTTGTTTACATGTGACTGGCTGTTATTGGACACAGCAGATCACATGGTTAAAGAGCCACGGACGTGGCTCTTTACAGAGATTGGCGTCGCGCCGTGTCCTAGCAACACGGCGCGGCCGCAATCGCCACGCTGCCCACCCCCCGTAGGTGCGCAAGGGTGGCCGTTCTGGGACACCGTCATATGACGTCGTCTCAAGACGAGAGCTGCCCCACCGTCATTTGAAGGTGGGCGGGTGGCAAGCAGTTAATAAAGTAAGGGCAACTAGACAGCATCTCACAGATTAATAAAAAAACAAAACATTCCTCGCACACTTATCAGCTAGTCAGCAGAAAAAAAAATCTATACTACTTTAGTCATTTACATTATAAACAGAGGTTTTAGTTGCATACAATTCCAAATAGATGTGAAATCAGTTTGTCGGGTCAAGACCCCCTGTGAAGTGTTATCCCTAACTCTAATCTAACAGAGCCTTCATCTTGGGACCATTATAGCAATGGATAAATTAAGGGCAGGTATGCCTGGAAGAGGTGGCTAATTCCTTCTTAAAGCAGAACTTCACCCCAAAGGGTAAGTTCCATTTTATGTCCTCCCCATACCCCCCTCCCCCACACCTTTAGTCTTTTTTTGTGGAGGAGAGTGGAAGTGGGTACCTAGTTTGGTAGATACCCTCTCGTACTTCTGGTTGGAAATTCCATGGGAAGTTCACCCCCTACGCCCGCAAACCTCTTAGGACATGTCATAGGTCCCATGAGGCTGCAGGACCATTCATACAGTACAGCATGGCTCACACATGTGCAGTGGGAAACCGGCTGTGAAACCACAAGGAGTCACAGATGGCTTCCCACACTAAACAGACTGGTAATAACTGGCCCGGGTGAGGGCGGTGCTGGATCCTTGGACAGATAAGTGTCCTTTTATTAAAAGTCAGCAGCTACAGTATTTGTATCTGCTAACGTTGAATTTTTTGCAAACAGGCTGAAGATTCTATTTAACCTGTACCAACAAAAAGCATATGTGTTGCAACAAAGAGAGTGGACTGTACCACCTATACACTACACATATGCATCCTTGGGTGATAGCAGCGTGTGTGTTCCCAGCACGATAACGGAGCTGTGAAAGAGAGCTCCTGGTCTCTAGGGACCGCCTTCTGATCTTGTGACCACTGTGACAGCCAATCGCAGTGGTCACCTGATCGGGTAGACCATGGGTGTTCAACCTGTGGCCCTCCAGCTGTTGCAGAACTACAAGTCCCATGAGGCATTGCAAGGCTGACAGGTACAAGCATGACTCCCAAAGGCAAAGGCATGATGAGACTTTTAGTTTCGAAACAGCTAGGTGGCCAGAGGTTGAGCGCCATGGAGTAGACCTTCCCACCATAATAGCCCAAATAAAGGGATGCCGGGAGCTGGGCTGAGAGGGATTAAAGGGGCAGCGACACACATGAAACCAGCATAGCACAATGACAGTCGAAGACTTCCAGTGTGTCTTTGCACCAAATCAAGTAAGGGAAACAAAAATGACAACTACTCAATAAATGAAATATTAGCTTTTTAAAGTATGTTGCAAAGACACTCAATTTGCCCTGAATGGGCAAAGTGACCATGTTGTTTTAAATTTGAAGTGAAGGCAGACAGCTAAATGCATGCTGAAATATGAAATAACTGTGGCTTATAACTGTGACTTACCAGCCAAAAATTATTTAATTTTGTTCAGCTAATTTTTTAATTTAGTTGTCTCTGATTCTTATGCCGCATAACCACAAGCGGACTTCTCGTCGGACTGAACTCTGAAGGACTTTTTGACTGAATTTCGACAGAGTTCCGAGGAGACGGACTTGCCTACACACAATCCCACCAAAGTCCAATCGTTTTGAAGGCGATGACGTACAACTGGACTAGAAAAGGAAGTTCAATAGCCAGTAGCCAATAGCTGCCCTTGTGTCGTTTTTGGTCTGTCGGACTAGCATACAGACAAACGTTTTTTTTTTCGATAGGTATCGAGTAAGTCAGAAAGATTTGCAACATGTTCTATTTCTAAGGTCCGTCAGATTTTTCGACAGAAAAGGTCCAATGAAGCCCACACACGATCAGAATGTCCGATGGATTAGTTCCGTCTGACCTTTTCTGTCGGAAAGTCCGGTCATGTGTACGAGGCATTAGGCTGTATTCACACTACAGCGTTTTAAATCGTAGGCAGATTTTCCATGGATCTGCCTGAGATTTGACAGCGCCGAGGTGTGAATGATAAAACACGGAACTCGCATTTGAGATGCCATTCATTTGAATGACACCTCAAACGGCGGTGCAGGTCTGCCACGATTGTTGCGCGATAAAATGTCCTACATTCACAGCAACCCGCATTGCAGGACGCATGTCACTCAAAAATAGTTCATGGGGCGACATGCGTCCTGCGAAGTGGGTTGCCGCGATTTCAGCACTTTTTATCATGTGGCAATCGCAGGCAGACCCGCGCCACGATTTGAGGTGTCATTCAAGTGAATGGCATCTCAAATGCGAGTTCCGCGTTTTGTCATTCACACCTCTGTGTTGTCAAATCGCGGGCAGATCTGTGGCAGATATGCCCACGATTCAGAACACTGTAGTGTGAATGCAGCCTTAGGATCACTCATATTCACTTGTTGGTGGTTACTGTGTTTTTATTTTCAAAACCTCACTAAATAACATTGTTTCAGTTTTTTAGAATCATGCTGTGTGCAATAAAAGAGGAACATTAAAACTGTCAGGTTTAATTATTAAACTAGAAAAAGTGTGCCTGCTTGGGCCCAGGAGTGTAATAAAAACCATCAAATATACCTTGTCCACTGTAAAAAAAAATATATATATATTTAAAATAAAACAACAAACAGCAATTATTCCACACACGCTCGTAAGGACCCTTTCACAACAGAATGCGGTGTGAGAAAGGTGCATTCCATGCACGTATCCACCCCACCACGTTCAAAGAGCACTGGATGTGTCAATATACTTTATTCTTACTGACAGCTCTAACACAGGTTGCAAACACAGTAAGGTTGATTTACTAAAGACAAATAGACTGTGCACTTTGCAAAGTGCAATTGCTCTCTGCAATTGCAATTGCTCCAGAGCTTAGTAAATTAGATAAAGGTTCACTTTACAAAGAATACCCAATCACATGCAAGGAAATGTATAAAAACTGCATTTTTGGATGATGGAAGTCAGCAGAGCTTCTGCTCATTTACTAAGCTCTGGAGCAACTGCTTTTACAGAGTGCAACTGCACTTTGCAAAGTGAACAGTCTATTTGCCTTTAGTAAATCAACCCCACTGTGTTTGCCTGCACCAGATCACATGGTACCGAAGTACCGTGCACTACTTTTTGTGTGATCCAGCGCAATTTCAGCCCATTCAAATGAATGGGCTGAAAATCGCACTGCATTGAGTCACACAGGAATCTGTTGTGAACTGCCCCCTAAGAGATATACAATATCTCAAAAAAAGTGAGTACACCCCTCACATTTTTGTAAATATTTTATTATATCTTTTCATGTGACAACACAAAAGAAATTACACTTTGCTACAATGTACTACAAAGTAGTGAGTGTACAGCTTGTATAACAGTGTAAATGTGCTGTCCCCTCAAAATAACTCAACATACAGCCATTAATGTCTAAACTGCTGGCAAGAAAAGTGAGTACACCCCTAAGTGAAAATGTCCAAATTGGGCCCAAAGTGTCAATATTTTGTGTGGCCACCATTATTTTGCAACACTGCCTTAACCCTCTTGGGCATGGAGTTCACCAGAGCTTGATATTTTGCCACTGGAGTCCTCTTCCACTCCTCCATGACAACATCATGGAGCTGATGAATGTTAGAAAGCTTGCGCTCTTCCACCTTCCATTTGAGGATTCTCACAGATGGTCAATAGGGTTTAGGTCGGGAGACATGCTTGGCCGGTCCATCACCTTTACCCTCAGCTTCTTTAGCAAGACAGTGGTTGTCTTGAAGGTGTGTTTGGGGTCGTTATCATGTTGGAATACTGCCCTGCAGCCCAGTCTATAAAGGGAGGGGATCATGCTCTGCTTCCGTATGTCACAGTACATGTTGGCATTCATGGTTCCCTCAGGGAACTGTAGCTCAACCAGTGCCGGCAGCACTAATTCAGCTCCAGCCCATGACACTCCCACCACCACGCTTGACTGTAGGCAAGACACACTTATCTTTGTACTCCTCACCTGGTTGCCGTCACACACGCTTGACACCATCTGAACCAAAAAAGTTTATTTTGATCTCATTAGATCACAGGACATGGTTCCAGTATTCCATGTCCTTAGTCTGCTTGTCTTCAGCAAACTGTTTGCAGGCTTTCTTGTGCATCATCTTTAGAAGAGGCTTCCTTCTGGGACGACAGCCATGCAGACCAATCTGATGCAGTGTGCGGCGTATGCTCTGAGCACTGAAAGGCTGACCCCTTCAACCTCTGCAGCACTGCTGGCAGCACTCATACGTCTATTTCCCAAAGGCAACCTCTGGATATGATGCTGAGCACATGCAATCTGCTTCTTTGGTGGACCATGGCGAGGCCTGTTCTGAGTGTAACATGTCCTGTTAAACTGCTGTATGGTCTTGGCCACCGTGCTGCAGCTCAGTTTCAGGGTCTTGGCAATATTCCTTTAGCCTAGGCCATCTTTATGTAGACCAACAATTATTTTTTTCAGATCCTCAGAGCGTTCTTTGTCATGAGGTGCCATGTTGAACTTTCAGTGACCAGTATGAGAGAGTGAGAGCGATAACACCAAATTTAACACACCTGCTCCCCATTCACACCTGAGACCTTGTAACACTAACGAGTCACATGACACTGGGAGGGAAAATGGCTAGTTGGGCCTAATTTGGACAGTTTCACTTAGGGGTGTACTCACTTTTATTGCCAGTGGTTTAGACATTGATGGCTTTGTGTTGACTTATTTTAAGGGGACAGCAAATTTACACTGTTATACAAGCTGTACACTCACTACTTTACATTGTAGCAAAGTGTAATTTCTTCAGTGTTGTCACATAACAAAATATAATAAAATATTTACAAAAATGTGAGGGTGGACTCACTTTTGTGAAATACTGTACATATTACTGATCAATTAAAGTAAACTTTTCATAGTAGAAAAATGGGGGCTGCCACCTCTGTAATATGAGTAAAGATTATGCTGTCAACAAAAAACATGTTTCTGACCCCACCTGCTCCTAGCCTTTTGAAAAGAAATCCTAAGACCCTGTATTACTTCCTGAATCCTTTGCTGTATTAACATCCATGGTGCCTCTTCCGGTAGTGGTGACTGGTGATCACTAGCTGCTCTCTGTGCAGTCAACTATACTGTACTTGTTGCTTACTATCACATCATTACATTATGATGCTGCTTCTTTGAAAGCCTACCAATTAACCACTTGTCGCCCCTTAACAGTAGATTCACTGCTAGTGGACAGCAGCTGCATGCTCAGCGACATACTGGTGCGCCCATAACCGCCGTGTCTGGTGGACAGAGCCGATGGTGGTGATTGGTACATAGCGGTCATAACGGTGATGATTGGTCATAACGGTCACATGATTACAATGTAAACAAAACAAACCTGAATGGCTTCCATTAATGACTGTTTTGCTTACTATTGTGATGCTGTGATTGTCCCACAGCTATCACATGGTACCTAGGCCAATCACAGCACCCTGTACCATATAATTTGCTGTAGCCAATCACAAATCACAAAAGCAAGCAAGCTGTCATGAATGAAAGCCATGTATGACCTGTAATAATAATGATAGCTATAACTTTTACTTATAACTTTTACTTATAACAGTGATCATGACTGTTAGAAGCAACAGCAGTATAAAAAAAATCCTTTATCAGCTCCCCTCCCTATACATTCCTGATCACTGTCACATCAGTCATATGATGATACTGTACTGCACTGGTGACAGTATGTAAAAAAAATGTATTTAATGTCTTAATTTTCCAAAAAATTGTGACAAAAATATGACAACTTCAGAAAACTCACCATGCCTTTTTCTAAATACTTTGGACTGTCTACTTTTCAAAAAGAGGTCATTTCGGGTATTAGTACTGTCCTGGCATTTTAGGGCCTTAAGAAATTAGATTGGCAGTCAGTACATCAGGATTGATCAATTTTCAAATATACCGTATTTATCGGCGTATAACACGCACCTTAATTTTAAGTATCAGGAAAAAAATAATACATTTTAAAATAAAGAATTTTGAAGCAAAATAAGGGTCAGTGCCCATCAATGCAGCCTTATCAGTGCCCATCTGCAGCCTCGCCATTGTCCATTAATGAAGCCTGATCAGTGTCCATCTGCAGCCTCACCATTGCCCATCATTGCAGCCTGATCAGTACCCATTTGCAGCCAATTCTAGAATAGACAGAGCCAGATCTCCTGTGTACTCAGCTGGATGTCACACCCAGTCCCGCCCCTTGGCTCAGATCCTGTGATGGACATCACACCGATCCAATGCCGGGATGTCAATACTAGGAGCCGTCCAGGGGGCAGGACTGGGCGTGACTGCGAGCCAAGCCGAGCCAAGTACACAGGAGATTCGGCTCTTTCACTCGTCTATTTCACTCATTCCCTTCTTCCCCTCCGTGGCAGCCTGTATTGGCACATAACATGCACACATGATTTTCCCCTAATTTTAAGGAGAAAAAAGTGCATGTTATACGCCAATAAATATGGTATATACCATAGTTTGTAGAAGCAATAACTTTCACACAGACTAAATAACATACACTGATTTTGGTTATTTGTATCAAAAAACTGTAGCAGACTACATTTTGGCCTAAATTTATGAAGAAAGATGATTTGTTTGCAAAATTTCATACCAAAAACTAAGACAAATGTGTTTTTTTTTAATTTCAGTATTTCATTTATATAGCAAAAAATAAAATAAACAGTGGTGATTAAGTACCATCAAAAGAAAATCAATGTGTGCTGAATAGCAAAACATGCACTGTATGCTATCCTTGCCTGTGATTGGACAGTGAAGGAGTAGCATCGTAATGATAAGTTTAACCTTTTTCTCTGTCCTCCTATAATCCAGCTCCTTGTGGCATATGCCACAGTAGCAAACTCAGGCTGACTAGCATTACTGCCCCTCCTTTTAGCACCCTTAATTCTGCTATGAAGGGAACTACAAAAAGGTGATATAAAGTCATACAGAGATACTGTTTATCTTTGTGCCATAGGCATGCTATATAGGCCAAGAACACTTTACTGAAGTACACAGCATATACGTAGCAAGCCATGTCCCTCTACTCCTGCTGCTACACTCTGTGCTTTTACCAATATAAATGATAGCTGGGACTTCCTGTGTTTATAAGCAGCTGGATCAAGTCACTTCTGCCAAAAATGAACCATCTGATCATTGTTTGTAATTACTGTTTATTAGAGTGATTCAAAGATACAAAGTAACATTATTATTTCTTTATATTTACACTGTTTACTTCATCTGCAGATCAGATGGGTGAGCTTCAGTATGCATATGATGCCAGTTAACGCAAACCTTACAAATAAAAATGTACAGATAAAACAAAATGTGTTCCTATCCTTAGTTAACCCAATCAGCCCCAGTAATGTTCTACTCCCCTTAGCTAATATTTTTTTAATGTGCTTTTTGTTTCATTTTTTTTAAATTATTTTATGTTTTTTTGTGTCGCTTTAAAAGAAAGAAATTAAAACCAAATGTGTGAAATGATTTGTACAATAAACCTAATTTTAGTGGCAGTATAAACAGGATAATTTATTAAATAAAATGTATAATGTTTTATCTCCAGTAAAATACAGTACATTTAAACTAGCAGTGGTAAAAGTAGAAAAAAGTGTTTGTTTTCTTTTACATATTTTTGTGAAAAAGGATGATTTTTGCAAGATAACAACAAAAGAAAGTTGTTTGTGTAAAAAAAGAACTGCTTTGTCACCCTAACATGATATTAAACCCAATAAAAACAAACATCTATTATATTGCAGCTTACCAATTCCTAGATGTGATGGCTGCATTCATTTTTTTCACTTTTTTCACTTTTTTATCTGGCGATCCTTCCAGTAAGTCTGTTATTTTTCAACTTCCTATAACAGACCAAGCTGTCCAAAGTGGCAGTTGGAGTATTAAGGCAAATCATTTATCACTGATGGGGAAGCTTACAATATCAGCTTTTATTAAATTATGTAAAACCTTTACCCTAGAGGAAAAAAACTGTTGCTGTAACTGCTTAAAGTTAAAGGTCCATTAAGGGGTATACAGGTTTGAATGCTGACATGGTAAAGTGTTTGTTAACCCCCCCAAAAAATAAATTTCCTGATCCCTTAAATCAGATTAAACAGCACAGTGCTTGTGCTGTGTAATCTGCCCCCTCTAAACTGTAAAAAAAACTGCCTGAACCTGCCACTTCCTGTATCCCCCTGTCTGTACTGACCACGCTGGTCAGGGTTACTGAGCCCTGACCACTATGGTCAGAGTGCCTCCCTCCATCATATGCAGCCCTTCTCTCAGCTCTCCTCTCTCCCCCTCACCCCCTCCTCTCTGCCTGTAAGCTCCGTGCCTGTGTGTCTTCGTCTCAGCCCTCCCGCCCCCCTGCCGCTATTAGTAAAATAACAAATTCTAAATGGTCCCTGACAGCCCTCTATTATAGCCTGGCATAGCACACTGCATCAGTCTTTTATTAAAACAAGCATTGTAAATACTGATTTAGCGTGATCTTCAGGCCGTTCACGTGACTCTCGGCCGGTTTCCAGGGCTACTGCAGGAGAGGCTGGGCTTCCATGTGATCTCTCCGGCTGATATCAGAGGTAGATCTCGGCCCCTCCTGCAGAAGCCATATATTGGAGGTATACAGCCGCCGCGAGTCATGTGACTGGGCTGAAAATTGTTCCAAATCTGTATTTACATCACTCGTTTTTATAAAAGACTAATGCAGTGTGCTATGCCAGGCTCCAATAGAGGGTCTGGCAGTGTTTGTGTTATATGGGTTAACAAACACTTTAAAGCATTATTAAACCCAAAAGCAAACATTTACTATATTGCAGCTTACCAAATCTTAGATGTGATGGCTGTATTAATTTCCTTTTTTTACGCTTTCTTTCTTCTATTTTCATCTGGTGATCCAGCCAGCAATTCTGTTGTTTTTTTTCAAAAACACAAGCTCTCCAGCTTAATACATCCGTTTACATGGATGGAACAAACCACTTAACATTGGCATTGTGATTAAAACTATCAGCTTTTATTTATTCATGCAAAACCTTTATCTCAAAAGACATAAAACTGCTTATAAAGTGTGAGTGGAGTTTGTCTTCAGTTTGTTAGTGTATCTAAATCTGCTAATACTTTTAACACTGCTTTCCCCAGAATGACAAAGTTGTTGTGTCTCGCTAATACAGGAGGTGTGTTACTGGCCAGATCACCAGGTTAAAAAACAGGGAAAATAGACAAGGAGAAGAAAACCGAGATGCAGCCATCATATCTAATGACTGCTAAGCTGCAGTATAATAAATTTTGGTTTTGGGCTTAATACCACTTTAAAATACAATTAAAATACAATTAAATAATTTTTTTAATGACTATACTGTAAGTCACTGGGTTGAAAATAAAACAGCTTGCATTAGCAGACCGAAAACAATGTCAGAGGCAAATGTAGAAATTTTGGGTGATTCATATATTAATGACAGGCAAAAAAACTCTCATATAGTACATGTTAAGAATAGGCTAGTAGATCAAATTAATAGTTCTGTACCTAATACACTTCTACTTTTGTTTTCTGACTACAGTAGATCACATCTTTTCCCAGCTGGATTACATCTTTGAGCATCAGAAAATTTACATCTTACAAAGTATTATCCTTTCTGAAAATTTGATCTTAAAACTATACACTACCAAATTTTCAACAGTAAAAAATAAAAGTGAAATAAATCACCAGGAACAGTCCTCAAAAAACAAGGTAGGTCATTGTTAGAAATTATTCCTAATCTTTAAGGAAAGCTTGCTAACAGGAATGGTACCAGCAGCTTGGTGAAATGCTAAAGTGGTACCAATATTCAAGAATGGGCTGAGATAAATACTTGGAAACTACAGGCCAGTCAGCCTAACATCAATAGTTTGTAAACTATTGGAGGGGATGACAAGGGACTACATCCAAGAATTTGCTGATAGTGTAGATAGATGTAGTGTATCTAGACTTTGCCAAAGCATTTGACACAATACACCATAAACGCTTAGTCCTCAAATTGAGGTCTGTTGGCGCTGATGATAGTACATGTACCTGAATAGAAAACTGAATATAGGGGCACATTCAGAGGATGGAGAAAATAACATATCTTCTGAATTGTCTAGAGCAGGGGTCTCCAAACTAGTTGTTCAGGAACTACAATTCCCTTCATGCCTAGTCATGTCTGTGAATGTCAGAGTTTTACAATGCCTCATGGTACATGTAGTTCCACAACAGCTGGAGGGACTTGGCAGATCCCTGATCTAGAGGTATAATTGGGGTACCCCAGGGCTCTGTCCTGGGGCCAATACTGTTTAACCACTTCAATACCAGGCACTTAGGCTCCATTTACACTTATGCGTTTTTTGATGCATTTTGCATTTTGCAGAAATGCATGGGAATTTTTTAACATGGGTTCCTATGGAACATGTTCACCTCAATGCATTTTTGTGCCTCTGCATTTTTGGAAAGGGTCAGGGACTTTTTTCATGCAAAATGCAGCGTTTTGCATGTAATAGAATTCAATGGACCAGCATCAAAAAAGCAAGTACAGCATTTTTACAGCTTTTTTACAGTGTTTTTGTGGCGTTTTTAACACTTTTTTGCGTTTTTTTTTTTTTACACTGTATACAGTATAAAAAAAAACTGTAAAAAAAAACACAAAACGCAAAACACATCAAAAACACGACAAAAACGCGGCAAGCACTGCAAAAAACACTGCAGAAATGCTCAAAAGCAACATGCATAGGTGTGAATCGAGCCTTAGACACCTTCCCGCCCAGGCCAATTTTCAGCTTTCAGCGCTGTCGCAATTTGAATGACAATTGCGCGGTCATGCTACACTGTACCCAAACAATTTTTTATCATTTTGTTCACACAAATAGAGCTTTCTTTTGGTGGTATTTGATCACCTCTGCGGTTTTTATTTTTAGCGCAACAAATAAAAAAAGACCGAAAATTTTGAAAAAAAAAAAGTTTTTCTTTGTTTCTGAAAATTTTTTTTGTAAATAAGTACGTTTTCTTCTTCAATGATGGGCACTGATATGGCTGCAATGACAGGCACTGATATGGTGGCACTGATGGGCACTGATGAGGTGGCACCAATGAGGTGGCACTGATGAGGTGGCACTGACGGGCACTGATGATGGGCACTGATAGGCAGCATTGATGGGCACTGATAAGTGGCACTGATGGGCAATGATAGGTGGCACTGATAGGTGGCATGGATGGGCACTGATAGGTGGGCACTGATGGGCACTGATGGGAACAGATGGGCACTGACAGGTGGTACTGATGACACTGATTGGTGGCACTGATTACAATGATTGGTGGCATTGCTGGGCATAACTGAAATATAATGGTGCCAATCAGTGCCCATTTGTGGGCACTGATTGGCACAGATTGGGCATAGACTGGGCACACGTGGATAGCCATGGGGTACATACCTGGCCATCCACATGTTGCCCCCTTCCCTGGTGGTCCTAGGGGCATCCCTGGTGGTCCAGTGTGGTCATCTGAGGGGGGCTGCACTGATAAACAATCAGCGCAGACCCCCTGTCATGAGAACCGCCGATCGGCTCTCCTCTACTCGCGTCTGTCAGACGTAAGTTAGGAAAAGCCGATCAACGGCTCTTCCTATTGACATCGTGATCAGCTGTGATTGGACACAGCTGATCCTGTGGTAAAGAGCCTCCACCAGAGGCTCTTTACCAAGATCGGTGGAGCGGTGTGTCAGACTGACACACCGCTCCACTGATCACTGGGCGCGCGGCGGCATGTTATCCTGCTGGACGTCATATTTTGCCCAGTCAGGATAACAGAACCACCACCCGACCGTCAATCTGCTATAGGCCGGTGGGAAGTGGTTAATTTGTTCATAAAAGATGTAGTGGTTGGTATAAAAAAGTTAAATCTTAGTGTTTGCTGATAATGCAAAGCTAAGCAGGGCTATAACATCACAACAGGATATAGCAACTTTACAGGGAGACCTTGACAAAACAGTGGGGTGAGCAACCACATGGCAAATGAGGTTCAATGTAGGGAAATGTGGGGAATAAAAATATGAATGCAAGCTACACAGCTAGGGATAAAATCTCTGGGGGACTCAAGGATGTGAAAATTTCTGGGGGTCCTAGTTAATGACAGACTAATTCAAAGCTGCAGTAAGACCAGCAAAATATTAGTATGCATTAAAAAGGGTATTTACTCAAGAGATAAAACTATAATCCTGCCACTTTACAAAACGATGGTTTTGCCGCATCTTGATGTCATCCACTTCTGGGTCATCATGCTTCAGGGAACCCGTGCAGCCTCCCAGTTTTAAACCTGCACAGGAAGGGCAGCATATAGACAAACCTATTTTCTCCATTTTCATCCGGCAGCCACTGAAAGCCTGCTTCTCCTCCTCTCCCACCCGCAGGCATTCAGCGGCTGAAGGAGGAAAATATGGGAGATTGGTTCCTCTATATGCAGCCCCTGCCACCCCTCCTGTTCAGGTCCAACTGCCCCCTAACCACTGTGTGTTCTCCTGGCCCCCCTCATAGCCCCCCCACAGTGCAGAGGGGGCAATGCAGGGGGGCTACGAGGGGGGGCCAGGAGAATTTACTGGCTCCTTCCTTTTCTGAATGTACAGAGTCAGGGTTTGTTACTGATCACTGACTCTGCCCATTCATAACTTAAGCATAGTAAACTATGTTTACTATGCTTCAGTTTCTGCATGAATTGGAAGCTCTGTACAGAGCTATTCCTGTCCATTCATTCTGTGCAGCTGAGGCTACAGAAAAGGAGATTGAGGGCTGTGTAATGGAGATTGAGGGCCATGTCTTCAATTTTTTATCTTTTACATACAGGTAAGCCTGTATTAAGGCATACCTGTAGGTACTGTGAATATCTTTTAAACTTGCACTGTTTAGGAAATATTCAGAGTGCATGCAGCCAGTGACATCACCAGCACATGCATTCTGAATTTCTGGCAAACCGCGCCAGACCTTCAGAGCCGCGTCATAAACACCCGCACCCATGCGCATGCACGAGAGTGATGTCATCGCACCCCCGCCACTCATGTAGCCGGAGGCCGCAAACCCTGAAGGAAGACCTGGTGAAGATGGAAGCCCTCTCAGCAGTGACAGCACAATGCTGGATGACTTTGTTTAAAGGTAAGTCTCTCATAATGTGCTGGTATGCAATACATACTAGCACATTATGACATTAAAGGAAAAAAACAAAGTGCCAAAGAAATCTAAACATTGATATGAGTAAGTGATAATATGAAAATTGACAATTGACAGCGGCAGTGAATAAAACTTTGCAAATGCAAAATGATACTAGTAAAGACAATAAATATACCGCGCTAAGTGCCAAAAATATTAAATAAATATCACATTTGAAACTGATGCGACTTTGAAAGAGATTGCTAAAAAGTCCCATGCAGATAATTTGTTGCAAACATCAATAACCTTGAAGCAATAAAAGTTCCAAATCCCAAGTTAAGTGCTCGTGCTCTACAAAGTGGATACGAATCCATGCTTGATAAGTGCTTGATATGTGCTCACAAGACGGTGCCCCCACATAGATGTGAACTCACCCCTCCAAGTGGACCAACTATTTCTAGTTTGGTCAAACATGCATGTGGGGCAGTCCCCGTGGATTTTCTGTGGGCTTATGTGGTTTAAGATAGTTGTTTCCTCATATGAATGGATGTAATAAGGCGTGCCTCATTCTTCTATGTACTAGCAATGTCTGAGGCAGATGTTCCTCATATAAATGACAGAAAAAGCCTCATTGAACAGCAACGTTTAAAACATTTATTCCAGATAAAAAAAAACATGGTATTAAACTCACAAGTAAGGGTGCCTAAAAGCCTGGCACCTGGTGTAAACAGCAGAAAAGTTTCCAGGAAATCTACCCATAAACAGTGGTAAGCCCCCACGGTATACTGGTTGATTTCCGGGACCGGCAGTGTGTCGTGATGATGCAATAAAGCGGACCAACCTCTACATGTTTCAGCCAAACAGACGGCCACAATTTATACTGCTACATATCTTTGGTAAAAATAACCCAAAATTAGTGGAAATTATTTGGTCTGTGTGAAAGTTTGTAAAAGTCTACAAGCTATGGTGCAAATCATAAAAAAAGTATCACATATGATGTACTGGCGGCCTATCTCATTTCTTGAGACCCTAACAAGCCAGGAAAGTACAAATGACCCCCAAATGATCCCTTTTTGGAAAGTAGACATTTCAAGGTATTTAGTAGGAGACACGGTGAGTTATTTGAAGTTGTAATTTTTTCCCACAATTCTTTGCAAAATTAAGATTTTTATTTTTTATTTTTTCACAAAATTGCCATTGTAATAGCTTATTTCTCTCACATGGCATGTGCATACCACAAATGACACCCCAAAATGCATTCTGCTACTCCTCCTGAGTATAGCAATACCACGTGTGTGGGACTTTTTCACTGCCTGGCCACAAACAGAGGCCCAACATGCAGGGAGCACCATCAGGTGTTCTAGGAGCATAAATTACACATCTCATTTCTCAACCACCTATTACAATTTTGCAGGCTATGGAGCACCAGGACAATGGAAACACCCACAAAATGACCCCATTTTGGAAATCTAATACCCCAATGTATATTCTATGAGGCATAATGTCTTTTGAATGGTTCATTTTTTTCCACAAGTTTTTGGAAAATGTGAAAAAAAATTTAAATGCTTTTTTTTACACAAAGTTGTCCGTTTATAAGATATTTCCAACACATAGCATTTAGATAGCAAAAATGACACCCAAAAATTCATTTTGCTACTCCTACTGAGTATGGCAATACCACATGTGTGAGACTTCTACACAGCCTGGCCACATACAGAGATCCAACATGCAAGGAACACTGTCAGGTGTTCCAGGGACACATAGCATGCACATACCAAGAATTACACCCCAAAATACATTATGCTGAGCAAAGCGTAAACAAAAGATTACCTGTGGTTGTAGTAGTGCAGTTGTATACAGGAGGAAAGCACTGGTCCAGGCAGCAGGCAGGGACTTGGTTAGCAAGGGTCAGTGCAGGCAGAGATACTGTCAGAAGTGCCAAAAATATTGGTAGTAGGCAAGAACATGTGGTGTGGTTAGTGCGACAGGGAGAGACATAATGGCAGTATTTCCTACAGGCAGCAGGCAGAAGTAGGGCCTCGTTCAGGACAGAATGGGGACAGGGGTAGAGGCTTCTCCCACCCAAATTTCTTTGAAGCCTCCGAGTCTCCAGACCCTAATATAGGAATGAGAAAACAAAAAAAAATGTTTTCTTCATCCAGAAAAACAATTCTGGAGCCCCTCACATATGTGAGACCCCTGTGTTGAATCCTACTAGTCCAGTAGCAGGGTACAAGATCAGTCCATGAGGCAGGCAAAAAACATGGTCAAACAGTCCAAGGTCAGTTCCAGATCAGGCAGAGGTATGTACAGATCTGTTAGGCAGAAGCATGGTCGAATAACAGTCCAGGGTCAGTTCCAGATCAGGCAGAGGTATGTACAGAATCGGCAGACAGAAGCATGGTCGAATAACAAGCCAGGGTCAGTTACAGAGCAGGCAGTGGCATAAGGGGTATGAAGGTGTGTGAAGACAGGAACTGAGGATTACGTTTACCATACTTCACTAATAATTTATTGAAGTATGGTAATGGCGAAAACATTCACCTATGCAGAGGCCTTGTTGGAAAGGACATTGAGCACAATAATAAGATGTGACTCCTGCTCTGGTACACACCTTACATTTTTTTTGACGTCGTTGGCCTGTTGGTCTGGGAGGGAGTTTATCTGGAAAGTGTATATGGCCAATTGAAAAAAATAAATTGTGACTTTTTTATACCATGTCCGCTTTTGTGGCACGGTATGGTTCGAGCATTTGGTCATTAAAGTCGACTTCCCCCAATAAACAAATTATATTCATAGATGCATTTTGGTTTTTGGATGGGGTCATTCCTTCTGGGAATTTCCATGAAGGTATCATTGTGGATCGAAGACAACATGTAGACATCCCTTCTGTCCCTCCACTTCACTGCCAAAATCTCCTTGTTTCGCAGACTTGCCGTTTCTCCTTTTCTCAACTCCTTATTGACAAGACTTTGAGGAAAGCCCTTCCAGTTCTTTTTTACGGTGCCACATGCTGGTGTCTTCTTCCGGTGAAGGTTGTGGAACAGGGGCAGAGATGTGTAGAAGTTGTCTATGTATCATGGGAGCCTTTCTCCAGTAGGGGGTATATGAGGTCCCAAACAATTTTTCCGCTTGATCCCAAGTAGTCTGGGCAATTAGGGGGCTGCAGCTGGGTGTCCTTCCCTTCATAGACTTTAAAGGCATATATGTACCCTGTGACTCGGTCACATAATTTGTATACCTTCACCCCATAGCGGGCCCTTTTTCTGGGAATAAATTGTTTGATTTTAAGCCTGCCACTAAATTTAACAAGGGACTCATCCACACATATGTGTTGGTTCGGGGTAAACAGCTGGGGGAATATTTCAGAAAAATAATTTAGAAGTGGCCGAATTTTGAAAAGCCTGTCATAATTTGGGTAATTTCGGGGAGGGCATTGGGTATTATTATTGAAATGGAGGAACCTCATTATCATGAGGTATCTGGTTCTGGGCATTACCATGGAGAAGATTGGCATGTGGTGGATGGGGTGGATTGACCAATAGGAATTCAAGGTGTTTTTTTGGTGAGTCCCATACAAAATGTGAGGCCTAAAAAAACCTTCAACTCCTCCACAGTTAGGTCTTTCCACTCGTAGGACCGGGGATAATAGGATGTTGGATTATTTAAAATAAATTGCTGTGCATAGAGGTTGCACTGGGGCACAATTGTTGATAGCATGTCCTCTGTAAAAATTAAATAAAAAAAATTGATTGGGGAAAAATTCTCTGTGTCCACCTGGACTCCTGGCTGGGTAGTGAAAGGTGGAATGTTGGCTTCTCCTGAATTAGGAGGAAGCCACAAGGAGTTCTGAAGGGCATAGGGAAGGCTGGCATGGGTCCTTGGCCTTTCTTGCCGAGGTACTCCGGTGCTAGTGGATGGCACTGCGGTGCTAGTGGATGGCACTGTGGTGCTGGTGGATGTCACTGCCTCCTCACCAGAACGCCTTTGTTTGGCGGGGAGAATATCCTCCTCCTCTGAGTCACTCAGGGTTCCACTACTGAGGGCTGGCTCATAATTTACATCCGACTCAGAATCGGAGTTTGAAAGAGAATCTGGAAAAGAGAGCTCCCTGTTGCTCTTGTCGGCATGGGAAAGTATTTGGTACGCCTCCTCGGCGGAAAAGCATCTTTTGGATATGGTTGCTGGTGGTGTTGCAACTACACAGGTGTGGGCTAAGCCTGACCTGATGGGCACTGATGAGGCGGCACTGATGAGCACAGATGGGCACTGATGAGGTGGCACAGAGGGGCACTGATGAGGTGGCACAGAGGGGCACTGATGAGGTGGAACAGATGTGCACTGATGAGGCGGCACAGATGTGCACTGATGAGGCGGCACAGATGAGGTGGCACAGATGTGCACTGATTACATAGATGTGCACTGGTGAGGTGGCACAGATGGGCACTGATGAGGCGGCACGGATGGGCACTGATGAAGTTGCACAGATGGGCACTGATTGATTGCACAGATGTGTACTAATGAGGCGACACAGATGGGAACTGATTTATGGCACAGATATGCACTGGTGAGGTGGCACAGATGGGCACTGATGAGGTGGCACAGATGGGCACTGATGAGGCAGAACAGATGTGCATTGATTGATTGCACAGATATGCACTGATGAGGTGGCACAGATGGACACTGATGAGGCGGCACAGATGTGCACTGATTGATTGCACAGATGTGCACTGATGAGGTGGCACAGATGGGCACTGATTGGCACAGGAGGGCACCGATGAGGTGGCACAGGTGGGCACCGATGAGGTGGCAAATGTTGGCACTAATGAGGTGGCACAGGTGTGCAGTGATTGCAAAGATGTGCACAGATGGACACTGATCACTAATGGCACAGATTGGCACAGGTGGGCACAGATTGGCACAGGTGGGCACTGATTGGCACAGGTGGGCACAGATCCCAAATAGGCACTCTATTGATGGGGCACTGTTTGGGCACTGGTTTGGCACTGTAATTTGTGTTTTAACACTCACTGGAGCACAGATCGCTGTCAGATCCTCTCTCCTCACACGCGGTCTCTGTGTGAGGAGAGAGAGCCGGCAATGAGAGATGATCTCTGATGTTTACATCGGAGATCATCTCTCATTGGCCACACTGGTCAATTTACAGCGATCTGTGACTGGCTGTGTCCAAGGGACATGGTCAGCACAGAATTTCCCAGATGCATGCTTGTGAGCGCAAACGGTGAGTGAGGAAAGGGGAGGACGTTCTATGACGGCCTCCCGGAAATTGAGGTCCATGCTGTAGCCATCATTCGGCTATGGCCCTGACTTCAAGTGGTTAACATCACATTCTATGTATTTAATGTTTGCTAATCTATTGTATTTATTTCATCATTCTATAATTACCATGATTGTAATATGCTGTGAATGTCCTCTTTGTCCTCATGCATGCTGGAAGCCTTTAATGCTCCTTTTTTGTCCTTCATGCATATTTGCCTTCACTAACCTCCCCAGCATGCTATCCTGGGCCCATACACACCTCGCCTAGTCACTTAACAATGTTTTTTCTCAGCTCCATTGTAGTGCTTACCCTAAACACCTCCTAAAATGTGTTGAAATGTTATTTTCGTCCTTAAATTCAGGCAGAGTGCAAGTTTTTTTGGGGGGGCCCAAACTCATTTGGAACACCCCCCCAACCGCTAAGTCAACCGATACCAATCTTCTATCTGCTGACTTTGCCAAACCCATACACACTATACCTATCTCTTTTGTGTTCATATTTATAGATGAATTCACCAAAGCATGTAGTGCAAGGGCCTGCCTGAATACTTTAAAAATGGTACTGTTTAAAGTTTTGTTCTCCTATTATCTTGATAGGTAATTGCAGAATGTAAAAATGAGCTTCAATTTGTACAGTGTGTATTCATATTTTTTTGTATTATGACATTTCCAGTGGACTGCCAATAGTGTAAGTAAAGGAGGGGCTGGCCAAAGTAACACACATTATTTATGCATTCAGCTCTCAATGAAGTGGAGAGAGTTACCTGTCCAAAACATCTCCCCCCTAAAATTTTTACAATGGGCCACCGGAGGGGATGAGGAATCTGATATTATACTTTTGTCTTTAAATACTCATTTCAATAAATGTTATAATTATGTTGGCCAAGAATGTGTCTAATCTGCTTGCAATGTTATGTGCAAAAGTACTATTTTTTTTTCTTGTTTGACTCCACAGTTTCCTTCAAACCCACAGGAATGGCAAACTGTGGCATCCCACATTGCCCAGCGGTGGGACTTTCCCAACTGTGGAGGGGCAATCGATGGGAAACACGTCCACATCGTCCCACCCCCAACTAGGGGTCATACTATTATAATTATAAGGGGTTTAATAGTATTGTGATGTTGGCAGTGGTGTCGGCGACATATGAGTTTTGTATGTGGATGTGGGGAAGAATGGATGTTGGATGGTGGAGTCTTCGCCCAGATGGAGTTTTACAGACAGCTCCAGAATGGTGGCTTGGGCTTGCCACCTGCAGAGGACAACGTGGCTGTTCTTCCATTTGTGTTTATTGCTGATGAAGCGTTTGGGCTAGATGAGCATCTGATGAGGCCATTTCCCATGAGCACCCTCACCCCGGACCAGAGGGTTTTTAACTACCAGCTGGCCAGAGCCAGAAGAGTGGTGGAGAACGCTTTCGGCATAATGGCCAGCCGGTTCCACCTATTTCTGACACCAATCCACATGGTGGAATATAAACTGAACCATATGGTGTTTGCTTGCTGCATTATGCACAATTATCTATGCAAAAAATGCAACAAACTATGTGGCCTCAGTTGGGACTGAGGCCGGCTTTCCTGATCATTCAACCCTGATGGCACTTGAAGCTGGCCGTCCTGGCTTGCCTCCCAAAGCGCCCGCAAAGTGAAGCAAAAATATCTGGAGTATTTTGCGGGTAGTGGGGCCATTGATATGCCAGCAAATGTGTGAAACACTTTTAAAATAAATTTTTATTTTAAGCTGAACTAATATTTAATTTGATGTACTGCTTGTGTTTCTTTTAGCTGTCTTCTAGCTTCTTCAATGGGCTTTTCTTTTTTGGCCATTTTCTTCAATAGTGCAATAGTGTATATTTGATACATGAGGTGACAATCTCTTCTTCAGCTAACTATTATGTTGTGGGTCTACTACACACACACACACATTGTTTTTGTTTTTAATGTATGTAATGCATTAATGATAAAAAATAATCATTCTTTTCAGCACCATGAAATAATTGTTTTGAGTCCCCAAAATGGCCTTATTGGGGCCAATTTTAGAGCACTGTGTGGGTTATTTACTAAAGGCAAATCCATTTAGCACTACAAGTGCACTGCAAGTGCACTTGAAAGTGCACTGAAACTGCCCTGAAAGTGCACTTGTAGTGCAAAGTGGATTTGCCTTTAGTAAATACCCCCATTGTCACTGTAAACTACAACAACTTACTCCAAAAACTGGTATTAAGCATTGAAAGAAGCACACACATTGTTGAGTATAAAACATTTTACTCCATGCACATTCACATGTGCATTAGAAAAGGGTTTTTTAACAAACCAACATCTTTGGTGTATAACATTTTTATGGTTAACATTAGAAAATAGCCTTTTTTTGGTTAAGCAGGCATGTTTAAAACCATAATAACATACACAACTCAGGAACTTACAAAGTTCAACTTTGAAAAAGTGAAAGCAATATCAGACATGAGTATGTTAAAACTGTGTTGAGCTTGCCTTCATCAGATGGGGTGATATCACCCCTGTAAAAGACAAATTTTGAAGATGCACACACATTGGGAGTCAAACATGTGCTAGCTCCCATCATGGGGGATCAATGGACGTGTTTCAGGGGTTCAACCCCTTCCTCTCACCTACTTGAGTTGGGAGGAAGGGGTTGCACCCCCAAAATGTGTACATTGATATCCCGTGATGGCAGATAGCACATGTTGACACACTGTGTGCATCTTCAAAATTTGGCTTTTAAAATACTTTAAAACTGGATTCAAAATAACAAATTCCACGACAAAACGGTACAATTTTTGTGTGTTTTAGATTCTGCCTAAAACATCAATGATGTTCTTCATTTTTTGTTGAACATCATTGATGTTTTCCTTTATCTTTTCTAAATCACGATTGCACACCATGATCTCCCCAATGAGGACATGTGCACTTGCACTGGTGAAATTAGTTTCTTCTTCCACAACATCTACATCACCTAAAAAGAATAAAACACACCACGTATTATAAATATGCAGGCATACATCTATTACCTGAAGCTGCGGTCTCAGACACTCACCTGTTGTGGTCACTATTTCAACCACGTCATGACCCTCTCCCTCCACATCCTCAGGTTGTGGTGTTGTGACTTACCCTTCTTTAGGAGGTTGGGGGTCCCTGGTGTCCTCAGATGTCCCGAGTCTTTTCTCCCCTATGTGAATTAAAAAAAAGATATACTTAGCAGACAGATATTTGAGGCAAGAAATAGGAATATGAAACATTGCTTGGAAGTGTCGTACAACTGTTTGTTTTGGCAGAGTTCCAAGCTGAATACATGATTCCTTCCCTTTCTTCAAGCTGGAATATTTACCTTTTTTGGTAAAGTATCACACATGTAGAGACCCCTATTATCCACTGGAGCACCTGTGTGGGACACCCTAAAAAGGGTGTTCTGGTGTCCCACACTAGTGCTCCTGCGTCCAGATGTGTAAACAGCTGCTGAGTGTCCTCTCCTTACACTGAATCAAGTTTGCATTTCATTCTAGCTACAAACACATATAGACAACAAACTTCTTTTAATACAAATAGGCCTAAACAAATGTAGTTAACCTGCATCTGCCAAAAACATTGTATTAGTGGGCGAACAAACAATGTTTACTACGAACGATTACTGTGCCCACGAACCTGAAACTTGCCATTTTAAACTGTACAACAGTAAAGAAAAGCACATGGACCAGCACGAAAGTAATAATAATAATAGGAACACACGACAAATACTTACTTATTTGCAGCACTCTCTTGATCCTTCTGTACTGATCCTGCTCCCTCAATTTGAGGTCTGACCATTATTTCCTAAGTTGATCCTTGGATCGTCGTACCCCAAATTCCTCTCTAGACTTTTCACAACTTTAGTCATGATTTTGGCCTTTCTCACATTTGGGTTTCTGTACGGTCCATATTTCCTGTCATAGTCAGCCCTCTTCAAGATGTCCACCATCTCCACCATCTCAACAAAGGACATATTCGAGGCCTTAAATCTCCTGGATCGGGACGTTTGTGGCTTCGGGGTTTCATCGTTGCTGCTACTCTCATGCACCTGCTCTGTCTCTGCCATGTGCTCCCCCACTGCACAGAAAGAGAAGGGGCAGGGAATATACTAGAAAGAAGGTCAGGGGCGGAGTTTCACGAATGTGCAGTGTATATAAAGCATAACACGCGTGCATCGTATGTATGTTCTGTGAGCGGAGGATGGAGTAGCGTAAGCACCGATCGTGCTAACGAAGGTAACATTTTAACTTGGGGCAGCAGTGGCCTATACTGCTTATAGATTGAGGCCTATATTGGGACAAGATTATGAGAGTTTAGCCTGACATTAGGGTTTGTCTTGTGTTGTGTCTTGCAGAGAATATGCATAAATTCAAAGACCATGATTTCCTCCCCAACTTCATTGATAAATACATAGAGCTGCCCTGTCTGTGGCAAGTGAAACACCCTTTTTATAATAACAAACTAAAGAGGAAGGTACCGCTTGATCAACTGTTGGAATTAATGAAGCGGGTGATTCCCACGGCAGACATCACCTATTTGAAGGCCAAAATTGGTGGCCTGAGGAGCACATATAATAGGGAGCGCAAGAAGGTCCAGGATTCCATGAGATCAGGAGCAGCAGCAGATGACGTTTATGTCCCCAGGCTGTGGTACTACAACAGACTGCAGTTTTTGTCAGACCAGACTGAAATCAGGCCATCACACTCAACCATTCCTTCCACACTTCCTTCCACTCTTACTTCCACCTCAGATGAGGCTTCCAATGTACAAACTGGGCCTTCCACCCAGGAGGAGTCCAGCTTGAGCCAGGTAAAGCATTGTTCAACATATTTCTTGCCAAAAATGTAATTATGTTAACTAGATGTTATTATTGATTGCTAATTTCAGATTTAACAAAGTGGTTTACATATCAATAGACAGTAGTAGAGAAAAATGATTGGGACAAGAATGAAAAATGCTGGGGTCAGAATGATAGACTTTTCTATTTGTTAACATTTAATTTGCAACAGTCATGAGCTCAAAATTGTGTGTGATTGATGACCAAAAATATAAAACTATGTACCATTTTCATACACAGGAAAGTCTCAGCCAGGAGGTGGCAGGGGAACGTGGCAGCCATGAGGTGGTCGTGGAAAGTGGTAGCCAGGAGGTGGCCATGGAAAGTGGCAGCCAGGAAGTGTCTGGGCCCAGTAGCCTGACAGAATTGCAGGATCCTCCCCTCTGCCTTCCAACAAAAAGGTGCAGGAAGGGGAGGAATGTGGAGGAGTCAGCTCTTGTTTTGATTCGGCAGGCTAATGCGGTCCTCACAACAACCCCCAGTGTTCAAGAGGCCTTTGCCTGTATGACGGCCAGTAAGGTGCAGGAAGTGGAGGTGGGCCAATGCATCATCAGTGAGGAGCTCATATTTCAGGTCCTAAATAAGGGGGTGATGGGCGAACTCACAAAAAAGTCACGTATGTGAGTTGGACCATACTCCTCCTCCACCTCCTGCCACAACTCCAACACCACAGCCACAGCCTGGAAGGAAGCGTGGAAGGAATATGTTTTAGCTGACGTCCATAGCACTAGCCTTTCTCTCTTTTCTAGTCTTTTTCTGAAAAAAAGGTTACCTTATTTACCAACAGTCATGTGCTATTTTTTTTAATTTTATTTCCCATTTAATTTGATGATCAGTGTGAACAATGGTTCACCATATTTACCAACATTCACTTTGCAACCTACACTGTGTTAAAGCCAATCCCTATGAAAGTCCACCATTCCATGTACTGGGGACTGGTAATCCAGCACTGCAGTTTTGTGTCAACCCTGAATAAAAGGAGGGACGGGTTTCCGCTCTCACGGATCAAAGGTTTGCAGCCTCCCCTTACACTTACCCCTATGGGGGTGAGGTTACTTGTAAAAGAGATTATAGATAGGGGTAGGTGGCGCTACCTTTAACAGGGTACCTTAAAAAATATAACATGAATATACAAATAAATAAGTAATATGTACTCATATGTGTAAAGCAACAGTCACTCAAGATCATTGGTTAGTGAGTGTGAGTGTGCATCTCTTAAATAGTGAACCGTGCTAATATGCCAATCTCATATCATACCTATAGATATATAAAGAGTAGTTAACCATCAAATGTGAATAATATATATCAATGTAATAAATAAACCATTCAATAAACACCACAATCTGTAACATAGAAGGGAATCAGTCCAATAGGGATCCCCCCTCGGGAAGCAATGTGGTGTGATGCTCACTCTCCAAGTAGCATTAATCAACACGTGCAGCTAGTGATATCCCATAACCCAGATCCCGTGTTGATCCACTTTCCCATCCACAGCCAAACAAATGGACGGGAACCACAAGTGTATCCAAAAATAAATGGTATATAGGTGAAAAGTCTAAAACATCTGAAGATATATCCTAAGTAGTCCCAGCTTAGGCAAAAAATGCAAAGATACAAAAAACAGAAAATGGTGAAAAAATAAGGCAAAAATAATGCATCAAATTCCAGCATAGGCAAAAAGTCTGTGATTAGTGACTTTCGTGAAGACAGCGGTTCAAATCCAGTGACTTGCGGTGCTCCCCCTCAAAGATCCCCACTCACCAGCTCCCTACACCCCTGCAGGGGTAATAGGCATGTAGTACCAGGCAACAGTATGGTGTTTTGGGTCCCCAGGTGCTCCCGCTCCAGCTGTGATGTATCCGTCAGTTTATCCTCATAAGGAAGAAACAGGGCTCCATAGTGTGATACGTTTTTTAAAATAATTTATTAAGCTATCATCAAAACAGCACATAAAAAATTAAATAAAATAAACTAAATAAAATCCGGGCTCCTATTAGGAAAGCCAGATAGTCACACTGCGTGTAAACAAATTGGTATGGAGAGAGCTCGTGGTAGTAGGACCATCAGCTGAGCGGCGTGCGCCTCAGCTGCGTTCCACACTCTCTCCTACTTCTACGTGTGACGTCAGTGCGTAGCATGGAGCATGGAGAGGCACTTTAGGTGAACAGCCTTTACTCTCTTAGTAAGTCAAACCCATGGTATCAAAGTCTTTTTAACAACCACTAATGCTAAAAGAGCTGATGGTGCCGTTCAGTACAGAAATATCTGCTGACGGAAAGTCTGGATAGCTGCACCCATGGGATTGTTCCAAGGTGGGGTGAGAAATGTTATTTGTCCTAACTGGGTATGCCTTAAACTCCTAACTTTTAATCATTAAAGCCACACATAAAAGTGACACATTCTGAATAAAACTGAATTATTTTCATCTGAGCTCATTACTGCAATGTATCTTGTATGTTTATTGAGGATTTTCCGTTTCTGTATGCTGGTTATCCTGGGTTCTTCTCTTTGTAACTTTACCAGTCTCTTGCCAGACAGTCACTTTTAGCAGAGCTTAAATACAAATTCGGAATTTATTGTATACTCTATATGGTGCTGAAGCACATAATGGTGATAAGCATTAATGAATAAGGTGAGTAGAGCTGAAGTTTGGGGTTAAAAGTGCTTCCCATGCATTTTCATTGAAAAAATAAATACAATGAATGGGAAAAAATGAAATAACAGTGCTTCAAAGTTTTTACATGTAAAAACCTTGCCTTTTTGTTTTGAGCCGCTACATTCTAGGAGGGCTAAGAGTATTATTCAAAGAAATGTAAACAGAG
Organism: Lithobates clamitans; assembly: GCA_037952925.1. Classification (NCBI taxonomy): domain Eukaryota; kingdom Metazoa; phylum Chordata; class Amphibia; order Anura; family Ranidae; genus Lithobates; species Lithobates clamitans. The sequence continues at coordinate 13,918,917 of JBBGZY010000190.1, forward strand.
TAAGGCACTATCCTTAAGGCTCCAATCAGACATTCAAAGTGAATAGACAAGATCTAGAGAAAAAATGTGTTTACTCGACCCTGACAAAACTGATTTTTCACAATAGCACATATAGCCACCTTTGATTTGTTACTTATGGTTTCAGTTCCAATGTGAATTGCAAGGTTAATACAAACCATATTACAGATAAACATTTTCTGGTTAATGAAACACCATCACTAGTGATAGGCAAACTGTGCAAAAGGTTGATTTGCAAAACTCAAACATAGTGCCCAAACCTCATTAAAGTCTCTGGCAGCTGAATCGTTTCAGTTTCTTTTTAATTAAAATGGCGGGTGTGGGTCCTGGACAAAGTGCAAGCTAGTCAAACTGTTTAAAGTGTTTATAGTTACTACAATATTTTGGGCACCTTTTCAGCTAAATAAGTGCACTCTAGTGCTGATTTCTTGATTTAAAAATGGGGCTTGTCTAAAATGCCACCTAGTGAAAGTGTTTAAATACTGTGCACAACAATATTTTGAAAAAATATATTATTGGCCATCAAAAAATAGGGAACAGTGTCTGTAGAAGCACCCTTTGGTAAAAGAAGTGCTGAAGACTGTTTGTCCGACTTTATTTTTTTGAACATGAACTGTACATATAACATCGTCAACACCTTCTGTGGCAAACAAATGGACACTTCCTTGGGAGGATGTATAAGACATGGGATAAAAGGATAAAATATACTTTACACATTATAGTCTAAAAACAAATTTCATATAACATAGGTTTCAATATAAATTGTAAAAAAAAAAGTGTCTGATACATGAAGAGTTTTTAAAAGTGATTTCTATTTAATTCCTTCTTCTCCATGAATGGTTGTAAGATCTACGTCCTTTTTTTTTTTCAACAAAGAACAGGACTGTCCAAGTAGGGGATGTTGAGTGTCTTATGAAACTCTTCATCCAGAAACTCTCTAGTCAACTTTATTTTGGGCTCAAAAAGAAAGTAAATGCAGTCAAAAGATATTCTTTACCCTGAAAGCAGCTTCATGCGTCAATCATAGTGGTGATGAGAAGACAATTGATCAGGATTCTTCTCAGACAGATTCACATATTCACAGACATCTTGAAATGTACTGTATTGTTGAGGCAGATTGTCATATTGTGGAGTAGATACTTGCCTAAAGTGTTACTAAACCCACAATAGTAAAATCTGTCTGTATATGCAGTAAAGCATGCTTGTTATACTCACTGTGGAACCTAAGGGGTTAATCCTGCACATTGTGTAAAAGGGCTGCTTGTGCAGATATTCTTTTCTTACTTCAAAGCAGAGAGTAAGAACTGGTGCATTGCTTAGTGTGACAGACCTAGCCGGGAGAGAGAATTTTGGAGGGGACTGAAGGCTAGCCTCTCGTGGGCCCTGGCATTTGGGGGAATGGTGCTCTTTGTGAGCTGTATGCCTGGGGACCCTTGAGGTGGTATTACTGTGGATTCGGGTCCTGGTCCCCCAGGACACACAGACTCTGGGGACCCTGGATTTGCCATATTAGAAATAGTGGCTGATTCATAATGCTGGGGCAAATACTGTTAGGAGATGCTAATGTCAATTCCAGACACCTGTCTGTCTGTTGCCTGTTAGAATGTGTATTGTAAATAAGTCTCTAGTATGGGATCTAAGAGTCATTAGATCCCCATTGTTGTTTGTGTTAACTAACTCTGCTAATGTGATAATGTTGATTGGGTTTTCTGAGCTACAAGACGGCCAGTCTGGCCTAAAGGTCATGTCTGAGTCATCTAGGCTGTCTAAAGGGATTAGTTAATTAGCTCATGTTAATTAGGGTAATTAGGTTACAGCTGTATTGTTAGAGTAATATGAGCAGGAGGTCTGCACCTCCTCTTTTACTCTATAAAAGAGACTGTATTCCTGTCAATAAAGAGAGATTCCCAGTTGAACTTACATACAGCCTGCCTGGTGTTTGTTCTGAGCTATCACAACTGGGTTAGAACAGCACATAGCTGTAGTTCTAATCCCGGTGCATCGGATGACCGAACATTCAGATGTTGCGATCTGCAATCTGATTCTATAGCCGCAGAGGAATGTCGGGAGAGTGGAACCGAGCGAGCAGGGGCTCGTTACACTTAGTAAAAACAGCACACAGCACACACAGTAAACACTGTTAGACACACAGTTACCACCTTGACTGCCCCAACATGTTAATCCCTTTCCAGTCAGTGTCATTAGTACAGTGGCAGGGTATAGTATTAGCACAGATCACTATATTAGTGTCACTGGTGATGTCAGTTCCCCCCCAGCATCAGTTAGTGTCAGACAGTCCCACTATAGGTATCTGATCACTGCCATCACTAGTATAAAAATAAATAAATAAAAATATTTTCCCCTCACTTTTAGACGCTGTAACTTTCACGCAAACAATTTAATATACACTTATTGGGATTTTTTAACCAAAGATTCATTGCAGAATACATTTTGGCCTAAATGTATGAAGAAATTTGATTTTTTTTTTCATGGGAAGGAATGCATCTATAATATATACAAGTGCCTTTGGGAGGAGTGGGCTGCTTTGGGGTCCACAAGAATTAATTTTTGATGAGATTATATAGCATTTGTAAGGGCATCTATATTTTGTCTAAACCATGTGGATGTTATTTTAAATTAGAATTTTAATGTTTGCATACAACAAAGTGAAGTGATTCAACGTATTGATTTAAACTCATATATATATATATATATATATATATATATATATATATATATATATATATGTATATACCATATTTATCGTCGTATAACACGCACCGGCATATAACACGCACCCCAATTTAGGAGGGAATTTTAAGGAAAAAAAACTTTTAGGAGGGAAGTTGAAGGGAAAAAAACTTACATTTAAATGCCCATCATTGAAGCCTTGTCAGTGCAGCCTTGCCCCAGTGCAGCCTTGTCAGTGCAGCCTTCCCCAGTGCAGCCTTGTCAGTGCAGCCATGTCAGCGCAGCCTTGTCAGTGCAGCCTTGTCAGTGCAGCCTTGTCAGTGCAGCCATGTCAGTGCAGCCTTGCCCAGTGCAGCCTTGCCCAGTGCAGCCTTTCCCAGTGCAGCCTTCCCCAGTGCAGCCTTGCCCAGGGCAGCCTTGCCTAGGGCAGCCTTCCCCAGTTCAGCCTTCCCCAGTGCAGCCTTCGATCCCCTGTCTTCAAAATCGCCGACCGCGATTTGAAAATGGCGCCGCCGGCGCCGAAATACACAGAGCCGGTCCTCGACTCTTTCCGGCGGCTCTCGTTCACTTTCGGCTCCACTCGTAGTCCCGAGCGGAGCTATCCGAACCTAGCCGAGTAGGTTCGGATAGCTCCGCTCAGGACTACGAGTGGAGCCGAAAGTGAACGAGAGCCGCCGGAAAGAGCCGAGGATGGGCTCTGTGTATTTCGGCGCCGGCGGCGCCATTTTCAAATCGCGGTCGGTGATTTTGAAGTTGTGCAGCTCGGGATCGGCGTATAACACGCACCTGCGACTTTCCCCTGATTTTAAGGGGAAAAAAGTGCGTGTTATTTGATCCACTGCAGATATTGTAAGTTTGCTCAATTCAAAGAAATGAAGGGTCTATAATTTTTATCATAGGTGTATTTTAAATGATAGAGACAGAGTATCAACCAAAAATCCAGAAGTCAGAAGTACATTAAGGTCATGGAGTGGTCTAGCCAGTCTACAGACCTTAATCCTATGGAAAAGTTATGAAGGGAGCTGAAATTTTGTGTTGCCAAGAGACAGCCAAGAAACCTTAAAGATTTAGAGACGATCTGTAAAGAAGAATGGACCAAAATCCCTCCTGAGATGTGTGCAAACCCGGTCACTAATTACAAGAAACGTCTTACCTCTGTGCTTGCCAACAAGGGTTTCTCCACCAAGTACAAAGTCATGTTTTGCTTGGGGATCAAATACTTATTTTACTCACTGAACTGCAACTCAATTTATAACATTTGTATCATGTGTTTTTTTCTGGATTTTTGGTGGATATTCTGTCCCTATCATTTAAGATACATACATGATAAAAAGTATAGACATTTCTTTGTAAGTGGGCAAACTTACTAAATCTGCAGGGGATAAAATAATTATTTTTCCCACTACATGTTGAGGGGACCCAATCCATATTTGGTTGAGTCCATATCTAGTTTTATATTCTTTGGTTTTAATACTGTAAATAAAGAAAAAAAGGAGCTGCACTACAAAAAAGAAAGGTATACACAGTGAGGTGAACAAACATGTGCCACATATGATAATAATGATTGGAATTAACCTGCAAAGAAAAAACGGCATAGGTAGGATGTGATCCAATGAGCACACAAAAAATATTGAGAAATATTAAGTGAAAAATAGTCTGATATAGCAAGTGATTGAATGGTATAATGGTTAATACTGTGCATGTCAGTTTTTGTTTTTTTAATTTAAAATGATAAACAAATGCAAATCTTAAAATATTTAAAATAAATAACATAGAAAAATACTGTTGGCAAGTGGGAAATTGATGAATCTTAAAGTAGCCCCCCAAAGCACCTTGTCCCCATGTTGATGGGGACAAGGGCCTCATCCCCACAACCCTTGCCCCCAAAAAAACAGCAGGCCAGTGGCCCCATCCCCTCTGACGCCACGGGGAAGCCATTGGGAAGTCCCAATATGTCAGAGGGGGCGGGGTCATCTGGGTACGTCACTGTGTGGCCCCGCCCTCAGTTATATATGAACTGTTACCTGCGAGGATGCATCAGACGGTGGGAGCCTCCCATGGTGAGAGCCTCCCATTTATTTTTCGGTCCATCGATGGAGCAAGAAAAGAAGATGAATGGACTTCGTGGGACATTTTTATTTTTTTATTTTTTAATAAAGGACTTGTCCCAAAGTGTGTCTTGTGTACCCGTTACCATTTCAAACAGGGGAGATGGGATCTGGGGGTCCCCTTGTTAAAGGGGGCTTCCAGATTCCAATAAGCCCCCCCACCCGCATACCCCCACAACCACCGGGCAAGGGTTGTGGGGATGAGGCCCTACCCCAAAGCACCCTCCCCATGTTGAGGGCATGTGGCCTGGTATGATTCAGGAGGGGGTAGCCACTTTCTCATCCCCCTCTTTTCCTGCGGCCTGCCAGGTTGCGTGCTCGGATAAGGGTCCGGTATGGATTTTAGAGGGGACCCCCATGCCATTTTTTAAAAAATTTTGGCGAGGGGTTCCCCTTAAAATCCATACTGGTACGGATTTTGAGGGGGACCTCTATGCCATTTTTTAAAAAAAAATTAGGGCAGGGTTCCCCTTAATAACCATACCAGACCTGAAGGGCCTGGTTGGTGACACCCAAGCAAATTTTTTTTTAAATTTTGGTTCGGGGTTCCCCTTAATATTCATACCAGACCCAAAGGGCCTGGTAATGGACTGGAGGGGCGATCCCATGACGTTTTTTTCAATGACTTTTATCTGTATTTCCGGGACTGACGATTCATTATAGCCGCGAGTACTTTTAAATAACTTTTTTTCCTTTAGAAATGTCATTTTGTGCAGGGACTGTTCTAAACACAGGAAAAATGCGCCACTTTACAGGCATACTATAGACGCCTCCAGGTACGAAATTTAAAGGAATATTTCACTTTTATTCTTTCACTTTAAGCATTATTAAAATCACTGCTCCTGAAAAAACAGCTGGTTTTAAAACTTTTTTTTGCATTGATACATGTCCCCTGGGGCAGGACCCGGGTCCCCAAACACTTTTTATGACAATAACTTGCATATAAGCCTTTACAATTAACACTTTTGATTTTTCATGTTAATGTCTCATAGACTTTAACGGTGTTCCGGCGGCTTTTGAATTTTTCTCGAACACCGCATATTGTTAGGTGTTCACAGAACTTATGCTTGGGCTGAACCGTTTGCCCATCCCTAACCAACAGTACCACAATCTTTCTTCTGCTTGTACAATAATGTATCCTCTTCCCCTGCTGTCTCTTCCTTACAATGATGTAATTATTGTGGAAAGGATCCTGCAAAGGATCCTTACTGTTTATATTAGCTATGTAACTAAGCCTGTATTTGGGACTATTTAAAAAAAAAAGTAGTGATTTTACCTAAGGTGTAGTAGTTTCTAGCATCTAGATTGAATTCAATGCTCTATAAATGTGATGCCATTGAAATCATATGTAATGGGTGGGTATGGATTACTACACCATGCACATTATTTTGCAGTTTCCATGACCTTACTACATTCTAGAATTTTCCACTAAAAATTAAAAAACTATCTTACTGTTGTATGTGCTATCTTTCTTTTGTATGGGTTCAGCAAGCAGGAAGCCTCAAGGTATGTACTTAATGAAGTTCTGACTGAAACTAACTGGAATCATTTGCAAAAAAGTAATATATCCACAAACTGTTACCAATGCCTGGGTGCCATTCCTGGCAGTGACAGATTTGCCAAAATCGGTGACAGGTGCCCAGGGATTTTTCTTTCTGGATCAAAACTACAGTGAGAAGTTTAACTTGATAGACAAACTGTTGTAAGATGTTTAACTTGATGGACATCAGACTTGTTTAAACTTTAACAGTGTAGCTATGTAAAATAGTAAATATTTTAACCCCGAAGAGCTTATTATTTTTTTTACATGTTTTACAAAGGTTACAGATGAACAACATGAAATGTTGTTTTATAGCAGCTTAATTTGAAAAAGAATATGGTATTTTTCAAACTTGCATATAAGCAGAAACAATTCTTAATTTTGTATAACTCTGAAGTGAAAGAGATAAGACTTCAGTTTGTATTCAATGTAATTAGTAGAAACAAAGAATTACACAAGGGTTTCCTCCTAATCTAAAATTTTAATTTGTAAGATGATGTCATTTTCGTGCCATAAATGCATCAGTTTTAAAGTTTAATAACCATTTGTTTGAATTTGGGCATACTGCTAAGATTATATTTAATACTTTTTAAGTGAGCAAAAAGAGAACATCAGCTTCATTTTGTTTCTAATGTCTTATTTCCCTATAGATCTCTGTTTAATAAGAAACATCTGCATTATGGTTGCATAGGTCCCAGTTTCTCATCCAAAAAGTTTTCTGAGGTATTATTTGCAAATTGTAGAATATTAAAAAAAAATTAAATAATTTGAATTAGAACTTTAGAATAATATTATTAATACACAGAGATGTTGATTAGTTCAATTTTATAGATTTTTGGTTTAAAATGGTGGAAATAGATGTAAGATTTTTTTACTGAGCACCTTAACTTTGGATGATAAACTGCGGGACTGTGATTTTTTGAGACTGATAAGCAAATTGGGTCAGTGCCTACATATTAGTAGACTTTGAATCTATGTCCAACACATTGAAACATGAGCTGAAGTTTCCAATAAGGCTTAGTATTAACGTGTCATTTTATGATCCTGAAGTATGGGCAGGGCCAGATTTCCATCACTGGAGCTTGTTGATCCTTTGGTGCTCAAATGAACACCCTTCTTCCAACATCACCACTTTAACAGTTAATTTTGTTTTTTGTTTATTGGTCCTTATCTGCATAATTATATTGTGACATGTTGTAAAAAAGCTTATATGCAATGACTTTATTTCTAATAATGATGGAGAAATAAAGGTGAATAACAGGCTGGCTAACTATTCTGTCAGTATATGGCCTGGGGCAGGGGTGGCCTTGTCTGAAAGTCATTGAGCTATTATTTAGGGTCCTTCCACTGCTCGCTTTTATGTTACTTGCACATTGCATGACTGCTTGTACTTGACCCAGCCTTTTTAGCTCCCTCCTCCTTATCCCTTGTATTAGTCCTCCCTTTTAATGTGTGCTTTTCCTCATCCCCCTGCACCTTTGGCTGACTAAAAATGCTCACATCATTTGGCTCCACCCCAAGCACCACTCACGCCTTAGTATACTCATTGTGGGGAGCTTGATATCTGATCTAAATCATTAGGTGAGCTGTACACAATGGTGAAAGGAGGTGCAGAGATGAAAGGGGATGCAGAGGTGGAAGAGGTTGAAATGGTTGAAGTTGGTTGAAGGTTGGTGGAAGATGATTGCAGAGGTGGAAGGGGGTTCAGAGGTACAAAATAATGCAATGGTTTAAATAAGGGAAGAATTGAAAGGTATTGCAATGGTGAAAAATGGTGCAGAGGTGGAAGTGGTGCAATGGTGGAAGACATTTTCAGAGGTGGAGGCAAGAGCAGTGGTGGGAAGGATTGCAGTAGATGCAGATGGATGCAAAGGTGGAAGAGGTTGTAGTGCTAGAAGAGGTGGCAATGGTGGAAGGGGGTAGAAGGGGTTACAATGGTGTAGAGAATGAAGATGTGAAAGGTAGTAGAAATGGGGTGTGGGAGGAGCAGTGGTGTATGAGAGGTGCAGAGGTTTTCAGTGGTAGACAAGGGGTTACAGAGGTAAGCAGTGAACAAAGTGTGCAGGGGGTAACGGTGAACAAGCAGGTGTTTTGGTGAACAGTGAACAAGGGGTGTAGATATGGACAGGGGGTGAAAATGTAAGTGGTAAGCTAGAGCTTCATAGTTGAGCTGAGGGCAAGGGATGCAGAGGTGAGCAGTGGGCTGTGGCTAAGTGAGGGGGATTTCTGCTTGACTCGGAAGGAAAGATTGCTTAAGGAGAGGGAAATTTTCCTTTGGGCACAAAGCAAACAACATACTTTCCTACTGAATCTGGAGGGGTATAATTGTTAACAATGTCAGTGCCACCAATGAAGCTGGGGAAATAGAGGGGGTGGTTATAATTATACAATGGGCATTGCGAAACCGCAAAAATGTGTGCATTATCCTAACACTGTGGTGTATTGCTTTCCTGCTACACTTATATTTGCTGCTTACACATTTTTATGCTTACAAAAATACATGCTATAGCTCAGGCCCTGTGCAACAGGTCTGCAGTAATTAGTGTGTTGTTCAATTTCTTATTTTCTACCTCCTTCTGTTTGAAGAGGGCAGCCCTCAAAAAAGTTATTTTTAGTTACATCCCTTTTTGCTAAAATAACTAACTGCTTGTTTGCCTTTGCTATTATAGGTAAAGGCCTACTCCGCCTAACAGGAAATCCAACTGTGGTTATGGGTAATAACAACAAAGGTATAAAAGGGTACAAATGATTTTTGGAAATCTTTTACAGACACAAGTTGAACTTGGAAGGGGATGAGTAGGGCAGATTCAGTACATGCAATATATTTATGAACCACCGTGATAATTTACCAAGTGATGGCTATTGAATGCTTCCTATCATGATCACATCAATATTCTCATTTGTTGTCGGCTTCTATGGAGTCCAGCACAATAGTTTTAGAGATAAGAAGGTGGGGAAGGAGCTGCATGTGTATGGTGGTTAGCGTACATATTGGGGTTTATTTACTAAAGGCAAATGGAAAGTGCAGTTGCTCCAAAGCTTAGTAAATGAGCAGAAGCTCTGATGACTTCCACCATCCAATCATGTGTAGGTAAAAATGTTTTTTTTTTATTTTCATTGCATGTGATTGGGTATTCTTTGCAAAGCGAAGCTTTACCTCATTTACTAAGTTCTGAAGAACTGCAGACCACTCAAGATCATTTGGAACAAAATTAGCCTCAGCCTTTATTATTGATTTTAATATAATTGTAAAACAATTCACATAAAATCACCAAAGATAGTTAAACCAACTTAAATATACAATAACCATTTACTCAACTCAGCTGTTGCAGCTCAAGCTGTGTTACAAAACCACATCATTATTTATTAAACTGTCCCCCTTTCCTAAGAAAGGTGACCCACCACATTATAAAGGCCGTGACAAGGGAAGGAGGGTTGGGGAGCTCCTGCAGCTATACCATCCACCGGCGACTGGCATCTGACTCTATCCACACCCCTTTCCAGAACCTTCAATTTCTTTTCAAGGCTCCCCTTTTTAGCAGTCACAAGGCTCCCCCAAGGCCATGAGCCCCTGACCTGAGGAGGAGACTTGAAACCCCTGCTACTGTGATCCCATAAGGGAAAGGGGGGCCTTGAAACTCCTTTTCCCCTATTCCCCATATGGGATCACAAGCAGCAAATATATCAATCAATCACCACACAAATAAATAGACCACTCAAGATCATTTGGAACAAAATTTGGCCACTGCCTTTATTATTGGTTTTAATATAATTGTAAAACAATTCACATAAAATCACCATAGATAGTAAACCAACTTAAATATACAATAACCATTTACCCAGCTCAGCTATTACAGCTCAAGCTGTAGTACAAAACCATATCAGTATTTATTAAACTGTCCCCACACAGACAGGAGGGCTGCAAGCTACACCCAAATCGCAGCCTGCTGCATACATGTCTAGAGATTATTGTTCATTATATAAAAACCAATATCAGACAAGTGAATTCCATCCTTCCGATAAAGGCCCGGGATACCACCTTCTAATTCTAAATGACGATATGAGAAACCATAACCAAGCACTATAAACTTTTCAACAACTCTATTTATATGTTTTCTTATTTTTTCAAAATGATTTCGGAGAAAATAATGACCAAACCAGGATACATTGCCTTGATAAACTGAATGTAATGTTTAATTTGAAAGATTAAATTAAAAGTTTTTTGGTTACCTATATTATTTCCTCCCAAATGAATGATCAAAATATCCGGGAGAGGATAACCATATGCCATAGTACCCAGCTCAGTCAGAAGTTCTCCCCAATGCCTAGCTCTTTTACCATGCCAACACACTGAAAAAAGGCTAAGATCCAGATGCAGAGACTTTGTATAATTCCAGGACAATGCTCTTCTGTGTGTCCAGAAGACAAATAAATGTCCAATTATCCATATTATTCGCTGTCCAGCTAAGTAATTCAAAAAATATTGTTAGGTCTCACAAATAACTTAAAACCATCAGATTTCCACATTCTTAATTACTGAATAATACTCAAACCCATTCTAACCACCTCTGTGGCAGCTCCAATGCGAAAAGAATGGGATGATATATTTACATCACCTAAATTGAGGCGGCACAAAGCTTTATGATGAACAGCCTGAAACTGAAAAACAGTCAGAGGAAAACCATTCTGATGTAATGGCAAAAATTCCCCTTCAGGTGGTCTAATATTGAGATAAGAATTTAATAAGAAAACCAGACAGATTAGCTTATTGGAGCATGCTGACAACCTAATCCAAGAGCCTTTGCCCAGCTGATCAGTTTAATGCCGTTTACACACGGGCGGACTTTTCGGGCATCAAAGGTCCGAAGGTCTTTCCATGGACTTATGACGGACATCCGACGGACTTTCGAACGGATGGACTTGCCTACACATGATCACACCAAAGTCCGACGGATTCATGCGTAATGACGTACGACCGGACTAAAATAAGGAAGTTGATAGTCAGTAGCCAATAACTGCCCTAGCGTCGGTTTTCGTCCATCAGACTACCATACAGACGAGCAGATTTTTTGACCGGACTCAAGTCAGTCGGAAAGATATGAAACATGTTTCAAACCTAAAGTCCGTCTGATTTTCGCCGGAAAAAGTCCACTGCAGGTCCGATGAAGCCCACACACAGTCGGATTGTCCGAAGGATTCGTCGAACCAGTCCGGTCGAAAAGTCCACCCGTGTGTACATGGCATTAAACTAATAAACATCTTAATATTTTTGGGGTTAGCTATGACGTCATGAATCCTAAGGCCCTTTTTGCTTCTATGATTATTTGGGACTAGCTCGGAAACCTTCAGAGCAGCAAAGAAACAAATAGAAAATGCAGCTCTAAATAAGCATGCCTCATAAGGGGAGAAACAGACCAAATCAGAGATTTTACATAACTCCATCAAAATTCATGGAGTAATGGGTCTTCTTTTATCCAAAGTATGATGCGATTTCTTATAGCCCTTTAGTGCCTGATGCATAAAGAAGAAGCTAAAACAGGATGGTAAAGAATGCATTTAAAGAAAAAATGATACTCCTGATAAGATTTTGTTCGTGTGAGACCAAGAATATTTCTTAGACATTAAATTATTCAAGAAAGATAACACTAAATATTCAGAAAAATCAAACAAAACTCTGGTTTTGAGAATTGAGAAAAGACAGCCATAGCCACCATGCAGTAGTATAACCAGACCACATAGAAGGCGCCAAAGAATTGATAATGTTGTCCATGACTAAACTATTTTCCAAAGCTGAGGTTCTACTCATGTCTGCTTGTGGAAATAGCTGGAAAAAACGATTCATTTGAAATCTAGAAAGAGCATCAGCTATCCGATTTTTTTTACCAGGAACATATTTTGCTTTGATCCACAGATTTAAATTAAGGCATTTCTATAATAAATAATGTAACAAAACTATGACCAGTCTAGACTTTGAATAAAGGCAATTAATGGCATATAGAACACCTTTATTATCTGTACTACATAAAAGTCTTTTATTCCTAAGGTGAACTCCCCAAATCTCAAAAGCTACAATTATGGGAAATAATTCCAATAAAACAATATTTTTAAGAATCCTTTTAAATTCCAAACCAATGGCCATCATTCTGCACACTAGTGTGTTTGCAAAATTGTGGCAAAACCCAAAGATCCTGCAGAATACGTAAATAACAGAAAATCCTGATCTAAAATAAAATCCTCTTGCCAAACCGATCTCCCATTAAAGTCCAATAAAATTTTTTGTCAAACTAATAAATCTTCTTTCTTGGTGCCTCCATGGCAGCATACTAGTGATAGAGCTCCACCTTGACTCCTCCCTCAGGACCAGTGAATAGCATAAATTAAAGGCATAGTCCCTCCCCCAACATTCTCCTTTTTTTCCTCAAACCTCTTGTGCTGGTGAAGAGTAGCAGTATGTCCATACCTCTGCAGTCGGCAGCGTCCGCCGGGTTTAGCCTTTCCCGTGCGCAGTCCCTGTTCTTGGGCCGCTCACAGCACTGATAAGACTGGGAACCCCTCTGTGGATCTGTTGGGGTCTTCTTGCAGAGTTTCCTCACTGGAACGCAGTCTGCCACCATATCCTATGATGATGGCGAAGGAGTCGCAAAAGGATCAGCTCCATTCTGCCAGGCTTGTGATTTTTTCATTTTTTGTTTCCTTTTAAAAAAAAAAAAGAAGCATATGTCTTTCCCCTCCCCTCTTCCCTTTCTGTTTCCTTCCCTTTTTCCTTTGAAAGAATATATATGTTTATATATAGGTAATTAAATATGTTTTACTTACTACCTGCCATATCTTCCATGCTGTTGCCCTTTAAAGTTTGCAGTTTTTTGGTTCTATTGCTGCAGTGCCTTGTTTGTCTGCTGTTTTTTTCTCTTCTTCTTCCCTGCTGGTGGAGACAGCGCGGTTCGGCGTCCCCACCGCCGTACTGCGCATGCGGGATACGGGGGGCGAGAGGGCTGCCGTCGTTAGCAAAGCTTTCTTTGCTTCTCAGCGTCGGCTTTACTGCGCATGCGCGGGCGCATACACGGTTTCTCGGCGCTCCGGTGGCCGTTTTTAGTTCTGGAAAAAGGGCCAGTTTTTGCCCTTTTTCGATTCCAAAGTTTAAAAAAAAAAAAAAAAAAAAAAGAAGAGAGACACTGGGGGTTCATGGGATTACCCCACCTACCCTTAAGGTATTTAAGGTCAGCTTTGGGGCTAGCAGTCAGAGTTTCCTCAGCTGCGCCCTGCTAGCTTTCTCTGAAACTGCTCTGTGGTAAGTATTAGAAAGAAAAAAAACAGATAATGTGTCTTGAAAAAAAAAAAAAACCCTTTTCTTTTCTTTTCTTTTTTTCTTGCTATATTTCCGCAGCTGATCCTTTTGCCCAACTCCGCAATGAGCCATTCGTCTCGCAACAAAGATCCTCACACTTCCATTAGGTATGGGACCACCTATACGTGAGTATAAAAAAAAAAAAGTGCGCTCGCTGGCCTGACATGATTTTTTTAAAATCATAGCCCTGCCCACTCCAAGAGGACCGAAAAATCCTCAAGGCACCACGATGACGACAGCCCAAGTCGCAGATCTCGTTCTTCACACCACCGGTCCCTCTCGTCAAGACGTGAGTCCCATTCTTCTCGACATAGATCAAGATCCAGAAGACGGGATCGGTCCCCCTCTCCTAGATCCTATAAGAAGAAGTGCTGGACCTGTGGGGCTAGTCCGCTGCCGAACAAAGTAGTCTGCAAGGACTGTTTCGCGGACTATGCGTCTGGCCGCGAGTTAGAAAACCAACAGGTGGTTGACCTGTTTAAAAGAACTATGAACTCCTTCTCTGAGCTTGCGGCCTTGGTTCCTGCCCAGCCAGTCCCGCAGACGTCCCAAGCTCAGGATGTTGAACTTAACCTTCCCGGTCCTTCCGCAGCCAGTACGCCTCTACGTCCGTCAGGCCGACCGGCCAGAGATTCCCCACCTGAAGACCTCTCTTTTTATTTTTTTTTAATTTAACTTTTATTTTAATTTAATTTTGATTCAGTTTTGTTTTTATTTAGCTTTCAGTTTTTAGCTGTTGGCTGCTGTGTCAGCCATTTATTACCATTATGGTGTAACCAATAGAAAACTTATGGAATAAAACTTTTTACTCTACTACACTATGGGAGCATCTTATTCCTTTTTTCCATGAGGGAGCCATTGAGAATATATCCCAAATAGAACTCGGTGAGCGGAGATCAATCCGGATACCCCAGATGATTGTGGTGGAGAGGAGCCTGTGACCGTGATAACCTATGCTGTTTTGCCCCTTTCGGGGTTGCGGGAGTCGGTGAGTGGGGACCGTGAGGGGGAGCACAACAAGTCACATTATTATCTGAGAGCATCCCAGTCACAGCTTGGAGTTAATTTTTAATATTTTTGAACATTGGATCCGCACATTTTGATTGATCACTATATGGACTATAATTTTTATTACGTATTATTATTGTCCTGCTTACACCTGTGATATAGAGTTTTGCAGGAAACCATTTATAATTTTACTTGGTTTAAGGTGTGTGTATGGATTTTGTGGATAGGGCAGTATTTATGCTGACCTGTTGGTGAAAACCTCATATTTAATTAGGGGTTCAATATTAGTTTGTTATACTTTGGAAATATGATCACATGTATCAGGTATGAATTGATTCACTGAAGACTGCACATTGCACACTAATTCTCTGCACTTTATAGGGTTGATGATATCCTGTACTACCAACAGGGGTACTATTGAAGTTACAAGTGGTTTTAGGTATAAGGCACTATATAAATAAAAAACCCCTACCACATCACCCCATTATCCTCAAGGGAGCGCCATACCCCAGTATACAAGTCAAATATCTAGGCGCGATGTTCAACACCCAGGAGGGGACAGTGTCATTACCATCCCTGAAGATGAGGATTATTATCCAGAAGATGGTCAAAACCATTGCGAGCCGGTACCTAACGGCATCGCAATGCCTGAGCCTCATTGGCACAATTTTTGCCTGTATACCGATGACTCCTTGGGCCCATTGGCATTTGAGGTATTTTCAGACGGGTTTCTTGGCGCAGTGGAAGAAACAGCGACTCTCTCAGACAAGTCTGTTGACGGGAGCAATGCGCAGGAGCCTTCATTGGTGGACTCTGCCGGAAAACCTCTCCAAACCTCGTCATCTGGGTTCCCTCTCCTGGATCACAGTTACGTCCGACGCAAGCGGACAAGGCTGGGGAGCCCATTGCGGGGAAACCAGGATACAGGGGAGATGGTCCTGTTCCACCCAGGGGGTAGTATTCAACATCCTGGAGATGAGAGCAGCATTCTTGGCACTAACTTCATTTACAGCACATCACTCCTCAGAGAAGTGGAGCCGATTATGCTCTGGGCAGAGAAGAACATCCTAGACCTCAGGGCGATGTATCTCCTGGGAAGGTTGAACACGGAAGCAGACACGCTGTCGAGGAACTTCTTGGACAACAACGAGTGGGCTCTTCATCCCCAGGTTTTCTGTCAGATTGCCAACCTCTGGGATCCTCTTCAGGTAGACCTATTTGCCACTCCGGAGAATGCCAAACTGACCAGATTCTTCTCTCGCCTGCCGGATACGCAAGCCGAGGAAGTAGATGCCCTGTCTTGCCCCTGGAGGTTCACCACCGCATATGCCTTTCCCCTCCGGCCATTAATATTCAAGTTACTCCTGAGACTTCTCAGAGAGACAGTCCAGGTATTGGCAGTACTCCCATATTGGCCGAAGAGACCCTGGTTTCCTCTAGCTATGCGCCTCAGTGTGAGCCCTCCAGTCAGGATCCCTCCTTTCCCTCAACTTCTGTCGCAGGGCAGTTTAGTTCATCCAAATCCTCAGAAGCTCAATCTTCGAATCTGGAGGTTGAGAGGCGAAGGTTCGAGGCCCTAGGATGTTCCCCAGGGGTCATAACAACCCTCCTAGGAGCTAGGAAGGCAGCAACCAATGCTATATATTCCAAAATATGGGACAAGTTCTTGTCATTTGCTACCTCAAATGAGTTTGATCCAATCTGTCCTTCTACATCAGATGTTCTCGGTTTCCTCCAGAAAGGACTTGATCTGGGTCTTGGCCTAAGTTCCCTCAAAGTGCAAGTAGCAGCAATTTCTGCTGCAACAAATAAAAGATGGGCAGAAGAGCCCTTAGTAGTCACTTTCCTCAGAGGAGTGTTAAAGATTCGTCCACCTGGCAGACGGTCTTTTCCCAAGTGGGATTTGTCCCTGGTCCTTGAAGTCCTCTCTGACCATCCATTTGCCCCAGTGGAACAACTGGCAATATGGAACCTAACACTAAAAACGGTTTTCCTGCTAGCCATTACATCTGGTAGAAGGATCTCAGAACTCCACTCTTTAGGAATAGGTGATGACCATATCTCTTTCTTCCACGACAGAGTGGAACTTCGTCCCCTTCGGGGGTTCACACCTAAGGTCACTACTCCAAGCCACCTTTTGGAGCCCTGGGCACTACCAATATTTGCTGAAGCAGATTCAGGATCATGTCACGAACTGGACATATCCAGAGTGCTCAGAGCCTACCTAGAGGCCACTAGATCCTTCAGGAACTCGGAAAGACTCTTGATTGTTCCATTCGGTAAATACAGGGGCAAAGAAGCTTCCATCAGAACTCTGGCATCTTGGGTGGTAAAGCTAATCCAGAAGGCTTACAAGATGAAGAATATGGAGCCTCCATCCCGAGTGAATGCTCATTCTACAAGGGCAGTCTCAACCTCCTGGGCAGCAAGGGCTAACGTTTAATTTGAGACGGTGTGCAGGGCCGCCACCTGGTCTTCTCGCAATACTTTCCTCAGACACTACCGTATTGATCCAGGAGCTCACACATTAGTAGAGTTCGGGAGGAGGGCAGTTCAGGCTGCAATGTCCCATTCTAATTAAACATTTATTGTTGAGCATTATCCCACCCGTGTCAGCTAGTTATTTATCACTAGTATGCTGCCATGGAGGCACCAGGAAAACGGAAAATTGTATCATACTTACCGTAATTTTCCTTTCCTGGTGCCTATCCATGGCAGCATACGAGTCGAGGCGGAACTCTATCACTAGTATGCTGCCATGGATAGGCACCAGGAAAGGAAAATTACGGTAAGTATGATACAATTTTCCGTTTTCATGTCTTGTGACATCCTCATATGTGAGTGAGGATTTTTAAAACCTGAAATAGCCAGGTAAAGCCTTCAAGAAAAAATACGACCCATTGGAAGTACCCTACTTGCAAATGTTAGAAACATAATAAATTCTGCATAGGTTTCAGATACACTTTTTTGGAGCGAAGAATTCTAGATATTAACATGCAGATCTTATTAATCTTTTCTGGAGGCAGCCAAAATTCAATAGCTATGGTATCTATAGTTATAATTAAAAATTCCAGGCATGTAGTAGGATAAACTGTTCTGTCGTGCCCCAAAGGGATGCCAAAATTGCGACATATGTCAAAAAAGGTATTTAATGATGATTCACAATTAACCGAATCTGCTGGACCTAAATAAAAAAGTTATCAAGGTAATGTAAATTATTGTCTGTATGTGCTACTGTAGCTACCACCCATTCAATAAAGGATGAACAGCTCTCTAAATAAAAACAGGAAAGAGAGCATCCCATCGGTAAACACCTGTCGAAAAAAATATTGACCCTCAAACTGAAAACCTAGGGAGCTAAAGCTATCCGGGTGAATGGGAAGGAGCCTAAAGGCTGATTTTACATCAGCTTTTGCAATCAAAGCTGCATGCCCAAGCTTCTGCAATTTAATAATGGATTCCTCAAATGATGTATAAAAGGCTGAACATAAATCATCTCCAATCTGATCATTAAGAGAATGATCACGAGGGTATGACAAATGATGTATAAGCCTGTAACTCCCAGATTCCTTTTTAGGAACAATGCCCAGAGGAGATAAACGAAAATTATCAAACGGAGGGGCATCAAAAAGGGCCAGATATCCTACCCTCCTGAAGCTCTTTACCAATTTTGTCCCTAACAATTACTGACAACTCATCAACCGATTTTCCATTCTTTACAAATGCACAGCCGAAACTACTAAATTTAGGTAATTTAAAACCCTGTTGAAAACCTTCAGTGATTAATTGGGCAGTCATTTGGTCTGGATACAGACACAACCACAGCTCCATGTTTGCCAGAATCACTGGGGTGGTGGCTTTAAAGAAAGGAATCCTTACCCAGCTGACGCATATTAATTGAAGATTTTTTAAAACATTTACTGACCGGATGAGGACCCGAACAAAAAGCGCACTCATGGTGGAATCTACAAGAATTCGGCCATTTGCACTGTGTCGCTAAAAGAAAAGCAAATTTCTTATAAGAACCTGCCGAAGTAGAAGACAACGTGTTGTTTAGGTGAGGCACCAGAGGTTTCTGGGGGACAAATAAATTTACCAGAGCCCTATATCCTTATTGCCCCACTGAATATTAGGATGCACCGCCATTTTTTGCCTAAAAGATTAATTGTAGAAATACCACGATAAACCTCCAAATTTTCTATAGGACTCCAAAATTACATCTATGTGCTGAAAAAGGCCAGAGTCACTCTGGAAATCTTTCACACATAATGCTAGCATAAGTAGAGAATGCTTGGAGCCAATTATTAAATGTCCTAGCAATTGGCCTTTTTTTATCATCTTCACCTTTATCCTTATCCAACCTAGAAGAGTATTCTTTTTGTGAAGGGAGTAATGAGAAAATGTCTGCAAATTCTCCACGCCAAATCTTTTCTTTTGTGCTGGTTGACAAATGAAAACCCAATTGGGACAATATACAGGGCATAGCCTCTTTCGCACAGCTCTCAGGCACTTTGTTCAATGTAGAAATACTCTGAGACTGAGCCTGAATAGGGGGAGAAATAAACATAGATGTATTAGTAACCTGCCCAAGCCCAGCGATCCCCAAGTTACCTGCCCATACAGAAGCCGTAGCATCATTGTCCACCGCCATTGGTTTGTGAGGTGTAGCTGCAGATAAGTTAGAGACCAACTGCAAAAAAGTAGAAGACAAGGAAGATAAAAGGCTAAGTTGATCAGACTCACCAGCAACACTGGCATCCCACACATTGGATACCGTAGGACCCTGCTCTGAATCAGCTGAGATTGAATATGTGGATTTTGCTGTTGTGGCCAAGCCTGGGTTAAAACCCACGGCTACTCTGGGAGCTTCTGACAGCTGCGCCGGCATTGCAGGTTGCCTTAACAATGAACAGCCAAACTGATCAGGCTCCCCCCTTCTTGGCTGACGTCGCTGACTCCCTTCTTGTGGGCGGAGACAGCCACATCTTCACTCCCTCCCCTTCTTCTTGAGGGAGCCAGTGAACTGTACAGCCTTTTCTGGCTCCTTCTTCTTCGGTCCCACCTCGCACCTTCAAAGGCTCCTCCTTCAGCAGCTATGTCATGCCGACCCAGAACCAGGAACTTCGGCATCTCTCCATCTTCTTCCCTGGAGGGACTCCCCCGCTCTGCCCGCATCTACTTTGCCTTCTTCGGCTGCCACCTCAACCATGAAGGGACCCCCGCAGCCGTCCTCTGGAGCTTCTTCACCCATAGGTAGGGAAAGGCATCTTCGGATCCAGCCTTTGCCGCCTTTAGCCTCGGCCTGCTCCAGAAGCTGCCGAATCGGGGTCTTCATGCCGCCTTAGGAGGTATAATGCTGTGGGCTCAGAGTGGAGCTCTTTTGCCTGAGCTCCTGCAGCTATACCATCCACCGGTGACTGGCATCTGACCCTATCTGCACCCCCTTTATATAGGGACCTCCAGGGGTTTTCAGAACCTTCTATTTCTTTTCAAGGATCCCCTTTTTAGCAGTCAAAATGCTCCCCCAAGACCACGAGCCCCTGACCTGAGGAGGAGACTTGAAACCCCTGCTGCTGTGATCCCATGAGGAAAAAGGGGGCCTTGAAACTCCTATTCCCCTTTTCCCCATATTCTCTAAAAAATGTATATATATATATATATATATATATATATATATATATATATATATATATATATACATACAGTATCTCACAAAAGTGAGTACACCCCTCACATTTTTGTAAATATTTTATTATATGTTAAAAGGTGACAACACTGAAGAAATTACACTTTGCTACATTGTAAAGTAGTGCGTGTACAGCTTGTATAACAGTGTAGATTTGCTGTCCCCTCAAAATAACTCAACACGCAGCCAATAATGTCTAAACTGCTGGCAACAAAAATGTGTACACCCCTTAGTGAAAATGTCCAAATTGGGGCAATTAGCCATTTACCCTCCCCGGTGTCATGTGACTCGTTAGTGTTACAAGTTTTTAGGTGTGAATGGGGAGCAGGTTTGTTACATTTGGTTTTATCACTCCCTCTCTCTCATACTGGTCACTGGAAGTTCAACATGGCACCTCATGGCAAAGAACTCTCTGAAGATCTGAAAAAAAGAATTGTTGTTCTACATAAAGATGGCATAGGCTATAAGAAGATTGCCAATACCCTGAAACTGAGCTGCAGCATGGTGGCCAAGACCATACAGCAGCTTAACAGGACAGGTTCCTCTCAAAACAGGCCTCACCATGGTCGACCAAAGAAGTTGAGTGCACGTGCTCAGTGTCATAGCCAGTTGTTTTTTCATTTTGGAAATAGACGTATGAGTGCTGCCAGCATTGCTGCAGAGGTTGAAGGAGTGGGGGGTCAGCCTGTCAGTGCTCAGATCATACGCCACACACTGCATCAAATTGGTCTGCATGGTTGTTGTCCCAGAAGGAAGCCTCTTCTAAAGATGATACACAAGAAAGCCTGCAAACAGTTTGCTGAAGACAAACAGACTAAGGACATGTTTTACTGGAACCATGTCCTGTGATCTGATGAGACCAAGATAAACGTAATTGGTTCAGATGGTGTCAAGCGTGTGTGGTGGCAACCAGGTGAGGAGTACAAAGACAAGTGTGTCTTACCTGCAGTCAAGCATGGTGGTGGGAGTGTCATGGTCTGGGGCTGCATGAGTCTGCTGGCACTGAAGAGCTACAGTTCACTGAGGGAACCATGAATGCCAACATGTACTGTGACATACTGAAGCAGAGCATGATTCTGTCCCTTTGGAGACTGGGCCACAGGGCAGAAGTCCAACATGATAAGGACTCCAAACACACCTCCAAGATGACAACTGCCTTGCTAAAGAAGCTGAGAGTAAAGATGATGGACTGGCCAAGCATGTCTCCAGACCTGAACCCTATTGAGTATCTGTGGGGCATCCTCAAACGGAAGGTGGAGAAGCGCAAGGTCTCTAACTTCCACCAGCTCCGTGATGTCATCATGGAGGAGTGGAAGAGGACTCCAGTGGCAACCTGTGAAGCTGCAGTGCACTCAATTCCCATGAGGGTTAAGGCAGTGCTGGAAAATAATGTTGGCCACACAAAATATTGACACTTTGGGCCCAATTTGGACAGTTTCACTTAGAGATGTACTCAGTTTTGTTGCCAGCAGTTTAGACATTAATGGATGTGTGTTGAGTTATTTTGCGGGGACAGCAAATTTACACTGTTATACAAGCTTTACACTTATTACTTTACATTGTAGCAAAGTGTAATTTCTTCAGTGTTGTCACATGAAAATATATAATAAAATATTTACAAAAATGTGAGGGGTGTACTCACTTTTGTGAGATACTGTGTGTGTATATATATATATATACACACAGTATACAGCTTGTATAACAGTTTAAATTTGCTGTCCCCTCAAAATAACTCAACACACAGCCATTAATGTCTAAACCGCTGGCAACAAAAGTGAGTACACCCCTAAGTGAAAATGTCCAAATTGGGAATAATTAGCCATTTTCCCTCCCCGGTGTCATGTGACTCATTAGTGTTACAAGGTCTCAAGTGTGAATGGGGAGCAGGTGTGTTAAATTAGGTGTTATCACTCTCACTCTCTCATACTAGTCACTGGAAGTTCAACATGGCACCTCAGGGCAAAGAACTCTCTGAGGATCTGAAAAAAAAATTGTTGCTCTACATAAGCACGGTGGCCAAGACCATACAGCGGTATAACAGGACAGGTTCCACTCAGAGCAGGCCTCGTCATGGTCGTCCAAAGGAGTTGAGTGCACGTGCTCAGCGTCATATATAGAGGTTGTCTTTGGGAAATAGATGCATGAGTGCTACCAGCATTGCTGCAGAGGTTGAAGGGGTGGGGGGTAAGTCTGTCAGTGCTCAGACCATACGCCGCACACTGCATCAAAATGGTCTGCATGGCTGTCGTCCCAGAAGAAAGCCTCTTCTAAAGATGATGCACAAGAAAGCCCACAAACAGTTTGCTGAAGACAAGCAGACTAAGGACATGGATTACTAGAACCATGTCCTGTGGTCTGATAAAACCAAGATAAACTTATTTGGTTCAGATGGTGAAGCGTGTGTGGTGGCAAGCTGGTGAGAAGTACAAAGACAAGTGTGTCTTGCCTAAAGTCAAGCATGGTGGTAGGAGTGTCATGGTCTGGGGCTGCATGAGTTCTGCTGGCACTGGGGAGCTACAGTTTATTGAGGGAACCATGAATGCCAACATGCACTGTGACATATTGAAGCAGAGCATGATCCCCTCCCTTCGGAGACTGGGCCGCAGGGCAGTATTCCAACATGATAATGACCCAAAACACACCTCCAAGATGAAAACTGCCTTGCTAAAGAAGCTGAGGTTAAAGGTGATGGACTGGCCAAGCATGTCTCCAGACCTAAACCCTATTGATCATATGTGGGACATCCTCAAACGGAAGGTGGAGGAACGCAAGGTCTCTAACATCCACCAGCTCCGTGATGTCATAATGGAGTAGTGTAAGAGGACTCCAGTGACAACCTGTGAAGCTCTGGTGAACTCCATGCCCAAAGAGGGTTAAGGCAGTGCTGCAAAATAATGGTGGCCACACAAAATATTGTCACTTTGGGCCTAACTTGGACATTTTCACTTAGGGGTGTATTTACTTTTGTTGCCAGTGGTTTAGACATTAATGGCTGTGTGTTGAGTTATTTTGAGGGGACAGCAAATTTACACTGTTATACAAGCTGTACACTCACTACTTTACATTGTAGCAAAGTGTCATTTCTTCAGTGTTGTCACATGAAAAGATAGAAGAAAATATTTACAAAGATGTGAGAAGTGTACTCACTTTTGTAAGATACTGTAAGATACTGTATTTATATATATAAATGTTTTGTATTTTTGGGGGGTTATTTGTTAGTTTTTTTTGTTTTTCTTTCATGTTTTTTTTTTGTGTTAACTCTAGTTTTCATTAACTTTAGTATAGATCTATGTTTGTCCCAAGCATGTTTGAAACCACTGTTGACTATCTCACTACCTCTGCTGGAAGTCAGTTGCAAGCATCAACTACCCTTTTAGTAAAATAATACTTTCTAAGATTAGAACTGTCCTCCAGTTAGTTTGAGGTCACATCCTCGTGTTCTTGATTTTGGTTTCATATTGAATAATATCAAACTCTGCACTTCCCCTGAATTAAGAAAGTGATGAAACACACTAATATATGAAAAATAAATATAAATCCAGTACTTCCATATACTCTGCTATATTAATAAAGCTTTGAAATAAATCTAATACCATAGTGTATATATATTCCCGAAACAGCTCTCAAATAGAATAATAAAGCACATAGTAACAATTAAATGTGGTTTAAAAAGAAAGATAACATCACAACTAACTCAGTACATATAAGCAGCATGGGGGTTGATTTACTAAAACTGGAAAATGCTAAATCTGGTGCAGCTCTGAATAGAAACCAATCAGCTTCCATGTTTTATTATCAAACCTTAATTGAACATGCTGAAACACAGCTGCACCAGATTTTGCACTCTCCAGTTTTAGTAAATCAACCCCCAAAGTATCTTTCTTTCACACGTGAGTTGGTATCCACCCAAACCCAATAAAATGTGCAAAAGACTTTCTCCTCAGATTGGAAATGTACTCACTCTCTTAATTAACCTCCTTCTCCCAGGCTGGGTTCACACTTGGACAACAAACGCTCCGACATTGGGAGCTCATGTCGCATGACATGTGAATATCAATGTTTCACAGATCGTGTGTTCCTAGTATATAGGAACACTGATCAGTCTCCTCCCCCAGTCAGTCCCATCCCCCCACAGTTAGAATACACACTGAGGGAACACATTTAACCCCTTAATCGACCCCTAGTGTTAACCCCTTCCCTGCCAGTGACATTTATACAGTAATCACTGGCTATTTATAGCACTGATCGCTGTATAAATGTCAATGGTTTCAAAAAAGTCTCAAAAGTGTCCGATCTGTATGCCACAATGTGACAGTCCTGATAAAAATTGCAGATCACCACCATTACTAGTAAAAATAAAATAAAATAAAATAAAATAAAAAGGCCATAAATCAATAACTTATTTAGTAGGCGCTATAGCTTTTGCGCAAACCAATCAATATACGCGTATTGCAATTTTTTTTACCAAAAATATGTAGAAGAATACACATCAGCCTAAACTGAGGAATTTTTTTTTTCAATTGGGGATATTTATTATAGCAAAAAGTAAAAAATATTGTGTTTTTTCAAAATTGACACTCTTTTTTTCCTCATAGCGCAAAAAATACAAACCGCACAGGTGATCAAATAGCACCAAAAGAAAGCTCTATTTGTGGGAAAAAAGTGGCCTGGTCAGGAAGGGGGTAAATCCTTCCGGGGCTGAAGTGGTTAAAAATAACAGTGGTTCTAAGCCTCCCTCACTCTTTTTCCCTAGCAATGCTAATTTTTTTGACTATAGTAAAGCGAGGTTAGCAAGGGTGCAATTGATCTTAAAATGTCAAAAAATAATGAAGCTAGTATATGAGTAAGTTACCTCAAGATTATCAGTAGTCTTTCAACGGGTGGAATACTAGCATGTAAGTTCGTATTCTGACGCTCTAGGTGGCTGGAAACTAAACCCAGCAATTCATCAAAGCTGTCCAAAAAAAGCCATTCATTACATTTAATTTTGTCCAAGAAACTACTATGCAAATTACAATATCATTTGAGATGACAGACTGCAAGAGCAAAATACTTTTTTAAAATTTATGTTTATTTGAATAGTTCAATAATGTTTTTTTTTTCATTGGCAAGTGTGGCACACATACATTGATGCCAGAAGCACACACACCATTGGGATGACACATCTTAACCTCACATATACACAATGGTTTAATTAAATTGAACCCATATAAATATCAATACCAAGCTATTTGGGCCTGGTATGGATCTGGACAGGAAATCCCACGCCAAAAAAAGATAAAAAAAACATGCCCCCCCAGCACTTGGTATGGATATTGAGGGGAAACCCCACGCCAAACAAAAAAAAAGTAAAAAAAAAAACAGCGTGAGGTCTCCCCCCCAAATCCATACCAGGCCAATCCCCATGCCAATAAAATGTAAAAAAAAAAAACAGCATGAGGCCCCCCCCAAATCTATACCAGGTCCTTAGGTCTGGTGTGAGGTGCCCCGTTAAATACATAGCAGACCCTTATCTGAGTACACAACCTGGCAGGCCAGGAAAGAGGGTGGGGACGAGTGAGTGCCCCTCCCCTCCTGGATCATACCAGGCCACATGCCCTCAACATGGGGAGTATGGGTGCTTTGGGGTAGGGGGGACTCTGCGCCCCCCCACCCCAAAGCACCTTGCCCCAATGTTGATGAGGACAATAGTCTCTTCCCCACAACCCTTGCTTGGTGGTTGTGAAGGTCTGCGGGTGGGGGGCTTATCGGAATCTGGAAGCCCCCTTTAACAAGGGGGCCCCCAGATCCCGCCTCCCCTATGTGAATGAGTAGGGGTACATTGTACCCCTACCCATTCAACAAAAAAAGTGTTAAAATAAATAAAACCAGGATGCAGTTTTTGACAACACCTCTATTATGATTAATGTCCCCCATGTTGCTCCAAGGTCTGTCACAATGTCTTCGTTCTCCTCCACCGATGTCTCCGGTTGCTTCCCGATATCTTCTGACTCTGCTCCCTTTTCTTTCATTCTCCACTGCTGCCACCCGCCGCTGTCCAGAGGAAGATAAAAGGATCCCCACTCCTTCACCGCTGCTGCCCTTCTGGGAACTTCTGGGTCTGTCACTTCTTTTCCAGCTAGGGGGCGTGTCTGTGTTGTCACCCTCAGACCCCGCCACCCTCTTGACATCACAGACCCAGAATGCCCAAGTCTGTGATGTAATAAGGGGGTGGGGTCTGAGGGTGACATTAAAGCATGGCCAAAACCCATTGTTATTTAAGAGCTGACAGAAAATGGGGAGTGGCGGTCGGTGGCGGAGCAGAAAGACACAAGAGAGAGTGGAAACAAAAGACAGAGGAGGTGGAGATAGTAAATAACGGGGAGCAACTGAAGACCGGAGACATCGGTGGAAGTAACGGAAACAGAACACATCAGCTGAAGAACCGGAGATATGCCATCGGCGGAGAAAGAAGAAATTGTGACTGACAGAGCTACAATGGAGGACATTCTTCTGTTCAATTAAAGGAATTGTCAAAAACTGGCTCAGTGTGTTTATTACTGTTTAACACTTTTTTGTTGAATGGGTAGGGGTACATGTACCCGATACTCATTCACATAGTATTCACATTAACACCTTCCCGTGACCTGGGCAGCCGAATGCTAACTAAACATACAGTAGGCCTCTGCTTTGTGCATAAGCTGCATTCTAGTGGGGGTTTATTAAAATATGTTACTTGCTTTGGCTGCTTCACACCCACAGACATGAGATTTAAATCTGAAAGTCCCTCTTACCAACATATCCATTTTGGGGAAAATGATGGTGACACTGTTCAGTACAATTCTCTTTCTTGCTCCACACGGTTTGGGGTTTTTTACATCTCATCAGTGGCGGTGCGTCCATAAGGGCATATTGGCGCCGCCCCCTCTCTCCTGCCACCCCCTCTAGCACCAATAGATAGATTCATGCATTGCATGAATCTATCTGTGGCCGACGCTGCCACCCCCTAATCCGGCACCTGAATTACAGCGGCAAGGTTTTTGTTTTGAAGCACCTGATTAGAGCCATAGGCTCTAATGGGCATCAAAAAAGGTGACCTGCTAGTGCCATGTTGGGCGCTCGCAGGTCACTCAGCTGTGTTAGAAAAGCGAATTCGCTTTCCTAACACTAAACCGCCTCTCCGCCAATCAGGTGCTCGGATCTGTTACATGTGACCTGGTTGGCTGAAACGACAGGCGCTGTAATTGGATACCTATCAGGCGTCCAATCATAGCAGGGGACGGGAAGAGAGGATGGGAGAAGACATTGAGGAGCTGTCCCACCGAGACAGGGTAAGTGCAGACGGCGGGTCGGTGGGGGGCACACTGGCGGCATTTGATATGTGGCTGCGTTTGATGGAGTACAGTGGACGCATTTGATGGGGCACAGTGGGAGCATTTGATGGGGCACAGTGACAGCATTTGATGGGGCACAGTGGCAGCATTTGATGGCACAGTGAGACCATTTGATATGGCACAGTGGCTGCGTTTGATGGCACAGTGGTGGTGGCAATTGATGGGCACAGTGGCTGCGTTTGATGGCACAGTGGCTGCGTTTGATGGCACAGTGGCTGCGTTTGATGGGCACAGTGGTTGCATTTGATGGCACAGTGGCAGCAATTGATGGGCACAGTGGCTGTGTTTGATGGTACAGTGGTGGCAATTGATGGGCACAGTGTCTGTATTTGATCGCACAGTGGCTGCATTTTATGGTACAGTGGCTGCGTTTGATGGCACAGTGGCATCAATTGATGGGCTCAGTGGCTGCATTTGATGGTATAGTAGCGGCAATTGAAAGGCACAAAAAGTGATAAAATACAAAAGCGCTGAAATGGATATAGTGAATAAGATTATGTGAAAAAATTGTGATTAAAAGATTTCCAAATAATATAGCTGCAATTAGTAATGTGAAATACACAAATAAATAGATAAATGAAAATAAATAATTGCGCTGATATTAACCTCTTAATGATGCACTTAAGTGTCCTTAATCGATACGTGATAAATAAATGTATAAATACGTAATTGTGAATAATATTCCTCCTGTGAATTCACACACACTAAAATGGTTAAATAAACACAAATAAACCCATAAATTAAATAAGAATTGAAAAAGTCACGTGTCTGGTGACGCAATGCGTCGGGAGGAGGAGCTTGTGATGTTTTCCAGCAGAGTCTGTGTGTGAACACTGGCAGTGGATGAGGAGCCTCCAGCGCATAGCTGAATGCAGCTGATCATTTTCTTTCTCATGCGATATAACGAATGGGGATATGTGAGTGAGATTAGGATCTTATATTCAGTATCATTCTGTTTAAATCTCTGCGCAATGGATTCGTTTTTTGTGCTTATTTTTCATGTCGGGGAAATCTGCTGAACAACGAAAATATCCTACCTAATACCAACGACAGCTAAATGCTAAAGGGTGAAATTGCTTAATGGTGAAATTGCTTAAATGGTGAAATTAGTATTGAACCTGCTGCCACTTATTTTTATTCATCAGTGAACTTCCCATTTTTATTTATATTTATTACTTGAACTTCCTATTAGTGTTTTTGGGTTACTGATTAGATTTTGGTACCCCTATACACAGGACAATTTTTATTTAATTTATGGGTTTATTTGTGTTTATTTATCCATTTTAGTGTGTGTGAATTCACAGGAAGAATATTATTCACAATTACGTATTTATACATTTATTTATCACATATTGATTAAGGACACTTAAGTGCATCATTAAGAGGTTGTTATTTTTATTTTCATTTAATTGAAAGGCACAGTATCTGCGATTGATGGTACAGTGAGGTTGCAATTGATGGGGTTTTTTTTCAGTTTGTTTGCGCCCCCCCCAAAAAATTTTGAGCACCAGCTGCCACTGCATCTCATTATAATCATATGTCCCTTCCTCTTTCAGGGTGACTCTTCTTTTTATTTTCAACATATTATGGAGATGTCCTTGTATGCAGGGACTTGAATTGAGGCTCCCTACACTGTGTGCATCAAAAGAAACACACACCCTAAAGGAAAGGATAGCAAAGCATTCCCCTGCTCCCCCTCCTCCTTCTTCTTTCTCCAAGCTAACAGACTGGCTCTAGAGTGTACTGTCTACTGTTTCTCTAAGGCCCAGTACATATTAGATGTTTTTTCCTTCAACCCAGCAGACTGAATTAAAAAAAACAGAGATTGCTGTGTTAAACAAGTGATGTTAGTGCTGCGATCTCCCTCGCTGTGCCTTTTTATTCTGACAAGGGGAACCCCCCTTGCCAGAACGCACTGAGCAGCACTGACAGCCATTGGCTGCCAGCCCTGATCAGATTTGGGTTGGATGCTCATTTTCCAGCATACCCATTTGACAGAAGACGGGTATGGGACTGACTTCTGTAGAACAGACAGCCATGCACATGGGCCAAACGTTGGCTGGTTCCTGCTGAACCGGCTGATTTTTGGTCAGTGTGTATAAGGCCTAATGCTTTCCTGTTAAGATCAGATGTTCAATGAAGCAGCACTGGAGCCAGCAGCATTGAAAAGTAGGGATGTTAACAAATAGTTTACAAGGGATTGTATATTTTTGTGCTCAACATATTAGGCTAGAAATGCTGAATCTTCTGTGCCTAATCCTACAAAACATCTCTAACACACTAAACCAGCCAACACTCAAAAAAAGCACAAAAAAAAAAAAAAAGAATGTACATTGCTTTATGCTGCCATCACACAAGCTGACAGCACACAATAAAAATCCAAAGGGTTGTAAGCATAAACCAAACCATGGCAGGACCGATTGATTTGTGTATTTTTTATCTGACTGGAGTTTAACTTTAAAGGGTTTGTTAACCCATATATATAAAACTATGCCAGCCCCTCTATTAGAGGCTGGCATAGCACACTGTGTCAGTAGTTTTACAAAACGAGCGCTGTAAATACTTAATTAGAGCTGTCTTCGGGCCAGTGACATGACTCACAGTCGCTTTCCAGCTCTGATGGATGACTTCTGAGGGAGGGGCCGTCATCTCCCTCTGATGTCAGCCGGGGAAATCACATGTCCTCTCGTCTCCTCCGCAGAAGCCACCCTTTGGAGCTGGAATGCGGCCGCGAGTCACGTGACTGGTCTGAAAACAGCTCAAATTAGGTACTTACAACACTTGTTTTGTAAAACTAATGACATAGTGTGCTATGCCAGCCTCTAATAGAGAGGCTGGCAGCAAAAATTGTATGATTTTAATTTACAAGCAAAAGCGGTGGGGGGGTGGGGCCGGGCTGGAGACAGACACAGAGGCCGATGACAGGGAGGAAGGAGGGAGGAGAGCCGAGGGGACAGTGTCCCCTTGATTGAGGGCCGCAATTAGACCACGGTGATCAGGGCGGAGTAGCCCTGGTTATCATGGTCTATTTAGAGAGAGCATACAGGAAGTTTAATGTTCAGGGTTTTTTTTACAGTTTAGAGGGGGTAGATTACACAGCACAAGCATTGTGCTGTGTAATCTGCTTTAACCGCTTGCCGACCAGCTGCCTCAGTTTTACTGATGCGGAATGGCACGGCTGGGCGAAAAACAACGTTACCTTATGTCGCTTCGCCTCTTGGCCACTAGGGGCGCAAGATATGAGTGCTCAGCGGGCATGATGACCGCCGGTCTCCCGCGATCTCTCGTGACAGAGCGAGAACCAGGATCTGTGTGTGTGAACACACAGATCCTGGTTCTCTCAGGGGAGTAGAGACAGATCGTGTGTTCATACTATGTATGAACACCGATCTCTCTCTCCTTCTAGACAGTCCCATCCCCCCTTCAGTTAGAACACAGTTAACCCCTTGATTGACCCCTAGTGTTAACCCCTTCCCTGCCGGTGACATTTATACAGTAATCAGTGCATTTTTATAGCACTGATCACTGTATAATTGTCACTGGTCCCAAAAATGTGTCAAAAGTGTCCAATGTGTCCACCCCTTTACTAGTAAAAAATAAATAATAATAAAAGTGCCATAAATCAATCCCCTATTTTGTAGACACTATAACTTTTGCGCAAACCAATCAAAATACGCTTATTGCATTTTTTTTACCAAAAATATGTAGAAGAATACATATCGGCCTAAACTGAGAAAGAAATTTGTTTTTTTAATTAAAAAATGTGGGCTACTTATTATAGCAAAAAGTAAAAGATATTGTGTTTTTTTCAAAATTGTCACTCTTCTTTTATTTATAGCGCAAAACATAAAAACTGCAGAGGTAATCAAATACCACCAAAAGAAAGCTCTATTTGTGGGAAAAAAGGACATTCATTTTGTTTGGGTACAGCATCGCACAACTGCAAAATTGTCAGTTAAAGAGACGCAGTGCCGTATCGCAAAAAATGCCCTGGTCATTGAGCAGCCAAATCTTCTTGGGCTGAAGTGGTTAAGGAACCAGAATCTACATATTTTTTTTTAGGGTTAACAAACACTTTGATTCAGCATTCAAATAAACAAGCTGTGGAAAAACGTATTGAAAATATATTTTGTATCTGGATCTTATCTGCTTCTTCCGAAGAGCAATGTAATGTCTGATTGCAAGACATCCTGGCTATGTCTATTCAAAAACACAAGTATTTTTTTCTATATGCACATGAGTACACTTTGTCAATCATTTTATGCTGCATGAATGTATCAAAAGAAAAGAATCATAAAAAAACAGCTCTGAAACTTATTTAGCACACACATTGGGTCAGTGTAATAGTATCTGTATGCATATTCCAAATCCAGCTTATTAATGTCATGTGACACGTAGGGGTCTATTTATAAAGAAAATTGCTTTGCAAATGTTTCAGCACTCACATTAAAGACACAATGAATACCCAAAATATTTATATGTGTGAAATTTCAGTTTCTATTGCTTTTCGTGTGGCACATGTAACATTCCCAAACATCCCATCCTAAGAGGAAAAAAGGTATTAAGTACATTTAACTAGAGGAGTTAAAGCAGAGTTCTGCCTGGGAAAAAAAATAAAAGCAGAAGCTACAAATACTGCAGCTGCTGACTTTTAATATATGGATACTTACCTGTCCAGGGAGCCTGCGATGTCGGCACAACTCATGGGTGCTGCTGCCACCATTCCTGATAAGGGAATGAGGAAGTACTCCTGGTTCCCTACTGCGCATGCGCGAGTCACGCTGCGCATTTTGCATGGTCCCTGCTGTCTTCTGGGACCTGTGTGTCTCCCAGAAGACAGCGGGAGGGAGGATGAGGGGTAGGACATGGCGTAATTCACCGCAGAAAGTGTGGTGAACTATGCCCAGAAGTGGGAGCAAATAACTGGATTTGATAGGTATCTGCTCCTCAGGTCTAGTATGGATTTGGATAGGATCCCCCCCAAACCAAAATTTAAAAAAAAATGGCATTGGGGCCCGCTATCTGCCGACTCTTATATAGCCATGGGGCGTGGCCATCTGATAACATCACCCTGAGAACCCCTTGTGACAAGGGGCAAGGAGCAGGCTCTCCAGGTGATGTGATTTATATATAAGAAAGAGGCGGCAGAGAGCGGGCGACAACAAAACAGATAAAGACATCAACAGAACAAGAGCGGCTTTTTAAAAAATTTTTTCGGGTAACCTACAACGAGGAAGAAGACAGCAACAGGAAGAGGCAGCTCAAGGAGAAGACAGCAGGAAAAGATGGCGGGAAGAAGAAGACAGCGGGAAGAGATGGTTAGGGAAGACAGAGTTGTTAATAAAGGAATTGTCAAAAACCGGCTCTTGTGTTTTTATTACATTTCACAGCTTTTTTGTTGAATCAGTAGGGGTACAATAACCATTCACATAGGGGGGGGCATGATCTGGGGGCCCCCTTCTTAAAGGGGGGCTTCCAGATTCCAATTAGCTCCCACCTGCAGACTCCGAAACCTCCGGCTAGGGTTGCCGGGAAGAGGCCCTTGTCCCTATCAACATGGGGCAAGGTGCATTGGGGTGGGGGGCACAGAGCCCCCTCTGCCCCAAAGAACCCACCCCCCATGTTGAGGGCATGTAGCCTGGTATGGTTCAGGAGGGGGGGCGCTCGCTCGTTGGGTCTGGTATGAATTTTGGGGGGACTCCATGCTATTCTTTTTAAATTTTGATGTGGGCGGGTCCCCTCTGAATCCATACTAGACCTGAAGGGCCTGGTATGGACCTGGGGGGAATCCCATGTCATTTTTTTTTTTGCAAATTTTTTTGGCGGCAATTTTTTTGTTTGTTTTTACATTCAGATTTCAGTGGGAAACCCTGCTGACAGTTGATGACTAATCAGTTACTAAGGACAGCTTCCCAGTCCCCCCCTTAGCAACCAGCCATATACAGAGTGTTTTACAGTGCGTTTAACCACTTAAAGACCAGCCTCGTTTTGGAATTTAGGTGTTTACATGTTTAAAACAGTTTTTCTTGCTAGAAAATTACTTAGAACCCCCAAACATTATATATTGTTTTTCTTTCTAACACCCTAGAGAATAAAATGGCAGTCATTGCAATACTTTTTTTCACACCGTATTTGCGCAGCAGTCTTACAAACGCGCTTTTTTTGGAAAAAATTCACTTTTTTGAATAAAAAAATAAGAAAACAGTAAAGTTAGCCCAATTTTTTTTATATTGTGAAAGATAATGTTACGCTGAGTAAATTGATACCCAACATGTCATGCTTCAAAATTGAGCCCGCTCGTGGAATGGCGTCAAACTTCTACCCTCAAAAATCTCCATAGGCGACGTTTAAAAAACTCTACAGGTTGCATGTTTTGCGTTACAGAGGAGACCTAGGGATAGAATTATTGCTCTTGCTCTAATGATCGTGGTGATACCTCACATGTGTGCGAGCTCATTGGGACGGGACGTTTAAATTTTTTTTTTTTTTCTTATTTATTTTACTTGATTTTATTTATTTTTACACTGTTTAAAAAAATGGTGTCACTTTTATTCCTATTACAAGGAATGTAAAAATCCCTTGTAATAGAAAAAAGCATGACAGGTCCTCTTAAATATGAGGTCTGGGGTCAAAAAGTCCTCAGATCTCATATTTTGACTTAAATGCAATAAAAAAAAAGTAATTTGAAAAAATGACATTGAAAAAATGTGCCTTTAGGATGTATGGGCGGAAGTGATGTTTTGACGTCGCTTCTGCCCTGCAGTGTCATGGAGATGGGTGGCCATCACTCATCTTCATGCACAGCTAGGGAAAGGATGCGATCACCTTCGCCACTGCTGACGGGTCCGCTAAGCGGTGGAGGGCACCGGATTGCGGCGGGAGGTGGGGGGCCCCTCTCCTGCCACAAATAAAAGTGATCTTGCGGCGAATCTGCTGCAGAGACCACTGTTTTCTTGTAGCCGGCCACTGTCCGAAAACGGGGATACCGGGGTTATGGCAGCTAGCTGCTGCCATAACAATGATATCCGCCCCCAAACTAGAGACTTATATATGTACATGCGGCGGTCGGCAAGTGGTTTTTTAAAGAGAAAAAAAACAAAACGTAAGCCGCAAAATGCATGAAAACTGCATTCAAAAACGCATAGAAAAACTCTGGTTTAAAAACGCAAAATGCACTGAAAAACGTGCCTGAAAAATGCATCAAGCACAACTGCATAGATGTGAACCTAGACTGAATGTAAAAGTTTTCTCCTGGTTGTCAGGGACCAAAATGCTTTTCCAAAACCCATAATCTTTTATGGTCAACTTGTCCATTATAGGCCAAAACACTGGAGATTTTGGATAATATTGAGTAATAAATAATTTATATTTACCGTATTTATCAGCATATAAGACGCACTTTTTTGAAAATCAGGGGAAAATCGTGGGTGCGTGTTATAGGCCGATCCCTGACGATTTTGTGTGATCGCCGCCGACATACACAGCCGTGTATGATTCAAATATGGCGCCGAGACTGCAGGAATTCGTCAAAGCCGAGATACACATACCCGAGTGTTCTCGGCTTTTTTCGGCCGAAAAAATCCGAGAACACTCGGGTATGTGTATCTCGGCTCCGACGAGAGCCGAGATACACATACCCAAGTGTTCTCGGCGCCATATTTGAATCTACACACGGCTGTGTATGTCGGCGGCGAGTGCACAAAGCTGCACTGACATGGCTGGACTGGGGCAAAGCTGCACGGGCAAACCTGCACTGACAAAGCTGCACTAACAAAGCTGCACTGGGGCAAGGCTGCACTGGGGCAAAGCTGAACTGACAAGGCTGCACTGACATGGCTGCACTGACAAAGCTGCACTGACAAGACTGCACTGACAAGGCTGCACTGACAAAGCTGCACTAACAAGGCTGCACTGACAAGGCTGCACTGACAAGACTGCAATGACAAGGCTGCACTGGGGCAAGACTGCACTGACACTGAAAAGGCTGCAGATGGACAGATAAGGCTGCATTGATGGGCATTTTAATGTAAGTTTTTTTTCCTTAAACTTCCCTCCTAAAAGTTTTTTTTTCCTTAAAATTCCCTCCTAAACTTGGGGTGCGTGTTATACACCGGCGCGTGTTATACGCCAATAAATACGGTATATTGTTTGCTACATGTAATGTATATATATCTGACAGACATTTTTCTCTGCCTTTCTAAAAGTTGGTGCTATGGTAAAATTATTAGGAAATGTGTTTTACCAGTGTTCAATGTTTAGGGAAGATATCATTGTAAAATCATAGGAAAAGCAGCAGTCACAGATAGAAAGTTTTCAGTTGAGGCACCTTTCATCAGACAGTGTGGAAAATAAAATCTTTCAGGCAGGCCAAGGTAAGAAGCTTAGCAGCAGCCTTAAGTTTATATCATCTTTTTTTTCAGATTAAGTTCAGACTTATTATTGATATACAAATATAATACTGACCATTTGATCTTGTATTGTTTATATTCTTTCATTTACATTTTTA
The DNA here is from genome assembly GCA_037952925.1 of Lithobates clamitans. Lineage (NCBI taxonomy): Eukaryota > Metazoa > Chordata > Amphibia > Anura > Ranidae > Lithobates > Lithobates clamitans. The sequence goes on from JBBGZY010000190.1 coordinate 13,955,192, forward strand.
TTAGGTAAGTTAACTTTTGGAACATGTTACATATTCCATCTATATATAGGTCCCCCTTCCCCTGTGACAGTGGGCGGGGGTTCTTCTCGCCACAGTGTATAAATAATTAATCTGCGCAATCCAGTAATATGTCAAATAAAATTTATTAGAAAAGTTGCTAGCCAACACCAACACACGTATATATTTTTTGCACAATTGTTTGCATTTTTGTTGGTTTTTCTCTTTGATACTTTTGGATATACATTGGAGTATATAATATTTTTTTTGTACACATTTTTTGCACAGTTGTTTGCAATTTTATTATAGTGTGGTTTGTGGATTTTTTTTTGTAAGTTACGCTACATCATTACAAACTACAAGTACCATCTTCTGTGGTGGACGTGTTTCAATGGGCTGCGAGGGCTCTTATGAGCACTCTTGTAGTCCATGGACATGTCCTCCTGCTTACAAACAGAAAGCTCATACAGAGGTACAGGCTGAAAGCCAGAGGACATGTCTGTGGGAGTAAACATTGCACCCATGATCTACTGATCTTGGGTACAATGCTTTTCAAAGCTGCTCAAAAAAATAATAAACACCCTTTTTTTTTAACAAAAATGTGTGCATTTATTATTTTTTCCATCAAGGTGTCCTTATACTTTAAGTTTTTAGACAACAAAATGCAATTTGTGATGTCTTTATAATAAATCTCTATTGAGTGCAGTATAGAATCACTGAAGAGTAGTAAAATGTAAAAAGTTTACTACATTTATGAATTGCAATGAAAAAAAAACTGGAGTAATGCCGCGTTCACACGAGCAGACTTTTGAGCATCAAAGGTCCGACAGTCTTTTCAACGGACTTTAGTTACGACGGACTTTCGAACGACCGGACTTGCACACACACGAACGGACTAAATTATAAAAACAGTGAAGGGCACAATAATAGCGCAGTAAAAATAATTGAATATAAAATATAAATAACTATGGTGCAAATAAATAAAGTTCATATTTAATCCGACATTGCTATTTATATTTTATATTCATTTATTTTTACTGCACTATTGTTGCGCCCTTCACTGTTTTTATAATTTGTTCATTAGTATATTACTAATTTTAGGAGCAGCATCAGATTGTTTAGTGCTTGTTTAGCATTTGACTCGAGTCCATCGGAAAGATTTGAAACATGTTCCAAATCTAAAGTCCGTCTGATTTTCAACAGAAAAAGTCAGCTGTAGGTCCCATGAAGCCCACACATGGTCGGATTGTGCGACAGATTTGTTCCACGGACCAGTCCGGTTGAAAAGTCCAGTTGTGTGTTCACGGCTTAAGAAGAGCATCTAGGACTGTTTACACAACCTGATTGCACAACCAATGTAGGCTATGGTCAAAGGTGGCTCTGCTGCCAAAGGCAGAACCCAGGTAACCCCAAATCATTATGCTGGGCATCTCTTACACATTCCTGTAAATAATAAAAGGATCTACCATCCTTACTTTTAAAGAAATCATTTCAGGTCCTCATTAGTGCAGTTTCTGCATGGTTTAAGCATTTGCTGGTGGAACAATGTGCTGTGTACTTACAGTTCAGCCAGCCTACAGTAGACTTTTAGGGCGCTGTAAGAAAAACTTTCATGCACAACCTTTTCCACAAGAATCTCACATATATTACAAACTCTATAAAATACATTATCTAGATCATCTAGCAGGATGAGAAATCCCCAATTGAATAATGCACTTCCTTATTGCATTGCATAATTCCTTTTATATCCTCTAAGTCTTGAACTACCTGTCAATGGAGAATCAGGTAAATACATTTTATCACTGAACTGAACTTCTGTGTATACATTTCCGATAGTATATTAAATTTAGAACCATTTCGTCCAGAGATTTTTTATTTATATTACTATTATGTGTACATTGTTCTCAGCTCATTTAACGAATGGAACTATATTTTAAATGCATCTGAAATACTAGAAGACATCTACATTTCAAACCATGTTACAACCACATAATATATGAACTGTATATCACATTACCGATTCTAAATAACATCTATAAATATGCTTTACATCCTTTATACATTTTTAAAACTGTAGCCCCTTAGATAACACTCAACATGCACTTATTATTATTATTACAGATCACCCTTACAATGTGTGTTTGTAGCTTTGACCCATTTCTTGTAAGTGAGTCACTCTGAATCACTGTTTTTGTTAGAAGTTAGTCTCAAGATCTGGCTGTATTGTCTGCGCAATGTGTAAATGAAAAAAAAAAATACAGTTTAACCAGCACATTTTAAAGACCAAGCCTTGCATAGAAACCAGTAGGAGCCTTAAAATGAATATACACATATAATTGAAGACTGAGTCTTTGGACCATGGTCTGTTTTTCTACACAATATGCATTGTTTTATCTTTAAATTCACCTCTACAAAAAGGTGATTCTTATTTTAGGAGATGCAAATTTCTTGGAGATGCTGGTTTGTGACTAATAGGAGAACATCTGGAATAGATGACTCTAGTATTTATTAGTCATTCCGAACAAGGATAAGCAAAGCTTGACTATACAAAATAATCTTTTTTGGAAATCTAACTGAAGTGTCACAAATCCTAATCTTGTTACAATCACACAAAAAAAAAAATGTCAGAGACGACTCATTTCACACTGGGGAGATGAGTGCCCGTGTGACCTCTTGTTGTTCAGTATTTTTAAATTTATAAGAACAACCAGTAACGCACAGTCAGAAATCAGAGGAGAAAATATGCAGTAGGGAACTTATTCTGTATATTATCAATGCAATTAAATTATCAGTTCATAATACAGGCGTCTGGTATAGATAGATTCTGGTGCTGGAAATTCAGCAGTGGTCTCTTTTCACACAGGAAGGGTTGGTCTAGATTCTAGGTAAGGATTCAAGCAAGAGTTTAAGAATCATTCACCTTTTACATAAACTGGCCCATGCAGACAAGGGGCCCTAGTGGTTCAAATACACTGTGCTGTTTGTTAAAAATATTCCCAATGTTTACATTCCTAAATTCCAACTTATTTCCAGGACATGACAGACATTAGGAGCTTATCTTCAACATTGTAGGAGCAAGCGTCTTTCTTGATTCAAAAGCTGTGCATGCAAGTGCCCATTCTCTTGTGTCCTTTCTCTCCAGCCCCACATCCCCTCAGGATTCTTACACTGCTGTAGGTACTTTCCATCTCATACTTTGGGCTACAACAAAATGGCTACCAAGCCACCTTCTTTGAGGACAACAAAGGAGATTTTGTTCTCAAAGGTGAAGGCTTAGCGTTCATTTTGTTGTAGTCCATGTCCTGGAAATAAGCCAGGACATATGAAGGTAAATATTGGGAGTATTTTGGCCAGACCTAATGGGTGATATAAATGGCCTATAGGTATGACATTTTCATTTAAACAATATTTTTACAAATGGCACAAACTACTTGGGCCCCTTGTCTGCATGTATCAGTTGATATAAAAGGTGAACTTAGCCTTTACCTTTTCATAAGGTAGCGTTATGCCCTGTACACACGGTCGGACATTGATTGGACATTCCGACAACAAAATCCATGGATTTTTTCAGACGGATGTTGGCTCAAGCTTGTCTTGCATAAACACGGTCACACAAAGTTGTCGGAAAATCCGATCGTTCTGAATGCGGTGACGTAAAACACATACATTGGGACTATAAATGGGCAGTAGCCAATAGCTTTAGTCTCTTAATTTATTCTGAGCATGCGTGGCACTTTGTCCGTCGGATTTGTGTACACACAATCGGAATTTCCGACAACGGATTTTATTGTCAAAAAATTTTATAGCAAGCTCTCGAACTTTGTGTGTCGGAAATTCCGATGGAAAATGTGTGATGGAGCCTACACACGGTCGGAATTTCTGACAACAAGGTCCTATCACACATTTTCTGTCGGAAAATCTGACCGTGTGTACGGGGCATTAGAGTTATAGGAAGGGTTAGGATCTGTACACACCTATGCACACCTGTTGCCCTGAACACATACACGAGACAGTAGGAATTAAAAACTAAACTTTAACCGCTTGCTATCCGCGCTATAGCCGAATGACGGCTACAGCGCGGACCTGCATTCCCGGGAGGCCGTCATATGACGGCCTCCCCTGTGCACGTGCCCTGCGCGCGCCCTGCAGGGCGCGCGTGGAGCGCGCTGTGATCACCGAGTCACTGAGACTCGGGTGATCACCGATCCAAGTAAGGGGCTGGTCCCGGCCCCTTACCATGTGATCAGCTGTCAGCCAATGACAGCTGATCACATGATCAAAACAAAAGCTCTGTGATCGCTTTTTTTTTCTCCTCGCGCTGACAGTGCGAGGAGAAAAAAAAGCCGATCACCGGCTCAGCAGCAAGGGACATCGGTCCCGAAGAGGAGGAGGCAATAATGCCTCAATTGTGCCTTAATTATGCCACCAGTACCCCCTGCCAGTGCCACCTTACATTACAACATCACAGTGCCCACAGTGCCCACCAGTGCCACGTATCAATGCCCATAAGTGCCACCTATCAATGCCTACATGTGCCACCTATCAATGCCCACCATTGCCACCTAACAATGCCCACCAGTGGTGCCAATCAGTGCCAACTAGCAGTGTACAAGATCAGTGCCCATTATTGCCACCAATCAGTGCCCATCACTGCCACCCATCAGTGCCCATCACTGCCACCTATCAGTGCCCATTGGTGCCGCCTCATCAGCGTACATCAATGAAGGAGAAAAATTACCCTTTTAAAAAATTTTATAACAAAATATAAAAAAAAAATATTTTTTTTTTTAAAAATTCGGTCTTTTTAAATTTTTTTAACAAAAAATAAAAATCGCAGAGGTGATCAAATACCACCAAAAGAAAGCTCTATTTGTGGGGAAAAAATGATAAAATTTTCATTTGGGTACAGTGTTGTATGACCGCGCAATTGTCATTCAAAATGCGTCAGCGCTGAAATCTGAAAATTGGTCTGGATAGGAGGGGGGTTTAAGTGCCCGGTAAGCAAGTGGTTAAACTGTGGCCTATAAGTATGAATCAGTGTGACAGGAAAGAATGTAATACAATTTATGTGTTATGGGCTGACTTCAGACCTTCGCTCTGCAGTAACGGATGATAAACTGTGCATTTTCCAAGCAGTATGAATAGGCCCTTAGTGATAAGCTTAGGATAAGAAGGAGATTTAGGGAATATCAATATGTATTCTTTTCCACCTGTAAAACACTTTAATTTTAATGCATAAAATGCATTTTAAAGAGAAAACCTTTTATTTCCTATGTGGCTGTTCACATCTATGTACTTCAGTATAGAGAAATTATTAGGTTACATCGATAGTTATGCATTTGTGTCACCCTGAGCACTGCAATGAACAAACAAAGATGTTGATGGACTCTTAAGTTTACAGGGAGGGTTAATTTTTTGGGTTACAGGGATGGTTAATCTTGGTAAACACATGCAGTTTTTTTTTGTTGTTAAACCAGCAGGTTGAACGAAAAAAAAACCTGACAGATCCCCTCATGAACACAAATGATGTGTGATGCAGGAGTCTCCCCTGCCTTACTATTGTATTCTGATTAGGATGAGGCCCTGTTGTCAGAATACACAAATCAGAGTTACAGCAATTGGATGAGAGCACTAAATAAATGTTGGCTTTTCAGCAGGTTCATTCGATATAAGCCTTTTTCTTTTTGGTCCGTGTATACCCTGCTTTAGTGTTGAAGCTAGAGGGAATCTAGATGTAGAGCTAAGGTAACAGTAAGCCTTAATGAGAGGTCTATTAGAATAGGGCATCACTCTGTGCTGGGATCTTTGTGCTGAAAGCTAATGGGGTTGATTTATTAAAGCAATTGAGACTGTTTACTTAGCAAATTGAATAATTACTGACGTTAGTGAGCAAGGTAAAAGTGTGTTCACTTTTACCATCCACCCATGTGCAGGCAAACTTTTTTTTTTTTTTAATTATTTACCTCACCCATGTAGTTACTTTTTGTTTGTTGCCTCCTTTTACAATATATCTATAGAATACATAGTTAGGATCATGTGGATGTATGCTTTCTGATCTTTAAAAATATAAGCAATACTAATCTGCAAGATTTTATGACTATGCTGATTGTTAATGAGAAACTATCCAGTGTCCTTACTAAAGTTCATGTTCCTTTAATGTTGAGTTCTGACAACTTGCCCCTGCATGGCGATGCTGTAATGGTTAATTATTAATTGAAACTGAAAATATGAGTGATGAACCATTTTATGCAATCCATTCAATGAAAGGCAGATAAAAGGCAAACAAAAGCATTTGCAGCACAGCAGATAAGTGGTTAGCACTTCTGCCTGACAGCACTTCAGTCATCAGTTCAAATCCCACCCATGGCACTCCAGGCCTGGGTTTGCATGTTCTCCCTGTGCTTGTGTGGGTTTCTTTTGGGAACTCCAGTTTCCTCCCACACTCTGAAGTCATGCTGGTAGGTTAATTGGCTCCTATCTAAAGTGGCCCATGTATATGTATGAATGTGAGTTAGGGATCTTAAATTGTAAGCTCCTTGAGGGCAAGAACTGATGTTAATGTGCAATATATGTGTAAAGTGCTGCGCAAATTGATAGTGCTATATAAATACCTGAAATAAATAAATCTTCCAACATGCTAAAAAGTTTGTCAGCAGTGGTCCTGTGGTTTCACTGAAATTGCTCTGTAGAAGATAAGAAGCCAAATAGCTAGTAAATTTGAATAAAATTTCTGTGTTAAATAAAAAGTGAACACCAGTTAATTACACATATGAAATACATACTGTATAAGGGCTCATTTACACTTGCTTCAGCTTCAACAAGGCTTCAACGAGGCTTCAACCAGGCTTTGGACAGGCTTCGAACAGGCTTTGTTAAAGATCTCTGAATGCTAGTCAATGCTCCTGTCATTAAATAAAATGGTTAGCTTACAGTCCTGTTTATACCTGCTTTTGCTTTGCTTTGCTTCGGCCTTGCTTCAAAAATGATATCCTATGTAGCTTCAGTGTTGCTTCAAAGCGTCTTCAAAGCCTCCATCGAAGTATATGGCAAAGCTCACTTGAAGCCCCACTGAAGCCCCACCGAAGCCCCACCGAAGCCTCACCGAAGCCCTACAAAGCCTCACTGAAGCCCCATCGAAGCTCCACCAAAGCCCCACCGAAGCCTCATCGAAGCACCAAGCAAAAGGAGGTGTAAACAGGACTGTGAGCTAACCATTTTATTTAGTGACAGGAGCTTTGAGTGGCATTCAGAGAGCTTTAACAAAGCGTGTCCAAAGCCATGTTTTGAAGCAAGTGAAAACTAGCCCTAAAGGAGATTTTTTTTTACCTGCCAATTGATTTGCATGTTTGTCCATCAAGTTCTGAGATGGCATGGCACAGCCCTATCTGTCAAGGCAGGAAACCTGATTTTTTTCTACTGCAGTTCAATAGAATCTGTAGGTGTTGTCCCTCCCCTAGGTTGTGACTGGATAGTAAATGAAAAGCAGAACATTGTTGAACCTAGGTACCATTCTCATGGGCGTTTTGCCACACTGTAAATCCCAGAAATAGCAATCTACAGATTACTAAGGGTGGGATTGGTAGCGATGTGTGGATGGCAGTAGCTGCAGAGTCCATACACTGCCATGATAAGCTGTCAGTTGCCACAAGTATTTGTGCTTGTTTTACAGCCAGTGATTACCTGGGTTGGATGCACACTAATTGTGAAAAGGTGATTGCTGGGGGTAAGAACAGGCAAATATAACTGCAGCTGACCAAAGCCTATCTGCACGGAGCTGTCAATCCCAGTGGCAGGAATCAGTAGATCACTGCTGCTGAGATTTGCAGTGTGGCTAAGTGCCAGTGCAAATGGCACCTTATCTCTCTACCATTTTGCTATCTTCTACAAGCATGGCTTCCTGTGCAGATTCTCCCTCTATCGGTCTGATTTCTAGTGTTCAGAAACTGTAAAAATCTGAAAATGTAGGTACTTACATCGTTATGTAAAAAATAAAGTAAGGCACCATGCACACTTAGTTGTTAGCCCTGGTGCATGGGACTCCAGCCTTTAGAAGCAGGTGAAAATCACAGGTGCACTGTCCAGCCCCATTGCTAGTCACCTGTAAAACTGTATGAGAGGTGGCTGTGAGAGGTGAGAGGTGGCTGATCACCTATAAAACTCTATGAGAGGTGGCTGTGAGAGGTGAGAGGTGGCTGGTCACCTGTAAAACTCTATGAGAGGTGGCTGCTGTGGCTGAACAGGACTAGACAGAGCACCTGTGACATTTGCCCACACCAGTGAGTCCCATGCACCAGGGCTAAAGGCTTAATGTGCATGGGACCTTAATGATGTATTAATGAATACAGAGCTACGTTAATTTAAATTTTAATATCTTACCTGGAGGTCAGCTTTAACTAGATATTAGTTTAGGTATGTGAGACATCTTAGTGGTACAACCTGCATGTAAGTTTTTTTTTCAATCAATAAAGTTTCCCTCTTCGATCTGAGGAAGTGTCCTAATGTTTCAGTAATATAAATGCTTTCCTAGGGCTCAGGGGACTGAGATACAAACACTGTTAAGATTTCTGCTAAGCAGAATCCATTATTGATAGCAAGCCCAGGATAATTGTCTTCTATCCTTTTTTAAACATGTTTGGTAAAATATGATGCCATTAATCTTGTAGTTATTGTGGACAGAAATGCCAACATTAATCTGTGACTTGTTGCGGTCATGGGCTTGCTTTTGCACTGTATATAGAGTGTTTATGTGAGTTAATTCTCTATATGTTGCACTCCTTTGGGAGGTGATTTGTTGTCCACATTTTTATTAAAATAAATAAACATCTTTATGGAAAAAAAAAATTCTTCTTCCCTCCAAAATAAAGCAGTGCTATTTGAAAGGTAGACAGTGGACAGAAACTATTGGGAGAGTCAATCATCACATACTCAAAAATATAAAAAACTGAACTTCACCACTCAGTTTTCAAATCTTTTACAGTTTCTCAGACATGAACATTCTAGTTCTCATGGGACCTGTATATTACAAAGGAATGGAAAGGTCTGTGAGTATAGATTTATGGCAAAACATGGCTCTGTCTTAATGTGCTTCTATGATTCATACTGTACGAACATAGACTTAACAGATCTCCTGAGTTAACTTTTTAAAGTTAATTCCAATTATTGAAAAATAACTTTCTATACTACTTACCTATATACCATAATGATAATCACTTGAATTTAGTTTGTCCTGCCAGACAAAACTCTACACATCCACTATCACCTCTTATACTGACCTACCTACTTACCTGAAATTACACTAGTGTAAGTCACTCTGTACGGTTAGGTTTTTTTTTTTTTTTACATTTTCTTATTAAAATCTGAATTAAAAAACAACACATGTGTTAAGACAAATATTTTATAGCCAAGCACTTTTCAGCTAAAATTATCATTCTGAGAAATAACTGGATTGTTTGCTGATATTGATAAGAATCTGAGAAACATTGTGTATTTGACTTAAGCAGCTGTTCATTAGCCACTTGGCATGTACATGCAGCAAAGAAATTAGGAATATTTAACATATGCATACTGAGCTGATACATAAAAGTAGTTTAATCATGTAATTCATGCCATATTCATTTTTAATTGGCCCTAAAAGTGAAGCCTGCATGGGCAAAACTACAGACTTTTCATTCAATAAAGTGCATTCCAATCCCACATTTCCCATTTTCTATTTAATTTGGGTAATAAGCCCCCCCCATCAGCTCAGCTGTGTGGGCCTTTTTTTGCACATGTGCAGATGATTACACTGTTGCAATTTGCAATCTGTCGCAAGCAGATAAGCGTGGCAAAAACACCAGCCATTTGGATACCACATGCTTGACAAGGCATTTAAACTCCCGCTACTCAGCCCCTTGGCAACAGCACCTGAAAGCCACACACAAGGGACACAAATTCTCACCTTTCATGTCTACCCCCGCTATATCTCATGACCTCTCAGCAGCCTCCACTGACAGGCATGATGGTATAGCGTGGGTGTCAAAAATCCTTGCAACACATCTACCAGCAGCACATCACCAGCTGTAGAGTATAGCAGGCAAATTTATCTGCACTAGCTGCTACATCAACTAAAAAAATATACTCCCTGCCACCCACATGCCCAGCATCTGAATTCCAGTTTGTCCAAATAAAGAAAGCTTGCAGTGAAAACCAATTTAATTTCAATAGTTTTTTTGAGATCTAGCAAAAAGCATATACACTATATGTACGTTTCATAATACAATTATAACTTGCTGAAAGAAGTACAGAGGTATACACTAACAGAGGTACAATCGAATAGACAAAGGAACATTGCCCCTTATATAGGCAGATATGGGAAACTGCCAAAGGCAAAGATTAAAACCATACAAAGCAAATGTTATCCTTTAATGATATTTTATATTGAAATTGTATAAGGGAAAACTGAACGTCAGGCAGCTTTACATCTAAAATACCATTAACCCAATAATCCCTTTTAGAATTATTGCCTTTTAACCTATCAATTCTTCTAAAAGAGGCAGGGCAACAGAGAGGAGAGGGTAGGGGAGAGAGATCAGAGTGACAGGAAGGGGAAGAAGGGTAGGGTATGCACTAGACACCAGTTCAGCAAATATAGTAACCAGCATTAAAAGTGGAATTTATACCATGATGACCAGGGTTCCCAAAATTTGGATAGCTTGATAAGGGTACATCTATCTGTTGCTAAGATCATTTCATAAGAAAAGTGGTCTTGGACCTGTTTATTTCACTTAACACTGATGGTGGATGATGTGATTTCCAGAGTTTCCTGCTGTTCTGTCTAGCAGCTAGGAGGATATGTGTTACTACTTTGTGGTATTGTTGGGGTAGAGTGTCTATATGGAGGTCTAGGAGTGCCAGATTGGGAGATGGTGTAAGTGATAAATACTCCCTGTATAATCAGGGAGTATACCTCTGACCAATATGAGGTTAGGAGTGGACAATTCCATAGAATATGGAGAAGTGAACCATTAGCTCCACAACTTCTCCAATAATGGGGGGGGGGGGTGTTTGTCGAAGATAGTTATTTTAGGTGGAGTTAGATATCTATGCTGGGTTATGCTCTGAGTTAGTTTCCAGAGTGATTTGCAACTAGTTGCTTTATAAATTGAACAGAGAGCTGTTTTCCATTTGCATGTAGAATATGTTTGATCTAGATCTTTTACCCATTTGGAAAATTGCTGTGAATGCTGGAAGATCGTCTTTTCTTGGAGTAAGTTGTAGAACGTGGAGATGCCTTTGGTGGGGTTGGACTCCGGTGAGAGATATTTAAGAGATTGGAGGGAGATAGGATTTAGGAGGTGTGGATTGTGTTGAAGGCAGTGGGCTATTTGCATGTATTGGAGGAAGCACCCTGAGGGTAAACTGAAGTCTGACTGTAGTTGGTGGAACAGCACACTTTCATTCAGAAGGAGTGCTGCTAGTGAGATAGAGTTATGCTTTGGACATAGTCGAAGGTTTAGGTTAGGACTTAGTAGTTGTAAGGTAATTAATGGTAACTTGATGGGTACGGATGGGGTTGTTGTCCAGGGTGTGGAGATAAGCTTTCTCCAAGCTATAAAGGATGCTAATATGGTAGGAGAGAGATGTGTGGGGATCCTAGCTTTCGGGTGAAGGCTGCAGAGTCAGAGTTTAGGGTTTCTGTATGAAAAGGAGAGGTGTTCCAGCTCTCCCCAGAGTGACTGTGCTTTGGGGTAGAACCACTCTTTAAGTTGGGCTAAAACAGTAGCATGATAGTAATCTGGGATGTCCACTAGGCCTGATCCCCCCACTGATCTGTGTTTGATGAGTCTAACTCGCGCTACGCGTGACCGCTTACCTTACCAAATAAAATGGATAGAAAGGATTGTAAAGATTTGAGGTAGATGAGCGGGATAGGTTTGGGGAGTGAACCAAATAAATACAATAGTTGAGGCAGGACATTCATTTTGAAAGCTGCTAACCTGCCAACCCAAGAGAATTCAGATTTGGAAATCTGTGAAAGGGAGGCAGTGAATTTTTGTTTAACCACTTGCCAACCGCTGTATGCCGATATACATTGGCACAATGGCAGCGGTGGGTAAATGGGCGTACCTGTACATCCCCTTTAAGAGGCAGGGATAGCAGGCACGCACGCGCCCACTGCGTACACCGTGACCATGGCCATGGGACCGATGGACCCGATGTCCGCCAGTCTCCTGGCGATCGTGTCACGGAGCCACAGAACGGGAAGTGCCTATGTAAACAAGATCACTTCTGTCTGTCATCGAGAGCAGTGATTGCTGTCATGTGAGCTGAAGCCCATCCCCCCACAGTTAGAATCACTCCCTAGGACACAGTTAACCCCTTCATCGTCCCCTAGTGGTTAACTCCTTTCCTGCCAGTGTCATTTACACAGTAATCAGTGCATTTTTATAGCACTGATTACTGTATAAATGACAATGGTCCCAAACTAGTGTCAAAAGTGTCCAATGTGTCCACCATAATGTCGCAGTCATGATAAAAATCACTGATTGCTGTCATATTGTGGACGCTATAACTTTTGCGCAAACCAATCAATATACGCCTATTGCAATATGTTTACCAAAAATATGTAGAAGAATACATATCCGCCTAAACTGAGGAAACAAACTGTTTTTTTTATATATTTTTGGGGGATATTTAATTTAGCAAAAAGTAAAAATTATTGCGTTTTTTTCAAAATTGTCGCTCAAAAAGCGCAAAAAATAAAAATCGCAGAGGTGCTCAAATACCACCAAAAGAAAGCTCTATTTGTGGGAAAAAAAGGACGTCAATTTTGTTTGGGTGCAATGTTGCACGACCACGCAATTGTCAGTTAAATTGATGCAGTGCCAAATCGCAAAAAGTGCTCTCGTCAGGAAGGGAGTAAAATCTTCCGGGGCTGAAGCGATTAAAAGGGATATAGTTGTCTCTGAAAAGGTTGCCAGGGTTTTTAGTTAGGGTGATCCCCAGATATACCAGAGTCTGACCATTGAAATGGGTACTTCATAGCTAGCAGGTTACATGTGACCCCAGCAACACCTAGACCTTATATATAGGATTTGGATGCGTTCATTTTATAGTAAGAAACTCCACTGAATGTAAAAGAGAGTGAATTGCTGCTAGTGAAGATTGGGGGTTGGTGAGCATTAAAATAACTTTGTCAGCGAACAAGCTGATTTTATGTTCTGTTTCATCTATATGGAAGCCTGAAAGCAAGTTGGAGAATCTGACGTGTTCTGCGAGGGGTTCCATGGCAAGTCAAATATAAGTGGCGAGAGAGGGCATCCTTGGCGTGTACCATTAATTATGTGAAATGGAGTTGAGATCATCTCTGCCACAAACACACGCTAAGAGATTGGAGTGTAGAGCCATGATAACAGAGAGGATTATATCCCAGATACCGAATTTAGAGAGAACTGCCTTTAGATACCCCCAATGGACCCTGTCAAATGCCTTCTCTGCATCCAGGGAGAGAAGCAGAAAAGGCAGTCCAGTGCTACGAGCCTGATGGGTTATGTTGATTAACCGCCTAGTGGCGTCCGAGGACTGACGTCCCTTAATGAGCCCTGCTTGATCCTTGTCAATAAGAGATGGGAGTACATTCATTAATCCAGAGGCTAGTATTTTAGCGTAGAGCTTTAGATCTGCATTAAGCAGTGAAATGGGTTTGAAATTTTGTGGCATATTCGGGTCTTTCCCCAGGGGAAAACCACTTTAAATGTATTTTTTTCATAAATGCCAGCTTTGCTGCAGCAGGTTCTATACACAGTACAGATACACCACTTTACAGGCAGACTAAGGGACCCCCCGGCACTATAGAGGAATTTTTTATTGTTTCACTTTAACTATCATTTAAATGTCTGCTTCTTTAAAAACAATATTTTTAAAAGTGTTTTTTGCATTGGTACATGTCCCCCCAGGGCAGTACCTGGGCCCCTGTACCCTTTCTACGGCCAATAACTTGAATATAAGCCTTCAAAATGGGGACTTTTGATTTTTCAAGTATGGGTCCCAGAGACTTTAATTGGGTTCGCGGTTTGGGTCCGAACTTTTGCAATTTTCGAGAGTTCTGGTGTGAAACAAACTGGAGGGTGTTCGGCACATCTTTACAGAGGAGTTAAAGCAAGTGTGAAGCTGGTGAAGACAGCAGTAAACAAAACGTAATACTTTTCCCTTCATGGAAATTAACAGGTTTCTTTTCAAGATAATTGAGTGTCTCGCCAGTATTCCTTACAGATACATATGCATGTACATTAGTTTTCAGAGCTGACAGCTCAGGAAGCTCAGGAAAGGTAATTTTGTGCTCAGTGCTAAATTCTAAATCCCGCTGCTCCCATCTGCCATCATCCAAGTATTCAAACAAGAGGGTCAACATAACAAACAGTCAATTAGAATTTTCAGAAGATTAAGGGGTGTGACTCTGTTACTATTGTAGAGCTTGAAACAGCAATAGAATCTTCAACATTCTCCAGTTCTTGGTGTGTCAAATAGAAGCCTGTGTCTCCCCATTGCTTGCAGTTCCAAATACTGGCTACAATTTCATTAATGTGGCTGTGAACCTAGTGACTGGTATGGATGGAACTGGGATCTAAGATAGATATATTTTTTTTAGGGCTTGTCATTTAGGATGGGGCTTGCTACCATATAGGGCTTAGTTGTTGCGGACAGCAACAACCAAGTAGTGGAAGACTTTACGTTGGAAAAAGGTATCATAAATGAACATCCCTAGAGAGAGACACAGTATGAAGTATGGTTTTCATTGCACATACCCATGCTCATATGTTTGGGATTTAACAAGACCATTTCAGTTTGCTGTGACATACGTATTTTGTAACTACTTAAATTCCACAAACCAGAACATGAAGTAGTAAAAGTGGTGAAGACAGGGTCAGGAGGTTAAATAATTATAAAGTCTTCTGGGTCTAAATTCTGACTACATTACCTGTGGGTAAGTGTTAACAAAGACACATGTACCATTATGTGTTTATTAGGAGCGCAATCTACAACCATGCTGAGTGAGAATTTAATAGAGAATGTGGAATGGGTCACCACCCAAGTTGTGTATATTCAACTTGGTTTCTGTATGAGTGGAGAAACACAAGGTCAGTAGCTATCTATAAATGACTGCAAGTATGCTGCTGTAATGATATATACAGTATCTCACATAAGTGAGTACACCCCCCACATTTTTGTAAATATTTTATTATATCTTTTCATGTGACAACACTAAAGAAACAACACTTTGCTACAATGTAAATTAGTGAGAGTACAGCTTGTTTAACAGTGTAAATTTGCTGTCCCCTCAAAATAACTCAACACACAGCCATTAATGTCTAAACCGCTGGCAACAAAAGTGAGTACACCCCTAAGTGTACACTTTGGGCCCAAAGTGTAATATTTTGTGCGGCCACCATTATTTTGCAGCACTACCTTAACCCTCTTGGGCATGGAGTTTAACAGAGCTTAACAGGTTGCCACTGGAGTCCTCTTCCACTCCTCCATGATGACAACACAGAGCTGGTGGATGTTAGAGATCTTGCGCTCCTCCCCCTTCCATTTAAGGATGCCCCACAGATGCTTACAGAGGAGTCCAGTGGCAACCTGTGAATCTCTGGTGAACTCCATGCCCAAGAGGGTTAAGGCAGTGCTGCAAAATAATATTGGCCACACAAAATATTTACACTTTGGACCCAATTTGGACATTTTCACTTAGGGGTATACTCACTTTTGATGCCATCAATTTAGACATTAATGGCTGTGTGTTGAGTTATTTTGAGGGGACAGCAAATTTACACTGTTATACAAGCTGTACACTGTGACCCCAAGGTGTCATTCACCTCAGAAGGGGTTTGTCTCTATAAAACTAGAGTGGTGGGTTTGCAAGAGATGAACATTACAGCATCTACATCACCCTTGTCACATTCCATGGTGACTTGATAAAGGTGAAATACTCCTGTGGCTATAAATGCTCAGGTATGTCCCTGACACTTATTGGAATGTAAAGCGTAAGTTCACCTTTACAGAAAATATGTAAAGTGAACTTACACTCGAAACCCCCCCTCCCCGGTCCCTCTGCTCTGTACCTGAATCCCATGATCACCCGCTGTGAGACATCAGGTTGCTGCTTTACCAGTCCAGGGATTTGAAATCCCCATGGCTTTCTCTCTTCTTCTCCAGTGCTGACAGGATGGGCAAGGTGGGTTCTGATTGGCTGGCACAGACCAATTAGAATGCCTTCTATGCGTACCTTTACGAGGTACGTTTAGGAGATTAAGACGCTGGGATTTAAAATCCCCGTACTGGTGAAATGGTGACTGAATGTGTCACAGCGGGTGATAACGGGACTTCTTTACAGCGGGACCGGGGGGGGGGGGAGGGGGACCAGTGTAAGTTTACCTTACAGATTTTCTGTAAATGTGAACTTACCCTTTAAAAAGCTGTTTGGATAAGTTGCAAAATGTCTTCAGCATTACAGAACAAGGTCAGTTGAATATGATTAAGTACTATTAGCTATACTATCACCTAGATAAATGGAATCCTTTTTGGAGATGTTTACTCCCACTTCCTTCCAAATCACAAGGAGGGGTAAGTAAGCCTCTCCAGTGGGAACATCAATAACGATCTGCTAGAGTTTCTAACTCTTCCCCTAAATTCACAAATGTTATGGCTGGAGTTGCACTTTAAATATATAACTATGGCTGGAGTTGCACTTTAAATATATAACTTTGGAGAAATGCAGAAAAAATGCTTGTTTGAAGACAGAAAACAGTTCTATGGAAAACTGGAAGAATAACAATTATGTATAATTTTCTAAAGTTATATTTACATTTTGTTGAAAACCTAAAGCCCAGGCAAGTTGTTTTAGAGCAGTTTCAGAAGACTGAAATTTTCACTTAAAATAAACTCACTTTATTCTTGCACTTTTGTACCTTTCACACGGGCGGATAGAATTCAGCTTTTAGCTGCGGATAGATCAAGTTATTTACCACAGATAAACTCACACAATGCTTTCCTATGGCCCCATTCACACACTGCATTTAGCAACTGTTTAGTTACATGGGGTTTGGTGCGGATAGAAAAAATAAATTTGACTGCGTCCAGGAACAATTTATTGCAGCTATCTGCAGCTATCTGCACATAACTGCAGGTAATCACCTGTACTATTTCTCCTGCTGATAGCAGTGGCAACAAGGAAAGAAAAACAACAGGAAGCACATCAGAAATGGCAAGAATGTTCCAATGCAGCTAAACGCAGCTGCATGTAAATGCACGTAAACGCAGCTAATTGCAATGTACAATTGCAAGTGAACGCTGTGCCAGGATTCTCTGAATTTCAAAACAACAAAACATGCTTTTAATAGCGGCAGAACATCCGCCCATGTGAAAGGGGCCTTACAATTCTGAAATATCAACCCCTAGTTTTATTGTCTCCTGACATGTATAATCTTATTTACAAGAAATTAGCATACATAGTGTGAACTATGTTACGGATCATTATACGGTTCATGTGTAAACTTGTTAAAGAGACATTATTACCTTGCCATTCAGGACAAAGTGATGGGGTGTAAAACCCACCCCAGACCACTTTTCACTCACCTTCTCAATGTTCCTCAATGCCATCTTTTTTTCTGTGATGACTGTAACCAAAATGCTCAGTGTCAGATCTCAGAGGGATCCAAGTACTGCTTCATGGAAGGAGGTCACGTGCTTCTACATATAATAAAGAATCAGATATTTTACAGCGGTGGCCACAGTAGAAGTCAGGTTGGAGAGTGCAGGAGTATTAAAGTGGTAGTAAACTCAGTAACAAAAATCCCCAGCAATCATAATAACACTATGGGGGTCATTTACTATAACTCCAGGAAGTACTGGGCACTATAGCAAATAATAGAGCCCATTTTAGCCAAATGGAAACAAAACGGCGAATTTGCGCATTAAAATCAGCGATATAAGCGGAGAACAAACGTTTGTAAATTCTAAATTGCCGCTAATTAGCGCTTCCGCGTACATACAAATGCCAATTCTTATCAAGTTGTTATATAGCACTGTACTGTAGCCATGATCCATGTATGTGAAAGAAACATTTTTTATCAGAGATGTGCTCTAAATCCCGTGCATCTATTGATTTTTATTGCAATTAGTATTCCTAGTTTTTTTTCCTTCTTTTGCTAAGAAATGCAGTTCTGAATGATTATTACATAGTAATGTCTGCTATTCTGTAAAAATGTATTAATCATTTAGGTTACCTATTTGTTGTATGTTGTTTTTTTCATGTTTTTGATTTATTATTTATTAATTTAGTTGACTATAAAGCAGTAATTATTTATGTTCATTCTTTAATAATACTACACTATTATGTAGGTCTTGTACTTAGCACAATGGCTTAGTGGTCTGCTTGGATATCTCCACTCATGGTATGAGTTCAAACAACAGCCAACCTACCATCCACCAGCTGTGTTTATTTTTTCAGTGCACAAGTGAATTAAAATAAACAAATAAATGTAAACTGCCCTTTAGCTAGTGTGTGGTGTTTGGAATGTCACATCATAATATAATTGAATACTTACATACCATTGCATGCATTTAAAGAGTTAATACAATAAAAACTTTCACATTAAACTGCATTGGCTACTTGGCAATCACCTATTTTCAGTAAATATATATACACGTATATTTGTGTTGCTTTGGCTAATTGGCTAACTGGCATTCTCCTTTTCCCACCAATGCAATCTTTTAGGATTTTTCTGTGGGATTTGAACCCATGAGTCTTTCAATACCTGAATATTTGAAGGTAGAGGTGCTAACTGCTAGCCTATTGGGCTGAGCACAATTATACATACAAAATACTTTTACTAGTGTTTGATGGTTTATATACCATACAATAAAGTTTATCAAATGTAAACTGCTTGTTAGCTAGTGTATGGTGTTTTGGAGATTCACACCATAATATTAGTGAAGACTTATTTATTTTTATTTAAGGTACTTCTATAGTGCCGTCAATTTATGCAGTGCTTTACATATACATTATACACTAATATGGGCCCCTACCCTCAAGGAGCTTACAATCTAAGGTCCCTAACTCACATTCATATACTAGGGCCAATTTAGACAGAAGCCAATTAACCTACCAGCATGTCTTTGGAGTGTGGGAGGAAACTGGAGTACCCGGAGGAAACCCACGCAGGCACAGGGAGAACATGCAAACTCCAGGCAGGTAGTCTTGTGGTGTGGTTGGGAATACGAACCAGCGACCCTTTTTACTGCTAGGTAGGGATGAGCAGACCCCCCCCCACTGTTCGGTTCGCACCAGAACATGTGAACAGGAAAAAAGTTTGTTCGAGCACGCGAACACCGTTAAAGTCTATGGGGGTCATTTACTATAGCGCCAGGAAGTACTGGGCACTATGGCAAATAATAGCTCCCATTTTAGCCAAATAAAATTTCAACAGGCGAATGTGCGAATGAAAAACTAGCACTATTAGTGAGAAACACATGTTAATAAATTCTAAGCTGGCGCTAATTAGCGCTTCCGCGTATATGCAAATGCAAATTCCTACCAAGCTGTTATATAGTACTGCACTGTAATCATGATCCATGTGTGAAAAAACATTTTTATGTGAAATGTGCTCTACCTCATGTGCATCTATTGATGTATGTTGCAATTAGTATTCCTATTTTTTTCCTTCTTTTGCTAACTAATGCAGTTATGAATGATTATTACATAGTAATGTCTGCTATTCTGTAAAGTTACATGTATTAAACATTTAGGTTACCTATTTGTTGTATGTTGTTTTTTATTTTTTAATTTAGGTGACTATAAAGCGGTAATTATTTATATTCATTCTTTAATCATACTACACTATTATGCAGGTCTCATACTTAGCACAATGGCTTAGTAGTCTGCTCAGATGTCTCCACAGCACTCATGGTACAAGTTCAAATACCAGCCAACCTACCATCCCCCAGCTGTGTTTATTTTTTCAGTGCACAAGCGAATTAAAATTAACAAACAAAAAAATGTAATCTGCTGCTTTGGCTAATTGGCTAATAGTCATTTGCTTTTTTTCACCAATTCAATCTTTTAGTATTTCTCTGTGGGATTTGAACCCATGAGTTCTTCAAGGTAGAAGTGCTGACTGCTAGCCTATTGGGTGTATCACAGTCATACATAGAAAATACATTGACTAGTGTTTGATGTTTCTTCTCCTAGAGCTGTCTCTCCTGCTGCCACCATCTTCTCCCGCTGATGTGTTCTTCAGTGCAGCCGGTTACCCACTAATAAAAAAAAAGCCGCTCTTCTTGTGGCGGTCTTCTGTGGCCATCCGATAATGTCACCCGGAGAGTCCGCTCCATGGCTATGTAAGAGATGCCACACAGCGGGTGACAACACAGCGGAGGAAGACCACCATGGAAGAAGAGCAGCTTTTTTTTTATTAGCGGGTAACCAGCGGTGCGGAAGAACACAGCAGATGGCGGCGGCAGGAGAGACGGCTCTGGGAGAATACAGCTCAGGGAGAAGATGGAGGAGGGAGAGACAGCGTCTGGAGAAGATGGCTCAGGGAAGAAGACAGCTCGGAGCTATTCTACAATAAAGGACTTGTCAAAAACCGGCTATTAATTTTTTTACATTTCACTGCTTTTTTTGGTGAATGGGTAGGGGTAAAATGTACCCCATACCTATTCACATAGGGGGCAGGATCTGGGAGCCCCCTTGTTAAAAGGGGCTTCCAGATTCTGATAAACCCCCTGCCTGCAGACCGACAACCACCGACCAGTGTTGTTGGGAAGAGGCCCTTGTCCCCATCAACATGGGGAAAAGGTGCTTTGGGGCATGTGGCCTGGTAAGGTTCAGAAGGGGAGGGTGCTCACTCGTCCCCCCCTATCCTGACCTCCAGGCTGCATGCTCGGATAAGGGTCTGGTATGGATTTTGGGGGCCCCACATCAAATTTATTTTACATTTTGGTGTGGGGTTCCTCTTAAAATCCATACCGAAGGGCCTGGTATGTACTGGGGGGACCCTACGACATTTTTTTCCTTGAATTTTGGAATTTCATACCATATTATTGAATAAGTACATACCATTGCATGCATTTGAAGAGATAAAATATGGAATAAAGCAAGCTGATGTGCTTTGGCTAATTATGCTTCTGAGTACAATGCACACTTCTAGGAGGTGATGCTGTCAGTGGGATTTGAATTCATGCCTTGAACTTTTGGGGGCAGCAGGGTATACCGCTATGCTACAGAGCTGAGCACTTACCTACAGAGAAAATACATTTACTAATGTTTGATTCAATACAATAATGTTTTGCATTTCAGGCATTAATATTATAGTAACAACCATGCTCGTGCCGATGTGGCATTGGCTAATAGGCATTTGCCTCTTTTCAGCATATGCTGCTGAGTACAATGCAAGCTTTCAGTAGGTGATACCCTCTGTGTGATTTTCAGCCATTTGAGCACAATTATATTGAGAACATATGTTTACTAGTGTTTGATGGTGGGACTACTTTATATTCTAGGTATAAACTAGTACTCAGCACAGTGACTTAGGCACCTTTCACACTTGTGCGACCTGAAAGTTGAGAGATTTTAATGCGACTTTAAGCAATGCCTGTGTAATCTTGAGGTCTATGGACGCAGGAGTCGCAGGGAAAGACACGCAACTTTCCCATGATTTTGCATCAGCAATTTTGCCGCAATTCCAGGGAATGCCTGTGTAAACGTGAGGTCTATGAACCTCAACTCGCATCAAAGTCAGACCAAAGTAGTACAGGGACTATGTTGAAGTCAGTGTTACTTGAAGTCGCACAGATATGAATGGTACACATTAAAAATCATGGGGTATGACTTGTCATACGACTCTGATGTCCAAAGTCACACAAGTGTGACTCAGCCCGACTTTGTCAGCGATTTCAGAGACATCAGTGCACTTTCCTGCACAGATGTCTAGTGAAATCACATAGGACCCAACTGTTCTCCTTTAAGAAGGTGTCCTATGCCTACCTACTTTTGCTAATAGGTATCCCTTATACCCATCTCAAAAAGTTGGGAGGTAAGAAATCGCCCCCTGAAGTCGCCCAAAGTAGTGCAGGAACTACTTTTGGGAATCGTTGTGGCATTGCACCAATTCGGACAGTTCCATTGCCATCAATAGGCGCCGATTTGGCCTACAATTTGACATGTCAATTCAGACCTATGTGAACATGGGTGACGTTGCATAGGTATTAGAGCTGCACGGTTCTGGCCAAAATGAGAATCACAATTTTTTTGCTTAGCATAAAAAGATCACGATTCTCGCGACGTAAAATCTTTCACATTATCCCACAAAAAATTGGGCTAACTTTTCTTTTTTTTTTTTTAATTCATTAAAGTACTTTTTTCCAAAAAAAATTGCATTTGAAAGGCGCAAATACAGTGTGACATAAAATATTGTAACAACCACCATTTTATTCTCTAGGGTCTCTACTAAAAAATATATATATAATGTTGGGGGGTTTTAAGTAATTTTCTAGCAAAAAAAAAAAAGATTTTAACCTGAAACCAACAAATGTCAGAAAAATGTTTAGTGTTTAAGTGGTTAAACTTTCCTCACTTACACAGAATTCTATTTAATTGACAAATTGTTACAAGGTTTCTAGTTAAGTTCACTGATAAAGAATGTTCTAATTCTTGGCAGACTTCCTGGTTTTTCGGCTGTGGCTTCAGAAGAG
Organism: Lithobates clamitans; assembly: GCA_037952925.1. NCBI lineage: Eukaryota > Metazoa > Chordata > Amphibia > Anura > Ranidae > Lithobates > Lithobates clamitans. The sequence continues at coordinate 13,977,917 of JBBGZY010000190.1, forward strand.
CAGAGAGAGTTCTTTGCATAGCAAGAATCGTGAAACTCTTTTTTTCAAGATCGTAAAGGGGAAAAAAAATCACGATGACGATTAATCGTGCAGCTTTAATAAATATGCATGGAAATCAAGGGGGACAACTTTTCATGTGACTCTGAGGTCCAAAGCTCCATGAAAAGTCACCCAAGTGTGAAAGTAACCTAATGCGATTAATTGATAACACCTTTGAATAAGGCCCCATTTGCACTTGTGCGACCTTAAAATTGCACAGCTTTGTCATGACTTGAAGCAATGTCTGTGTAATCTTGTGGTGTATGGACCTCAAATTGCATCAAAGTCAAACCAAGGTAGTGCAGGGACTAATTTGCTACACCTTCAGGATGCACAAGTGACAATAGGGCCAAATTCAAAGGTGTTATCCTTGAATCTCATTCACACTGCTGCGACCTGAAAGTCACACTATTTTGCTGCCACTTTGCCGCTGCAACTTGGCCCCAACTTCTGGGAATGCCTGTGTAATATTGTACCCGATATACCTCAAGTCACACCAAAGTAGAACAGGGACTACTTTGAAGTTGGTGCGACTTAAAGTAGCACAGATATGAATGGTTATCATTGAGAATCATGGGGTACAACTTGTCATGCAACTCAAAGGTCCAAATTTGCTGGAAAATTCGCCCAGCTGTGAAACAAGTCATATATATTTTACTAAAAGGATCTCTCATTTATACTTGCAAAGTCCTTACTGATTTACATCAGCAGAACAAATTGCAGGAAGTGATGTGTGCACATGGGACGGAAGCAAATGTGTGGTGATGCCAAACAAATCAATGAACCCCACCCACACCAAATCTAACTATGATATCCACCCCCGCATTGATTAAGTACAAGTACATATCCTACACTTACCCAGCCAATAAGCAGCGCCTCTTCTCTGCTAAAGAGATCTCGCCATGTCCACCTAGATCAGTGGTTCTCAACCTGGGGGTCGGGACCCCCTCGGGGGTCAAATGATGATTTGCCAGGGGTCACCGTATCCTGAGCTGTTCCTGAAGCCCATGCTGCTCTCCCAGCCCTTTCGCGGCCACCCAGCAGGGCTGTTCCTGGAGCCCGCAGCCATCCACTCAGCCTCTTCGCAACCGCCCATTCAGTTCACGGCATGGCTGGGGGGGGCAGAGACTAGAGGTCAGCTGACTGGTGAGGAATGTGAAGTGGGAGGGGCTGGAGGAGACCCTATTTCCTGATTTTGGCATAGGTGTCACTGCTACGAGACACCACAAAGTCGGAGACACAGTGAAGCCGGAGGCACAGTGAGTAACACTACCTGTGATTATAGTTGCCATTAAAAGTCCCCTCAACAGTTCTCATCAGCAGATAACCTTGACCAAGGGCACCTAAGTTGGCTGATCAGAACTCCCCCCAGCACTGCCACTGATCCCACCCCCCACCAGCACCGCCACTCATCCCATTCCCCCCCCACCAAGGAGTAAGAGGAGGAATAAAAATAGAGAATACATGGAAGGGAGAAGGAAAGAGGGGAGGAACAAAGAAAAGGGGAGAGAAAGAATAGGAGAAAGAACAAGAAAGACAGCTAGAGAGAGGGATGGGGAAAAAAACAAGAAATTAGGATAGAGAGAGATAAAAGTGAAAGAAAGGAGAACAAAGAGAAAGAGTGATACATCCCAAAATGTACCATAAGGGGTTTTAACACTGTACGAGTGAAAGGGACTCAGGGAGCGCTAAATGTCTGTGAGTTAGGGGCACAAATTATTTGTCTTGCCTTGGGTGCTGACAACAAAAGCTACAAAATTTTTTTTACTGTTAGGGGTCCCCACAACTTGGGAAATTTTATCAAGGGGTCACGGCACTAGTAAGGTTGAGAGCCACTGACCTAGATGGAGATCCTGACCAGCACAGGAACTTCCGGGTGCATACAATGACTAATTTCCAGGTCAGAAGGTGAAACCACACTTTTGATTGCAGCTGCGAATATTTGATCTCAACCATGATTAGTATTTTTTTATTTTCAGATATGCAAATCTGTATTTCTACATATATTTGAAGGTAAACTTAAGGGAGTTTGCTAAGAAATGGTGTCCCTGGGTTAGCAGCAGGTGAATTAAAAAGGCAAAAGGCCCAGTTTGAGCCCTGGTTCACACTGACAGAAGGAGGAAATCGTTCAGCTGAACTCCCACAATTTCATTCCTGCATGTCAGTCCCGACTGTGGGGGCAACATCAGAGACATCAGTGCAGGTTTCTGCACCAATAGCAAAACAAATCGCACCAATTAGAACAGTGCAATTGCCACAGATTTGACATGTCAAATCACACCAATGTGAACCAGAGCTGACACATTTAAACACTGCCTATCCACCAGCTGAATTCGTTACCTGCAATTCTCCACAGCTGTTAATGATAAAGGTTGGTCATGCGATTTGAGAGATCAAATCGCATGACTATTGGCAATGGCACTCTTCCAATTGATGCAACATTTTTTTTGTGGCACCGCATCAATTTGCTAAAGTAGTTCCTGCACTACTTTTGCCGATTTCAGGTGCGACTTCAATAGACATTTGTGTATGAAGCCACCTGAAATCACACTGACCTTGCTACTTTGAAATCATGCTACTTCAAGTGAAGTAGCACAATTTCAAAGTAGCATGTGAACCAGGGCAAAGAGATTAGTTTTTTGGTGCACAAATACATATTGAAATAAAATATAAAAGAGATATTGCACTTTCCCAAAACCACCACCCACAAAAACTAAAGAAAGAAAAGTATAAGGAAAAAAAAAAAAAACCCCACACACCACAACAAGAGCTCAATGTACTTTTATTTTACCAGCAGAAAAAAAAATAAATTTACATTTACTAGCTTCAAAAAAATTTGGACAGGATATATGGTACTACATTTAGCAACAGAATTTTAAGGGCCCTGCTCATAGGAGCTTACAATCTAAAATTAGACAAAACCTTAGAGTGGACACAGCTTTAATTTCAGTGTCCAACGGGCAACACATCACATTATTATCTGAAAGATTATAGAAACATACTTAACAGTCATTCTTACAAAGCATTCCAACATAATATTGCAAAAGACTTATTCAAAACACCCACCACCAGCCCACAATCCACACATACATACATTGGTGACCATGTTCTGCTGGAAGCTGCATTTCGGTGTACACGAATAAACGAGATCAAAAATAGTAGGTCAGCAAATGCTTCCAAACGATGTTTGCATGATCAGACAGGAACAATACACACACAACATTGAAAGCATGGCCACATAAACCCACTTTTGATTGAAAAAATGCACAAGAATTTCATCAAATCTTCCAATATCATTCCTTCTCCATCACAACCAAAAACCTGACCTTCTCAGGCCAAACGAACCCCCTACTGCAGGCCTTTATATAAGAGAGGTTGTATCGTTAGCACACTGACACACCCAATAGAAGTACACGCCCACCAGTATCTTTCAATCTGTCTCTTCATGTATGTCTAAAGTGATTGCACCTGATGAGCAGGAACACATAATAGTATTCACAACTGTGTTAGCCTTGGCTATGTGCGTCAAATCTCCAACTACAGGACAAAGATCAAAGTCCATTTGCATCCACATAAACAAAGCAACAGTTTTCTAAGCATATGTACCTGCGCAGTGTAAACCCTAAAATTTGAAATGTCCAAGTCCCTGGGCATGATTAGTGCTAATAAACATTAACATCAGTCCCTGGCTGCAATGAGCTTCCAATATAAAGTCCAAAATTAATGTTCTTACATTAGAACCTATTTCGACAGGAGACAAATAAGATGCCAGCATGTCTTTAGATTGTGGTGAGAAACCCACATAGGGAGAACATATAAACTTCAACACAAGCATTAGCATGTTGGGGAATTGAACCAACATCTCAGGTGCTGCTAGACAGAACTGCTACCCACTAAGCCACCAGGCAACCCCACACATGTTCTCTGCATCTCTGTGGTGTGAACCAGCCCTAAGTCCATAGCCATGCTCAGTGTCACAAGAAATATACAGTATATTGGCCTAAGTATTGGGATGCCTGCCTTTAAACACACATGAACTGTAATGGCATCCCAGTATTAGTATTGGGTTCAAAACTCATTTGGCCCACCCTTTGCAGCTATAACAGCTTCAACTCTTCTTGTACACAAGGTTTAGGAGTGTGTCTATGGGAATGTTTGACCATTCTTCCAAGTGCATTTGTGAGGTCAGGCACTGATGTTGGATGAGAAGGCCTGACCTACAGTCTCCTCTCTAATTTATCCCCAAGGTGTTCTGTTGTGTTGAGGTCAGGACTCTGTGCAGGCCAGTCAAGTTCCTCCACCCCAAAATCACTCATCCATGTTTTTATGGACCTTGCTTTGTGCACTGGTCCAAATGATTTGGTGGAGGGGGATTATGGTGCGGGGTTGTTTTTCAGGGGTTGGGCTTGGCCTCTTAGTTTCAGAGAAGGGAACTCTTAAGGCGTCAGCATACCAAGACATTTTGGACAATTTCATGCTCCCAACTTTGTGAGGACAGTTTGGGGAAAGCCCCTTCCTGTTCCAACATGACTGCACACCAGTACACAAAGCAAGGTCCATAAAGACCTGGATGAGAAAGTTTGGGGTGGAGAAACTTGACTGGCCTGCACAGAGTCCTGGCCTCAACCCGATAGAATACCCTTTGGCTGAATTAGAGTAGAGACTGCAAGCCAGGCCTTCTCATCCAACATCAGTGCCTGGCCTCACAAATGCACTTCTGGAAGAATGATCAAACATTCCCATAGGCAGACTAAACCTTGTGGACAGCCTTCCCAGAAGCTGTTCTAGCTGCAAAGGGTGGGCCAAATCAAATTTTAACCCTACGGACTAAGACTGGGCTGCCATTAAAGTTCATGTGTGTGTAAAGGCAGGCGTCCCAATACTTTTGGCTATATAGTGTATCTGGAAAAGACTTACAATGGTGGTGGAACCCTCCTACACATAACTACTACATTTAGACATAATTATAGGACCTGGCTGATGAGACAACTTCTCTACATGAAGTAACATGGTTGGGATTTGAACCCAGACCCTCAGAGATACTAAGCAGAAGTTCTAACCTCTAAGCCACAGAGCTGCCACGTGTGAGACCCTCCTACACAAAACTACACATAAATACACATAAAAACACATAAATACTGAATTTCTATGGACATACAGGTGATGGAATTACATTACTCAAGAGTTATTCTTCTTGATTTATTCTGTGATATTTGGTGTTTTTTTGTGGGTGAGAGTAGAATATTACCCTCAAATTTTTGGGAATTACATTTTGATTTCTGATGTTGGTACACATATCACATTTTTTGGGCTCAAATTATGAATAATTGGAAATAATACAAAGCACAAAAAAATGTGATTCATTTTAAATTTTCATCAGCAATGGTATTGTTTGTGGATTATAAAGACACCTGTGTGACTTTGGGGTAAAGATTGTTGTGAGATGAAGAATAACAAGTGAAAGTGACAGAGAAAAATATATTTTACCAAAACATCAAAACATTCCACATTGTAGCATTCTTAAAATCAAAATATTTTAAGTAGAAGCAACAATGTTGCAAAGGAAAATTTATTTCACAGAAAGATACATTTCATCTCAACATTAAAAGGTTTTTTTGTGAAAGTTAGAATTGTTCCATTAGAATCAATGACTGAAACTTCATTTGGATTAAATTAGAGCAGATTTTAACTCCCAAAAAATGTTCTCTAATTAGCTCTCATTTTGGTATTTACTATACCTCCAGGTAAAAAAGACACTTGAGTTAAAATGAGAGTTATTTTCAGGTCTGAGCATGCTCAGTTGTGTTGGCACCTAGTTGTCCAAAACGGGGAATTTTTCACTTTTCAGACTTTTAAAGATATTTCAGTGTAGAAATCACTTTTTCACACAGTTTAAAAGCAGATAATCTTTAACCACTTCAGCCCCGGAAGGATTTACCCCCTTCCTGACCAGAGCACTTTTTACAATTCGGCACTGCGTCGCTTTAACTGCTAATTGCGCGGTCATGCAATGCTCTACCCAAACGAAATTTGCGTCCTTTTCTTCCCACAAATAGAGCTTTCTTTTGATGATATTTGATCACCTCTGCCGTTTTTATTTTTTGCGCTATAAACGGAAAAAGACTGAAAATTTTGAAAAAAAATGATATTTTCTACTTTTTGTTATAAAAAAAATCCAATAAACTAAATTTTAGTCATACATTTAGGCCAAAATGTATTCGGCCACATGTCTTTGGTAAAAAAAATGTCAATAAGCGTATATTTATTGGTTTGCGCAAAAGTTATAGCGTCTACAAACTAGGGTACATTTTCTGGAATTTACACAGCTTTTAGTTTCTGACTGCCTATGTCATTTCTTGAGGTGCTAAAATGGCAGGGCAGTACAAAACCCCCCCAAATGACCCCATTTTGGAAAGTAGACACCCCAAGGAAATTGCTGAGAGGCATGTTGAGCCCATTGAATATTTATTTTTTTTGTCCCAAGTGATTGAATAATGACAAAAAAAAGAAAAAAAAAAAATTACAAAAAGTTGTCACTAAATGATATATTGCTCACACAGGCCATGGGCATATGTGGAATTGCACCCCAAAATACATTCAGCTGCTTCTCCTGAGTACGGGGATACCACATGTGTGGCACTTTTTGGGAGCCTATCCGCGTACGGGGCCCCGAAAACCCAGCACCACCTTCAGGATTTCTAAGGGCATACATTTTTGATTTTACTCCTCACTACCTATCACAGTTTTGAAGGCCATAAAATGCCAAGATGGCACAAAACCCCCCCAAATGACCCCATTTTGGAAAGTAGACACCCCAAGCTATTTGCTGAGAGGCATGGTGAGTATTTTGCAGCTGTCATTTGTTTTTGAAAATGAAGAAAGACCAGAAAAAAACATTTTTTTTTTCTTTTTTCAATTTTCAAAACTTTGTGACAAAAAGTGAGGTCTGCAAAATACTCACTATACCTCTCAGCAAATAGCTTGGGGTGTCTACTTTCCAAAATGGGGTAATTTGGGGGGGGGGTTTGTGCCACCTGGGCATTCCATGGCCTCCGAAACTGTGATAGGTAGTGAGGAGTGAAATCAAAAATTTACGGCCTTAGAAAGCCTGAGGGCGGTGCTTGGTTTTCGGGGTCCCGTGCGCGGCTAGGCTCCCAAAAAGTCCCACACATGTGGTATCCCCGTACTCAGGAGAAGCAACAGAATTTATTTTGGGGTGTAATTTCACATATTCCCATGGCATGTTTGAGCAATATATCATTTAGTGACAACTTTGTGCAAAAAAAAAAAAAAAAAAATTGTCTCTTTCCCGCAACTTGTGTCACAATATAAAATATTCCATGGACTCGACATGCCTCTCAGCAAATAGCTTGGGGTGTCTACTTTCCAAAATGGGGTCATTTGGGGGGGGTTTGAACTGTCCTGGCATTTTATGCACAACATTTAGAAGCTTATGTCACACATCACCCACTCTTCTAACCACTTGAAGACAAAGCCCTTTCTGACACTTATTGTTTACATGAAAAAATTATTTTTTTTTGCAAGAAAATTACTTTGAACCCCCAAACATTATATATTATTTTAAAGCAATTGCCCTACAGATTAAAATGGTGGGTGTTTCATTTTTTTTTTTCACACAGTATTTGCGCAGCGATTTTCAAATGCATTTTTTGGGGAAAAAACACACTTTTTTAAATTTTAATGCACTAAAACACACTATATTGCCCAAATGTTTGATGAAATAAAAAAGATGATCTTAGGCCGAGTACATGGATACCAAACATGACATGCTTTACAATTGCGCACAAACATGCAGTGGCAACAAAATTACTACATTTTTAAAAGCCTTTAAAAGCCTTTACAGGTTACCACTTTAGATTTACAGAGGAGGTCTACTGCTAAAATTACTGCCCTCGATCTGACCTTCGCGGTGATACCTCACATGCATGGTGCAATTGCTGTTTACGTTTGACGCCGGACCGCCGCTTGCGTTCGCCTTAGCGCGAGAGCAGGGGGCGACAGGGGTGATTTTTTTTATTTATTTTTTTTCTTTATTTTTTTTTGCTTTTTTATCTTATTTTTAAACTGTTCCTTTCATTTTTTTTTTTTTTAAATCATTTTTATTGTTATCTCAGGGAATGTAAATATCCCCTATGATAGCAATAGGTAGTGACAGGTACTCTTTTTTGAAAAAATTGGGGTCTATTAGACCCTAGATCTCTCCTCTGCCCTCAAAGCATCTGACCACACCAAGATCGGTGTGATAAAATGCTTCCCCAATTTCTCAATGGCGCTATTTACATCCGGCGAAATCTAAGTCATAAAATGCTCGTAGCTTCCGGTTTCTTAGGCCATAGAGATGTTTGGAGCCACTCTGGTCTCTGATCAGCTCTATGGTCAGCTGGCTGAATCACCGGCTGCATTCTCAGGTTCCCTGTTGAGACAGGAGAGCCAGAGAAAAACACGGAAGACGGTGGGGGGGGGGGCATTCCCTCCCACTGCTTGTAAAAGCAGTCTAGAGGCTAATTAGCCGCTAGGATTGCTTTTACATGAAAGCCGACCGCTGGCTAAAAAGAATGATACCAAGATGATACCTAAACCTGCAGGCATCATTCTGGTATAACCACTCAAAGTCGTGAATGGCGTACCTGAGGACAAAAAAATGGTTAACAATAAAGCACAGTAAACGGTAAAGTATAAATAATTACATACCTGAAAAACAAACATGATAAAACATAATAACAATAACAATAACAATAAAACATTTCAGAATAGAATACAGTAAAAAAGAGCAGAACAATAGAGAGAGAATAGAGAGAGAGAGAACAATAAAACGACAACTATTTTTTTTAATTTTTGTTTGTGTTTTTTTTTTTTTTTACACTTTTTTTTTGTAACTGTAACTTTTATAACTGTAACCGGTTCCAGGTTCGAGTCTCTCAAAATGCGATGGCATCTTGGGAGACCCTGTGAAAGTGTGCCTAGTCTGTGCAATGCTGTACGCTATGCTAATACTCAACTAGTGCATGGTAGCGTTCAAAACATTCACCAAGTGTTACTGCAGTGCTGGTTTGACTACGACCGGGGTGTACTACGCCGCTGGTGCTTGCCAGTTCACCAAAACGCTACAAAGAAAAGTGACAGTGATCGATCGATACTGCACTTGGGTGGGCTGGACTGGGCTGGGCCGGGCGGAGGGGCAAAACGCAGGTGCTAGCAGGTATCTGGGCTGATCCCGCTAACACTGCGTTTTTGGGAACCCTAAACTGCTGGGGACGCTAGTATAGATCTGATCGGATCAGATATTGATGCGTTCAGATACTATACCACTAAGGGAGGTGTACGGTGCGTGTACGGTGCGTGCGTGGGTGTTCGCGGTACTGGCGCTAATCTGACGCTGCCTAGGGCGACGCATATCACCGCCGGGCGATCAGGGGGCTAAACCTTTATTCGGTAATAAACGGCGGGTGCCCTGACACTATAAAAAATAAACGAACTAACCAGCGTCACCCGTAACGGTTATACGGTGATCAGTGGTGAAAGGGTTAACTAGGGGGCCATCAAGGGGTTAAAACATTTATCAGATAGTATATGGGGGTCCCTGTCGCTATAAAACACTGACGGCGAACCTAAATATTTACGTCCCTAACTAGCGTCACCAGCGACACTAATACAGCGATCAGAAAAATGATCGCTTAGCGACACTGGTGAGGGGGGGTGATCAAGGGGTTAAAACTTTATTAGGGGGGGTAAGGGGGGTACCCTAGACCTACAGGGGGGTAATACAAACTGTCCCACCACTGCTAACTGTCACAAACTGACACTATGCAGTAATCAGGGGAAAAAAAAAAAAAAAAAAAAAAACCTGCTTGGTGTCAGTTTGTGACAGGGGGGGGGTGATTGGGGGGGGATCGGGGGGCGATCAGGGGGGGATCGGGGGGCGATCAGGGGGGGATCGGGGGTGTAATATATGCCTGGCATGTTCTACTGTGTTGTGTGTGAGTGTTTGTGCACTTACATGTCATCTCTCCTCGGCGCTGGAACGGAAACTGCCAGACCGAGGAGAGATGACATCACATCCTCTGCCTCTGTGTACTATACAGAGGCAGGGGATGTTTGTCATTGGCTGGGAGCGATCGCGAGGGGGGGGCCACGATCGGATGGCCTCCCCCTCGTCTGTCATCGCTCCTAACCAAATGCCGACCGCAGCTGGCACCGGGGGGGGGTCCGATCGGACCCCCCACCCGCGGGAAGGCAATCACGTTTCAGGTACGTGATTTTGCCTGCCCGTGCCGCTCTGCTCACGTATATAGGCGTGAGGCGGTCGGCAAGTGGTTAAATAATATACCGCATATTTCAGTACCATTTAGGCAATTATATCATGCTCTAAAAATTATTTCCATGTGCAATTCTCTAGGTTTTAGCAGAGTAAGGGTTTGGGCTCTATTTAGTTTCAGGGAGCTATAGTAAATTCGATTTTGGGAGAATTTTCTCACCAGCGCTATAGTGAATACCGTTTTAGCGCGAATTACCGCTATTAGCGCTAATTCGCGCTAAATTGCCGCGAATTAGCGCTAAATTGCCGCGAATTGGCGCTAATTCGCGGCAATTTGCGCGAATTAGCGCCATAGCGCTATAGTAAATGACCCCCTATGTATTGCATTTCTGCAAACAAAGGTATACTCTGGAACATCATCAAAGCTTTCTTTCTATTTGTGCAGATTATGCTGTTATCTCTTTGTTCCAGCTGAATCCGGTGCCACCTCTATTGCTACCTCACAAATTCTTCCACATCTGCACTTCCACCCTTTCTAGCATGTCAGTGCAAGAATGTGCAATACAAGTGAACCAAGCCTCATTTTCATGAAAAGTTACCATAATGACTTAGCCCGATTAATCACATAATGAATAGTCTCATGGGATTTCAATACAATGCCATGAAGTAATGCAAACAGAGGAATGGCACATATATATATGGATTGACAGCACAATGAGTGTGTCGTCAATTGGGATAAAAATGCGCAGGCGCCAGTGACGTCATTGAAAGCAACAGCAGGCAATATTTTCTAAACTGCACAAATTAAAATACTTTTAAAGCCAACAACTAATATGGTGCAACAATGTATATGGTGCAAAGTCAACTAGTGGTTGGGGTGGTCTTTACACAGACACTGCCGCTTTGCCCTTAAAGTGTATTCTTAAGTGTATAAGGTTTAGTGGATTAAAAAGTAGTTAAACACACATGCATTAACAGGGCAGCGAGGATAAAGCAATGACATCAATCTATTAACAATTATGCTTACCAAAAACACATTTACTAGGTTTATTTATGATGTTAAAAAGCACTAACATGGGCTAACAGATAAACAGCAACGCCTATAATGTGTGCATAGGTATTTTACTCTTCTGCATGTGGGCCATGGTGAACAGAGGTATGTGGAGGGGGTGTAAATAGTGATTGGAACAGTGGCGGCTGCTGCTAAATATTTCAGGGGGGCGGCAGACAGGAAATAGGCGATCACCGCAAGTACCCCCTCTTGCGTTAGGCGGACTGACCTTAGGAGGCAGGGGGAAGGAAGAGCCGGGCCATTGCTGCTCCTCCCAGTTGAACAGGAAGTGTGTCCTGACAGAGACATGATTGGCCAGGGAGTCCTAAGACTCCCTGGCCAATCGGGTCTCAGGACCTGCTTCCTGTCTGGCTGGGAGGAGAATCAGGAAGACAATAGAAAATATTAATTTGCTATTGTCACACAACTGGGTAGACTCAGGGGTCAGTGTTCTGCTTTTTGAAGTCAATTAGAGCCCCTGGCTCTAATCATGTGTTTCTAAAAAAAAACCTTTGGAATTCATGTGTCTGGCACCCTGCATGTAGATTAGGGGCCGGACGCACAGATCGGGGGGGGGGGGGGCGCCCCTGTGCCCCATATGGACAGGCCGCAACTGGATTGAAGAGAGGAAATTTAGGCTTAGGTAGTTTAAGGAGCATATATCCTAGAAATGCAAACTTGGAACTCAGCTTTCATGAAGGCATATGTGTATGCCTATGTATAACAGCCAGTCAACTCATATTGAACAAGTCAGAGTAGACAATAAGCTGGTAAAGCTAGCCATGACAATTGAGAGTACAGCTGTGATATTATGGAAGTTGGAATGGGAAAAAAAACATGTTTTAGATGTGCTGAGGTCTTGAAGGTGGAAATTAGGAGGAATAAGCAATATTCATATTTTATCATTATTATAGAGTAAGCAAAGACCTGCTACCATAGGTTTTTGGGAATGATGAGAATTAAGGATGAAAAAAAAGGGGAAGCATCCCTTTAGAAGTGCTGATAATGTGAGTTCTTATATTGAGTTCATATTCTCACTTTGTGTTGCACTGTATTTTAAAGGACTAACTGTAAGACTAGGCTAGGAAGACATAGGGGAGGTTGGAAAAATTACAAGGCTCTATGAGGTAGCCTGCTTTACATAATCCCAGTGTTAAAATTATGTAAGTATTTTGGGCCCAAAATGCTAATGGAACTTCACAAATATTTTTGAAGCTCCTCCTAAAACAATTGCCCCAGCCTGGGACAAATCCAAATCTTGGCACATTGATTTTCATCCCTGCACTTGTACATTCAGTTACATATTTTAAAGAAAACACTGTAATGCGTTGTGGTTATACTTCAATTGAACTGTTTACAGCTGTGTAAATTACATTCTGTAAAAATAAAATGTGGCAGTCAGTGATATCACATAGGCAATTGCTAAATATGTTAGAAGCATGTATTATGCCAGCAGACAGGTATTGCAAGTTTAAGCTAAAATAAAAAAAATGAATTACTACCACATTAAATTACCCATGTCATTTAAATCATCCTAAGAGACTCATAAGCCACTGGAAACTCTCTTTACGGGGGGGGGGGCACCCGGCAGTGAAGCTATTTTATTACCTGGCTTACAGAAAATAATAACTTCTAAATGAGGCTTCCTTTATATCTTGTAGAACCTAAATTATATACTGGATTTGTCAGTCTGTGGGGATTATAGGTGACTGTAAATTTAATAATTTACCCAATGGAAGCGTATGTGTACTACCATAATATACATCCCATGTGCTTACAGGGCAGAACACAATATATTTTGACAGACAGAAATTAGCTAGCAATGCTGGATGTTTATTCTGGTGAGAATGACAGAAACTCTAAAAGATGTTAACATGACAAAAATATTAATGTTAAAACACTAAGCATTAATGACCAGCAAACCTAAATTATCATTTGGATAGTGAGGATACCATTTGAATAGGTAAAATGTGTGCTAAAAAAAAATTTTTTTTGGTTAGGGTTGGACAGGATATATATCCCTGTTGTAATTTTACTGCTATCCAGGTCTCTGGTAAAGTGTGACTAAACCCAACACGTAAAAACATATTACAACCTTCAAAATAACATTTAATAACAATATGCCTTTTTTTAATTATTTGAATGTTAAAAATGAATAAAAACTCCTCCTACAAGCTTTAACCAGTGTTCGGCTGGACACTAATAGAAGTTGCAAGACTGATATGATGAGAAAAGGTATTTAGCAGTTTATATTTACTAAAATTATTGCATTTCCATGTTCTGTGTACTGTGAGAGACCAGATATAGTGAATGCAAGATATAAAACACCAAAGCGCTAAAGTCCAAAAATCAATGAGAGCAATTAAACTAATGACAAGACGGATGTTGAAGTCATGATAAAGGTTCTGCAAATATTGTTGTGATTAAAGATATATACAGTATATGGTATAAAAAAACCAATCAAATCAATATCTTGATATCTCAATAGAAGGGGTTAAACCAGTTGGGTGTGAATAGGTTAGCCGTGCTGCTCCATCAACCAGTGGGAAGACTGATAGCTGAAAAGATAAGAGTAAAAGAGAGAGCGCACCGGCCCCTAGTGTAACACCACTTAATGAATAAATAAAAATAAACAACATATTGTTGTACACTCACATTGTGTTGATTAAAATGAGCATCTTTATAAGTCTGTGGTGGCTCTCCTGGGTTCAGAAATCCAAGCTGGATACTAGGGAAACTGACAGTCTCTGTCTCTGTCTCTCCACGAGCAGCCGCCAACAAGCTGCATGAGAGCCACCCACTCTCAGCTAGGATCCTGGAGGAGCAGTAAAACTCCACATGGGGACACGTGCATGTGATCCTCAGAATCCAGCTGGTAAGTAACGCTATGTGGTTGCTATGCGCGCATGTGTCCCCATGTGGAGTTTCCCTGCTCTTCCAGGTTCCTTGATGAGAGCGGGTGGCTCTCGTGCAGCTTGTCAGTGGCTGCTCGTGGACATACCAGAGACAGAGACTGTCAGTTTGCTTAGTATCCAGTTTTTTTATTTAGTCATTAAATGGTTTTACACTAGGAGCTGGTGCGCTCTTTCTTTTACTCTTATAGTGAATGCAGGATCCTGGGTTTAGTAACACTCTAAGTTTATGATCTACCAAAACCCCCAGATCCTTCTCCACCATTGATTCCCCCAGTTGTACTCCCCCTAGTATGTATGATGCATGCATATTCTTAGCCCCTAAGTGCATATGTTTACATTTATCTACATTAAACCTACTCTGCCACATAGCTGCCCAATTAAACAGTGCATTGAGGTTGGCTGGTAAGTTGGAGACACCATGTAAGGATGTTATTCCACTGCATAGCTTGGTGTCATCTGCAAAGACTGGTACTTTTAATCCCAGACCCTATATCATTTATAAATATATTATAAAACAAGGGTCTCAACACTGAACCTTGGGGTACACCACTAACAACCCTAGACCAGTCAGAGTATGGATCATTAACCACTTGTCAGGAACCATGAAACACACGGAGACAGAAAAAGCAGTAAAAATCACACCTTTTAATAAAATGTTAAAAATGGTACAACTGGTAAACATAGTCAAAACATATACAGGATTTGATATCTAAATTGGGTAGTCAGAACAAGCCAGGAAATCAGGAAGCCAGAGATCAGCGTAGTCAGGGGCAGCATTCTGGATCAGGAACCAGAAGGGAAGTCAGCCAGGCAAGTCTTCAACAGGAACACAGCAGAGATTCTCTAGATATGTTGACCAAGTCAAGGCCATTGAAGAAATGAACTAGGCAGTTTAAATAGCCAGAAGGGGCTGGCTATGGGCTTGACTGACGAGCAGGAGATGGTCAACAGGTGAGCCACTGTGGAACGATGAGTACTGGCAATTAACCGACAGCAACCTCAGCACAGAGAAGGAAGGGCTGAGAGCCCAGCCCTGACACCACTACTCTCTGAATACGGTCTTTTAGCCAGTTTTCTGTCTATTTAGAAAGTGAATTTTCCAATCCTGTAGACTTTACCTTACACATTAGCCCTGTGTGGGGAACTGTGTAAAATGCTTTTGCAAAATCCAAGTATAATATGTCCACAGCCACTCCTTTATCTAAGGTTTTACTTACCTCCTCATAAAAAGAAATCAGATTTGTCTGACAACTGTCTTTTATGAATCCATGCTGTCTGTTGCTTAAATATTTTTTTTTCCAGTAAGAACTCTATGTGGTATTTTATAAAACTCTACAGTATCTTCCCAACTATAGTTAGTTGTTAGACTAAGTTAGACTAACCCCTCTTGTTACTTTGATCCCTTTTAAAATATAGGTACCACATTGGCCTTGCACCAATCCAGTGGTTCTATTCCAGTCATTAAAGAGCCCGTAAAATATTACAGGATAGGGAAGAGCATTAGATTGACAGTGGCTCATTCCCTGAACTATTCTACCATTGCAGTGTAAAGCATTTGGGCAACACACCTGACTCACTGTGATGTAGATGGCCCTACAAAGTGTAGCAGTGAAATATCACATAATTTCTGCAAATAAAACATTAAAATGGTATTTATTCAAATATGCTTGGACTGGATTTACTATGGATTGTTTGTTTATCATGGGCATCACTAAAATTTGTAGAAAATTGGGGAAGGTTTAGTTATACTTTAAAAATATCAAAACTCACTTCATGTCTTGCTTACAATGGTATCACTAGGAAGGGAGGATACATCTTCAACAGGAACACAGACAGATAGATAAAAAATCTGACAGGGCTTCTAGCCATCCTCTACTCTATTAAAGAAAAGAGTTTGTATTTCTGTGTTGCTGTTAAAGAGTTCCCCTTTCTCCCTGTCTCGTTAAACATTGTCTGCAATACATGCATAGGATGTGGAAACAAGGCTAAGCGACTCAACTATGCACAAAAACATAGGAAATGGGGTGCCGAAATATGGCAGCAGGTGGTCTGCTCTGGACTGATGAGTCAAATCTGAAATATTTGGCCATAGCAGGAGGCAATTTGTTCATGAAGGGCTGAAGAGCGGTACAATAATGAGTGTCTGCAGGCAACAGTGAAGCATGGTGGAGGTTCCTTGCAAGTTTGGGGCTGCATTTCTGCAAATTGAGTTGGAGATTTGGTCAGGATCAATGCTGAGAAATACAGACAGATGCTTAATCATCATGCCATATCATCAGGAAGGCATGTTATTGGCCCCAAATGGATTTTTCAGCAAGACAATGACCCCAAACATGAAGCCAATGCCATTAACAACTATCTTCAGTGTAAAGAAGAACAAGGAGTCCTGTATGTGAGGGTTTGGCACCTACAGAGCCCTGATCTCAACATCTCGAGTCTTTCTGGGCTTATGTGAAGAGACAGAAGGATTTGAGGTAGCCTACATCCACAGAATATCCACAGTTAGCTCTCCAAGATGTTTGGAACAACCTATCTGCCGATTTCCTTCAAAAACTGTGTGCAAGTGTACCTAGAAATTTGATGCTGTTTTGAAGGCAAATGGTGGTCATACCAAATATTGATGTGATTTGGATTTCTCTTCTGTTCATTTACTTTCCATTTTATTAATTCATAAAAAATAAAATATTAACACTATCACTTCTATTTGTGAAAGCATTCTTAATTTACAGCATTTTTCACAATTGCCTAAAACATTTGCACAATACTGTATATATAATATATATTGTGTATTCATATTTCTTTTATTTTGTCTACTTTTTTGCCTTAGTTATTTCATTTATTTACATTTTGTATTCCATAGCCTCTGTTTTATCCATTGACTGTTATTTAAAATTTTTTATAAAACATTTTTCCTTGTACCCTTTTTCAACTTTAGCATAACTTTATAACATTCATCTTTTTTTCTTTCAATTGTTTTGTTCATTTATTTATTTTTTTTTTAGATTTTTTGCTTCTTATTTTCCTCTAGGGTTTAAATGGTTTTCTCCAGGGTCCAATGCAGAGAGCAAAGGGTTTTTTTGTTTTTTTACATCCTTGGCTGGCTTAAATATCTTGTCTCTACATACTGTGTATCTTTCTAGGCACATATGGCAGGCACATATTTCATTTTATTGAATAATTGTTTTTGTGTTTGTAAAAAAAATTTAAAAATTATAGCCATACCAACTGGAGTCTAAACCTCTTTGACCAAATTATATTTTATAAAGGGCCATTTAAAAATGATGGTTTATAAACATGATGGTCAGTTCTAAAAGGACAGAGAAAAAAACTCTAGTTCCTCTTCTACCAGCAGTATATTTAGAGTCAGAAATTGCTAACAGACGTGGAAAAGATCAGGAATGGGTGTAAACAAAAGAGGACAATGAGGACAAGGAGGATACAGTTACTTCATGACATAGACCAGATCATGCAGTAAGAATGAATGGTAAATATATCTTTTAGGTTACTAACCTTTAAATGACTGAACATGTTGTGAAAAAAGCACTTGCATTGTTTGTAACAGTAGAGTAGATTTTTTTAAATGGTTATGGTGTCTACAATGATTTACCTTTTATTTTATTGGCTCTGATATGACTGCTAGTAATGCCTAAAATGATAATGCATGCCAGAATAAAGGTCCGCTCCTCCAGCTGCTGGAATGTTTTGGATCAGTGCATTTCTTTTGTTCATGCAGTAGAATAAATCCTTTCTGTAAACATGTCCTATGAGAAGACAGTGAATGTCCTGTTCATGGTAACACCAAATAAACTCCCTCATACAATATGGGAGATAAATGTGAGGCTATTGTGACAATAAATGAGGCAGTCTAGGGACAAGTGTTCATGTTTTTAACAAAAGATTTTACATATACTATATATCCTTTCTGTACAAATCTAAGGTGCAGATGCCATGGGGCTTATTTATTCTTAATTCATGGGGCCTATTGCATTCACATGTAATACTCACTGAAGTTATTTAATTTCTTCAATGCAGGCAAAACTTTACATTTATTAACAACTGTGTAAAGGGAAAAGCTATTTATCTGTATTTACTTCTTGGTTTTAAGGTGCACCATTTGAACAAAACTTATCCATAAACGTTTGAGCATGTAATAGAAAATAAAGCCTGTTCAGCTTCAGCATAAAACGCGCATTAACATTTATTGATCGCTCCTAAAATGCTTGATTATAAACTTGGCGTCCATTTAAGGGAATTGGTTTATAACAATCTGCACATATACTGATGCAATTCACCTAAAAAATAACATTTATATTCTGAGAGTAGCTCTGATTTGCTATAGGATAGTATGAGGAAAGAACAAAGAATTAGATAAAGCAAGGCAAAGTAAAATTGGTTGGTGCTGGACTATGTTAAATTTCATCTGCTGGTAAAGTCTAAATGCCTCAAAAGTGCTATACAATTTTAAGGCTGGCATCTTAACAAAACTAATAAAGATGGACATGAATGCATAACTTAAACATGACACTCTATAGTCTTCTCCCTTTCCGTTTATTGTTTTGCTAATTACTGCTTTTCTCTTGCCACAATGTAGTTCTCTTTCTGGTTTCAGATAAAAAAAAGATACATGGCCAGGTAGGTACATTGAGAAATAAATAACCAAAAATCCTTCTTTCACTCAAGAATTATATTTTAAACTGGATCTGTCAGCTAAAATGTTTCATTGTTATCATTATTTTATCAGAATGTAACTTGGTAGTTGACACCTAATACAAATCACTGTGCATAAGTTGAGTACTTAACTCTGCACAGAAAATATTACATATTACACTTTTCTTGAGGGATACTGTCATCATCTTTATATTTAAAATTCTGTGGACAAGACTTAAAAGTATACGACATGCACTCCCAAGGCAAACCATTGAAAACTGTACCTAGGAATAGTTATTTGTTCCTGCACTGTTTTTTAATAATAAAAGGCGATTTTAAACAATACAGTACTTTGTTGCTGTGTATTGTTACATTATAGGAATTTAATAAAGTAGACTTGTAAAGACAAAAATATTTTAAAAAAAGCCGGTCTGCTCAATGCTTTCATTTTTGTTAATCAATGTCAAATCCTGTTTAATTGAAAAATACATTTGCATCTCCATATGCTCCTTAAATGGGAATCTCCAACTATTAGGTACCATGATTGACATATAAAGCTGATAGCACAGTCAAATTCAAATTATCTGATCTAAAAAATGTACCCTCAACTATATAAGGGGATGCCTACTCGATCAATATGAAACTAGATGGCCATAAGTACTTTTGATTACCTGACATACTGTAGCAAAAGTTGATTGTGTATAAGTTCTCAAGGTGTGTTTGTAGTGTTGGTTACCCCAAAGGGTTTTTTCCACTTTGACTTTTCTTAACTGCCTCTTAAAATTATTTGCTACGCTTTATTTTAACAGCCATTTGTGCTTAAGCTTTCACAGGCACTCATTTTCATTGTGAAAACAGGCTCCAAAACGCACACTGGGCTACTGTGTATAAATAGTTCTATGTTTTCAAATACAAGCTATTAAATTCCTGGATAGTGATATCTTGACTCCCTTGAAGGTAATGATAACATGGAGACTTTTATTTTTTAACTGACATATGACAGCTATTAGTATAGTCCATAGTGCTTGTGAAATGCTAAAAAAAATTGAATCTGATCCCATATTTTAGCTCAACTTACTGTAAGTAACTATGTTTGAAAGTTACTTTTAAATCTAATAAACCCTGCATTTTTAAAGAATGATTCAGTTTCTATAGATTTCTTCAAATCCTGTTCCAATTTTGAATAAGCTTTTCCAGTGGGAATTTGTCTCCAAAATCCATGCAATGTGGTATAACCCAAACTTTATTATAGGCAGCATGCTAGTTGGGTTAGTATGTTTAAAGAAAATAATGAATAGTAAATGTGAGTTCAACTGGCACTTAATTATTATAGGAATTGCCAATTTTTCTGAAAAGAAACATAGTTACTGCTCTTTGTTTGCATTTTCTTTCTAAAAAAAAGATGAACTAGACATGAGATATGAATTAATCACTAGAATTTCAATATTTTTAATTTCATTGCTAATTCTAAATAATGTTTTGCTACATAAATCTTTTTTCTTTTCAATATTTTATTGGTTTTAAAGTATATAAAAATACAGGTTACATTCAAAAATAGGTACGGTCATTCAGGTGAGAGAACTGTGATGGTACAGGTATACATTAAACACACCTAGTAAAGCTTGAACATAACATAGCAGAGGTATGAGACAATCCAGCCCCGTGAAGATATTACTTGGGGCCCAGGCGGGACCAGGGAGACTAGATCGTTCGAGCCCACAGACCGATTGCAGCTGGAAGACATTCCAGAGCAATACTCAAAGTTTAAGTCAGGGCTTAAAAAAGAGGTTGAGTGACCAGGTTAGGACGTCTCTCCACCCCAAGGGGAACTCACTGTGGAAGGGAACGGACCCGGTCAACTCCTCTAGATGATAAAATGGTCGCTAGAATGGGAGAATCATGTCTACCCTGTTCTGCCCCTTAGGTTTCATAGTGGGGGCTATGGTGGTTCATGTGGTCATAGAATAAACAAACAGATCAGTATGTTATTGAGTGATCGTGTCTGGGATCATTACATTCTGGCCTTAGTCTTTGCAGTCAACAATGCTATTGAAAGATATAGACCAACCTGCACCTGAAATCGAGGAACCAGTAGAGATGCCTCACCTCCATGTTGAGAAGAAGAGGAAAGGAAAGAGAAGAGGAAAAAAAAAGTCAGTATCAGTAAGACGAATAGTATTAACGTGAGGAAAGGAAAGGAAGGTCACCTGGATTATTCGGGATCATCCGTTAGCCTGGAAGTATTGGTATCCCTACGTATTTAGCCCAGGGTTCCCAAATCAGTTCAAATTTGTGGGTTTTGTGGAGCAGCTTACTAACCATCTTGTCTTGGGCCATGATCCATGCTACATAAATCTTAGACAGTGTTTAGTTACCACTTCAAAAATATGTGCAGTATTTGAAATTTACATATAAAATAAAAAATGCAATAAAATAAAATGCTTTTAGTCACTGTTTGCCAATTTACTTTTACAGTAACAATTACAGATCCAAAAAGGGATAATTACTGAACACAAAAAAATAGAAAGAATATATTGGGGGAGTGGCTTGGTGCGCGAGATGGCTGCTTGATCTGAGCACTCTGTCCCACGGAGGTCCTGCTAGCTGTTTATGGGAGCCTCTCACCGCAGCAAACATGGGGAAACCTGGAGAAACCTTTTGCGGCTGCAATTACAGATCTCAGGAGAGATATTCAATCGATGAATATGCGGATTGACGACCTGGAAGATGCAACAGCCCACCATGATACCACCATTACAACAGCTGCAGCATTCATCACAGGCCTACAACAATCAACTCAGAGACTTGCATAGGCATATGGAGGATCTGAATAACCGTGGACACCGCCGTAACTTATGGTTAAGAGGCTTTCCTGAATCTGTAGAACAGAATCACCTTGTGCAAGCCACAATCCAGATTTTGAATGATCTGTTAGGCAGACCCCCTGAGACCCCCCTAAGACCCCCATCGAATGCGAGCGTCTACACAGAGCTCTCAAACCCAGAGGCAGAGACACAGATCCTCCCAGGGATTTGATATGCTGCCTAGTGATTTTCAGGTTAAAGCAAGACATCCTGAGAAGTACCAGGGAGCGCCGCAGTTTGCTTTTCCAGGGAGCAGAGATCAAAATATCCCAGGACCTGTGTCCCATTACCTTACAAATCAAACGAGACCTGCGCCCGCTACTTGATCTACTTCGCCATAAAGGGATCCAGTACCGCTGTAAATTCCCTTTTGCCTATCTGCATCAGCGGCTGGATGCACTGCCAATCTGAAAGTCCCGGAAGATCTCAGGGGGTTTGCAACACAATACAAATACCACTCATTGAGCTTCCAGATTGGTACAGAGCCTTCTGTACCCCCCACCTTTAGAGAACCAGCTCCATGGATGCCATACAGGTAAGAGATAACTTTCACATCAGAAGGCGCAGATCATCCTCCCCAAGACCACTTCCTCAAAGGGATCAGAGTGATGGAGATCACCAAAGCCCAATGGCTTCCCCCGCTCACAGGTGGGCCAGGCCAGACAGGTCTCAATGATATCCCTATAAACCCACGACGACGGCATAATTCCTACTCAGAGCCGCCGTCCTTTCCAGGCATGCTCCATTCTTCCAAGGCAAGTGGTTAACAAGTTTACCCTCATCACAACCCCGACCTGAAATGGCCTACCCAGCAGGCTGCTCAGACCTACCCACCCATACATGGATAGACATTGCTGCTTTTCTAAAACTGTAGAACTTTCTGAGGATCACGTACACTCTCCCAACATAAAGGCTCATCAACAAAATCACCCTTCTGGAGAGATGATCCTCTTCCACAGACTCCCACAGAATCTAACGTATCCTACCCCTAATATGCTCTAACAAGCTGAATAAAACACAAATGAAACAGTAACTGAATGAGTAACTGGCTACCCTACAATCCAGTTATGCCCTTTTCCCACCCTTAACCTGAAATCGGCTTATGGATGACAACCTGGGACAGATTTCCTCCAACCCAAGCTTGACTCTCCTCTGTTGCAATCAACACCTTCTGGTACCCCTTACTCCCCATCCCCCCTTTTTATCCTCCCCCCTCCTCCCCACTCCCGACCCACCCCCCTCCTTACCCTCCCTCCACCACAGCCAAGTTTTCTACTCAGGTCTAAAAGAATTGTACCACCATTATGGAACGAGTGCATAATACGGGTACACACAAGGTTTACAACCAGCTGCATTCCACTTTGTTTCTATCTGCATCTGTTGTTCTTTTTTATTTTTACTCCTTTTTTCTCAAGAAATTCTTACCTGCTGTGTATACCTCAAAAAGGGGGGGGGCCCGTCCCCCATGAAGACTACCCCTCTCCCTGGACACCACCCTAACACACAATATGCCCACATTAAAGATCTCCAAGTCGGACAGCCCTCCAAAATGTGGATATATACTATTAATCTAATAATCCTTGGGCTAACTCTAACGAGGTATATCCTAACCATTGTATACTTGCAGGTCGTTACTAAGTTACTAAATTACTGATGAGCTATAGTCTATTCAGCTTATGGCCACTATTAGAAAGCATGAATATATGAGGGGAGATACTGTCTTAACCCCCAAACTGTCCAACCTCTGAACAGTTCATAGACCTATAGACACTGACTCCTCATTCCCCCTCCCCAAAACTGACCTACCTCTCCAGATCATTGCGAGCATGCCTTTACAAACATGCTCCCCTCACATTCCTAGTGCCTTTATAAATCCTTAAGGCAAAGTACTAACCTCACCTATCAAAGACAATGTATACTACTGCAATGAGTCTGACTTATTAAGATATGTTTACCTGGTACATAGTTATACAGTTCTTCCTATTCCGAACTGCTTGCTCTCTTGACTGTAATCTCCCCAAGATCTCCATCATAGAGCATTATTTTCTCCGTACATAGCCTAAAGTGTACTGTTTATACTGTTTACAAGGTTGATTGTTTGTTATAACACAGCACTGGTTTAAGCTCCTTAATGAACTCTGCCTAATCTTTCTCTCTTTTGCCAAAAAGCAGGCTCCCACTCCACAAATTAAAGTGACCTTTGATGACCTCCTATGGACTAGGCGTTCTATAGACCTATACTCGGACACTTTCCACTCCCTCACACAACGGATTGTGACTACCACCGTTGATCCATACCGGACTTCACAACCTCCACCGGGGTAAGGTAGCTAGACTACACATACCTCCAGTTACTACACCTTCTTCCTCACCAACAACCCCCACGCTATTAACCCCCTTCTTTCTCTCTCTCAGTCCCATCCTCTTTTCCTGCTCCTTTCCCTGTCGCCCTCCCCCTTTTCTTTCTCTCTGGGTCTCGCTTCCTCTGGTCTCCACCGCAACATTCCTTATCTTAACGTTTGAGAAATCCTTAATGGCTCCCAATCCCACACAGGTTCCACCCTCACACACCAGCCATGTTTTTAAAGGCTGACCCACTATGTGCCTAATCCAATAACCCTTTAAAGCCCAAACACCATGACCACCCCAAACTCTAATTTGCAACATACCACACTCAAAGTGGTTTCTCAAAATGTTAAAGGACTGAACATCCCTGAGAAGTGAAGTAAAATCTTAAACATGATGTCTAAATTAAAGGCGGATGTGGTGTTTCTACAAGAGACCCACTTTCGCACGAACAACATCACTAAGCTCACGAATCTTATGCACCCAACATCCTTCCATGCTACTGATTCATTAGCTAAAAAGGAAGGGAGTCTCGATTTTGCTCTCTAAAAACCTTCACTGGCAACTGACAGACTCCCTCATAGACCCAGAGGGTCGCTACCTATTCTTAAAGGGCAAAATACAAAACGGTCACTTTAGCCAATATATATATAGCCCCAACACTGCTCAGGTCAGCTTCTTTAGATCTATCGCAACCATCCTTGCTGGCTTCCAATTAGGGATTACAATCCTTGGGGCAATTTTAATGTGACATTACAACCCCTCCTAGACTCATCATCCGGATCCACAACCCTGCCTTATAGAGCACTAAGACAAATTAAAACATGGATACAAGAACTCCTCATACACAATACATGGCACACCTTACACCTGTACGAGAAAGACTACACCATCTTCTCTGCACCCCATAATAAATACACAAGGTTAGATTACCTCTTTTTCTCCCAAAAAGATCTCCCCTTCTTAAAATCTGCCACCATTGAACCTTTAATCTTCTCAGATCACCACCCGATCACCCTCTCCCTAACATTCCCAGAAAGAAATATGGTCACGAAAATCTGGCGACTAGATTCTTCACTCCTCACATCAGAAAGTGATATTAACTACTAGGGAGGAGCTTCGAGTTTGAGTTGAACTCATGTTCGACTCGAACATCGGCTGTTCGCCAGTTCGCCAAACAGCGAACAATTTGGGGTGTTCGCGGCAAATTCGAAAGCCACGGAACACCCTTAAAAAGTCTATGGGAGAAATCAAAAGTGCTAATTTTAAAGGCCTATATTCAAGTTATTGTCATAAAAAGTGTTTGTGAACCTGGGTCCTGCCCCAGGGGACATGGATCAATGCAAAAAAAAGTATTAAAAACTGCTGTTTTTTCAGGAGCAGTGATTTTAATAATGCTTAAAGCGAAACAATAAAAGTGTAATATTCCTTTAAATTTTGTACCTGGGGGGTGTCTATAGTATGCCTGTAAAGGGGCGTATGTTTCCTGTGTTTAGAACAGTCTGACAGCAAAATGACATTTCAAAGGAAAAAAAGTCATTTAAAACTACTCGCGGCTATTAATGAATTGCCGGTCCGACAATACACATAAAAGTTCATTGATAAAAACGGCATGGGAATTCCCCACAGGGGATCCCCGAACCAAAATTTAAAAAAAAAATGACGTAGAGGGTCCCCCTAGATTCCATACCAGGCCCTTCAGGTCTGGTATGGATATTAAGGGGAATCCCAGCCAAAATTAAAAAAAAAATGGCATGGGGTCCCCCTCAAAATCTATACCAGACCCTTCAGGTCTGGTATGGATTTTAAGGGGAACCCCGTGCCAAAATTAAAAAAAATGGCTTGGGGTCCCCGAAAAATCCATACCAGACCCTTATCTGAGCACGCAACCTGGCAGGCTGCAGGAAAAGAGGGGGGGACAAGAGAGCGGCCCCCCTCCTGAACCGTACCAGGCCACATGCCCTCAACATTGGGAGGGTGCTTTTGGGGTAGCCCCCCAAAACACCTTGTCCCCATGTTGATGGGGACAAGGGCCTCATCCCCACAACCCTTGCCCAGTGGTTGTGGGGGTCTGCGGGCAGGGGGCTTATTGGAATCTGGAAGCCCCCTTTAACAAGGGGACCCCCAGATACGGCCCTCCCCCCTGTGTGAAATGGTAAGGGCTACCATTTAAAAAAAAAAGTGGCAAAAATGTTAAAAATGACAAGAGACAGTTTTTGACAATTCCTTTATTTAAATGCTTCTTCTTTCTTCTATCTTCTTTCTTCTATCTTCTTTCTTCTATCTTCTATCTTCCTTCGGTTTCTTCCTCCATCTTCTTCTTCTTCTGGTTCTTCCTCTGGTGTTCTCGTCTGGCATCTTCCTCGGCGGTGCCAGGGTCTTCTTCCCTTCGTCTTCTCGGGCCGCTCCGCATCCACCATGATGGGAGGCTCCCGCTGTGTGACGCTTCTCCTCTTCTGATGGTTCTTAAATAACGGAGGGCAGGGCCACCCGGTGACCCCGCCCCCTCTGACGCATGGTGACTTCCCTGTCCGCCCCCCTCTGACGTCATGGAGAATGCCACAGGGAAGTCCCCGTCAAGTCCCAACTAACCAACAAAATAAGGAGACTAGAACTAGCCCATAAACAGTCACAAGCACAAGACACCTACTTCAAACTTACTTAAACTAGGAAGCTACTTCTAGAAATACTCGACCGCAAAACTCGACGCAAATTTACACTAAATCAAAAATTCTTTTATGAACAGGGGAACAAGTACGGGAGATTACTCGCCAGAGCTATCCAAACTTAGAGAGCTAGCACTAATGTCCACATTATTAAAGATTCCCTAGGCAAGTCGTATTCGGCTTCTGCTGACATAGTGTCTCAGTTTGAACGATTTTATACGGAACTCTACAATCTACACCACCAACCCGAAGCTCCTATAGGCCAAAATCCAAGAAAAGCCCTTATTACGGATTTTCTAAAGAAGTTCAGCCCCAAATCTATACCCCGGGAAGATGCCCATGAGCTAGACAACCCCATATCCAAGGATGAACTCAAGAGAGCGATTAAACAACTAAAAACTGGTAAGAGCCCTGGCCCAGACGGCTTTTCGGCACCCTATTTCAAAACATTCGTAGACACCCTTTCAGCCCCATTCCTAAAAGCATTCAACTCCCTCACCTCAATGACCATACCTTTCCACAGATTACTAGAGGCGCATATTACAGTCATACCAAAAGAGGGGAAAGACGCCACGTCAGTCGCCAGTTACAGACCAATTTCCTTACTTAATGCCAGGGACAACACCATTAAAGCAATCAATCTACACCATTGGCTATCCACCCAGAAACAAAAAGCCTTCTTTCTGTCACTGGATGCAGAGAAGGCATTTTGACAGGTTGGCGTGGGATTACCTGGGGGCTGGCTTGCACCACCTAGGACTACAAAATCGAATGTTCAACTTTATTATGTCTTTATACACTAAACCAATGGCACAGGTCAGTGTCAACGGCCACCTGTCAAACGCCTTCTCCATCCAGAATGGAACGAGACAAGGATGCCCATTATCCCCAATCCTTTTTATTTTAACTTTAGAACCCCTCCTCCGTTGTTTAAGATCAAACGAAAACATAAAGGGCATACCCATAGCAGGACATCCTGCTATTCTTAAGTGACCCACTAACCTTGATTCTCAACCTGCTTAGAGATTTTAACTTATTCCGGTGCATATCTAACCTAAAGATTAATTTTTCGAAATCCCATGCTCTCAACATATCCCTCCCAAAAGACCTAGTCATGCAATACCAAAGTAATTTCCCCTTCATGTGGAAACAAGATGCCATCACGTATTTGGGAATCCAATTGACCACACATCTATCGGACCTCTACACAAGAAACTCTGGTTACAAAGTATGGGGAGATGGCGAAGGTATTGAATTTATTCTCCTCCTCAGGGGAGAATCGAGGGAATCGGGGGGCTTCAGTAACCAAAACTGCAGTGTTTATCCTCAGGACACATCGCAGGAAGCACCTCCATGGTTAATAGAGGACAGAATTAAAATTAGACTTGAGAAACTTAACATTAATAAATCACCGGGACCAGATGGCTTGCACCCGAGGGTACTTAGGGAACACAGCCAAGTGATTGCCAGACCGTTGTCCCTAATTTTTACAGACAGTCTACTGACTGGAATGGTATCAGCTGATTGGAAAAAAGTCAATGTAGCACCAATATTTAAAAAGGGCCCAAAATACATCCCTGGTAATTACAGACACGTTAGCCTAACATCAATAGTATATAAACTCTTGGAGGGGATGATAAGGGACTATACACAAGATTTTAGTAATGAGAACAGTATCATTAGCAGTAATCAGCATGGATTCATGAAGAATGGTTCTTGCCAAACCAATCTACTAACCTTCTATGACAAGGTGAGTTGCCAGCTAGATAAAGGAAGGCCCGTAGACGTGGTGTATCTGGATTTTGCAAAAGCATTTGACACAGTTTCCCATAAATGTTTACTGTACCAAATAAGGTCCATTGGCATGGACCATAGGGTGAGTACATGGATTGAAAACTGGCTACAAGGGCGAGTTCAGAGGCTGGTGATAAATGGGGAGTATTCGGAATGGTCAGGGGTGGGTAGTGGGGTCCCCCAGGGTTCTGTGCTGGTTTAATTTGTTCATAAATGACCTGGAGGATGGGGTAAACAGTTCAATCTCTGTATTTGCAGACAATACTAAGCTAAGCAGGGCAATAACTTCTCCGCAGGATGTAAAAACCTTGCAAAAAGATCTGAACAAATTAATGGGGTGGGCAACTACATGGCAAATGAGGTTCAATGTAGAAAAATGTAAAATAATGCATTTGGGTGGCAAAAATATGAATGCAATCTATACACTCGGGGGAAAACCTCTGGGGGAATCTAGGATGGAAAAGGACCTGGGGGTCCTAGTAGATGATAGGCTCAGCAATGGCATGCAATGCCAAGCTGCTGCTAACAAAGCAAACAGAATATTGGCATGCATTAAATAGGGGATCAACTCCAGAGATAAAATGATAATTCTCCTGCTCTACAAGACTCTGGTCCGGCCGCACCTATAGTATGCTGTCCAGTTCTGGGCACCAGTCCTCAGGAAGGATGTACTGGAATTGGAGCGAGTACAAAGAAGGGCAACAAAGCTAATAAAGGGTCTGGAGGATATTAGTTATGAGGAAAGGTTGCGAGCACTGAACTTATTCTCTCTGGAGAAGAGACGCTTGAGGCACCTGAATGACTACAACATACAGGGATATACAATGTAATACTGACATATAATCACACACATAGGTTGGACTTGATGGACTTATGTTTTTTTTTTCAACCTCACCTACTATGATACTATGAAACTTAAAGGGGGAATTGGTCTCCCAGACCTTCAAAATTACTCCCGAGCTTGCGACCTGGGAAGAATAGTCGACTGGACAGTACACGAGTGGGTTAAAGACCGGGTGAGTCTAGAGAACTCTTTTTCGCACTTGTCAATCAAACCTACCCCTTGGATTCTCCCTTGCCACATCCCTAGAATATTAAAAGATCATTCCCCTATAGAAGCCACCCTGAGTAGCTTTAGAGAGGTATGTAAGAAGTTCCAACTTGCCTCGCACACCTATTCGATTTAATCCGGCCTTTGCTCCTGGGATGTCCAACCATTTCCTGACGGGTATATGGCCAAAAAGGACATATTAGTTCATCACTTCTTTCAAGATGGTAATTTTCTAGACCAAAATTCACTCCCAACAAATTCAGATAACGACCCCTTCCCCTACTGGACTTATTTCCAGATCTGCCACTTCCTTAAAACAACGAACAGAGGATCATCCGTATCTTGAGACCTAACCCCATTTGAAAGCCTCTGCTCCCAATCTACACCGCAGCAACACATGATTTCTAATATCCATTCCATGCTCTTTGCATCAGTCTCCCTTAAAGACGGGAAAGCTTGCCAGGCATGGGAAAGAGAATTACAAATAGACCTATCTGAGGAGAACTGGGAACGCATTTGCACAATAGCACATAAAGGCTCGCTCAATGTCACGACACAAGAGAATAACTACAAAACACTATCGCGGTGGTATCGAACACCTGAATTGCTTAACAAAATTAACCCAGATATATCAGACAAATGTTGGAGATGCTCAACTGAAACAGGTACACTCTTACACGTTTGGTGGTCCTGCCCATTACTTTCTGGACACAGGTACATGACATCACCTCTCAAGTGACCACATACCCTCTGGATTACACTCCAGCTTGGCTTATTCTTCACCACTCCTCCACATCAGCCCATTCATACAGGAAATCTTTGGGGGTACATATGATCAATGCAGCTAAACTATGCATCCCAGCTCACTGGGGCTCACCCAACGCCCCAACTATATCCGAAAGGCTAACCCGCGTGGGAAGAATAGCTGAAATGGAGGAACTAATCCATATTGCACGAGATTCCCCATTGAAATTCTCCTGGATATGGGCCTGCTGGACCCACTTCTGTACCACAGAGAGATATATCTCCATCATGGGTCTAAACCATCCCGAACCCTCCAACAGCTGACTGAGGTACCCCAACTGGCTTTCTTTAGAAGAATACCCTGCCAATATGACACACAGAATATTTCACTCTGACCCTAAAGCAGATCCCGGGAGGAGACCCCTCTAGACAGGGATCCTCTCACAAGACCCTTGGTATCCTTTACGCTCGGTGGAGACCGGGGAGATGACACACTCGGTCCCCCCTCTCCCCCCCTCTCTTTTCTTGCTCTTCACCTCTGTCCCCCTCCCCCTGATATTCCCCCCCTTCTTGCTTCCATCCCACCTGCCCAGACGATGACAACCCACTTAATTATCCCTATGATTACTTTAGCCCAGGTGACTGACCACTCCCCTGACTTACCCACACCAACAAGGCGGCCAAGACCGCCCCCCCACACAGCTTCATTCCATTTTAAATTCCAACACCTCCATACCTCCTCAAGTACAAACAGACAGATATATACATATAAGCTACGTGTCACTTCTACAATTAGCCCCATATCAAAGAGCTATGACCAGAGTGACCATCATCCTTATATCCAGTTACAGATCTTAGATGACAGTGGGGACCTCTAGCTTTTTGATTAGCTTATTTGCTCCGCTATGTTCTCGCTAGTAAGGTAATACCAAGTATATATATGTTCATGTTGTTCAAACACCTTCTGTTTGTATAAAAACTATGTATCAACGCTTTGTTCGCAAAAAACTTTTATGGAAAAAAAAAATATATCAGATGCAGCTTTCTGCCTATTTACAAGTAGCCGTTTTTGGCTCCATAATTGCCCATGCAGTTCAGATTCTTGATTTTGTCATTAGTTCGGACAGACAATGTAAAACCCTACTTACTATATTTTTAAAATATGAAGTTGTGTGCACAGTTACTACATTTTGAATTAAACACTTTAGAATCCCATCCAGTACATTTACAAAATTTAACACAGTTTCCCATACACAGTTAATGTGCAATCAGTTAAAATCTACAGGCTTTGAAAAATCAGTTTGTAAATAGATAGTAAACTGGTTAAATGATGTATGCAGAGAGTAGTAATGAACCTTACTTTTTAACATATGTATAAATGATTTAGCGTTTGTGATTAAAAGTGTTATTTCAGTGTTTGCAGATGACACCAAACTATGTAGTGGAATAATATCCTTACAGGATCTCCAACTTACAAGCCAACCTCAATGCACTATTTAATTGGGCAGCTATGTGCAAAATGAGGTTTAATGTTGATAAATGTAAAGTTATGCACTTGGGGCTAAAAACATGCATGCATCATACATTCTAGGTGAAGAGCAATGGGGGGAGTCATTGGTAGAGAAGGTCCTTGGTGTTCTGGTAGATCATAGACTTAATAATAGCATGCAATGGCAAGTTGTGGTTTTCAAAGCTAGAAAAATAGTTCCTTAAAAGAGGCATAGATGCCAGAAAGAGAGGGAGCGAGACATAATTTGCTCCTGTACAAATTATTAGTAAGACCTCATCTAAAATATGCAGTGCAGTTTTGGGCACTAGTTCACAAAAAAAGGATATTGGAGAAAGTAAAGAGAAGGGCAACAAAATGATAAAAGGCATGAAGGAGCTCATAGATGAGGAAAGATTAGCTGAACTGAATTTATTTATGTCTTGAGAAGAGGAGATTAAGGGGAGATATAACCAATATGTATAAATACATACGTGGTCCTTATTAGGGATGAGCCGAACACCCCCCGGTTCGGTTCGCACCAGAACCTGCGAACGGACCGAAAGTTTGCACGAACGTTAGAACCCCATTGACGTCTATGGGACTCGAACGTTCGAAATCAAAAGTGCTAATTTTAAAGGCTAATTTGCATGGTATTGTCCTAAAAAGGGTTTGGGGACCCGGGTCCTAGCCCAGGGGACATGTATCAATGCAAAAAAAACTTTTAAAAATGGCCGTTTTTTCGGGAGCAGTGATTTTAATGATGCTTAAAGTAAAAAAAAAAAAAGTGAAATATTCCTTTAAATATCGTACCTGGGGGGTGTCTATAGTATGCCTGTAAAGTGACGCATGTTTCCCGTGTTTAGAACAGTCCCTGCACCAAATGTCATTTTTAAAGGAAAAAATCTCATTTAAAACTGCTTGCGGGTTTAATGTCATGTCGGGTCATGGCAATATGGATGAAAATCAGTGAGACAAACGGCATGGGTACCCCCCAGTCCATTACCAGGCCCTTTGGGTCTTGTATGGATATTAAGGGGAACCCCGCACCCAAATTAAAATAAGGAAAGGCCCTATATACTCTGAACAGCAGTATACAGGCGGTGCAAACAAGACAGGGACTGTAGGTTTGTTGTTAAGTAGAATCTCTTTGTAATTTTGAACGGGTACATTTTTAACGCATTTAGCTCCAGCCAAAAAATCTTTTTTAAGCTTTTTGGAAAACATAGGGAAGGGTTATCACCCCTGTGACATTTGTTTTGCTGTCTTTCCTCCTCTTCAGAAGATTTCACCTCACTTTTTGTCCCAATGAAAAATGTTTTTTGAAAATTTGGGTTTTTTGTGGAACAAGGATTGGAAAGCATCAGTGGAAAGGAGAAATTGTTTTCCCATATTAACTCTTACAGGAGAGAATTTCCCTTCCTAGGGGTAGATTTCCTCTCACTTCCTGTTGTCTCCTTCCGTTTGCAAGTAGGAGTCGTTTGTAAGTTAGATGTTTGAAAGTAGGGTCCTGCCCTATATACTCAGCAGAAATTTGGGCCTTAGGTAATGCTGTGGCCACAACACTGTAAGCCCTCACAGGGCCCTGCTGTGAAATATTAGATCAAGAATTGTAATTACATGCCCCTGTTGAACAGGAGCTGAAAAATTAGGCCTTAGGCACTGGTGCTGGTGCCACAACACTGCAACCCCTCACAGACACTCTAGTTGGAATGCAGGAACGAGCCCTGCTGCAAAGTATTGCATCAAAAATTGTAATTACACGCCCCTGTTGGACAGGGGCAGAAAAATTGGGCCTTAGGCACTGGTACTGGTGCCACAACACTGCAACCCCTCACAGACACTCTAGTTGGAACGCAGGAACGAGCCCTGCTGCAAAGTATTGCATCAAAAATTGTAATTACACGCCCCTGTTAGACAGGGGCAGAAAAATTGGGCCTTAGGCACTGGTGCTGGTGCCACAACACTGCAAACCCTCACAGACACTCTAGTTGGAATGCAGGAACGAGCCCTGCTGCAAAGTATTACATCAAAAATTGTAATTACACGCCCCTGTTAAACAGGGGCTGAAAAATTGTGCCTTAGGCACTGGTGGTGGCGCCCAGAACCAAAAATGTTCTTACAAGCTATCAGCGTGATGATTGAGGAGGAAGAGGATAATTACTCAGGGATAGTCACTCAGCATCAGCATAGGCAGTCTTTGAAGGGATCTGAGATTTCAAAAAAAATTATTCGGTTACATCAGCATCAGGTGCTTGGTAGCTGGTGGTGATCCAAGACTGATTCATTTTTATGAAGGTCAGCCGATCGACCGAGTCGGTGGACAGACGCACCCTGTGATCGGTTACCACGCCTCCAGCAGCACTGAATGTGCGTTCCGAAAGAACGCTGGATGCAGGACAGGCCAGTAGCTCAATTGCATACTGTGCAAGCTCTGGCCAGTGATCCATCCTCAAGACCCAGTAACCCAGAGGATTTTCGGTGGGAAAGGTGTCCAAGTCTGATCTTGCCCCTAGGTATTCCTGCACCATGTAAAACAGACGCTGGCGATGGTTGCTGGAACCGATCATACCTTGGGGCTGCGGACCAAAAAATTGTCTGAACGCATCGGTCAGACGGCCACCTTCTCCACCGCTCCTTCTTTGACTGACCGAAGCCTCAGCAACACGTTGTCCAGAAACAGGAGTTTGTAACCTCCCAGTCTCTGGGAACGCATTGCACAGACCTTTCTGCAAGGCCTCCCGAAGATGTTTCATCCTCTGATCCCTCTGCGATGGCAAGATAAGGTCCGCAACCTTACCCTTGTAACGTGGATCAAGGAGGGTTGCCAGCCAGTATTGGTCCTTCTCCTTGATACCACGAATACGAGGATCCTTACGCAGGCTTTGCAGGATCAGGGAGGCCATGCAGCGTAGGTTTGCTGAGGCATTCGATCCGGAGTCCTCTGGGTCACTAAGGACGACAACGTCCGCAGCCACCTCCTCCCAGCCACGTACAAGTCCATGTGTTTCTTGGGACTGATCCCTTAAAGACTGCTGCTGATGCTGAGTGCCAGGCTCCACCTCCATACTGACACAATCTTCCTCCTCCTCCTCCTCCTCCTCCTCTTCCTGTGTGATCGGCGGGCACGCAGGAACACTGTCTGGATAAAGGGGGCCTTGGGAGCTAAGGAAGTCCTCCTCTTCCTGCCTCTGTTCTGCCTCAAGTGCCCTGTCCATTATTCCACGCAGCGTGTGCTCCAACAGGTGGACAAGGGGGACAGTGTCACTGATGCATGCACTGTCACTGCTCACCATCCTCGTGGCCTCCTCGAATGGTGACAGGACAGTGCATGCATCCCTGATCATGGCCCACTGGCGTGGGAAAAAAAACCAAGCTCCCCTGACCCTGTCCTGGTGCCATAGTCGCACAGGTACTCATTGATGGCCCTCTGCTGCGTGTGCAGCCGCTGCAGCATGGCCAACGTTGAGTTCCACCTGGTGGGCATGTCACAGATTAGGCGGTTCTTGGGCAGGTTAAACTCCTTTTGGAGGTCCGTCAGCCGAGCACTGGCATTATATGACCGGCGGAAATGCACACAGACTTTCCTGGCCTGCCTCAGGACATCCTGTAAGCCCGGGTACCTGCCCAAGAACCGCTGCACCACCAAGTTAAGGACGTGAGCCAAACAGGGCACATGGGTCATTTGTCCCTGTCGGAGGGCAGAGAGGAGGTTGGTGCCATTGTCGCAAACCACCATTCCTGCCTTAAGTTGGCGTGGCGTCAACCACCTCTGAACCTGCCCCTGCAGAGCTGACAGAACCTCTGCCCCAGTGTGGCTCCTGTCCCCCAAGCACACCAGCTCAAGCACCGCATGGCATCTTTTGGCCTGCGTACTTGCATAGCCCCTTGAACGACTACGGAGCACTGCTGGTTCCGAGGAAGAGGCCATGGAGGAAGAAGAAGTGGAGGGGGTGGAGGAGAGAGGTGTGTCACAATCAGCATTTTGGAGGCGTGGTGGCGGAACAACCTCCAACACTACTGCACCTTGTCCTGCATCCTTCCCAGCTGCCAGCAGAGTCACCCAATGTGCCGTGAAACTTAGGTAATGTCCCTGTCCATGCCTGCTGGACCATGAGTCAGCGGTAATATGCACCTTAGCGCTGACCGCCCTGTCCAGCGAGGCATGGACATTGCCTTCCACATGCCGGTAGAGAGCCGGAATCGCCTTCCCTGAGAAAAAGTGGCGTTTGGGTACCTGCCACTGAGGAACCGCACATTCCACAAACTCACGGAAGGGGGCAGAGTCTACCAACTGAAAAGGCAGCAGTTGAAGTGCTAGCAATTTTGCCAAGCTAGCATTCAACCGCTAGGCATGTGGATGGCTGGGAGCAAACTTCTTTCGGCGGTGCAGCAGCTGGGGCAGGGAAATTTGCCTGGTACAATCTGACGTCGGTGTACCAAAAGCAGATTGCCCACAAGTACTTGGCTGTGACACACCTAATTCTACACCTTCATTCCTCTCACTGCAGGTCTCAGAGAGGACTGGAGGTCTAGTGGGGTTGGAAATCTCAGCTGATGAGGAGCAAGGAGAGATCCTCTTTGTTCTTTGGTGTGGGTCTTTTAGATACGCTTGCCAACGAACTGCATGGCAGGTCAACATATGTCTGGTCAAGCATGTGGTACCCAAGCGGGAGATGTTTTGGCCACGTGAGATACGCTTGAGACATATGTTGCAAATAGCAGCGGTGCGATCTGATGCACTCGTCTCAAAAAAGGCCCACACCAAAGAACTTTTTGAATAACGCGCAGAGACTGCAGCGCCCTGCACATGTGGAGCTTTGGGGTGTGATGCAGTCAATGTGCTGCCCTTAGGCTGGCCCCTGGAGGGCATCCTGCCTCGTTGGTCATGTGCTGCCTCCTCCTCCTCCTCCTCCTCCTCCTCCTCCTCCTCCTCTCTCCTATCAGGCACCCACGTTGAGTCAGTGACCTCATCATCCCCTCCCTCCTCATCACTGGAGCAAACCTGGCAGTATGCTGCAGCAGGGGGAACATGACTGCCAGATTGCTGTCCTTCTTGGGCACCCCCTCTGTCCGTGCTCATGTTACTGCCTTCATCGAGCTCAGTATCATCATCAGAGCCTTCCAAACGCTGGGCATCCTCCTGGAGCATGTACCCAACACTGTGGTCAAACAGTTCGAGGGAATCCTCATGAGGACATGGTGGAGCTAGGGAAGGAGTCACTGATGACATTGAGCTGAGGGAAGAGGCCGCTGCTTTGCCAGACAAAGCACCCTGGGCATGGGTGAGAGAGGATGAGGAGGATGAGGACGGCTTGGTCATCCACTCGACCAAGTCTTCCGCATGTTGCGGCTCAACACGGCCAGCTGCCGAAAAAAAGGCCAAGCGTGTCCCATGGCCACGTGCTGATGAGGATGCACCGTCTCCACGACCAGCACTAGACACAGAGCCTGCTTGCCCTCTCTTATTGGCTTGTGACTGTCTGCCTCTCCTTCTTGGCCTTCCAGACATACTAATGGCCTGTAGCTGCACTAAGCTGGGATAGAACACCAGTAATTTTCTTCAGGTAGCTTTATATACTGTAACCAGACAAGCCTGCCTGTCAGTAGGAAGATAACAGGAACGGATCTAGCTGAACACTGTGAGCAGGACGCACTGTACTAAATGTAAATAGTCTAGCTGCCTGACCGTGGTACTAATAGGATCAAATAGAACACCAGTAATTTCCTTCAGGTAGCTTTATATACTGTAACCAGACAAGCCTGCCTGTCAGTAGGAAGATAACAGGAACGGATCTAGCTGAACACTGTGAGCAGGACGCACTGTACTAAATGTAAATAGTCTAGCTGCCTGACCGTGGTACTAATAGGATCAAATAGAACACCAGTAATTTTCTTCAGGTAGCTTTATATACTGTAACCAGACAAGCCTGCCTGTCAGTAGGAAGATAACAGGAACGGATCTAGCTGAACACTGTGAGCAGGACGCACTGTACTAAATGTAAATAGTCTAGCTGCCTGACCGTGGTACTAATAGGATCAAATAGAACACCAGTAATTTTCTTCAGGTAGCTTTATATACTGTAACCAGACAAGCCTGCCTGTCAGTAGGAAGATAACAGGAACGGATCTAGCTGAACACTGTGAGCAGGACGCACTGCACTAAATGTAAATAGTCTAGAAGATAACAGGAACGGATCTAGCTGAACACTGTGAGCAGGACGCACTGCACTAAATGTAAATAGTCTAGAAGATAACAGGAATGGATCTAGCTAAACTGAATACAGTG
Organism: Lithobates clamitans; assembly: GCA_037952925.1. Classification (NCBI taxonomy): domain Eukaryota; kingdom Metazoa; phylum Chordata; class Amphibia; order Anura; family Ranidae; genus Lithobates; species Lithobates clamitans. Next base: position 14,016,085 of record JBBGZY010000190.1, read on the forward strand.
TATATATATATATATGCAACACCTGGGATGCATATATATACACAATACACTGTAAGTGCAGCTAACTGACTGACTGTTCTGCCTAATCTATCTAACTCAAATCAAATGACACTGTCTGTCTCTCTCTCTCTCTCAATGAACGCCGGAACACACACTACACAGGGCCGCCGTGCAGGCGGCCTTATATAGTGTGGGGCGTGTACTAAATCCCCTGAGCCATAATTGGCTAAAGCCTCCTTGGCTTTGGCCAATTATGGCTCTCTGTTCAGGCGGCGCTGTGATTGGCCAAGCATGCGGGTCATAGTGCATGCTTGGCCAATCATCAGCAAGCAATGCACTGCGATGCCGCAGTGAATTATGGGCCGTGACGCGCCACACGAATTTGGCGCGAACGGCCCATATCGTTCGCAATTCGGCGAACGGGCGAACAGCCGATGTTCGAGTCGAACATGGGTTCGACTCGAACACGAAGCTCATCCCTAGTCCTTATAGTAAACTTTGTATAGAGTTATTCAATTTCAGGTCATTACAGGGGCCACTATACAGCAAGAGCTGTGAAAATGTGGAATATACTCCCTCAAGAAAGAGTTCTGGTCAGCTCAGTAGATTTTTAAAAAGCTATAGAAAAAGGGGATATCAATGTAGGTAATGGTATGCATATAACACTAGAGAACATCATTCCAATGAAACTAAACAAAGCAAAAAAATCCAAACTTATAAGGGACTTTAAATTCGTCCTACCAGTGAAACATACTGTAAATAATTAATAGTGAAACACTTATGTTTTTAATGAAAACAAAAAAATATTTTATTACATACAAAATTTAAACACACATTTACAAATTCCCATAAAAAATTGGAAAATAGGATTGTAAGTTGTACAATTGTAAATTATTCAGTTTACCTGTTATGCAGGAATGTAGATTTAGCTTTCCTACACAGAAAAAAGACAAAGATCCATCTGGAAAATTGTAAATCAACAAACATATAAATTCAAAATAAAACATACAAAAGAAAAACTGTCCACTAAAAACATCCAATAAGGTGGATAGACACAAGAACAGAAGAAAAAAATGGTATATTAAGTTGAACAATCCCACGCTATGTAGGATAAAGGTGTGTCAAAATTTCTCCTCTGCCATTCAACACAATGTCACAAAAACATGTGGGAACAGGTGCTAAAGTCTGGCCTCCAACGCATTCCCCTATGCAGCCTGTGGGTGGACAGATGGTACCAGGGGAAGAAAGCAGTATATAAAAAAATGCATCTCCAAATGAATAAGAACATACTGTATAGAAACAAAAACAGGGAATGGAAGGATGGTGCATAAGTGGGTCAATCCGTCAATCAGTCCATAAATGACAAATATAGGCTATTAATGAAACACATGGCACTTACAATCACAAACAATATTACCAAGCTGGAGTACACTACAGGGCTCCACTGTCCAGGGAGAAGAGGCACAAAAATAAGAAGACTTCTCCACCCTGAAAAAATATATCCTCAAGCATACATACCTTTATATGTTGAAAGTGAAAGGAAGAGTAATATATCAATAAATTGGTTCATATAAATTCATAGGCAGCAAATAAAAGTCATAAATGAAATGCGTGCCACTCACTAGCGAGTGGTCAGAGCAGGCATAATTCAAGTAAAGTTGTAGTGCTCAAACACAAACACAGGAGAATAGATGGTGAAGGATCAGGATGGGTTCACACCAAGTAAGGAGTCAAAAACCAAGGTTCAGAATTCAGGGTAAGTTTGCTAGTTTTCTACTGGTACCAAACCCTATTAAAGGCAATTGGGGTTAAAAGTAAAAAAAAAGGAACTTTTTCTAGGCTAATAGGCAAGAGATTGTCAAACAAATAGCATGGAGGGGGGGGGGCACTGTCATGGGGAACTTATACCAAACTAACAATTAAAAAAAATGTATTTCATGTTGAACAGTGATTTTATTAATGTTTAAGAGCCATATTAAAAAAATGCTAAATTCACTGAAACACCTCAAATGTACAGTATCATCTTGATGGCTAATACTTTGCTTGATGTCTGCATTGACTGGTACTTGTTATTTGTTATTTTCTTTATTTGTTGTTTTTCCCTTCCCCTTCTGTTTCCTCTTCCTACCTCCCCCTTCAATTCCCCATATTGGAGTTACTTATCTGCTTTATAAAACACCGGGGTGCCCACAAAAGTTTAACTTTTAAATCTTTGTTGTATAACACTATATCTAAGGGGCCTACCTTTATTTTATATACAAACTACACAAGTGGCTCTCTTCTTTGTTTATACATCCTGAAAATTTCAATAAAAATGTATTGCACATTAAAAATGCGAAATTTCTTTAACCAGTTCCGGACCGACCACCGCATATATATACTGCGGCAGAGCGTCCCAGCTCTGCAAAATCACGAACAGGTATTTGATTTCATGCACACGGTTTTGGACGTGGACACGTGCTGCCGGAGTCAGTCTCCGGATGTCCAATCGTTCGCAGCTGTCTGCCTGTGTAAACAAGGCAAATGGCGGATCTGTTAGGAAGGGAAAGTGAGATCTTGTGTTTCAGCTAAGCTAAGTGACACTGCCCCACACAGTTAGTAAGCACCCTCCTTAGGGAACATATGACCCTTTGATCGCCCCCGGTGTTAACCCCTTCCCTGCCAGTGTCATTGATCACTGATCATTGTATTGGTGTCATTGGTCCCAAAAAAGTGTCACTCAGTGTCAGATTTGTCAGCCGCAATGTCGCAGTCCTGCTAAAAATCGCAGATCACTGCCATTACTAATAAAAACAATTACAAAAATAAAAAGTCCCTAAATCTAGCCAACATTTTGTAGACACAATAACTTTTGCACAAAACCAATCAATATACCCTTTTTGGGATTTTTTTTTACAAAAAATATGTAGCAGAGTACATATTGGCCTTAAGAAAGAAATTAGATTTTTTTAATTTTTTTATTGGGAATGTTTTATAGTAGAGAGTAAAAAATATTGTTTTTTATTTAAAATTGTTGTTTTTTTTGTTTATAGTGCAAAAAATAAAAAGCGCAGAGGCAATCAAATACCACCAAAAGAAAGCTCTATTTGTGGGGAAAAAGAACATCAATTTTGTTTGGGTAAAGTGTCACACGACCGCGCAATTGTCAGTTAAAGCGACGCAGCACCATATCGCAAAAAATGGCCTGGTCAGGAAGTGGGTAAAACCTTCCGGAGCTGAAGTGGTTAAATAATATGCCTGTTGGATACCCTTGAAGTGACATATCTACACAATGTATACAACTTATTACAGAAAAACTGACATATACAAAGAAAAAAATGCAGTTTAAACTGTCGGTAAATGACAGCTCCTGGTTGCTTCATTTTCTTTGTAAACATAATTCCCTTCATCAATACCAGACCCTTGTTCTAGATTATGGTCTCTATAGATGTTAATGGGAATCCCACAAAAAAAGGTGTGATATGGATTTAAGGGGGGACCACATGTATAAAAGCAAGGGAAAAAGCAAGGGTCCCCCAAAATCCATACCAGGCCCTTTTACAAGCATTAGGCCTGGCTGGCCAGTAAATGGGGGTAGGAAACAAATGGGAGGGTAATGTGCCAGGGGGGACCGCCTGGAAAACCACCTTGATCCCATCTTAGAGATAAGGGCCTCTTCCACACAACCTTGGCCTCTTGTTGTGAGGGTCTGCAGGCAGGATGCTTATTGGAACGTGGAAGCCCACTTAAAAAAAATTAAAGAAAAAGCACCCCTACTTATTCACAAACAAATACAAAAATAAAGACACACACTTTCTGACTAGTCCTTTATTAAAATATAATCAAAAATAAAAATGCCCTCTGATTTAAATCCATTATCAACTAAGTACAACAATGTAGATCCACATCATGATCAACGCGGCCCACTGAAAGAAACAATCCACTTCGGATGACTATTTACTACAAATGACAGCTCCCAGTCCCTGAAACAAAATGTAAACAAATAGAGTGGGGACTCTCAGGTGACATTATTGACAAATATGGACATACCCATATTTGGACAGGTTCATTTCTACCTTAGGCGTATAGGCTTAGTGGAGGTGCATCACTGGTTGCAAGGAGACTGGCGACCACCAGCTCCCTGAACACCAGGAGCCCTGAGCATGAAGTTGTCACATTTTACAGCAGCAGTAATACCGCTGCTCATTTTCTGCTGTAGCAAAAGCTGTTTGTCCTTTTACATCCATTTTTTATCCAATCCGTTTTTTAAAGAAAAAAATAGGGCTTTGATCTTTTTCAAAAAACAGATGTTGATGGAAGCAGATGTAAACAGATGTAAATGGATAATAATCCATATACATCCATTTTTCCATAGAGATGCATTGGTGTCCATTTTTCATCCGTAAACAGATGGATGAAGAACGGACAAACGGTCTGCATGTGTGAAAGGGGCCTTTTACAATGACCCTAAAGCTTTGGCAGGTGTGTGTAGTTTACAAAGAAAACAAAATGTATGCTTTAGCTCTCTAATTATTAGCTGCGCTCTAATGACATTTGAACAATTTGTATTAAATCTTGAATTTGGCTTTAACAGAAATAAGAAGGCACCTACACAAGGATGTTTATTTGGAAAAAGAAGGTAAAAAACAGAATGAAAGCAAGACAGTTATTGTAGCTAAATGTCCTATCTAACTCACACCGTTATGCGGCTAAACATCCAGCCTCAGGGCATACATGGAAAAACAAAATTACTTCCTCCCCAGAGGGGGATAGAAGAAGAAAGGCTGTAGGATGATAAAGAATATATGGAATAGCTCAATTCTGGTGGGGAATTGGAGACATTGCCCACATCCCTAATAAAGCATAGAAACAGCAAAACAGGAACCCTCTGGCGGGACTTTAAAAGGCAATGACTCCAAGAATTGTGTGTATAGACAATGAATGTAAGAATTAAAATAAGTTTAACCACTTCAGCCCCGGAAGAATTTACCCCCTTCCTGACCAGAGCACTTTTTGCGATACGGCACTGCATCACTTTAACTGAGAATTACCCAAACAAAATTGATGTCCTTTTTCCCCCACAAATAAAGCTTTCTTTTGGTGATATTTGATCACCTCTGCGGTTTTTATTTTTTGCGCTATAAAAAGAGTGACAATTTTGAAAAAAAAGCTATTTTTTTTACTTTTTGCTATAATAAATATCCCCAAAAAAACAAAGACATTTTTTCCTCAGTTTAGGCCGATATGTATTCTTCTACATATTTTTGGTAAAGAAAAATTGCAATAAGCATATATTGATTGGTTTGCGCAAAAATTATAGCGTCTTCAAAATAGGGGATAAATTTATGGCATTTTTATTATTTTATGGCATTTTTATTATTATTATTTTTTTTTATTAGTAATGGCGGAGATCTGCTTTTGTCACCCCTACCCCAGCATTTACTTTTAGGAAAGCTTGTTCATCAAAGACAATTTAGTGCCAAGTGAGTTTAAAGGTTCTTCAGGCGAAGATCCTTGTAAGAGATGGGGCACCTTCACATGTGGAGGTTGCAATTATTGTAGGTATATGCATACTAAATCCCACACCCTCTTGCCTAATGGTGAAAAATACCACCCAAAACACTACGCCAACTGTAAAACAGAAGGCATGGTATATTTTCTTCTCTGTTCCTGTTTTCATGTGGGTAAGACCATTGATGGAGTTTTGGGGCTTATAGGCAACGGGCTTATAGGCACATTCATGCCATGAAAACTTGTGATCCTGATCTCCCTCTAGGGTGACATGTCACGACAGGGCAAAAGTGGATATTCCGTCTCAATGCCACCTCCCCCCCAGGATTACATGATTTCATCTCCTTTAGACCCTTTTTGGAGGGTTTTAAGTCAGGGGTCTCAGAAAGGAATATTTGATGTATCTGGTATTATCCCTGCCCTATTATTACTATTTTGGTCATTACCATACAGTTTTTTGATTGCATCTGTCAATTATGTTTATCTTATTTTATTAATTTGACTGCAATTAGATTATATTGACCACCCTCAATACTATATATTTTTTAAATGATTATTTTTATGCTTATGGTGGTATTAATCTGCTTGTCTTCATGTTTTTGTTTGCTATGTCTCTCCTTTACTGTTATTTCTGGATGGAACTGAATGACTAACTGGTTGTTTGCCATCAGGAGATCATTCTCCTTGTTCATCTCTCATATACTGTACATACATGACACAATGGTATTTTTCAGTATATACTATCCTGACACGCCTGCTCTTATATTCTTTGTGCATATTTGACTGCGCTTGCACTCTGCGCTCTGCCCACTAGATGGGGCAGCTTGGTCAGCCCTTTGATGGACTTAATCCAGCGCACAAAGGCTGTTGGATGACGTCATTATGCTGGTCTTGCTTTTTGGTTGCCAGGCAACGGGATCTCCTTCCCGTAGTGGTGGCCTCCATGTGCGCTGGTAGGTGGATGATGCGGGCCTCCGTTGCCGCCACCTCAGGGTGTCTGCATTTCATGCCGGGTTCACCGTGAGTGGACACCTGTCACTCTGCGGTGGTTTTGCACCACCCGCAGAGGGGGGAGCAACCTGGGGATGCCCGCCCCCTCTCTCACTGTGGGTGGCACTCAATTGTAATGTTTCCTTCTGGCCTAGTGATGTGGGTGTGCTTGTTTTCCATCTCCAACCTTATCCTCCCTCCCACCTCTCTCACCCCTCCCTCCTCATTGTGGGTATATATGGTCAGTCTTTGGAATATTTTTTCATGCTGTGGCATAATAAGTGGGGTTATCTGCCGTATACTGATTACAGTCATCTTTTTAAGCAAGATATCTGGTAAGTCTGTGTCCCTTATGTACTCATATAGGCTGTTGGATCAGCAATGTACTCATCCACTGCCTTTAGTCATTATAGCCCATACACTGATATCTACTATCTTTATCTTGATTTTAGGCTTATGCTTTCCAACTTAAAGATCACATACTGATCCATTTGGGTGATCCCCTCCATTGGCGTTCATCCCATTGGATGTCGTACTTCTGCGACATCAAGTTATAAGTAAGCACATCTTCTATATATTCATAGTGGACTGATATTAGTGTAAATACACCCCAATTTGGGTAGCAGCTATAAAATATCTTATTCATATGGTATATATATTTTTAATTATAGATTACCAAACCTGTCTTCCTACCATTTACCTGCCCAGGGCCCCCTATCGGGAGCCCCCCTTTCTCTCCCACCTTGAACCCCTTCAGTCCAGCACATTAACTACTCTAAAGTGAGGTAGGTCTAGCTATTAGCATCTTTTAAAAATATAATGTCTTTCCTGACTAAACTCACACGCCCTGACCTTTATGTGCATGTCTCTCTCTGTAAAGGCTGAGTTTTACTTTATTCATGTTCTTCATATGATTATTTAGATTTGGGCCATCTACACCCCTGCCACGGATGGTCTGGTTGTGGGTCGGGTCTCTCCCCTCTCATTTGGCTCCCCCTTTTGACCTACATTGTTGTCTGGCCATTCTTGTTTCCGCCCTCTGGGTTACCATTGGGGTCTTGCTCCTGACGAAGAGGAACGACGCATAATCTTAAAATGCGTAGAGTTTCACTCTGCACATTTGCACAAGAGTGATGTAAATTAGGTGGTTTTCTATGGTCTCATGTGGATACATACTATTGACCTTGTAAACTTGTTATACAAATTTCCTATGTATCTATGTTTTTAGAATTTTTATTATTAAACGTATATTAATTTTTACATTCATTGTCTATACACACAATTCTTGGAGTCATTACCTTTTAAAGTCCCATTAGAGGGTTCCTGTTTTTCTGTTTCTAGGATGATAAAGGAGTGTGGACTGCTGAGTCAAAAATTATATGTAATTTTATTAATTGAAATTAAACCATCTAAAATCATGGTACTGCATGCAGCCACCCAGTGAGGAATACTTAAAATCTATCAAGCAAAGCCAAATGGCATGCTATTGTGTCAAAGACACACCGACACAAAAACATATAACAAAATAAAATAACACAAAACAAACGTCCGGACGCCAAGTCAATTGATGCAGGGGGCACCTCTAATGGTAATTACCTTGTAGAACTAACAAGGTGGAGTCTAAAAGGTGCACTAATGCATCAATTTCTTGGAGGCTCGAGCTGTGGGTTGGAAAGCATGTGGGAAAAAGCAACAGAAATCTATGGGGTCCTTGAGGACCTGTTGCATTCAGATCCAGTGAATGCAAAATCAAAAGTCCCATTTCAAGAGGTAGCACCTAAAAATAGTCCTTGACTAAGAATAGATACCAGGTTTGAAATATCCCATGGGAGATGACTTAGGGAAGTGAAGGACTGATGCAAGATATTTCACTCATGTGCATGGCTGTTTGCTGCTCTTCACAGGGTAACATCCTGATTATTGTGGTTACTCAGTCTGTCAAGCAATTAGTGGAGACGCTAGTGAACTGGGTATGCAGAATCTATAAGGCTGGGTACAGGGACTGCCAAGGAAAGTTTGCTGCCCATAGATCACTGTGATTATCATCCACGTCTACTGGTACTTTACATGTCCCGTAAGATCCTCAGTCCTCAGATCTTAGTCCTTATCCATCTTGCTGGATTGGATCCAGATTGTAGTGGATCTTACTCCCATGTATGTCCCAACAGGGATATTGCAATCAGGGCACTCCAGCTTAATGTGTGGCTACACGTGTGCCGCCAAGCGTTATTACTCTTCTCCTAACGTCCCGCTACTCCAAGTGGAGAACAAGCAGACTTGTAAGTATAGGTGAATAGGTATTACCATTCAATAGGGGTTCCCATCCAGAGCAGTAAAGATCCTCCTCTATGCTTGCCAACACTATTGGGAATGAAGTTGTGGCATCCGGGCGGTGATGACGTCAATGCGTTTCGCTGTGCGTATGCGTAGCTTCGTCTTTGCCACAAAAGCATGCCATTTGGCTTTGCTTGATAGATTTTAAGTATTCCCCACTGGGTGGCTGCATGCAGCACCATGATTTTAGATGGTTTAATTGCGATTAATAAAATTACATATAATTTTTGACTCAGCAGTCCGGACTCCTTTATCATCCTACAGCCTTTCTTCTTCTATCCCCCTCTAGGGAGGAAGTATTTTTTTATTTTTTTTAATAATTAACTTGCATCCATTTGCCTGTAAAAGTGCATGTACATTCCTTATGTGCAAATGAGGCAAAATAATGTGCATAGGCTAAATGTGCTGCTCAAATGTAAAAGAGTTTTCAGGAATACTTTCCTCCATCTAGTGGTCAAATGCAGTATATTCCTTTTAAAAACAATGATTTATGCTTGAAGAGCAAATACCAAGCTGCTGCTAACAAAGCAAACAGAATATTGGCATGCATTAAAAGGGGGATCAATGCCAGAGATAAAACGATAAGTCTCCCACTATACAAGGCTCTGGTCCGGCCACACCTGGAGTATGCTGTCCAGTTCTGGGCACCAGTCCTCAGGAAGGATGTACTGGAAATGGAGCGAGTACAAAGAAGGGCAACAAAGCTAATAAAGGGTCTGGAGGATCTTAGTTATGAGGAAAGGTTGCGAGCACTGAACTCATTCTCTCTGGAGAAGAGACGCTTGAGAGGGGATATGATTTCAATATACAAATACTGTACTGGTGACCCCACAATAGGGATAAAACTTTTTCGCAGAAGAGAGTATAATAAGACTCGTGGCCACTCATTACAATTAGAAGAAAAGAGGTTTAACCGTATACTACGTAGAGGGTTCTTTACTGTAAGAGTGGCAAGGATGTGGAATTCCCTTCCACAGGCGGTGGTCTCAGCGGGGAGCATTGATAGCTTCAAGAAACTATTAGATAATCACCTGAATGACCGCAACATACAGGGATATACAATGTAATACTGACACATAATCACACACATAGGTTGGACTTGATGGACTTGTGTCTTTTTTCAACCTCACCTACTATGTAACTATGTAACTATATGACATTGCTATTTACAATTGTTTTTGCCCCACTCACACGGAGCAAATGTACGTGCACTTTTATTGGGTGAATTGATATGGAAATTCCTTATAAATCAACCCCATAGTGTCTGGTGATATCAGCCATCTAATCGTGTTCAGTATTCTAAAAAAAACATTGGAGGCTTGGCCCTAAAGAGAGCAGACCCAAAGCAGGAAAGTAGACATGGGTAAAAATCACCAGCATAGTTAAGGTAAAATAAGCATGTGTAACTGATTTGGTAATGCCCCCTTTTTGAAGGGGGAGACTTTAATGTTTTTTTTTATTCAGCGAAAATGGTTGCCAGGTTTGACAAATAAAATTACCTCAGATGACCAAAGTTTCTCCTAAAAGTATGGCAATAAATAAAAAAGGGTTTGAAAGTTAAAACTGTTAAAATTATGTTGGTCTTTTTTTCAAGCTACAGAGGATCTACCAGAGACTGAATTAACAAGCAGAGCTGAGAATGTAGGGTTGATTTATTAAAGGAGCACTTTTTCATTTAGACAAGTGGACCAATATTTTCTTTAAACACCCAATATGTACAGACAGAGGTATTAAAAAAAGGAATTCCCTTAGCACATGATTAGATGCTTGAATTGAATACTCACTGAGTGAAAGATTGCACTCCTGTAGTAAATCAACCTAATTTTTTAGCAAATGAAAACAAGCTTGCTTCCTATGGCAGAGATGGTACTGTATCAATCTATCTAGAAATTCTTAGCAATAAGAAGGGCAGGGAGGTGAATCATATGTGTTTTAGGGTTCCACACTACTAGTAATGCAGGTGAACCTTTGATGCATGGATTTACAATAAATTGCAGTGCAACATAGCTAATTAATTCAGCAGACTTTAGTGTGTAAAAGAAAATACTGTTCTGCATTGTTTTAGCCAACTAAATCAGTGATCAGAGTATCTGACAATTAAGGCTCAGGCCCAGCTGAATTTTTTATTTCAAGTATAAATAAATGCAAAACACATTTTGAATTCAAATTAATATGAGTAGAGTAAGAAAAGGTTATAATGCTCTCCTTCTGTATCCTATAGGGGAGCTTTCCCTTCACTTTCTGTCCCATAGCCAAAACAGGAAGCGAGAAGAAATCCCTCCAAAGTGAAGGAATCCTGGGGTGTCACCAGGGCCACCAGAACTAGTGTCCCCATTTTAGGATTTCTCCTCTATTACTGTTTTGGTGTCAACCCAAAACTTGGGATTTTCTTTTGCTTTCACTTTCAATGATAGCAGCAAAGAGGACAATCAGAGAGGTTGAATCTCCCTAATGACAGCAATGAAACCTGACAGGTGTTCTAATCCCTCTTCACTCTATGCAAAACAAAAAAAAAAGTTTTGCCTTTAGTTAAACTTTAATGTCTAGCTATTTAGAGAACATCTGACAATTTGTTTTAATGCTGTCCCCATTGTTGAGATTTCCCCTTTAACGTCTAGTTATTTAGAGAACATCTGACAATTTGTTTTAATGTTGTCCCTATTGTTGAGATTTCCTCTTACTTTTTGTATGATCGTAGGAACACAAAGTGAACATAATCAATGCAATGGGGATAGAGACAACAGTAAAAGCTTGGCCCTTACATACTCCATTGGTAACTGAAAGAAAAAGCTGCTACAGCTTACAACTAAGAAAGAAAAGGCTCATTAAGTTATTTTTCCAAAGTGATTATACAATAAAAAATAAAATAATGTTTGAAAAGTTCTAACCCTTGAAACATGGCAGATGCATGCAACACGTCTGATGAAGAGAGATAGCACTCATGAAACATTATGCTATTTTCAATGCATACTCTCTGTGGATCAGTAGACCACTGAACTTTGTTCCTCTTAGCTTGAATTGGCTTTACTTATAGTTTTCTTGGGATTGAAACGCAAGCAAGTGCAGTGGACAGGGATCTTACAACTACAATTAGGAAGTTATCTGAATTTGCTACTCTAGATTTTATTAAAAACTATTTGCAGTACAGACCCTAACACACCATACCTGCTAGTAAAGACTATGTTTTCAGCTGTGTGTCCTGTTCACAGAAAAAAAACTGCCTGTGCTTCAATCCACTTAAATTTCTAATTATTACTGCTTTGGCCTGATCATTTTTGTTTCTGAGAAGATAACTTAGTGTATTATTTTCCTGTGAAGGAGAAGTAGGACCATAGCTCTTTTGGCCCTACTTCTCCTGTGGATCCTGTGGGTCAGAGGGGTGCATTTAATTCTGCACTCCTGTGGCCCATATTCAGCCATTGCCAAAGTATGCTAACATTACTCTGAATGGATCCTAGCTTTAATATCAGGATCCACCCAGATGCCTGATCTGCAGCTGGCTTGGCCTCTCAGTGTATTGGTAAGAGCCTGAGCCAGCCGCTCCTGCCTCTTCCACAGCCCAGTGCTCCAATGAGCGCTGGAGGGGCAGAACAGAGAGCCAGTGACTGACAGTAACCGGCCCTCTGCACTGAAGACCGAGAACTCAGAAATCAGTGGTATTTGATCGCTCAGTTCTCAGTCTTAGAAGCAGCGGGGGGCAGATGCAGCATCAGACCGATTTTTCATCCACTTAGGTGAGTGTTAATGTTTGGTTTTTTTTTTTTTTTTTTAATCCCATATTTCTCTTTTAAACTTGGTCCTATTCAAGAAACTTAAATTAACAAACTGTAGTCTTTTGAAAAACAAAAATTATTATTCTGTTTTGCTTGCAGTACTCTACAAAAAAAGTATTCTTTTGGGGGAGTTTAGTTTTACTAAATGTATGTCAGATTATTTTTGATTCAGTACAGTAGGATACAAATGTATTTATTATCTGCCACAAAATGTATATTACAATCTTTGTTTTACAGTGGGGACGGAAAGTATTCAGATCCCCTTAATTTTTTCACTCTTTGTTATATTGCAGCCATTTGCTAAAATCATTTAAGTTCATTTTTTTTCTTCATTAATGTACACACAGCACCCCATATTGACAGAAAAACACAGAATTGTTGAAATTTTTTGCAGATTTATTAAAAAAGAAAAACTGAAATATCACATGGTCCTAAGTATTCAGACCCTTTGCAGTGACACTCATATATTTAACTCAGGTGCTGTCCATTTCTTCTGATCATCCTTGAGATGGTTCTACACCTTCATTTGAGTCTAGCTGTGTTTGATTATACTGATTGGACTTGATTAGGAAAGCCACACACCTGTCTATATAAGACCTTACAGCTAACAGTGCATGTCAGAGCAAATGAAAATCATGAGGTCAAATGAACTGCCTTGTGGCAAGGCACAGATCTGGCCAAGGTTACAAAAAATTTCTGCTGCACTTAAGTTTCCTAAGAGCACAGTGGCCTCCATAATCCTTAAATGGAAGACATTTGGGATGACCAGAACCCTTCCTAGAGGTGGCCGTCTGGCCAAACTGAGCTATCGGGGGAGAAGAGCCTTGGTAAGAGAGGTAAAGAAGAACCCAAAGATCACTGTGGCTGAGCTCCAGAGATGCAGTCAGGAGATGGGAGTAAGTTGTAGAAAGTCAACCATCACTGCAGCCCTCCACCAGTCAGGGCTTTATAGCAGAGTGGCCCGACGGAAGCCTCGCCTCAGTGCAAGACACATGAAAGTCCGCATGGAGTTTGCTAACAAAAACACCTGAAAAACTCCAAGATGGTGAGAAATAGGATTCTGTGGTCTGATGAGACCAAGAGAGAACTTTTTGGCTTAATTCTAAGTGGTATGTGTGGAGAAAACCAGGCACTGCTCATCACCTGTCCAACACAGTCCCAACAGTGAAGCATGGTGGTGGCAGCATCATGCTGTGGGGGTGTTTTTCAGCTGCAGGGACAGGATGACTGGTTGCAATCAAGGGAAAGATGAATGCAGCCAAGTGCAGGGATACCCTGGATGAAAACCTTCTCCAGAGTGCTCAGGACCTCAGACTGGGCTGAAGGTTTACCTTCCAACAAGACAATGACCCTAAGCACACAGCTAAAATAATGAAGGAGTGGCTTCACAAGAACTCTGTGACTGTTCTTGAATGGCCCAGCCAGAGCCCTGATGTAAACCCAATTGAGCATCTCTGGAGAGACCTAAAAATGGCTGTCCACCAACGTTTGCCATTCCTCCTTACAGATCCTCTCCAGTTCTGTCAGGTTGGATGTTAGAGGATCCCCAAATCCAGGTGTGAAAAACTTGTTGCATCTTTCCCAAAAAGACTCATGGCTGTATTAGATCAAAAGGGTGCTTCTACTAAATACTGAGCAAAGGGTCTGAATACTTAGGACCATGTGATATTTCAGTTTTTCTTTTTTAATAAATCTGCAAAAATGTCAACAATTCTGTGTTTTTCTGTCAATATGGGGTGCTGTGTGTACATTAATGAGGAAAAAGATGAACTTAAATGATTTTAGCAAATGGCTGCAATATAACAAAGAGTGAAAAATTTAAGGGGGTCTAAAAACTTTCCGTCCCCATTGTATGTGTGCCTACCACCTCTCCAGCTGCAACTGCCTGTGAAGTGAACATATCAGAGCATGGAAAAAAGGGGTTGATTTACTAAACCAAATGGACTGTGCACTTTGCAAATGCGGTTGCACTAATTTTCCCCAGGGCTTAGTAAATGTGGTGAAGACCTGCTGATTTCCATTATGCAATCATGTGCAAGCAAAAAAGTGAAGCTTTACCACATTCACTAAACTCTGGGGAAAATGAGTACAATAATTACTTAGAGTAAATCAACCTAAGAGAAAAATAGGTACCCTGAGGATGAGTGCCAACCTAGACGCTGCATAGTTATCTTCCATGCACTGTATATGCATGTCTGAAGAAGAGAGCAGAGCTAACACAGCCTGGAATAAAGTGTGTCAGGGTAGTATTAGGGTGCTTAGTCTCCATCTGACAACTGTTTATTGATTTCCATGGTTTATTCGAAGCTGGTTCAGACACAAGATTTATAGTAGAATCTGCAAATATCATTTTGAGGTATTTTTTTGAAAATAGATGCACAAGTAAGAAAATTGTAATAACCTGTTCACCTGTTAACCTGACCCACTCCAGCCTGCAGAATGTTAAGGAAGCATCATCATTCTGATAAGATCATCACTCTGTTCATTATACTCTGCCCATGTTAGTAACTTGCCAGGGTTATATTGACAGTACTGACTGAGTTCTGCAACACCATCTACTCCTTAATTACGGTACATAAAACTGTAGCTATCAGCATTTAAAACACATATAAAGACAGACTCCAAGCATTATAAAAACATCATTAAAAAAAATATTCATTCATTCATATATTTTAGAATGCAAATGCAGCTAATGCAAGTTTCTGAATTCATTTTGCTGTCAGGCTCCTGTGATTCCCTGGACATCAGCATTTAAACAGGGTGAAGGACACATTTCCTCTTGGCCAGCAATAGGAGCAGTCAGTTGAACTTCAGTTTACATAACCTGATAAGTAATAATTTGACAGTAGAGGAGAGCAGAGTGAGCAAAGGGACAACCTTATCAGTCTGCTGCTTCTTCCTTCTCTAGTCACAAGCAGGGGAAAGAAACTTGTATCATTTAAAGTGATATTAAACGTTTTATTAAATTACCGTATTTATCGGCGTATAACACGCACCGACGTATAACACGCACCCCAATTTAGGAGGGAATTTTTAGGAAAAAAAAACTTTTAGGAGGGAAGTTGAAGGGAAAAAAACTTACATTTAAATGCCCATCATTGCAGCCTTCTCAGTGCAGCCTTGCCCCAGTGCAGCCATGTCAGTGCAGCCTTGTCAGTGCAGCCTTCCCCAGTGCAGCCTTGTCAGTGCAGCCATGTCAGTGCAGCCTTGTCAGTGCAGCCATGTCAGTGCAGCCTTGTCAGTGCAGCAATGTCAGTGCAGCCTAAGTATTCATGGGAGGGGCAGCAGCAGCTAAAAGGTTTTTTACGTTAATGAAGAGATTGCATTAAGGTAAAAAACCTTCAGCCTTTAGAACCGCTTTTTGTCAGGGCTGTTTAAGTATGTTTAGTAAAAAAAAAAGTCAGGGAACAAGGGACTTAACTTACAATTAATCTGATCTGTTCCCTTGTACTTGCTGGCTCATGCTTTGATTGAAATACAGTACTGTGCAAAAGTTTTAGGCAGGTGTGAAAATATGCTGTAAAGAATGTAAGAATGCTTTCAGAAGTGTTAATAGTTTATTTTTTTAAGTTAACGAAATTGAAAGTAAATGAACAGAAATAAAAATCCAGACCAA
Organism: Lithobates clamitans; assembly: GCA_037952925.1. Lineage (NCBI taxonomy): Eukaryota > Metazoa > Chordata > Amphibia > Anura > Ranidae > Lithobates > Lithobates clamitans. Next base: position 14,032,288 of record JBBGZY010000190.1, read on the forward strand.
CCTTTGCCTTCAAAACAGCATCAATTCTTCTAGGTACACTTGCACACAGTTTTTGAAGTAACTCAGCAGGTAGGTTGTTTCTAACATCTAGGAGAACTAACCACAGATCTTCTGTGAATGAACACTGACTCTAATCCTTCTGCCTCTTCAAGTAATCCCAGACAGACTTCACGATGTTGAGATCATGGCTCTGTGGGGGCTAAACCATCACTTCCAGGACTCCTAGTTCTTCTTTAAGCTGAAGATAGTTCTTAATTTCATTGGCTGTATGTTTGGGGTCATTGTCAAGCTGCAGAATAAATTTGGGGCCAACCACATGCCTACCTGATGGTATAGCATGATGGATAAGTATCTGCCTGTATTTCTAAGCATCAAGGACACCACTGATCCTGACCAAATCTCCAACTTCATTTGCAGAAATGCAGCCCCACACTAGCAGGGAACTGCCACCATGCTTCACTGTTGCCTGCCTCATTATTGTACCGCACTCCAACCCTTCCTGAAGAAACTGCCTCTTTCTACATCCAAATATTTTAAATTTTGGCTCATCAGTCCAGAGCACCTCCTGCCTTTTTTGTGCACCCCAGTTCCTATATCTTCATATAGTTGAGTCACTTAGACATATTTCTATGTCGGAGGTATGGCTTTTTGGCAGCAATTCTTCCATGGAGACCTTTTCTGGCCATGCCTCTCTGGACACTAGATGGCTGTACCTGGATCACCCACCTGAATATCACCAATTTTGTTGTGATGGCAATACTGGACATCTTCTGTAAGCATGATGTGTCTTTCCTCTGCTGCATTTTGTTTCCTTAGCCAACCATTGCATCTATAGTCCTCAACGTTGCTCAATCAACAATGTCCTCAATCCTGAGAAATACCCCTGATCTGTGGTTAGTGCTCCAAGATGTTTGGAACAACCTACTTGTCAAGTTCCTTCAAAAACTGTGTGCAAGTGTACTAGGAAGACTTAATGTTGGTTTATAGCCAAAGGGTAGTCACACTAAATATTAGATTTTTCTTCTGTCTGCTTACATTGTATTTTGTAATTTGATAAAAAAATAAACAATTCACTATTCTTTATGCAAACCCCATGTCCCAATTATTGGTTAATGGTCTGCTGTCAGCTTCAATACCATTCTACAGAGGTACCCAACAGGGGTGTCCTCTGTCCCCATTATTGTTCGCAGTGGCCGTTGAGATGCTGGCGCTGAGATTCCAACATTCTGCCCTCATTACAGGTATTACACTGGGTGATAGGTCTGATACCTTAGGTCTATATGCAGATGACCTTATTCCAGGGTTTCTCAACTCCAGTCCTCAAGGCGCACCAACAGGTCATGTTTTCAGTATTTCCCTCAGATGAAATGGCTGTGTAATTACTAAGGTAGTGAAAACTGATCAAATCACCTGTGCAAAATAGTGGAAATCCTGAAAACATGACCTGTTGGTGCGCCTTGAGGACTGGAGTTGAGAAACACTGCCTTATTCTATACTTGCAGGATGCATCAGCATCATTAAAGGCAGCCATGCAGATCATAGATGACTATGGGGCTTATTCTGGCCTTAAAATCAATTGGCAGAAGTCAGCTCTGATGCCTCTTCATTCCCAAACATATTCCCGAGATGTAGCGGTTTGCCCTCGTAAAGCAGTGTCCTCTTTTAAATATTTTGGAGTGCTCATTACCTTATCACAATTGAAGGCTTTGAGTCTTAATCTAGACCCCTTACTCCAGATGATTAAACTTAAACTTGGCATTTGGGCCAGGCTACCTCTGTCAGTGGTAGGCAAAATTAATCTGATAAAGATTCTTCTTCTTCCAAAATGCTTGTATGTGACCTTTCATACATCCATGGTGATGCCTAAACTGTTTTTTTAAATGTTAGATACGCTATTTACATCATTCATCTGGGCAAACAATAGATGGAAACTCTCTGTTCTACAGCAGCCTAAAGCTGAAGCTGGCATGACGCTTCCCAATATGTGCTACTATTATCTAGCAGGGCAATTATGCCATTTGGGTAACTGGTTGCCACCTGTCACTCCAGAGGTGGTGGAAACACATCTGGCCTGAGAGTTAAATCTTAAACACTTGCTGATAGCATTAGAGGCTCCATTGTTAGCTTTGGGAAGGGAATGCATACCTATTTTGACTCTGGCACGTATGGTGTGGAGGGAGGCTAAATAGCTGAGCAAATTTGATAATACAAATCTAGATTTACCCCTCTGGCACAACCCTATGTTTCTCCATAGCCTGAACTTCACAGACCATTCCTTTTGGGAAAGTAGGGGATTTGTTGCACTACAGGACATATACACAGGGAATGTTATGGCTTCCTTCATGGATTTACAGAGAAAATATGAACTCCCCCTATGGCTTTTTACAGGTATCTCCAGTTACTCCATGATTTACAGACTAATTTCGGAGTTATGCTGCGTACACACGATCGGACTTTACGGCATACTTGGTCCGGTGTACCAGATTTCGTCGGACTATTCGATTGTGTGTGGGCTCCAGCGGACCTTGTTTTCTCAAAAGTTTGACGGACTTAGATTTGAAACATGTTTCAAATCTATCTGACGGACCCAGGTCCGGTCGAAAAGTCCGCTCGTCTGTATGCTAGTCCGATGGACAAAAACCGACGCTAGGGGAGCTATTGGCTACTGGCTATGAACTTCCTTGTTTTAGTCCGGTCGTACGTCATCACGTACAAATCCATCGGACTTTAGTTGATCGTGTGTAGGCAAGTCCGTTCATTCGTAAAGTCTGTCGTAAAGTCCGTCGAAAAGTCCGCCGGGCAAAGTATGCCGTAAAGTCCGGTCGTGTGTACGCGGCATTACTAGCACTAAGTTCTCTGACTATCCATTGATTGGGGTGTTGATGTCACAGGGCCCTAAGAGTTAAATTTATACAGGTTTCTCCCATGTATTGGCTACCTCACTTAACACAAATCCTCTGGTGATTTGCAATAAATGGCAAACACTTATACCCGATCTGTCAGGTGGGGACTGGGAGAAAGCATGTAACGTGCATTCAACCGTTTTATCAGCTATTAATAACAAGCTTATTCGACTATACAGTACGTTGTACATCAGTCTTACCTGACCCCTGTAAGGTTGCATGCGCTGCATCGTATCCCAAAACCGGTGTGTACTAGATGTACTAACCAGCGTGCAGACTTTATTCACATTATGTGGCTATGCCCTGTTATTGATGTATACTGGAAACCAGTGGCCCCTGTGCCATGTGATCCACACATCTGTCTACTGGATATACTAGATGAGGAGCAATGGTCAAAATTTACTAGAATAATGCTGAGAGATTTGCGATTTTGTACTTCTCATGTATCTGTGTACCAAACCTTATGACTCTTTACGCTCATGTTGATGTTGGTTGTTGTACCAATATGTCTTTTATAAATATCTGTCAATAAAAAGAATAAAAGAATAAAAAATAAACTGTTAAAATTTATATTTTGGAAAGCGTTCTTACTTTACAGCATTTCTTCACACCTGTCTAAAACTTTTGAACAGCACTATATTCCTTCTCGGATCCACCCCCTACCCCCACCATCATGATCTTCCAGTGTAGCAGGGGTTATTAGAGCTGAGGAACCTGTCGTATGTACTCAGCTAGTGTGCTGACTATACCTATTCTTTCTGTCCGCCTCCTCCATTCACAGAAGCTGTACTATCCTCCATTCATAAATAGTTTTTCATTTATGGAAGCGAAAGTACAGCTCCTATAAATGGTGAAGGGAAGGGAAGGAGGGCAGAAAGAGCTGGCATAGTCAGCACTCTTATGCCCCGTACACACGGTCGGATTTTCCGACGGAAAATGTGTGATAGTACCTTGTTGTCAGAAATTCCGACCGTGTATAGGCTCCATCACACATTTTTCATCGGATTTTTCGACACACAAAGTTTGAGAGCAGGCTATAAAATTTTCCGACAACAAAATCCGTTGTCCGATCGTGTGTACACAAATCCGACGCACAAAGTGCCACGCATGCTCAGAATAAATAAAGAGATGAAAGCTATTGGCTACTGCCCTGTTTATAGTCCCAACGTACGTGTTTTACGTCACCGCTAGGGATGAGCTTCGAGTTCGAGTCGAACTCAAGTTCGACTCGAACATTGACTGTTCGCAAGTTCGTCGAACAGCGAACAATTTGGGGTGTTCGCGGCAAATTCGAATGCCGCAAAACACCCTTTAAAAGTCTTTGGGAGAAATCAAAAGTGCTAATTTTAAAGGCTTATATGCAAGTTATTGTCATAAAAAGTGTTTGGGGACCCGGGTCCTGCCCCAGGGGTCATGGATCAATGCAAAAAAAACGTTTAAAAACGGCCGTTTTTTCAGGAGCAGTGATTTTAATAATGCTTAAAGTCAAACAATAAAAGTGTAATATTCCTTTAACCACTTCCCGCCCAACTCATAGCAGATGATGGCTGGGCGGTGGTTGTGTTATCCTGACTGGGCGTCATATGACGTCCAGCAGGATAACCCCCTAGAGCGCCGATAGAGTTACCATCTGATCTCTGCTCTCTCCTCACACACCGATCGTGTGAGGAGAGAGCAGGGATCAGTAAGTGAGATCAGTGTAGTGTTCTGTCTGTATACTGTATACTGTGCACAACACGACCCCCCCAATAAAGAGGACCTGTCACACAGCCCAGCCCATCTGTCAATTAGCCCATCTGTCAGTCAGCCCATCTGTCACTCAGCCCATCTGTCAATCAGCCCATCTGATCAATCAGCCCATCTGATCAATCAGCCCAGCCAATCAGCCCATCTGTCAGTCACCCAATCAATCAGCCCATCTGTCAATCATCTGTCACAGGCCCACCGCTATCAGTACCGCCATTGGTAACGCCACACAGGCTACCAGTACCGCCATCGGTACCACAGCCAGTCCTGCCATCAGGCCCACTAGCAGTACCACCATCAGGCCTACCGCCATCAGTATCGCTGCACAGACTACCAGTACCGCCATCGGTACCACAGCCAGTCCTGCCATCAGGCCCACTAGCGGTACCGCCATCAGGCCCACCGCCATCAGTACCACCACACAGACTACCAGTACCGCCATCGGTACCACCGCCAGTTCCGCCATCAGGCCCACCATCTATACTACCACACAGGCCCGCCACACAGGCCTGCTACCAGTACTGCCACCCATACCACCATCGGTACCGCCACCACCACACGTACTGCTACCTGTACCACGATCGGTACCACCATCACCCGTACCGCCACCTGTACTTCAATCGGTACCGCCGCACAGGCCCGCCACTAATACCACATCGGTACCACCACTACCGCCAGCAGTACCATTACATAGGCCCACCAAAAAGCCCTACCAATAATGTCGCAACGGGTTTACACACCTGAGGAGGCATATGCCCTTCTTACCATGTCGGATGATGAGAGCAGCGGGGAGCTCACATCATCCGATTCTGGTTCAGAATACGAGCCAGTGGAGGATAGTGGATCGGAGTCCGAGGCCTCGGAGGAAACCGTCCCTCCCAAAAGAATGAGATCAGGACCGAGATCAGGACCAAGATCAGGACCAAGATCAGGAGATCTGCCCACCACCAGCAGCGCCAGACCCCAGGAAGAGGAGCCCAGTACAAGCACTGGAATCACACGCCCAACCCGAAGAACCCAGCCCCAGTCCTACCTTCCCGATGCCCTGGCCAACCCCTTATGGTTGCCTGCCAACTCAGGATCCGCTATCATCCCCCCTTTCACTGCACAGCCAGGTGTGCAGCCCGACACTACAAATTTTTCTCAATTTGATTATTTTTCTTTATTTTTCCCTCAAGATTTGCTGCAGAATATGGTGGATCAAACTAACCTGTATGCATCCCAATTTATTGCTGCCAACCCCAATTCTTCCTATGCCCGCATGTTCCAGTGGCGACGTCTAACACTGGACGAATTTAAATTATTTTTGGGCCTTACGTTCAATATGGGGCTTACAAAAAAGAACGAAGTCCATGCATATTGGTCCACCAACCCCATCCACCACATGCCCATATATTCCGCTGTCATGTCCAGGACAAGATACGACATGATTATGCGTTTTTTCCATTTCAATGACAATTCACAGTGCCCTCCCCGAGATCATCCCAACCACGACAAATTGTACAAGATACGCCCCCTAATCAATTCCTTTTCCCAGCAATTTAGAGACGTTTTTATCCTAGACCAAAAAATTTTTGTGGACGAGTCCCTCATACATTTCACTGGCCGACTGCACTTCAAGCAGTATATACCAAGCAAGAGATCCAGGTATGGGGTGAAATTAAATAAATTATGCGATCAAGCCACTGGATATGTCTTCACATTCCGGATCTACGAAGGCAAAGACTCCCAGCTCCAGCCCCATGGTTGCCCCACATATATTGGAACAAGTGGTAAAATTGTCTGGGAGCTGGCATACCCCCTGTTCGACAAAGGATACCATTTATATGTCAACAACTATTATACCAGCCTGCCCCTTTTTCATCACCTTTATAGTAAAAAAAACCCGGCCGGCGGTACTTTAAAAAAAACGGAAGGGATTCCCACAAAATTTGTTAACCAAAAAATTGCAAAACGGAGAATCGGCATTTATGAGGAACGAGGAGGTGTTGGCCATGAAGTGGAGGGACAAGAAAGATGTCCACATCCTCTCTACCATCCACAATGACACCGTGGTGGAGACCCAAAGAAAAGGCAGCTCCATTGCAAAGCCCGAATGTGTCCACGATCAAATGCTACAGCCCTATTTATCAACCAGAAAGTCCCGTTATTGGTATAAGAAAGTTGCGTTTCACCTGTTTCACATGGCCCTTTTTAATTCGTTTGTCTGCTACCAAAAAGCAACTCAAAACCAACAAATCACCTACCTGAAGTATTTTGAAGATATCGTCACTGCCCTCATTTAACAACAAAGTCCCGCCCCAGTAAGCATTCGTTCTGATAGCGTGAGTCGACTTCACGAGCAACACTTTCCCTATCACATTCCCCCCACAGAATCTGCAAGAAGACGCCAAAAGAAATGCTGTGTATGCAGCAGAGAAGGAGTAAGAAGAGATACCAGCTATTATTGTCCCCAATGTCCCTCCCAACCTGGCCTGTGCATCAGAGATTGCTTCAAAAATTATCATACATCCATCCAATATTAGTTCCCCTTATTATAAACAGACTGCCATTTCCCCATTTGCCTGCTACCATGTTAATTAACTGACCCTGGCCTGTTTACCGACAATGTCTTTGCTTGCCGATTTAAACCACATTTCTGATTTCAACGTGCACCAACCTCAGCCTGTTTACCGACGATGTCTCTGCCTGCCGATTTAAACCATGTTTATGACTTCCACGTGCACCGACTTTGGCCTGTTAATCGACCATGTTTTTGCCTGCCACTTGGACTGACTTTGGACAGTATTTCTGCCAGGACACCTCTGCCTGCTACCTGGACCTGTGCTTTGGCTGTGCTTTGGCTGTGCTCTGGCTGTGCTCTGGCTGTGCTGACAGTATCTCTGCCTGTACGAACTATGGACAGTATTTCTGCCAGGACACCTCTGCCTGCTACCTGGACCTGTACTTTGGCTGTGCTCTGGCTGTGCTTTGGCTGTGCTCTGGCTGTGCTGACAGTATCTACTGAACTATGGACAGTATTCCTGCCTTCTGCCTGGATGATTGCTTTTGCTGTCGCTGACCTTATTCCTGCCTGCTGCCTGGACCATTGCTCTCCTCTGGACCACTGCACTTCTAAAACCACAGGTAATCTTTTGTTATTTGGTATGTACCTGCTATGTGTTAGAAATATGAAGGGCCTTTAAAAATGTGATCGGTAGTCAGAAAATTATATGTGTAATTAATGCTGCTAGAATGCCTGGAGGTGCTACATCACTGTACTGTTGGGTCTCTGTATGTGGCCAGGCTGTGTAAAAGTCTCAAACATGTGGTATCGCCATACTCAGAAGGAGTAGCAGAATGTATTTTGGGGTGTCATTTTTGCTATGCACATGCTATGTGTTAGAAATATCTTATAAAGGGACAACTTTGTGTAAAAAAAATGCATTTTCATTTTTTTCCCACATTTTCCAAAAACTTCTGGAAAAAAATGAACCGTTCAAAAGACTCACTATGCCTCATAGATTATACGTTGGGGTGTTTGCTTTCCAAAATGGGGTCATTTTGTGGACAATTCCATTGTCATGGTACTCCAGGGCCTTCAAAAGTGTAATAGGTGGTTGAGAAAGGATATGTGCAATTTATGCTAGTAGAACATCTGAAAGTGCTACTTCACTGTTGGGCCTTTGTATGTGGTCAGGCTGTGTAAAAGTCCCACACATGTGGTATCGCCATACTCGGGAGGAGTAGCGGAATGTATTTTGGGGTGCAGTTGCAATTATGCATATGCTGTGTGAGAGAAATAACCTGTTAATATGACCAGTTTGTGTAAAAAAAAAAAAAAATCTTAATTTTCCCAAGAATTGTGTGAAAAAATTACAACTTCAAAAAACTCACCATGCCTATTAGTAAATACCTTGGACTATCTACTTTCCAAAAAGGGGTCATTTGGGGGGTATTTGTACTTTCCTGGCTTCTTAGTGTCTCAAGAAATGAGATAGGCCTTCAGTACATTAGGTGTGATCAGATGTGATCAATTTTCAGTGATTGGCACCATAGTTTGTAGACTCTATACCTTTCACAAAGGCCAAATAATATACATTAATTTGGATTATTTTTACCAAAGATATGTAGCAGTATAAATTTTGCCACAAATTTATGAAGAAAAATGACTTATTTGCAAAATTTTACAATAGAAACTAGAAAAAAGTGTGTTTTTTTCAAAATTTTTGCTGTTTTTTCGCTTATATCGCAAAAAATAAAAAACCCAGCAGTGATTAAATACCATCAAAAGAAAGCTCTATTTGTGAGAAGAAAATGATAAAAATTTTGTTTGGATACAGTGTAGCATGACTGAGTAATTGTCAAGCAAAGTGTGAGAGCGCTGAAAGCTGAAAATTGGTCTGGGCGGGAAGGTGCATAAGTGCCTGGTATTGAAGTGGTTAAATTTCGTAGCTGGGGGGGTGTCTAGAGTATGCCTGTAAAGGGGCGCTGGTTTCCTGTGTTTAGAACAGTCTGACAGCAAAATGACATTTCAAAGGAAAAAAGCCATTTAAAACTACTTGTGGCTATTGCATTGCCGGTCCGACAATACACATAGAAGTTGATTGATAAAAACGGCATGGGAATTCCCCACAGGGGAACCCCAAACCAAAAAAAAAAAAAAAATGACGTGGGGATCCCCCTAAATTCCATACCAGGCCTTTCAGGTCTAGTATGGATATTAAGGAACCCCGGCCAAAATTTAAAAAAAAATGACCTGGGGTCCCCCTAAATTCCATACCAGACCCTTCAGGTCTGGTATGGATTTTAAGGGGAACCCCGCGCCAAAAAAAAAAAAAACCGGCGTGGGGTCCCCCCAAAAATCCATACCAGACCCTTATCCAAGCACGCAACCTGGCAGGCCGCAGCAAAAGAGGGGGGGACAAGAGAGCGCCCCCCCTCCTGAACCGTACCAGGCCACATGCCCTCAACATTGGGAGGGTGCTTTGGGGTAGCCCCCAAAACACCTTGTCCCCATGTTGATGAGGACAAGGTCCTCATCCCCACAACCCTGGCCGGTAGGTGGTGGTGGAGGGTCTGCGGGCAGGGGGCTTATCGGAATCTGGAAGCCCCCTTTAACAAGGGGACACCCAGATCCCGGCCCCCCCTGTGTGAAATGGTAAGGGGGTATTTTGTACCCCTACCATTTCACTAAAAAACTGTCAAAAATGTTAAAAATGACAAGAGACAGTCTTTGACAATTCCCTTATTTAAATGCTTCTTCTTTCTTCTATCTTCCTTCATCTTCTTCTTCTTCTGGTTCTTCTGGCTCTTCTGGTTCTTCCTCCGGCGTTCTCGTCCAGCATCTCCTCCGCGGCATCTTCTATCTTCTTCTCTTCGGGCCGCTCCGCACCCGTGGCATGGGGGGAGGCTCCCGCTCTTCTCTTCATCTTCTTCTCTTCTTCACCTTCTTCTTCATCTTCTTCTTTTCTTCTCTTCTACATCTTCTTCTCCGGGCCGCTCCGCATCCATGATGGCATGGAGGGAGGCTCTCGCTGTGTGACGGCGTCTCCTCTTCTGACGGTTCTTAAAAAACATGGGGCGGGGCCACCCGGTGACCCCGCCCCCTCTGACGCACGGGACATGACGGGACTTCCCTGTGGCATTCCCCGTGATGTCACAGGGAAGTCCCGTCAAGTCACCGTGCGTCAGAGGTCACCAGGTGGTCCCACCCCCCGTTATTTAAGAACCGTCAGGCGAGAAGACACCGTCACACAGCGGGAGCCTCCCTCCATGCCAGCATGGATGCGGAGCAGCCCGGAGAAGAAAATGAAGAAGAGAAGAAGAGAAGAAGATGAAGCAGAGAAGAAGATGAAGAAGAAGATGAAGAAGAGAAGAAGATGAAGAGAAGAGCGGGAGCCTCCCCCCATGCCATGGGTGCGGAGCGGCCCGAGGAGAAGAAGATAGAAGACGCCACGGAGGAGATGCTGGACGAGAACGCCGGAGGAAGAACCAGAAGAGCCAGAAGAACCAGAAGAAGAAGATGAAGGAAGATAGAAGAAAGAAGAAAGAAGAAGCATTTAAATAAAGGAATTGTCAAAAACTGTCTCTTGTCATTTTTAACATTTTTGACAGTTTTTTAGTGAAATGGTAGGGGTACTTTTGTACCCCCTTACCATTTCACACAGGGGGGGGCGGGATCTGGGGGTCCCCTTGTTAAAGGGGGCTTCCAGATTCCGATAAGCCCCCCGCCCGCAGACCCCCACAACCACCGGCCAGGGTTGTGGGGATGAGGCCCTTGTCCTCATCAACATGGGGACAAGGTGTTTTGGGGGGCTACCCCAAAGCACCCTCCCAATGTTGAGGGCATGTGGCCTGGTACGGTTCAGGAGGGGGGGCGCTCTCTCGTCCCCCCCTCTTTTCCTGCGGCCTGCCAGGTTGCATGTTCGGATAAGGGTCTGGTATGGATTTTTGGGGGGACCCCACGCCGTTTTTTTTTTTTTTGGCGTGGGGTTCCCCTTAATATCCATACCAGACCTGAAGGGCCTGGTATGGAATTTAGGGGGACCCCACGTCATTTTTTTTTAAATTTTGGTTCTGGGTTCCCCTGTGGGGAATTCCCATGCCGTTTTTATCAATGAACTTCTATGTGTATTGTCGGACCGGCAATGCAATAGCCGCGAGTAGTTTTAAATGGCTTTTTTCCTTTGAAATGTCATTTTGCTGTCAGACTGTTCTAAACACGGGAAACATGCGCCCCTTTACAGGCATACTATAGACACCCCCCAGCTACGAAATTTAAAGGGATATTACACTTTTATTGTTTGACTTTAAGCATTATTTAAATCACTGCTCCTGAAAAAACGGCCATTTTTAAAAGTTTTTTTTGCATTGATCTATGTCCCCTGGGGCAGGACCCAGGCCCTCAAACACTTTTTATGACAATAACTTGCATATAAGCCTTTAAAATTAGCACTTTTGATTATTCATGTTCATGTCCCATAGACTTTAACGATGTTCGCGTGTTCGAACAAACTTTTTTCCTGTTCACATGTGTGAACAACTTTGTGTGACCGTGTGTATGCAAGACATGTTTGAGCCAACATCCGTCGGAAAAAATCCTAGGATTTTGTTGTCGGAATGTCCGATCAATGTCCGACTGTGTGTACGGGGCATAAAAGAGTACATATGGCAGGTTCCTTAGGCCTATTAACCCCCACAGCAGATTATGACGGTGAAAAGAAAGATTTTACGGTTGGAGCCAGTTGCACAAGAGATCATATATTTATTTTTTTATTAATAAACGTAGGCGTTAACATAAATATGAATGTAAAAAGGGCAGATTATTTTTAATAATCATACAATGCTTTACTGAAACAAGCTTACCAAACTAATGAATGACTGTTTGTGTTAAACAACATACTCTACTTCTCCTGAAATGTGTTATTATGCAATTGCAGGCTGCAGTCTACACTTTCTTGTGCTTACATTTCTTAGGCAATGTCAGCAGCACTCCAGTTGCAGTCACTCTGCTGGAGAAAGAACATTTGCCTTCCGTGCACTATGGTGTAAACTTGCTGTCATTAGGTACTCTGTGGTATGAGAGCTTGCTGATTTTCAAAGTGGGAGTGGAAGAGCTGCAGAGTGTTATCAGGATCAAATACTTCTCCCTCTAAAATCTAATGATCAGATTTCAGATAAGATTTCACAGCTTCTTCCTCAGGGATACTTAAAGCCCTGCAGTACCAGCGGAGCAGCCTTTAGGGGCTGCTGCTACTAAGCGAATCTCTAATGTATCTATTACATGCAAATCCCTGGAACAACTGACATTGTAACCTACAAGCAACTGAGAACTTTTACCACTGCTCTCAGCTAAGAAACCATTCTTATGTTTGCAATGGGAAAGGGGAGGAGGAGTCACTCAGCCTTAGCCAGAGTACTAAGAGGAGCAGCTGAGAAGCACATCTCTTTACTGAATGGTGCTCTGCAGTCAGTCAACATCCCTATCACATCTGCCAGGGTCAACATGTGGGTAGCAAAACTCCTGCTTGCCTTTCTGCTTATCCTGTGTGCAGGTGAGTTCTTTACATCAGTGATGACCTTTAAATGTCTTGCTCTAGGATGAAAGGAATTATCTCTACATTTTTTTTGTAATTTATTTATTAGTTATGTGGATTATTATTCAAAATGAAAGAAAAAATGTTTTTAAAAGCTGTTTTGCACATTGCATAATTTTTAGATTTATATCTGATGATTACAGAGGATTTATATCTGATTGTGCTTATTAAAACCCTCTTATTTGTACATGCACATTATCGATCTTCTGTAACAGAGCATAGAAATAAAGAGAAACAAAGCTGTAAAAAGTAATTGAAACAATAAATCTTCGTTTTAAACATCTAATGTTATCCCTATTTTTAAAACAGCAGAATAAAATCTATATTTTTAAATTCTTAGCTTCTGTATAACATTTTTAGATTTATACATTGTATGACTAAAGTGAGTATGTTATACACCGAGAATTCCATTGGACTGACACAGAAATAAAATGGTATAGATCTAGATATTATTTTTTCATTGTTTTTTTACCCACCAGGCATTCATTTATTCTAGTTGTATATGTTTTGTTTGTTGATCTGTTTAAAAGTGTATTCACATGCACAATCTAATAATCACACTCTAGACTTATACGTTTATATTATTTATTCATGTATAATTAGCCTGGATTGTTCAATTAACAGTTGGGGTATGAGTTTATCAATTGCATAGTTTCATTCTATAGGGCAAATCTAAACTTTGTCCAAGTTTGTCTGAATTAATCAGACAATTCCCCTCTGGCTTTCTTTTCATCTACATCTGATGTACATTTTATCATGTGTGTATGTGCGGTGGAAAGACTAATAAATTGTTGACCTGAAATAAAAAGGTCACTTACTAACTGGGTGAATTGGTGCAAATGATCTGTATAGAATTCATTGCAGCAAGTTAGTAAAATGAACTGCACAGAACTGATAAATACGGCACTTTTGGCTTTGGACTGATCTGGTTTTCCACCTAGAAGAATAAAATGTGTCAGGTTACTTTTACTGTCTAAGTCACATGCATGTTTGGAATACCTATCTTCAGGCTATTTTCAAATCACTAGTGTCTGTATAGGTGCTATTATCAACACAGCAATACTTACTGTATATAATACCAGCTATAATTTATCACTAATGTTAATAGAACTTCAAAGGTGGAATTTACAAATACAATTTTGATGGATTAGCTTTGGAGTTCAAACAAAAATTGTACAGTGAAGCATTCTGGGATAACAGAAATTGAAAGAAGCGTTTTTTTTATTTTTTATTATTCTTTAAACATTTACTGGGCAGTTTAACCAGTTAATTGTAACCCTGCTGTTAGTGCTTTAATGTGAATATTTCCTCTATTTTAGATTGTGCAGAGTTCATATGTAAGGATACTTTGATAAAATAATGCATTGCAAATAGCTAAAGCAAAGTCCTGTCATTTCCCTTCTATTGTGTTTAAAAGAAAATCTGCTGTGAATGGTTGCCGGGGTTTTCGGTCTTACATTTAACTACCAATTTGCATTATGGAATACGTGAAGTCCGTGTGCAGTTGTAAATTGCTGCCACAGAATTTGCAATATTACAAATGGCTATAGCACAGATTGTTGGATTATATTTGGCACTTTTATCACTTCAGGCACTCATGGAAAGGCCTTCTGTTTGTTAGAAATGACTTTTAATAATTTTTTTTACCATAAAATAAAAATAAGTTGATGGAAACAAATGAGTAAATATAGTTATAAATGCACAGGTTAGATGACGTGACAGAGTGATAGAACGGACACATTCCTATATTACTGTACAGAATAAGAACTGTGAGAGAACAGAACCTACACTAGTAATTGCATTTATAAAGCTGAACAAATGGCAACTCCAAAAGAAAGGTAAGCAAAGAAATTGGGTTTTAAAATTCCCTACAAATATGTCAGGTCGCAAAAGCTCTCTAAGGACTCCCTCTGACCAACTAATCTCTGAAATTAAAAAAAAAAAATAGTCTTATATTTTTTCATTACGTTCCCCCCCAAGACAAACTGAATTTGCTGGGTTAGTGCTAAGTGCACTAACGTACATGTTCAGACAATCCAGGATTGCATATGCAATCCACAATTGCCAGGATCATCCACTCTTTTGTTAGCTGCTTAAATCTTCTCACCTTCGTATGCCCAAGAGTGCCTTGATTAAAGAGGTTTTCTAATTCTATAAGAAGTTAGGAACTACATATATATATATATATATATATATATATATATATATATATATAATGCAGTTCAGTGAGTGTTAACCCTTGGACAGGAAGTATGCCACTGGCAGGATCACTAGGTGACAATGAGGGAAAAAAGTCTGATAAAAGGAAACTAATGCAGCCAACACACTTAAGGGCTTGTAAACTGCAATATATATAGTAAATCTATTGTGATATTTGTGAAATAAAGGGTAAAACATTTTTAGGGTGCAAAAAGATAACACCTGGACCCAATGTTACTTTATTTTGCATATTTATTTGGGGTGCATTTATTGGGAAATACAATGTAGCAAAAAAAGGTTGTTACAATTGTAAGGGATTACTTTTAAAAAAACTATGTGGATTTTAAAATGCACGTTTGATGCATTCATGAATTATCTGATGATAATCTGGTAATTAGCAGATGTACATGGGTATTAATAGTAGAACTCCTAACAGAGGTTGAGCTTCTTTGCGACTGTTCTTAAATTAACCTCTGTCAAATGACAAATAACAAGATATCTGCAAATTACTCTCTGAGAAAATTGGTAATTTCAGGGGGCTGCATCTGTACAGTCTAGTTCTGGCATATTTGGCTCAGTATAAGTCATGTGACAGGATGCAGGGTGCATTGAGATAACTGAGATGTACAGAATTTGCTAACTTTTTAACCTTTTTTCTATTAGCTTCTTGGCTTATGGGTACTTGGCATTACAAATTTAAATGTTTTATTTCTTTTTTGTTATGGGCGTGCTTTTATTTATTTTTTTTAGTAACAGGACTGTAATATAAAAGAAGCAGAAAGGGGTTATGCATTAAAAAAGTGCATGTTCAGTTGCTCTTGTTTAGTTTATATATCTGATCTAATGATAGAATGTTTTCCACTGCATATTTATGGTTTGCATAGCTAGAATAAAATGTTCACCAATCAGTTTATCTTTGTAGATAAATGTTTTAGCAAGCTGAATTTAAATATCCAGAGAAAACAGGATTATAAATGTTTGCATATGTGAGATTATCCTCATAGTTTTGCCATGCTTTTATATACAAAACAAAATAAGTGCAGCGCAATGGTAAAATAATGAGTCCATGTGCACAATATAAAATACAAAGGGACCACAAGTCAAAAGTCAAACGAGATGTTCCTATATGTTGCTGAGCAGTTGTTATTATTATGACTTGACAGCACAAATTGTGTACCAACCTATGGTTTGTGGCATCATCATGTAGCCTTGTTGGCTACTCGAAACACAATGTAACTGTGTTGTTATCTTTTCTGAAGATAAAATAAGACTGTATTTAAGCAGACAGATTAACCATGGCTATGTGTAATGGTCTGTAACATACAAATTGGTTTGTTCTGTTGTAAACATCACAATGTGGAAGTGTCTTGTTAATTTATGAGTTATGTGTCATTTATTTGTTAAGGAATATGCCAAGAGCATTTAGCTATAATCTGGGACATATTTATCCGTGTGAATTCCATGAATGGACATGTAAGCATCAGCAGCATGTGTAGTTCAATGGGTACAGCTGTATTTTGAGCATTGCCAGTGGCCTGGCTTTAATGCTGTTGTATGTTGTTATCTGTGGAACATATGAAAGCCAGCCTTGCTATTTAAAACGTTGAGGTTACAGAAATATGGCTTGAAGCTTTAGGAAAAGAACATTCCCCAAAGAATTAGATCACTTTGTAACTCAATTAAATAATGAGAGAGCTTATTTATGTATTTGAAAGAATAAAGCCAAGCACATTTTGTGCACAGAACAGTGCAGAAATGTAGGATTATATAAGACTGAATGTCTTTATAATTAGTTAACAGAAGTGTTACTTTGTATTAACATAGAATATCAACCGACTTAAATGCTTTATAATGATTTTGGATTGTGGATCTTTAAATGTAGGTTTTGGTTATTATGTATTTTGCATATATATAACCCTTATGAAGATCCATAGTTAAATATATAAAGTTTTGGGAATCATACTAACTGATTATTTTGCAATGATATGCTCCATAGAATTAAAAAATTGAAACTTCAGATGCTTGTGTCTTGTGCGAGTACTGCATCTGCAGGGTGTACAAAAGCAGAGACTGCATAATGTGCTGCTGAACTACAACCCTCTGTCCACCACTGGTGAAACTGTGGGGCCTCTACACTTTACCTCTATGCTTTTAGAGGTCTGCAATGATTTCTGCAAACCAAAGTAAAGAGACTTTTACTGAGCATAGCTGAAACACCCAATAATATTTCCTTCATACCAAACCCAGGCAAAGCAGTATATGCTCCTGGAAAATAGCTTTTTAAAATACTTTTAGGGAACCTGTTCAAAGCTTTTGTATTTCAGCCTGGCAGTGCTTGGCAAATAACATGCTCTACTTCTATGTAAAATCCACCTGTAGCCAGTTAACATATTATGGCCTCAGAGTTTGTAATCCCAGGCTTTCATTTCTGTGGGTCAGATATTCCTGACTGTGCCTATATTTCTAGTCCTAATATTTAGGAATTACAAAATGCAGAGAGAGAGTGTATGCATAGCAAAGATTGATTGTGAGAGTGAAAGGCTATAGTTTTACCCAGATGTATTGTAAAAGTCCTGTTTGAATCCAAAGCAAACCGAGATGGGTCCTTGTTACTTATGTTTATTTTATTCTCCTGAGATGTCTGAGTATGACACAACACCTCTGACAAAAACACACTTTCCTTGTCTTGCTCTCCTCCATTTACCTGGCCCAGGAATTTTGATAGACCCACAATCATATTTCTGTGATACTGGCAATATCATTGTAACTGCCATATTGTACATTTATGGTCTTGGCTGAACAATCTGTTTATGTCTTTGTGTGCTGTGGGGTCAGCTCCAGACTGAAAGTAAGTACTGCAGATTGAGCTGAACATCTTGGGGGCATTGAAAAAAAAATGAGAATTAATTTTTAAGCCCTTACAAAGCGTAATCCTTAAAGTAAAACTTCACTCAAAAAGTGAAGTATCACTGGTTCACTCCCTCCCCCAGTCTCTAACTGAATTACAGTTTATTTTGGGAGGAGCGAGTACCTTAGCTTTTATTGGTACCAGCTCCCACTTCCAGAATGCTTGCTTAGGCAAGGATTTTGTCCCTTGCCCCCCCCCCCCCACAGCCTCCTGAGTGTTACGTACATGGTGTAGATTGAACTGGTGCGGGAGCTTTTCTTGCACCTCTTGTCCAACACCCTTGTTAGTGATGGCAGGAGGTGTAAGGACAAAGAGTGGCACGGGGGCTGGTGTAGCAGGCAGTGACAGCTGGTGTTTGCAGGGAGCAGATGACCATAGATGAGCAGGCAGGAACCAGGAACTGAAACATGGTGACACTTGATCAGCAGACAGGAGCATAGCCAGGACACAAGGTCCAGAAGGTCATCAACAGCTGGGCAGCGAAGTACAGGAACATAATGTTTCTGTACACGCTTATATGTTTGTGCATGTGTGCCAGTAGCGTTGTGCAATGAGCCTTTGCTCAGAATTAAGAGCATGTGGATGAGCATGTAATAACCTTCCTATTCCAACACAAACTGAGCTTTTGCGCTGCGTATGCACAGTGGGAAGCCAAAACTTTTTAGTCAGGAATCCACAGCCAGCTCCTATATCCAAGATGATGGCATGGGGACCCACAGCAGTAAGAAGAACTGGCATTAGAAAGGCAGCACTGGACTCCAGACTCTGCTTAGTACCTGATTTTTAAGAGTCAGCAGCTATAACAAAAATCCTATTTAACCCCTAAGTATTAAGCCTAACTCTAAACTGACCCCTAACCTAACAACCAACACTAATGCTAGCCATACAGATCCATATTTACTTTGTGAGGTGTTGATTATTATTATTATTATACAGGATGTATATAGCACCAACAGTTTGTGCAGCACCTTACAACGCAGGCCAATACAATTACATCAAAGCTCAATTCAGAAGGAATAGGAGGGAAAAGGAGGGGAGGTGGTACAAAAGGTATACTGCAGGGGATGATCTGATGAGGTGACTCAAGTACAGTTTTTTAAGTGGAGATGGGGTAGGCTTCTCTAAATAATGAGTTTTCAAGGATTGTCTAAATATGGACAGGGTAGGAGCTGATTGGATATACTGGGGTAGGGAGTTCCAGATGATGGGAGAGGTTCTGGAAACAGGGAAGAGATGGTGTAGAGATAGAATGGGAGGGGCCCAAGAATGGAGCCTTGGGGTACCCCAAAAGAAAGAGGAAGAGGAGCAGAGGAGGTGGTGTTTTATGTGACGCTGAAAGTACGCTGACATAGATAAGAGGAGAACCAGGAATGAGCAGAGTCACAGAGGCCAAGGGAATGGAGTTTATTGAGAAGGAGCAGGTCATCAACTGTGTCAAAGGCAGCAGAAAGGTCTAAGATTTTGAGTGTGGAGTAATGATCATTGGTTTTTGCAGTTAGTAGGCTGATCTATTAAGCTATTCAGTACGAGATACCCTTGCCAAAACAACCAATTTTTGTCACTGATTACACTTCTTGATAATTTCTAAGAGTTATATTTTTATCTTATATTTTTAAAAATATGTTTTTCTCTTTATTATACTGCTGTTGGATGTCCACTACTTCAAGAGTATGCAGTATTTGTCCTTTATGAGAAGCATTTCTTGTTCTTTGCAGTAGAACTAATGCCCCGTACACACGGTCGGACTTTTCGGCTACAAAAGTCCGACAGCCCGTCCGACAGACTTTCAATGGACTTTTGGCGGACTTGCGGCGGACTTTCTAACGAACGGACTTGCCTACATACGATCACACAAAAGTCCGACGGATTTGTACGTGATGACATACACCGGACTAAAATAAGGAAGTTGATAGCCAGTAGCCAATAGCTGCCCTAGCGTGGGTTTTTGTCCGTCGGACTAGCATACAGACGAGCGGATTTCTGGGCCCGGCGGAGTTACGACGTAAAGATTTGAAGCATGTTCCAAATCTAAAGTCCGTCAGATTTGTGGCTGGAAAAGTCCGCCGAAAGTCCGGGGAAGCCCACACATGATCGGATTGTCCGCTGGATTTGGTCCGTCGGCGTTCGTCGGACTTTTGTAGACGAAAAGTCCGACCATGTGTACGCGGCATAAGAGAATGTATTATATAATTACTAAGCTATAAGTCATGCAAACTTATTAATACCCATATTCTTTGAGAAATGAAAGTAGGTAGCTTTTGTCTTGAAAACATTTGCATAGATGTAGCACATGTAAAGAAAATACATAAGTTACAAGTGGAAGTCTCATAAAGACTAATGATTTGTATACAGTTATCATTGCTACAAAATAAATACAGGAAATTGCCAAAAGCAGTAGTTATCTGAGGAAAGTACTTTACAGTAAGGATATAAAGGTCATGTAACAGTGAACTTTGAGCTGCTTTTAAATAAATAATTGTATTTGCCAATGAGAGAGGAAAACATCTGGGTTTTGCCAGCAAGGAATATGTGATGACAATTGATTTGTAATAAGTTTCAGGGGAAAAAATGTCAAGTCATTGTGGTTGTATATGTTAGATCACTGGAAAAAGGATGATAATATTAAATGAATCATGTGGCTACACTAGGACAGTTTATTGGCATGTCTCTGTAGTTTTTTGGTCAGTATTATTCCATCAAATGCTTTGTGTTAGCGTGTAATGTAATTTTTTTTGTCAGCAAATTATTGGTTTTTTTTTAATTTACCATTACTTTACAATCACTAAGCTACGTTTTTAGTTGTTTAGTGGAACACAGTCCATGGAGAGAAGTACAGTGATCAAGATTATTTATTAAAATCAGACACCAAATACAGCCATATTTGTATCAGATTTTTATACTTCTTACTCATCATTACAATTATCTACATGGATTATGTCTTCTGTTTCTGTATTGTATGTAACTGACCAAAAGCTTGGACTCTTTGGAAATAGGTTGTGGTGAACATGATCCATTGTCACTAGTGGCAGTAGCTTTTTTCTATATCCATCATGAATGCTGCTGCCAGACAATCCACCATCCACCTTACCAATCACTCTGTGTCTGCTACCCCTCTCTGTCAATCCCTCTACTGGCTTCCGCTCACCCAACAAATTAAATTCAAAATACTAACTACTTACAAAGCCATCCACAATTTAGCCCCCAGATACATCACTAGACTAGTCTCTAAATACCAACCTACTCTTTCTCTTCGTTCCTCTTAAGACATTCTGCTCTCTAGCTCCCTCGTTACCTCCTCCCATGCTCGTCTCCAGGACTTTTCCAAAGCCTCTCCAATCCTATGGAATGCCTTACCCCAATCTGTCTGCTTATCACCTACACTATTAGCTTTTAGACAATCCCTGAAAACCCTTCTCTTCAGAGAAGTCTACCCTACCCATACCTAACAACTGTTTTTTTAATTTTCTCCATTAGCTCACCCCCCCACATTTATTAACTTTTGTTTCCACTTGACCCTTCCTTCCCTCCCTACTGTATTGATTTGTATTGTAAGTGTATTGTCTGCCCTCATGTTGTAAAGCGTTGTACAAACTGTTGGCACTATATAAATCCTGTATAATAATAATAATAATATATGGTGGACTATAGGTATGTTAAAGCATTACTGTGTTTTTTTATTAGGAATTAAACATTTAAACATACCCCAGCAGCTTCTGTGAAAAATGTGTATATGATGGCTTACCTTTACTAAAGAGAGCTGCTATGTCTAGCAATTTTAACTTCAGCCTCTTGGCTCTAAACACATACTGTGGTGATTTAAAAAATCTTCTCTTGGTTGTGCTAATGGTGGGGGTAACAGATGAACTTTGAGTTTGAGTGGACAGAGAGTTCGACCAGAATTCTAGCTTTTTGAGGTTCTGTCATGGACGTACTGTGCATGGCTCTGCAACTGGCCATGGGAGCACGGGTCTATTGGGGTGTGTTCCAGTCCATAGGCATTCAGCAGTGCATAGACGTGTGCCAATGCGCATGCGCATGCGCAGATCGCGGACGCATGCACAGTAACGCACCTTTGTCGCCCAGTGATCCTTAAAAGGGGCCTCTTCAGAATGCATCCTTGCTGTCTGATCTGCAGCTCATCCTGTACCTGATCCTGAACCTGTATCTGCTCCAGTGTTACCCAGCTTCTCCTGACCTCACTGCTGTCTCCAGTCCTGACCCCTTGGCTTGCCTTTGACCTGCTCTGTGTCCCTGTTTGTTTAATCTCCTGTTGCCGATTCTGCCTGGATTTTGACCATTCTCTGCCTGCTGCTTCTGTCTGATTGATCCGCTGCTGTGACCTGGCTTATCTGACTCCGTGTGCATCTGTCTGCAAGTCCTGCATCTGTGTGCAGCTGCCTACAAGTCCTGCATCTGTGTGCATCTGCCTACAAGTCCTGCATCTGTGCGCACCTGCCTGCTACTTCTCAGCATTCCTGCATCTGCAGCATCAAGCCTATTCCTGTCTCTGCCAAGCAGACATCATCTCCAGTCAAGCGGACCCTGCAGGCTCTCCTACCCCGCTGTGCTCCGAGGGTCACTGGTCCCACTACAGTGATCCTGGAACCAGAGCCGTACAAGAGGTCTCCCTCTGCACGTCAGGCTCACCTCCAAGGTACATGTCAGGTTCACTGAGCAAGCAAAATGAAATGGCTAGATTTGGCTTGTTCACCTGCCCAAACCTCCACTACATCTACTGCAGCTGGAAGTAATTCATTTTCAAGAAGACCCACTGCCTTTGACATGCCTCCTGAACTTCAATTGTGTTCAATGTGGTGCACTAACCTCCATAGAGCCAGTTTCATCTGGTTAAGATGGAGTTACTGCAGAACCTGTCCCCTGCACAAACGGAAGGTAATAATGTGTGCTGTATTATCCTCTTATACCGCGTACATGCGAGCGGACTTTTCGACCGGACTGGTCCAACGGACCGAGTCCGGCTGACAATTCGACTGTGTGTGGGCTTCATCAGACCTGCAGCGGACTTTTTCAGTCAAAAACCTGACAGTCTTTAGATTTGGAACATGTTTCAAATCTTTACATCGGAACTCCGCTGGACCCAGCTCCTATTGAAAAGTCCGCTCGTCTGTAAGCTAGTCCGACAGACGAAAACCGATGCTAGGGCAGCTATTGGCTACTGGCTATAAACTTCTTTATTTTAGTCCGGTCGTACGTCATCACGTACGAATCTGTCGGACTTTGGTTTGATCATGTGTAGGCAAGTCCGTTTGTTCGGAAAGTCTTTCTGAAAGTCAGCCGAAAGTTCATCGGATAGACCATCGGACCAGTCCAGTCGAAAAGTCCACTCATGTATACGCGGCATTATACAGCAGTAGTCCTTCTAACTCCTGCCTCATGTCAGTGCACAGTAAGATAAAAAATACAAGGATCATCATGTCACCTCTTTTTCCTTACCATTTATAATGTAGAAAACTATTAATAAAAACATATACCGTATTTATCTGCGTATAACACACACTTTTTTCCCCTTAAAATCAGGAGAAAATCGTGAGTGCGTGTTATACGCCGATCCCCGCTAATTTTGATCGATCGGGGCGATCGCCGCCGACATACACATTGCGTGTAGATTTAAAAATGGCGCCGTGGAGTTTGCAGGGACTCAGCAGAGTGGAACGAGCACCGCCGAGATCACAGTGACTGGGCGGAGCCGAGATACACATAGCCGAGTGTACTCGGATCTTCTCGGCGCTGCTCACAGTCACGCCCAGTCCCGCCATTGGACCTGTGTTATGTCCATCATAGGGCGGGACTGGGGGTGACTGTGAGCGGCACCGAGAAGAGCCGAGTACATTCGGCTATGTGTATCTCGGCCCCGCCCAGTCACTGTGATCTCGGCGGCGCTCGTTCAGCTCCGCCGAGTCCCTGCAAACTCTGCGGCGCCATATTTAAATCTGTAATGGACACTGGGGGCAAGGCTGAAATGACAAGGCTGCACTGACCACTGGGGAAAGGCTGCACTGGGGCAAAGCTGCACTGACAAGGCTGCACTGGGGCAAAGCTGCACTGACAAGGCTGCACTGACAAGGATGCAATGGACACTGGGGCAAGGCTGCACTGACACTGAAAAGGCTGCAATGACACTGACAAGGCTGCAGATGGACACTGATAATACTGCATTGATGGGCATTTTAATGTAAGTTCTTTTTCCTTAAAATTCCCACCTAGACTTGGGCTGCGTGTTATACGCCAGCGCGTGTTATACGCAGATAAATACAGTATATTGCCTTATATTGCAATTTTGCTTTCACATTAATATCATATCCACACTAAATTGCTCATGTATTTTTAAACTCAAAGGTTTCTTTAACTTAACTCACAAGTCAACACTTCAGGCAGACTGTAAAGAGACTCTTGTAAGAAGAGAACCCCCACACCTACTGATATGCACCTTCACTGGCTCCCTGATATCCCTCACCTTTCCTACATTGGAATATTTAATCCTAACCCTGGGAAAAGATTTTAGATGGTATTGGAACTTACATTAGGTTAACGTCTTCAACGTCTTCCACATATGACAATGTTATGGGCTGAAAATTAGCTGCTCAGGAGAAAGCACTGCATCCTGGGAGTTCACATGCCTGCTCTGAATAAGCAAAGTGACAGATTATGTTTAAAAGAGCTCCCTACCATAAATTAGTATAAAAGTTGGTTTATGATACTCATACCATGAATGCCAATTATCAAAGCTGTGCAGTAGAAATGCTGTGTAGTAATAATGCTGATAAAAAGGGTCATTAAATAGTCAAATAACTTCCAGAATTTTTTTTTTTTTACACCATGTAAATAATGGAGCACCAGATGTCAGGAGTGATTGAGAACTGGAAATTCCAGTGGTGAGATTCTGGCACTAATGTTTCCAATAGATACATGATGCCAATCCAAGGGTTAAACTGGTGGAATCCAGCATAAAAATACACTTTTAAATGGTCTTACCTTTTAATGATAAAGTGTTCAGTTCTAATGATGTGTTATTCTCAGGGAAACTGCCTAACTGAAAAACCTGATGAAAAGCCTTAGTTCATTACTCAATAATGTCTAGAAAGCTATATCCATCTCATAGTATGAACATATGTGGTCATGATGAGTATTCATATCCATGTAGGAACAAACCCAGCAACATATCCCCACAAAATGTATCCCAATTATTACAAATAGAGGAGGAGTGGGAAGATGGTAGGTATGCACTTCCAGATAATTTATTCTTTTGCATTTACAGATGTCTTCCACACTTTTAGACTGTGATTAGTTTGAGGTAGAGACCAATGATGGGTCATCTGGGTGGCCTCGGTCTCGGACTACTGGACCATCAAGACAGTCTCCATAGGCCACACATGGTCCTTCACCAGTACTCCTCCCTCAGATTTATCTCCACCCTGCTTCTATGGTCAGAAGAAAAGAAGCAGGTGTTACTGTCCTACGTGGATTCACTTATAGTAAAAGCAGCCGCAGTGCCTGTCCCAATAGGCGAAGAGTTTCGGGGGGTATACTCTCTGTGCAGAAGAAAAAGGGTTCATGGCGCCCCGTGATAGACCTAACTTACTTTATGAAATATGAAAGATTCAAAATGGAGACTTTATCTAACATCCAACAACCTGTGCAGCCAGGCGATTGGCTAATCTCAATCAATTTAAAAGATGCCTATTTTCATGTGCATGTGGCAGAAGAATTCCACAAATACATCCAGTTCAGAGTCGGACAAGAACATCTACAGTTCACTTGTCTCTCTTTTGGGTTGACAATCTCACCCGAATCTTTTCAAAAGTTCTTCTGACCGTAGTGGCCCTCATCAGAACAAATGGGATATGCTTGTATCACTATCTCAATGACCTCCTGCTACTGTCCCAAGACAAGAAGCAGCTATTGATCCACAGAAATCAGGTTATCACCACACTGCTCGAGTTTGGTTGGCTCCTAAACTTTTTTTTTTTTTTTTTTTTTTTTTTTTTTTTTTTTCTTTTTTAATTTTGGTGTATGGTACACAAGCCCAAAACGTACAATTTTACAAAGATTATTTAAATTGATAACTAGTGAGTACCCTCATGACTAAGTAAAAAAAAAACTCCAGTTACATTAGTTTTCAACCTTTTTTCTCCCTCCCCTCTATTCCCCAATTCTCCCCACCCCTGCCGTCCACCTCTCTCCCTCCCTCCCATAACCCCCACCCGAAGTCACCCTCCCCCCTCCTCCCCCAAGTAATAGGGATACCCGGGGTATCTTAAATCCAGCTAATTTTTCCTATTTTATTTCCGCATTCGCATCGGTGCAGTTTATCATCTAGTTTCCTCTCAATTTTTAAGGGGGAACACCAAGCCAGTCTAGCCATGGGCTCCATATCTTTACGAATTTGCCTAGGCTGCCCCTTCTAATATATGTAGTCTTTTCTGCCCACACAAATTTATTCATTGCTTCAACCCAGTCTTCCGGAGTTGGGGGTATAGCAGAGAGCCAGGACTGAGCTATCCTCTTCCTAGCTTGGTAGAGGCATCTCCACACGGCGATGTTAGTACTAATAGACCCTGTATTTTCACTTATCAGGCCAAGGATACATACCCTGGCCTCGAATACTAGTTTAATTTTCCATCTAGTTTCTATGATCTTAATTATCTCTCTCCAGTACCTTGTTAGTTTTGGACATCTCCACATCATATGGATAAGATCACCTGTATCCAAGCACCTGGGGCATTTATCATCTAACCTACTACCAAATTTATGTAATCTTTTTGGGGTATAATAGGCTCTATGTAGTAAAAGAAGATGTGAAGCCTGTTGCGATGGAGAAACAGACACCAACGGGCAGTACTCCAATATCTTCGCCCACTGGTGGTCTGTAATCTCCCCCACATCCATCTCCCACCCTGCCTTGACTCTCATAGACGACTGAGGAATAAGTAGCTTTTCAACCAGCTGCCCATATGTCTTTGCTATCAGGCCCTTGGCGCTATTTGTTTTGGCGATGCCTTCAAGGAGAGAAACCTTGCACCACACGGGTAGGCAATTCCTGAATTGGCTGTCCAGGGCGTGCCTAACCTGTAGGTAATAGTAGAATGTTTTTTGGGGGATCCCATATTCAGTCTTGAGCTCAATAAAGGATTTTAACATGTTGTTGTCTCCATATAGTTGAGACAGCCTACTAATTCCTCTAAGTTCCCAGAACCTATTTTTCCCCAAGGTCATTAGTTCCTGCAAGAATTTGTTTTGCCATATGGGCGAAAATTCGGTGAACCCTCTATAATCCATAATCTGTTTAGTCGACTGCCAAACTTTGTTTACTAGTCTACTTGTTGGAGGTCCGTCCTGTAATGACCCGGCCTCCAGTGCCTCTATCAGAGTCTTATGTGGGCAATTTTGTAGCATGATTTCACCGCTAGTGTCTTTCCAACCCCTAGTCTCGCATCCCCTTATATGTTGCAGCTGGGCAGCAAGGAAGTAGTTGTATGGTTGGGGGACTGCCAGTCCCCCCTCCCTGGTAGGACGCTGCAATGTCTGCAAGCTGATCCTTACCTGCCCTTTCCTCCAGATTAGCTCTCTAAACAAGGTATTAATTTTTAGAAACCATTTCTTCCCGATCCAGACTGGGGAATTTTGGAGTACGTGCAGAAGCTGTGGTAACCATATCATTTTAATTAGGTTAACTCTACCTGCCATTGATAGGGGTAATTTTCCCCAGATATCGCTTTTTTTTTTGAATTTTTCCAGCAGGGGGGCCAAGTTATCATCGATGTAGTGATGGGGATCGCTAGATACCACTATTCCCAGATATCTCATTTTCTCGGCCGTTTTTAGCCGAGGCATACAGCCAATTGGGACATTGACAGCTGGATTTATGGGTAGAAGCGTAGACTTACCCCAATTTACTACCAGTCCTGATAGGTTACCAAACCTTTCCACCAGCTGCATCGCTTTTTCTAGCGATGGGCCAGTGTCTCCCAAGAATAATAGCACATCATCTGCGAACAATGCTATCCTGTCCTCCCCATCACTTCTCTTAAACCCCTGCACTCCAGTTGCCGTTCTAATTACTTCCGCTAACGGTTCCATAGCCAGGGCAAACAACAGGGGTGACAATGGACACCCCTGTCTTGTCCCTCTCTCAAGAGGCATCCAATCAGAGAATTCGTTGTTTATCTTAACTCTAGCTCTTGGGCGAGAGTATAGAGTTTTCACCCATCTTATAAACGTAGGGCCGAACCCAAATCTCTCCAATACCCACCAGAGGTAGTCCCACTCCATACTATCGAACGCCTTGGCAATATCCAAAGATAATATCGCCCTAGAGGCGTTTTCCTCTGTTGGAGATTGGAGACATAGATACGTCCGTCTAATGTTTACGCTAACAGACCTATTCGGAATAAATCCCGACTGGTCTGGATGTACCAAGCCCGAAATACATTTATTTAGTCTAGTTGCCATTATTTTGGCTAGGATTTTAACATCGGAGCAGAGCAATGAAATTGGCCTGTATGATGATACGTCGAGGTGGTCTTTCCCCTCTTTTGGTATCAATATTATGTTGGCCTCTAACATCGAGGAGGGCAACCTTCCCTCTATAGTTGCCCAATTCAATGTTTTCAAGAGAGGTGGGAGCAGTACTGCCCCAAAATGTTTATAGATTTCCAAGGGCAGTCCATCCGGGCCTGGAGATTTTTGGTTAGGCATGTCTGCTACTGCTTGTTTTAATTCTTCAAGAGTTATGGGAGATTCTAGACCGGCCCTATCTGGTTCCGAGAGAGTCGGCAGTTTAGCATTCACTAGGAAGCTTTCCGCTACCTTTTGTTCTAGCCTACCCTGTGACTTATATAAATCCTTATAGTAGTTAAAAAATGCTTCCTTGATTTCCTGGGGGTCAAATGAATTTTCTCCTTTAGGAGTCCTAATCATAGGTAATGATGGTGAGGAGGTGTTGGTGCTAACCAACATTGCCAACGTTCGGCCCACTCTCTCTCCCTCACCAAAATACCTCTGTTTCTGAAACAGTCTTTTGTTCTCGGCCTTCCTAGTTGTGTCCATCCTATATTCCTGTTGCTTTTTTAACCAAAGCGCCTGGTTCTCCGGGTTTGGGTTCTTAATATACTGCCTCTCCAGATTTGACACCTCATCTCTAATTTGCTCGCTATTCGCTTTTGATTGTTTCTTGGCCCATGCTACCTGTTGTATAAACACCCCCCTCAAGAATGCTTTTAGGGAGTCCCAGACCACCCCCTCCGACGCTGTGCCCTGATTTTTTTCAATGAACTCCTCTATTTTCACAGAGATATCTTCTGTTCCACCCATAATCTCCAGCCAAGCCGGATTTAATGCCCAGGCCCTATGGGTGTATCTAGCGTGTAGCTTTATCTTCAGCGTTAGAGGTGAGTGGTCCGAGACCCCTCTCTGCTGATATTCTATCTTGGTCACGAGGGATTGTGCCCCCCCGTTACCGATCGCTAGATCAATCCTGGAGAGTGTGTGGTGCGACTCTGAGAAACAAGAGTACCGCCGAGCCCCTGGATTTCGGGCTCTCCAAAGGTCGCACCACCCGACCTCCTCCAGAAACTGGGCCAGCCGCCCCCCAGATACTCCCATCGACCTGGGCCTAGGGGGAAACCTGTCCAGGCAGCCGTCGAGGACCATATTGAAGTCTCCCACTATTATAGTCGGGACATCAGCTTTATCTTCCACATACTCCAATAATTGATATAGGATTTCCAACTTGGAAGGCGGAGGAATATACAAGTTAGCTATAATGAGTGGGCAGCCTTCTATAAGGCAGTACAAAAACACGTAGCAGCCTAGTGTATCAATCTTAACATCTTTACAAAAAAACGTTATACCTTTTTTGATTAGAATACTAACCCCCCTTGAGTAAGACGAGTATACTGAGTGGAACTGGGCCTGGAGTTTCCTATTTCTGATTAGTGGTGTAGTCTCATTGGTCAGGTGGGTCTCCTGGAGGCACACCAGCCCTGAACCGTGAGACTCCAACTCAGCAAATATCATTGTTCTCTTGACAGGGTCGCCCATACCCCTAACGTTCCATGAACTAACACCTACGATGTTGAATGACATTTAAAGGAAGTACAGCCCCTGCTATCAGGAAGCCAAAAAAGAAGAAAAAAGAAAAAAGAGAAAAAAAAAAGAAAAAAGGGGGGGGCGTTCCTAGCCCCTCTATCGTATTCACCCTCTCTAAAATATCTGTTTTTGTGCACTTGTTCCTATATCGCTAGTTCCCTCCTCTAACTGCATTACTTGGTGTAGCAAAACTATATTTGTGTGTCTCAACATACTGAAAGCCTTGTTAATCTTTTCACTCCCCAACATTTGATCCCGTGTAGTGTGGATTTTTTTTTTTTTTTAGTTATTTTAATTTTAACCCCTTGTGTTCCCTTGCCCTTGTGTATTCCCACCCTCCTCCCCCCAAACCTATCTTGGTACGCCCTGGGGGCTTGTTTTGTGACCATATTAACCCCAACTCTGCAATCAACCCAACATTCCCTCCCTCTATCCAAATGTGCTCCACCCCCCATCCCTCCCACAACCCCTTCTCGAATTTCGTGCCTCAATGGTCTCAAATAAGAGACGTCCACAACACACCACACCTTCCCAACTCTCATCTCACCCTTCAATCAAACCCCCCCCCCCCCTCCACCCTCGCTGCAAAAAAAAAAAAAAAGGGGGAGGAAGAACCCCCCCAACTACAACAGAAATTAACACTATTTCTCATTCGGTGTGCTCAAATTCTAAAAATTCCTCTTGTTATCATCCAGCCACTTAGCGGCTTTTTCTGTAGTGTCAAAAAAATGAGTCGACCCAAGAGCTTCAATGCGCAGTCTCGCCGGGTACAATAGCGCATATGGTATTTTTAAAGTCCGCAGGTTGCGCTTTATTTCCACAAAGCTTGCCCTCTTCTTCTGTAACTCAGGGGAGTAATCTGGGTATAAGGAGACTCGGGTACCATTATAAAAAATGTCCCCCTTCTCTCTGGACTTCTGCATTAGTGTAACCTTGTCCCTGTAGTTAAATAATTTCATGATCATCGGTCTAGGACGTGTACTCGATGGGACTACTCTGGTAGGTACTCTGTGCGCCCTTTCAATAGAAAAAAAACGTGAGAAAGTCTCAGCTCCAAAGACCTCCCTCAACCAACCCTCCATGAATTCTTCAGGGTGAAGACCCTCACTTTTCTCTGGGAGTCCCAATACCCTCACATTCTGTCTCCGTGATCTATTCTCCATTTCGTCCATTTTAGACTTGTAGATATCTAGCTGGGCTTGCATGTTTTTAAATTCATGTTGCATTGGGTGTAGAACATCCTCGGCCTGGCTTAACCTCTCCTCCAATACTGAGGCCCTATCTGCAGCTTTTTGTAATTCTTGACTCATGGAGCGCAGCTCTTCTTTAAGGCCCCTTATTTCGTCATTTAGACTGGTTAATGAGCCCCTGCAGGAATTTACTGCTTTCAGCACCTCTTTTAGTGTGGGCTCGGCCTCGCCCATTTCATCAGGAGCAGGAGTATCTTTTGGCGCCTTTTCCAATGGGCCCTTCTCAGGGCTTTTTTTATTCGCACCTTTGGCAGGAATCGACAGTGCGGGTAGGGTTTTTCCTGTACTTTTCCTATCACTCATACCACCTGCCTGTGTTTTTTCTTGGAGTACCAGATTGCCTTTAGCTGGGGAGTGCTGGGGGGTGTGCGCGTACCTCTCTAGTTTGGCTGCTGCTGTTGCTGCGGATGACGCCTGGCTCCCCTTTTCTTTAAGTGAGCGGGTGGCTTGGGCCACCGCGCCTTCCTGGGCCTGCTGAGCCTGCTCTTCCCCCTTTTTTTTTTTCTTTTTTTGAAAGAGAACGTATCCAGGGACTGTTTTTTTTTTCTTCAAGCTCCTCCTTTTCCATACCACCTCTGTGCTATCTTTACTGCTATTGTTACTGTTTGCAATATGACTAGGCTCCTAAACTTAGAGAAAGGAAGCGGCATTTCTCTCCCAGTGGAGAAGAGCCCAGTCATCCGAGGGAGAATCTCACGGGCTCTGAGCTCCTCACGCCTAAAGGCCTCACAGTGGCTAAAAATTATCGGCACAATGGTCTCTATGACCCCCATGCTCAAATGGTCCCTGTGGAGGGCATGCCCTTTCCCGACAGGGTTTCTCCGTCAATGGAGCTCAAGGGGCAGCAATTAGTCCATTCACATAACCTTATTGATGAAGAACAGTCTCTTCTGGTGGCCTCAGCGCAGAAATCTGCTCACCTCCATTGCCCCCTTCTCAGGGGTCACAGTCACAACCGATGCCAGCGGTTCAGGTTGGGGAGTCCTTTGCAGGTCAGAAGTTGCTCAAGGCAAATGGGATGCACATCTTCACAACCCAGGCTCAAACGTCCTGGAACTATGGGCAGCCTTGTGTGCCCTTACATTTTTCACTCATCTAAAAGGGGAGTCAGTTTTACTGAAAATGGTCAACACCACAGAGGGCTCTTATGTGAAGAAGCAAGGGGGCACTCGGAGCTCCACACTGCTCCAAGAAGTCAAGCCCATCATTTCCTGGGCTCAGAAAAACCTGACCAATATTTCAACGGTCTTTGTCCCTGGAGTCCAGAACATCCAAGTGGACTTCCTGTCTCACACACAGTTAGATAACAACGAGTGGTCTCCTTATGTGCAGACGTTCAAATGGATCCTGTCCTTGGGAGTCAATCCCGAAGTAGACCTATTTGCATTCCCCTGCAACTTCAAAATAAAAAAGTATTACACTCGGGGCTGTTGCAGCCAGGCCTTTGGAGTAGATGCACTGACAGATAAGTGGAGCTTCAACAGGGCATACGCCTCTCTCCTGCTTCCGTTCATCCTCAGGTTCTTATGGAGCCTCCAAGCGGAAGCAGTCAAGTTGGTAGTGATTGCACCTTACTGGCTGAACAGGCCATGGTTTCCCCTCCTGACCCAGCTCAGCTTCCGAGACCCAGTGCCTCTTCCTACCAGGCCGGATCTTCTTTATCAAGGGCAGTCCTGCACCCGTGTTCGGCGTCACTAAGACTGATGGTCTGGTTCTAGAGAGGTAAGGCTGGAATCTTTTGGGTGCGCTTCAAGAGTGATTTCCACCCTCATGAGCTTGAAAAAAAGCAAGCACGAATAAAGTCTATTAGAGGATATGGGCCAAGTTCGTTGAATCCTCATCCTCTATGGGCAGATCGTTCAGGGATCCAGGAGTCCAACATATCCTTGGCTTCCTCCAATCCAGCCTAAATCTGTCTCTATCTGTCAGCTCTCTCAGAGTCCAAGTCAAGTCTCTGTCAGTCTTCTCTAAAACATCATGGACGGTTCACCCTCAGTTCTTCTGTGGGGCAACAAGACTTAGACTCCAAAGAAGACCAAGATTCCCCAAATGGGATCTTCCTCTTGTTCTTGACTCGCTGACTGGTCTCAGTACCGCAGGATCCGCTCCGCTTTCTATCAAAGATTTTTCTGCAAAAGCTGCCTTCCTAGTTGCCATCACTTCGGCCAAAAGGATTTCGGTGATTGGGTCCTTGGGTCATGAAGAACCTTTCCTGACTCTCTTTCTGGACCGGGTGGTCCTCATCCCTATGCTCGGCTCAAACCCGAAAGTTACTTCAGTGTTCCATGAGAACCAAGAAATTGTCCTACTTACATTCAGGACCCCGGGGTCCTCTGAAGTTCATCCTCTGGATGTAGGCGAAATACTGAAGGAGTACCTGCAAGTTACTTCCTCCTTTAAACGCTCCGTCTATCTGTTTATCTTGCACTCAAGCAGTAACAGAGAGAAGCGAGCTTCGTCCAGAGCGATTGCGGCCTGGATCGTCCAGTCCATCCAGCAAGCCTATAGGACCAAGGGCTTGGCTCCTCCAGATGAGGTGACAGCACATTCCACCAGGGGTATGGCAGCATCATGGGCAGCAGCCCGGCATGTGGCTCCAGACGTCATCTGTAAAGTTGTCTCGTGGGCCTCCATTAATACCTTTAAGTCACATTATTGCATAGAGCCTGCGTCTCTATCTTCTGTGAACTTTGCTTTAAGAGTCCTGTCAGTTGACGTGTTAAATTACATTTCTTTTGATCAGAATACCCACCCGTGTAGTATGGCTAGTTATTTCCCACACGTAGTCTGCCATGGAGTCTGTCAGAAAAACTGAAAATTTATTATCAATACTTACCTTAATTTTCCTTTCCTGATGAACTCCATAGCAGATGGAGTTCCCACCCATTGGTCAAAGAGTTGGCTAGTAACAGAACGCAGTCTCTAGTGGTGAGCTCAAATTTATTGGAGTGGGGTCCTATAGCATTGGAGAGGAGGAGGGCTTAACCCACATGTAGTCTGCCATGGAGTCCATCAGGAAAGGAAAATTATGGTAAGTATTAATAATAATTTTTCAGTTTTTTTATTTCCTGATTTTTTATGATTTTGTGCTGTATTTGGATGTTAGATATGTATTATTGCTATAGTAAAATATGAAATACAAACAAGGAAAATAAAAACAAAAAGGTCTCTTCAGGCAAGCATCTGGGCTGTTTCACCATGTGCAAGAGTTTGTCATATTTACTTTATTTACATGATAAAATACATTGTTACATCTCAAATGTCCTTAGCAATCAAAATCTGTGTAATCAATATAGACAGTTACCCTTAGACTGGAAGGAACTTGACTGACTTCTCTGAGTTCAGAATGTTTTCGTTTTGATCATTTTAAACATTTCAAGGAAGCTGAAAAGACAGCATTGACATTCAGAAATTGTTTTGATAGGTGATCCCAGAAGTAGAAAAAAAATGTAGCGGTTTTCTTGTAAATATGACTGATATTGCTGCATATCTTAACGTTTGCCATATCTTTCCTGATATATGAAGCATTACAGCGTTGCTGAAAGTTCCTGTGTGCTTTGAAAAATGACTGTTAACCCTGGAAGAAAAAGATACCCATTATAACTGTTACTAGAGAAAAGAAATGCACTAATTAATGGGCTGAATGATAAAGGTCATAGCTCCCAACTGTCCCTGATTTGGAAGGACTGTCCCCGATTTGGAGCAATGTCCCTCTGTCCCTCATTCCTCCTCATTTGTCCCTCATTTTGGTATGATCCATATAGTTGTATATAAAATGCACTTTTTATCTTTCAAAAAGTGTTTCCCAGTGCTAAACCTTTCACCCATTTGCTAAATTGCTGCATTTGTACATTTTAAAAGCCAAGATAAAGGAATAGTAGTGGTAAAAAAAAGTCCTTGTGGATTTAATTAACCTTTCTTTTGGTTAATTCTGCTTTAAGGGGGTGTGGCAGGGGGCATGTCCTATGCCTACATACATTTGTTAGTAGGTGTCCCTCATTCCCATCTCAAAATGTTGGGAGGTATGATAAAGGTTCCTAGAAAAGAATAGTTATCATGTATTTTTATAGCGTAAAAATGTATCATTTGCTTGTAGAAATAACCAATCATCTCTAGGAATTCTTATTAATCAAAAGATAATAGTTTACCATTTTGCAGCTTACAGCTTATGCTGTAATACCTTGACAATCCCCTCCAGTGTTTACACACTTCTGGCATGTGAATAGACAGCCAACAGAAGGAATTCTCCATCTTACCTTGCTGTTAGAAATCATGGGACCCCCCATACAGTCTACCTGAGAGTACCCCCCGAAAATATTAAATTATATTTTCACTAAAAATACACTAAAATCTTTATTAGTGGACACAACAAAATTCCTGCTAAATCTAAAAAAATAAAACTGTATTGACATAATAAATAAAGCTCTGTGTGTGAATGTGGTCTTGGGACTCATTCACTTGGGTGCTGTACAGTGTGAATCAATAATTTGTTTAAGTGGCTGGAGCCACCTGAAGCTGTGTACAGCCAGCCTATGTAACTATATGGACGCAGCAGCTGTAAGAACACAGACACATGTCATATCTTGACAGGCATGTGGGCACAGGTGTGCAGCCCTGAACACAGACAGTGTGTATTTGGGGCCACTCACCCAGTTTTAGTGGCACTTTACCATAGTTTTAGCAGTGCTTTTCGGCCACTAGCTGGGTGCTTTTAACCTCTGCTAGCGGCCGAAGAAAGGGTTAAATGCGTCCAAAAAGCGCCGCTGCCGAATCACTTTGCAGGGGCGCTTTGGTAGCGGTGCCCATTCATTTCAATGGACAGGGGCGGTGGAGGAGCGGTGTACACACCGTTCCTCCACCACTCCAAAGATGCTGCTTGCAGGACTTTTTCTAATGTCCTGCAAGCGCACCGCACCAGTGTAAAAGCACTCAGGCTTTCACACTGGGACTACAGGGGAGGCATTTTTCAGGCGCTTTACAAGTGCTATTTTTAGCCCTTTGGTGCTTGAAAATTGCCTCCAGAGTGAAAGGGGTCTAAGAGTAACTGACGGCTCCACCCATTTGAACAATCCATTCATTTGCACAGCCAGAGTACCTATGTGAATGAGTTCTTAGGGCCTTCACACAGGATGTTCGGGGGTGGTAGACCCCATGGTTGAGCTGTGATTTTAATACCCACCAATCGCTACCCACGTTAGCAACAGAGGCAGAGAGACTAGAGCTGCTCTGCAAGTGTCCCGCAACCACGTGGTTGCGGCGAGCTAGTGCAGGGTTGAGGCGATATACTTCCCCACCGCCAGTCAAATGCTCTCTGAATAGTGATCCAAATACTGACCACTCTTCAGAGAGCAAAGCACATAAGAGCAAACCCTTGAGTTTTCTTTAATTATTTTTTAGAATTTGTTTTACATATTTTTTAGAATTAGATTATTCATTTATATGTTTTTTTTTTCATTGGTGAAATATCAGGGGTCTCATTAAACCTCTAATGTCCCACTTTTGAGACAGAGAATAGATAAGAGGACAGAGAGTTATCAGTTCTTTTCTCTGTGGCCTCAACTGCACACAGATGGATGAGTAGGAAGGGCTCTAAAGGCTTCCTGTTCATTTACAAACCGAAGCATAGTAAACACTGTTTACTATGCTTCAGCGATGAATGGACACAGGAGTGATTGGTACTGATCACTCACTGTGTTCATTCAGGAAAGGAAGAGGCTGGTAAATAGGACCTTTTTACTATCCCCTTCCCCCACTCACCATCCTGAAATGACCCCCCCCAGTGTGCCCTCAGCAGCTGCTGGCGGATGAGCAGAGGAGGGAAGCCTGTAGCACTGTGGGGATAAAGAGCATACAGGGGCACATGGATAGCGGGTGGAAGCTTTAGTCACATAATTTACCTGTAATGAAGACTATCTCTGTCGCTTTCTTTCTCCAAACTTCTGCACTGCAATGGTAAACAAAATGGTCTTCTTGCAGAACAGTATGATTGATCTGATGAGGGCACACACCCTTCTTCCTCCTCTTTCAATGAAAAAAGTTATTACATGGATTACACTGCGTGTAATAAGATCTGTGAATGGAGGAGAGTCGGAATTTTCTCCCACATTTACAGATTAGGTTACAAGCAGTGCAATCCTATGAATAACTTTTCTTAATGGAGGAAGAGGAAGAGAGGGGGGCATGTTCTAGCCAGACCATTTGTACTGCTGTTCTGCTTGAAGGCCCAAAGCTGTTAACCATTATAAATGCCAAAGTTCAGAGAGAGGGATAGAACCGACATCCCCTACAGTACCTACAGTAGTGGTCCCCAACTTTTTTGGCACCGGGAATCGGCTGCATGGAAGATAATTGTGTCACTCGGGGGGTGGGGGTAAACGATTTTTCTCGGGCAATGGCTGGTGTTAGTGCTTCAATCATCACGGCACCATGCTTGATATGGTGTCAGGGTGATTGAAGCGCATTCTTTCTATTATTACATTATAGTGATAAATAAAATAGTTCAGCTCACTATCACTATACTGCAGATCAGTGGGAGCCCTGAGCGTGTTACTTGCCACTGTCGCCTGCAGTAGTGTATTTAGGTTTTATGCTGCTCTAGGCATGACTAAACTCATGCAAGCCCTAATTTAAATATGACCCACCCCTTCCTGTCAAGGCCACACACCTTGCTCTTTAAGACCCGCCCTGAAATTTTCAAGTGGGGACACTAGTTCTGAGGGCCTGGGGGGGCAATAGATTCCCTCTCACTTCCTGTTTGGCTATGGAGCAGGAAGTGAAGGGAAATCTCTGCAATGGGACAGGAATGGTAAAAAATAAACTGTCAGGGGCTATAACCCTCCCTTGCTCTATTCAAAATGAAAAAAAAAGTGTTGCCTAAAGTTCTACTTTACATTTCTGATAATTTTATGGAGAGTACTAAGAAGATATAACCATGCCAATGCCTGGCGCAGCAGAAAATATATAGCACAGTGAGGAAGGTTTGTGGTCCAGGATGATAGGACAGTCAAAATTAGAGGCGCGCAACCCCCCCTCCAAACAGTTGCGGAATGCCGGCCACACTGCTTTCCAGTATGCAGGCGGCCAGCATGCCACAACTGTTTGGAGGGGGGGTTGCGCGCCTCTAATGGGGGCGCTAGACTAATTTGCCTCTCAACCTAGTCCGCCCCGTAAGACTGGCGCTACACTAACAGTGTAGCACAAGCCGGCGGGGGCTCTTACGGTGCTGCCCACTTGCAAAGTGCTGCCCTAGGCCTGGGCCTTGTCGGCCTAGGCCAGGATACAGCGTTGGTCGCCTGCCACCAAATGTGGATTGTCACTTGCCACAACACCTACCATGTTGCCTGTCACCAGATGAGGAATGGCACTTGCCATGTCACCTGCCACAAGATGTGGATTGTCACTTGCCACGTTGCTTGTCACCCGATGTGGAATGTAACTTGCCACACCACCTGCCATGCTGCCTGTCACCAGATGTGGAATGCCACTTGCCACGCTACCTGCCACGTTGCCTGTCATCAGATGTGGATTGTCACTTGCCACGTTGCTTGTCACCCGATGTGGAATGTAACTTGCCACACCACCTGCCATGCTGCCTGTCACCAGATGTGGAATGCCACTTGCCACGCCACCTGCCACGTTGCCTGTCATCAGATGTGGAATGTCACTTGCCATGCCACCTGCCATGTTTCCTGTCAGCAGATGCGGAATGTCACTTGCCACATCACCTGCCATGTTGCATGTCACCAGATGTGGAATGTCACTTGCCACATAACCTGCCACGTTGCCTGTCACCAGATGTGGAATGTCACCTGCCTCACCACCTGCCACGTTACCTATCACCAGATGTGTAATGTCACTTGCTACACACCACCTGCCATGTTGCCTGTCACCAGATGTGGAATTTCACTTGCCACGCTGCCTGCCACCACTGCATTGGTGACAGCACTGGTCCATTTAGCAAAAAGACAGGACTCTGTGCAGTGGTGGGTTCCGAATGAAGGCAGGAGAGTGGTGATGCAGGGTGGGCAGTGAGAGATGATGTCATCTCTCTGCTCCTTGCTGCACCTCCGACACTTAGGCTGACAGGACATCAGCTGTGAGGGAGGAAGAGCGGAGATGCAGGGGGCGGAGAGAGATGATGTCATCTCTGCATGCCCGCTCGCTTTTTCCATCCACCGCTCTCATATCCTGGCTGCTCGGCTATGTCAAGCCGCCTGCCCGGCTCTCTTATGCCAGCCGCCTGGCTCTTTCATGCCCGCCTGCATAGGTGTTTTATGCTGGCCACCCACACCCATGGCCCAGCTGCAGAAAGGCTGCGGCCTAGTAGTGGGCCGTGGCCCGGGGCTTGACGACCCCTGCCCTAAAGTGAAAGTTTCTATAGGATCCTGCTACTTGCACAATGGAGAAATATTTCATTACAGGTAAGTGATGTGACTAAAGCTGTAGGATTTTTTTTAGGGGGGGGGGGGGTAAATGTCAGCTTTAACATCAAATGCATTAAAAACTTGTGGTTTCAGTAAATTTGTATTCCTTGAAACCAGCACATGGGTTAAAACTCTATTAAATTAATATTAGGACAGGCTGGGCTTAAAAAATTCTGCTTATGCAGGTGTTTGGAGTTTTCTCTTTCAGCCTGCAGAAGCAACACTATCTTCGCCTATGGGGTTGATTTACTAAAATTGGAGAGAGCAAAATCTGGTGCAGCGCCGCACAGAAAACAATCAGCTTCTATTTTTTTTTGCCAAAGCTTAATTGAACAAGCTGAAGTTAGAAGCTGATTGGCTACCATACAGAGTTGCACCAGATTTTGCACTCTCCAGTTTTAGTAAATCAACCCCAGTGTGTCCATACACATTTGGACATCACATGTGCATTTTTGTCAGGAGCTTTTAGGCAGAAAAAAATGTTTAACGCACCTAAACACAGCATTTAGGCATGTCAAGTGTTTTTAAGTGTACATTTTTCTAGTGTTTTGGGGAAAATCGCCTATAAACCCAAATGCGCCCAAACGTGTGTACAATATGCTCCATAGGAGCTTTATTTATGCTGCTTTTTTCCTGCCAGCAGTTCCGGCATTTTTCTGCTGCCTAGTGTGCATGGACCCTAACAGGAACAAGGGACACAGCACTTACAACTTTCAATATAGGGGGATGGTCTGTTCAGTTGGAATCCAGACAGCATGCTCTACTGTGCCTGTATCTGCATTAAATTTTCATGCACAAAGACATTTCATTTTTCTTCTCTGCAGGTACTAGTCTGCAAAACAAGAGTTGATTTACTAAAGGCAAATAGGCTGTTTACTTTGCAAGGGAAGTTGCACTTTGTTGGGAATTTTTCCATAGAGCTTTAATAGATCAACCCCATGGAATCTGTTGTGGCTCTGAATATAAAAATATAGGTACCTGTATGGTTATGAAATGATACCTCCTGTGTTCATGGAGCTGGTACATACAATTTGAAAGGCAGCAACTAGGTTGGAACAACATGCCAGGGTCAGAAATTTCATTGCTTCAGTATAGTTGTCAGAATATTGCAAAGCATGCTTTTCCTTTATGCTCACTAATACTACTAGCTTTACTTTTGGCTTGTTGGTTGCAGGAATTGGTGCAATAGCCAAAACACATAAAAGGTTAATTCCAACTAAAACAATTTTTGTTGTTGTTGCTATACACACTGGGCCCTACAGCATTTAATGTTGGATAAGCATCCCACTTACATTAATCAGAATATCAAAGGCCAAATGGGACCTGTGGTCAGAGGATTATAATATGTAGCATTTGCCAGTGCGGTCATCTCATAGTGGAAAAAATAATATTATCCACTGATGCTTGTGGTGATCCTGAATGGTTTGGTAACATATGGCTTCTTTCATAGTGTGTGTGCTGAGCAATTTTTTTTACTGTGGAAAGGCAGAATCTATTGGGCTTTAGGCAATTTTTTTCAGTTCTTCCCAGTTCCTGGATCTGTTGTATCTGCTGACTTATAAAAAACATATCTGCTTTACGGTAAATATTGAAAAATACATTAGTAATATTTTGATTTTCTGTTTGATTTTTACAAAATGGTACAACACAGTAAAAGCTTTTATATGCTTCTCTAGCAAAGATTTTACTATCACCTTAGTTACTTAAGATTGCAAGAGAGTCTTAGCCAATAAAATAGTTTGAAATAAACAAGATTAAATATAATAAGGCTATTCACACTATGCAACGTATTAAAGGATAACTCCACTTTTGTGGGAAAAAAATAGAAAATAAAGAAAAAATAATATAACGCATATAATTGTGACACTAATTATTTTGTAATTGAATGTTATTAAACATTACCTTTACTTTTCAATCTGCAGCCAATGTAATTTTCTGAGAATACATTGCATAATGGCTACTTGGAATTTTCTGTACACAGAATGTGTACTGACCACGCCCCAAAAACATAATTTCCTGCTTGTGTGATTGGCTCACCAGTTTCCCAGAAGTCTGCCTAAGATACAAGTCAGATTTCAGGCATCCCTTGCAATAAAAATGTCATTTTTGGAGAGATACTTTAAATAGGGACACATCTAAAGGGATGCAGGCCCAGCAGATTTCTGCCTAAATTACAGATTACAGCCTAAATGCATCCAAAATCAGTACAAGGGACATAACTTACAGTCAGTAGGATGTGTCCCTTGTGCTGATTTCCCTTCTGTTATTGAAATGTTTCCTCCATCCTGACTTCCCCACTGTAATTTTCCAGTACCCTCCATCCATAGATTGTCTTTTATTCATAGAAGCTGTAGTACACTTCAGTGAATGATGGAATTAGGCAGAAAGGGCAGCCTTCATCAGAGCCTGTAACAAGAGCCTGTAAAATCCCCTAGGTTGTAGTAACTGTCTCTAGAAGTTCACAGCGGGGGTGAGGGGGGGCAAGATAGAGAAAGATTTTCACTAACAGAAGAGGAATCAGCACAAGGGACACATCCTACTGACTGCAAGTTATGTCCCTTGTTCTGTAGATAAAAAAAAGCTGGCAGCTCGATTTTTCCGCAATGAATACACTTATTAATCCAGGTGTGGTACAGAATATCACAGGGCTTACGCATTTCAGCATGTAGCCTTAGCCAATGTCCCTTGTTC
The DNA here is from genome assembly GCA_037952925.1 of Lithobates clamitans. Taxonomy (NCBI): domain Eukaryota; kingdom Metazoa; phylum Chordata; class Amphibia; order Anura; family Ranidae; genus Lithobates; species Lithobates clamitans. Next base: position 14,074,594 of record JBBGZY010000190.1, read on the forward strand.
TGATTTGTCTGTTTGTGATTTTGGCTGCACTTAGGCTTTAAACACACTGCAAAAAAAATAATTCCCGATTTGACAGAAACACAGGGCGCTTTGTCCATTAAAACAAATATATATAATGTGCTTCCTTTCTGTTTTAGCTGGCAATACAGCATGCTGAAGCCCTAAACTTTTAAATACATGGTGTCAGCCCTGCCTACTTATCTGATGAATTAAAGTAGAACATAACCCTTTTTTAATCTCTCTACTGCTTCCCATTTCTGTAAATCTTCCTTGTGCACAGGCACAGAAAGTTATGAGCCGACTAGATTGGTAAAATCAACAGGTATTATTTGTACTTGCCAAACAAATATAACAAAATACTTTCAATGGTTTATCTATAAGGGTAAAAGGGAGAAAATAAGACATTATTATTATTATCATTATTATTAAGACATTATTAGAGTTTACAAAAATGAACGCATGAAAAAAATAAACCTGACCCCTTTTGTTTAAAGCAGCACACCACAGCACACAGCATATGTGTGCTGTGGTGCACTGCAAGACAGTTATTTTATCCAATACTGTAGCTGTGCATTTGGGTGCCACTGTAAACGGTAACTCTGTGTAACATGCATTACCACAACACACTGGTTTAAATGTAAATTTTATTAATTACATATAACAATTATAAAGACAATCAGCGTCTAATTTGCATTTCTCTGTACTGTTAAACAATTATAGTAGCCAATTGTCCCTGTTGTTGTTAAAATATAACCAAGGACAAAACATTTAATTCTTTGCATGTGTGTTTTATGAATGTAGCAATTAAGCAAGTGATAAACAATAATGTTATTTTTGTTGGTAATGGAAAGAGCATAAACAAAAAATAGTAACCTATAACAACAACAGTAAACATAATTTAGTGGACCACTGTGGGTCAGAAAGCCAATTTTACAGGAAGTGTCTACAAAGTAGAAACATTTGGATTGATTAGTATCCCATCTTTTGTGTAACAAAACTGGATGTGTGGTAAATGATGGTGAGGTCATACTTGTATTTGCCCATACACTGAAGGATTGCTAACTTTGCCTGACCATGGTGATGCTAGTTTACTTAAAGTGGTTGTAAACCCATAAAAAAAAACCCTGCAAATCAAAGGCATAATGAGCTAGTATGCATAAATAACAAACGTGTACTTACCTGCTCTGTGCAGTGGTTTTGCAAATAGCAGCCTGGATCCGCCTCTTCTTGGGTCCCACGCCAGTGCTCCTGGCTCCTCCCTCCTGCTGGGTGCCCCCACAGCAAGCAGCATGTCCATTCACACATGAAGCCACACACCCCCATCTCCTTATTGGCTGACTGGCTCTGATTGACGTTGGCTCCCGCTGCTGCCAAAAGCCAATCAGGAATGCGTGTCTCCGGAGAGGCAAGGCTGTTGTGGACATCGCTGGATCGAGATGGGGCTTAGGCAAGTATTGGGGAGGGGAGAGAGCTGCTGCACACATACGTTTTTTTACCTTCATGCATAGAATGCATGAAGGTAAGAAACCTTGGACATTTACAACTAGTTTAAGGAAACCTGTGCTAACACAGATATGTATGTTTCTCCTCCTATTTGCCTGTCTGTCAGTACTTTAAGCATCTAGAACAATATACATACAGTATCAGCAGCACTGACTTGAACTTGACTTCACATGGTACATGCTTGTTCGGGATTAGTGACCTACTGAAATCAATGACAACCAAGCAAACAACATTTTTAGAAGGAAGCAAATGCAGCCTATATATTTTCCTCAGTACATTGTTTTTATAGTTCTTATCCATACCATTAGTGATTTCTATCATTACATCCAACCTGTTAAGAATGTGCCACATAAGTGTCAAACATTGCACTTTGAATGGTTGCATTGAAAAAGTGTTTCTTTTCCCCTCTTATACTAAAACGATCAAGTACTGTCTGTGATAATTTTGTGATACTTTTTGTATTTGCACTAACATACAATTTTTCAGGACAAGCTTTCAGAGCATGTCCCCTTTTTCAAGGTCCAAGCAGTACTAATTGCCAAAGTTTTAGCAGAAAATTGTAGACCTGCCTCAGGCTAGGAAGACTGAATCTACAATAGGCAAGCAGCTTGGTGTGAAGAAATCAACTGTGGGCGCAATTAGAAAATGGAAGACATACAAGACCACTGATAATCTCCCTCAATCGGGGGTGTCACACAAGATCTCACCCCGTGGGGTCAAAATGATCACAAGAACGGTGAGCAAAAATCCCAGAACCACACGGGGGGACCTAGTGAATGACATGCAGAGAGCTGGGACCAACGTAACAAAGGCTACCATCAGTAACACACTACGGTGCCAGGGACTCAGATCCTGCAGTGCCAGACCTGTCCCCCTGCTTAAGCCAGTACATGTCCGGGCCCCTCTGAGGTTTGATAGAGAGCATTTGGATGATCCAGAAGAGGATTGGGAGAATGTCATATGGTCAGATGAAACCAAAGTAGAACTGTTTGGTAGAAACACAACTTGTCGTGTTTGGAGGAGAGAGAATGCTGAGTTGCAACCAAAGAACACCATACCTACTGTGAAGCATAGGGGTGGCAACATCATGCTTTGGGGCTGTTTCTCTGCAAAGAGAACAGGACGACTGATCCGTTTATATGAAAGAATGGGGCCATGTATCGTGAGATTTTGAGTGCAAACCTCCTCCCATCAGCAAGGGCATTGAAGATGAAACGTGGCTGGGTCTTTCAGCATGACAATGATCCCAAACACACCGCCCGGGCAACGAAGGAGTGGCTTCGTAAGAAGCATTTCAAGGTCTTGAAGTGGCCTAGCCAGTCTCCAGATCTCAACCCCATAGAAAACCTTTGGAGGGAGTTGAAAGTCCGTGTTGCCCAGCGACAGCCCCAAAACATCACTGCTCTAGAGGAGATCTGCATGGAAGAATGGGCCAACATACCAGCAACAGTGTGTGGCAACCTTGTAAGGACTTACAGAAAACGTTTGACCTCTGTCATTGCCAACAAAGGATATTTAAAGTATTGAGATGAACTTTTGATATTGACCAAATACTTATTTTCCACCATAATTTGTAAATAAATTCTTTCAAAAATCAGACAATGTGATTGTCTGAATTTGTTTCCATATTTTGTCTCTCATAGTTGAGGTATACCTATGATGACAATTACAGGCCTCTCTCATCTTTTTAAGTGGGAGAACTTGCACAATTGATGACTGACTAAATACTTTTTTGCCTCACTGTATAGCTATATCTATATATAGAAATATATCTATATATAGATATAGCTATATATAAATCTATCTATCTATCTATCTATCTATCTATCTATCTATCTATCTATCTATCTATCTATCTATCTATCTATCTATCTATCTATCTATCTATCTATCTATCTATCTATCTACTACTATACTGTCAAAAGTATTGGGACACCTGCCTTTACATACTCATGAACTTTATTGGCATACCAGTCTAAAGCCCCATATGCACTATAATGCCCTGTACACATGATAGGATTTTCCGACAACAAAATCCATGTTTTTTTTTTCCGACGGATGTTGGCTCAAACTTGTCTTGCATACACACGGTCACACAAATTTGGTTGGAAATTCCGAACGTCAAGAACATACAACACGTACGACGAGCCGAGAAAAATGGAGCTCAATAGCCAGTGTGGCTCTTCTGCTTGATTCGGAGCATGGGTGGAACTTTGTGCGTCGGAATTCTGTGCACATTATTTCTGACAACGGATTTTGTCGGAAAATTTGAGAACCAGATCTCAAATTTTGTGTGACTGAAATTCCGAAGGAAAATGTCCGACGGAGCCTACACATGGTCGGAATTTCCGACAACAAGCTCCCATCGAACATTTTCCATCGGAAAATCCTATCCTGTGTACGGGGCATTAGATTTTCTGCAGATTTTTGTCTTCACATTTACCAAAACCATATAATATGAGGTCAAACCTTAATGCTCCGTGCACACGGTCGGATTTTCCGACGGAAAATGTGTGATAGGACCTTGTTGTCGGAAATTCCGACCGTGTGTAGGCTCCATCACACATTTTCCATCGGATTTTCCGACACACAAAGTTTGAGAGCAGGATATAAAATTTTCCGACAACACAAATCCGACGGACAAAGTGACACGCATACTCAGAATAAATAAAGAGATGAAAGCTATTGGCCACTGCCCCGTTTATAGTCCCGACGTACGTGTTTTACGTCACCGCGTTCAGAATGATCGGATTTTCTGACAACTTTGTGTGACCGTGTGTATGCAAGACAGGTTTGAGCCAACATCCGTAGGAAAAAATCCTAGGATTTTGTTGTCGGAATGTCCGAACAAAGTCCGACCGTGTGTACGGGGCATTAAGGTGCCAGCATACCAAAACATTTTGGACAATTTCATGCTCCCAACTTTGTGGAAACAGTTTGGGGACGGCCCCTTCCTGTTCAAACATGACTGCACACCAGTGCACAAAGCAAGGTCCATAAAGACATGATTGAGCGAATTTGGGGTGGAGGCCCTTGACTGGCCTGCACAGAGTCCTGACCTCAACCTGATGGAACACCTTTGGGATGAATTAGAGTGGAGATTGTGAGCTAAGCCTTCTCATCCAACATCAGTGCCTGACCTCACAAATGCGCTTCTGGAAATATGGTCAAACATTCCCATAGACACACACCTAAACATTGTGAACAGCCTTCCCAGAAGAAATGTGAAAAAGAGGGGATAGGTATGGCGCTGCTCTTATTAAGAGGTGACCTACAACCTCTAAATACTTGAGGGGTGTGTGTCACGAGTGCATTTAGTGCAAAAAGTGACAATTAAAGTGAAGAAAAAAAATATTTGTATGTTCACAAAAATCCTCAAAAAAATCCTACTGTGTAAACTACCTAACCGCTTATATATTGTCACTTTGTGAATTTACACAGTAGGATTTTTTTGTGGATTTTTGTGAATATACAAATATTTATTTTCTGCGCTTTTATTGTCACTTTTTGCACTAAATGCACCCCTGACACACACCCCTCAAATATTTAGAGGTTGTAGGTCACCTCTTAATAAGAGCAGCGCTATACCTATCCCCTCTTTTTCACATTCTTCTAAATTCACCCTAGGGTGAATTTATTGATAGAGGCTGCAGCTCCTCATTTTTCATTTTCACCATAAACGGGGGGGTCTAATCATTTTTTCAGCCTTCCCAGAAGAGTTAAAGCTGTTAGAGCTGTAACAATCAATATTGAACCCTACGGACTAAGACTGGGATGCCATTAAAATTCATGTGCATGGCAGGAGCCCCAATACTTTTGACAATATAATATATATATATATATATATATATATATATATATATATATATATATATATATATATATATATATATATATATATATATATATATATATATATATATATATATATATCAATGGTCATTAAACTAGGCTGGAGAGAGAGAGAAAGCTATAGATTGGGGGGTTAAAACCATTGGATAATGAGTGAGAAAGCCCAAGTCCAAATTCAGGTTGTTATGATCTTTTGTGTCAAATAGAACTATCATTCTTAGTTAAAAAGTTTTTCTTTCCTGAATAATTTTGAAATTTCCTTTAAGAACATTAAGACATTGAGGGGTTGATTTACTAAAACTGGAAAGTGCAAAGCCTGGTGCAGATGTGCATGGTAGCCAATCAGCTTCTAACTTCAGCTTGTTCAATTAAGCTTTGACAAAAAAAGCCTGGAAGCTGATTGGTTTCTATGTAGAGCTGCACCAGATTTTGTACTGAGGTTTTCTATAGTGTGGCCTGGTTGTGAGAAATGATGTCCCACAGGTGTGCAGAACTCATCTCTTTTATGTTCCTTGATGGTGTGTCTGTGCAAATTCATCCTCGTTCACAAACTTCTGTCCTGTTTCCCCAATGTACGATCCTTTGTTATATTTCTTGCAGTGGACGAGGGACACAACATTACTGGAGATGCAGCTGTAAGATCCTGGGATATTGAAGGTCCCTTTTGTGTGTGTGACATTTTTTAATAGATTGATTTGGTTGTACAGGTTGCAGATTTTTTTATTGCAGGGTGTGCTTCCATTTTTTTGTGACTGCATAATCAGAATTCATTTTTTTGCTGATTACTTTATGTCTGAGGTTAGGTGATTGTCTGAAAGCCAGTATTGGGGGTTGTTACTTTCAGAGTTTCATCCTGTTATAAAGGGTTGTAAATCTTTGATTATCTTTCTTATCCCTTCTAGTGCTGGATTGTATGTTGTTAATAGACTACCTAGGTTATTCGTTTTTTCCTCTTTGTATTGGAGTAAATGTTCTCTTCAGGTTTTCAAGGTTGTGTTTATGCTGGTGTTGATGGTTTTGTCCTTTTAACCTTTCTTATGGAAGGAATCTGCTAGTGTTCTGAGTGTTCCATCTTATAAAACAAATTACTTATTACTAAGGATGCTTCTTTCTCCATAAGCATTTCCAGCTAAAATCTGTACCAGACAAGGTGGTTATAACAAATAACAAGAACTATGACAAGCGGAAACAATAAACCACTGCTGGTGTGAAGTCTGCAGGACTATACTACAATCTCAAACTATCTATAATACATATATACATATATTATTATCATATACATCTATAGCATATTTCACAATTTCTTGGGGGGAACTATGCACAAGTATGAAGGAAATATTTTAAAACTGAACTGTACTCGCCGACGCGGCATCCCGGAGCTCTTCGCTAGCCTCTGACATCTTCGCGCAGGCTTCTGGGTCTCAATCACCAGCTGCTTTCATTTGCCAGGGGTGGGTGACATCACTCCCAAACATGCATGGGTGTTTAGTCAGCTTTTTCCCTTTAAGCAACAAATAATAACAATATAAATAATGGCAAAAAGTGGCTGAATAGGGACTATGCTATCAATGTAACAAAAAAGGATAGGTATATTTTATATGAAATAACCATGGGAAGAGCTGGATTCCTAATTCCTTCCCCTCTAGGCCAAGTGTATTGTCCCACCCTACATTTCCAATCTATTGGCTAGCCTTACTATCTAACTAACCAGATCAGACATGATAGTCATTAAAAGGAACTAAAAGGCTTGGAACAGTGAGGCTGAAAAGACATGCTGCATACTCTTTATTATTATTATATGTATGAATAAGTAAGTACGTACACAATGCAGTATTCCAACAAAATGCACAAACTATAGATGGATATCACATTAAGGACCCAACTGGATGGTCTTAGCAGGCAGGACAGAACTTTGCCTGCAGTTTAGCATACATGGAATGTGTTGTCAACAGTCAGATTGATGTGTGGGTGCTTGTCAACACCTTTATTGGATATGCAAAAGTCTATATTTGGCCAATGATTTCACGTAGGAGAACTTGCCCCTTTGTTTACTTGAGCAGAAGGGTTCCAGAGATTTCATTCAGTCCCCAGGAAGTGATGGGTTTGGATGTGTTTTTTCTTGTTTTGGGGGGGTGAGCAAGTGTTGTTCATCGTGATTGATGTGGATCTGCATTGATGGACAATGTGATTACCGGTGGATGTACATTAAGGGACTTTTTTTAAAAAAAGACTTATTATAACTGTGTTTGTGTATGAGTTTTTTTTTACTGTGTACATTTGTTTTGAAAATGATTAGGGGTACTATGTACCCCTTACTCATTCACAAGGTGGCCCAAGGTTGTGGGGAAGAGGCCCTTGTCCTCATCAACATGCAGGGTCATTTTTGGGGCATGTGGCCTAGTATGGTTTAGAAGGGTGCTACACACTGTTATGGATTTTATTGGGGGGGGGGCCTATGGTCTTTGCCTTGATTTTTGCATTGATTTCCCCTTAAACTTCATATCAGATCATACCAGACCCTTGGGGGATCCTCATGCCTTTTTTTTTCAAGTCTATAATTAATAGCAGACCTGAAGGGCCAGGTATGAATTTGGAGGGAACTGACAACTAGTAGCCCTGATTAGGAGCTGTCACATTTAGCAGTGGTAGTATTACAGCTGCTACATTTTTCACTTCCTGCTGTAGCTGGTCTTCAATACAAAATAAAGTAATAAATATTGTAGAATTAAAAAATCAACTCATGCATAATTAATGTGTTACTACTCCCACAACAGTAAAATAAGTCTGTATATGCAGGATAGCATGCTTGTTATACTCACTGTGGAACCTAAGGGGTTAATCCTCTGCATTGTGTAAAAAGGCTGTGTGATCCTGTCTCTCTGATTCTCCTCTTCTTCCACTGACTCCAGACCATTTCCTGATAGCACAGAGCATTAGGAGACAGGCTGCACATCAGTTTGGTGTGTGTTGATAGAGAGGTTTTTTTTTTCTTGGGAGAGTGCATGTGATCAGCACAGGGACAATCAGCACTGTCCAGACAGAGGGTCAAGGGAAAATAAAAACTCTTCCTACAAGCTTTAAGCAGACACTGATACAGGACTGCTCTAACTGCTGATGAGAAAAAGGTATTTATCTGTTTGTATTTACTAAAACTATTGCATTTCCATGTTCTGTGTACTGCGGGAGACCGGACATAGTGAATGCAGGGTCCTGGGTTTAGTAACACTTTAGCACATTTTTTTTTAGTGAATTTACTACTTCTGAGATAAATATTGCAAACAGTAGTTATTTAAAGTGGATGTAAAAACACTCTAATCCTTTCTAAATCACTGCCATAGTGGTTATCCATAAGGATATACATGCCTCCTGCATGTATCCTTACCTGTCAAATGTCTCCCCTCTGTCTGTTATGAGACCCGAAAAACTGCAGATTCTGTGTGTGGCTCTGTTGTGCGGAGCTTGGTAGGTGGAGTCGTGATGTCCGTAGACTCCATGCCCACCTCTACATTCCCCTTGTCAATATGCATTTTCTCCTGTGTATTTCTTACACAGAACTTCTGCTATGATCACTAACATCCAGTCAAAACCCAGAAAGGTGACCACATGACTTAAGCATGCCCAATCATGCTGAGGTGTAGAGCAGCCAATCCTGGGAGAGCTGGAGAAGGAGGAGGGGATCTGAAGTACACAGAATGTCTCTCTCAGGCTCGTGCAGAGGATATGTAAATCACCTGTCACTCACAGCAAGGGGGAGAAATGAACTCTTATTTCTCTGTCTGTCCGTTTTTATCTCATTCAAAAAAGATAAGAAGACTGCTCAGAGTTGGATTAACTCTTTGTGGCAAGACTGGGCACAGATGACATGAAATCCTATACTGTACAAGGTGCAAGCCTTAATTTAAAAAAAATCAGGTTTACATCCACTTTAAAGCAGAGTTCCACCCAAAAATAGAACTTACGCTTTAAGGGAGGTGGCCCCTGACATGCCACATTTGGCATGTCATTTTTTTTAGGGGGGGCGGATAGCCTCTTTTTAGAGGGTCCCAGCTCCCACTTCCTCCTGGCAAACCGCAACACCAGAAGGGAGATCACCTCTCCCCCCTCCCTCTTGGCAATCATCTAGGACATGTCACAGGTCCCAGATGATTGCCCGGCCAGTCGCGGTGCATGGCGCGGCTCACGCATGCGCTGTGGGTGCCCAGCTGTGATGCCACAGCTGGGCGCCCACAGTTACAATGCCGGCGCCAGAGAGAGAAGGAGGAGATGAGTGGGGCTTCATTCCCCCACTTTGCTGGACCCTGGGACAGGTAAGTGTCCGATTATTAAAAGTCAGCAGCTGCCGTATTTGTAGCTGCTGACTTTTATTTTTTTTTTAAGCATAACTCCTCTTTAAGGCAAAAATGTATGTGGTAATAAAGTGTTACTAAACCCACAACAGTAAAATCAGTCTGTATATGCAGAATAGCACGCTTGTTATACTCACTGTGGAGCTTAAGGGGTTAATCATCTGCATTGTGTAAAAAGGCTGTTTTTATCCTGTATGCACAGATCCTCCCCTCCTGCACTGTCTATCTGGGGAAGGCCAGCTAACACAGGCAGAGTAGCCAACCTGCACATGCTCAGTTGTGTCTTATGCTGGAGAGAATAATTACTTGTTGATCAGAGCTAGCCAGGTCACATGAAACTGTGCAGTTTATCACTAACCGTGGTATACAGATCAGCCAAAAAAATATATAGTGGCAATATTTTAATGTAAAAAGAAGATTTATAAGCTGTGGGTGCTGTGGGCACTGTGGGGGGGGGGGGGGGCTGGGCAGATGAACTATTTTCATATTACCGGGTTTAGTAACACTTTAATCTCTTAGTGAATTTACCCCTTTAATTTTTGAATATATGCCAAATTTAGAACTTATGATAAGGATAGAAAGTAATATGAAAAAGGAAAGAAAGTCAACTGTGGTAGAATTTCTGCTTCATCTAAATACTTCCTGCAATGTCAATCATTTCAGTGTGGTCGGAGTCTTCTTCAGGGTTTGGCATATGCTGCCATATGGTGTAGATGAGATATGCTCAGCTCTCTTATTGTAAGTGTCTTGGCTTATTTAGAAGTGGAAGTAAAAACTACAATGTATGCTTACATGTGGCATGCAAACACATTTCAGCTTTTTTTTTTTTTTTCTTTTTAGGCTAACAAGAATTTGAATGAACAAAAATGATTATTTGTTATAAATGCACAAATCCCTGACTGGTGCACTCCCTGTTGTAAAGTCCTGTAAAATATGTTCATCTTTTATATAAATAAAATAATGGTAATATAACTTTTACTATACATGGCTTTTTATTTTTTTGTTTTCACAGAAAGCAAAATAAGGAAACGAAACACTCTGCATGATTACACCAAAACATCAGACACCACTTTAACTAGGATTAACAAGGCACTTGAGGTGAAAACAAAGTTTTTCAACACCACAGAGAACTGTGCCAAAAGATGCAGTCGTAACAAAGGACTCTCTTTTCCTTGCAAGTAAGTAGCCAGATAGACAGTGCAAATGGTATTATATAGTTACACGACTTAACTTGTGAGGAAGACATTCTTTTGGTGGCTCTGTGTGTGGTACATGCCAATTGGTACTAATGTTGTGAGTTGTGGCCTTCATCTGCTAGGCAGATGTAAAAGTTGGCTTAGTATGCCATGCTTCTAAATACAAAAGCTTTTATAATGTCTCTGCTAAATGTGAACATAGCTGTTGTTTTCAGCAACATCTAATTAGTAATTTATAAATAATATATCAACAGAGCACTGTTACTGCTTCAGGGAGACCTGGTAAAACTCATTCTTTACATATAAACTTTTTTATTCATGCACGTATTGCTCTTATTAATCCTGGAAAAAGGATTAGTACATCAAACGATTTAAGCGTGGCCTATAAAATGTACCCATCACAAAATCCTTCTAGGGCTAAACCATTCTTCTGATGTTGTTTCCCTGAGATGTGATACCGTAATACATCTTAAAAGGCATTTCAATCTGTAGTTAGAAATACATTCAGCAAACTGTTGCAGCTTTTTCATGCATTTACTTAAGTGGCTGAAAAACATAGGTCAAGCCAAAAGGCGTTATCTTTTAAAAATATATATATTTTTATATTTTTATTGGTAACAAAAATGGTTCCTCATAAGTAGATATATACACAGTCACATATTTCTTTAGTAAATTGAACATAATTAATAATTATCAGTTTTCACAATTACCAAGTTCATACATTTGACGCAATCACAAAAGCAATTTTTTTTGTTCGAACAGCAAGCCTGATAAGCAGAAAAGGGAACCTGTGCATTTTTTCATTCATAAGTATTGTTCCAAACAGGTTTACAAACAAACAAATTAAGTTAACCAGCACACTGGAAAATTTCTGAAGTCCACAAAGATATCCACTGGGTGTTGGCTGGTTTGTAATTACTTATGTAATACCTGATTATTGCCCACAAACAACAGATGCTATCCAACATGCAGAAAGATTTCTGATATTAACAACAGAAATTATTGAGCATGCCGAAAGGTTTCTGATATCAGAAACAGAAGATAAATATTTCTGTAAATTCCTGTAATTCTTTAAAAAGAAAAGGTTTGGCACTTTAAATGAAATGTATATATAGAAACTAAGTGTAAACCTGGGCCCTACACATGTACACTACTCAGCACCAAAGTTACTTCACAGTTGTCAAGGTGAAATAAAACATTAATATTCAAATATAGACTAAAAAGCAAAAACCTGCTTGATCGCTTTTCAGTGGTCAAGCAGATAAGGGTATACCCTGTAAAAGCTGCTGTTTAAAGTATTCAAGAGTATAAAGGGTTAACAAAAGAAAGTTTAGATAAAATACTGCATCAGTCCCATGTTAAAACAGCGCTACTGTTAGTCCATTTCTGTTTCTGACCAACATCGATAACAAAATAGATAATTTGTATGTGATGACAATATAAATTGCTCTTTAAACACAGTGGATGATCCTAGAAATTGGTCTGTGTGTGCACCTTCCACCAAACACAAAATCTTCACCATGTGAGGCACGCTCCCCCAAGGGGTTAAACTCACCAGAGCCTAGATAAACTCAAGCCTTTAAAAGGGGATCCTTAGATTGCTTAGAGAAGACAGTCATCAACACTGGAAGCGGTTTTGGTAACTATAATTTACTCCGATCAAGTGTATTTATAAAACATAAAGAAAATTGTGGACAAAGCATAATCCTGTTTCATGAATTTATTAATAGAAAACCCATAAACCCGTCCCTCATACAGAATACATACAAAACTCAAACATCAATGAAGCATAAAAATCACAAATTGAGTGTAGTCACCGCCCTGCTGTCCAGGGAGATGTCTGTGTTGAATACACAGCGATACTGTGTGTTTCCCAATAACTGACCAGCTGACAGTGGAATGCACATGTCACTTCTGGCTGCCGTGGTGATCACGCTCTGATGTTTCGTCACTTCTGACTTCAACCGAGGGCATGCAAAATTACAAAGTCAACTGAGGGCATGCAAAATCACAAAATCACACGTCACTTCCAGTTGCCGTGGTGATCACGCCCTGACGTTTCATCACTTCCGACTTCAACTGAGGGCATGCCCTCAGTTGAAGTCAGAAGTGATGAAACGTCAGGGCATGATCCCCACGGCAGCCAGAAGTGACATGTGCATTCCACTGTCAGCTGGTCAGTTATTGGGAAACACACAGTATCGCTGTGTATTCAACACAGACGTCTCCCTGGACAGCAGGGCGGTGACTACACTAACTTTGTGATTTTTATGCTTCATTGATGTTTGAATTTTGTATGTATTCTGTATGAGGGCATGCCCTCAGTTGAAGTAGGAAGTAACAAAATGTCAGGGCATGATCACCTCATCAACCAGAAGTGATGTGTGCGTTTCACTGTCAGCTGGTCAGTTATTGGGAAACACACAGTATCGCTGTGTATTCAACACAGACATCTCCCTGGACAGCAGGCCGGTGGCTACACTCACTTTGTGATTTTTATGCTTCATTAATGTTTGTGTTTTGTACGTATTCTGTGTGAGGGATGGGTTTATGGGTTTTCTATTAATAAATTTATGAAACAGGATTACGCTATGTCTACAATTTTCTTTATGTTTTTTTAATACACTTGATCGGAGTATATTATAGTTACCAAACCGCCTCCAGTGTTGATGATTGCCTTCTCTAAGCAATATAAGGTCTCCTTTTAAAGGCTTGAGTTTATCTAGGCTCTGGTGAGTTTAACCCCTTGGGGGAGCGTGCCTCACATGGTGAAGATTTTGTGTTTGGTGAAAGGTGTACACACAGACCAATTTCTAGGATCACCCACTGTGTTTAAAGAGCAATTAATATTGTCATCACATACAGATTATCTATTGGGTTATCGATGTTGGTCAGAAACAGGAATAGACTAACAGTAGCGCTGTTTTAACATGGGACTGATGCAGTATTTTATATGTATATATGTGAATTAAAATAATAATATGCCATCATGATATCTGTATTTATATGAAAGAATAAATGTGCCATCATGCATTTGACCACTTTACCAGCTATGTTTCACATGCTTCATTTAACCGCTTCAGCCCCAGAAGATTTTACCCCCTTCCTGACCAGAGCACTTTTTACAATTTGGCACTGCGTCACTTTAACTGACAATTGCGCAGTCGTTTGATGCTGTACCCAAACTAAATTTGTGTCTTTTTCCCCCACAAATAGAGCTTTCTATTGGTGGTATTTGATCACCTCTGCAGTTTTTATTTTTTGCGCTATAAACAAAAAAGTAACGAAAATTTAAAAAAAAAACAATATTTTTTACTTTTTGCTATAATAAATATCCCCAAAAGTTTTTTAAAAAACAAATTTCTTCATCAGTTTAGGCCAATATATATTATTCTACATATAAAAAAAACGCAATAAGCGTACAGTATATTGATTGGTTTTTGCAAATATTATAGCGTCTGCAAACTATGGGAAAGATTTATGGCATTCTTATGGCATTTTTATTTTTTTACTAGTAATGGCGGTGATCTGCGATTTTTAGAGGTACTGCAACATTGCGACGGACAGATCGGAGACTTTTAACACTTTTTTGGGACCATTGGCATTTATACAGCGATCAGTGGTATAAAAATGCACTGATTACTGTGTAAATGTCACTGGCAGGGAAGAGGTTAACACTAGGGGGCAATCAAGAGGTTAAATGTGTGTTCCTTCAGCATGTTCTAACTGTGTGGGGATGGGAGTGACTAGGAGAGGAGCCATATCATTTTTCCTACTTAGAAGGAAGAAACTACATGGCTCCTTTCCTCTGACAGCACAGGGATTTGTGTGTTTACACACACAAATCCCCATGCTGGCACTCGTGCACGCAATCATGCATGGCCGGCAGCGATCATGCCCTCCGGCCACGCGCATCGGATCCCCCACCATGCAGCAGGCTCGCACGTGACTTCTGGTGGTCAAAAACGGGTAGGACGTACCTGTATGGGATTTCGCTCAGGAATGCCATTGTGCCGCAGCATATCTGCATGACACAGTTGGCAAGTGGTTAAAGTCCCAAACCTTTTCCTTTTAAATTTCAGATTCAGGTATGGAGGAGTATGGCTATAGAATGTCATGGGCCTCATTTAAAGTCCCAAAACCCCCCACATACCCACTTTCCTGTAATCATTCAATCATTCACCGTACATTACTCAATTACTAGAGACTTCTCATGAATTTTTGCTCTCCTTGGGCATATTGGTGGAAAAAAGTGTGCTAGTTTCATTGACACTGCTTATATTTATCAGAATTTTGCACCAATTAACCCTCCTATTTTTCTTGTTGTTAGATAAAGTCTACACATTTGTATTGATTTTATCCTTTAATCATCCTGCCCTTATACAATTAGCAGCTTAATGAGTCAGCCTACATGCTTTTGATTCTGCCAACCTGTGTGAATCATAAAAAGAGAGGGATTTGTTGAACTACCATTAAAGAGATATGTATGTTTCATGTTAATAAGCATATTATTCTCTTCAGGGCGTTTGCTTTCGATAAAAGCACAAAGAGATGCCACTGGTTTTCTTTCAATAGCTTGTCAAAAGGAGTCAAGAAGAAATTTGATCGTGCATTTGATCTTTTTGAAAAGAAAGGTAACATTATTTTCTCTTTTTTTTACCTTCTCTGTACTTGTGCCTCATGTTCAATGTGTATCTACATATGTAGTCATAGTCATCATGCTCTTTGACAAGGTTAGTATTTTAAGAATTTTTTTTCATATAGGGAACTGTCCTTTCATGTGTTTGATGTTTATTGCATGCATGCTTGTCAAAAAGACATTTGTTACATATAATATAAAACATAATGTGTTACACAATTTATAATTACTAATTCATGTATTTGTTCATTTCAGTATTCATACATTATGTTTATCATTAGGCATATGCTAGTGCTGCATATTTTTAACTACAGTTGCATTATAGTGAGTAGGTGATGAAATAAGCAAGCAGGGGCAGGTAAGATTAATGTAAACCCTCACTCACCCACATCTCCTTCATAGAGCAAACAAGTATACAAGAGCCCTATTCCAGTCAGTGTCAGTCTGCTGTCTTGAGCAGGGACCCCATTTTGTTTGGGCTAGAGCTTTTGAAGGGGACCCTCTCTGCCAAAGAGCAATAATGCCTAGTACTGATAAGAGCCTCTGAAGAGTGCCCTCTATTTTAAAGAGAATAATGACTGATAATGACATACCCCTCTGAAGAGTGCTCTCTATGCAAAAGAGCATAATGACTAGTACAGACATGAACCTGTGAAGAGTGCCCTCTATGCCAAAGAGCATAATGACTAGTACAGACATGAACATGTGAAGAGTGCCCTCTATGTCAAAGATCATAATGACTAGTACAGACATGAGCCTCTGAAGAGTGCCCTCTATGACAAAGAGCATAATGACTAGTACAGACATGAACATGTGAAGAGTGCCCTCTATGTCAAAGAGCATAATGACTAGTACAGACATGAGCCTCTGAAGAGTGCCCTCTATGACAAAGAGCATAATGACTAGTACAGACATGAGCCTCTGAAGAGTGCCCTCTATGACAAAGAGCATAATGACTAGTACAGACATGAACATGTGAAGAGTGCCCTCTATGACAAAGAGCATAATGACTAGTACAGACATGAACATGTGAAGAGTGCCCTCTATGTCAAAGAGCATAATGACTAGTACAGACATGAGCCTCTGAAGAGTGCCCTCTATGACAAAGAGCATAATGACTAGTACACACATGAGCCTCCGAAGAGTGCCCTCTATGACAAGGAGAATAATGACTAGTACAGACATGAGCCTCTGAAGAGTGTCCTCTATGTCAAAGAGCATAATGACTAAGACAGACATGAGCCTCTGAAGAGTGCTCTCAATGACAAAGAGCATAATGACTGATAATGATATACCCCTCTAAAGAGTGCCCTCTATTCCAAGGAGCATAAATATAAACTACTGATATGAGCACCTCAAGAGTACCCTCTATGTCAAAGAGCATAATGACTAGTACAGACATAAGCCCCTGAACAGTGCCCTCCATGCCAAAGATCACATAGACTAGTACTGACACGAAATATATAGAATGATTCTGCGCTACCTTAAAAGAGAAAAACAAAAGCAGCCAACACGACCAACAAAGTATACGTATGCAAAACAACAAAAAAGTGTGGCGCTAAACAATGTCAAACATAACTGTGAACCAGTCAATAAGCAATGAGAGGGATCAACTGTATCTGCTATGAACAAGTAGTTCTCATGTGGACAGTACAGATAAGTAGTCCTTATGACAATGCGTTGTAAACAAAATATTGAAAAATTATATAGGCATCTCAAATGTAGACCAGCTCACTACCACCGAGAGATGAAAAGGCTTACCGGATAGGGTGGACCCAATGGGGCATACGCCGGATTGGGTCAGACAAAGCTTAGGTGGTAAGTGGCTGTGTATGCTCGAAGAAGGATGTTGTCTCACGGATTTGCTATGTTCCTCCAAGTAGCACACGGATCCTGAGGGATGTAAGCAATCTCCCGGATGTAGGAGGTCATGTAGATCTTAGGGGGATGGGGTGTTCCGTAAGTAAACCCCTCAAAGCAACATTCCACGGACCAAGAAATGATGTGGTAGGATGAGGAAAGAAAAAAAGGGTCACATAGTGTAAATCCAAAAAACAAAAAGTATTTATTTAAAATAAATAGATGTACACTCACATGTAGATCCAAAACATAAAACAGCGCTGTGAGAAAAAGTGGCGACAATGGGGTCCTGCCCGACGCGTTTCGTCCTCATAGACGTTGTTTAAATCTACTGCATTCCCCTGTTTGCGATTGTGCTGTACCGTAGAAGCATTATTTAAAGTGCATCTCTATTTCTGCCATTATTATGGTACAGGTAGCCAACATAAATAGAATGTAATTAGGAATTTAATTACCTAATAATTTAATTAATGTATTTGTTTATTTTTGTTACACCAGACTATGTCAGAAATTGTATTCATGGAAAAGGCAGTACCTACAAGGGATCAAGAAATGTAACTAAAAATGGACTATCATGCCAACCATGGAGTTCAATGTATCCACATGAACATAGGTAAGATTAGATTATAAACAAAACCTTTCCTATAAAGGATAGTGAGATCTTAAAATTATGAAAAAAATTGTAGGAAAGAAATAATCAATTTTACATGTTTTTCTTTATTTCTTTATTTGGCATGATTACTGGAATTAAAAGGGAATGCATAGTGGTTTTGTTTTCTTCCCTTATTTATTATGGTTAGGATTAAAAATTAAAACACGTTTTTTTTAGTAAGGTAAATATCAATTTGAAACACGAAAGAGGGGATTTAAAGGCCTGGAAATTACGTGTGATAACTCACACTAATATTCCATAATCACTGTTTACCTTATATAGGTAGTGTCACTCTAGTCAATATACTGCATATAAACCAAAAAATTGTTCCCACTATAGTAGTGGAAAACTGAATGACCAAATGAGCAACACAGCATACAGTGTAGGGATTATAGAAGGAGTTATTTATTGAATAATTAAAATTCATATGGCATCCTCCATTGGAGTTAAATTGAAGCACAAAAACAAGATGTAAATCCAGTGACTACTGTGCTAATTAGTCAATGAATAGGGCAACACACACCACAATCGACATAAACAAAAAGCATAAAGCAATTACACATAAAACATGTATACAATCATTTGGATGCCAGATAATCTATGCCCAGGTGGTCATGCCATGGCACATCACCATATGTGACAATAAAAAATAAAATATATGGTTTGACCGCCTGTGCAGAGGTCCCTTGGGGCTCGAGCCACTGAGGGATGGATAAGTGATGGTATAGGAGGGATGGGGAGAAAAGTGCTAGATGTATAATGGCTGTTGATGAAAATGATAGTCTATTTTCAAAGCCCAAACTCTGGAATAAAAATGGAAGTTCTTTCTATTTTTACTTTACTGATCACTTCAAACATTGTTCCCCCATGCTCTGGCAGTGCAGTGCCCATTGGCATCCTCACATCTAATGCAGGGTTATGAATCCTGCATGGGCCTTGATGACATCAGAACTTTACAGTGCTAGAGCATGGGGGAGAAGATGCAGCAGGGACGGGCTCAGCAGCATAGAGGAGCCCGTAAGTAAATTTACTTTGCCATGCCCCTTTACAGTTATTGGTTTAGACCTTTTATTGTAAATTTGGTTATTCCAATAAATCTGTGGCCTTGGCCTTTCTAACATAAACAGCTCTTGCGAAGCTATTTGGGAAAAGCCTTACATTTGGGAAAAAGATATTTTAAACCTATGTATTTTATGTTGCACATCTTCGTCACATTTGTGCACAAACCTGGATTACTTATAGCTTTGCTCAATCACCAAGCACACTAAAATTAGAAATTTCGTATCTCCGCAGAGTGGTACTGTGGATATGACACTAAGTTAAAAATTGCCACGTCCCAATATTTTGAGTATAGGAAATTTAAGGTTTTCGGATGATAGACTTTTTAGACATAACACAGTCTTATAAAAAATTAGTATTTATTACAAATTTAAAATCTATCTATCTATCTATCTATCTATCTATCTATCTATCTATCTATCTATCTATCTATCTATCTATCTATCTATCTATCTATCCCCAAAGCAGGCATAGAGGCACTCACAGATAAATCAATGCAACAGTTTTTTTTTTTTTTCATTTTTCAATGGATCTTAGTCCATCTTTCTCAAGAGAAAGATGGACTGAGTTCCATCAAAACATTCACAATAAAATACTGACGCTTTGTTTTATCTCAGCTGCAAGACCCGTGAGTGCCTCTCTGCCTACTAAAGCTGAAAAGAAACCCATCAGCTTCCAGGTTTTCTTTGTCAAAGCTTAATTGAACAAGCTGAAGTTAGAAGCTGATTGGTCACCATGCACAGCTTCACCAGATTTTGCACTCTCCAGTTTTAGCAAATCAACCCCTTAGAGTGTGGTGTCTACTTTTGGAAATATACTATATATATATATATATATATATATATATATATATATATATATATATATAAAGATACACAAACACAGTAAAAAAAGAAGGATAGTCTTTTTAACAATAGTTTCCCTTTAAGTAGTTAGTTTGATTAACCTTCCAGCTTCCAGTGCTCTGCTCTTTTCTTTTCAGTGTCTGTTTGTGGTGAAAGTTACAAAGTACCATGTTCATTCCTTGACAGATAAAATCAAAATTCCTTCACACCTGGAAACAGTGCTAATTAGAACATGTAGGGAAATAACACTCACTGTTCTGGCCATTTCGTTTTTATTGTTTACCTATTGACCAAGAGAGATGGTAGATAATGAACTAATTGAAATTGCTGGGAGGCTTGTAAATTGTGATTATTAGGTGTCCATAAAGCACATTGTTCCCATTAGTCTATATGAGTGATAACCTGAGTAAATAATTTTTCAACATATTAGTCAGTGCCTCTGCCCTACGGTGATCACCTGCTTGAAGTAAATAGTGATTGACTGGACTTAGCAGAGTACAGATGTAATGACATTCCTTTCTATGTAGATAACACCATAGTCAGTTGTAGAGGAACAGTAGAGTAACATTAACATTTTAGCTAAAATGATACATAATAATTAAATGTATTTTTGTTATGTAAGTAGTGTTACTTTACTCAGCAATCATAAAAAAAATATAAAAATAACAATGTTCCTGGAAGTTAAAAATGCCCATAACTTCATCCCAAGTGTTTCAGTCATGCTGGAAAATACTTGTCATGTGAATGTTTGGATTTTCATGGAAAAAACATTCAAGAAAAAAGAAGGATCCATCCATCACTAAGCAGGTGTTCCGCTGTGAAAACAAATTACTTTGAAGAGCCATATCATGATCCTTACAGTTGCTTGACTACTGTCTACTGTCTACTTGTCTACTGGAAGGGAAATCATTAATTGTGTAAATAAAAGAGCTGTCCATGGGGGTCTTACTTTCCAGAAGCATGGCAGGATTTCTAGGTGGTCCTTAGCACCCTTTCTGTTTAATGATGCAGTAATACAGGCCACCATTAGCTGTGGCTAAATATAGGGTTGGTTGATTGCCCAATAAAAGTCAAATTGATTTGTGGAACTACAGACCTACAGACCATAGGACATGTAGCAATCTTTAAAGTCCCCACTCTTCCTCTTTGTTTTTGTTTACTGTCACAACTTTATTGGTGAACTTTTTGCCAGCATTGAAATAATCCCCTGGTTTGTTGGAACTGATGGCAGGAATTTTGGCTATTAATACTTGTTAAGTGATTACAGTTTATCTGTGGTTTAAACAAAGGTCATTTCCAAAGCCCAAACTCTGGAAAAAAATGGAAGTTCTTTCTATTTTTACTTTACTGATCAGTTCAAACATTGTTCCCCCGTGCTCTGGCAGTGCAGTGTCCATTGGCATCCTCACATCTAATGCAGGGTTATGAATCCTGCATGGGCCTTGATGACATCAGAACTTTACAGTGCTAGTGCATGGGGGAGAAGATGCAGCAGGGATGGGCTCAGCAGCATAGAGGAGCCCGTAAGTAAATTTACTTTGCCATGCCCCTTTATGGTTATTGGTTTAGACCTTTTATTGTAAATTTGGTTTATTACAATAAATCTGTGGCCTTGGCCTTTCTAACATAAACAGCTCTTGCGAAGCTATTTGGGAAAAGGCTTACATTTGGGAAAAAGATATTTAAAACCTATGTATTTTATGTTGCACACCTTCGTCACATTTGTGCACAAACCTGGATTACTTATGGCTTTACTCAACCACCAAGCACACTAAAATTAGAAATTTCGTATTTCCACAGAGTGGTACTGTGGATACGACACTAAATTAAAATTTGCCACGTCCCAATATTTTGCGTATAGGAAATTTAAGGTTTTCGGATGATGGACTTTTTAGACATAACACAGTCTTATAAAAAATTAATATTTATTACAAATTTAAAATCAAAACAATTACATAGGTTTCTCAAATAATTCATTCACAAAATAGCCTATCAGCATGAATAGCACACCACCTATATGCAATATAGACAAACCCCGGAGGACCAGACTGATCAGTCTTGAAAATTATAGAGCTTGACAAGGTAGCATGTCATAAAGTGCTCAATTTTGCTCTACATGTTGCACGTAAGGAAACGCTTCTTCAGGAGCTATGGTGAGTTATTCAATCATAGGTAAAAAAAGGGAGAGAAGGGGTGAGGCAGAGAGTAGTATCCTCAATGATGGTAAAGATTCACAGTGATTCAGAGCCTTTTCTACTTGTGCGGTGCGGTCGTAAGAGGAGACTCTGCCAGGAACTCAGTGTATAAGGGACCAGTACTTATGGGCTATTAGGCATGTACACAATGGGAGGATTCCCTACACTGAACAAGCCAGCATTTTAATAGCGGTCCTGTGCACCATTTTTTATCTCAAAGACCACTTTCTAATTGTTGATAGTGGCATAAAATTAACCTCTAGATTAAATTTATATGGTTCCTGAAGTGCTACCTTCCTAAACTCCTCCGAATCACTGTGAATCTTTACCATCATTGAGGATACTACTCTATGCCTCACCCCTTCTCTCCCTTTTTTTACCTATGGTTGAATAACTCGCAATAGCTCCTGAAGAAGCGTTTCCTTACACACAACATGTAAAGCAGAATTGAACACTTTATGACACGCTACCTCGTCAATCTCTATAATTTTTAAGAGTGATCAGTCTGGTCTTCCGGGGTTTGACTATATTGCATATAAGTGGTGTGCTATTCATTTTCATAGGCTATTTTTTGTGAATGAATTATATGAGAAACTTATGTAATTGTTTTTATTTTAAATTTGTAATAAATATACATTTTTTATAAGACTGTGTTATGCCTAAAAAGTCCATCATCCGAAAACCTTAAATTTCCTATACCAAGCACACTAAGTCGACAGTTGTCACTCAATGTGACTTTGCAAATTCAACAAGGAACCAGAATATGAGTATATGCACTTAGCACTATGAAACACAACTTTTATTATTATTGCTTTCACAGCATACTACACAGTCATGTTTTACAAAGGTCACCTGACAAATAAAGTATCCTCACACAATTTTGTTTATTTTCCCTGAAAAAAGATGATGATGTCATTAGTACAAACTGATGTGCAAATCAATTATGGGAAATAATTAAATATATGAACATTTGCTGCTTGTTAATGTGTGGGCTGGAATTCACATAACGACATCATTACAACATCTGCTTTTGAGAAGGTGGTTTCCATGTTTATGTAAAGGAATGTCCTCTGTTGAAATTATAATTTGGGACTATTTTCTGCATTTATTTTACAAGGCTGGTTTGCAACAATGATCTGTTTTATGTAATTTGTGGAAAAAAAACAGAACTAAAAATTGAGCCAGCCCCTTTCTTGTTAATGACTTATTTCCTGTTCTTGTGTGTGTACTCACAAGTGCGACATTTAGAGAAAGGTCAAGCTCACTGTGTATATGAGCCATTTTCCTTTTTGTACTGTGATCTGTATTTGCAGTCAACATTGCAATGCCTGTTTTCAATATATAATATGTAAGTGATGTTACTACTATTGTATAGTGTAATACTATGTGAAATTGCTAATACACATGGAGAGCCATGTGTCCTGTCTTGGACTTGACCCTATGGAGTAGCATGGCACTATTACATGTAAACCACTGTACCACAACACATTGGCCTTTGTCTAAAGCAAGCAACATATGAAAGAGTGAATGATGTAACATATGATTTAAAAAGTATATGACATATAATAAAGTTGTCAGCTAACAGTTATTACATTTTAACAACTTCATCTAATCCCAAAATGTATGCAGTTGGTGATTTAAAATGGTTCTAAAACCTAAACATGTTTTACCTTAATGCATTCCTTGCATTAAAGTAAATGTTTGATCCAGCGCTGTTCACATCTGCAACTCTTCTCTCCTCACATCCAGGTCTCACTGGCTTTGCTTTTGCTGTCAATCAAAGTCAGTGACGAGAGAGTGGGGACGGGGCTATTCCCGCAGTCTGTGTCAATGGGCGCAGCAGCAGGGCTTGGGAGCGAGCACTCACACGTGCCCCTATGGGAAGCATCTTCCCATGGGGGCACTGAACAGAGAGGAGGGGCAGGATCGCTGGTGGGAGACCCCGAGAAGAGCAGGTTTGCGGGTGCTCTGTGAAATTCCATTGCATAGAGCAGGTAAGTATAGACATGTTTGCTATTTAAAAAAACATTTACCTTTCAATTGCTTTAATCTTACAGACTTTGTTTTATTGACACTGAGTAAGATGCCACTCCTATTTTATAGCTGTTGACATGAATAATCTGACAATACAAAATATAACTCTATTGCTGACTAGCTTTGATCTAAAAACATATTGAATGGACTAAGACAGCTTACCACCTACAGTTTACATAATTAAATCTATGTGGTGGGAATGTTGGTTAGCAGAGTTATTTTGTTCACTTTTTTGTAATCAAAAGCTGGTAAAAGAAGTTAAAATTGGTAGAACATTTTTGTGTGTGTGGTGGGCATATACGTTTATCTTAACCTAATGCAATTTAATAGAAATCAGTCATTTATTACAGTCAAAGGATTAAATATTCTGTTTGGCTGGTTGCTAAGGGTTACTGCAAATGGAACTTTGCATTGTATAATTAAGGTCATTACATGATATATTTTTTTTCAATCTGTAATCTAATATTAGTTTCATGTATTCATTATATTCATTTATTTATTTATTTATTTTATATTTTATACACTGTTTATCAAATAAAATAAAACCTTTTTTTTTGTCTTAGTCTTGTGTTTATGCCTGTTACATAATTTACTGTGTATTTTCTATCATTTTATTTTCTATATTTTAGTAGCTTGTGTAGTGACTTATTATGTAACCTTACTTTAATGTATGTCATCGTCTTACACATAATTTCAGTAGAAGCATATTATCTAAGAATACTTTCAGCTGTTACAAGCATGAGACTGTTAATTAATAATATTTACAGTATCATCTGCTAATTGATATTGCTAATTATGGGACTCCAGCAATGGCTTAAATTACCACTGACGTATCTGACACATATGAGACATAGTTCATATAGTAGGTGAAAAATGAATAGTATAGTTTTAGCAAGACATACTAGAGTAAAGTTAGAGTCACAAAACACATGAATGATATGCCATAGTAGTAGTACTAAGATTTACTACAACGTTTGCTGTAATGTCATTTTAAAACTAGCTTTTTGCATTCGAGCTATCGTGGTAAAGATCTCACGGAAAACTATTGTCGGAATCCAAAAGGAGAAGAAGGAGGGCCTTGGTGCTTTACTCAAAACCCACAGATTCGCCATGAAGTGTGTGACATTCCTTTGTGCTCAAAAGGTAGAATTTATTTAATTTTCTTATAACATTAAACACATGTTATGAAATAGTGTAGGGCATTGTCAAAGACCTATTCTGACCACAAAAAAATTGGTTTTGTCAACATTTCTATGTGGTTGAAACTAATACAAGTTTTGATTTAATGAGGCAAAAAGCAATGTGAAACAGCCTAAAGCAACTAAGCAGAGAAAACTAACTGTGGAAATCTGAAATAGGATTAGCTACCCTAGTGGCACACAATTGCTTTTTGCATCCTGTTGAAAATAAAAGTTGAACATATGTAAGACTGGCCACAGATGTTGCATTTTTTTTCAATCAGCTGAAGGGCTGATCGAATAAAAAGATTAATGGATACCTCCATCAGTGGCCACAGCCAGCTGATCAGCAATACTTTCCATCAGTCCCATTGTACAGAAGTCAATTGTTAGATCAACTTCTGTCAACTGGGAACAGCCATAGATGGACCAAAATTCAACCAATTCAATTTTCTGTGTTGACTATCAGATACATGCATTTTGTGTTACCGTAACTGAACAATCAGAGTGTAACATATGTGGTCAAATTTACAAAAGCTATTGTACAAAAAAAACAAGAAAAGAAAACTACAAATCGACTAAGGTTTCTGCTTGAATATGCAAATCTTATTTGAATCCTTTACTAAATGCTTTTTTAGAATAATATACTTGTCACCTGTTCTTCCGTCCTCTTATCTCTGGAAGTGGAGTTAAAAAGATTAATCATTTGTTATATTAAATGTACATAAAGGCATTAGCAAACACCTGAAATTTACTTGGTTGTCATGCCCATCCTGGAGATTCAGATGTTTGTGGTATAGGACAAATTTGCAACAATCAAATTCAGGTTGAAGTCAGAATTCCTGATCTGTATACTTGTATACTCTTTTTTTGGTCAACAACTTTAAATGTATTGAAGGCAGAGGAATAGCATGAAAGACAAGCAACCAGCATCTTCATAAGATGAGGATAACAGTGGCAGCCTGCACATTCCTTCCACACTCCATCCAAAAAACATATACTTTAGCAGCTTGCCAATAAGTTCGAACTGTGTTATTCAAAATTATATAAAAGT
Organism: Lithobates clamitans; assembly: GCA_037952925.1. NCBI lineage: Eukaryota > Metazoa > Chordata > Amphibia > Anura > Ranidae > Lithobates > Lithobates clamitans. The sequence continues at coordinate 14,101,007 of JBBGZY010000190.1, forward strand.
TTACGATTGGTAATTTGTTTTAATCAATGCACCTCTGGTGTGTTTAAAACATGTTTTAGAAATGCTAGATATTGAGCATTTACCGTACAATATACAGTCTTAAACTTTTTTTAATGGAATTTACATTCTTACACATAAAACAAATTCTTTGTATTTATCGTACTCAATTCCTCAGAAATCATTCAGTACTAAGTTATGGAACACATAAAGAAAACAAAAGGAAGACTGGCTTCACCACATTCTAGCAACATCATTTTTATTTTATAATTATTGTATTCTATGGTTTGGCAGTTTTACTTTCTAAATCAAAACCAGGTGGTTCTGAAGAAACACAATAGCTGTAGACACACGCTGTTGAATGTCTTAGCAAATCCATGCAAATGTGTGGTAGAAATCACTTTGACCTGCCTGGCGGTATGATTATTTGAGATTTTTAAAGCTGAAAGCGGTAAAATTATTTTGCAGGATAATTTGGCGTTTTATATTGTATAGGAATAAGTCATTTAAATCTGTCCAAACAAGAGTCTAGAAGACATCCTGGGTATGATAAAATTTGAAACACAAAATCATAAATTATAATATAATAATTAACTATAAATAATTATAACAAATAATAATATAATAATAAAAATGATTCAATAATGTAATCAAATCAAAAAAACTGAAATTTGCTCAGTTGCAGAATTGTCGCTGTCATTACTTTCAGTGTTTGATGACGGATTTCTCCACAAATCACTATAGCTCAATTCTGCAAGTGATTCTAATTTATTATCGCTGTTTTCTAGCTGGTCTAAAACCGCTTTTGATGTAAAGGGACGGTTTTGGTTGCTATGGACAATCTCCAGTTTCCAGGAAGAAAGAACAGTATACATAATATAAAACTACATGCAGGGCACTGGACAAACCACTAGGGACAAAAGGGATTCAAAATAAATTGATACAGTAATGTAATCTGTAAGATTACAGTGTACTGTATATGTATTGTGTCTTTTAATTGTAGCACTAACTCACGGTGGAGCTGCTGGTTTAAGCGGGTCTGTTACCTTCACTTTGCTTCCCTTGGTTTCACCGACACATGGTCTAGGGGTTCCGTTGAGTTTACTGCTAGACGACACAGGCACCAACACTGGAGTACGTTTTCAATGCTTTAATGAACAAACAAACTTTAGGAAGTAGCAGGAAAGAGGTGGAAAAGGAAACTTTCAGGAGAAACTCAAATATCTTCTTATAGAATCTTAGCGACAAATGTCCTGGTAGAACTCAGATAATTAGGTGGAATGCGCTCCTCTCGTGGGACACACTCCTTGCTCGTCTGGATAGGCTCTCTCACTGGTCTAGCAGCCAGTACGCAGCACGAATTAAAAATCTCTGCCACAGACTTGTTTGGGGGGTAAATCCGTATGATCCTCTGCCACAGGATGTATCAGATTTTTCTGGCATGAAAGTCAGTCACAGTGCTTGAACCTTTAAGCCGAACCGGCAACACTATGCTGTATGGTCACTTCTCTTGGATACGTTCTCCAACCGGGTCACCAGGCCCCTCTATAGACCAGTTCACCGCGTGATCTCTCCAAGACGGGTCCTCCCCTGGGATCTCCTCGGTTGTCCAGCTTCGTCACACAGGACTGACAGCTCAGAACCATTCCTCGGCCGCTGTGGTAGGCCCCAGACAAGCCTCTGGACCCACCCCTGCGCCGCTGTATTGTGGGCCTCACGATCGGAGGACCACGAGGTAGCTCCCTAACGCATACCTGTCGGCCAGGAGGGTAGCTGTAAAATGAACCCTAGAACATGGCGTCTGTCCCATAAATACCCCCTTCCCAGAATGCAACTCGGAAGACCACCTCCACCGAGCTTGTCTCCGAGACAGAGGAGCATCTATACACTTCGACACGTTGCCTTTACAACACCGACCAGTGGTAACAGTGACACCCACCGGTCAGCACGGAAGCACACACAACGTCAGCCAAGCTGGAACAGAGGCAAACTTTTAACCTTCCTAACACACAATTTACTAAATTGACCTAACCTGCGGTAGATTGCAAATCTACCAGCGCTACATAATTTTTGAATTTGGCACCGTTCTCCACCCCCGTGCGTTGCAACCCTCACAGGGAACGGAGCTCGGCTCTGTGTTAGATCCAGCGGAGGACGGCTCGCACACAGAGCAGGGAGGACATTGCAGGATCCTGGGGACAAGGTAAGTTTGCTGTACCTGGATGCTGCGATGCAATCCCAAGTGTGGCTTGGGGTTATCACTTTTGGTGCTGAAAATCCACCCTGAGCCACACTGAGCCATACCGTCATGGAGGTTAATAGCCTTTAACATAAATATTTTCTGTATAGAGCAACAAAGTACCATATTTATCAGCGTATAACATGCACAGGCGTATAACACACACCTTAAGAGGGAAGTTTCAGGAAAAAAACTTTCCACAGCCTCCTGTACATTACAAAGACCCCTTGCAGAATATGCAGCCCATTTACATTACACAGCCCCCTTCCCCTGCACAGTACACAGCCCCTTTAATTATACAGCCCCCCTGAACTCCCAGGAGACCCCCCAGTCTCCTGGGACAGCACTGCCAGCGTACTCTAAAGTTAAGATAAATCACTGCCAGCCCCTTCTTATACACTGCTCCTCCTGTGTCACTGTCATTGTAAATCAAAGCCTCTAAATACTTCATTAGACCTATTCTTTTATGCCCCGGTCACATGACTGCTCTCCTCTAATGTTTCATGGACAGTCACGTGACCTCTCTCCTCCTCCAATCTACAGCTATACTTGGAGGAGGAGCGGGAAGAGGAGGAGAGAACACAAAGAATGCAGCTAATAAGGTATTTAGAGGCTTTGTTTTACAATGACAGTGACACAGGAGGAGCAGTATATAAGAAAGGGCTGGCAGTGATTTTTTCTTAACTTTAGAATATGCTGGCAGTGCCAGGAGAGGCAGGGAGGCCGGCCTGACACCCTCCAATATGTGGCACCCGGGGCGGACCACCCTATCCCCGCCCCGTTGCCTTTTTTCAAAAGGTTCTTCTGTTTTGCTTTAAGGAGATTTCAAATCAATAATGCATTTTGATTAACCAAAGAAAACAAAAACTTACAGTTTAACCTTAATGACCAACATACCCTCCAAAATAAATGGGAACCCTCAAAACACCACCCAAATAAAACCTTTTTAGGTCTTTTAAAGGGAAGCAATAAATAAAATAAAATTAAAGGGGTTCTTCACCCTGTTTGAAAAAAAAAGTCAGCAGCTACAATTACTTTATTTGACTTTTAATAATAGGACACTCACCTGTCCAGGGATCCAGCGCCATCCTCACCAGGACCAGTTCTTATAAATTTCAAGCCTGGATTTTCCATTACCAGGATGAATCTGGTAATGGACAACTCAAACCCAAACCCAAACCCACCCATATTGACAGGAATGTGTTACATATTCTTAACAAGCAGTAAAAGAGTTTTTAACAAGATACTCAAAGATCACAACAAATACATTAAATTCAAGCTTCAATGGGTTTCTAACAGCTTAGAGACACTGGCAGAGAGGACTGACAGGGTGCCAAGGTTGTGTTATAATAGAAAATATTATAAGAGCTAACATTTCAGTAATTCTGTCGCTAAATTTGAAGATGATTTCTCTGCAATGATTGCAGCTACAGAGGTGAATGATGGCAAGTTGTAAAGATATTTACTGCTTGTTCAACATAAATGAATACATTTGTGTGCATGGTTTGGGCATGGGTAATTTAAATGAATCTTTTCTCTTTTGCACAGATTTTCCTTAATAAACAGGCTACATTTTTATTAAAGGATTGCTTGATTCAAAGGCCCTGCAATCAAATGTGGCATATAGAACATTGAATATCTGTAGGTTGTGCTCAACAGTGGTTCTCTACTGTTAAGTATTAAGACGACTTCAATCTTTTACCATGTGTAGCTAGTTATTAGAGAGAAGGTAACAAAAAAGGGCCCCATACTACAACGTAAAAGGCTCCATACTAATCAATGCGTAATGGATTTCCCAGAAAGTCACTGCAATCTTTTGTCAGCTTGCTGTATCTAATTCAGTGTGGAAATTAAATAAACTAATTTAGGATCTTAAATGCAAAACATAACAAAGTATGATGTAAGAACAACTCCTATGGGAACATAAGGAGCAGGACTGAAATAACAAAAGCACGTCTCCTTTGGGGGATGTTTGAAATTACAAAATATATCTCGGGCTCTTATTAAGATTTCAGGATGACATTACAAAAATTGATACATGTTAATAGTAGTAGTAGCTCATATCCTTAAGCCACTGTTTGATGTATTTGGTTCTACTTAACTCATCACAGCCAGTGTTGTTTCAATGGTTATTTGTTTTAACAATGCACTTGTCAGTTTACTGATAATTGTAGCTCACAGCATAATGTGTTTTTGTGATACGTTTGAATTAAAGTATAGATGGGGAGGGGTTTAGGTGAGGTTTGCATGTCATGTTTTTGATCAGACTCTATGGAGTTGATTCACTAATGGCAAACCGACTGTTCACTTTATAGGGTAAGTTAAACTTCGGAAGGAAGTTTGCCCCAGGTGAAGGTGAAATAATTGAAGCTCTACTGACTTCCATCACGCAATCATGTGCAAGCAAACATGCTTTTTTTTACTCTATTTTATTTTCCGTGCATGTGATTGAATATTCTATCCAAAAGTGAAGTTTCACCACATTCACTAAGCTCTAGGGAAAATTCCCTTGCGGATTGAATCTCTCCTTGCAAAGTGAACAGACTATTTGCCATTAGTATATCAACCCATTTATAAATGTCTGGTACTGGTTTTGAAGCACCAAGCTAATGTACTGTCTTTTTCAAATCTTCAGCAGAGCCCCAAGAGCCCAAAAACCATATGTGCTCTAGTAAGGAAATTCCATAATTTTTTAGCAATATTGATAGCTGCTGGTTCCTGCACCCTTCTGAAACTCATTGAATTCAGCCATCAAGGTTATAAACTATAGGAAGGTAAGGAAGGCAGGAGACTTCAGGTCAGCACTTTATATTGCTACAGAGTGTTGGAACTTGCATACTAGATGCTCCTGGGGTTGTCTGAAGGCATGTGAAACATATATTCAATTATATTAATTTTTTACTCTGCCAAAAGTGCTTAGGTATTTTTTTTTTCTCACAGTGAAAATCACCTTGCAGACATTAACCAGGATACTATCTAGCTGTGTATACATGTGTTCATCATGCCAGTTTGTAGTTCAGGGCCCAGACATGCATCCAAGTGACATTTTATATAAATGGAACCATACATTCGTTTTTTTTGCTAAATAAACACTACAATTTACTTTTTAGTGGAATGTGTAACATGCAACGGTGAACATTACAGAGGAGTGATGGATTACACAGAAACAGGAAAAGAATGTCAGCGATGGGATTTGCAGAGGCCACATAAGCACAAGTTCCGTCCTGAGCGGTAAGTACTGCCAAAAAAACTTTACAAAATAGTCTATGCCATGATGTATGAGGAATTTATGGATGTTAACACCACATTATTTATATTATTCATAATGAACTAGGAATTATAATGTTAAAACAGAAGTTAATTAACCGGCTAATGTAAACTTCCTGGAATGTTTTTGTTAATTGGATAGTTTGTAGAAAAGACTGTTGATCCACCACCTGGTTAATATGCTTGTGTTCAGAGAAGTTTGAAGGATTAGGCTTAATTTACATGGCACGTTTTACAACCTCTCCTGAACGATTTAACTTGACAGATAGTAAACAATGTTTAAAAACGTCCGTTTTGCCGCATTTACATGCCACCTTTAGCCGTGTTTGCGTTTAGAAGCTTTTTATTTTCTTTTTCAAATACTCAAAAATATATCTAAAAAAAAACGCCTGTAAACTAAATGCGTCTAAATGTGAGTTGCCATGTTTACATGTGTTTACAAGCTGTTTCAGGCATTTGACATCTCTAATGCCTCTGAACATCTGTCCTGAACGCATTTTTTTTGTTTTCCAAAAAATGCTTCTAATCTCAACTGCCTAGAAACTACTATAAACGACCCTGTGTACATGTACTGATAAGATAATATAGATGAGAGTTCAGGGGCAACTGAAAAAAACTTCCAACTGCTCCTAAATGTCCATTTGCCAGCAGCAGTGATCATGAAGCCTGAAAAGGTTGAAAACTGTTGTAGTGTTTAAAGCCTTGATGCTAAATAAATGGGTTCACCCTGCTCATATGTCAGGTGGGATTTTTTTGAGGCTGTGAAAACAACAACTCTAATATCGTCCATTAGGGATGAGCAACATAATTTTGGCAACGTTAATTTTGCCATAAAATGATGAGTTTTATGAAATGAAAACTCTCAAGTTTGCTCACTGAACAGCTCAGACAGCATAAGCTTAAAAAATAATCTGAGCCAATAGGGTGCCATTTTCTGACACAAAATCAGGATAGTTGAAAGGAACTTCTGTAACCATCTGAAACTTAAATCCCATTGCACCCTTAAAAACATCTCTAATGAGGCCTTCCAAATTTAGTCCAACACATCTGCCAAAATGTCAAAGTCAATGCCATTGCCAAAATCTTAAGATTTGCGGCAACATTTTGGTGACCTATTAACTTAGTTTCTCTCATCTCTCTTGCTCTGGTAACTATGAGTTCTTTCAAAAAGAATGAAAAACATTTTAATAGATTACTCAACCTACCACCATCTCTTCTAAATTGAAATTGTTTTTGGTAAGTTGATGTGATCTGCTCAATTGTTTTTGCAATCAAAATCCAGATGAAATAAGTTAAAATTGAAAGAACATAGCTAAGTATGGCATGCATTAGGCTGCAGGCCAGCATTGCTCAGCCTTTATTCAGTCCTAGCCCTAGTGTTGGAAACCTGTTGCTTCCCTTTCAAATAGGTCTTGCTTGTACCTTAAAGTCCTACAATTGATTGTATATCTAGTTAAATAATCATACTAGCTTCTGGTACCTGGCAATGTGGATGGCCACCTATTAAAACAGCACAACTGAACTGCAAATATTTAGTATTAGCTTCTGCTATCAGAAAGAAAGTTACTAGTCATCTTTATATAGAACTGAGCTGATTTTATTAGATTACATGATTAGATTATTAGATTACAGCAGTATTTCAAATTTAGATTTTAGGTGGTTTTAAAGGCTATTCCTAAAATAAAAAAGGAGGCTATACTTACCTGCTCTGTGCAGGTCACTAAGCTACTCCTGATGCTTTCTGCTCATCCTCTCTTCCAAGTGCCCCCATAGCAAGCTGGCTGCTGTAGGAGCACTTGTGTGAGTGTGCTCCCAAGCTGGGCTGTGTGCGTCCATAGCCAAAGCTTGCCCCCCCCATATACTCCTCACAGGATTTGATTGAGCAGCAGGAGCAAATGAGGCTTTGTCCTGTGAAGAGAAATAGGGGAGAGTGATGCTGCAGACAGGCGGAGAGCTGGTTTGAAAGAGGACTGGGGTAAGTGTCGGACGGGGAGGAGGGGCATAATAATTAGTGGGGTTTTTTCTACCTTAAAGCAGATAATGCATTAAGGTAAAAAAACACAGAGACTTTAGAACCACTTTAAAATGGAAGTATCTACATGATAATTATGAAATATGGCCATTTGCAAAACAACTGGCAAATACCCAAAGCTGCTGTATCATTTACGTTGCACTTGTAGGATTCATTTGCTGCACACAAAGTGAAAACAGCATTCTTTTTCCTTGGGGAAGAGGGAATGACTGAACACTCAGACTCAAAGATTTTACAAACTTCCAGGAAATCTCAGTCTAGAGTGGTCATTTGCATTGCCTTTGTATTGTCTATACTGTTGGTGTCCAGACATATTTTTCGAAAATTGTAATCGTGTATACCGGGAGCTGCAAAATTTAAGAATTTCTGATAGTAATGTAACCTTTTTTCATACTGTACTTGATATTTGTTTGCTAATGAGGAAAACAAAAATTGTTTTCTTTTAGTCAAGAAAAAATGGAAAGCTTTTGGTAAACAACATAGTGATTTCCAGTCATAGATTAATCCTTTACTTAAGAATATAATCTGCTATGACACTAAGCATACACAAATGTCATTTTCTCTTCTTCCTAACGTCCATCACACCACCCAGGGGATTGAATTTCATATCAATGCTGAATTCAATATTGACTTTAAAGCTTTCATTTAAACTGACCAGGAAATGTATCAGGCAAATAAACATCAATAAAGTCACATTTAAAATGGCAGGAAAATTGATGTAGTGTTCTTGTTTCATAGTGTTATCAAATTAGGTACACTGTTCAGAGAATATGCTAAATCTAAATTTTATATATGCATAACAAATTATGTAAACAAATATGTATTCATACAATCATTATAAACTATACTCAGTGTAATACATTTTCATGTTGTTTTGGTCACACCATGTTGCATTAGAAATGGAGAACAAAGGGTCCTTCCTGGCCTAGCACCCCTCTCATGTTAAGGGCATAAGGCCTGGTATGGTTCAGGGGGGAACACACTCATCCTCCTCTTTCCTGCATGCTTAGATTAAGATACTGGTATGGATTATTAGGGGGACTTTTTTTCTCCTTTATAACTGCTTGCTGACTGACTCATGTAGGAGTACCCAGTATGTGATCCAACACTTCTGGGTAGAGGGTGTGCACATGACGCCAGCGTGCCAGCTGTGCTGTGATTAGTCACAGCACAAGCCAATCAGTGCGTGCCGACTAATGGACAACCATCGGTATCCGCTGATCGGAGAGGAGAAAGACGGGACAGAGCTCTGTCAAGGTAAACAATACAGAGCTCTGTCCTTTCAGTGGGGATGTGACTGTTTTTGTTTCCCTACAAAGCAGGGAATAAAAAATGGCACATCCCTTAGTAAAAGCACCTCATACTAAACCCACCAAGCACTATTAGGCATACATTTAACACTTTGATCACTCTAGATGTTAAGCCTTTCCTAGCCAGTGTTATTAGTACAGTGACAATGCATATTTTTAGCACTGATTACTGTATTAGTGTCAGACTGCCCGCCATACAATCTCTTCCATATTTCTCCAGAAAATGGGTTCAACATCTATTGATTTTTTAATGGGGTTAGAGTTCAGCATCATAACTCCTTTGAAGATCTGCAAACTCCTGTCCAACCAAACCCAGGGCTGGGTTTAATGAGGATCAGGTACAGGGCATATGTTAGTAATGCAAGATTTCTCATCTGTCCCTTATTTCATATATTTTGGACAATATATTCCTTTTTGTACAATTAAACAAACCCCATTTTCCAATTTTTAATGACAGAAAACATGATTACGTAACACCTCAATGCATAATGAATGAAGGATAATCTCACATAAAAAGTAACCTTTTTTATTTTTTTCTGACACTCCCAGTGGAGGGAATAACAGATACAAGGTAAACCTGGAATGCCTAGAAAGTCTGGCCTTATCCATCAGAACTGTATAAAACATCACTGTAAACAAGTTAGGTTATTTATTCTTGTGCTATTAAAAACTTGGGGGTTTCCCTGATGAATCATTCTTGGTTCATGGTTACCTTTAATTTAGGATCTTTATTCAGTGGGACAGATACATTTTTATAATCTAGGAGAACTCATAATTCTCTTTTCTAGACTCCCTTTCAACAAAGAATTTAGCAATATACTTTTATCTGCTAGCAGATTAAAAGCTCAGGAATCTTAAGTTGGATTTCTCTACATAAAACTGACATCTGATATAAAACAGTGGTGTCTTACACACAAGACGTGGATCATGGTACAAAGATGGACCTGTTACTTTTTGCAGTGAACATAGATTTATATGGAACACAATTTTGTATCCTGCCTAATTGAAAAAATATGTTTCAGAAGCCAATGCTGCACTTCATTATGCTGACATATTGATGAATATACAAATGCAGATTGAGAATAAAGTAAACTTGACTGCTGCTTTGTGTAAAACTGACTTAGAATGTAGAAAATGAACAATATTTGACAGGTTAGGTAGGGGAAATATTTTTTTACTTGGTGCCTTTTAATTGAGATCAGGGGATTAGTACTTTCTGTATTTCACCTTAGTACTTAGTATTTCCCGGAAACTGCACCCAATTCGATTTTCCAGAACAGCACGTCTATACCGGTGGGGGAGATTTACTAAAACTATTGCACACAGAATCTGGTGCAGCTGTGCATAGTAACTAGTCAGCTTATAGGTTGTATTGTCAAAACGTAACTGAACCAGCTGAGCTAGAAGCTGATTGGTTACTATGCACAGCTGCACCAAATTCTGTGTGCACCAGCTTTAGTAAATCTTCTCCAAGGTGTTGCTAAACTGACAACATAGGTGAATAGGTGGTCTATCTATTTCCTAGTGTGTTTTTAAAGAAGAGCTCAAGTGCTTAACACATGATTTCAACAATAAAAATAAGAAATATTTGTCCTTCTTAAAGTCCTTTTTTGGCGTACTGATACTTACACCTATGTGAGGTCTGTGTTTGTCTGCACATGTATGCTCAGGTGTTCCATGCATCCCTGTACAGACAGTCACATTCTTGATTATTGGGGTGCAGCAGCTGCATGGACACAGCCACTGCTTCCACTTTGTCAGCCATGTGAGTGTTGGTGCATGGTCCAAAACGCACACTACCTGTGTACGGGCAGCTCACCTGCACTTGCACTGCTGTCAAATTGGGAGCAGTGGCTGTGTCTGTGTAGCTTCTGCACTCCAAATGGCATGAATGGGATTGCATGCATGGGGATGCACAGAATATCTGTGCATCCCTATGCAGGCAAACACAGCCCTCACATGGGCACACGCATAAGTACATCTGTGTGAATGAGGCTTAAAGTGTATGTAAAGCCCAAACTTTTTTTTGATACAGTACAGTTAGAAATGCTGTCTGGTTTTTAACAGTTTGTAAATCAATAGAAAACTGACTAAAAGATCATATTCAGAGAGTAATGGTCAATGATTCATACTCTGAATGGTCCGGGGTTGTTAGTGGTGTACCCCGAGGTTCAGTGTTGGGACTCTTACTTTTTAACATCTTTATAAATTATATAGTGTCTGGGATTAAAAGTACAATTTCAGTCTTTGCAGATGACACCGAGCTAGACAGTGGAATAATGTCCTTACAGGATGTCTCCAACTTACAAGGCAACTATGTGGCAAATGAGGTTTAATGTTGATAAATGTAAAGTTATGGACTTGGGGGCTAAGAATATGTATGCCTCATACATACTAGGGTTAATAAAACTGGGGGAATCAATGGGGTAGAAGGGTCTGGGTGTTCTGGTAAATTATAACCTTAATAATGGCATGCACTGCCAAGCAGCAGTTTCCAAAGTGAGCAAAACCATTCATTGTATTAATAGAGGTATAGACTCCAGAGAGAGATATAATTTTGCCATTCTACAAATCACAAGTAAGAGCACATTTGGAATATGCAGTTCAGTTTTGGGCACCAGTTCACAAAAAGACTATTGGGAAACTGGAGAAAGTGCAGAGAAAGGCAAACAAACTGATAAGGGGTATGGAGGAGCTCAGCTATGAGGAAAGATTAGAGGAGCTGAATTTATGCTCTCTTGAGAAGAGGAAATTAACTTCCCTGGAGGTATTATTATTTCAGATTTTTGCTGCTGAAAGCGGTACCATTAATTTGCATGGAAATTTGGCGTTTTATATTGTAGGTCTGTAATTCTTAAGAATAACTCACTTAAATCTGTCCAAACCAGAGTCTAGTAGAGATCCCAGGTACGATAAAGTATGAAACACAAAATCAAAATTTATAATATAATAAATAACTATAAATAATAACAAATAATAATATAATAATAATAATAATACTTTTTATTTAACAAATTTTAGTAAATAATATAATCAAAAACACTGACTTTTTTTGGGCCAAATAAGGGTGCAATATTAGTAGTCATATTGCTTCAGTAAACGTCCTGGGTATGGAAAATTTTAAAACATGGTACAGCACAAAGTCCGACGTCACAATCAGGACAATAGAACCTGGTTTCTTTTCTGATTTTCCTTCCAGTGTTGTCACGCTTAGAGCAGCAAACCACACACATCCTTGTGGGTGCTAACTTCCTTTCCGTTGGTGGAATGTGGTCCATAAAGTGATGACCAGTCAGGCGTTCCGGGTTCACAACGCCAGCAGCACGACGTCCAGATCTATTTACAGTCGCTGGTGTGTAGTGCTTGAGAAATATAAGTTCGGCAACTTTCCAAACAAAGTCTGCATGAACCACAGGCTTGTCACTCTTTTTTTTATCAGAATGAAGGCATGCCACATGCACTGTTCAAGAAGATGCCTGAAGATTTTTTTGTAATTTTTTTTTGTTGCTTTCTCATGGCTGGATAAAATGTCATGGCCTGGTCAGCTCTGTCAACACCTCCCATGGTGTTGTTGTAGTCCATCATGACTTATGGTTTCATTATGTCTTTTCCACCTTTTGTGTGTACCATGACAGTAGAGGTGTTGTGAATAGTACTCATTAGGCACACATCTTTTTTGTCGTGCCATCTCAGTTCCATCATTTTGCCTTTCTGACAGGCAACTATTTCTCCTGCCTTGCGCTTTTTATTGCCAAAGGTTGGCGGCATGTCATGCCAGTTAGCTCTAATGGTCCCATATTCATCCATCTTGTGCTGTAGAAGGAACTCATAGAGTTCTGGAGAAGTGTAAAAATTATCTGTGGTTATACAGTAGCCCTGATTCAGCAATGGCTCAATCAAAGTAAGAACTGAAGCGGTTGCCATTCCATAATTACTGAATCTTTTGTTGAATTTGGTTCCTTTCCCGGTGTAAAGGACCGAATTCCATATGTAACCAGTGCTGGATTCACAGAGCATGAATGATTTTATGCCAAATCATGCTCTCTTAGACGTGATATACTGTATCCAGCAGAGTCTTCCTTTGTAGGCCATTAGACTTTCGTCAATACTGATGTCTTTATCTGGTACATAGGCCTGCTGGAAATTTTTCTGAATAATTTGATATACCTCCCAAATCTTTTTCAGTTTTGGTGCTGGATGAGAAGTCTCATCAAATTCTTCATTATTTTGAAAGTGTAAAAACTTCATTATCGGAGAAAATTTGTACTCCGACATGACCGTGCCAAAGAAAGGAGTGACTAGTAATTTGTTGGTTGTCCAATACCACTTCTGCAGGGGTTTCCTCACCGCTCCCTGAAGAATTATTAGGCCCAGAAACTTCCAGATGTCCTCTTTGGTCACTGGTTACCACTTTCTGCTCCTTGCAAACCTCTGATGCGTAGCAGCCTGTTGCTCCTTGTACCGATTTGTCTCCGTAACAATTTTTTCTATAACCTCATCGGTCAAAAAGAGTTGGAGGTATGTCAAGGGGTTGACATCTTCAACCTTCACTTTGATACCGGATGCTCCAGTAAACAGGAATCTTTGGGGCGCTATGTGCTCCGTACCGCAGTCAATTGATCACCAAATCCGCACATCACTGGGCACAGTCACAGGATCATTGCTGAAATCGCTTCCCGTGCGTTTCTAGCAGGTCATATGCCGATTTTGAGGTAGAGGCATGCTTTTTTGATGCCATGGTCGTTCTGAAGTTTACAGACAGAAAGTACAGTAAAACTTCAGGCAAGTGCACTGGATAAAGCACTGGGGGGCAAACTAAGGTCAATTTTATTTTATTTAGTAATGTAATCCAATAGGATTACAATGTATCAGTGTGTTTGTGCTTTATACTATTTGAATTTGCAGCCGGTTCCATCCCCCTGCATCGCGACGCTTGCAGGGAACTGAAGCCAGGGCACACAGTGTATCCGGTGGAAGGTCTGGCCGCCGTGCACAGCGGGAGTACATCACGGGATCCCGGGGACAAGGTAAGTAACCTCTTCCAGGATCCAGCGATGTGACCCCTCAGGAATACCACCAGGGGGGTTAAAGGGGGATATGGTCAACATGTATAAATTCAGAAGTGGTCCATATAGTGAACTTGGTGTTGAGGTATTCACTTTAGGGCCATCACAGAGGACAAGGGGGCACACTTTAGGTCTGGAGGAAAAAAGATTTAATATCCAAATACGAAAAGAGCTGTGAAAATGTGGAATAGACTCCCTCAAAAGCTGGTTCTGTCCAGCTCAGTAGATTTTAAAAAGGCCTGGATTCTTTCCTAAATGTGCATAATATAACTGTATACTATCATGTATAGTTAAAGTTGATCCAGGGAAGATCAGATTTTTTCCCTGGCTGGAGCAAATTGAATTGCTTTGCTGTTTTTGTTTGCCTTCCTCTGGATCAACTGTGGATATAGGATTGTGTATATAGGACTGTATAATTGTGTGTGTATATAGCTACTAGCTAGACTTGTGCCTTTTTTCAACCAAACTAACTATGTACAGTGCCTTGAAAAAGTATTCATACCCCTTGAAATTTTACACATTTTGTCATGTTACAACCAAAAATGTAATGCCGCGTACACACGGCCGGACTTGCGAACGGTCTCCGTCGGAGATTTAGAACATGAGATAGAGCAACACAAAGTGGCACATAGTTGTGAAGTGTAAGTAAAATAATAAATGTTTTTCAACATTTTTTACAAATAAATATCTGAAAAGTGTGGCGTATTTTTGTATTCAGCCCCCTTTACTCTGATACCCCTAACTAAAATCTAGTGGAACCAATTGTCTTCAGAAGTCACCTAATTAGTAAATAGAGTCCACCTGTGTGTAATTTGATTTCAGTAAAAATACAGCTGTTCTGTGAAGCCCTCATAGGTTTATTAGAGAACCCTAGTGAACAAACAGCATCATGAAGGCTAAGAAACACACCAGACAGGTCAGGGATAAAATTGTAGAGAAGTTTAAAGCAGGGTTAGGTTATTAAAAAAATATCCCAAGCTTTGAACATATCACAGAGTTACTGTTCAATCCATCATTCGAAAATGGAAAGAGTATGACACAATCTGTCCACAGGACAACCATTAGTCGTGTACTCCACAAATCTGGCCTTTATGAAAGAGTAGCAAGAAGAAAGCCATTGTTGCAAAAAAGCTATAAGAAATCATGCTTGCAGTTTGTGAGAAGCCATGTGGGGGACACAGCAAACATGTGGAAGAAGGTGCTCTGCTCAGATGAGACCAAAATTGAACTTTTTGGCCTAAAGGCAAAATACTATGTGTGGCTGCAAAAGAAAACTGCACATCGCCCTGAACACACCATTCCCACTGTGAAAATTGTTGGTTGCAGCATCATGTTGTGGGGATGCTTTTTTTCAGAAGGGACAGGGAAGATGGTCAGAGTTGATGAGAAGGTGGATGGAGCCAAATACAGGGCAATTTTAGAAGAAAACTTGTTAGAGTTTGTAAAAGACTTGAGACTGGGGCGGAGGTTCACCTTCCAGCAGGACAACAACCCTTTACATAAAGCCAGAGCTACAATAGAATGGTTTAGATCAAAGCATATCCATGTGTTAGAATGGCCCAGTCAAAGTCCAGACCTAAATCCAATTGAGAGTCTGTTGCAAAACTTGAAAATTGCTTTTCACAGATGTTCCCCATCCAATCTGACAGAGCTTGAGCTATTTTGCAAAGAAGAATGGGCAAAAATGTCACTCTCTAGATGTGCAAAGCTGGTAGAGACATACCCCAAAAGACTTGCAGCTGTAATGGCAGCGAAAGGTGGTTCTACAAAGTATTAACTCAGGGGGGGCTGAATACAAATACATGCCACACTTTTCACATATTTATTGATAAAACATTTTGAAAGCCAGTTATCATTTTCTGTCTACTTCACAATTATGTGCCACTTTGGGTTGGTCTATGACATAAAATCCCAATAAAATACATTTACATTTGTGGTTGTAACATGACAAAATGTGTAAAATTTCAAGGGGTATGAATACTTTTTCAAAGAACTGTAACTATATATGTTTGTGTCCCCACTGGGGAAATTTATTTGGGAAAGCATGGAAAATGATCAGCACAGATGATGAAAATGGGGAATTGGTAAAAATATGGGCTAATATTTTAGGAATGTATGATAAAGTTGGAAGCTTTCACCAATGCAAAGGCCAGGTTGGGAAGGACACTGGGGACAATGGTAGCTGGTATCTCTTCTAAATCCTTTTTTGCTGCACACGCACCATTTTTTTTGGCGTCTTAGGCCTGCTTCTGATGGTGGAATGTTGTACAGGAAGTGGTGCTCATGAAGTCGGCTAACAGCATCAGAGCGAAGGTCTTCTCAGGGGGTCTTTGTTGATAGATGAGAGACGTGACAACTTCTTCTATGAGTTTTAGGAAGGGGGCAGGGCTTTCCTTGGATTTGGGGTAGACTACGTAGGAATTGTAAATGGCCAAATGGATAAGTAATTTTCTACCTTCTTGTACCAGAATCGGGACCTCCTTATTGACAAATAGGGCTAAATAATTTGATCATTTAAATCCCCCCCCATGTAGAGATTGTAATATTGGACACGTGTTGGCTTTTTAATGGGACCTTCTTTGAACCTCAATTGTAGTGTCGTCATGGATGGTGGACATCATGGGCACATCCCTTTTATCCTTCCACCTCAAGGCCAGCACTTTGTTGCATCTCAATGTTGCTCTTTCCCCCCTTTGCAGCTTTTTGCTCACTAGAGATTGTGGAAAGCCCTTCCTATTCTTTCTGAAGGTTCTGCAGGCCAGGGATTTTGCGATGTATAAGTGTTTGAAAAGGGGCAGGCTGTTGTAGAAGTTGTCAAGGTATATGTGATATTCTTTGTTCAGAAGTGGGTATGCCAGGTCCCATACAATTTTTCCAGTTTAAGTTCATGTTTATGGTGAGGCCCATAAACAATTTGAACTCTTCCAAATTCAGATCTCTCCACTCAAATGGATGGGCATATGATGATTGGGGGTTGTTGGCAATATGCTGCTGGGCATATAAATTGGTCTGGTCCACAATAAATTGCAGCAAAGTGTTGGGCAAAAACAGATAAAAACAAACAATCTCTTTGAAATTTTGGGTGTAGGCCTGCACACCTGGCTGTGCTGTGAAAGGGGGGATAATTGGTGATCCCGAGTCATAAGGCAACCATTTTGGGTTGGCAAGACCATCTGGCATGTATGTAGAGGCCCTGGCTCTTGGGGACATCACACTCCAGTAGTTGGGGGATTTGAATTTCCTGTGCTGGTACTCAGGCATGATGTGGCAGCACTGATACTGGGCCTGGGCATTTGTTCCCGGGGCCTATCACTGGTGGCAGCACTGGTACTGGGCATTTGTTCCTGATTTCTGGCAGCTGCCTGGTTTCCAGAGCACGTGCCCTTTTAGGAGGGACCCATTCTTCCTCCGAATCATTTGCCGATTCACTACTCTCAATCAGTTCAAATGCCGAATTTGATTTGGAATCAGAATTGGAATCTGAGAATATGAGAACTCCCCGCTGCTCTCATCTGTCATGGAGAGGATCTGGAATGCCTCCTCACTGGTATATAATCTTTTGGACATGATGCTGATGGCTGTGTGACAGGTGGTAGGTGACGGTCACTAATGGGCTGTGCGATGGGTGGCAGGTGATGTTCACTGATAGGTGATGACATTGTGATGGGTGACAGGTGATGGTCACTGATGAATGACAGGCCACGGACGGTGACGGTCACTGACGGGTGACAGGCCACGGTCACTGATGGATGATGGGTGATGGATGACAGGACATGGTCACTGATGGGTGACAGGTGCACCGCTGGCGATCACTGATGGGTGACAGATGATGAGTGACAGGCCACGGTCACTGATGGGTGACGGGTGCAATGCTGACAGTCACTGATGGGTGATGGGTAACAGGGCACGGTCACTGATGGGTGATGGGTGCACTGCAAACAGTCACTGATGGGTGACAGGCCATGGTCATTGATGGGTGATGGGTGCAACGCTGACAGTCACTGATGGGTGACGGGTGATGGGTGACAGGGCACGGTCAATGATGGGTGACGGGTGCACTGCTGACGGTCATTGATGGGTGATGGGTGACAGGCCACGGTCACTGATGGGTGATGGGTGCAATGCTGACAGTCACTGATGGGTGATGGGTGACAGTCCACGGTCACTGATGGGTGACGGGTGCAACGCTGACGGTCACTGATGGGTGATGGGTGACAGGGCACAGTCACTGACCGGTGACAGGTGCACCACTGACAGTCACTGATGGCAGTCTCTTATGTGACAGGTGCACTTTATGGGGTAACTGTGGTGACTGTTGAGTGACAGATGAAGTTCGGTGGCAATGGGACAAGTGTGGTGTTGGTGCAGACACTACAGAACACAGATCTGTAACTCACTGCTCCTGGCTCTTCTCTCCTCACACTTGAAACGGTATGTGAGGAGGGAAGAGCGGTAACAGGTAGTTACCACTCTGTGTTTACATTTAGTGATCAGCTGTGAAAGGATCACAGCCGATCACGTGGTAAACAGTCGCCGGCCAATGGCTGTTTACCAGCATCGGTGATAAGCAGTGTTCCCGGGAACACGCTGCCACCGACGTGACCGCGAGCATGTGCCGCTTAAAGTGGGGAGGTACCCTCTGTGATTGCCCGTGACATCATCATGGCCAATCACGTGGTAAACAGCCATGCCCAATGGCTGTTCACCCCCGTCGGTGACGAGAGGTGTCTCGGTGACACGCAGCCACCGACAGTACAGGGCTGCGCGCACACGATCGCGTGCATGCCCTGTTTAAATGGACGGACGTCATATGACGCCCACCCTGAACGAGGGCCGCGACGTTCAGCCATCATATGATGGTGGGGAGGCAGCAAGCGGTTGAATACAATTTTTATTGCACTGTTTGGTTCCTCTTCTGATTACCTAGCTAGATGACTGTTACCTCATTTCTTTGCTAACTGTGCTGGCGCTATTGTACTCCTGGTTACTTTCTTTGACAATTTAAAAAGTAATTTCAATATCTTTTTTCTGTTTTTATGTTCTCTATTTTCCCTTATTCTGCATTTTCAACATTTGCCTATTGATTGCCTAATTGTCAAAGCCTGCAGCACTTGATAAATTCTCCTGCATGTTAAGTGACCTATTCTCTCAATGCCCTGGCAACAACCACTTGTCCAACAAAGTATTGCAGAAAAATTACCTACAGTGTAGCAGTGCCCCACAATTTGATGAAATAGTAAACGTTCCTCAAAATTAAGTCTGTGTAAACCCTGTAAGAACTTACCTCAGTTTTGTTTCGCCATACCCATTCATGCTAGCAGTGAACATTTCAACATTTGTTATTGATTTTAGCAATACTTAACAATAAAGAACAGTAACATTTCTTTCCATTTCAACTCTCATTCATATGGACAAGGGTGTTTTTATATGAGGCAAGATTAGCCAGATTTCCCAGGTGGCACCCATGGAGATAAGGTGGAGGTATAAAAAGGCTAAGTGGCTTCCACGCTAGCTACGGCCTATGGATATATATCTTACCTTTCTCGGTAAACAATAACAGAGAATTATAATTTAACTATTGGCATCGTTCTGCTGTTTCTTTGTAGAAAATGAAAGAAAGATCTGATTGGCTGATAGACAATTCCACAGTCTGTCTATGTACTAGCTTCCTGAAATTCTCCCATATGAGTATGTCTTCACAACAGAATTCATGGCCAACGGCTGCATGCTCAACAAAAATCAAACTGAAAGCTATGTTTGCAAAATCTATTTTTAGCTACAGATCCGCTTCACTTTTTCAAAGTCATCATGTTAACAATATTTTATGAGGATAACCACTTTAGGCCTTTTAGTAAAAAAAAATATATATGCGTTAGTTGGCAGTTACATAAACCGCATAAATTCATTATTATCTTTTTAAGTTTTACATTATCTCAAGACAACATTATTATTTTCATCTATTCCCTCAGGTTTAATCCTGAGTTTCCTTGCTCTCAAAACTACGTAATGTGTCTGTGCTTTACAGGCACTGTGCTAGATACACCTTTAGGCTAATCTACAGCTGCATAGTTTTTTTTATGACATCCTAACTCATTTAAAAAAATCATACAATAAAATAATATAGAACCTAAGCCTCTACAATCATCTCATAATAACATGGTTGTTTTCATAAAGAAATTACAAAATATTAACTTCTACCATAAAATCTGTGCAGCTGCATGCCCTAAAGACTGTGTTTCTGTCATGATCTGTAGTGGTTGTTTGTGATGCAAAAGTATTTCTTTTTTTATCTGCTTAAAATAATGCACGTTCATTTTATTAGATACAGTATCTAGCTATATACATCCTTTCACTTAAGTTCCATGTGGAATTCTAACTCTCCACGTTTATCTGCAATATAATTTTAAAGCCTAAATGCAGCTAAAATAAAAAAACAGAAAAAAAAAACGACACAAGGGACATAATTTAAGGTCAGTAGGGTGTGTTCCTTGTACTGATGTCTCTTCCTTTTGAAACTCTCTTCTGTCCATGCCCCCCTTCCCCACCCACACTCCCACACCCACTGTAGTATGGCTGCTATTACGGAAGCAACTTATCAGAAAGGGCAGGCCTAGTTGGGTTCTTTTAATGAGAGTCTGTGACAGATCCCTTAAATGTATTGACTATTTTTAGTTAATAGATAGGAACACATGTCATATTTACATTAGTGAATAAATAGGAAACAATGTCATATTTACTTACTTTCTGTTTTCCAGACCTAGGCAAAAAAAATCATACATTCCAGGAGTCCTCAGGAAGGGGTGAAGGGGTTTTCTTAGTTAAGCACACCCTTCTGCCTGCATACCCGAGCTAAGGGCAGATGTATTCCAGGAAGTAAATGCTACATGAATCATCTGCCTTTACTCAAGATGGCCATAGCCAGAAATGTTAGGGGGAATTTTTCAAAGCGATTTCTCAGCAAAATAAAGCATGGAGACATGCATGGATGAGTGGGTTTGCTTTGAATATTAAAAATTAATTAAATAGCATTCCTGGTTTGTGGTGCTCAGATGCAGTGTAGTTCCACTTTAACATCTTGTTAATGTAAATAGATTATTTAAACCACTATTCTTGTTCCACTGACAACTTTAAATTGTTGGTTTCCCATCTTTTACTTTCTCAGTACCAATGGTCACTAAAATAAGCAGAGAGAGTGAATATTTTCAGTTGGAGCACAGACAGAAATCAAAACTGACACAAATTTGACCTTTGACAGGCTATCCAAAACAAAAACAAAAGTTTTGGCTTTAGATACACCTTAAGGAGTATCAGTAGAATCCCAATATGGGGTACATAATGCACCACTCACCTCTGACCTCTAATGTAAGGAGATATAAAGAGGATTGCATTATATGCTACCTGCAACTGACGGTGGAACTCTCAAAAGTTCACTATGGGGCCCTGTAATTTCTACATTCCTGGTAAAAGATTCACAATTTATGAATAATATTTCTAGATTGTAAGCTCTAACGAGCAGGGCCCTGATCCCTCCTGTATTGATTTGTATTGTAAGTGTAATGTCTGCCCTCATGTTGTAAAGCACTGTGCATACTGTTGGCGCTATATAAATTCTGTATAAAACTAATAACAATAATAATATGAGGTACTTAAAGCCTAAGTTTAAAAAAATAAAGACTGGGCATAAGAGATATTACTTACCTTTAGTGAGATGTGTCCCTGGTGTTGCTTTGTCCTCATTTAGCAGAAATTTTCTTTTTCAGGTGCCACAGACATAGTTACTCATCAAGCCTTCCCGCCCAGCTCCTCCATTCATTGAATCCATACTAAAGCTACTATGAACGAAAATTCATCTATAAACGAAGGACAGGTTGACAGATTTAAAAGTCTGCCCCCTCCAATCTTAGATCATGTTTCATTTGCCATAGCACTGGCTTCTAAGAGTAGAGGAGCTGGGCTTAAAGGGTGGGTGCAGTCTGGCACCTATGATGGGTGCCTGTGAGAGTTCTATTAATCCCCGCTGCATCACTAGCTTACAGTTGTGTGTGTGGGGGGGGGATATTGGATGACTACAGTTTCTGCTAAACAAGGACATATCAGCACAAAGGCACATCTCACTGAAGGTAAATAATGTCCCATGTGCTTTTTTTTATACTAAACTTAGGCTTTTACTCCATTTACATTTCCTGTGGAAACTAGATTCATGATGGGTTGCATTACCAGACACAGGTATCAAGCCTTTCCACCCAGCTCCTCCATTTATTGAAACCATACTACAGCTACTATGAATATAAATTGATTTATAAATGAAAGACGGGTTGACAGATTGAAAAGTCTGCCCTCTCCATTCATAGATCATGTTTCATTTGCTGTAGTACAAGCTTCTAAGACTGGAGGAGCTAACCGAAAAGGGTAGGTGTATTCGGGCGCTTTTGATGAGTGTCTATGACAGTTTTATTAACCCCGCTGCATCACTAGCTTACAGTTGCGGGGGTGGGAGATATTGGATGAGTAAGATTTCTGCTAAACAAAGACATATCAGCACAAGGGCACATCTCACTGAAGGTAAATAATGTCCCATGTGCTTATTATTTTTTTTAAACTAAACTTAGGCTTTTACTGCATTTACATTTGCTATGGAAACTAGATTAATGATGGGTTACATTACCAGGTATTTTAATCTTACCACAGCTGCTTGTATTATGTATTATTTAGTAAGGGGAAAGTCACGTGTGTTTGGATTGGTCACATGCTAATTGTGCTTTTATAAATAGTTGTAATTTGGTATTTTGGTCTGATAAATAATATAAATATATAATAGTAATGCTGATATAAAAATAATAGTAATACTTTTCTTTTATTTTAAATATCTTTTAAGCCATACATATTTTATTATTAGAGCTCATAGATGAGGTTTAGGAATCTCTTTCTGTCTGCATTGCTTCTAGGACATTGTGATTTAATGAAAGCATGTATATACATATACTTTTTGATGTATGACAAATAGCAACCAGCGAATTGCTTCCTTCCCCAAACTCATCAGAACAATTGAAGTTTTTAGAAGTTATGCTGGTTTATGGATCTATTAAATCATTTTGGGTATTTATGAGTTAAGAAAAGTACGACAGCCTCTGAGCTTCAGGTGGTTTTAATTATACAGGAATTTACATATACACAATGACCTAATAAAACCTTTTCATTAATCCGGTTCCAAGAACTGCACATCTATCTCCTTAGTATCTTTCCATTTTCTAATTGCAAAAAGTTTAATAAAGTACAAGTGAGTTAATAAGAGGGAATGTTTAATGCCCTGCGGATTTTCCGACGGAAAATGTGTGATAGGACCTTGTTGTCGGAAATTCCGACCGTGTGTAGGCTCCATCGCACATTTTCCATCGGATTTTCAGACACACAAAGTTTGAGAGCAAAATCCGTTGTCGGAATTTCTGATCGTGTGTACACAAATCCAATGCACAAAGTGCCACGCATGCTCAGAATAAATAAAGAGATGAAAGCTATTGGCTACTGCCCCGTTTATAGTCCCGACGTACGTGTTTTACGTCACCGCGTTCAGAATGATCGGATTTTCCGACAACTTTGTGTGACCGTGTGTATGCAAGACAAGTTTGAACCAACGTCCGTCGGAAAAAATCCATGGATTTTGTTGTCGGAATGTCTGATCAAAGTCCGACCGTGTGTACAGGGCACAAGAGTTTTGTAGTACATATCTTGAGTTTTGTTTAAAGCTTTTTTTAGCATTTACAAAATTAGCAGTGGGTGCAAATAGCAGCTTGTACCAACAATACTTTTTTCCATATTTACAAAACAGCAGTATTATTCAGAGCTTCTCAGAAAGCACTGACCCAATAAAATAAATTCCTCTTGATGAAGTTGCTTGCAGTAATTTCCTTTGTACACTAATAATAAAGTTTTGGAGAGAGTTAAGCATGAAGCCAATGGGGGGAATTTCATAAAGCTGCTTCACAAATTTTCTGGCATAAATTTCTCTTCTTAATGTGTTGCGCCTACTTCGAAAAACATCTGCAACAGTTTTGGTTCTGACAGCAATTTGTGCCAAATTCAGGGAGTTCTAATTTGCTCCACTTCTGCATTGTGGTGCAACACCTGAACAAAATTCAAAATAAAATACAGACATTTCATATCCTACAAAAGTGGAGCTAATTAGGACCAACTTTCCTTTGGCATAACGTGACAGATTTTACAAAAGCAGGGGAAGTGTGCGCAAAATTTAAGTACAAGTCCTAGACAGGTACATCAATTTGGTCCATGCTGCACCACTTCTAGAACATATGTGAGACACATTTTTTGTTTCAAAATCTGTCTGCCCCAGTCTTTATGAATTCTAGGGAA
Source organism: Lithobates clamitans (assembly GCA_037952925.1). Taxonomy (NCBI): domain Eukaryota; kingdom Metazoa; phylum Chordata; class Amphibia; order Anura; family Ranidae; genus Lithobates; species Lithobates clamitans. Next base: position 14,125,286 of record JBBGZY010000190.1, read on the forward strand.
TGTGTTCTAGGGTTGGGTTAAAACACCAGGAGAATTAAACTTGGAAAGAACACACTAACTCAATGAGTGTACTTTATGGGAATTATAAAAACCAAACCAGTGTGCAATATATATATAAATCCGGACATAATGAAATGGCAACACTTCTGTTCCTTCCTCTGGCTTTCCCCAAAACTCTTGTTCTTTGTAGGAGTATTTTCTGAATTAAAATAAATACTTATTGAGTGTTGTAACCTCTGTTGAACCATTTGTTTTGAGTGGGGACTTTTGGTTAGGGGTTGGGCCCATGGTGACCATTTTTAGACCATTGTGTATTCTGCTTGTTAAAGGTGGGCTCTGACTTGCTGATATGTTGATACCACAAAGCTATATCATACGTCTTGTTCACCTGTGACAGCCCTTTGAGTGCCCACACTACATGTTGCTACATTATTTGTTTTGTCAGGAGCACCAAGACATTTATTTTGGATGGTGTGTTGTTACAGACTTGCTTTGCTTTTACTGTATGTGTATACAGTGTATATATGATTATATATTAATTATATACATATATATAACTGAGCAGTTTAAGTTGAAATTGTATGCAAGCTTTGCTAATGATTAATGTAGCTGGGAGGAGAGAAGGGTGTGACAGAAAGAAAATAAAACATTTAAATTCGGTAAGTATATATTTTGGATTCTTAGAAGATGAAGTTGTCTACAGCCCAAAACTTTTGGGCACTGAAAAAAGGTTGGGATTAATAACACCAGACAATGTTGAAAAGTCAAAATGTGATAAAAGGCAATTCATTTTTCCACTTGTCACCTTATTCACATTCGACAGGGCAGAAATAAACCTGCTATGACCAAGTAAACACTTTGACTAAACACAAATTAAACCTTTATAACTGTATGCAATGCACTGGGTGCAAATGAACACTTTATGTAATTTGATCTGTAATAGTTACAGAAATATATTATTTAAAATATCAATATTAACATATTAATTTTTTAGTGATTGCACCTGTGGTGTATACTTTCATTACTAAATTAAATAAATACTATAAAATAACTTTCTTCTATTGTGTTGCACAATTTGCAACTTTGTGCTATAAGTCGATACTTATACTATAAGTTTGACTACCCTGTTTTAACAAGAAACAAGATGATGGAAAAAATGAATAACCTTAGGCCTTTAAACGCTCAAGAAACAAGCAGAATATCACAAACCTCATTACCAGTTAAAAGGATGGGGTTTCCTCCTGTTATCATCAGCTTCCCTAATGAGTTGAAATACCATGCTGTGCTCATGAAATCCACACCTAATTGGGTGCTTTAAAAATGAAAGGTGATCTTGCTCTGTCAGTCTGCTTGGATGACACATGATGTTTTCTTTTTTCTCTAACTGCATTTTCCAGATATCCTAACAAGGGACTAAATGATAATTACTGCCGCAACCCTGATGGCAAGGCCAGACCATGGTGTCACACACTTGACCCTCTCACCCCCTGGGAGTTCTGTGCAATTAAGCCCTGTGGTGAGTGGTAACCAAATATATGCCTTCTATGTTCACTTTATCTTTATTAGCATGCCAAACTGCAAATAAATTAAATGCTGAAAACATTTGCTTTGACTATTACATTTCAAGCATACCAGCTAATTAATTTTCTAGATACACACTTCTTGCTAATGCATAATAGCTGTAATTTACAGTATGTGCAACAGGGACTGGGTGCAAATAGTTTCAATCATCTTGCAGCTTTTCATAATGCTTGGAAATATTGGCAGGGTAAATCCTGAAGATCGCAACTCTGACCACTCTGCCATATGATTGGAAGAGTGGTCTTCTGATTCAGACAAATTCTATTTTTTATAAAGAATCCAGTTGGGAGACAACTAACCACTTGTTGTTATGCGGTCTGAGTGAGGATGTGATGAGAATTTCAGGGCAGAATTTGCTGCTAGGGTCCATGTATGTTTTAAGAATTTGAATCCTTCACAAGTGTCCATACTAAATTGAATTACGAGTTCTAGGTGGTTTTTCGAGTTCATTGTGTATATTTAACCTTTAGGAGAAGCCTTCTGCAGATTCAGTAATAGACATGTATGTTTGGGTCCAGTGTGCATGCAAGTTTAAGGTAGGAAGTAGTACAATCAGACACCTTTAACATTGACAAACCTTTGATTAAACAAGAGACTTTTAAAGTTCAACTACAGGAAAACTAAGAGTTCTTTATTGAAATGGGCCTGCACACACACTGCAAGGTTTGACTACTCGTTTCTGTATTGGGAAAGAAAAAGCTGCTTCACCTACATGATCCTCTGCTTCCAAGGAAGATGGTGCTTTCCCATGCTTTGGTGCTGCACTGTCTCTGGTGTCCTCACATTCAGTGCAGGGCTATTGGCTCTGCATCAGTCATGCTGACATCAGAGGACCTTAGACCACAAGGGTGCAGGGGAAAAGAGACTTTAGGGACTGTTCTAGCAGCAAATGAGAAATCAACCCTATCAGAGTGGTTATAGTTCCAAAGCAAGGAGGACTTTTAGTATTCCCAGAGCTCAGCTTTAAGTCTGTCAAATCCATCTTTTTTGCTTAGTATTTAGCAACTAGCAGTTTCTGTTCAATTGAGGAAACAAAGGTCAGATCACACAGTGTGTGCTAAAAACTTTTTCTTTATTCGGAATTATTACAGTATACAAGATAAAAACTCTAGAAATGTATATTATATACTGTTTTAATTTGGAATGAAGGAGAGAAGTTATTTTATGGACACACTATGGTTCAGTTACTAAAGGTGTTGGGAATCTTCACTCTATAAATGTGAAGTTTCCGATTATCCAGTTTAAGATTATGATTATCCAATCATATATGAAAATCAAACTGCTTTTTCATTTCATGTACACATTGGATTGGTTAAATGAGGTGAACATTCACACAATTTATTTAATGAATATTGTCATCTTCTTTAGTAAATCAGGCTCAGTTTGAGATATGAACTGGCTATGTATGGCTCAGCCTAAAACAATTGTTTTATTATATACATATCACTTCAGCTTTCTATTGTTGTCCATAGATATGAGACTGTCTCTTGCTCTTAATCTAGTTAAATTGTCCAAACTGGGCACCAATCATGTGATATCAATGGTTACCCTCACTTTAGATGTGCTTTTGCTTGTCTTTGTTCTTAAAAACTTAAGACATAATCCCTGAATTGTGAAACATTTACTAGCCATCATAGGTCTGATTTACATGTAGTTGCATAGTTAGCATCAAGATTAAAGCAAATGACATCCTTTGGACTCTGTACAATTTTGCATAGCATTTTCCAGTCTTAACTACCTGATTCTTTGCAGTCACTGGAGATAAGGTTTCCCAAAACTATTGCTATTGTGATTGGGCATTTTTGACATAAACTAGGAAACCACCATTTTAGTTTTAAGAAAATAATTACTTACATTGACATATTCAATTATTATGCATGTTTATATATCCTGCATTGATTCTGATTTGCAAATATTTGTTGTGTTTGGGAGTAACAAAATTATATTGAATCCTTAGGTATAAAGAGGGTTTATTGTGCTTGATACAAGATATTGGGAATGTAATATTGAGAAGGAGCAAAGAAAAAATGTTCTATAGCATAGTCATGTTATTGTCTTGAGTAAGTACAGAGAAATCATATAAACAATTGTTGATATAGTTTGTGTTCCCAAACAAATAATAAAATAGATGCTAAGTACAGTGATTATGCATAGTTTTATTGATTGGGTAGGCTATAGAAAGAAGATCTGATAATACTAGCCAGTTTGGCACATTCATGTTCTTGAAGTATGTAATGTTCAAACAATAAGCAACATTGCAAGGTGAGTCAAAACCAATTGCTAATGACTGAAAGAAATAATGACTGTGCCTTATAAGGTTTCCAAAAACCTGTCTAGACATGCGAATTATTCAGATTTGGTCATTAACAAAGCAGACAAATTAAAATGCAGTCTATGTTCATTATAAAAAAATTCCATTTGCCAAGCCAGCGTTCATTATTTTGTTCGCTAAAGCAAAATCCAAAATATTTATTATAATCTACTTTTTTAAGCCTTTACAAAACACAATAGCACTTTACGTGCTTTTCAATAAATTAGATTTGGCCTATCTTTGGTTATACACTTACGTGTTGTAAAATACAGTGGTCTGGCATCTCAAGGAATGAGAATGCCAAACAAAATATTTGAATACATCAGAACATAACGTTGATTACAGTGAGAGCTCATGCTCCAGATGTTTCTAACTTAGATAAGGGAACTGCTGTTCATTAACATAAGTGGCACCATTGATTAATTTCTGAAAAATACATGGGACCTGTGTGTAACCTAGGCTTACAGCAGTTGTTGATGCAGATTTTGCCACCCCTGAGGTCAGGAAATATTAATAACTCTGCTGCCATATTATCACATTACAAAATATAAAGGGAAAGCATTTATCTTACTCTTCATAATAACATTTTACAAAGGTAGTAATCTTTCTGTTATTGATGTTTTGGTTGTTCTTAGCACACAGCATTGTCAACAATACTGATATTACAACAGACTGCAGTAAGGGCCAAGGAGATGGATATCGTGGAACTGTCACAACAACATACAATGGAATCCAGTGTCAGAGATGGGATTCTCAGTTTCCACATCAGCATAACTTCACTCCAGAAAACTACAAGTGCAAGTAAGAAAACTTTTTTATGTCATTATTAAGTACTATACAGTATGTGGAATCATATGTTTTCTTTTTTTTAATTTTCAATAAAACATTTCAACATTCCTGGGCACAAATTATTTTCAACAGGTATTCCTGTGTAATAAGAATCTCTGTCAAGCTATGACTGAACCCCAGGCAAACAGCTAAATACTAAATATTTTTGAGTTGTTTTACCTGCCAAAGGATTTGTACTTCTGTCCATCAGGAATGAGGTTTTGGTATCCCAAACCCATCACTACCATGGGTTTGTGGCAAACCCCAGGGATTTGCAAAGTTGAGATTGACATTGAGATGCAAAAGGCAATACTTTATAGGAATGCATAACCCAGCCCCCTTTCAATGAGAAAAGGTGGGCTCACAGGATCTATATTGTCAGTCTGTAACTGGTCTATTGAGGAGAGCTAACAAATCTGTTTAGGAACAAAAACTGTTGTATTATTTTTATTTATCCCTATATTAGCCCTACAAAAGGTCAGAATTTATTACCCCCCCCCCCCCCCCCCCATTAGGGTTCAATTCAGCTTTGATTTTTGAGCAAGATTTGCAAAACTGTTAGTGAACTGAACTCAGGCAAACCATTTCTGAGATTTATACAGTCATGTCACACTGAATCTTTTACAGTTTGTGGCTATAGATATAATAAAATATAAGAAGTTATTAGTCTACAGAACTGCATTAATTGTATGTTTTTTATATGCTTGAAGTTCAGCTTTAAGATTTCTAAAAATAAGAATCCTAGAAAGCACTATATGTGTCCAGCATTACCACAGGACATAACTCCAATATAATGTTAGAAAAAACAATAGCCATTGTCTGTATAAACAACCTCTCCCTTAAAATAATGCAAGGACAGACAACATAGGATAATTATTAAGGCCTATGTGTAGACACTTCTCATTTAAACAGGCTGCCCTACCCACCACAATGGACCAAAATCATTCACACATTATTTTTGGCAGAATAGCACATCACAATGCACATTAATGCATTGATGCACATTGCTGTGTTCACTTCAGAATAAATGGCATTGCACTGCAGTAGATTGCATCGTATTATCCTCCCTGGCAGTAATCCCAAGTGTGGCTCGGGGTTACATTTGGTTACCATTAGCAGGAACCCCAAGCCACACTTGGGATTGCATCTCAGGATCCTGGTCCAGATTACTTACCTTGTCACCAGAATCCTATGATGTCCTCCCGCTGTGTCTGCGGGCTGTGTCCTCCGCCCGATGCTCTGTGTGCCGGGCTCTGTTCCCTCCGCAACGCATGGGGCAGAGCCCCGCGGCAAATTTGAAAAGTACAAAAAACATAACACATACAGTACACTGTAATCTTACAGATTACATTACTGTATCAAATCATTTCACCTCCCTTTGTCCCTAGTGCTTTGTCCAGTGCCCTGCATGCAGTTTTATATTATATATACTGTTCTTTCTGCCTGGAAACTTGAGATTGTCCATGGCAGCCAAAAAGTGTCCCTTTATGTCAAAAGCGTAGGTCTACGAGTGCACGTAGTTCTGTAAGTGGTCTGCGAGTGCACGTAGTTCTGCGAGTGTTCTGCGACTGCACGTAGTTCTGCGAGTGCAGGTAGTTCTGCAAGTGGTCTGCGAATGCACGTAGTTCTGTGAGTGCACGTAGTTCTGCGAGTGGTCTGCGAGTGCACGCAGTTTTGCGAGTGCATGTAGTTCTGCGAGTGGTCTGCGAGTGCACGTAGTTCTGCAAGTGTTCTGTGAGTGCATGTAGTTCTGCGAGTGCACGTAGTTCTGCGAGTGGTCTGCGAGTGCACGTATTTCTGCCAGTGCACATAGTTATGCGAGTGCACATAATTCTGTAAGTGGTCTGCGAGTGCACGTAGTTCTGTGAATGCACGTAGTTCTGCGAGTGGTCTGCGAGTACACGTAGTTCTGCGAGTGCACGTAGTTCTGCGAGTGGTCTGCGAGTGCACATAGTTCTGTGAGTGCACGTAGTTCTGCGAGTGTTCTGCGAGTGCACATAGTTCTGCGAGTGGTCTGCGAGTGGTCTGCGAGTGCACGTAGCTCTGTGAGTGGTCTGCAAGTGCACGTAGTTCTGCGAATGGTCTGCGAGTGCACATAGTTCTGCGAGTGGTCTGCGACTGCACGTAGTTCTGCGAGTGGTCTGCGAGTGGTCTGCGAGTGCACATAGTTCTGCGAGTGCACATAATTCTGCGAGTGGTCTGCGAGTGCATGTAGCTCTGTGAGTGCACGTAGTTCTGCGAGTGGTCTGCGAGTGCACGTAGTTCTGCGAGTGCATGTAGTTCTGTGAGTGGTCTGCGAGTGCACGTAGTTCTGCGAGTGTTCTGCGAGTGTACGTAGTTCTACGAGTGCACATAGTTCTGCGAGTGGTCTGCGAGTGCACATAGTTCTGCGAGTGGTCTGCGAGTGCACGTAGTTCTGCGAGTGCGCGTAGTTCTACGAGTACCTGTGTATTGTTTTGCATATTAGTGTCAGGAAGCTAGTTGTTAGGTAATTTGGACAGGGTATAATCCCCAATCCTCATTAAATTTAATAGGTACGATGCCCGGCGGGTGTGGAGAGGTGACTCTTTGTACATCTTGCAGCATGTATGCGTTCCTTGATCATCCGATCGAGGGTGAATACTGCTGTGCAAAATGTAAGCGCACTGTTTCCCTGGAAGCCCAGTTTCTGAATCTGGGGAAGCAACTGTCAGCACTGAGAAGTCCCTCTATACTAAAGGAGAGCCAGGAACGTACACGGCAGATGTCGGCAGGGGCCAGCACAGAGGCGGGTGGAGACAAAGAGGTGCAGGCACTAGCAAAGAGTAGATGGGTGACAGTCAGGAAGGATAGAGGGGGAAGTGCCAGGGAGGCCGATCCAGGGCTGGAGCATCCCAATAAGTACGCTCCATTGAGTGACATTGGTGAAACCAGTCGGGGACCAGCACTGTTGGAGCTGAGGGACTCTCCTAGCTGCCAGGGGAAGAACTCCTCCAGTGAGAGTGGGGGGAAGCGAAGGGAAAGAAAAGACAGATTCTGGTGGTAGGGGACTCAATTCTTAGAAGGACAGAGAGGCCAATCTGTAACAAAGACCTGAAGCACCAAACATTATGTTGTCTACCGGGCGCTCAGGTTCGGCACATCACGGATCTGGTGGACAGATTACTGGGAGGTGCTGGGGAAGACCCAGCTGTCATGGTGCACGTTGGCACCAATGTCAAAGTCAGAGGCAGATGGAGTGTCCTAAAGAACGATTTTAGGGACTTAGGAGCTAAATTGAGGAAAAGGACCTCCAAGGTAGTATACTCAGGAATACTACCGGTACATCGAGCCACACCAGAAAGGTAGAGGGAGATAAGTGAAGTAAACAAATGGCTGAAGAGCTGGTGTAGTAAGGAGGGGTTTGGGTTCCTGGAGGACTGGGCCGACTTCTCAGTAGATAACCAGTACTATAGAAGGGACGGACTGCACCTAAATGAGGAGGGTGCAGATCAGCTGGGAATGAAAATGGCCAAAAAGTTAGAGGGGGTTTTAAACTAGGTGATGGGGGAGGGTCAAGAGGTAGAGATAGTCAGCGTGGAACATATTCCAGAGGGTAGTATTGGGGGCATTAGTGGTAGGTTGACCAAAGCCCATAAACCCAAGGTAAGTATAGTAGCAAGTCCTAGTTGCAATCTCGGAACACCCAATAAGAGGATATTATGCGACCGGTCTAAACTACGTGGCATGTTCACCAATGCCAGGAGCCTGGCGGACAAGATGGGTGAACTACAGATACTGTTGTACGAGGAGGATTTGGATTTTGTGGAAATTTCAGAGACCTGGTTCAACAGCTCTCATGATTGGCTGGCAAACATTCAAGGGTATACCATTTATTGCAAGGATAGAGAGGGTAAAAAAAGGGGAGGGGTATGCCTATATATCAAGAATAATGTACAAGTGAATGTAAGAGATGACATCACTAAGGGAGATAGGAAGGAGGTGGAATCCTTATAGGTAGAGCTCCAAAGAGATCAAGCTAAGGGGAAAATAATACTGGGAGTATGCTACAGGCCCCCTAACATGAGGGAGGAAGTGGAGACAGATCTCCTATCACAATTTGGATTAGCAGCAAGGATGGGAAGTGTTATCATAATGGGGGATTTTAATCAGTTCCCACCGAGCGTACGCAGATATGCAGCCTCAGCTTTAGGGGGTTATACCAGGATGATGTCCACAGCTGCAGGTATCATCCCGGCACCATTTTTTAGAGCGGGCGATCGGCTAAAAGCTGATCGGTTGTTTTCCCGGAGGAGCAGGAGGGGATATCCCCCCTCCCACCACCTTCTGCCGCTTTTACCGGGCCTCCCGTCCCACCGGGAGACCCGATCCTCAATCCGCCACTTCTAGCGACTAGAGACAGACTGGCACGAAGCTGGAAATGGCTTTGTTCAAGTCTTCTCTCTGTAAACACGGAAGTGATGTTACGTCACTTCCTGTTTACTCGGCTGTCAATGGCGCCAGTTTTTAAAAAATATACAGTATTCAGAATTGCTGTTTTCAGTGATCTGAATACTTTGAAGTGCAAAGGAGGGATCGGGGGTCTAAAAGAGAGTACCTGTCACCACCTATTACTATCACAAGGGATGTTTATATTCCTTGTGACAGCAATAAAAGTGATTAATTAAAAAAAAAAACACACACAATGTAAAATAATGTAAAAAAATAAAAATAAATGAAATAAAAAAGAAAATTTTTTTAAAGCCCCCCCCGCCCCTGCGCAGCAAAGAAAACGCATACGGAAGTCGTGCCCGCATATGTAAACGGTGTTCAAATCACACATGTGAGGTATCGCCATGATCATCGGAATGAGAGAAATAATTCTAGCACTAGACCTCCTCTGTAACTCTAACCTGGTAACCGTTATTTTTTTTTTTAAAGGTCGTCTATGTAGATTTTTAGGTATCCTAGTTTGTTGCCATTCCATGAGTGTGCGCAATTTTAAAGCGTGACATGTTTGGTATCTATGTACTCAGCGTAACATCATCTTTCACATTATACAAAAGAATTGGGCTAACTTTACTGTTTCATTTCTTTTAAATTCACAAAAGTGTCTTTTTCCCCAAAAAGTTGCGTTTAAAAGACTGCTGCACAAATACCGTGTGACATAAAATATTGCAACAATCGCCATTTTATTCTCTAGATTCTCTGCTAAAAGAATATGCATAATGTTTGGTGGTTCTAAGTAATTTTCTAGCAAAAAATACAGATTTTAACTTGTAAACACCAAATGTCAAAAATAGGCTTAGTCATGAAAGGGTTAATTATCCAGACATAGACTGGGAGGAGGGAACCGCACATTCATCTAAGGCTCACCAGTTCCTAAATGTCTTTCAGGACAACTTTATGGGTCAGATGGTAGACGCACCAACTAGAAATAAAGCATTACTGGATCTACTGATTACCAACAATACAGACCTGATCACAGATGTGGAAATACGGGGCAATTTAGGTAACAGCGATCACAGGTCAATTGGCTTCAGTATAAATCACACAAATAGGAAACATAAGGGGAATACAAAGACACTGAATTTCAAAAGAGCCAACTTCCCTAAACTACGAACCTTGCTAGAAGGCATAACTTGGGATAAAATTTTAGGAACAAAGAACACAGAGGAGAGATGGGTTTGCTTTAAGAGCATATTAAATAAGGGCATTAGCCAATGCATCCCATTGGATAATAAATGTAAAAGAGCAAACAAAAGTCTGGGATGGCTTAACTTCAATGTAAAGATGCATATAAAAGCAAAGGAGAAGGTCTTAAAAAAATACAAGGTTGAGGGATCATCATCAGCATTCAGACTTTATGAGGAATGCAACAAGAAATGTTAGGGTGTAATAAGGATGGCTAAGATAGAACATAAAAAACACATAGTGGAGGAGAGCAAAAAAAATCCCAAGAAATTCTTTAATTATGTAAACAGTAAAAAAGGGAGGGCAGACCATAAAGAACGAGGAAGGACATCTGGTCACAAAGGATGGGGAGATATCGAAGGTATTGAATGTATTCTTCTCCTCAGTCTTCACGAGGGAATCTGGGGGCTTCAGTAACCAAAACTGCAGTGTTTATCCTCAGGACACATCACATGAAGCATCTCTGTGGTTAACAGAGGACAGAATTAAAATTAGACTTGAGAAACTTAACATTAATAAATCACCGGGACCAGATAGCTTGCACCCGAGGGTACTTAGGGAACTCAGTAAAGTAATTGCCAGACAATTGTTCCTAATTTTTACTGGCAGTCTACTGACTGGAATGGTACCAGCTGATTGGAGAAAAGCCCAATATTTAAAAAGGGCCCAAAATACATTCCTGGGAATTACAGACCAGTTAGCCTAACATCAATAGTATATAAAATCTTGGAGTGGATGATAAGGGACTATATACAATATTTCAGTAATGAGAATGGTATCATTAGCAGTAATCAGCATGGATTCATGAAGAACCGTTCTTGCCAAACCAATCTACTAACCTTCTATGCGGAGGTGAGTTGCCAGCTAGATAAAGGAAGGCCGTATACGTGGTGTATCTGGATTTTGCAAAAGCATTTGACACAGTTCCCCATAAACGTTTACTGTACAGTAAGTGTGAGTACATGGATTGAAAACTGGCTACAAGGGCGAGTTCAGAGGGTGGTGATAAATGGGGAGTAATTAGAATGGTCAGGGGTGGGTAGTGGGGTCCCCCAGGGTTCTGTGCTGGGACCAATCCTGTGTAATTTGTTCATAAATGACCTGGAGGATGGGGTAAACAGTTCAATCTCTGTATTTGTGGACTATACTAAGCTAAGCAGGGCAATAACTTCTCCGCAGGATGTGGAAACCTTGAAAAAAGATCTGAACAAATTAATGGGGTGGGCAACTACATGGCAAATGAGGTTCAATGTAGAAAAATGTAAAATATTGCATTTGGGCGGCGAAAATATGAATGCAATCTATACACTGGGGGAAGAACCTCTGGGGGAATCTAGGATGGAAAAGGACCTGGGGGTCCTAGTGGATGATAGGCTCAGCAATGGCATGCAATGCCAAGCTGCTGCTAACAAAGCAAACAGAATATTGGCATGCATTAAAAATGGGGATCAACTCCAGAGATAAAAAGATAGTTCTCCCGCTCTGCAAGACTCTGGTCCGGCCACACCTAGAGTATGCTGTCCAGTTCTGGGCACCAGTCCTCAGGAAGGATGTACTGGAAATGGAGCGAGTACAAAGAAGGAAAACAAAGCTAATAAAGGGTCTGGAGGATATTAGGTATGAGGAAAGGTTGCGAGCACTGAACTAATTCTCTCTGGAGAAGAGACGCTTGAGAGGGGATATGATTTCAATATACAAATACCGTACTGGTGACCCCACAATAGGAATAAAACTTTTTTGCAGAAGAGAGTTTAACAAGACTCATGGCCAAAATTAAAAGAAAAGAGGTTTAACCTTAAACTACCTAGAGGGTTCTCTACTGTAAGAGCAGCAAGGATGTGGAATTCCCTTCCACAGGCGGTGGTCTCAGGTAAGCACCTGAATGACTGCAACATACAGGGATATACAATGTAATACTGACATATAATCACACACATAGGTTGAAATTGATGGACTTGTGTCTTTTTTCAACCTCACCTATTATGTAACTATGTAACTATGTAGACCAGCTAGAAAACAGCGATAGTAAATTAGAACACTTGCAGAATTAAGCGATAGTGAATCGTGGGGAAATTATTTTTTTATTATTATATTATTATTTTTTATAATTATTTATAGTTATATATTATATTATAGACTCTTGTTTAGACAGATTTAGGGGGGTTTTTACTAAGAATTACAGGCCTACAATATAAAATGCCAAATTTCTATGCAAAACAATGTACCGCTTTGAGATTAAAAAATCTGACATCATACCACCAGGGAGGCTACTGTGTGTGTGTGTGTGTGTTACCACATCGTAGTGGTATAAATGGGCCCATTTGATATTGTTAAAGGACCCATTCACACTTGTTCTATGAGGCAAATCACACCAAACTGCATGTTTCAACAATGCGTGCCAATGCACCTGCCAAAGTGTATAGCCCGTACACATGATTGGACTTTCTGACGGGAAATGTTCAAAGACAGGCTGTTGTCAGTAAATCTGACTGTGTGTATGCTCCATCAGACAACTGTTGTCGGACTTTCCGCTAACAAATGTTGGCTAGCAGGTTCTCAAATTTTCCGCGGACAAATGTGTGTTGTCGGATTTTCCAAGCGTGTGTAAACAAGTCCGTCGGACAAAAGTCCAAAGTACAAACACGCATACTGGGAAGCAGAAGCGATCGGTCTTGTAAACTAGTGTTTAAAATTGAGAATTAACATTTGTGAAGTGGCAAATTATGAAATCTCCAAAAGCAGCGCACAATTCTCTTCTTCTTTCATGGGATAATAATGAAGCTGCTTTGCTGGTGATACTGATGGAGTTATTGCAAACACATTTTCAAAGGCTATTTTTTTCTAGTGATATCAAGAATAATATTATTAATATTTTTTTTTTTATTTGGGCAAGTTATCAAAACACCATTATCCCCTAGTTTTTAAGATCCAAGATATAACTATGTTGGTATCCCTTGTCAATTTTACTTTGTATTTTTTTAAATGTAACTGCCTACTCCCAAACTGTCATTTGAAGTAAAACATATAGCCAAGTATTATTCTACACATTTTTTTATTGTGCATTAAAAAAAGAAAACAAATAAAATTAGACATGATATCTGCCAATAGAATTTAACCAAAAAGTGCATTCTATGCATCCAAAAATACAGAAAATATACCAAATCAAATGATTAATCAACCAAAGAAATAATGTCAAAGCAATAACTCATAGGCCAATAATAAATAACACATTATCTGCTCCAATTCCGCAATATGTCTGGTTGATGAACAGCTGTTCAGAAACAAACTGAAAAGCACGAAATGAAAAGCGCGAACTGAAAAGCGCTAAATGAAAAACGTGAAAATAAAAGCGTGAATCAACACTCACCAAACTTCTACTAACATGAAATTAGAAGGAGCCCAAAGGGTGGCGCTAAAGAGCTGAAAAAACGCGATGTATGTCACTACATTCATAATTGTTGGCCAACATTTGTGTGACCGTGTGTATGCAACGATGTACGAGTTTGAGCCAACCCCCTTCAGACAAAATTCCACGGTTTTGATGGCCAGCAACCTGATCGTGTGTACAAGGCATAAGTGTATTGCCATTCATTGGTAAATGAATTGCACAGTAGAGCACAGCATACCACAGTGCAACACAATGTACATACCACCATGTTTATTTATTTGTTGTGTTGCATGGGCAATCAGTTAAAAATAAATGTGAATTAATGTACTGCTCAGTACCATAACATTCATTAACCTACTTCGTTGGAACACATACGTGTGAATCAGACTATAAAGTGTGAGATCATAAACAAGAGATCACCAGCTGTTTCATGCGTGTCTGGATCTCTAAGAGGTTGCTAAACCTTTATGGAGGCTGGGTTATTCCACATCTAAGCTTACTCTCTATTTATCTCTGGCTACACATGTCCCAACGTTGATGTTACTAGATTAGAATCAGGCCACGCAGGTTTCTTGGCCTTCCACCCACTGTATATCTGTATGCATAAACATATTATACTGTAATATTATATGTCCCTCAGATTCCCGTTCTAAGTATAACTTTAGAAACTTGTTTTATTTATGTATCCTGAACTGCAGGGTCAGCAACATGTTGATTGTGAATTCCCCGTCAATCCAGGGAAGGTGACGGGTAGATCTTGTCCCTTTCTTGCTCCTGTCCAGGTTCAGAGGCATTTACTGAAACCAATCCCTATTACTCCTGCAGCCACTGAAAGCTGTCCCTCCTCCTCTCCCTCCCACTGTCTTTCATTAGCTGTAGGAAGAAAGGGGAACAGTTCCAGTAAATGCCACCCTGCCGCCCCTCCTGTCCAGGTTGCTCTTCCTTCTGCTGCCTGATCAACCCTGTGTGCTCCCCTGTTCTCCCTGCAGGGTTGCAAGATTCCCTCCCTTCCTCTGCCACAGGCTTCTGCAGAGTGATCTTTTCAGGATAAAGAGCAGAGAAAGAGGCCAGTAAATATGTAATTTACTGGCCCCTTCCTTTTCTAAATGAACACAATGAGTGATCAGTACCGATTACTTAAGCCTAGTACACACTACTAGTTTTTTTTTTTTTTTTCGTTTAACCCAGTGGGTTGAATGAAAAAAAAAAAACCTCACAGCTCAGGTCAGAGCCACTATTCTAACAATATGATGTTGGTACAGAGATCTCCCCAACTGTGCTATTGTGTTCTGACAGAGGGACGGCCCCCGCCAGAACACTCCGGTCACCGCTCTCAGCCATTGGGCTGGTCGACAGACCATTTGCAGACATAACCCTTCTGTCGGACTGGCTGCCATACACACAGGACGAATGTCGGACGGTTTCTATTGAACCGGACAATGTTGCCCAACATTTGGCCCATGTGTACTAGGCTTTACTGTGTTCATTCATAACTGAAACATAGTAAACATTGCTGCAGAGATAGAGATTATGGAATGTGTCCTCAATCTCCTTTCTCAAAAGTGAGTTTAAACCCTTGATATTTTACCAAAGTCCCTCAACAGGGCTGCTAAAAAAATGTAAAAAATAATACAAAAATAAATTGTAAAAATAAAAAATAAAATAATAAAATTGAAAAACAATTGACACCATCCACTGCCCTATTGACACCAACCTTTACCCTACTGACATGTTTACTGCTTTACTGACACCATCCACTGCCCTACTGACATTGTCTACTGCTTTACTGACTGACACTGTCCACTTTTAAGGTAGGCTACATTCATATTTTTACAGTGACATTTTTTATGATGTTTTTCTTTTTGCTTAGTTAGGCCTTGAGTAAAAAAAAAAAAAAAACCTCTCCTCTCTTCCTCTTCTCACAGGACACACAGGCAGCAGTGAGAGCCATAGGCTCTCACTGCTGTCAGTCACATTCTGTGAGGAGGGAGCAGGGGGTTAGGCTCAGCATCTATAGGCACACACAGCTCAGCCCATGTGACCACATGGATGCCCCTCAGCACATGGTTTGGTAAGGGGGCAATTGTAAGAAGAAGGGGTGGATAGTGCTGGTAGATGGACTCCAGAAGAGGTGGCAAGAGACCACTCTGTGCAACACAATTGCCATTTGCAATACAAGAAGTGTTAAGAGACCACAGAACAAGTAAGTACTGTATAACATCTTTTTTTATTTTAAATGTAAAAATATCACTTTAATTCTACTGTATATAAGCAGAGCAAGCACAACCATTTACTGTGGATTTCAATTGCCGTTTTTTATTTATTTCCCTTGCATTCTTTACAGTTTCCTATATTTAGCAGTTGTTTTTTATCAACCAGTTGTTTTGTATAGAAAAAGCATGCAAGTGTTGTGCAATTACTCACTCTGGGCATTCACTTTCAATAGTTTAAAAGAAAGAAACTGTTACTATGTCTCTGGATGATAAATGTTATTTTTTATGGCTTTGTATAAATGTGTTATGAATTGTATTAATTATTTTAACTAAATAATGTTGTGTATTTATTGCCAGTAGATCACATACATTAGACATTTCATATGAAACATTTTGTTACAGAGAATATTTATTTCTGTCTAGGGCAAATGCAGTGAACCAGATAAAATAAGTTGGGCACCAGCTGTTCTTGCCTAATGTGCACCAATATGTGCATTCGTAGTTCATCATTCTGTGCCAGAACACTTGTGCTTTGTATAGTGCATATTGTATGAAAAGGAATACACAGTCTTTAGTAATAGAGCCATGTAATACTGGAGATAAATCTGAAGATATTTTCTGCAGCCTGGAATACATATATAAACCACCCCTGCTTCCCTTTGATGGGTGTACTTTAAGGGGTCTATTTTTTTCCAAATTTCACAGATATTCACATAAGATTTAATCAGAAAAGCATGTAAATCTGAGGTTAAAGTTGTGTAAATATTAGGTGAAATAATTGAAAAATAGATCCCCAAAAAGTAGCACTTTGAAAAAAAAAACATGTAATTATTTATGTATATATCAGGAGAACTAAAGGGATTTTAACGGTGTAGGTAGACTATACATACGGGAAACTATATATCTTTTTTCTTAAAAAAAACACAGTTTATTGCTTACAATCAATTCAAAGGGAACATATATGTTGTATAAGGTAACAAACACTTTTTCTTTTTACAGCAATATAAGAACAAGGTGGTCAAACGGGATGAAAAGTGTATATTATATATTAACAGATGATGATTATTGCATACTAGCCCGACATGTTTCGCATTGTCGCTTTTTCAAGGGATATGCAACTGGTAATTGTATCATCCAACACTTTTAGTGATTCTAAGAAAATAGAGAGAAGAAGAGTTTTTATATACAGACATAGGTAGTGTTCAATATTAATACAGCATTGAATACCCCAGCAGTGTGAGTGACTGGTGAGTACACCACACCCTGCTCTACATTTACACATTTTGTCTACTATCGATCCCTTATCTACTTATCTACTTATTGAACCCCTATAGACTTTTGGCTGCAAACGTTCACATTGCTGTCACAGCAGGCAGAGTTTGAGACATTATGTCCTTCCCATTGGAGTTTAAATATACCACCATAAGATATGTGTAATACTTTTATTATTTATATACAGACAAATTACAATCAGTCTATATTATTCAGTTTTGCATTTCCAAATGTGTAGTAAGACATCTTCTGTTTTCTTACTTAACCCTTCAGCTTCATTCAATTACCATCCAAATATCCCCTGTAATTACAACTTTACTGATACCGATGATCATCTGCATCCTTGGTTACAGCTTTAATTAATTACCTGTGTAAGTGTCAATTCACTGGTTTTTTAACCCAATTAATTCCCTGTATACAATCTCGCTGACACTAAATATTTATTATCCATACAACAGCTTCATCTTTCTGCTCCCTGTGGTTGCAATTTAGCCTCCTTGCTACCTCCTTGGTTGGGCCTGTATGCGCTGGTTTTGAAGAGGCTCTGTGGGGTCAATTTAGGGGTAAGCTACTATGGACCTTTCGGAGTGACAGCGCGTGTCTTTAAATGTATTCAATGCTGTATTAATATTGAACACTACCTATGTCTGTATATAAAAACTCTTCTTCTCTCTATTTTCTTAGAATCACTAAAAGTGTTGGATGATACAATTACCAGTTGCATATCCCTTGGAAAAGCGATAATGCGAAACATGTCGGGCTAGTATGCAATAATCATCATCTGTTAATATATAATATACACTTTTCATCCCGTTTGACCACCTTGTTCTTATATTGCTGTAAAAAGAAAAAGTGTTTGTTACCTTATACAACATATATGTTCCCTTTTAATTGATTGTAAACAATAAACTGTGTTTTTTTAAAGAAAAAAGATATATAGTTTCCCGTATGTATAGTCTACCTGCACCGTTAAAATCCCTTTAGTTCTCCTGATATATACACAAATTCTTGTCCAGGGATGTGGTGCCTTCCTATGAGGGTGTTTTTCCCATATTCGGAACCAAAACCATAAACAATCATGTAATTATTTAATTTACTGTATGCATTAATATAGTCCCATCAATTTGTGCAGTGGTGTATATACCAGTGTTTCTCAACTCCAGTCCTCAATGCGCCCCAACAGGTCATGTTTTCAGGCTTCCCATTATTTTGCACAGGTGATTTGATCAGTTTCACTGCCTTAGTAATTACCACAGCCGTTTCATGTGAATGAAATCCTGAAAACATGACCTGTTGGGACGCCTTGAGGACTGGAGTTGAGAAACACTGGAATATACTATTCATTCACATCAGTCCCTGCCCTCAAGGAGTAATAAAACAAAATCCCCTGGTGGTGGACTTTTAAGGCACAGAGATAATAGAGAATATTCTAATATGAAAAACTATTTATTAGAGTATAAAAAATACAAAACATTTAATAAAAAACACATTTAAAGTGAACATTCCAGTGTTTTCATAGAATACATATAGCAAGCTAGTATTTCTTGTATCCAATGCATTTCAGAGTAAACATGTGGTTCTCCTTCTTCAGGGATAAAGTTTAGACAAGAAAAACAGTATTATAGACTGGAATGACAGTTGTTGCCAATTAAAAACATGAAGGTACCAAGGATGGTTGTTTCCACCCAAAAGGGGGAAACCAGAGGACCCACTGTGGCCAAGAAACAGGAAAAGACCCTACAAGATGGTGCGTGGAGGTTGCTCGACTATACACGGAGGAGTGTTGTTATTTGTATAGTAAAAAAAAAAGACTGTTTGCAGACGCCACAACTGGTGAAATCCTGTGACCACTCGCACCAGCATCCAGCCCAAGACTGAGCTGGACCAGCATTTATGGGCTAGGCATTCTTCTGTTTTTGAAGTATGCCTCTGTGTTGAACTCTCTGGCTCAAGCAATTTGGAAACAACCATCCTTAGTACCTTCATGTTTTTAATTGGCAACAACTGTCATTCCAGTCTATAATACTGGTTTTCTTCTCTAAACTTTACCCCTGAAGAAGGAGAACCACATGTTTACTCCGAAATGCGTTGGTAACAAAAAATACTAGCTTGCTATATGTATTCTATGACAACACTGGAATGTTCACTTTAAATGTGTTTTTTATTAAATGTTTTGTATTTTTCATACTCTAATAAATATTTTTTCATATTAGAATATTCTCTATTATCTCTGTGCCTTAAAAGTTCACCACCAGGGGATTTTGTTTTATTTCTTGTAAACACTGGATATGGCACAACTATATGCCCAATCATAACCGACTTACCTCTGCCCTCACATGCACACACAAACTATGACCAGTTTAGACAGGAGCCAACCTACCAGCGTGTCTTTTGTGTGTGGGGAGGAAATCAGAGCTCAAGGAGAACATGCAAGCTCCGTGCAGATAGTGTCTTGGTAAGGATTCTAAACAAGGGGAGAAAAACAAGATGCGCCACAAACTGCGGCAGAAGATGCAACGAATGGTATATTTAATTAAAATCAGCCAAATGGCTATTCACAGTAATATAAAGATCAATAGGCATATAATAGTATAATACTGTGGTCAATCAGCTGGTCCCCGGTAGATGGTGGTGTGTAGATGTTAACACGAGAGGAGAGGAACAACCGGCCGGGCATCCGTCTTGTCGTCTCGGAACCAGCATGAAACACACTTGGAGTTGCATTGGAAGTGACGTCAGAACATGGAAATAACGTTTTAAAGCATCCGCTTCTTCTTTAGATCTAAAAATCCCTTTAGATCTGACAAAGAAGTGGATGCTTTAAAACATTATCTCCATGTCCAGACGTCACTTCCGATGCGACTCCGAGTGTGTTCCATGCTGGTTCTGAGATGACAAGACGGGTATCCGGCCGGTTGTTCCTCTCGCGTTAACATCTACACACCACCATCCACCGGGGACCTGCTGAGTGACCACAGTATTCTACTGTTATATGCCTATCAATCTTTATATTAGTGTGAGTAGCCATTTGGCTGATTTTAATTAAATATACCATGCGTTGCAGCTTCTGCTGCACTTAGTTTTTGACACACCTTGTTTTTTTCCCATTTTTCCAGAGACTGCTTCACTCTCAAGGGAGCTGCCACTAATGCTGCATATGTATATTTCCTGGACTTTATAGACTTTTAGTTGTGTTATAAGTGTGTTTCGGTACCCTCTCGTGCGCCATTCTATTTTTGTCTTAGGATGCTAACCAAGGACCACAGTGCTTCAAGGCAAATGAACTAACCATTGAGTTCCTTTTATGAATTAAAGCCTATGATGTTTCTATTATTAAGCTAAAGTTTCAGGGCTTAATATGCTTTTTTCCAGTGCAACATTTATTGTGCAATATTAAGTAATACTGCATGGGGAACAAAACCACATATTACGTACATGGTAATTTTATGGCTAGAAGTAAAATAAAAAAATACTGAGTGGTGTTTTTTATTTTACTCTCTGAGTAGTTTTCCAAAGAAGGGTTCTTTGGTAATTTTGTAACATGTTAGCTAAAATAACCTAAATGATTTGTGCACTTTCAAACAACCTTTTTAACCCTCCACAACACACACAATGTACTCCCTCCCCAGATGCACACTTACCTTCTAATCTCAGTTTGAACACGTTGTATGGTATCAAGCATGAGAATATGCATCCCTTTGTAAAGAATATGTGTATGTGATTTAGTAATCTATTTTGAAACTGCTTTGTTAACCACAGACAGGACTGGAGGTTAATAACTGAACATGGGTTATGATGTGATGCATATTTTCACATTATAATATATGTATAAACTTAGCAAATCAACAATGTTTATGTTTACCATTCACAACATATTACAACTAGACAGCCTACCCTTTAGGTCAGATCTGCAGACTGTAGGATGTAGGACCACACTACACATTCCTTAAAGCTGAACTCCAGCCTTACCTGCAGTCCTGAATGCTTGTACAGACTTTTCTCCTGTACTGAAAAAGTCAGATTTTACTACACACTGAGTTACTCCCAGTGTACATTGGAAGCTGCAGCAAGTCAGATGGATTCTGTCTTATTTCCTGGCTGAGCATCCAGCATCAAGCCCCTTTCCCCACAGCCTGATTATCTCTGGACCACCCATTTTTCAGATCTATCAATCATGGGGGCTCAGCATAACATGCGGACATTACCTAGGGTATTCTGCATGCCATTGTAGCCTGCCTGGGAACACCAACTCCCACCCTTGAAGGCATTTTGATATCTTTATAATTCCTGCCAAGAGCCAGTTTTTAGGAAGCTATATAGGAAGCTATATATACATATAGCACTCTGCTGGTTCCTCCCATCAGTCGTGATCTACCTGTATTGTATAGAGAAGAACAGAAATCCAGTGGTGATAACACTTCATCTAAAATAATGTATATAATGAAAACAGAAAGATTTTATTTAGAAATGCCATTAGCATGTTGATGGAGAAAGGCAGGGGTAGCTGGAAGGCAAAAAATAACCGTTTTAAACTTCAGCTTTAGGGGCAGTATTATATAAATAAAGAAAAAATATGCAATGCAATATTTACAAGATGAAAAATTGTTTCTTGATATATCTGCATCCCCATTTTTATAGTCATAGTATATATTACATATATAGGTATGAGCTAATTCTGTAATAGTACATAATAACTTCTTTGATTTAACCTTCTGTTCCTCTGGAAGACAATTTCACTTCAGATGATTTCTCAACTTTAGAGATATCCCAATAAATAAAGTACAGTATAAGTTCTCTTTAGCTCTACACAGCTCATACAGATGCAGCCACAAAGCAAGTGATCATAAACTTCCCACTGGTAGGATTTCGGTCTATAACTTATTATACCTGACAACATGAATGTGCTGTGAAAATGCTTGCTGTCCATCCCTGAACAGACAATTGAAACAAAAAGTAGAAATTGCAGGTATCATACAGCGATGCCCACTGTTTATTGGTACTTAAAGAGGAGCTCCAGGCTCCTTAAAAAAATAAATAAAAGTCAGCAGCTACAAATACTGTAGCTGCTGACTTTTCATAATATGACACTTACCTGTCCACAAATCCAATGGTGTCTTCACCCCAGCTGATTTTTCAATCATCTCTCGGGTGCTGCCACTGCCATTTCGTGTGAGGGAAACCAGCAGTGAAGCCTTGAGGCTTCACAGCAGGTTCCCTACTGTGCATGCACGCTGCGCTTTGTGAATGGTCTGGTAGCGAGGGAAGGAGGAGGGGGGGCTAAACTTCTGGGTGACTCTGCCACGGCGAGATCAGCCAGAAGTGGGAGCAGGTACCTGACAAAACCAGGTACCTGCTCCCCCTCCCCCCCAAAGGCTGCCATATGTGGCAGCAGTGGGGAGGAGGAGGCAAACAAGTGGAGCTTCCCCTTTTGGGTGGAGATCCACTTTAAGTTCAGCCAGTTAATGGCCTCCTGACAGCAGTTTTACCTTCACACATGTGCTATAAACATTGATGCACAAGGAACAAAAGGTAAGAAAAGCATTTTTGGCTAATAGTTACTCATTACCCACTTGCCGACCAGCTGCCATCATTATACTGCGGCAGGTCGGCATGATCCGCGAACCGTCGTAGCTATACATCAGTCCCTTTAACCGGGATAGCAGGCAGCCTCCGGTGGCACGCGTGTGCCCGCTGCACAGCGGGGGGTGCCGATGCTCATGACCGGCGGTCGCGATGACCACAGGCCACGAGTGATCACGGGCACGAGAGGCAAAACAGGGACGTGTGTGTGTAAACACACACATCCCAGAACTGTGAGGAGAGGTGAGAGAGATTGTGAGTTCCTACAAGCTGGGAACCACAATCTCTCATCTCTTATAGTCAGTCCCATTCCCCACAGTTAGAACACACACCCAGGGAACACAGTTAACCCCTTGATCGCCCCCTAGTGTTAACCCCTTCCCTGCCAGTGACATTTATACAGTAATCCGTGCATTTTATAGCACTGATCGTTGTATAATTGTCAATCGACCCAAAAATGTGTCAAAAGTGTCCGATGTGTCCACCATAATGTCGCAGTCTCAATAAAAATTGCAGATCACCGCCATTACTAGTAAAAACTAGTAAAAAATAATAATAATAATAAAAATGCCATAAATCTATCCCCTATTTTGTAGACGCTATAACTTTTGGCAAACCAATCAATATACCCTTTTTGTGATTTTTATTACCAAAAGTATGTAGAAGAATACATATCAGCCTAAACTTAGGAAAAAAATTATCTTTTTTAAAAAATAATTGGGGCTATTTATTACTAGCTGAATACACAGATGTGATGCATATAAGAATCTGTTTTCCTATCAATGTATTTCATTTTCTATCTATCAAGTTTTGAGATTTGCAGCACATCCATGACACCAATTTCTGCATTACGCTTGTAGACTGTATAAGGGATACAGTGTTGTCCTCTTCCACCTTCACTCTACTTATTGGACAGTGAAGGCGTAGCAGCAGACTGATGAGGTAATATCTGCTCTCTCCTCCTATCAGAATGTTCCTTGTAAGAACATTTGCATATGGTACAACTGATTGACTGCTAGCCCTGCCCCTCCATCTCAGAGTGCTACTGTATAGGGAATTACAAGAGACTGATAACCATATAAAGTCAGGCAAATATACCTTCATGATATATTGAATACTAGCTACACCAATTTGCGTATTTTACAGTATATCTATCTGGGTTTCAGTGTTGTAATTTTTTGCAATAAAACCTGACAGGGGTTCTGACTCTTCCCCATTCTGTCCAAAACAAAAACAAACTTTGGGGTATAGATACACTTTAAATGGGTTGTAAACCTTTGTGTTTTTTTTACCTTAATGCATTCTATGCATTAAGGTGAAAAAACACCAGGCAGTGACCGGCCCCCCAGCCCCCCTGTTTTACTTACCTGAACCCTGGAACTTGACCTGGTGAGGACGGGCTGTCTCTCGGCCCGGGGTTCTCGACTCTTGATTGGATAGATTGATATCAGCGCAGCAATTGGCTCCCGCTGCTGTCAATCAAATCCAATGATGTGGGGGGTGGGGCCGAGTCATACATTCAGTGGGAGAGCGCTTCTCCTAGGGGGTTATCTAATGTGGGGAGGAGCTGCAAGACCTGCCGGGGGACCCCAGAAGATGAGGTTTGGGGCCACTCTGTGCAAAGCGTGCTGCACAGTGGAGGTAATTATGATATGTTTGTTCTTTAAAAAAACAAACAAAAAAAAAAACAAACCCTTACAATTTCTTTAAGGTTCACTTGTCTTTTATTCTTAGTGTATAAAACAAAGAATTCAAATAATTCTTTTAAGACTTTGGCATATAAATTTCCATAAATATTTATGATGTTTAGTATTTTTACTATAGTTTATTTAATTGTCATAGCGAAAATCTGCAATTATTTTTGAAATCTTAATTTCAGAATAAAACTAGTTGTTGGAATATTTGTAATCATTAAAATGATGAATAGGTACTGACATGCAGACATAATTATGTTTTATCTCACACATCCCTTATCTCCCCATCAGTTGTAGAATAGTGTGATATTCTGGTTTTGGATAAGTAGTTTTGAATACATAATGTGCACTTAATTGCGGCATAAACTTTATCTTGCAAAAAGTATATGCCTTTGGAACAAAGAAACAGTTAGTCATACATGACATGTAACACTGTTCCCGATAATATTAATGTGTTCTTTTATATCAGTTGAATTCTTAATTACGGCACATTCATAACAATATTTCTAAATAAGATCCATGTGTGTCTTAAAGAACATTTTCCGGCAATAATTGAAATTAACCAATAAGCTGCTAGTGCTGTCTACTGCTATCCAAAACTTCACCTTTGGTGAAATCAAGATTAACCCCTAATTTACCTTTGGATTTGAGTACTATGTAAAGTATTGTAGTCAGATTACATGGCTAGTTGGAATCTTATTGGTGGCAGATGGGTTTAGTACAGCTATCTACCGTATATTCTCAAGTATAAGCTGACTTTTTCAGCATATTTTTTATGCTGAAAAAGCCCCCCTCGGCTTATACTCGAGTGAGGGTCTCCCGCTGTGTCATGCAGTCTCAACTATTCGGTGGCCATCCACTGTAACAAAGCCCCACCTCCTCCTTGTCTGTGATAGACGGAACACTGAACACTGATACAATGCTGGGAAACTGAATCAGTGTTCCGCCTATCACAGACAAGGAGGAGGCGGGGCTTTGTTACAGTGAATGCCCGCCGAAGACTGCAGTTGCAAAACACAGCGGGAGAAACCCGCTGTTTGTAATCAAAGGTACAGGTGGGCAGTGAGGCTGCAGATGGGCACAGTGAGGCTGCAGATGGGCACTGATGATACAGGTGGGCACAGTGAGGCTGCAAATGGGCACAGTGAGGCTGCATATGGGCACAGTGAGGCTGCAGATGGGCATTGTTTACCAGTAGCTGCTGCATTTCCCACCCTAGGCTTATACTCAAATCAATAAGTTTTCCCAGTTTTTTGTGGTAAGATTAGGTGCCTCGGCTTATATTCGAGTTGGCTTATACTCGAGTATATACAGTACTTTTCAATGATACAAGCAAAGACATTCCAAGATTATTGCTGAAAAAGGTCTGGTGAACAATGGCTATTCCTAAACAGAGAATGTATTCACAAACAGATTGATTTTGCTCATTGTATGAATGTAATGCTTGATACCTAATTCAAGCTGACATGTACCTTTTAAACTATTACTATTTTTGTTGACTTTAAAGAGGTATTAGTGTAGTTATATTCCCTGTGTTGTTTTTCTATCTATCCTTGCAGTGATAGGCTTAAATGTTGCGCTGCAGTTTTTAGTGTCATTTCTGATCGATACCCCCATGTCCATGTATTCATTCACTTAGCTTGTCCCTATTCTCTGCAGGTCAAACAGCATCCAATTCATGCCTAACCATTACCTCTGTGTTGCATCACAAATAATGCTAATGTGGGGAAAGCCCATCTCTTTCCTCCATTGATCTGCCTGCTTGTGTCAGATCTAATTGCTGTGCAGCTTTCACCTGCAGAGCATCAAACTGAGAGACCCAGGACTGTGGAATATGTAGTTTCTTCACAGGAAGTGTCAGTTATTAGACTACAGACAGAGGTCATACATTAACCTGTGCAGTACCATGTGGCATGCATCATATTTAAGTACAAAGAGGAACTTCTGTCATCAGAGTGTGAAGATTTAGGTTTCTGCTACTGTATAGGTTGTGCATACAAGGCAACGAATGACACCATGAAACCACACAATCAATACAATCTTCTGTGGCTTACATTTATTAAAACTAAAAATTAAATCCTCATTAAATCATTCTTTGCAACTACTACTTCTCGTACCACCACCCCCTCCCTTTGGAATGTAAGCTCTACGAGCAGGGCCCTCCTGTACCTTTTGTATTGTACTGTAATTGTGTTGTCCCCCTTATACATTGTAAAGCGCTGCGTAAACTGTTGGCGCTATATAAATCTTGTATAATAATAATAATCCTACTATAAAATAAAGTAAATAAAAAATCATTAACCACTTTTAGATTTAGATCACTGACGTTTGTGTTTTTAGATTAGGATCGAAGAGTTTTTTTACACCTAATGTTCCTATATGGAACACATGTTACAAAATGAATTATTGTGTGTTGCATTATACTGGTATTTCTGCACTAACAGGAAAAACAACACCGAATCATAAAAAATAGGAAAAAATAATAAAAACATTTTTTTTTTGTTTTCATAAAAAAAGAAGAAGAAAATGTCCATTCATAATAATAAACCTTTTAGGTTTCATTGGTTTATTTCCTGCATTCTGAAATCTCACATAGACAACTAGCCTGTCAAAAAAGAATGCTTATAATACCAAATGTAGACAAATTCATATAAATTTAGAAAGCTACTAGGGTCAGGATTACTATTAGAGTGTAAAATAAATACAGTGAGGGTGCAGCCTTCTTGAAGAGCTATCTACTCTAACCAGAGCCAAGCACGTAGTGGTGTGGTTTGACATAGTGGTGTGGAACAATGACTGGTCTTTATTACAGCTCCTGCAATGAGGAAAATTTACTGGATTACAACACAGATCTAAAAAATACAGAAAGAACACCAAGATTCAAGTATGAATACACATGTCTTTTGCAGTTAGACAATATGGGGGAGATTTACTAAAACTGGTACACACAGAATCAGGTTCAGCTGTGCATAGTAACCAATCAGCTTCTAACTTCAAAAAACAAACATAAGAGGGCGCCTCCATCTAGATGTAGCTATTTATTTAAAAAAAAAAGTATGAAAGACAATAAAAATGCACTTACTAAATAAAAGGGGATCAAGTCTTGTCATAGACCCATATAGACCTCCCCTAATCAACTTTTATCAATTTCCTTTTTTTATAATCTTTTATACTTTTTAAAATAAATTGCTATACCTAGATGGAGACGCCCTCTGGTGTTTGTTTTTTATATGTGCATTAGGATCTCAAGACCTAATCTGAAAGGGTCTGCATCCACTTTTCCTGGTGTTCCCTAGCACCCTCCTGGCCCTCTCATGTCCCCCGTTTAATGATGGTTAGGTTCCAGTCAGCACTATAGCTTATTTTTTTCTTTAGCTTCTAACTTCAGCTTGTTCAATTAAGCTTTGACAATAAAACCTAGAAGCTGATTGCTTACTATGCACAGCTGCATCAGATTCTATGTGCACCAGTTTTAGTAAATCTCCCCCTATTTGTCTATTATGGAGTTCAGCTTTAAAATGAACCTCTCACACAAAAAAACATGTTTTACTTATACTTTTGAATGAATGCAAAGCTTCTTCTGTGTGTCCAGGGAGCCTCCAACCTTGATGCACAGGGAATTCAATTCTTGACTTGAGCTCTGTCATACAATTATTATATGCTACCTGAAATCTCAAAATTGAGTGTGGAATCCTCCTCTTTGCTTTTAAGGCCTGATTCACACTTATGCATTTTTAGTGCATTTTGCATTTTGCAGATTTGCACCACAGTCCATCTACCATGGTTTCCTATGGAACACGTTCTGTAGTGCAAATCAGTAAAATGCAAAAAGCACTGAAAATACATAGGTGTGAATCAGGCCTAAAGTCAAATTTACCATTTCAAACCTTTAACAAGACCTTTATCTTTATTGATAGCCTGTTTTAACCAAATGTCAATATTAAAATAATACATGTTTATTGTTTAATTATTCAAACATTTTAAATATAATAGTGTATTTGCCTTTAATTTTTTTTCAGGGACTTGAGGGAAAATTATTGTAGAAATCCTGATGGGTCTGAGTCTCTGTGGTGTTTCACTACAGATCCAAACATTAGAATTGGTCACTGCTCTCAGATACCAAAATGTGATACTTCCACTCATCAAGGTAACATATTACATTATACATTTGTTAACATGTTTTACTTGTATGTATGGTTCATATTGGTGTATATCACCATCTTATGTATGATAGTCTTGTACCCCGTATAATGTAAACATAAGGGTGTGGCCAAATATGAATTTCAGTTGGTTGGGGCTTAAGTGCGGCATCCAAATCTTCTCCTCCATTCAAGCCTGCTTTGCCTAGCATTCAGCCAGCACCTGGAGCTCTTCTGCTCTGAAACTTCTACTTACACCTGGGTCAGTGTCAGCCTGAGCGGTGGAAACACTTTCTTTGCTTGGGGCTTAAGTCTATCAGGTGTATCTTCAACTGTTCAAATGCTGAATAAATATATCCTAACAAGTATACATTGCATGCATCTATAGCTACCTACACATTAAGAACAACCAGCAGTCTACAGTCTGTCCACTATGCCTAAATTCCAGGCCATTCTGATCTAGCAAAGGTTTCACACTTTCTAGTAGTGTCTAAATGGGCTTTCTCCATCCTCCTATGCATTCTATTTGGTCTATCTCTATGATGTGCTACCTAACTGGCTATTAGAAAAAGACAGGATGCAGGAAGGGATGGGTAAGCTACAATACTAACAGAAAGTGTCAAAGGTTTGCCTGATCAGAACGTCCCCGCATTTGTGCCTAGCATTAGTAGGACAGAAGGTTGTCTCAGATATATGCAAGCACATAGATACTTTACATCTATCAGCAGCATTTTCTTTTTTAAGTGACTCTGTCACGTTAAGTGAAAGCAGCCACTCCCTAAACAAGTATGTTAAGAAATATTCAAGCAGCCAGAATGATATATAGTAAATCATTTTCATACTGGAAGTAGATCAAGGTAACAATAAAGTGGCTTTTCACTAACTAAACATGTGGGATAAAATGGCATTAAATTCTTGGTAACAGTGACTGATATATATATATATATATATATATATATATATATATATATATATATATATATATATATATATATATATATATATATATATATATATATATATATATACATACATACATTAAAGAGATTTTAGAAGGATGAAACAGGCAGAAAACTACCCTTTGGTAAAGATCACAATGACTAATCCTAGCTGGAGGCCTAAAAATGATTAGTGTGAGAGGGGTCATGGTATAAGTGATAAGTAGGAGTTATTTATGTGGCTATGATGAGTCTGACTATGTTAAGGCATTTACAATGTAAACATACAATGCAGAGAAGTAATATAAATTAACCCTATCTGGGGCTTCTACAGATTTGCAGGTACAATGAGCTGTGTGACAATAATGAATATCATGTACAGATACTGTATATACTGAAAGTAATAGATATTTTTAAATGTGCTGTTAAAAAGATAAGGTAGACTTTCCACCCACAGATAGCCAGTGAAAATAATTATTTTTATCTAATTGGTATCAAATCATAAAACTCCAGATGCTATTTTATATTTTTAAACCAATTAAGGTTGGGTATTTTGGGTATACAGTATGTTTTTGCAGCTGAACTGTTTACAAAGAAGTTTGGAAGAATTTGTAATGCAATGTTTGTGTTTGCCTATGTTTATTACTGGGTTTGCTGTGATTTGTGTTTGCACAAATTCAAGAAGTCCTATTTCTATGCTGCCCTGAACTGCTTTTTGGAGTTGCTTGCAGGTTTTTGAATTCATGATGATAGTGGATCATTCCTGAGTTAACATGGAAATCCAGGTTAAACACAAATATCATAGTTAAAATACAAACTTTTACTGTTTTACATACCAAAACGATTTACGTTTACCACGTGCTATACAACCCTGATAATCAGGAAAGTCACTCTGCTGCTTCCTGGTTTAGTATTACTACTTCTTGGGTTAGCCCAGTGGACAGATGTGATTAAAGAATAATTCCAAATATGTATTTTTTACATAGTGTAACTATGTATACCAAACTTGTGGGATCCTAAAGTTAGAAATCATTGTAGTAGATACCACTACTCAAATGATCTCCACTAGCTTCCTATCTGAGTGACTGCCTTGCTACATCTGAACATGAGAGGTTAGCTACTCAGCATGGGGACCATTTAGGGAATGCTTTACATTTTCTCAATGAATGCAAAGTGGTCTCTGATTGGATAAGGTATCATTCATTTAATCAGAGAATGCTTTGCATTCATTGAGAAAATGGAAAGCATTCTCTGAATTGCCCCCATGCTGATTGGGTGACCTTCTGTGTTTAGAATGTAGCAGGGAAGCCACTCGGCACAGGTGGAGCTCACTGGAGGAGTAGTGTCTACTACAGTGGTTCCCAGTTTCTAGAGAGATCCCACATACAGGTGCATCTCATAAAATTAGAATATTATCAAAAAGTTAATATATTTCAGTACTTCAATTCAAAAAGTGAAACTCATAATTTTTATATAGATGCATTACAGACAGAGTGATATATTTTAATCATTTCTTTCTTTTAATTTTGATGATTATGGCTTACAGCCAGTGAAAACCCAAAATTCAGTATCTCAGAAAATTTGAATATTACATAATACCAATAAAAAAAGGATTTTTAATACAGAAATGTTGGCTGACTGAAAAGTATGTCCATGTACAGTATAGTATGCACTCAATACTTGGTCAGGTCTCCATTTGCATGAATTACTGCATCAATGCAGCGTGGCATGGAGGCGATCAGCCTGTGGCACTGCTGAGGTGTTATGGAAGGCCAGGTTTCTTTGATAGCAGCCTTCAGCTCATCTGCAATGTTGGGTCTGGTGTCTTTCATCTTCCTCTTGACAAAACCCCACAGATTCTCTATGGGGTTTAGACCAGGCGAGTTTGCTGGCCAATCAAGCACAGAGATACAATGATCATTAAACCAGGTATTGGTACTTTGAAAATGAAATCAGCATCTCCATAAAGCTGATCATTATACACAAAATTTTGCATTCAATTTGGAAATAAAGGTCCCAGAGTCTGCAGGAAGAGTGGAGAGGCACAGAATCCATGTTGCATGAGGTCCAGTGTGAAGTTTTCACAGTAAGTGATGATTTGGGGAGCCGTGTCATCTGCTGGTATTGGTCCACTTTGTTTTATCAAGTCCAAAGTCAGCGCAGCCCTCTACCAGGAAATTCTAGTGCACTTTATGCTTCCCTCTGCTGACCAGCTTTATGGAGATTCTGAGGTTCACTTTTTGAATTGAATTATTGAAATAAATGAACTTTTTGATGATATTCTAATTCTATTAGATGCACCTGTATATTGTATATACATACTTACATTTATCCAAGCTGGACCAGGTAAAAAATTCCATACCTGGAATTCTTCTTAAATTGTTCAATGATTAGGCTGGAGTTGGTGAGGTGACATAGGAAGCTACACAAGAAATTAAATGTTTAATCTGCAGTGTAAAAAAACACAACAGAACAGAATAATAAATCCTCTGTCAAGTAAAATAATAAACACATTTGTATTTCAACTGTACATTTAGCAGTTTTTCTAGATTTCGACTTTGACTTTATTAACTACCCTACTGCGAGGAGGCATGTTTGCTGTGTGCTGAATGTCTAAGCTGTTGTTACTGGTGGCACAGTGGCTAGTGTATCTAGCTTTTTGAAAGTGAATCACTGGGGGCATACAGTGGGGAACTTTTGGTATGCGCGTGTATATTGTAGATCATTAGTTTTTGTCTGGATTTGTTTCCACATTTTGTCTCTCATAGTTGAGGTATACTATGATGACAATTACAGACCTCTCACATCTTTTTAAGTGGGAGAACTTGCACAATTGGTGGCTCACTAAATACTTTTTTGCCCCGACTGTATGTGGTTTCCCTGGCTGGCATGATGATCCAATGGCTTCAGCACTTTCAAAGTCACTGGCACTAAACAAGTACTTTGCCAAACCTTTGGAAGGTCTGGCTTTACTCTGACACTCCTGATCTGCATTAATCTGTCAGTGTCTAATTGTACTGAAACCAAGGACAGCCAGGTAACTAGCTTTATAAGAAGGAGGAAAGAAGTAGAAGCCACTGTATTCATCTCATTATAGGTTTCTTTAACTTTTTTTATTCTGTATTGAATGCAGGTTAATGTTTTTAATCTTGAGGATGTCATTATCAATTGGTTGCATGTAGTCAGGTCTTATAACTTACAATTTGAATACAAAGGTCTATTCTGTCTATTAAGTCACATTATGCTTTCTTTGTTTTACACTTAATCAATTATGAGTGTTTAAAAGGAAGGCAGTGCTTCCTCTATTCAATGCCACAGGTATATAAAACCTAATCTTTAGTTTAAAGGCTAAGTTCACAGTTCTTTAAGAGCATGTTACATATTGCACCCAGATTTAGGCTTTAAAATATAACATGCTTCTAGGGACCCACCTCCTGCCACCAGCACTCTCCGCTCTGTGATAGCCAACATGGCCATGTAATTGAGTCAGTTTGACATCATCTCTCACCGCCCGCCCTGCATCACCGCTCTCCTGCCCTCACTCAAGAACGACCACTGCTCAGAGGCCTGCCGCTGTGCTAAATGAACCAGCGACAATCCACATCTGCTGGCACTGGCAGGCGACGTGGCAAATGGCATTCCTTATCTGGTGGCAGGCAACATGGCAAGTGGCATTCCTCATCTGGTGGCAGGCGGTGTGAAAAGTGGCATTCCTCATCTGGTGGCAGGCAACGGGGCAAGTGGCATTCCTTATCTGGTCGCAGGCAGCATGGCAAGTGGCATTCCTCATCTGGTGGCAGGCAGCGTGGCAGGCGGCATTCCTCATCTGGTGGCAGGCAGCGTGGCAAATGACATTCGTCATGGGCAGGTACAGTGTCATTCCTTTGAGTAAGGAAGCAGCTCCTTACTCAAAGGAATGACACTGTACCTGCCCCCTTCCCCAGCGTGCCCTATTTGACTTTACAACAGGAGGTGCCGGCAACTGAAGTCAGCGGGAGTGGGAGTGGGAGGAGTAAACACAACCTGCAGTGTAGGACAGACTTCAGCCTACCAGGAGAAGCTAAGCTGGTCTTAGCACAGTGTAGTCAGTACATATACAGACACATGCATGTATGTGTGCTTAAGCTTTTGGGTGCATACCCTAATGCAATAAGCTGCGCACACCTATGTTGATCAAAGGTTATTGCCTACTGGGTGCCGCTGATGTCATAAACATGATGACAGCACCCAGCAACAATTCCACAGTGTTCTGAAGCACATGAAAGGAGAGATCATTTGGGCCATAGATCATGACAACAATTATGTGCAGGCCTTAAACAATGACTATACACTGTAATGTTATATGGAAACAGGGGACATGGTCTTTTTAGATTTGCACTGCTCTGATACACTGTACATGTGGAGCAAAGGAACTGGAATTCATGTCTATGGTAAGTGGGAATACCAATTTGCATATATGCATTATAGTAAAAAAGTAATGATCCCTGAACAGGGCTTTTTTTTCAAAGAATAAGTGCAGGTATTCCCCTTCTGGGTGACCCCTTGTCTCCGCCACCCTACCCACCTCTGAGCACCATCCCTTGGTTCCATCCCCTACCCACCTCCCAATACCATACCTTTTAGAAAATACAGAACCAAGTATAATTTAGTCGTGTTAAATATTTTGTATGGAATTTATTAATGATAACTAGAAAAGCAGTAAAAAAGATCCCCTGCAGCCATCAACAATAGACAACCCAGCGACAATAGATCACAGCACAATAATAGACTCCCCCAGCAACAATGAAACCCACCACAGCAACAATAGAACCTCACAGCAACAATAGATCCGACCCCAGCAACAATAGACCCCACACAACAATAGACCCCAACCCAGCAGCGATAGATCTCCCACACAAAAATAGACCACCAACACAGCAACAATGGATCACCCAACAACAAAAGATCCACCCCAGCAACATTAGACCCCCCAGCAACAACAACAGATCTCCCAGCAGCCAGCATCAATAAACCCTCCATCAGCCAGCAACAATAGACCTCTCTCTCAACAGTAGAGCCCTACCAGCAACATAATATCCCCCATCAACTATAAATCCCCAACCAGCAACAATAAATACTCACACAAAACAGATCCCCCCCAGTGACAATAGCACCCCCAGCAGCCAGCATCAATAGACCCTTCAGCACACCCCACACCCCTTGAAATCACATATCTTCAGTGCCAAAGGTGCCGGAACTGCATTGCCCTGCGTTCCCACTGAAAAAAGCCCTGCATACCGCACATACTAATAGTTGGGATAACTCAGGTTTTACTGACGTACAACTTAGTGTGTTGCTTACTCCCATCAGTACAGGGCATCAGTTCAGGGCACAGTAACATTTCTTTATATAAACGTTGGAGAGCATGTAGATATAAATAATAGCTTAGTTGCACAATTTGACCATTGTACTATACACATATCCTAGAAATTAGTGACCATGCTTAGAAGCATGTCAATGTGAATCTGAAAAGCAAGATATACGAGTGTGTTGTTTGGGTTAGCAAAAGTGTTTTTCAAGTGAATGTGAGGATTTCTTTGTTGAGAGACAAGTGTCAACATGGAAACATAACTCAGTTTAGTAGAATGAAAAGACAGAAGAGGTGAAGAAATATTGATCAATGGCACACAAGTTCAGAATTAATGAGCAGAGAGGGTAAAGTTTTAGCAACTGAGAGAAGGATGGACAGCACTCATCTAAACATGCACCAAAGAGTTCTTAATGGTCAATAGGAAGGTTGATGAAAGCAGAGGTGAGACTATAGCCATCCTTCTTGTGATCTTCTGGGATGGAATCATCAATGTGTATTTGTACATTCACTTCAGTTATTATCCATGACTTAGAAGCCTGCAGGAAAGAGCCGTAATGATAACCAGAGTCATCACAACACTTCTTTTTACCCACACTGTAGTTATTTGTTTAATGGCACAACATCAGTTAGGAATACTAAGTGTGATTCATATTAGCTTTTGCAACACATTTTTGGTAGTATTGTTGTGTTAGGGAGTTTAGCACTGATTTCATGTAACCTGTGCAACACACTCAGAGAAAATCTGACATGTGCTGCAGATTATAAAAAAAAGTCCTATTTTCTGACATATTTCAAATATATTGCTATGGCTATGCCAGATTCATTAAGAAATATCACCACTTCACAGTTAAGGAAACTGTTGATAAATAATTTGTGAAAATTGTTGTTGTAATAATTTTTGGCTATTCTGGCACATCATTGTGACAAATTCATATAATTTTTTCTGATGAATGCCCATGATTCTGACAGATACATGAATATGTCGCATTTGCCAACACTTCTAAAGAGTGTCTATGCTACTTTATAAATTCCAGAAATTGTCTTCTGTATTCACTAACCTGTATTTACTGTGTTAGGCCTGATTCACTCTGCATTTTGCAGATTTGTACCACAGTCCATTCACTATGGTTTCCTATGGAACACGTTCTGTAGTGCAAATCTGCAAAATGCAAAAAGCACTGAAAATGCATAGGTGTGAATCAGGCCTTAATGTTTACTGTATTCACTTGCTGGTAAAAATTGCCAATTTGGTTATCGCAAGTAGGGTGTCGGCCCTTTAACCCATTTGCAGCCAGAGCCGTTTTGGAATTTTTTTTTGCACACGTGTTAACATGCACATTTTATAAAAGAATAGTTAAAACCCCAAACATTATTGATTTTCTGAAAGTAGAGACCCTAGAAAATAAAATGGGAATAGTTGCAGTTCTTTATGTCACATGATATTAGAGCAATGGCTTATCAAACCCCTATTTTCTTTGAAAAAATACACTACATTTAATTTTAGTGAACTTAAATGTAATATTGTATCCAATTTTTTGGTAAAAATAAACTATGAGGTGGCTTCTAGTAAACAGATACTAAACACATCAAAGTTGTGAGGGAAGAAAAAAGTCCGGACAGCCGCACACCAGGAGAATATAATCCAACGAAATTTCTTTATTGTAAAATCAGGAACAAATCATGTACAAAGCATGTATGAGCTATGAGTAAGTGCTCTGCAGAGCATGAAACGCGTTAGCTGATTATCTGTACATTCTATCCATGGTGCTTTGTACATGATTTGTTCCTGATTTTACAATAAAGAAATTTCGTTGGATTATATTCTCCTGGTGTGCGGCTGTCCGGACTTTTTTTTCCCCTCACAACATGGATTAGCATTAGCCAGCACCTGGGGCTTTTCAACTCTGGAGAGCAACATTCAGTTTATACCTGGTTTGAATACAACCTGGTGCGGGGAAAATGCTTGTGCTGCATTTGCATTCCGGATTATTACTAAACACATCAAAGTTTAAAATTGTGCACACTCATGAAACAACGCCAAGCTTCAATACCCAACATTTCCTTACATAAAAATACATAAAAAGCCTTTTACATGAGATCATCCAATCATATGCAAGCAATAATGCTGTTTTTTTTAAATTTTCCTTGCACATGATTGGGTATTCTTTGCAAAGTGAAGCTTCATCTAATTTACTAAGCTCTGGAGCAACTGCACTTGCAGAGTGCAACTGCACAGTCTATTTGTCTTCAGTAAATCAACCCCAGTGTGTCAAGAAAGCTCCCCATTTAGCTCTGTTCAGACCAACACCTGTTTACTGAGCAATAGATTCATTCCTAGCCCAAGGCTCCAGTCCATGTTAGTTCCCATGCTTCTGAATTCCTTCCTGTTTCTTTGGTTACTGACTTTGGCTTGTATTTTGACTATGCTTGTTCTCTGCCCAGCCTGACCCTTAGTCTGTTCCCCTTTTGTGAAATTGCCTGTTGACTTCATACCCTGTTCTGTTTTTTCTCTGCTCAGCTGCCACCTGCACAGGTGTGTCCCAGGGTGCAACCTGGTATACACACTCCAAATGTACATAAAACATAGAGGATTTGCTGTGAAGTTTGGCCATGGTCCAAATCATTTGCAAGATAGAAAAGTTCCCATATTATTTTAATCTGTGCAATTAGTTTTTTTGCCTGGAGAGCAGCTTTAGTACTGATTGTTACCAACTTACTAGATAGAAAAATTAAAACTGTTATGTGTTTCTATATTTTCTAGCATACATTGCTGTAACTGCTAAGAAGTTTACTAAAAATATATTTGCACTCTACCCACTTATTAAAAGAATAAAAGAAAAAAGATCAATGCTGAAAAAATATATACATATAATGCAGCTGGGTTTCTGTTAATGAAAAAAAAAAGTTTTAATCCACTTGTATATTTATTCAGCTTTTTGGTCTTTTTTTTCTAATCGTAATCGTGTTTGGTTTAAGTTGTAAAGCTTTTCTTCTCTTCTATTATGTAAAGCAAAAAACAACTGGAGCAGCTGCTGCTCACATTCTCTGCTGTTTGCATTTGGATGGCTTGTTTTGTCAGCCTGCTTTCTTCTGTTTTTCCTTCTTATAATATAAATGTATTTGGCATTTTCAGAGTGTTACTATGGCAATGGCATCACCTATAGAGGCACAATATCTAGAACACGATCCAGACTGCAGTGTACCATGTGGGAGAAGAATATGGGCGATGTACGAAGGTATGTGCAGAGATCGTATTACTAAAACAACACCTTTATATTAATGTTTTCTGGAGGCTACAAATTACCTGCAGTACCTAATGCCATAATTTGGTTTGGCCACCTATCCATTTAGTTATAGTGTCAGGTACACTATAGCCCTGTTTTATTATGCATTCAGGTTGATTTACTAAAGGAGTAGAGTATGTTCACTTTACAGTGTGAATTTTCATTTTGCATGGGAGTTTTCACTTAGTTTAGCGAATGTGTTGAAAATTCACTTTGCAAAGAATATACCACAACATGCAAAGACAATAAAAATAAATAAAAGAAAGTTGCATTCATGCTTGCAAATGATGGGATGATTGAAGCCAGGAGAGCTTCATTTCATTTAATAAACTAAGCAGGTAATCAGTTTCCTAAGTAAACGGTCTTTACTCCTTTTGTAAATCAATCCTATAGGGTTTAAACCCTTTCTTCAAGAATTGCCACAGAAATATCCTCATAGAAAAAGTAATTCAAATGGCGAGATAGGTAATCTTTTGGGGCTTCAATATAGATTTATGTTAGATCGTGTAATTTGTATTAAAATTTCACAATATTTTTCGCACATACAACTTGTGTTATAAAGGCACCATACTAAAAAAAAAAATCACACCCAAAAATTAGTATTCACAAAGACTTAACCCCATGCCTTAAAGCAGAACTTCACTCAAAAGGGCAAGTTCCACTTGTTTGCATCCTCCCCCCTCCACTGCCACATTTGGCACTTTTTGAGGGTAGAAGGAGAGCGGGTATCTGTCAAAACCAGGTACTTGCTCCCACTTCTGGTCAGATGCGCCACAGAAATCTGAGCCTGAAGCCTTCTAGGACAAATCACAGGTCCCAGAAGACTGCAGGAACATTCACAGAGCACAGCATAGCTCACACATCTGCAGTAGAGAACTGACTGTGAAGCTGAAAGGCTTCACTATCGGTTTCCCTTACTTAAGATACCGGTGCCAGCACCTCTAACCAAAACCGATTGAAGAATCAGCTGGGTGAGGATATCGCTGGATCCCTAAATTAAAAGTATGCAGCTACAGTGTGATGGGAGTCACTTTGGGCGTTCGGGGGGGGGGGGGGCTCGTGGGACCCAGCTTACCTGAGAGAGCTCTAGAGACCCATTTTCCAGCCCCCCAGACCCTCTTATGTGTAAGTCATCCTGTGTCTATTAGGGGCGAGAGAACCCCAGTGGGGTCTGTCCTAACCAGACTCACCGTACAACCACACCAGACTCAGCATTTCATTTTACCCCTGTTATTCGGGATTCTACATTTGTGGTTTGTGTTGAAAGAATGAAGGGGTTGTTTCACTTGGGACAATATTCATGAACAATATCCTTTAAGAAATATATGAAGGTAAGTAATTCCACCTTTCAGACTGCTAGAATATTGTAGGAGTGTTTCATAGACCATTGATGGGGTGGGGGTTGCTATGTGTTTATTGTTAAGTGGCTGTATCTTGTTGTTCTAGTGTTTCTGCCTGCCTTGGGAGAAACCTATTATGGGATGTATATGTCCATGTGGATTAGCTGCTAGAGGGGAGGGGGGATTTCTCCTGCAGCCCTTTCTAAAAGGCTTTCTGTGTGTCTCTTGTTACTGAATGTAGTTTACTCCACCCTGTGTCATTATGCAAAGAAGGGGGAATTGTCCCCTGAGTGTATATTTCTTTGTGCCTGTGTTTGAACAAACAGTCTTATGTTTTGTGCCACCCTACACTGATGTCTCAACAAGTGAATGGGTGAGCTAAGGGATCTTGGATCAAGCTGGTACTGGACAGGGGAAGCTTATACGGCGGACATACTCCTCTTGAGTACGGGGGTCCATCACATACAGTCTTTGTAGCTGCTGACTTTTAATTTTTCGGGGGGGCCTGGAGCTCCTTTTTAACTTACCCCTAAAATAAACCCTTACCACAACCTAACCCATAAACCTAACTTGTAACCTCAGACCCCTACAATTAGCCCTTAACTCAACCACTAACACTCATGCTAAGCCTAAGGAGAAATTTAAAAAAAATCATGGCAACAAATGTATGATATAGCACACAATACTGTTGGTACTGTGCAGAAAAGATGCTTTCACTTAAAAAATGTAATGTGATCGAAGCTTTAGTACCTATGTACCTATGTACTATGTAATAATCATGCTGAATGACTTGTACAATAAAAATGACTAGTACATTAAAAAATAATGATTTATGTCTTT
The DNA here is from genome assembly GCA_037952925.1 of Lithobates clamitans. NCBI lineage: Eukaryota > Metazoa > Chordata > Amphibia > Anura > Ranidae > Lithobates > Lithobates clamitans. The sequence goes on from JBBGZY010000190.1 coordinate 14,165,696, forward strand.
TTATTATAGGCATACATTCAAGGAGCCAGATATATCCATGCTCGAAAAAAATTACTGTCGCAATCCAGACAACGATGCCCATGGACCGTGGTGCTATACGGATAATCCCCTAATACCCTGGGACTATTGTCATATTTCTAGATGTAAGCTTTTATTCATTCTTTTGTTCCTAACAATCCATTAGCTATGGGAAAACAATTGGGTGTTTTAGAAATTAAAAGTTTCAGAGATGCATAAACAGGCAAAAGATGCCTTAAAGAAAAAGTATGGCTAAAACAATTTTGGCCCTATTTCTCCTATGGATCACAGGAGTGCACTTTGTTTTGCACTCCTGTGACCCATTTTCAGCCAACAGTGGGCTAAAGTCCGCTGTTTGCTGATGTCACTCAGCCAGTCCAGGCTCTTTGCAGTCAGGATCCACCCAGATGCCTGCGCTGGCAGCTGGCACAGCCTCTTAGCGAGCCTCTGGGAAACTGAGCTAGCTGCTCCTGGCCATCCACAGTCATGTGCTTCATTGAGATCTCTGCAGACTGAATACTGAGAACTGAGCAATCAGTGGTCTTTGACCTTTAAATGCTTATCTATTGGTGTAAGCTTGGCAGGGGACAGCTAGTAATGACCTATCAATTTGGGTGGCTTTAGCCATAAATACAGTATAAATTCATAAGAGAAATACAACAAAATGTATTTTTTTTGCAGCAAAACATTTCTATAAATGTAATACTCAAGCTGAACATGCTGAATGAATGGAACAATATAATACAAAGTAAGGTGGAACTGTCGCTCTCTTAGTTGGCTGTAGAAGATAGTTTCACTTGGCACAATAAGCTCCAAACTCTGAATAAAAAGCTTTCACAACACTCAGTAGAAGTAGACTGGTATGTTTCACAGAATGTGGAATAAAACATTAAAGTAAAAGAGGCAGGAGAGTTTAAAAAGCTTATGAAATTAATTCCAGATAAAGGGTGTTGTTATGTGAAAGAACACCATGTAAGCATCACATTGTTTCCACATAAAGCAAAAAAGCATTTTGCTGTATTTACAGATGATGTGCCAACACTTTACAACTGGAAAAATATATATGAGCAGCACAGTAGTGTAGTGGTTAGCACTTTCACCTAGCAGCAAAATGGTCGCTGGTATAAATTCCAACCACAACACCATCTACCTGGAGTTTGCATGTTCTCCCTGTGCCTGTGTGGGTTTCCTCCAGGTATGCCAGTTACCTCCCACACTATAAAAGACATGCTGGTAGGTTAATTGAATCCTGTCCAAATTGTATGAAAGAGCGTTAGGGACCTTAGGTTGTAAGCTCCTAGAGGGCACTGATGTGAATGTTCAATGTATATGTAAAGCACGGTGTAAATTGACAGCGCTATATAAGTACCTAAAATAAATAAATATAAGCATGTATAGGAAAACACTGAAAAGTTTAAAGAAAAGTAAATAATAATGTTTTTGAAGGCCACAGTCAAGATTTAGCCTGGTCTAACACAAGGTAGTAAATAAATTCCAGTTGTGAGGGATCTTTGCTGAACAGGGTCAGATTAGGAGATTTTTTTATTATCAGTCAAGTTCCTTTTCTATATATACAGTAGGTGACACAGCATGAATAGTAAGAGATTATTATTGTGGTGCCTGATGGAGCATTATTGTGAGAAAATCTGGTTCCTTTGGTTACCTGTCTGGCTCATTTAGTCACTCCAGCCTTAGTTGAATCTACTAGTTAGAATTAGAGTTGGTGATGTAAAACAATATAAACATTGGTTGTGTAACAATTGTGTCCAGTGGTGGCTGGTGCTCAAAATTTTGGGGGGGGGGCGCAAACAAATTGAAAAAATTTTGAAAAAAAAAATATCAATTGCAGCCACTGTGCCATAAAATGCAGCCACTGTGCCCATCAAACACTGCCACTGTGCCCATCAAACGCTGCCACTGTGCTATCAAACGCTGCCACTGTGCCATCAAACGCTGCCACTGTGCCATCAAATGCCGACACTGTGCCCATCAAATGCTGCCACTGTCACTGCCACTATCTGGCTCCTTGAATGTATGCCTATAATAAAAAGACATAAATCATTATTTTTTAATGTACTAGTCGTTTTTATTGTACAAGTCATTCAGCATGATTATTACATAGTACATAGGTACATAGGTACGCAGCTACGCAGCTACTGTGCCCATCAAACGCAGCTACTGTGCCAAACACTGCCACTGTGGCCATCAAACGCTACCATTGTACCATCAAATGCAGCCACTGTGCCATAAAACGCAGCTACTGTGCCAAACACTGCCAGTGTACCCATCAAATGCTGCCAGTATGCCCATCATATGCTGCCAGTGTGACCATCATATGTTGCCAGTGTGCCCAACTACCCATCATCTTCTGCCAGTGTGCCCATCAAATGCTGCCAGTGTGCCCAACTGCCTATCAAATGCTGCCAATGTGCCCAGCTGCCAATCATATGCTGCCAGTGTGCCCATCAAATGCTGCCAGTGTGCCCAACTGCCCATCATATGCTGCCAGTGTGTCCATCAAACGCTGCCAGTGTGCCCATTAAATGCTGCCAGTGTGCCACCTGATTGGCGGAGAGGCGGTTCAGTGTTAGGAAAGCGAATAGTTATTCGCTTTCCTAACACAGCTGAGTGGACTGTGAACACCAAGTATGGCGCTTGCAGTTCACCTAATTTGCAGCCTTAGAGGCATATCAGGCAGGGATTGCATTGGCAACTATCATCTTGGATAAAGTATTCATATTGGATTAAGTATTACACTTCGGCTCAGCACTTCAATGAATGCACAAAGCGAAAATCCACAACAGACTTCTGAAGAACACTAAACAGACTACAGGTGACCTGATTCTCCATCAAACTTTTTCATCTCTCATCCAGGCTTCCTCTCAATCTCACCGCTCTGTATCATGCACTCCCTACTTTTCCTTCTCACAGTTTCATCCTCTCTGCTTAAATTCTCTCTCCTTCACCCATCTTTTCCACCCTCACTCCTGTCTTCACCTTATTACTGCACGAATAGGTTCCTGCTAATTCTGAACCCATATACCAATAAAACTTGCAGGACACTGGCACGTGCCCCCCCACATAAGTCACACTCCCATATCACCTCTCTCACCCTTCTGCTTCTCCTAACTTCTGGAGATATTTCCCCAAATCCTGGACCGCCATCATTTACCTTCGGCCAACATACCCAGCACCCCCCATCCTCTGTTAGCAGCCGCAATCCACACAATCTCATTTCTATTCCTCTTCAGCCTAGAACCAACCTCCCCTTCTCCTGTGCCCTTTGGAATGCCCGCTCTGTTTGTAACAAACTCACAACCGTTCATGACTTATTTTTCACAAACTCCCTGAACCTACTTGCAATTACTGAGACCTGGATTCAAGAGTCTGACCTTCCTTCTCCTGCTTCTCTTACATATGGTGGCCTCCCGTGGACTCACTCTCCCAGGCCTAGTGGACGGAAAGGAGATGGTGTTGGAATCCTCCTATCCCCTCAAAGCACCCCCCTCTCTGTCCCTCTCCTCATTTGAAGCTCACTGTATTTGTCTATTTTCTCCGGTTTCATTGAGAATTGCTGTGATCTATCGGCCCCCTGGACCAGTATCACACTTCCTTGAGGACTTCTCTGCCTGGCTACCCTACTTTTTCTCTTCTGAAATTGCAACAATCATTCTTGATGACTTCAACATTCCTGTTATTCTTAACACTCCCGCTACTTCTAAGCTGCTGAGCCTAACCTCCTCTTTTGACCTAAAACAATGGACAAGAGCTTCTACTCACTCTGTTGGCAACTGCCTTGACCTCATATTCTTCTACCTATGCACACCACACAACCTCTTCAATATTCCTTTTCCTCTCTCTGATCACCAACTTATTAGTTTCACTCTCTACTTGTCTGCCTCCTCCTTGCCTTCTAACTACCAAACTATTACCTGTAGAGACCTTCGCCATCTTAACCCTTCTCTTCTTTTTTCTGCTACAGATTGTCTCTATGACAAAATCTCATCTTTGTCCTGCCCCAACTTGGTCACTTCTGTCTACAACAGTTCACTGTCATCCACCCTGGATACCTTCGCCCCCCTCACTAAGCACAGAATCAGGCCCCGACTGCTAAAACCCTTGCAGACAGACAATACCAAAACCTCAAAAAATGTAGTTGCGCTCTTGAGCATCTGTGGCATAAGACTAAGTCACAGAAAGATTTCAGCCAATATAAATCTGCCCTCCAAAAATACCATTCCTGCCTCCACACTGCCAAACAGACCTACTTTATCACTCTCATTAACACCCTCTCACGCAGTCCTGATCAACTCTATTCTACCTTTACCACTCTACTTCGTCCTCCATTACCACCACCCACTAACTTACTCACTGCCCAGGAGATTGCTAATCACTTCAAAAAAAAGATAGAGACAATCCTTCTCTAGATCTCCGCTCTGCAGATATCTCCCTCACTTTACACTCCTTGTCCTCCTGCACAATCAATACTTCCCTCTTTTAATCCAGCTACTATAGAGGAAGTCACTAAACTTTTTTATAATGCCCACCTAACCTTCTGCCCCCTGGACCCTGTTCCTTCTCAAATACTACGGTCACCATCAGACTCTATTCTACACTCCTTAACTCATATCTTCAACCTCTTACTCTCTATTGGCATCTTCCTCAACCCTCTAAAACATGTGCTAGTCACTCACATACCAAAAAAGGCCTCACTAGACCCCACCAATCTCAACAACCTAAGACCCATCTCTTTACTCCCTTTTGCCTCCAAACTCCTTGAACGTTTAGTCTACAACCGACTGAGCGACCACCTCATTAAGAATAACCTTCTTGATCCCCTTCGGTCTGGATTTCGCCCACAGCACTCCACAGAAACTGCCCTCCTAAAACTCACAAACGACTTACTAACAGCCAAAACCAATGGTCATTATTCCGTACACTTACTATTGGACCTTTCCGCTGCCTTTGATACAGTTGACCACCCCCTCCTCCTCCTGTCACTTACAACTCCACTTCCTCCTCTCCAACACCTCTTACCGTTGGGGTCCCCCAAGGTTCTGTCCTTGGACCTCTAATATTCTCGATCTACATGTCCTCTCTGGGTCAGCTGATAGCCTCCCATGGCTTCCACTACCACTTATATACTGATGACACCCAAATCTATTTTTCTGCCCCCCAGCTCACCCCATCAATCTCCTCACACATCACTGATTTACTAACAGACATATCAGCCTGGATGTCAAAACACTTCCCATGCACCCCCTATGGACGGGCCACCACTGATTGTGTCATGAAGTTTACTTGTTTTATGAAGTCTAAAAGAATTGTTATGAAGTATGTAAAACTGTGAATTTTATTTTAGGTGAAGGCGATACCACCCCAACAATGACAAATGTGGACAGTGAGTATTATTTATCTACCATAGGTTTCATTGTTATCTTCACACACAAAAACTGCACAATCTGTAGAAAATATGCATGCATATGCTGGAACTTTATAATCATATTTGTATATTTTTATGTTTAATGTACATAAAATAATGTACATTTTACTAGGCTTTACCTTTTGTTGGGGATGAAGTTGCATATTTAGATGGATTGGAGACAGTTCCAAAGCTCAGATGATCAGAGGGTTAGAACTGTTTTTATTGCTGTCTGTGTGCTAGCAACTAGAAATGTCTGCCTATAGTCATAGGGACTGAACGTATAGAATAATCTCCCTAAACAACGTAGATTCCACCTACTCTGAAAAAATAAGGCTATAATTGTATTTTAATAAGTATATAGCATTTAAAATGTATACGTACTAGGGGATCTTTTTGTAAAAAAACACATTTTATTTGTTATATTCTTTGATTTTAGATCCAGGATCTTGTGCCTCAACAAAACAGCTAAGGGTAGTAAATGGAAGTCCAGCACAAGGCAACGATGGATGGATAGTTAGTCTAAGATACAGGTAATTTCCAATATTTAGAGTGGAGGGTCATTCAAAATAGCTTTTAACTTGCATAGATACTCTCCGTAGAAATTAAATAAGTTATATTAACAAACAATGGTCTTGGGCATGTCTGCTTTTAGCATCTCGTGTATCTGAGGGGTTATATTTTTTGATGCAGACATTATGAGGCGTATGATCTACAATATAAAATGTATATCCTTTACAAAGAAGCTACTAATTGACATACAAATACCTCTTGTTTTTTTTTTAATTCTTCAGAAACACATACTGCTCAGTTTTTCATGATGATGGTAACATATTATCTTTGCTATGTCATAAAAAGAGTTCAGACATCTGCAGCTTTTGAGTAATATAACTCAATGTAGCTGGCTTATTCTTACATTCACCCCGCAGTGCAAGAAAATGTAATTTGTTTCAGATAGACCCTTAGATCTGATAATCTGCAACTATGGGGCAGTGATATCCATTCTGCATGGATGATCTTCCTGGCAAAGTGAACTGAGAATTGTTAGGGCTGAGATTTTACGTGATCACTCACAGGGACCACACAAAACCATGTTATTTTAGAATGGAATGACCCCCTTTAAAATGTGTTTTAAATAAAAGCATAACTCTTAATAACAAAATTAGTTTGAATAAAGAATGAAGAGCATTTAAATTATTCAAGCACAAGTGTTGCTAGGTGATATTTTAATCACAATACGTGTACACAATTTCACACAGTATGCAATCTCATTGTTCAAATACGACACATCCATTGTTGGTGACTTTTAGCAATGTAAGTACATACTGCTTTTTTAGAATAAACCAACATTATTATAACAACTCGTGGCACGTTCTGACATGTAAAATAGCAGGCTTGCCTCCCACTTTCTCATGCTTCTGCTCTTGCAGTCTTCGTCCTCCTCTGAGAATATTAAACAAATGTATACCAGTCGTTGCAATAACGTTGGCTATATCTGTAGGCAGTGGCTGCGTTTTAGAATCTTGGCAAGTGAGCCCACTGACTAATACATAGTTTGCTCTGAGCTATTAAAGATTAGAACAGGGCATAAGTGAATCAGATTTGCTTAGTTTAACCAGATGTTTGATCCCCTGTCAAAAACAGACCTACAGGAAACAAAAAAAAGAAAGAAAAAAGGAAAAAAAAAAAACAAGAAAAAACAAACAAGCATTTATGTTATCCTGCTGTCTTTCCCTTGCAATAAAGATCAGCCGTAAATTAGTCTGGGATTTATCCAGTCAGGCTCTCTGAAGTTTTAAACATCTGTGTGATTTGGATTAACTGTGTAAAGCTAACCCCTTTCCTTTAATTGCTGCCCTTTTGGATTCTAGTACTGGAGCAAGAGTAACAAATCTCATGTTAGCCAGAGGTGAATTGAAACAAAATGCTTTTGTGCTCACATAACATTTATATTCTTGGATAGCATCCATGACATGTCACATAAATGATAACCTCCTCTACACTCCCATATTTTTACATGTCAGATATAAACTCTAGAGCAGGCAAACCACCTCCCTTCCTTGGTAAAAAAAAATGGTTTAATATTTCACGTTCTATTTTTTCATCTTCTCATTCATTTTGTTTTGCAGGAACGAACATAAATGTGGAGGATCTCTTGTAAACGAGAAGTGGGTTTTAACAGCAAGTCAGTGTTTTCCTTCTGGGTTAGTGCTTTACAAAATTACTATTTATCCTTGTATTATATTGTTTCCATTAAAGTAGTGTTCCGCCCAAAAAAAAAAATTAAAAGCCAGCAGCTACATATACTGCAGTTGCTGGCTTTTAACAATAGGACACTTACCTGTCCTGGAGTCCAGTGATGTCAGCACCGCCACTGCGGCTTCATGCCGGGAAAACTACTGCGCATGCCTGAGGCCCCACTCCTCTCTCCTACTGGCCTGGCGACAGGGAGAGGAGGAGGGAGTCACGGGCCGCGGTGATGTCACGGGCCGCGGTCCGGACTCCCGGAAGTGGGAACAGGATACCTGTCAAAGACAAATGAGCGAAAGTTCCACTTTTGGGTGGAACTCCGCTTTAAAGAGGAACTTCACCCTTGTTTAAAAATTAAAAGTCAGTAGCTACAACAACTTTAGCTGCTTTTAAGAAACAAACACTTACCAACCTATGAAGTCCAGCGCGGTCCTCCCTACAGTCCAATCTCCTGTCCAGTCTATGCTTCTGTTCTACTGTGCCACCATATTGGATTTGGGAGCTGCCTGTGACTTCCTGATGTCTCACAACCAGCTCCCCACTTTGCATCCACAGTAATAATGTGAGACTGTTCCTGCAGCCTCCTTTGACATATGACATGTCTCACGTGGGGGTGGGGGAAAGAGGCATCCCAAGTGGACATTATTCTTGTCTAGGCAAGGTACCTGTCAAAAAAAAAAAAGGTAATTGCCCCCCACTACACAAAAAAACCCCAAAACAACAAAACAACATCAAATGTGTTAGAAAGATGAGTGGTATGTTTACTTTTCAATTGCACTCCTGTATTCAACAATGTGCTTAACGTGGAGCTCCACCCAAAAGGGGAAGCTCCGCTTGTTCGCACCCTCCACTGCCACATTTGGTCCTTTTGGGGTGGAGCAGGTACCTGGTTTTGACAGGTACCTGCTCCCACTTCCTGGTAAGATCGCTGCACAGTGATCTGCGTCATGTCCGCCCCCCCCCCCGCTGCCTTGTGGGACCTGTGTGTGTCGCAGAAGATGACAGGACCATTCAGAAAGCACAGCTCGACTCATGCATGCACAGTAGGAAACCAACTGTGTAGCCTGAAGGCTTCACTGCCGGTTTCCCTTTTTTGCAATGCCAGCGCCTGCACCTGAAGCCAATGGACGCATCGGCCTGGGGTGCCAACATCGTTGGATCCCTGGGCAGGTGTTTTATATTAAAAGTTAGCAGCTACAGTATTTGTACAGTAGCTGCTGACTTTTAATTTTTTTTTACAGGCTGGAACTCCTCTTTAAGGACATCTAAATGCTTCTGCATTTCTCAGCACAAAGGCTGATTTACTAAATGAATTGAGAATGTTCACACAATAAATTGTGTGAATATTAACTTTACTTCAACTATCCAATCATGTGCAGATAAAATAAGTAAACAAGGATTTTCTTTCCACATGATTGGGTAATTGAAGTTAATGTTCACACATTTTATTGTCCTTTAGTAATTTAGTAGTAATTTAGATAATTGTATTATCCTTTAGTAAATCAGCCAAACAGCGTCTGAAAAAGTTCTGCGTGATGGATGCCAATATCAATACATATGGGCAGTTTTCCGGATCCTAATTACCCTTTAGGCATTACATTCAGCAAAAGAAAATGATCCAGAGCCTAACAAAGTGGAATACAAGATGCAGGAAAGAGAAACTGTCCTCACTAGGAGAGTGAAGTTGATTTACTGAATTAACATAAATGTTTTACATCACAAAGTGATTACCAGTAAATAAGGTAAACATGTGTTTACTTTGAATGTCCAATTATGTGTGAAGATATTTTAAAAAACAAGAATTTTGCCAGGACATGATTGGCTGATAGAAGCGAACACAGCTTCTCTGCTTTTACTAAACTCAATGAACAAGTATTCACTTTACTTTTGAACATTTACTTTATTAAGTGAATAACTTCTAAATAGAACTGTGGGGCTTTTCAGTTTTTGTACAATAAATCTAATTGTTTTTTATAATTTATTGTGAGGCATAAGTTCTCTTTGGCACCTGAAAAGTCCCACAGTTCTATATTTTCAATTTGTATACCTTATATATGACATGTGGTGCATTTTGGTCTCCCCTCTTCCCATTGTCTCAACCTTAAGTAATCAACACTACTGTTTTCTGCAGTCCTCTCTTGAAGCATGGGTGCAGGCAGAGGAAGTCATGTAGAATAGATCAATGTTAACAATGGTTTGAATGTTGCATGTAACACTTTCATTAGCATGACATGAGGCCACCCTTGACAAACATAGAAGTACAAATGTGTGCTAAATGCCCCCTTTTGATGTTTGTCTCTATATAGACATACATTTGCTTTTATGGAGGACTTTTTACATATGGGGCAGTATCATAAAAGCTTCAGAATGGCAAATTTGTTTAAATGTAAGGTCCTAGTTAAATTGCATCGTGTGCATTTAATGGATTTATGAAATGCATTATTTACAGGGTGGTATTGTAACCTTTACTTAAAAAAAATGTGGATTTTGACATTTTGAGATACTTCTGAAAATGTTAGCTGCCTGGCTTTTTCTGGCTACAATACTTTCCAATTAAAATTAAAATAAAATATAAATTGATGCGCTGTAATTAACAATTCAGTCAATGTGTATCTGTAAGAACTGTGCAAAGGCCAAATGTGATGAAATATATATATATATAAAATGTGCAAAATCACTGAATATAAATAAATTAATTAATTAAAGATAAAATTTGTTGGAAATAGTGCAAAATCGCTCCAAAATACTGGCCAGTGTAAATATATGTTCAGGCTCCTTAATAATTACTTGATGCTTTTAGATGCAAACACTCCCCATAGTGAACAATATGCACTCAGTGACAATATTATGGAGAAATAAATATATAAATAGATACCAACTTATTAAGTGCCAGTGAGATATATAAATAAATATAAAGTGCCAATTAAATGCAATTATACATAGATCAATCAGCGAAGGTGGTTTAGTCCATGGGATAAAATTGATGATTAACACAGCAGTTCATTCCTCAATATAGTGAGGCGATTTAATTTTTGTAGTGCTTGTTATTCACGATATTGGATACTTCCCACCTCAGCCGCAATAGTGTTGCTAATAGATTCTCAGTACCAGATGATTTATAGAAGATAAACAAAGAAATGGATCATTGCGCAATGAAACTAAATGAAAGTACACAAGCAAACAGCACAGTGATGAACTCACGTGCACCCGGTTAGGTTAAGGCATGCAGGCAGGCAGATCGCAGTCAGCCGCTGTGGATGAGGCTTGTCAGACAAGCCGCTGCTGTTCAATACAATGTGCCATACAACAGTACACGTCCTAGGCTCCTCCCACGCGTTGCGTCATTGACACGTGACTTTCTCAAGGATCACTCACTTAGACCTATATTCATATAATTTGCGTATATCACGGTGTGTCCATTTCAGCGCTTGTTTTTTTTTGTTTATTACAGGCAGCCAGCTAATGTCACCCTCTTCTTTTGTTTATATAACTATATTAAATGAGTTTCATTATAATAACTGGAGGAAAATAAAATGATGGGGTAATGTTCATATAGCTAAATATTCTACAATTGTTGTCTATATTATTACAAAATAGCTGAAATCTTATTGGCTGCCAGTGGCAACACAGATCTAAAGTATCATTACAGAAATAAATACATTTTATTTCTCTATAGAAATGTTAACCTCAGCTACTATGAAGCATGGCTGGGAGTCCAAAACATCTACAGGAGAACACAGGACCATAGACAAAGTTTCAGAATTTCACAGCTAGTTCATGGACCAATGGGATCAAACCTTGTTCTTTTAAAACTTTCCAGGTGAGTTATAGGAAATGTTTATAATTATCACTTTTATTTCTAGGCTGCTTTCACACTGATGTACTGCGGTTTACCCACATTGTGGGTACAAAGCAGGGCACCTGCGGCTTTCCTGCATTTTAGCTGCACTTTGCCATAGACTTCTATTATATCTTTCAGGTGTGATGCACTTTCTGAAAGAGCACTGAAACTCCTACATTTAGTGCACATGGGTAATAATAGCAGTCTATGGCTCAGTGCAGGTAACTTGCAGGTAAACTGTGCTGTGCCTGCAGATCAATTTGAAAGAAACCTTGATATATATATATATATATATATATATATATATATATATATATATATATATATATATATATATATATATATATTATATTTTCATAAACTGACCTTTCATTTAATGATTCTTTATTTTCTGATCTTCAGGAATTGCCATTTCTGTAAAAAAATCACTGTGTGCCAGCTGTAGTAATTTTGCTTTGGTATCATTTGGTATCAAGCCACCTGGGACAGGAGCTGGCAGTATGGGGGAAGCATTGACTTATACAGCTCTGCTCCCTCCACAGCCACATGCTTCCTGTACCGCCTTCTTCATCCACAACACTGATGCTTTGGGATGGCGGGTCGGCAACCCACGACCTGAGCTTGCCAACCCACCATCCCAGAGCAGGAGGTTGCGGACCATATCAGAGGGCTTCATGGGCCACTGATTGGACACTCCTGGTATACAGAAAGGAAAAGTAGGAAATGGTAACAATTTAAGAATATATATGTAAAAAACTTGTTGAGTCAGTGTTTTTCACAGTGTTTTTCACATTTGTGCTGTCTTAGTTTGTTTTGCAGCAGTGCTAACCTATAACCTAACTAGCTTCATCAAATATCTTACATGCCTCACACCTGTTACACCCAGTGTAAGACACCCCAATGGTGCACCTCTTGTGGACCTTGTGGGTCTCATGTAACTGCCATTTCTGTAGTAAGCTTTCATTTTATATTTAAAAAAAAATCCAAGTCCGTGTGTGTTTTAGGTGCTTATCCTGTGCCTGGTAAATAGAAAAAATACTACTCACCATCTTCACACTCCAGTGCTTCTCTCTGTGACATTTTCTTGCATCTGGTCCTTTTTTACACTGAATGAATTACAGTGTCATTTAACCGGCTTCCTCTGAGCTTAGGCCATCATATGCACATTTTCATGCATGCATTACCACACCGACCTGGACAACAACTGAGGGGGACAACTACTTAATGTGGGCTTTAAGCTAGCAATAGCAGAGAGTTCATCATTAGATGCTCGCTAGGATAAAGGTGGTTTGTAGTTATTTCTACTACTTTGGAAGCTAAAGTTAGTACTATAGCTATTTAGCCAGACGCCGCAAGTTATTAATAATGCTATACCTTGTATAGTCCTGTTAAAAAATATAAATTGTTGTTTTTTAATGAGAAATTCATTGCTCATTTGTGAGTGGTAGTTCCCACTTTGTATAAACTCAGAACTTAGAAACTCGTTGGACTATTTGCAGAGTCAATTTATTTTCTTTAAGTGTTACAGCTTGGAGACAGATCATTAAAATGCAGCCATATTATGTCTAGGTGTAGGGAACATATGTTTTTCATAAAAGACATCCCAGTGAGCTGCTGTTCTTAAATGTACAAATGTAGCCTCACTCACGATGTACCTTAATGGTGATGATTAGTATGCTGTTTCATCGGCTGCTAAGAATGTGACTTACCCATAGAAAGCATATTACTCAAACGTTAAAAAAGGCTATAAAGTAGTACACAAATGTGCGAAGAGGCAATTTTATAAAATCAAATTGTTAGAGTCTCTTTAAGTATTTGTGTTATACATTTTTAGGTATTGCACATCATATATTGAATACTTTACAACAATGTATAATTATGAATGCACATTCTCAATGGATTTAAAAAAAAGCCTACAAGCTACAGTAATATAAGAGTGTCTGTTTTCAAAGATAAGTATATTTCTTTAATTATGTTGTTTTATACAGGATAACCAAAAACTGATAACACATTGATCAACAACAATTATTATGATAGTTCTTCAGATAGAAGAAGTTAGCTTATACGTTATATTTTTTTCAAATAGCACAATGAATATGTGATCTTTTTAAATACTTTATCTATTTGTGTGCAGCAGTATTTGAATAAAATTGAGTTTAACACAACTGGATGACTGAAGAAAGTACAGACTGACTTGTATAGGCTCAAATAATAGCATCAGTAATAATCAAAGCACCTTGTCTCCATGTTGATGGGGACAAGGGCCTCTCCCCACAGCCTCTCCCCACAACCCTGGCCGGTGATTGTGGGGGTCTGCGGACAAGGGGCTTATCGGAATCTGGAAGCCCCCCTTAACAAGGGGGGCTCCAGATCCTGGCCCCACCGTATCTGAATTATTATGGGGTACATTGTACCCTGACTCATTCACCAAAAAAAGTGTCAAAAATAAATAAAAAGTCTCAGAGATTGTTTTTGTTTTTTTAGTAAGGTAATTGTCAAAAACTGTCTCTGAGAGTTTTTATTTATTTTTGACACTTTTTTTGGTGAATGAGTCAGGATACAATGCACCCCATAATAATTCACACGCCCACTGCCACCACCAACCCAAAAAAAGAAAAATTTCATTTGCACCGAAGGCTCCCACTGTCTGCCTCCTCTGCCACCTGACAGTTCTTAACCACTTCAATACCAGGCACCTAGACACCTTCCTACCCAAGCCAATTTTCAGCTTCCAGCGCTGTCTCAATTTGAATGACAATTACATGGTCATACAACACTGTACCCAAACTAAATTTTTATCATTTTGTTCCCCGCCATCCACATGTTGCCTACTTCCCTGGTGGTCCTGGCAACTTCCCTGGTGGTCTAGTGTGGGCATCAGAGGAGGGGCTGCACTGATAAACAATCAGCGCAGACCCCACCTGTCAGGAGAGCCACCGATCAATGGCTTTTCCTGTTGACATCGTGATCAGCCGTGATTGGACACGGCTGATCACGTGGTAAAGAGCCTCCGTCAGAGGCTCTTTACCAAGATCGGTGTAGTAGTGTGTCAGACTAACACACCGCACCACCGATCACCACGATGCGCACCCCCATGAGCGTGTGGCGGCTGTTATCCTGTAGGACGTCATATGACACCCAGTCAGGCAGGGTAACTGAACCACTTCAGTGACGGCCGGGCGGGAAGTGGTTAAATAGTTAAGGGGTGAGGCCACCCGGTGATGTCACCTGGTGGCACTGCCCCTTGTGTTGTCACTGACCCAGCATGCACAAGTCAATGATGTCACAAGGGGCAGTGCCACCAGGTGATGTCGCGAGGCAGCCCCATATCTTAGCTATTTAAGAACTGTCAGGCAGTGGAGCAGGCAGACAGCGGGAGCCTTCAGCACGAGTGGGTCTTTCTGTGCTCTGATTACAGTATAGTAATACAGTGTCACCATACAGTTCCCACCATTGCCCACCAATGCCAGCAATCAGTGTCCACCAGTGGCAGCAATCAGTGCCTACAAGTGCCACAAATCAGTGCCCATTAGCGATGCCAATCAGTGCTGGCAATCAGTGCCGCCTATCAGTGCTGCCCATTAATGCCCATCACTGCTGTCGAACAATGTCCATCAGTGTCACCTATCAGTGCCATTCATCAATGCTGATCAGTGCCCATCAGTACCGCCTATCCATGCCGCCTATCAGTGCACACCAGTGCCGCCTATTAGTGCCCATCAGTGCCACCTAACAGTGCCCATCAGTGCCGCCTATCAGTACTAATCAGTGCACATATCAGTGCCACCTATCAGTGTCCATAAGTGCGGTATATTAGTGCTTCCTCATCAGTGCCACCTCATCAGTGCCCATAAGTGCCACCTCATCAATGCCCACCAGTTCAGCCTATCAGTGCCCATCAGTGCCGCCTCATTACTGCACATCAGTGAAGGTGAAAAATTACAAAATTTACTGACAGGAAAAAAGTAAAAAACATTTTCAAAATATTTGGTCTTTTTATTTTTGTAAAAAATAAAAAAAACAGCAGTGATTAAATACTACCAAAAGAAAACTCTATTTGTGTGAAGAAAATGATAAAACATTTGTTTGGGTACAGTGTAGCATGACCGCTCAATTGTCATTCAAAGTGCGACAGCGCTGAAAGCTGAAAAATGGCTTGGGCAGGAAGGGGGTATAAGTGCCCAGTAGGCAAGTGTACAATGTACCCCTACTAATTCACATAAGCGGGTACCGGGAACTGGAGGCCCCCTGCCCACAACCTGCACAACCACTGACCAGGGTTGTGGGGAAGAGAGCCCTCCTGCCCTAAAGCACCCCCCCATGTTGAGAGCATTTGGCCTGGTATAATTCAGGTTGGGGGGTGCTTGTTCATCCTCCCTCTCCTGGCCTACCAGACTTCATGCTCGGATAATGGTCAGGTATGGATTCTGGGGGAAATCCATACCATTTTTTAAAATTTTGAAGTGGGGGTTCACCTCAAAATCCATACCAGACCTAAGGGGAATTTTAAAGTGAGCGCCATGCCAAAATTAAAAAAAGACGACATAGGGTTCCCCTTATAGTCCCTAAAGGGCCTGATATGGATTGGGAGGGACTCCCACGCTGTTTTTTTTTCTGGATCAAACTCGTGTTAAAAACTGATCAGATGTGCGATTAAGATGCATTACCATAGAAGGCAATGAGCTTGGATGTCGCATCTGAACTGCACCTCAGTGCTCAAAAAATGTGCAGGACTCTTTTTCAATTTGCAGCAAATCTGCAACATTCCATGTCCACCTGTACACTCAATACTTACCTAGTTTAATTCTCCCACTATAGAGAAGGTCAATGAACTTTTATCCAATGCGCATCTAACTCCCTGCCCTCTAGACACCATAATCTTGCAAATAATACGGTCACCCTCTTGCTTTATCGTACACTCTGTAGCCTCCCTGGTGGTATGATTATGTCAGATTTTTTTTTTTCCAAATAGCGTTTTTATTTTCAAACACAAGTGCATTACATTGCAGTGAGAACATTCTGAGCAATGGCGGTACCTAAACTTAAGTTAACATATAGTTTGCTGATGCTAAATTTCTATACTCATAGACAAAAGTATTACTAAGTGCCTTCGGTAGTCCAATGCTTGTCATCTAGTGATTCATTTGTTTTACATGTTATTGGAATACCTGCTTCACCACTGCATAACTGTGGTTATATGTTTCAAAACTGTAGAAGTCATAAATCTATACATTAAGAGAAATTAGAGGTAGATAGTGGGAGGTGGAGAAGAAGGTGGGGGAGAAGGGGAGGAGAAAAGGAATGAGATTTAGAAAAAAAAAGGGGGGGTGATATAGAAGTCGTTGAGATGGTGGTGTTACCTGGTCAAGGTGGGTCCTCCCGGAGGTGCCATGGCTCCCAGACCCTGTTATGTGCCTCCAGTCTGTCTTGTATTCTGGCTGTCATATTTTCCATCACTTCTATGTCCTTAATTCTGGCATAAAGATCCTCAGCAGTTGGTGGGGCGGAGCGTTTCCAGTGTAAAGCTATGAGGCATCTTGCTGCCGTTAGGACATGACGCACTAATTTCTTATATGGGGTGGAGAGTTTGAGTGGTGATAGACCTAATAAAAAGAACTTTGGGGACGCCTGGACCTGTGTGTCCAATAGGCGATCTAGTAATCTCTGAACTGTGGACCAGTATGGGGCCAGTAGTGGGCAGCTCCAGTATATATGTAGGAAGGTGCCTTTTGCTCCTTGGCAACGCCAGCACCTATCGGAGGTATTAGGGAAGATAGTATGGAGCACCTCTGGGGTCATATACCACTGTAGGAGAATTTTATAGGAGTTTTCCTTATACAATGTGCATATTGAGCTCTTTGCTGCTTGGGACCAAATGATCTGCCACTGTGTCATAGGAATGTCCTCACCAAGAGTCCTTTCCCATTTGGTCATATAAGAATGTTTGCCCTGCCCATCTTGGGAGAATGTGTTTAGGATCTTGTATATGCCCGATATGAGCCCTCTCTGGGCATTGCCTGCCAGAATCATAGTTTTGAATGGGGAAGGAGGTGAAAATTGTAGGTTGGGTGTTATAGTAAGAGCATAATGTCTGATTTGTAAGTACCCATAAAACGCCTGTCTAGGGAGTTCATATTTATTTTGTAGATCAGTAAATGGCAAGAGTTTCCGTGTCCTAGGATCCACCAGGCTTCCAAAATGGAATAAATTCCGGGAGGTCCAGGGGTGTGACATTTGATAGGTGAGGCTATCTGGCACTTTGGGGTTACAGACAAAAGAGGTCAGGAGCGATCTCTCTGATGGCAGTCCATGAGTAGAAGCCAGTTTACGCCATACCCTCCGCAAGAGGGACATGGGACCTAGCATACGTTCAGGGGCCACATCCGCGTTCGCACTCCATAATAGGTTATTTGGATGTGTGGGAGCTAGCCATAACTTCTCAATTTCCGTCCATTTATTGTAGGACTTGTGGGTGTACCACGATGCTACTGCACGTAGTTGAGCTGCGTAATAGTATTTAATAATATTAGGGAAAGCTAGTCCCCCTTCATTGCGGGACGCCATCAACACTGATCCCGGTACCCTGTGTCTTTTATAATTCCAAACAAATTGTAGGAGATCAGACTGGAGTTTTTTCAATTGGTGGAGCGGAATTGGTATGGGTAGTGTTTGAAAAAGATAAAGGAGCTTCGGAAGGATAGTCATTTTAAGCGAAGCTATTCGACCTAGTAAGGAGATATGGTGCTTTTTCCATTGGAGCATGGAGGATCATGGGGGATGGAGGAAGCATGGAGCATGGAGGAATAATGGGGGAAAGTTCTCCTGATACAGGGTGTTAAATTTGGAGGTGATGTACGTCCCCAGATATTTCAGGGATGTTGTTTTCCGTGGATTTTAAGAGTGTGACCTCGGTGGCCGGGATATTAATTGGGAGTGCTTCTGATTTTGATTTGTTTATTTTATATCCTGAAAGGGCTCTAAAGTGGCTTAGTTCTGTATGTAGGATCGGAAGGGTAGTATGGGGTTGAGTCAATGTGAGTATGATATCGTCGGCAAAGAGGGAGATCTTAAATTCTCTACCTCTGACCGAAATTCCCTTAATATCTGGGTTGCTTCTGATGGATGCTGCTAGGGGTTCTACACAGAGTGCGAATAGGAGGGGGGAGAGTGGGCACCCCTGTCTAGTCCCGTTCGCCACAGAAAATGTCGGAGAGAGTGCAAAGGGGGTTCTAACTTGGGATGAGGGGTTAGTGTATAAGTGTTTGACTGCTTGTAGGAAAGGTCCCCGAAATGCCATAAATTGCAAAGTGGCGAACAGAAAAGGCCATCCCAGCCGATCAAATGCTTTTTCCGCGTCCAGGCTTAACAGCAAGGACGCCTGGCCCTCCCTGTTCGCCACCTCCACCAGATCTATAACCTTTCTAGTATTATCACCTGCTTGTCTGAGCGGGACAAATCCCACCTGGTCTTTATGGACCAGGGAGGGGAGGATCTGATTGAGGCGGTTGGAAAGGAGTTTGGTAAAGATTTATAGGTCGGAATTCAGTAACGCAATGGGTCTGTAACTAGCGCATATGGAGGGGTCTTTATCCGGTTTGGGTATAAGCGTAATAAAGGAACGTTGCATGTCTGGAGGTATGGGGGTGTCTTGTAGGAAGGCTTGAAATATCCTGCGCATATGTGGGAGTAAGGTGGGGAGGAACGTTTTGTAGTATTCGTATGGGAATCCGTCTGGTCCTGGGGCTTTATGTGAAGGCAAACTTTTAACAGTCAGTTCTATTTCCTCGTCTGTGATCTGTGCATTTAGTGATAGCAAGTCAGTTGGCGTCAAGTGGGGGATTCCACTGGATTCTAGATACTGTCGTAGTTTGTGGGATAAGTCCTGTGAGGGGGGTTACTGGGTATGTCTGGGTTATTGTATAGGTTTTTGTAAAAGTCTGCAAAAGTATGGGCAATCTCTTATGTCAGATTTTTGAACGTCAAAGTGGTACGTTGTTTTGCATAGAAATTTGGTGGTTTATGTTGTAGGCCTGTAATTCTTAGTAAAAACACACTAAAATCTGTCCAAACAAGAGTCTAGTAGACATTCCGGGTATCATATAGTTTGAAACACAAAGTCATACATTTTAATATAATAAATAACTATAAATATTGATAAAAAATAATAATATAGTAATAATAAAAAGAATTTCCCCACGATTCACTATCGCTCAATTCTGCAAGTGTTCTAATTTACTATTGCTGTTTTCTAGCTGGTCTAAAACCGCTTTTGACGTAAAGGGACACTTTTTGGTTGCCATGGACAATCTCAAGTTTCCAGGCAGAAAGAACAGTATATATAATACAAAAGTGTAGGCAGGGCACTGGACAAAGCACTAGGGACAAAAGGGATGTGAAATGATTTGATACAGTAATGTATTGTCTTCACTAACTCTCTAAAACATATACTGGTTACACCAATAGTTAAAAATCCCTGATTGGGCCCCACCAATCTTAACAACCTATATCCAATCTCCTTGCTACCTTTTACTTCCAAACTCATTGCATGCCTAATTTACAACTGCCTGAGCAGACACATCATTGAGAATAACTTCTTGATCCCCCACAGCCTGGATTTCACAGTCTTGCAGCACTCCACAAAAACTGCTCTCCTAAAACTCATAAGCAACTTACTAATGGCTAAAACCAATGGTCGCTATTTTGTACTCTTACTCATGTATCTCTCTGCTGCTTTTGATACAGTTGAGCACCCTCTCCTCCTCAAAAACTCTATTTCCTTTAACTCCGTGACTGTACTCTTGATTGGTTTTCATCTTACCTATCTCACCGCATCTCCAGTGTTACTTACAACTCTACCTCATACTCTCCGATTTCTTTTTCTGTTGGGGTCCCCCAGGATTCTGTCCCTTGACCTTTCTTCATCTACTCCTCCTCCCTGTGTCAGCTGATAGCCTGCCATGGCTTCCAATACCATTTCTATGCTAATAAACACCCAATTCTATCTTTCTACCCCTCGGCTCACTCCATCAGTTTTTTCATGCATCTCTAATTTAGCAGACATATCAATAAGGATATCACACCACTTCCTCAAACACAATTCTTTCAAAACTCAGTTCAAAATATTTCCTCATCCACATGCCTCTTCCCCTGTATGTTATGTTGAGATTAAGGACACAACTATCAGTCCCTGCTAGGTGTAACCCTGGTCTTTGAACCCTCCTTTCTCCCCCACATCCAATCATTCTACATCATGCTTCCTCACTCTCCTCAACATCACAAAAATATGCCTCTTCTTAATCAATGACACCACAAAGCTTTTAATTCACTCCCTAGTTATCACTCGCCTCGACTACGGCAACCCCCCTCATTAGCTTACCTTTACATTGGCTAATCCCCCCTTCAGTCCATCACGAATGCTGCTGCAAGTATCATCCACATTACTGTTTAGTGTCTGATACTGCTCTCTGTTGATCCTTCCATCAGCTTCCGCTTACCCAACAAATATGGTTCAAACTACTAACAACTTACTTACAATTTACAACTTAGAAACAGGGCCCTCCTAACCCTCCTAAAAGGAGCATATTTTGAAGATGTTATTGCGGTGGAGTATACATGATTTGAACAGTGATTTGATTTGGGGCTGAAAGGACAGGTTAGAAACCAGGATTACACCTAGTACCCTGGCATGAGGGGAAGAACTGACAGTTGTATTACAGATCTTAATGAAGACATCAGGTAAGGGTGCATGGGCTGGGGAAATAATTATGAGCTCAGTTTTAGAAAGATTGAGTTTGAGAAATGTTGATAAGTTATTATTATTAATAATAAGTTAATAAGTTATCAATGCGAGAGGAGACAGAAGTGATCAGGTGGGGAGAGATTTGCGTGTCATCAGCATAGACGTGGTATTGAAAGCTGTGGGAGTTTATCAAATGACCAATGGAGGAGGAGTAGATGTAGAAGCGAATAGGGGTCCAAGAACAGAATCTTGAGGGACCCTTACAGAAAGAGAAAGTCGAGAGGTGGAAACAGAGTTTTAGGCAGCACTGAAGGAATGTTGTGATAGGTAGGAGGAAATAAGGAAAGAGCAGAGTCTCAAAGGCAAAGAGAGTGGAGGCTTTTGAGGAGGAATGGGTGGTCAACAGTATCAAATTTATTTAAGCAGTTAGTAAATTGGCAGGGAGTTTCAGTAGGCCAGTTTCTGTGAAGTGTTGTGAGGGAAAGCCAGACTGTAAATGGTCAATAAGGAAGGAGTTCAGAAATTTGTAGACTAGGAGTTCTAAAGGTTTATGAAGCCATTGACAATCGTCAGAACATTGAGCGAGTTACTGGGTGCAGGAGGTGGTGGACAAAGTAGAGAGTTAAACGTAGAAAAGAGCTGACAAGGACTGGATGACAGGGTATCAATGAGAGTAACAAACTAAGCTTGCTTGGCAACATTGATGGAGGAATTGTACTTTAGGAAGGAAGATTTATATAGGGTAATGTCTTGTGGGGATTTGGTTTAATGCCACAATCACTCCAGTGTATGGCTATGTCTCTTAGGATTTCTGGTGTCATCAGTTTTCCAAAGTTGTAATCGTCAGGACCTGATTCTGTGTGTAGTGAGAAGAACAAATGCATCCAGTGAGAGTAAACTGTGAACTGTTGTAGTGAGAAAAGGCCAGGCCAGAGCAGGACAGGGGTGAGATTTTATCATAGAGGAGGTCAGTAGCAGAATACAGAAGAAACGGGTTAAAGTGGCAAATGCTACGGGTAATCATTTGCTGCTTGGAAGGATAGAAGGTTGAAGATAGGGACACTGTGAGAGTGATGAGGGGATTGTGATCAGAGGGAGGAAAGGGCATATTGATAAGTTTTCATGGAGTGCAAAGGTGGAAGTATACAAGGTCAAGGGTGTTACCATCAGAGTGAGTGGAGGACTGCGTCCATTATGTTAGGTCAAAATATGAGGTTAAGTTGAGAAGTTGAGATATAGCTAGACTGTTAACATTACCAGGGGTGTTAAAGTGACAAAGAATTAAACAGGGTATTTCAGAAAGTAGGGTAGCCAGGCAGTGAAGCCATCAAGGAAGAGTGACTCAGGAAAGGAAAGGAAAAACTTTAAAAAAGAGCATGGGGAGACTTGGAGGTGTAAACCTGTGAGGAAAGATAATTTTTTCCCTGGGGGGGTCAGCCTTGGCCATCCAGAGAAGAAAAATTAGGCAGTGCGTGCAACCTAAATATAAAGAGTGCAGTGGTCAGAGGTATGTCATATACAGCCAAGCATACACAGTGCAGTGGTCAGGAGTATGAAATAATCAATGGTTGATTTACTAAAACTGGACAATGCAAAGTCTGGTGCAGTTGTGCATGGTAGCCAAGTAGCTTCTAACTTCAGCTAGTTCAATTAAAGTGGTGTTCCGGCCAAAATTATACTTTTTAAATAAAAATACCCCTATAATACACAAGCTTAATGTATTCTAGTAAAGTTAATCTGTAAACTAAGGTCTGTTTTGTTAGTTTATAGCAGTAGTTTGTTATTTTATAAACTTATAGCAGGCCGTGGACATCTTAAGTGTGGGCATCTGAAGCCAGACTGTATTTCTTCCTGGATCTCATCCTTGCAGATCTCGCACATGCTCAGTGCAGCACAAGCAGTGTAATAGGTTTCAGGTCAGGTTTCCATAGCAACGGCAGTTTCAGAGGAAGTTGCCGCCCCTTCCCAGAAGGCATTGCAAACAGGAAATGATGCGATGGGCCGCGGCCAGGGAGGAGGAAGTGAAAAATGAATACAGCAGATATACAGTAGGTGCTAAGAAAAAAAATAAAAAAATATCCAATTTGTTTACAGTGCACCGTTTAGTGAGGGATGCTGAAGAGTTGTAAAAGTGGGTGGAACTCCACTTTAAGCTTTGACAAAAAAAATCTAGTAGCTGATTGATTTCTATGCAGAGCTGCACCAGAGTTTGCACTCTCCAGTTTTAGTAAATCAGCTTCACAGTATAGTGTATAGAGGGCATAGAAGTACATAACACACAGGATGCAGTGGGTAGGGTAGGTAATGCACAGGGGTCTGAATCACTCACACAAGAATCAGGGGAGCATAATGCACAGGTTGAAAAACAGAATACAACTGGTACAGATCCAGTAAATATATTTTCCTAGTGCATATCTCTCCTTTAGTACAAATCTACTACAAACAAATGCCATCCAGCCTTTGCAGCAAGAAGCACATGGCAATACACATCAAAAACAAACTAAATTTCAGAGCTCACCTACCAGCTAGCCTGCAACAAAACTAAATTAGCCCTGTCTAACAATTTATGTTAAACACAAGGAGTTTAGTCATACACATTTGTAATCATATATGTAAGCCTTAGTGACCATTTCAAGGCACCCCAGTTTATTGCGGTCCTAACTATAATTTTGAAAGTCTCCCAAATTGGAGCATGTATATAGCAGTTTAAAAGATTAAGGGCAGGTGTGCCTGGAGGGAGCCCACCCCTCCTTAAAGTTATAGGGATGCACGGGACACATAAGGGCACAATGGCAGCTGAAGGTATTCTTTGTTTACCCGCACCAATTCACAAACTACAAACAAATGTCAACCACCCAAACCTACAACCAACGTTTGCAGTGAGGAACACATGGGCTTCATGTACACTGCTGCTGTTAAGGCCTCATGCACACGAGATGCTGTTAAACTCATGTTCAGAGGCAGTTGGACACTTTTTTCAACTGCCCCTGAACCCATTCAATGTTATCCTATGTGTCCATGTACACAGTCTCGTTTTTTGGCATTTTTAGGCAGTTGTGTTTTACCTTGTTTTTCCAGAAGCAAAAAAATGGGTTCAGACGCAAAAGTTTTCCATGTTTCAGATGCCAAACGCGGCTAAACGCGGTACCTGCGTTTAGCCGCGCTTGCGCTTATAAGTGTTATTTACAACCCGACTTTGGGGCCCCATATCTCAGGGCCACTTGGTGCTAAGAACCTCAAATTTGGTATGCAAACACAGTGGAACTAGCACTACAACATATCCAAATTTGGGAACTAGCACCAAGTGGCCCCAAGATATGGGGCCCCAAAGTCGGGCCACAAAATGCCATTCTCTGCTGCGAAGTGCTTGACATTTTGCGACCCGACTTTGGGGCCCCATATCTCGGGGCCACTTAGTGCTAGGAACACCAAATTTGGATATGTTGTAGTGCTAGTTCCCCTGTGTTAGAACACCAACTTTGGGGCTGCTAGCTCTAAGTGGCCCCGAGATATGGGGCCCCAAATTTGGGTCACAAATGACTTTCTGCTCTGCAGACGCTTCTAGACGCAAACGCGGCTAAACGTGGCTAAACGTGGCATGCAAACTTGGCAAAACGGCGTTTCTAAATGCCGGTTTCAGCATTTAAAAACCTGTGTTCAGCAGAGTTTGCACCAGCGTCTCGTGGGCATGAGGCCTAAACGAACGTTTAGGAGTAGTTGGGCATTTTTTTCAACTGCTCCTGAACTCTCCTCTGTTATCTTATCAGTACATGTACACACAGGGTCTTTTTATAGTCATTTCTAGGCAGTTGGGTTTAGAGGCCTTTTATGGAAAGCAAAAAAATTAGTTCAGACGCTGAGTTTAGAGGCATTTCAAGTGCCAAACGCTTCTAAACATGGCTAAACGTGGTAACTCGTATTTAGCTTACAGGCGTTTTTTTCATTTTTGGCTATTTTGAACAAAAATTATTTCAAAATACACTTAACCCCTAGTGTTTAACCCCTTCCCTGCCAGTATCATTTACATAGTAATCAATGCATTTTTATAGCACTGATCGCTGTATAAATGTCACTGGTCCCAAAATAGTGTCAAAAGTGTCCAAGTGTCCAGTGTGTTTATAACTTTTGCGCAAACTAATCAATATACACTTATTGCAAAATTTTTTTAACAAAAATATGTAGAAGAATACATATCGGCCTATCTGAGAAATATTTTTTTTTTATATATATTTTTGGGGGATATTTATTATAGCAAAAAGTAAAAAATATTGCTTTCTTTTCAAAGTTGTCGCTCTTTTTTTGTTTATGAAAAATAAAAACCACAGAGGTGATCAAATACCACCAAAAGAAAGCTCTATTTGTGGGGAAAAAAAGGACGTCAAGTTTGTTTAGGTGCAACGTTGCACGACCACGCAATTGTCAGTTAAAGCGCCCAGTGCCATATCGCAAAAAGTGCTCTGGTCAGGAAGGGGGTAAATTCTCAAGGGGCTGAAGTGGTTAAGCCTAAGGGCAACACACATCAAAAGCAAACACAATTTCTCAGCTCACTTACCAGCTAGCCTGCAACAAAACTAAATGAACCCATTCTAACATTTCATGTTAAAATCAAGGGGTTTAGTTGCACTGTTGGTTTGGGCTAGTTTTGTTTTGTTGCAGGATAGCTGGTAAGTGAGCAGGGAAATTTTGTTTGTTTTTGATACACATCTCCTGATCCAGTCTATATCTCTTCCTAGTACATATGCCTCATCTAGAACAGATCTCCCCCAAATACAGATCTCCTTCATCCATGAAACCCACTCATCAGACCAGGCAAATCAGAGTGAGGGGAAGTACTCCTGCAGCTCAGTTATGTGTCTGGAGTCAGGAAAGATCTACGGCGAGCCTCCCCTATTCTGAATGAACTCTGAACTGACACTTTGCGGTTCATTTACTAAAACTGGAGAATGCAAATTCTGATGCAGCTGTGCATGGTAACCAATCAGATTCTAACCTCAGCTTGTTCACGTAAACCTTGACAAAAAACTTAGAAGCTGATTGGTTTCTTTGCAGAGCTGCACCAGATTTTGCACTCTCCAGTTTTAATAAATCAACCCCATGATGTTTCTGAGGTCTAACAGGTGTCAGAAGTGGTGGCTGCGGAGCAGTTCATTAAGAGATCCAAAGCAAGTGTTTTAGGTGCTAGGTGCTAGCTGCTGTGCTGCGGACACTTGTGGATTTTGGACATCCCTATCTACAGTTCTGTTTATGGCTAAGCTCCAGCTGCCAATCTCTGCCCCATTAGAATTCCCTTATTGGTGTCTGAGAAAGTCTGACTAGGCAGGTGAATGGCAGTTGAAATGAACTGTCCTATAAAATGTATTTCAAGCATCTTTTTTCAAGCATCAATATTGAATATGAACAATTGTTAGGTTATCTTAATTCCTAATGTCCTTTTTGTGGTGTGTGATTGATACATGAATTGATACAGCTGTAATGCTATGCTTTGTTTTTTGCAATTAATAAAGTCAAATTATTAATTTTTCTATTGTATTTTTTTCTATTCACTCAGATCAGTTTTTTTACTGTTGATCCATATATAAACAAGAGAGTAATTCAATTTATATTTTTCCTTAATAGATCTGCAGTGCTTAATGAATATGTAGCACAGATCAAACTGCCATATTACGGATGCACAATTCCAGAAAAAACAGAATGTGCTGTGTATGGATGGGGACATACAGGAAGTATGATACTTTATTTATTTTCTGAATTACAATAACAATTATATAATGTTATATAATGTTCTTTAAAATCAAGTTAAAGTTGAATTCACATATAAAATATATAAGGTTTTCCTAACCCCTAGAAAATTGCAAAGAGGGCTCATGTGCTAGCAAGCAATGTTGACGTCAAATTTCGAATTTTTTTCATCTAAAATCTAATGGATTTAGTTACGTTTTAATACATTATTTAAGCATTTCTTTAGAATTGCCAAACTTATATACTCCTGGAGTAAAAATCTAACAACATGTTATTATTTATGGTATTAAGGTTTGAACATGCACTGCAGACACAGATTTAGCTGTTGCAATATATAACGTCTTTATAAATAAAAAAAAAGTTTCTTAACAAACAAATATATTGCTTTTTGACGGGCAGAAGTACAACTTGAAAATATAAAAAACTGTAAAATCTATTGGCTGTAATGCCATTGCACATATTACCTGAATATATTACCAACATTAAAAATGAAGAAAAAAAATGAGAAAAGAAAAGGGCCATAGGTTGAGCACCCATGATATAGGATATGCTCATTTTTGCATTAAAATGTTTCTAAACCCAGATATCTGCCCCCCTTGCATAGCTAGGGCACAGCCACAGCCACAGGTCTACAGTATATGCAAATAGTTTAAAAAATCATGGTGTTTCTACCTTTTTTTAAATAATTCTCCTTGAGTTACATGATTAAGGTTTCCATTATCACTGTGGCACAACGAGGGCAGGGGCAGAGCTAAGCCAATATGTCACAATCTTTGAAAAGAAAAAAGTGGAAAATTCCCCATGGGGCTTTTTAGCAGCAAATAGGAGTCAAATATTTTGTAAAAAATCACAGATTTTTTATTATTATTTTAAAGGATGGTTAGACACAAAACATATATAAAAACATAATTAAAATATGAGCTCTGGTATATACAAAGCGAGACAAATTAGGCTAGGAAACGTTATACATCAAGGGTGATACATTGTTACACTTGAAATTGCACTATCCGATGTATGATTCTCATATATGTGTCACTCTATGATATAGCCATTATGTCACATGACGTCACTTTAGCCATTACATGCTCTCCCTTCCAGGCCAGAGTGGAGTGTGCTGTCACTCAAGCATCTGATCTGTTATAGGGAGCAGAGCACATGCCTGACTGACTGTGCTCTGAATGGTCTGGAAGGGAGGACATGTAATAGCTAAGGTGACTTCACATAACATGTAACACGCTGTGGTTTAGCTCTGCCCTCCTCTCAGGCCATGCTGTAGTGATTGAATTAACATCTATCACATGACCTAGGAAGTAAGTCATGTATAGCAAGCAACACATGACTTACTTATTAGGTTAAATGGGGAGCATGCAAACTATGATGACATCAATACAGTGGCTCTATGAGCCTGCAGATCATTGCCATCAGAAGAAGGGAAGCATTAGGAAAGGAGGAATCACCTGGTTCTTTCTATTAGTGGAGGAATCTTTATTAAATACAATGGGAACAGTTATATATTAAATGTAATTAGGAAGCTTTAGATTTTTTTTCTGTGGGGGTTTATAGAACTTGCGTGCTAGAAATAAAAAAAGGTGTATTTATCATGGGAGCATATTGCAACGCAATGCTGTATCTCAGTTGATTCAAAGTTTAATAAATGAGGTGAAGCTTAATTTTGAAAAGAATACCCAAACATATGCAAGTAACATATATATATATATAAACCATCATGTTTGCTTACACATGATCGGATGATGAAAGTATGCAGAGCTTCCCCTAATTTAATAAGCTATAATACTGCAGACTGCACAGGGCAAAGGACAGCACTGAATTTCTGTACCAATAGGGTTTACACAACCTTTGAATACCATAGTGGAACCTAAAAAACACAAAATCTAAAACTGTGTGGTAATCAAAAATCTTTTTTTGACACCACATAAAAAACATAAGTGAAGCTGACTTTTTATTGGGTGTTCTTGCTAGGCTACTGAAAATTACTGCTCTTTGTTCAGCATAATTTAGTCAACTATGTAAAAATGTCTCGTGCCTTATGGGGTTTATTGCAATTTCTTGCAGTAATACTAAACTTAGGCAAACCGTTTACATGAGATAGTGGCTAGAAGGAGTGACCGATGCACAATTTTATTCGTTAAACAGTCATGACATAGACCGCACATGGCTGGCAGTGGATATTTTCACACTGTGCTGTCAACTGTAGCACCAGCCTTATCTTGGAGCAATCATGATCAATTGGAAAATCCATGAATGCACAAGTAGGGGCAGCCCACAGATATACAGTTATATTGTTTCCTGATCTGACCATTATTTCCTTGATAAACTGATGATCATCTCTAGTTTGTGGCTAACCTCAGGCTCCCCAGACAGTTTATGCAGGGCTTAATCCTCATTAGCACAGTTTTACTTTCTTCTTAAAGGAGAAGTAGGGCCAATGCTCTTTTGGCCATACCTCTCCTGTGGGTCACAGCAGCGCACTTAGTACTGAGCTGGTCCAGGACCTGGAGGGATCCAGAATGTATTGTTGGGATACACCCAGATGCCAAAGCAGCAGCTGGCTCAGCCTCTCAGTGCACTGCTGAGAGTCTGAACCAGTCCCTCCTGCCCCCTCCAAAGCCTGGTGCTCCAGTGAGTGCTGGAGGGGCAGAGCAGAGAGCAAGTGACTCACAGTCATCATCTCTCTGCTCACTGAAGACCAAGCGGTCTTTGATCATTCAGTTCACAGTCTTAGAGGTGGAGGGGACAGATGCAGCATCGGATCAATGCTGCATCTACCTAGGTGAGGATGTTGTTTTGTTTGTTTTTTTTTTGTTTTTTTTTAAAAAGCCTTACTTTTCTTGTAAGTAGTGCCCACAAACAACAACTATGAAAAAATAAAAAAATACTTAAGCATACCATATGTATATTCTGTGTGTATATACAGTAAATTGGAAAAATATTGTAATATAGTAGACTGTTGGGTCTCTGATTACATCTCATCTATTCAACCAAACACTGGACCTGATTTACTAAAATAAAGGAACATAAATAAGTATAGTACACCTACACTGAAGGCTTGCATGTGTAAGTACACATAGTAATTGCAGTCCCCAATCTCTAGCTGATTGTACTTTGATGTTCAGTGCGTATGGTCATAAAATATGCATATGGATAGTATGTCTAAATTGCATACCCACATCAGCATCTGCCCTAAAATGAATAAATCAAAATAAAGACACCTAATCAGACAGAATCAATAAGAAATCAAATATGCTTGCCAGGCTAAATGGCATGTCAACAAAACTTGTAAACAGTTGTAGCAAAAGAAAAAAAATAGAGTGCAAGTATTTATTTGATGCAATCTCCATTTGAAACCCCAGCATATGGAATCTCATACAACAGATGGTGACTGAACTTCTTCACATGCACACAAAGATATGCTTATGAACAAACCTATTCTGTGAGTATGCAAGTGCTGCGAGTGCACTTGGATTATGAGTACACGAGTGCTGTGAGTGCACATAGACTGAGTATACGAGTGCTGCAAGTGCACGTGGACTGTGAGTACACGAGTGCTGCGAGTGCACATGGACTGTGAGTACACGAGTGCTGTGAGTGCACATAGACTGTGAGTACACAGGTGCTGCGAGTTCATGTGGACTGCATTGTTGAGTATTAGTGTCAGGAAGCTAGTTGTTAGTTAATTTTGGACAGGGTATAATACACAATCCTCATTAAATAATTAGTAGGTACTATGACGGGCGGGTCCAGTGAGAGTGGAGGAGAGCCAAGGGAAAGGAAAGACAGATTCTGGTGGTAGGGGACTCAATTCTTTGAAGGACAGAGAGGGCAATCTGTGACAAAGACCTGAAGCGACTAACTGTATGCTGTATGCTGTCTACCGGTTGCTCTGGTATGGCACATTTTAATTATCCAGACATAGTCTGGGCGGAAGGAACTGCGCATTTGTCTAAGGCTCACCAGTTCCTAAATGTCTTGCAGGACAATTTCATGGGTCAGATGGTAGAAGCACCATCTAAAAACAAAGCATTACTAGACCTACTGATTACCAAAAAAACAGACCTGATCACGCATGTGGAAATAAGGGGCAATTTAGGAAACAGTAATCACATGTCAATTAGCTTCAGCATAAATCATACAAATAGGAAACATAAGGGGAATATGAAGACTTATATAAAGACTGAATTTCAAAAGAGCCAACTTCCCTAAACTACGAACCTTGCTAGAAGATATTCATTGGGATAAAATCTTAGGAACAAAGAAAACAGAGGAGAGATGGGTTTGCTTTAAGAGCATATTAAATAAGGGCATTAGCCAGTGCATCCCATTGGGAAATAAATTTAAAAGAGTGAACAGAAGTCCTGGATGGCTTAACTCCAATGTAAAAATGCATATTAAAGCAAAGGAGAAGGCCTTCAAAAAAATTCAAGACTGAGGGATCATCATCAGCATTCAGACTTTACAAAGAATGCAGCAAGAGATGTAAGGGTGTAATTAGAGCAGCTAAGATAGAACACGAAAGACACATAGCGGAGGAAAGCAAAAAAAACCCCAATAAATTATTTAAGTGTATAAACAGTAAAAGAGGGAGGACAGACCATATTGGCCCCATAAAGAATGAGGAAGGAAATCTGGTAACAAAGGATGATGAGATGGTGAAGGTATTGAATGTATCCTTCTCCTCAGTCATCAAGAGGGAATTGGGGGGCTTCAGTAACTAAAACTGCAATGTTTATCCTCATGACACATCACAGGAAGCACCCTCATGCCTAACAGAGAACAGAATTAGAAATAGACTTGAAAAACTTAACATTAATAAGTCACTGGGACCAAATGGCTTGCACCTGAGGGTCCTTAGGGAACTCAGTCACGTAATTGCCAGACTATCATTCCTAATTTTTACTGACAGTCTACTAACTGGAATGGTACCAGCTGATTGGAGAAAAGCCAATGTAGCACCAATATTTAAAAAAGGGCCAAAATACATCCCTGGGAATTACAGACCAATTAGCCTAACATCAAAAGTTTGCAAGCTCTTGGAGGGGATGATAAGGGAATATATACAAGATTTTAGTAATGAAAACAGTATCATTAGCAGTAATCCGCATGGATTCATGAAGAATTGTTCTTGCCAAACCAATCTATTAACCTTCTATGAGGAGACGAGTTGCCATCTAGATAAAGGAAGGCCCATAGACGTGATGTATCTGGATTTTGCAAAAGCATTTGACACAGTTCCCCATAAACATTTACTGTACAACGTAAGGTCAGTTGGCATGGACCATTGGGTAAGTACATGGATTGAAAACTGGCTACAAGGACAAGTTCAGAGGGTAGTAATAAATAGGGAGTATGGTCAGGGGTGGAAAGTGGGGTCCCCCAGGGCTCGGTCCTGGGGCCAATCCTATTTAATTTATTCATAAACTGTCAGAAACCATGAAATCAGACCAAGACAGAAGTACAGTTAAA
Source organism: Lithobates clamitans (assembly GCA_037952925.1). Taxonomy (NCBI): domain Eukaryota; kingdom Metazoa; phylum Chordata; class Amphibia; order Anura; family Ranidae; genus Lithobates; species Lithobates clamitans. The sequence continues at coordinate 14,198,186 of JBBGZY010000190.1, forward strand.
TCACACTTGTTTAAAAATAAAAGTAAAAAGAACAAACGTAGTCAAAACATAGCCAAAGTTCAGTAACCAGAACAGATAGTCAGCCAAGCTAAAAGTCAGGGATCAATGAGTGGAACAGGAAGCAGGATCTGCAGCCAGAAGGGATGCCAGCAAAGCAAGTCTTTAAACAGGAATGCAGGATAGGCTCTGCAGGCTCTATGATGTTGACCAAGGTGAAGGCAGAGATCCTTTGGGCTGGACGGCTTAGGTAGGCAGGACTGACGAGCAAGATATCATCAACAGCTGAGTAACTGTGGAGAGATAGGAGCTGGCAATTAGGTGAGTGGCCAGCTCTGAGAAGGATGGGCTGAGCCCAGCCCTGACATAATTGACCTGGAGAATGGGGTGAAAAGCTCAATCTCTGTATTTGCGGACAATACTAAGCTAAGCAGGGCAATAACTTCTCCGCAGGAAAACTTGCAAGTAGATCTGAACAAATTAACGGGGCGGGCAGCTACATGGCAAATGAGGTTTAATGTGGAAAAATTTAAAATAATGCATTTGGGTGGCAAAAATATGAATGCAATCTACTCACTGGGAGGAGAACCACTGGGGGAATCAAGGATGGAATAGGTCCTGGGGGTCATAGTAGATGATAGGCTCAGCAATGGCATGCTGCTAACAAAGCAAACAGAATATTGGTATGCAGGGGATTAACTCCAGAGATAAAGCGATAATTTTCCCACTTTACAGGACTCTGGTCCGGCCTCACCTGGAGTATGCTGTCCAGTTCTGGGCACCAGTCCTCAGGAAGGATGTGCTGGAAATGGAGCGAGTATAGAAAAGGGCAACAAAACTAATAAAGGAACTGGAGGATATTAGTTATGAAGAAAGGTTACGAGCACTGAACTTATTCTCTCTGGAGAAGAGACGCTTGAGAGGGGATATGATTTCAATTTACAAATACCATACTGGTGACCCCAAAATAGGGATGAAACTTTTTGTGCAAGGGAGTTTAATAAGACACCTGGCCACTCATTAAAATTAGAAGAAAAGAGGCTTAACCTTAAACTGTGTAGAGGGTTCTTTACTGTAAGAGCGGCAAGGATATGGAATTCTCTTCCACAGGTAGTGGTTTCAGCGGAGAGCATCGATAGTTTCAAGAAACTATTAGATAAGCATCTGAACAACCACAACATACAGGTATATACAATCTAATACTGACATAAAATCACACACATAGGTTGGACTTGATGGACTTGTGTCTTTTTTCAACCACAGCTACTTTGTAACTATGTAACTCTTCCTCTTCACAAACACTCCGCGTTCACTGAGACTTTTGCAAATAAGAATTTTTTGCACTTTATGCTCTTTTATTCCATGGCATGCACATTTAATTATGCAAACAGTGGTTAAATAGACCTATGAACACATTTTTGACAATACTATGGCTTACTAGAGATGCTGAAACATATAGTATATTGTGTAGTAAACCACACTTGTTAGTATATTTCTTGTATATAGCTTGTTGCCCGCTACTTACTTCGGCATGCATCACAGGCACATAGTAAATTCAGCAGGAATGCAATTTGTCTGTCCATGTATAATAGATGTAATGGCATTATTTTGCTAAACTGATATCTAACATTAATCTTCGGAATCAAGTCAACATGATCTATTTACAACATACTAATTACAGACTGACTTGCAGTGAATAATTGCTTTTCTCTGGATGAAAAATGTATACATTTAAATATGAATACCGAATATTAAAATGAACTATGAAATTGTATCGCAAACATTTTTATTTTCTGAATGAATGTACTAATAAAATTTTATTTCCCAGCAAACGACTATGACGGTGATCTTCAGCATGGGAAAATGATTATTGTAGGAAATGAGAAATGCAATGAGTATCACAAGGGGAGGATTACTGTCAATGAGTCTGAAATTTGTGCCATGAACGAGACTGCCAATGTTGCACCCTGTGAGGTAAGACAAAGAAATTATTATTATCTTGGAATAATCAAATGTACTTGATCATTTTTAGATGCTAAAGAAAACAGCTATTTGCCACAGGCAGATGTTTTTGTTTTATAAAGTGGAAATAAATGTAGGATTTTCGTACACAAAGAACAGATGGTGTGTTAACTATCTCACAGCAGAACATTTCCACCTAAATTCCAAGCCTAGTCCTTATTAGGATTTCTTACACTAGATGTTTAGCTAGTCTTATGCCGCCTACACACAATCGGAATTTTCGTCGGAAAAACCTTGGATGGTTTTTTCGCCGGAATTCCGCTCAAGCTTGGCTTGCATACACACGTTCACACAAAAGTTCTCTGAGCTTTCGACCAACAAGAACGCGGTGATGTACAACACTACGGCGAGCCGAGAAAATTAAGTTTAATGCTTCCGAGCATGCGTCGAATTGTTTCCAAGTATGCTTAGGAATTTTGCGCGTCAGAATTGCTACAAACAATCGGAATTTCCGACAGAAAAATAGAGAACCTGCTCTCAATCTTTTGCTAGCGGAAATTCACAGTCGTAATTTCCATCCAAATGCTCACATCGGACTTTTGCTGGTGGAATTTCTGATCGTGTTTACGCGGCATTAGAGGTACTGCTTCTTGTTGAGTACACACACAAAGCTGAACAAAAACAAATGATCGATCACTATACTAACACACACAATGTTAGTGCAGTGATCTTCCTTGCCGTTCCTTTCATATTCTGACAGGGGGCCTGCCCCCTCCCACCAGAACACACTGATTGGCTGCCAGCGCTGATCGGATGCTGGTTTTCCAGCATGTTCCTTTGACAAAAGCTGGTCCTTAGATCGGCTTCTGTCAAAAAGACAGCTGTACACAATGTCCAAATGTTGGGTCGGTTCTGTTGAATTGGCTGATATTCGGCCCATGTGTACCCAGCCTTATGCTTATGCAGCTGAAGTCTGTTGATTATTATTATTATTAGAATATTATTAGGATAGGCAGCCCAACAGCCAGCTGAAGGAGCCAAGTTCTACTTCATGTACATAAAATTACACATCAATTATTCTGTCTGGCAGAGCAATTATGATATATAACATGCAGCAAAAAGCACCAATTAATTACTTTGTTTTACCATCCATTCATTTAGACCAGTTGGAACAGTGAAGAGCTGTCAGGTTCACTGTGCTTTTTTGCACTGTTTATGTTATCATATTACATAGTCATCTATATATTTGGCAAAGCATAGTTTACATTGCTACTTCTAAAGATTTTTTCTCTGTATTTAATCAGCGGGATTATGGTGGCCCTCTTGTTTGTGTGGAAAACAGAACAGATCTAGTACAAGGAGTGATTATACCTGGACGTGGATGTGCTTCTCAAAACGGGCCGATTGTTTTTGTCAGAGTGGCATACTATGCAAAATGGATACACAAGATTATATTAACCTATAGAACTCCATAATTATAACAGAATCAGAACTATTACAGTAATTATTTGCCTAGACTTGATAAGCAAGGTTTGCAAATTATTTTTTGTTTGTTTGTTTTTTTTTTTGTTTGTTTATTTTTTTTTTCATTTAATTTATTGTCAAATTTCTTGTTGTTGAGTTGATGTTGGATGAACTGTGATATGTGGAAAATGTGGTGACATAATTCCTGAGTATACTTGAACAACTTTTTCTATGAACAATAGGGATAACATGTATTTACACAGACTTTTGCTGCTCTAAGGGTTCGTTTAATTAATTAATGAGCCAAATTGTTACAGTAGCTGCCATTCCTGTATTTAATTCTCTTGAACTAGCGCCCTAAACATGACTACAAGTTAAAGTTAAGTTAGACATATCTTTAAATTACATATTTGCTATTATTTTAATTTTATCAAGAAAATGCAAACAGAACCACAATCCAACATGGTTCTCCAAGTTCACTTTCAGAACAAATGCAGCATATGCCAATTTTGAAAATCGCACATGAATGCTTAAAACTTTTGTTTGTTTACATAATTTGAAATTATACTTGCCACTTTTTAGCAAGAATCTGCAAAGGCAACTAATAAGAGTCCTCCAAATAATAAATATACTGTTGATTCAGATCTGGATGCACATGCTTTTATCAGTAGATGTGTAAAAAAATGTAGCAATTATAGGCAAAATAGAGTAACTAGGAATGGCTTAAGTGGACCAGAGCTCACAAAATAGAATTACCACTGAATCGTGGCAACTTTGGGCAGAAAATAATTCTACTTGTTAGTGAACTGGCAAAAAACCATCTCTTAGACCCATTAAAAGTTTGCATTCTGGCACCATTTATGGGATGTGTGTGCACTTTGATGGGATAAAAGTTCCCAACCCCTCACTACTACAGAGAATGAATGGCCAAATTTCAGTTCACGTGACATCACTGACATCCCAGCCTTATAAGGAAGCACTATACTGTATCCTGGCCAGATAAGGAAGTGCTATCATATATATCATTATATATGCTTTGAATATTACTTTTATTTTTATTATTTTATTAGGGCAGTGGTGCAACATGGGCCAGGGAATTCAATCCAGCGATCCTCTATCTCAAGGGTAGTCAACATTGGCCCTCCAGCTGTGGTAAAACTACTAATCCCATCATGTCTCTGCCTCTAGGAGTCATGCCTGTGAGTGTTAGGGTATTGTTGCAATGTTTCATGGGACTTGTAGTTTCAAAACAGCTGGAGGGCCGAGGTTGCCTACCCCTGCTCTATGTCATCCATCTGTAATTAAAATCATTATTATAATCAGTAAGTCCTTCATTATTCTGATTGGAGAAAATGAAAGGGCCAAAGAACCCCTTTACTAGTTTACCACAAGTTGGGCTGGTAAAAAATGTCTATCTGGTGGAACAAATCAGTGGTATGCTCATTACTAGCAGTAACCTTTTGAAACCAGTCAGATTTAATATTATTAAATGTCAGGTTTGTTGATAATCTTTTTTGGTTGCTGTCATTGGCTGCTTCTGAACATCCCCATTACTCTTTGCATTTGAATAAGACAGTATTTTTGCAATTAATACATTAATGCTATCACTAATATTCTGTTTGGTAATTGGTTGTAATACAAATACATGTTCATTTGGTGAAAGACTCATAATGGCAAAGACTGCATTGTACAGTAAACGTTATCAATGGAATAACTGCCATTTTTTCTGCTCAGTAGATTTTTTTTGTGTAACGTATGTAAGCATGTATGCAAACAAAGTTATACATATATGTAAGTGCCACATATTTAGGAACTGAAGGAAAGAAATTGCCTGTGCTGCCCACAATTTGTACTGTGCATAGCAGCAACCAGTTCTCATTTATCCCTGCAAAAGCAAAGAACAATGCGGTTGAGCAAAATATAGATACTTGTAGCATGCAACCATAGTACAGTTCAGATCCAATGCTATGGGGACATATGCAAATATATTTTTTTGGTATAGTAGTTGACAGCTGTTTTTGTTTTGCAGTCCGAATGCAATGTCAGACATATGTATATGTTATTACATACATGTTACATTTCATACATATTACATGACGTATTACACATTAATTACAAATCATTTACCATGGACCTAGGACTGAGATATAGGACATGAGGGTATAACCAATATAACAATATATTTTATTAGACAAAACCAACAATACACAAGTCATGTGTGTCACACTTGGTGCAGTATACTTGTACACTTGTTCATATCGGCGCAGTATTTTTTTAATACAGTTCATGATTTATATAGTTACCTATAGTGTTATTTAGATACAGGTATGTGTATGTCTTGTTTTTAGTTGGTTTTGTTTAATAAAATATATTGTTATTTTTTTATCCATTTGGATCCTAGATCTCAATCTAGTTTGACCTAATTTCATCCTATTTGGGAAGGTCACACATGCATCAATTGTGCCTTGTGGTATTTTATCACATTCGGTGGAGGGGTGTAATGTGCCACACATTTGCTAGTTTCTTGTTTTCTTAAGTAATTATTCCCTTACAAAGGATCTTTGATTTTTTCATACATGCTATGAAGGAATAAATGAAAAAAATACACTCACACACACACCTCATTGCATCAAACCCTCAAACTGATTTTAATAGGTGAGATTAGAAACTTAACAACCAGATTACACACAGTTAACTAAGGAAACGCCTGATCATGTCAGTTCATTGATACTGGGTACATAAATAAACAAAGCAAGGTTGGATTCAAATCAGGTAAAATGAGCAATTATCTACCTATTCCTGGACTATGTTTCAGTGGTAGTAGTGTTATATTTTTAATATGTAATATGTGTGAAATGTTCACTTGTTTTTTATTCTTTTTAGAAATGTCAAGTATATTAAAAAGTATACCATTAAGTAATTTGCATTCCCACATTACCTAATTATGATTATGATATCAAATATATTGAACAATTAATACTGAACATATGTGCATTAAGTATTATTGTTACAGCTGTGCACCTATGCAGATACATTAGTGCACAGTAATGTGTGATCAATGTAATCGGCCTCAATTATTTCAGTGCAAAATGAATGATTTGGTTCAATTACTTCTCATCAGATTTTATTACTTCACAATTATAAATCATTTCAAACACTTCAGCTATTAGTCTGCAGTTCATATATACCTAATGAAACTTGTTTTAATATGCTTTAAGAAATGAATTTATTTATATGTTGTATTTGTAAAGAGTGCATACACTTATATGAAAACAATGAACTTTAAGGTTCGAAATAACTTACAATTCCATTAAAATTCTGATATACAATGGGGTAATAGATATATTATACAGTATATCATTTAATTGAGCAACGCGTTAAGAGTTAATACTGAGCTCCAGTAAAACTGCTAAATATACAGATGAAAGACATATATATTAGATGCAGTGCCAGGACAAGGTCATCCAGCACCAAGGGCAAAGATGCCAAACTACCCTCCCCCACCCCATTATGTGCAAGCTTAGGGGATACTACCCCCAACAGTCATCCACTTTTAAAAATCATTGTGTAGCTCCAGATCTGTCAGTCAGGCTTTGCATGAAGCTGGAAGTGCGTAGTTATATTTTGGGACCTTCCTGCTGTGTTTCCGGCCTCTGCTGGTCTTCTTGTGTTTGGTAGCAAATTCATTCATTGTTCTGATCTGCGAAGTGAGTACAGTGGTGAGTCACCATTTTCCTTACTTCAGATTTACACATTCATTTGAATTCCTTTGTTTACCTTCAAACCCATTCATATAATGTGTCTGAACGACTATTCAAAGTCGTTCATACCAGCAAGGTTGCAGTCAGATCGGTACTTTGCAGGGTTTTGGGTGGATGACAGAAGAAATATGAGTGGAGGGGTGTGTAAGCAAATCCAGCACTGTCCCAATCTGACAGTGCTCCTGTATTCAGTAGCCAGCAGCCGTGTTTACACCAATACAGGAGCGCTGCACTGGTAGCAAGGAGGGGCTGAAGGGGTTGGGAGAACTCTGCCCTGCCTCCTCCCAGCTCTCTCCTTCTCCCCTGGCCTCCTCTATCATTCACCTGTGTGAGTTGTGGGCCCTCTACTCCCTCCTTCCAGTGCAGTTCCTGTATGTCTGTGAACACCACCTCCAGCTTTTGAATACAGGAGTACTGCACTGGCATTAAGGAGGAAGGGGAGGGGGAACATAACCTGCACCTCCTCCCGGCTTTCTTTGTCACTCCCAGTGCTGAGCTGACAGGAGTATTGATGCAATTGTCACTACTCCTATCAGCCTTGTAAACAGCATTAGCTCACCACATGGAGTCCCCATCTGTACAGTACCTTGCTGCACCCAGGGCAGCCGCTTTTCTGGAAGGCGTGTGCGCATGCATTTACCATAGAGTTCTTTAACAATATAGAACACCTACTTATATCAGAGTATGTTTTCCTCCAGCGGGATGAAAGCTACCCACTGTCATTGCCATCTCCTTCTCCTCTTCTTCTGGATCTAACATCTTCTTGTTTTGACTATTAGGCACCATGCAGGCGGGACATTAACCCAGGCCTGTCTCCATTTTTGATATCTTAGAGATGCTGAGAATGGGCCGGGAACGCAATACTGTACATGCACTGCATCAGGGTACAGATAAAAATTGGTGGCAGACAAGTAAAAGGGGATTTTGACAGAAGAGACTTATAAAGCCTCTTGTCTCTTTTACAATTAAAAAAAAAATAAAAAACCTCCTGGCCAATTTTTGTGTGGCAAGTTTAGCTCCATTTTAAATAGCACTTGCAAGTCTTGACAATGAAAGGTGAAGCTGCAGACTGATAAGTTAATCCCTCTGTCACTCTGCTTTTTCCTCAGCAGGTCCATTGCTAGCATATAAGACATTCATCATAACTGATTAGCCATTGGTTTTGCTTCAGGTGCTTACACTGCTTGCAATTAAATACATTTACCGATATGTTGATAAATACAGAGATGCATTTAGCTGCACACTTTGGGGTTATATAGTAAAGTGCAATTGCACTCTGAACGTGCAGTTGCTCTAGAGCTTAGCAAAAGCTTCACTTTGCAAATAATACCCAATCACATGCAAGGAAAAAAAAAACAAAACAAAAAAAACAGCATGATTGCTTGCTTATGATTGGATGATGGGAGTCAACAAAACTTCCCCTCATTTACTAAGCTTTGCAGCAACCGCACTTCAGCATGTCTATTTGCCTTTAGTAAATCAACCCCATATATATATATATATATATGCCTGAAGTTCAGCTTAAAAGCATAAATGCACAAAGTGCCCACCAAAAAATGAGCATAGCTTTGTGTTTTGGAAATGGTATGTTAATTTAGTTTATGGCTCTGCAAAAAATTAATCTTCAACACAGCAGGTTCCAGTTTTCTTAGATGCAGATACAAATTAGTATTTCTTTAAATCAGAACTTTAATAAATATTGTTTGAGCCTTTAGGCACTTTCTAGAAAACATAATTCTTTAAAGCACTGTTTAAATTACATTCACAATAATTCAAACCAAATATAGCACAAAATGAAACAAATAAATATACCTCATGGTAAAATACTGAGACCATAAGATACTAAGATATAAACAAACATGTTTTAAACTGCCACAGACATATAAATGTACTATACACATTGTAGGAAATGTAAACATCAGTAATGTATAAGTTGTTTTTAACATATGCAACATATTTTCACCTTATTTTACATTAAAAGTAAATTTACTTTTCACGTTTCATGACAGTATTATGTATATAGACAAATATTTAATCTTACTTCTTGCTGTGCAAGAGCTTGTCATTTACTAGTTGGTACTCTTTTGTATGTGTAGTAAAATACTATATGTAAAAATGTATATATTTCTGGCAAAATTTAAAAAAAGATGAATTTAAACAAGGCCGTCTATTGGTATTATATGTGCTGTATATAAATGTAAAATGCCCTCTGAAAATTCTGTACTTTCTTGTATGATTTCAGGACTGTCCAACTACACATATATACATACATAATTTTTCCTTTAATACGTGACAATTTTTTGTCTACAAAAAGGTAACTTTTTTCCTAAAATATTTATAGCACATATCAATAACATAAAAAAATCATATATCCAGCAAAAATAAAACTCAAAAAAGACCTTTTTCCAAGAGGTGACTGAGATTTACATTACTGGATCTTAGAGACACTTTTAGAGCCCAATCCACTTCCTTATACTGCAATACATACACAGAAAATGGATCTAGCGTCATTTAGAATGGTATAAATAAACTTATAGTAGCTGAAATGTAATTTCATTTCCATCATTCATTTTAAAAAAGATGCCTTTAAACACAAGTTTTTATTAAGTGTAATGGTAAATGTACATTGTCCAATGCTACTAATAATGTGTGTGTGATGAGGCAGCTTGTACGTACAATTATACATTCTTTTACAGTCCTAACGTGAAGGGCCAGGCCAGCATAGTAAAACTCCTCTTCAGATCCCCAACCCAAGTTGTCAACATTCAAAAAATTGATGTTGTCCTCTTTGCCTTCCCTTTTTTTTTAACTGAAGTTACCTGGACTTTAAGTTAAGTTAACATTGATTTTACTAAGCAAGGCGTCTCTCCTTTAGTAAATCAACCCCAGAAGCTGAATGAAAGACAGCAATGGGTAAGAAAAAGGACAAAAAAATATAGGGAACTTCTCAGCGTTTACATTGAACCTGCAAACATAAGAATTCCTTATACACACAAATGCTCCAACACCTTCTTTCTTGAACACACTTTTAGGAAGTTCCCTGATAACAAACTAGTAGAACATTTTATGTCCTACTTATTCCTTAAGAACAAACTTAAAAAGAGATGACAACACAACACATTATATTTTTAATGGATATAACCAGCTAGTACCAACAGTACCAATGATTTTGCAAATTGATGTTATATTTTCATGTTTAAAAACAAAAATTGTTGATGGCGTATTAATGGCTTAGAAAATGAAATAAAGGGGTTTTGTGAATGAAAATTTATGTTATGAGTTTTATATAATACAAATGATGTAATAAGATGCACAAACTCTTTATATTTGTATTTTTGTAATCTTGATCCTAATAAACTACTTTAATACAAAAATAAAAGTCTGTTTATTATGTTTAGAATGCAATGATCTTTGGATATGTGTGTTTCAGATACTTCCAACCAAACTTCAAGTTTCTTAAATCCAAGCACATTAACGAGAGTTCCTATTTCCACATTTATAAGAGTGGATCTTGAAACAACCTGCTTGACTTTATAGTTAGAACATTTGTTTTGAAGTTATTTTTTTTGGCAGAGTTGACATACGATTAGAGATGACATGGTTAGTTATCTTATCTACCTGCTGAAGTATGAGATACCTATGTTGCTGAGTACTCAAGCAAAGTCTAATTTTGTCTAATAGACATGTGCAATTTGTTTCCGTCCGAATATAAATTCGGACAAATTTTTGGTTATTCGGAGATTCCGATGTATTCAAATCTCCAAATGAAATAAGAATGAATAGTAATGAATTTCGTTGAAATTCTTTAAAATGAGTTTTGTTTATTCATTTTCTAACAAAATTCCAAATTTTCAGAGCAATTAGAATTCGGATCAGTTGAAAACGTATTATCTGTTCCCTACTGAGAGTTGAAATGTAAACAAAACAATGCCGGCAATAGAAAATTAAAAAAAAAAAAACTGCGTGCGGTCCCCCCAATCCATACCCCAATCCATGAAAAAATATTTCAAATATAGTGCCTAGGGGGGTGTCCCCTTAGTCTGCTTGTAAAGTGGTGGATCTGTACCATGTATAGAACCTGCTGCAGCAAAAATGAAATTTCTAAAGAAAAAAATTGAGTTAAATCACATTTAAATTCACTCGTGGTTGCAATTACCGGCTCGATTATTTAAAAAAAAAAATCCATACCAGACCCTTATCCAAGCACGCAGCCTGGCAGGCCAGGAAAGGGAGGGTGAGCATGTGCCCGCCCAAACCATACCTGGCTGCCCCCCACCTCAAAGCACCTTTTCCCCAGAAGACTGCTGGACCATTGAGAAGGGTTGCACATGTACAGTGGGCACTCGTCTGCAAAGCTGCAAGCAGTCACAGCCGGGTGCCCCAATTGACATACCGGTGCAAAGGAGAGAAGAGGGGGAGAAGGGACGGCTCAGGTGAGCACATCATTGGATCATGGGACAGGTGAATGTGTGTTTATTAAAAGTCAGCAGCTAAAGTTTTTGCAGCTGCTGACTTTTAATAGACACAAAAATGATTGACTCTGCTTTAAGACGAGGACACCATAATGCTACCATAATCCAAATCTATGGGTGTACAATTAATATTGAAACAATTTTTCATAAACATGGAGTTCTCAACAGATTAGTAGCAGAACACAGGAATCAAAATTTCAGCTCTACCCAATGCTGGAGACTAATTGTGTTTTGTGCTCTCTTGACTTGACACTCTGATAATGTTAATACATAGGTTCAAGGCTTATGCAGTCTCACACCATAGCACTGAGGTCTTTGAAGAGAATGATTCATGATCTGTATTTTTTTTTAATTCTATTTGTAGTATATTTAAATTTATTTAGTCAGCATGACTTTATAGCCAATACTATTAAATTCTTGAAAAATTCTTACATTGATGTGCAGTATGGAAGAATGTAATAGAGAACTTAATCATGATTTTTTTTTCACTTCTGCATTTGCTGCACATCCATTTTGTACAGCTTCTAATTCTCTTAAACCAGTTCTGGCAAACCTGGTCTTCTTTTTCATGCTCTGATCCCTTTTGGTATTCTAGAAGAGTGTTTTGAATTAACATGTCAGCCCGATTATGGGTCTTGATCATGCATTCTCTCAAAGGCTATTTGGAGACTCAATATCATGTGATTATGGTTTTCTATTGAATTATGAACTTTAGGGCAGGAAATGTTCATAAACATCTATATGAATTTGTTCTATTTGTTTCAGTACCATGATGACAAAAACACTTTCACCAGCAAGCTTATTCTTTTCTACCTAGCAGTCTTCTAATTATTTAATTCTTTACAGCCCAAAACTGAGTTTCTTAGCTTGGAACTGGCAGCAAACAAAGAAAACAGATGTTTTAAAAGCACAAAAAATCATATATAAGAATGGCTAATGCAAATGGCAGGTATTACCCATATAGAGTTATCCCTAGGCAGTGCTTGCATAAACGTGCAGTAAATCAAAAAAGTGTACCATAATGTGTTATCACAAATGCCAAACTTTAAAAGGCTAATATAAAAATTGCAAATATAAAAAGTGAATATACATAATTATGAGAAAATCATTAAAGTGATTGTAAAGTCTTGTTTTTTTTTCCTATAAAAATAACAAACATGTTATACTTATCTGCTCTGTTGCAATGGATTTACACAGAACAGTCTCAATCCTCCTCTTTTTGGGTACCTCTTCGGCACTCCTGTCCCCTCCCCCCTGTTCAGTGCCCCCACAGCAAGCAGCTTGCTATGGGGGCACTCAAGCTAAGTCACAGCTCCCTGTGTCCATTCAGACACAGAGCCCCGGCCTGGGCCTGCCCCCTCTCTTCGCTGGTTGGCTAGCTGACTTTGATTGACAGCAGTGGGAGCCAATCTGCTATGTCTAAGCCAATCAGGAGGAGAATCTCAGATGGCTAAGACACTTGTGGACATCTCTGGACAGAAAGGTACCTCAGGTAAGTGTTAGGGGGGCTGAGGGGGGCTGAGGGGGGCTGAGGGGGGTTGCTGCACACAGAAAGCTTTTTATCTTAATGTATAGAATGCATTAAGATTAAAAAAACCTTCTTCCTTTACAACCCCATTAAAGTAAACTAGTGCAAATGTCTTTATAAATGTGAACTCTTGAGTGCTTGCGAGCCAGGTTCCCAGGGTGCCCCCTATAGTCAATATTCCACCTCATGCTCAGTAACACACACCACACACACCAGATTTCAGTGAGTTCCTTACTTTACAGTAAGAAAAGTCATTAACGCTTGTAGGTCATTTGGGAGACTTATCCCAATCTTCATGGTGGCTTCCTGGCACAGATCCTTTCTCCTTCTCAATATGGTCCCGATATTGTTCCAATGAGATTAATGGACAGGCAGTATGATAAAAATAAAAATGGAGAGGGAGCCTCTCATAGTATAAAATTTCTTGGTAGATTAATTAAAAATGATTAAAAATTGATACAACTTCCATTAGATATCATCCAAAACGGTCCGCTATTACAATCAAAAAGATGCATGCAGCCCATAGCATGGCAGGCATTCCACCTGTGGATCAGAAGTAACACACAGGAAGAACCGATTAACACGTTTCATCATCAAACAGCGACATCTTCAGAAGTATTACCCAGTAGTAGATTTTAACTGTCATATCTCAGGCAAACATGAGAGTCTTATTGTAAAAAAGTTCTTACTTCTTATAAAAGGTACCTAAAGTGATTGTAAAGGTTCTTTTTTTTAATGATGAAAAGGTTTTACTTACCTGCTCTGTACAATGGTTTTGCACAGAGAGGCCCTGAATCTCCTCTTCTGGGGTCCCCTGTCAGTGCTCTCAGCTCTTCCTCCCTTCTGAGTGCCCTCATAGCAAGCCGCTTGCTATGGGGGCACTCATGCAGGCACACACATGGCACAGTGCAGCCCCGCCCCCACTCCCTCCTCACAGGATTTAATTGACAGCAGTAGGAGTCAATGGCTCCTGCTGCTATCTGAGTCCCATGAAGAGAGAGAGAGAGAGAGAGAGCAGCACTGCTGCTCTCGGGCACAGTGCTGGATCGAGATCAGGCTCGGGTAAGTATTTAGGGGGGGCTGGAGGGAGCTGAACTTTTAAGGTTTTTTACCTTAATGCTGAGAATTCATTAGGTAAACAACCTTTAGCCTTTACAACCACTTTAATTACTATTGTGTTGCTGCTTTTTAAAATCAAATACATATATTTTTTTATTGTTCCTTCACTTAGCTGTATCTTAAAACATTTTGAGATAAAGTCTGCCTTTTATTTCAGTCTATATTTATTTTGCTAATCATATAGCTTACTCTGTATGCACTGTGCCAGGTACATTTTACATTATGAAGTTAATTTAAGAAGAAAGTTTGGATGCTATTTTCTTATTGCTGCTTGATGTACTGTTTATTTACAACAGACTGCTAAGTAGTATCTGAAGGACAATTGCAAAGATGAGTCAAGGTCCATCTGTTGGCTAAAAGAATACAACAAAAAGTCTTATTATGCAAGAATTTGTTTTTACTTATGTTCATATTGAAATGAAAAAGAATATATTTTTGTAAACAAGGATGTCCCAACATGTCACACTGCCTAAATGCTAATTTCTATGGTATGCATGCTTTAAATATTACAACAGAATTGAATTTCCATAGCAAAACCTAAACCTTGTCCTAACATGTAAATTACAGAAAATAGATGTTTGAGATATTTACTATTCACAGGAATTTCAAGCTTATCTTAAAAAAAAGAAAAAAGCTCCAGATGTCTAATTATGTTCCCATAGAAAAAAAAGACAGTATATTTATTTTCGAAGAATTTTAGTAAATTCATTTGAATACAATTTGGTCAGATTTTACTAAACACTATAAATTCCTGTTATACAGTATAATACTAATCTTTAATGTTAAAAAATAAAACAATTCTTTTCTTTGTGCCCTGTTCACTCTAGTCCTGTGCACATGTCTGTAATTTTTTACAGCGAGACGCATTTTACCATGTCACCACATGTCAAAGAATTGCAATGCATTGACTTGACTGAAACTTTATTTTGTGACATTTCAATAGAAAATGTATTATATTGCCTCTGTGCTCATTGTGTTTCTTTTTCTGTGAACCCATGTCTGTACCTGTGTCTGTCAGGGCCAGGATCTAAGCATACAACCAAGATGCCTATGCTACTAAACCCTGGAGCTACTTCCAGTATATCAGATGTCACTTCAGATGTGGAAGCACAGCCATCTTGGATTATAGTGCCTTAACCACTTCAGCCCTGGAAAGGTTTTACCTCCTTCCTGACCAGAGCACTTTTAACAATTTGACACTGCGTCGCTTTAACTGGTAATTGCGCGGTCATGCAAAGCTATGCCCAAACAAAATTTGCGTTCTTTTTTTTCCCCACAAATAGAGCTTTTTTTGGTGCTATTTGATCACCTTTGCGTTTTTTATTTTTTGTGATATACGCAAAAAAGAAAGAGCAACAATTTTGAAAAAAAAAAGAATATTTTTTACTTTTTGCTATAATAAATATCCCCAAAAATGTTTTTAAAAAACAAATTTCTTCATCAGTTTAGGCCAATATATATTCTTCTACATATTTTTAGTAAAAAAAAAAAAAAAAAAAAAAAAAAAAAAATCGCAGTAAGCGTATATTGATTGGTTTGCGCAAAAGTTATAGAATCTACAAACTATGGGAAAGATTTATGGCATTTTTATCGCGTTTTTAAAATTTTTTTTTTACTAGTTATGGCGGTGATCTGCGATTTTTAGCGGTATTTCGACATTGCAGCGGACAGATCGGACACTTTTGACACATTTTTGGGACCATTGACATTTATACAGTGATCAGTGCTATAAAAATGCACTGATTACTGTGTAAATGACACTGGTAGGGAAGGGGTTAACACTAGGGGGCAATCAAGGGGTTAAACGTGTGTTCCCTCACTGTGTTCTAACTGTATGGGGATAGGACTGAGTAGGAGAGGATACATTTCGCTGTTCCTACTTACGAGGAACAAATGACATGACTCCTCTCCTCTGACAGCACAGGGATTTGTGTGTTTACACACACAAATCCCCTTGCTGGCGCTCGTGCACACGATCGCACATGACCGATGGCGACCACCGGCCACACGCATCGGGTCCCTCGCCATGCAGCGGGCGGCTCTTAAAGGAAACCCTGTATATATACACAAGGTTTCACGCAGTGGTTGTGCCGCAGTAAATGTACGCGAGCCGGTCGGGAACCGGTTAAAGGCAAAACATTATTTTCTTTTTTTATTCCAAGAACTTTATTAATTTGTCAAGGAAATACAAAGGCTTTAACCTTATCATCTGAACAGTACAATTAAGAAGATGTCAAATGGGGCACATACTCCTGCAAAGAAGGTAATACAATAAATGGATACATCAACATGTAGGGAAACATAGTAACTGAATAAACAGTAATAAACATTTCCCCCTCCCCCCCATATGTCACTATTATAATTGCAAAAGTTCTTGTTAAAGAACTTCAGAATCATTGTTTAACCAGGGGAGTCTTCGGTTGGATGAAATATCTATAGGCTATCAGTATTAGTAGGATGCATACTCTAAACGTGAAGCTCTACTTACAGGCCAGACATTTTTGGGCACATTGGGCTCCATTTACAAAGCGGTAGTTACCGCTTTAAGTAATGTGATAAAATACTGCAAAGCATGTTTAATCATTTTTTGGGCTATTCCCCAACAAACGCTTCTAAAATAACGCATGTGGTATTTTTTCAAGATATGCGGTATTTATCTCATGAAACCATGTTGCATTTTTTCTCATGCAATATCCAATGGGATGGATACAGTGCAAAAGTATTAGAACCCCTCTCAGTTGTGGCAGACAGTGAATCTGATGCGTAGGAATTTCACATACTATTCCACACCTCATGACCAGTACTCCCTAATAGATTATGTTTTCATTACGCAGAAAGACCTACTGATCCTGCTTGATGCTCAAATTACTCCGACTTTTTCAGACCACGCGCCCATCTCACGCACCCTATATCGATCTGAAATTCGTGCCAAACCTTGTATGTGGAGACTAAACTCATCTCTTCTTAGTGACACTGACTCACTCCAAAAAGTGACAGAAGCCCTTCATAAATACTTTACCCTAAATTGCACAGAAGATCTCTCTCCTCTAATAATTTGTGAGGCTCATAAATGTGCCCTTAGGGGAGAATTCATTAAATTAAGGGCCCAGCGCAAACAAGAATCAGAATGGCAGATTGCAAATTTGGCTACCAAGTTAGTGCAGTTGGAAGCACATCACAAATTCTCAATAGGGACACAAACGGCAGCAGAGCTTCTTGAGGCCCATCAGGAACTTCAAAACATACTTGAGCTTAAGGCTAAGCGAGTCCTTTTCTTTAATAAAGAAATGTATTATGAACATGATGACGAAGCAGGCAAATACATAGTTAGGGTTTTGAAAGAAGCCTCCCTGTCCACCAATATTTTGTCAATTAAATCAGAGGGAGGTACTCAAAAATTGAACAGATAGACTTGCCGCAACTTTTCAACAACATTATTCCAAACTTTATAATATTCCTCAGATGCATAAGCCACCTGACCTACAAGGAGATAGGTCACAAATTATTCATGACTATCTGGCCCATAGCAGCATGCCCATTTTGTCTAATGCAGATGTGGAGTCTTTAGAAAGTCAGATATCCTCTGAGGAACCATTTCCTGCAAATAAAGGCCTTAAGCCTGGCAAGAATTCTGGACCTGATGGCCTTACTTGTCACTACTGCAAGACTTTTCCTAACATTCTTGTGTCTCCCTTACTGCGAACTGTAAACTTTCTGATAGTTCCCCAATAAATCTTGAACATGTTCCTGATGGCACATGTTTCTATGTTCCCCAACCTGGGCAATGATCCAACAGTCTGTTCTAGTTATAGGCCTATTTGTCTGTTCAATATAGACCTGAAACTGCTTGCTAAAATTGTAGCTTATTGTCTGCGTCCATTCCTCCCCAAGCTGATAGGCCCTGAACAGGTTGGTTTTATGGCAGGAACAATGTGACAAAGGCCTTAAACTTAATACATTGCTGCCATCAAGATCATTTTGAAGGCTTCCTCCTGTTAACTAAATCAGAGAAAGCCTTCGACAGGGTGTCATGGAACGTTTTGCTGGCTACCTGTTCCTACATTGGTTTGAAATCTCATATGTTCACTTGGATTTCTTCTCCTTACGAGAATCCAATAGCTAAGCTGAAGATCACAGGCACCCTGACGGGTCCAGTATCAATTAAAAACGGTACTAGACAGAGATGCCCACTATTACCCCTGCTATTCATATTACCTTTAGAGCCATTCATTCATACTGTAAACAAGGCTGCCTACATCATGGGTTTTGAAATAGGTAATAGAACCTATAAAATTGCTGCATACGTGGACGACCTTTTATTTTTCTTAACACAAACGCACACTTCTATCCCTAATTTACTACAAGCTTTCACCAATTATGGATATATTTCCAATCTCAAAATCAATTATACTAAATCAGAGGCCATGTACCTTACCCCCCCTCCAAATGTGGTGGTAAGGGCACAACACAATAGCTCCTTTAAATGGGTACCCAGTGCTCTTAAATATCTCAGTTTGGCTCACCCCTAAGATCAACAACACTTTTCCACATAACTTCAAACCTCATTTACAGCAGATTGAGCAGGACTTCTCTAATGGATCACTCAAACATTTCTCTTGGTTTGGTAGAGCTGTCATCATTAAAATGACAATACTCCCAAGGTTGCAGTATTTTTTCCCACACCTTGTCAGTCAACATACCTGCCAGTTTTTTTTTTAATTACAATTTGTGCTTTGGAAATTCCTGTGGGCACATAAAAAAAACCTTGTATCAATTTACACCTACTCTGGAAACCTAAGGTTGCGGGAGGCTTGGGTTTCCCGAAATTCAGGTACTACTACTATACTACGCACCTGGCTAGAACTGTTGATTGGCATTGTCATTCAGCTCATAAAGATTGGATGTCATTGGAGGAAAGTTTCACTGAGGTACCACTGAGATTTTCATCTTGGATCCCCTGGTTTAAATGCCCATCAGACCTCAAACAACATCCAATAATTCGTGCCACTCTGAAAGTTTTCCACAAAGCAGCTCAATTATGCCAGATTTCCACATCCCCAGGTCATTGTTTTTATTAATAATCCTGACTTTCCTCCGGGAATGGCTTCAAAAATATTTTCTTCTGTAGGCGACATCACCCCTATTGGTCGCACATTGTGTAGCTTCGGGTCGGACAGTGCCTTATAATAGATTGCTGAGTGACCTTGCACCTTCTTCTATTACACATTGGAATTACAGGAAAATTTGCCATTGCCTCCTTTCTCCCGAAAGGAAGGGGGATATGATTCGGAAACCCACCTTGTTTGAATTTGTCTGTCTGCCTGATACTCAGATGAGAAAACAACCTCTTTAATGTATTCATGGCTCCAGCGCTCCAAACATTTCTGACTCCCAATGGAAAAATGCATGTTTTTTAACCCATATGTGCTTAATTAGCATGAGGTTGCAAGAAACCTCATACAAACTACTGTTGCAGTGGTATGCGACACCAGTGAAGGTAAATAAGTTGTACCCACTGACTTCTGATTTGTGCTGGATATGTGGTTTGGCTGGGGGAGACATGATGCATGTCTGGTGGGATTTGGGAATTAGTCCTCCACGTCATAGAAACTAAGATTAACCTCACTCCCGCTTGCTATCTTCTGCACATCTCCAATTACTCTTTGGGTAGATATAAGCAATCTCTGACTAAATACCTTTTGATAGCCGCAATGTCTTTAATTCCCAAATACTGGTAAATGCCGAGTGTACCCTCAACCAGGAAATGGTTACGAACTGTAAATCACATCTCTAAAATGGAAGAAACGTTTGCTATAGCAAAAGAGACAACTTATAAGTTTCACAAAACATGGTCTGCCTGGTTATAGTTCAAATACTCTGAAGCCTATGATAGTTTGGCAACAGGGTGATTAGGCACTCGATCATGTGTTGATTTTGACACACATTCCCTAAGAGGCTGATCGCCTTCTGTCATTGGTAGAATATGACTATCTGTGTCCCCTTTTGGGGTTTCTTTTTCTCTCATACCACATTGAATTAGATGACTTCATCCTATTTACACCAGGACTGTTAGTCCTAGACATACTGTATGTTAGGTACATTTGCATTTTAAAGGCTTGTCGACCACCGCGCCCCGATTTACGTCGGCAGAATGGCACAGGCAGGCAAAAGGGCGTTAAAATATAAAGTGCAGCGCTAGAAATATCTAACATGTACTAATAAACATGTAAAATAAAAAAAATAAACGCACATTTAAATGCGAAAAGAAACAAATTGTGATCAAATGTCTTTTTGTGAAATATGGAACAGCAAATCCTGAAAGTCCATGTAAGAAGAAATAGTGAAGAGATATCTCCTCCAGTTAGAAGGCCACAGTAGACACCGGAAGGCGTGTGGATATTCAATGAAAATAAACGGGTACTCTTACCGGATCCATAGGACGCACATACCTTATAGCAGTGCGTCAAAAAGGCATAGGGAAGATCTCCAGTGATGTCCAACCAGACGGTATCTTGTGGGCCCCGAGCACCAATGGATGGTGGTGATCACAGGCGGAAGTTGAACGGCTGCCACTCACGTTCTCCGTTTCCAGGGCGGAATAGTCCAGAGATGGTGATTTAGTATGGGGACGTGGAAAAAGAAAAAGGGGAACTCCACATGGTGCAGATCAAACAAATGGGATTTATTGTACAAAACACCATACACAATTAAAAAGTGATCACATTAAAATAGAAATGGCAATGTGGGAAGCCGAAAATGCTAGCCCTACGCGTTTTGACTAAACAGTCTTTAACAGGGGCATGAATCAGCCTCCCCACATTGCTCTTACTTATAGACTGTACAAGAAATTAAAATTAAGCAGATCCGCCCCCATCATGGTGGAGCTGGAAGTAAAACTCAATGGATATGGTATGATCATATACAAGACATACACAGTCCTGACACCCCAAATCCAAAGGGTTAAAAGATAATGTGGCAGGCCGTATTGTCTAAACCCTAAAATATAATAAGACAAGCCTATAAACCTCTGGGAAATATAAGGTTATGGTATCACACGAACGGCTTGCATTCCAAGCCTCGTATGAATAAAGAAAACCACCAGGACGAGATGACGCGTCATCTCCAATCAGCGGCCGGTGCCTAATACACTCCCACAAAGGAGTCTTGCGTTCCAAGCCTCGTGTGCGTAGAGTGGATAGTCTGACCCAGACACGGCATCACCCCCACCTGGCGTTTGGTGATTGGTCTCTCACTCAGGAGTGAATGACCAAACCCCGCCCAGCTGCGTCCAGCGCCACCGCTGTAAACACAGCGCGAGACACCAAGGGCATAACTAGAACAGACTAATGTATAATATAGTGAGGCACAACAATCTGGGCATGAGGAAATAGAATATAACAACAGCCAAAAGTAAAATTAAATACAAATGAAAAAATACCTAGACTCTATTGTCTAAAATACAGGGAATCTCAATGGATATTCATATTTTAATTCTCAGTGGAATTGGTTTGTTTATGTGTCAGCTGCTTTTGTTTTTCACATTTTTGGGTTTAGTGCAGCATTTTCACTCACTTCACTTCACTTAGGCAAAAGGGCGTACCTGTGCCCGCGGGTCTGGCAAACTTGATGTTCGCCGGCGGCCTGCGATTGCAGCGAGGAGAGGCAAAATGGGGAGATGCAAACAAGGCATTTCCCTGCTCTGCCTAGTGACTTGACAGGGATCTATTGCTCCCAGTCATGTGGAGCAGTGATCTCTGTCATGTTGTAGTGAGCCCATCCCCCCTACAGTTAGAACAAGCAGAGGGAACACACTTAACCTCTTGATCACCCCCTAGTGTTTAACCCCTTCCCTGCCAGTGTCATTTATACAGTAATCAGTGGCTATTTGTAGTTCTGATCGCTGTATAAATGTCAATGGTCCCAAAATAGTGTCAAAAGTGACCGATCTGTCTGCCATAATGTCACAGTTCTGATAAAAATTGCAGATCGCCGCCATTATTAGTAAAAAAATAATTAATAATAAAAATGCCATAAATCTATCCCCTATTTTGTAGACGCTAAAACTTTTGCACAAACCAATCAATATACACTTATTGCGTTTTTTTGACCAAAAATATGTAGAAGAATACATATCGGCCTAAACTATGGAAGAAATTGGTTTTTTTATATATTTTTTGGGGATATTTATTATAGCAAAAAGTAAAAAAATATAGCTTTTTTTTCAAAATTTTTTTGTTTATAGCGCAAAAAAATAAAAAAATAAAAAAAATAAAAAAAATAAAAACCAAATCACTAAAAGAAAGCTCTATTTATGAGGAAAAAAAGGACGTCAATTTTGTTTGGGTACAACGCTTAAGCAACGCAGTGCCGTATCGCAAAAATTGGCCTGGTCATTGAGCAGCCAAATCTTCCGGGGCTGAAGTGGTTAAACATAGTACGTGTTTTAAACATGATAGGGAAGTTAAACTCACTGCCTTGCTCTCTGACATACACAAACTAGAACTCTCACATAAGAGTAATCCGGATGTCAGGACAGAGAGGGAACTTCTAAATCTTTGACCACATCCCTTCTTAGTTACGGAGCCAAAGCCATGCTCAAATCCTGCATTAAACATTACTACGTATATAGAGATAAATGCAGATGTCTATTAGCTCAAGCCCTACAAGACCAGCAATCATCCTTTTTTATCCCACACATCTTCCACTCATGCGACATAAAAATGACACTATCTAATTAAAATGCGGATGCATTCAAAGACTTCTGTAGCTCTTTATATAATATCTCCCCTAGATCTATGCCTTTCGCTTTACCCCATTCAGAGTCTAAAATCGAGGATTATTTGTCACTGCCCATCTTCCTAAACTAAGTATACTTACTAAACCTGCTTTAGAGACCCCGATCACTACAGAAGAAATCCTAATGCCCATAAAATCATTCAAAACAGGAAAATCTACTTGCTCAGACAGCTTTACGCTGCAATATTACAAAATGTTCTTACCACTCTTAGCCCCACATTTAGAGAATGCTCCCAGTGACTCATCATCATTTCCCTCAGTAACCATTAAAGCCCATATCAAAAATGATTATGGGCTACTGAAGTAAAATTTAAGTACCTTCGTCCTATGAATACTAACGAAAAAGATGGATATTGAGGCAACCTTGGACTTTCATGGTACGGTATAGACTTACAATTCTGAAACAGATTTTTATAAAAATATAATTTTTTTTTACAGATCATTAATTAAAAAACACCCACATGGGCAGACATGTAACACACAACCAGTGTAGAGTATCCCATGACAGGAAACACCCTTAAATACGCAAATTCCTCTGATGTAAACTGGAAAAGGAAGAATATATCTATCCACAAAGGGGAATTACATATTCGCCTTAATCCAGTTATGAACTCACATGTTTTTCAGTGAACCTCTTCTTCAGGAGTATGATTTAGAGGAAATATTTTTGTAGGAAAAAAGAACATATACACATAAAGAATCTTTAAATAACAAATAATGGTAATATGGTGGTACTGTAGGATGTGGAGCAGACCACCAGGTAACTGCCACAATAGTGGGATGTTCCACAGCCACAGTCAAAGATACAATACATAATAGTACATTCATTAATCCCCAACCACCTGTGGCCACCAGGAGGAATATCCCATAGGCAAGAATACTCACCAACAAGGCCAGCACCACCACACCAGGCAACTCAAGGGCAAAAATGTAAACATATAACTTAATATCAAACAATAACATGAAATTATATTATATATATATATATATATATATATATATATATATATATATATATATATATATATATATATATATATATATATATATATATATATATATATATATATATGGTCCAAGCTTGCAACCCTACAGATACAAGACCAAAAGGGTCAAACAGTGCCTCTATCTATGGCACTATGTTAATGTTTGATATTATATGTTTACATGTTTCCATTCATTAGTTATATGTTAGGTGTTTCTATGTTTTTCCTTTTTCATTTATTTTTCCCTTTCTGCCTTTTGGTTTACTAGGCATGGGCATCTATCT
This sequence comes from Lithobates clamitans, assembly GCA_037952925.1. NCBI lineage: Eukaryota > Metazoa > Chordata > Amphibia > Anura > Ranidae > Lithobates > Lithobates clamitans. Next base: position 14,222,555 of record JBBGZY010000190.1, read on the forward strand.
CCACCACTGTTCTATCCGGCTCTTGTGTGTCTAGATTTTCCCAGGCACGTGTGTGATTTCCTTTCTTGATGGCTGTTTTTGGTCCATCCACTAGAAAAACATGCTGTCCTTTGTTGGAATGGGCAGACGGCATCATTACATAGACTTTTTCTGTGATGCACTGTGTAGCAGTATTGTGCATGCGCAGTGTCTGAGATCTTGTCCACTGACGTCATTCGCCCGCGCCTCAGCACAGCTATGATGTCATTAACTGGACAGGAGCCAAGTGTATATAATGGGAACATGTGTCCCATTGTTTGTGAGTGGCGGTGCTTATGGCAGTGGGGATCATCTCTGGAGTTGGCATCCTGGTGAGTGCTTTATCCACTTAACTCATTAACTGATTGTGTGTTCATATAGGGGCAGTGGTGGTCATTTACCCTGTGGCTTATGGCTTATTTTTTCTGACTGATTACATGTTTGGCTGTATGTAACCTGTAGCCATACTGTCACCTGTATCATAATTTACCACCCCGCAATGACTGGAGCAAATCCCACACCCCAGATGATGTCTCCTTAGAGGAAATGCGTCGAATTGAGCTTTGCTGATGTCATTGCGTTGCTTTTATCCATGATTACAATCGCTTATTTTACTCTTCCCAAATGTGAGTGTTCCCAATTTTTCTACATTAAACTTAGTATACCAACAGGTTTACACTATGTGGAGTTTTCTGTTTCCTTCTCGGTTATACTGCATATTACAAGACTTGTGGACACCGGTCTTTCTAAACGGAGCCCGGTCGGAGCCCTTTTCAGTATATTGAAGCATCACCCATCTTGGCATAAACCCTACATGCGGATGATCCATCCTCTGGTGTTTACATCATAAGCATTGACGACTCATTGGGCATATGCCCATTTGAGTCCATTTGTTTCATGGACATTATTACTATATATATATATATATATATATATATATATATATATATATATATATATATATATATATATATATATATATATATATATATATATATATATATATATAATTATTATTTCTGTTTATAGATTTATGAGCACTAACAGTCATTGATTTCGGTAGCCTTGCAGAAATTTTTTTCACTAGCGCTGCACAAATGTTATAATCACTAGTGCATTTTTGTCTATTGCTGTGCTGGCTGCTGTCTATGTGGGTGTAACGTGATATATTCCTTACATACCGGTAATTTTGCACTATCCACCCTGAGCCACCATTTGAGGACTATATCTCTTTCTCAGCCCTGCCGTGTCCTGTGCCACTATTTGAAGATTATTATTGGTGCGTATTGCCATATATCCCTTGCATATTTACTTGGTTTTGTTTTATGAATTGGGTCAATCGGTCTGGGACAAATTCCCTACCCCTGTTATAGACCCTATTTGAAATGCCTATGAGGGTGTTTTTGACACCTATGGGGGTGTTTTTGTCTTATACTATTTCTTCTTTTATTCAACAGCTTCCTATTCCGTACTTTCTTCTGGCTCCCGCACTCACCCGGGAGACTGCCTGGTGGTCTGCTCCACATCCTACAGTACCACCATATTACTTTTTTTTTTTTTTTTTTTGAAGATCCTTTAAAAAAAGTATTCCTCTAAATCATACTCCTGAAGAAGCGGTTCACCGTGAAACATGTAGAGTTCATAACTGGATTAAGGTGAATATGTGATTCCCCTTTGTGGGTGGATACATTCTACCTTTTCCAGTTTACATCAGAAGAATTTGCATATTAAAGGGTGTTTCCTGTCATGGGATACTCTACACTGGTTGTATGTTACATGTCTGCTCATGTGGGTGTTTTTTAATTAAATGAGCTGTGATAAATTTGTATTTTTATAAAAAGCTGTTTCAGCATTGTAAGTGTATACCGTGCTACCATAAAAGTCCAAGGTTACCTCAATACTCATCTTTTTCTTAAAGCCATGTGATGATCCGGGGTGATTAGGTTCAAGTGGTGCATGCAGTTTTCCAGAAACATGCCACTCCAGACTGCGTTTTTAGGGCATGGCAGCCCACTTCTATTTAAAGATAACGAAAAAGTTCAAACATTAATTTTCCCTCGCAGGGGGGTTCCACCATTATTGTATAAACACAAACTATAGCCTCCTGGCTTACTCACTGTCAGCTTCCTGCTGTTTTAGTCGTGGGCCACATCTGCCTGCTACAGACATGCACACACAGGCTGCCATCTGCAGCTTTAGACTCCGAGACTTCCTGTCTTTTTCTCCTGGAGCCATCTCCTACTGGGTCCCTCCCGACCTCCAAGGCCAGACTTCCTGTCTGCCGGAGCTGTCGCCAAGTCTGAGCACTGACCTTTATTCCTGGGATGACTATGAAGCCAGTGTACAGGTGTGCAATTAGCAAGACTACCAAAATCAGGTATACACTTCTCATATGCACCTGTGACACAGGATCACATCTCCACATATCCTCACCCCTGTTTCGCACTGAAGGGAGAAATACAACACCCTTCTTCCTAAAGGGGCACTACACCCACCTCTTTTTCCGAGTGTGCTTCCATGCGCACTTCTTTCTAATCTTTGCGAGGTTACATTTCTTCTCACCTCCCCCAGATCTACTCTCCCAAGACTGTAGGGGTCCTCTTTTGACATCTGTCTCACATTTACCCAGCACTTTTTGGGTTTCAGGTTCGTTGATACCTGCGTGGTTACCCCTGGCAACCGCTTTGTCAAAATTACCCAGTTCAAAACCACCAGGAACTCTGGTCCCATCGCTTGCTAGGACAGTGTCTGAGGAGGGACCACAGACAGGGAAGCAGTTATTCTTTATGGGACCTTCCCACAGTTTCACATCACCCCCTGTTGTCCAACACATCATCAGGGACTGTTCTTGCACAACACTTTTTTCCACACCTTTTTTCAATACATCTGACCTGTTCAACAGTGCTCCAGAGTGCCTCTCATACCCAAGCTTTGTGTGGAGCAATCCAGCGCACCATGAGGTAACTTTTCACATTAACACCAAACATCGCATTAAATGATTCAAGCATTTGCGATTTCTGCACAGTACAGCCTGAAATATCCAGCTCCAATCAGCTGTACCCCGTGGTACCAGTTCTCCAAACATAGAAGATGATGGCAGGATATATACTGGCTGTACACTCCATGATGCTAACATTTCATTAAGCATGTCTGTCACAAAATACACATTTTCTCTTTTTTTCATTGTGGACACAATTTCCGCTGTGTGTTTACACTCGCTTGAACCTTCAGTCATGAGAGGATTAGTCTCTGCAACAACCCGTGCACCTTGGCCTATAGGCTATTCTGCAAACACCTCTCCTGGCACAGCAGCCATAGCATCCACTACTCTTTTAGCAGCAAAAGCTTCTTCCAGCATTGCTATTAGTCTCTTGGCCAAATCATCCCAGTAGGTATTGCTCTGTTGGACTACATCGTCCCAATGCGACCTAGACAGACCAAGAGGCTCAACAGCATCTGAAACACTGCTCTTGTCAGTTTTACACTTCTCAACTTAAACACATCACTTTGCTTTAACCTGCATTGTGGCAACACATTTCCAACCACACCATGTTGCTGTACCCCACCCTCATCAGCATGAGCAGATGGAGTTTCATTGCTGACCTCAAGCTTTTAACTTTAACGCTTGCCTCCCCACTAAACAGAGCACTGCAGCAAGGCAAGTCCATTTTAGCACAAACAGGGGATCTCCCATTTGGGGTCACTTCCACTCCCGTGTGCATAGTCACATAGTCAGCCTTTCTCACCTAGTCTGCAGACTTGGAATTACAGGTGTTGCTATGGGCAACCACTCTCCTCTTGAATTTCCGGTCAGCCTGTTGCTTTCTCCCGCTGTATTTCCCCCTGCGGTTACCAGGTGAAATGAAATATTCTCGGGCTTCCCAGCCCTCTTTGTGGGAACAGTGAGCCACCTCTTCATAGGAGCTCCACCATCCAGACAACACTTCACTGGTTGCTATGGGAGACTGCATTCTCCCTGCAGAGCTTCTCCAGCAACTGTAACAATCCTCTTGAGCCCACCAGCCAGGACTCTCATCAGGATCATTCCACCATTCGCCATAGGTCTCACGACCGACCTTACCTTTGTTGCTATGGGAAACAACATGCATCTTTGCAGCAACAGATGCAGAGTTCCTTGAAAAAAAAAATGTTGGCGTACTGTCTCCTTACAGCTGAGTCACAGCACCCATCACTTTGCTTCACACAGCAACAGCAATACACACAGTCTCTGACTCTCACTTTTTTCGGCATGTGAGGATCTGGACCAGTGCCATCTGTGCCCAACGCCAATTTCTCCACCAACTGTGATGATCCAGGGTGATTAGATTCAAGTGTTGCATGCAGTTTTCCAGAAACGTGCCACTCCAGACTGCGTTTTTATGGCACGGCAGCCCACTTTTATTCAAAGGTAACGAAAAAGTTCAAACAAACAGTAATCTTCCCTCGCAGGGGGGTTCCACCATCGCTGTATAAACATAAACTATAGTCTCCTGGCTTACTCACTGTCAGCTTTGTGCTGTTTTGGTCGTGGGCCACATCTGCCTGCTACAGACATGCACACACAGGCTGCCACATGCAGCCTTAGACTCCGAGGCCTCCTGTCTCTTTCTCCTGGAGCCGTCTCCTACTGGGTCCCTCCCGACCTCCCAGGCCAGACTTCCTGTCTGCCGGAGGTTTCTCCAAGTCTGAGCACTGACCTCTATTCCTGGGATGACTATGAAGCCAGCGCACAGGTATGCAATTAGCAAGCCTACCAAAATCAGGCATACGCTACTCATATGCACCTGTGACACAGGGTCGCATCTCCACAGCCCATATAACCATCATCCCCAATTAGGGTAAAGACCCTTTTCTCTGAATGTAGTCCTCAAACTATTTACCAAGATTTTAGATACCCAGATACAGCAACATCTAACAGATCTAGATCAAGTTGGCTTTATCCCTGCTCGTAAAGCTGAGGATAATACCAGCAAGGTACTTAAAGCACTTGTTACCCCGACACTTTATATTCCTGATATGTTCCTGCTGTATTATGTACTTGTATGAGTGTACTCTCCTGCCAATGATCAGACTTGTCCTGACACGCCCCTGCTGCACAGCCATTCACTGGCAAGCTCAGTGTACTGCTGCTTCTCCTCCCCCCAGCTCTTATACAGCTGAGAACAGAGGGAATGTGATAATTTATAAAAAAGGGAAAAAGGGTATTTATAATGTTTTTTGTATCTATACAAAAATGTTTTGCCTTTAATTTCTATTTTAAACTGAATGGGTTGTTTTACAAGGTGATCATTTACAATCACATTCATTTTGTCCACACGGCGACTTCTTGGAACACTCAATGTCTTTTTCTGGCAACTGATGCCAAGAAAGCATCTGACATGATGAATTGGAATTATATGTTTGCCATACTTTAGCATGTTGGCTTAGGTAAAAAAAAATGCTAGCTTGGATAAAGGTCATTTATTCTTCACCAACAGCTCAAGTCAAAGTCAACAGAGTTTTATCTGAACCCTTTACAATTTCCAATGGCATCAGACAGGGCTACCCCCTTTCATCACTCCTTTTTACCCTCTCACTAGAACTCGAAAGGTTCAGACATATTTCCAATATTTGTAAGATTACAATTAGGATCCTCTCATTTCAAAATCTCCACGTATGCTACCCCATCAGTGCATTTGATCGATATGATGCTTTTTCTAACTTGAGAATAGATTTTTCCAAATCCGATATGATGGGGATAGCCATGCTCACCTCTCAAATCTCCCACTTGCAAAGCATTTACAAATTCAAATGGACTGACAATGCCTTGAAATACCTGGCTACCTATATTCCTCTGCAAATAAATCAGGTCTTCCCTCCTAACTTCACACCTTTCAGAAGTTTTGATGTTACTTCTAAAGTATCAATCAGGCCTGTTCTCCTGGTTTGTCTGGCGTAAATATCTAAAGATGTCCATTCTGCCTAAATGTTCATATTCTTTTCAAGCCATACAGATACATATTGGGAAATGGTAAAAATCGCGCTTGATAAATGATAATTCAATGAAAAATGTGCAAACAACCTTAATATCCACATATAACAAGTTGAAATACACTATTATGCCCCGTACACACGGTCGGATTTTCCGACAGAAAATGTTCGATGGGAGCTTGTTGTCGGAAATTCCGACCGTGTGTAGACTGCATCGGACATCTTCCGACACACAAAATTTGAGATCTGGATCTCAAATTTTCCGACAACAAAATCCGTTGTTGGAAATTCCAATTGTGTGTACACAATTCCAATGCACGAAAATCCACACATGCTCGGAATCAAGCAGAAGAGCCGCACTGGCTATTGAACTTAAAAATACGTCACTGCGTTCTTGGCGATCAGAATTTCCAACAAGATTTATGTGACCGTGTGTATGCAAGACAAGTTTGAGTCAACATCCGTCGGAAAAAAAACATGGATTTTGTTGTCAGAAAATCCTATCGCGTGTACAGGGCATTAGTCAATGGTATTAATGATCTAAGAGAAGTGCAAAATACAAAAATTGTCCACAATAGTAATATGTGAAATGAAACAATCTTAATGATCTGAGAAAATGCAAAAATGCAAAGATTGTCCACAATAGTGATACGTGAAGTAAGCGATCTTAATGGTGACATGTTCCATCCTCCATCACCAAATACACTGTGAATCCACCACCAGCTGTAGAGACCGCTTACCTTGTTATAGGGGCTCAATATACACATATGGCTTAACACCTAGCCGGGGCCTTTATCTACGTCTCAGCGCTGCTACGCACTTCCAGTCAGGTAGGAATGAAGTTTGGTACCAAGAAAGAGACCAAGAGGCTCCACATAGTATGAAATCCTTTAGGAGGTTTTATTGTAAAAAAGACATAAACTCACAGCATAAAACTTGGTGTGACGGCCGTACACAACCAAATACAACCTGTCTGTCTGGACACAAGAGTGGTGGTGACGTCAGCAAGTCGCTCTGCCCTACCAATACATATACCTGCTTCTTTTTTCGAACAACTTTATTCTCTTTTCATCCAGTTCGTTTGGGCTGGTAAGAAACCTAAAATTTCTCAACGCCTATTGAAATTACCCAAATGAAATGGTGCCCTAGCCCTATCCGATCCTTTAAAATATTACTGTGCTGCACATCTTGTCAGGCTTATTGACTGGTAGTGGCATAGAGATCTTAAACTTTGGCACACATCAAACAAGCGCAATGAAATATTCCTATTCGTAGTACACCTTGGTGCTTTGCAGACCTCCCATCTTCATGCTGCTCACATCCCATATTCGGCCCTACTTTGAAAATTAGCACTAAAACCCTTTTCTGAATCTTCTCTGACTCCCGGCTAATCCCCCTTTACCCCATCTTAGGGAACCCTCGTTTTCCATCAGGCTTACTAGATGGTCCATTTAAAAATCAGTTTTTTTTCTGATGCTATAAAGCTTCTAATTTCCTGGAATCCTCCCAATGGCATTCCATCACCTCTCCTCACCTCACGAGTCCCTGGGCCATTCCATCTTGACTCCTGGAGAGCGCTTCAAATTAGACATTTTCTTCACTCCCTCCACCACATGTCTTCCAACAAGCTTTATCTCCTCTAAAAAATATGCTATGATACAGGTCAGATAAGGCACTCTTTTCCCCTGACATACCCCATGTTGAATACCCCTTCTGAGGACTATACACCCAATTACATTCGGAAACGGGAAACTGTGCAGACATATTATCCATTTCTCTTTTAAATCTTCCATATCCACTGCGAGTGAGAGTGCAACTGTGAGTGCAAGAATCCAACTTTAAGCTTTTGGTAAGATGGTACTGGACCCCATCTACTCCCCCCTTCTATCTCTGACCATTGCTGGAGATGCCAGGAAGGCAGGGGAGACCTTTTACATTTATTCTGGTCTTGTCTGAAACTGATGCAATTCTGGAAAGAGGTAAGGAGAGGTAAGTGTACTGAATATGTCCTTCCCGGGAACCCCTAATTTTTTCTCCTACATGACTCAGAGATACCAATTAAAACTTACGAGACATCAGTTCTGCGACATCTAATCAATGCCACTAACTGCTATATTTCCTTAAAGTGGAAAGACCCGCATACATCCACTCTGTCACTATGGTTGTCCAAGATTGAAGACATTAACAATATGGAAGACCTCGTCCTCGCCTCATAAAACCAACTTGAATATTATAATAAAACATGGTTCCATTGGAACCCCTTTAAATACTCGGATGAGGGAAAAGCATTACTTGAGACCAGTCATTGACTGATGACAATTGACGTTCTAGTTGGTCACTAACTACCTGTCCCTTACCCCTCATTCTCTTATTCCCTTATGTCCCCCTTCCCCTAGTGGGAATCCAGGTTTTACCTATTTTTTTTTTTAATGGGATGAAAAAAAAGGTGCAAATTCAGTTTCTCCTTTTATTTACTTTCAAAATTTTTTATTTATGTCGGCATAAAAAAAAACAGCCATATGGCAACAATATCACATTGTCAAGAGTAATGCCCCGTACACATTATTGGACAACAAAACCGTGGAATCTTATTTGAAGGTTGTTGGCTCCAACTTGTCTTACATACACGCGGTCACACAAATATTGGCCAACAATCACGAACATGGGAACGTGGTGATGTATGACGTATGATGAGCCGAGAAAAAGGAAGTTCAATAGCCAGTGCGGCTCCTTCTGCTTGATTCCGAGCATGCGTGAACTTTTGTGCGCCGGACTTGTGTACACACGATCGGAAATTCTGACAAATATTTGAGAACCTGCTAGCCAACATTTGTTGGTGAAAAGTCCGACAACAAATGTTCGATGGCGCATACACACGGTCGGACTTTCAGCCAACAAGCTCGCATCCAACATTTTTTGTTGGATAATCCGATCGCGTGTACGGGGCATAACACACATAGTATATTTCCAGCACGAAAGATTATAGTTACAACAATGCAGGCACACGAGAGATGGACTAATTTTTATACCAAGAACCATTAACTGGCACCCAAAAATGCATAGGATCGCAGACTGCGGCTCTCAGTATCGCTGCACATAACTGCTGTTACATAACAAGTCATTTGTAAGGTATTCCTAATTGGTACAGAATACCATTGGTCACCATTAATATCACAACATCGAAGACAGTATCATGAGTGTCGAAAGGGGACATAAGAGGTCCATTGAAAAAGAATGGAAAGAAGAAGGATGGAAAAAGGAAAATCAGAAGAAACAAGAATCTGGAGAGCACAAGAAGACCTAGTTTGGAGAGGGAGTTAGTGTAATAGGAAGTGGGTCCTGCCTTTGTACCACTGTGGGAGTCATGGACAAAGGCACATGTATATAGGTCGTCCAAGGTTCCCAGGTCTGATCAAACAGCTTACTGTGATCGTTAACAATCCCTGCAATCTTTTCATGTACCATGATCCAAGAGATTTTATGTTTCAATCGCCTAAATAATACTGAGGGTGTCTTCCATGCTCCTGCTATAACAATCTTAGTCACTAGCAAAATAAAGAAAATTAGGCATTTCATTGGACATGGCCAGCCCGAAGGTAAGTCATTAAGTAAGGCTAGATAAGGTTGTTGCTCAATAGAGAGTCCCATTATTTTACGGAGCATTGAAAACGTCCTATTCCAGAAAGTCCTAATTTTTGGACACTCCCACCAAATGTGAAGCATGGACCCTCGCAAATTGCAGCCCCTAAAGCATTCTGCAGTGCCCTGCCATAAATCCTAGCCAGGTGTGTAGGGACTAAATACCATCTGGTCAATACTTTCAGACTGTCTTCTATCACAGAGACATTCAGGATGCCTTTGTAGGAAATTTGAAGTCCTGAAGACTCTAGGTCCTCAGCACAGTCAAAGTCCCTTTCCCAGGCCAGCATGTATAGTTGTTTCTGAGGTGGAGTGAGCAGTTACTCATATAACATAAAAATACCCCCTCTAGAACCCTGATTTTTAGTGCATCATTGCTCATATGCTGTTAGAGCAGGGGGCTTCACGAGGGCCACATTGACCGCAAAAAATGAGCTATTTGATAAAAACTGAACCATTCTGTTGGAGGCATCTCCAGGACAGAGGAGCAATGGGAAAGAGTAAGGTGACTGCGGTGAGTGAAAAAGTGACCGATGTGATATAGGCCCATGTCCGTCCACCAAATGAATGCCCTAATGTCCCTACCAGGAGGAAAATCAGGGTTATGAAAAATATGAAAAATATGAAGTGCTGCGAGTGCAGCGCTGGATATCTTTCTATTCATTATTATGAAAAATATGAGTCAGAAGTGTAAATGTGGAGGTCAGCAAGGGGCTAGAATGCACTTGATTCCACATCTTAAACAAGTGGGATAGTGTGGGGGACTGTATTAAGGTCTTTCTTTGAGGGGGTGCCATAGGAGGAAAATAGTGAAGGACGAAATAGCCTGAAGTTCCACTGGAACCCAGTCAGGTCTCTCGTGGCGAGAGTAGACAGTCAACAGTTGCATTATTTGTGCTGCCTTATAGTAGATGTGGAAAACGGGAACACCAAGACCCCTCCTTGATCTGGGATTTCTCCTTTTTTTAAATCAGTTATGAATATATCTAGCCTATGCTTTCATTTTAACCCTGGAAACCTCACCGCCATAAACCACATAGTTCTCTTTACCCTATTTGAGATACGGTTTTCTTTTTGACATATTTAATTCTTAATGTTCATTGAAGAGGAGGATTGAAGAGGACGATTGTTAACGATTGCAGTAAGCTGTTTGATCAGTCTCCAGTCTGTTAAAAAAAAAAATTAACATCAGCAGCTACAAATCCTGTAGCTACTGACTATTAATATAAGGACACTTATCTGTCCAGGGATCCTGCGATGTGGACATCCCGACCTGATTTGTCAATCGGCTTTGGGTGCCGGCATTATAAGTAAGGAACCAGCAGGTTTCCCACTGCGCATGTGCGAGTCGTGGTGTGCTTTCTGAATGGTCATGTTGTCTTCTGGGACAGGAGGAGGGGCCAGAAATGTCATAGATCATCGATGGCAATCTTACCCGCAAGTGGGAGTGGGTACCTGTCAAAACTAGGTTTCCGCCCCCCCAAAAAGTGCCAAAGGTGGCAGTGGAGGGGGGGAGGGTGCAAACAAGCATATGTTTGCTGTTTTCTGATACAATGTTAATATCCGATGTATGCCTGATTGTAAAAACTGGATTTCTTAATTAAAAAATGAATATAAAAAAATATATAAAGCAACAACAATAGTGCAGCAGGTTCCCACGTAAAAAAACATTTAATAATCATAAAATGCCAACATCCAAAATGGCAAAACAGGAAATTACAGTTCCAGCCTACGTACGCCTTTCACAATGCAACTTATTTTTTCTGCTGAGGAACTTTTCTATGTGCTGGAATAGTGGAGTTATCTTACATAAATAGCATGTTTGCACACTTTTGTACCTATTGATAGTTTGATATTCTGGGGGAATCATATTTTTTCGGAGACATTTAATATTAATATATATGGGTGGCAGTCTTTGAAGGGATCTGACATTTCAAAAAAAATTTTTTCGGTTACATCAGCATCAGGTGCTTGGTAGCTGGTGGTGATCCAAGACTGATTAATTTTTATGAAGGTCAGTCGGTGGACAGACACACCCTGTGATCGGTTACAAAGCCTACAGCAGCACTGAATGTGCGTTCCGAAAGAACTGTGCAGAGGACGCACTACACTTACGTTAAAATAATGTAGCTGCCTGTGGTAGTGATAGGATCAGGAAAACACCACCAACCTTCTACAGCTAACTTTAGCTAAACACTGTGCAGAGGTCGCACTACACTAATGTGTAAATAATGTAGCTGCCTGCGGTAGTGATAGGATCAGGAAAACACCACCAACCTTCTACAGATAGCTTTAGCTGAACACTGTGCAGAGAACACAGTACACTAACGTTAAAATAATGTAGCTGCCTGCGGTAGTGATAGGATCAGGAAAACACCACCAACCTTCTACAGGTAGCTTTAGCTGAACACTGTGCAGAGGTCACACTACACTAACTTGTAGCTTTAGCTGAACACTTTGCAGAGGTCACACTACACTAACTTGTAGCTTTAGCTTACACTGTGCAGAGGTCGCACTACACTAACTTGGAGCTTTAGCTGAACACTGTGAGGAGGACGCACTACACTAACTTGTAGCTTTAGCTGAACACTGTGCACTACACTAACTTGTAGCTTTAGCTGAACACTGTTCAGAGGACGCATTACACTAACTTGTAGCTTTAGCTTAACACTGTGAGGAGGACGCACTACACTAACTTGTAACTTTAGCTGAACACTGTGCACTACACTAACTTGTAGCTTTAGCCGAACACTGTTCAGAGGACGCACTACACTAACTTGTAGCTTTAGCTGAACACTGTGCAGAGGTCGCACTACCCTAACTTGTAGCTTTAGCTGAACACTGTTCAGAGGACGCACTACACTAACTTGTAGCTTTAGCTGAACACTGTGCAGAGGTCGCACTACACCAACTTGTAGCTTTAGCTGAACACTGTTCAGAGGACGCACTACACTAACTTGTAACTTTAGCTGAACACTGTGCACTACACTAACTTGTAGCTTTAGCTGAACACTGTTCAGAGGATGCACTACACTAACTTGAAGCTTTAGCTGAACACTGTGCAGAGGTCACACTACACTAACTTGTAGCTTTAGCTGAACACTGTGAGGAGGACGCACTACACTAACTTGTAGCTTTAGCTGAACACTGTGAGGAGGACGCACTACACTAACTTGTAGCTTTAGCTGAACACTGCACTACACTAACTTGTAGCTTTAGCTGAACACTGTGAGGAGGACGCACTACACTAACTTGTAGCTTTAGATGAACACTGTTCAGAGGACGCACTACACTAACTTGTAGCTTTACGTGAATACTGTTCAGAGGACGCACTACACTAACTTGTAGCTTTAGCTGAACACTGTGCAGAGGTCGCACTACACTAACTTGTAGCTTTAGCTGAACACTGTGAGGAGGACGCACTACACTAACCTGTATCTTTAGCTGAACACTGTGAGGAGGATACACTACACTAACTTGTAGCTTTAGCTGGACACTGTGCACTACACTAACTTGTAGCTTTAGCTGAACACTGTTCAGAGGACGCACTACACTAATTTGTAGCTTTAGATGAACACTGTGCACTACACTAACTTGTAGCTTTAGCTGAACACTGTGCAGAGGTCACACTAAACTAAGGTGTAGCTTTAGCTGAACACTGTGAGGAGGACGCACTACACTAACTGTAGATAGTCTAGCTGCCTGACTGTGGTACTAATAGGATCAGAAGAACACCAGCAATTTTCTACAGGTAGTTGTAAATACTGTAACAACACAAGCCTGCCTGTCAGTAGGAAGATAATAACAGGAACGGATATAGCTAAACTGAATATAGTGTATGTATATATATATATATATATATATATATATATATATATATATATATATACACAACACCTGGGATGCATATATATACACAATACACTGTAAGTGCAGCTAACTGACTGACTGTCCTGCCTAATCTATCTAACTTAAATCAAATGACACTGTCTCTCTGTCTCTCAATGCCAGAACACACTACACAGGGCCACCATGCAGGCGGCCTTATATAGTGTGGGGCCTGTACTAAACCCCCTGAGCCATAATTGGCCAAAGCCACCCTGGCTTTGGCCAATTACAGCTCTCTCTACAGACGGTGCTGTGATTGGCCAAGCATGCGGGTCATAGTTCATGCTTGGCCAATCATCAGCCAGCAATGCACTGCGATGCCGCAGTGAATTATGGGTTGTGACGCGCCACACGAATTTGGCGCGAACGGCCTATATCGTTCGCAGTTCAGCGAATGATCGAACAGACGATGTTTGAGTCGAACATGGGTTCGACTTGAACACGAAGCTCATCCCTAGCAATCACTGAGCAGCAAATTATATCACCTGTGATGTATTTCAGTTATCTTGCAAACCTGGCCTAATAGTGGGCTCTGAGGACAGGGTTGATGACCACTGGCCTATAGGCTACTGAGCATTTCCTGAGCTTTACCAACTTTTATATCAATTCATTAGTAACTACTTAGTGCTTCTCTCCATAGATCAGGGCTGGCCAGCACAGGGGGATCACGTGACCACAAAACGGCAGTGTAGGAAAAGGTAATTAGCCTTTTCATTTAAAAAAAAAACAAATACATAGTAGTTAATGGCAGGATAATCTGGAGGGGGTACATGTATATTTTTTGTAGGGCCCACAAACAGGCCAGGTTTTATGTAATACCTTGGAGAGATGCAGACTAGAATACTGCAATCACTGAGCCATGTGTATCAGAAACTCTGGAAATGTGCATCGTGTTTATGTTTTTATTACATGTTAAAGGATCCCCAAGTGCAGCAGACACACCAAAAACTGCGGTAACGCACCATGCTTCACTCATAAAAATTCTGAAGCTTCTCTGGGGTGATTGACATGCATTAGGCAGCGCATTCAAGTAAATGGGCTGTCCTATGCATGACAAGTGAAAATGCTCCAAAACACTCAAAAAAACGAATGCGGGAATGTACATTTTTACTACGTGGAGATGTGAATGGGGCCTGACAACTGATTGTCTCTGTCCACTCCTATGTGCTTGTGTAAAGCTGGCCATACACTATGCCATACACTATGCAATCTGATTGTACAATCTCTGTACAAACTCATTTAGATTTATCAGAACTATGGAATAGGAAGACACACTTGATCATTCCATGCTTCCACAGCTGATGGGATATCTAAAATAGATTGTACAATCAGATTGTATAGAAAGTGGGTGGAAGCAGGGCTGGTGCAAGGATTTTTGACACTCTAGGTGAAACCTCATTTTGCTGCCCCCACCCCTTGCTCTACCACTGACTCCACCCCCTTTTCCCTGCCCATGTATTTTTAATGAAGTGCCCATCAAATGCAGTCCACCAGTGCCCATCAATGCAGCCTCACCAGCACCCATTAAATGCAGCTTCACCAGCGTCCATCAAATGCAGCCTCACCAGCGCCCATCAAATGCAGCCTTACCAGTGCCTATCAATGCAGCCTCCCCAGCATCCATCAAATGCAGCCTACCAGTGCCCATCAATGCAGCCTCACCAGTGCCCATCAATGAATGTTTGCTTGCTTCCATTCATTCGTGAGTCGGGACACAGACACAGTCCTCCGCTGTGCCTCTGACACTATGTGTGAACAGAGCAGAGGCTGCCTGCTGATGCTGAGACTTAGTTGCTTGCTGCCTGGGTGCCCTAGGCAGCAGTGCGCCCTAGGCGGCTGCCTAGTGTGCCTAGTGGTAGCACCGGCCCTGGGTGGAAGGTGGTTATGTAATGAAGGAGGTGTGGTCCAGAGTAGTGAACACACCCTGGACTGTTGGCTAATGGGATATGGCCTACAGGAATAAATGCTGAGAGATGATCAATAGAAAGTGATGGAATCTGAAAATCATTTAAAAAATTCAAAAAAACTGACAGGATTTTAAACCTCCAGTTGACAAGGTTAGTGAGAGAAAATTACATTGGGATAGCTGGGTGAGAGATGGCATTGGAAAACGCTTCTATTTATTATGGAATGTGACATTCTGCCCGAAAAGGTAAACGTATCCTTTAATTTTTTACTGTTGCCCATCCTTCTCCCTGTTCATGGATTTCCCCACTCCATTTGCTGCTGTCTGCCCTTCCTCCTGCATTGTGAAAGGGTAGGCAGTCTTTTTTTTCTGCCCATGTTTGATTTACCATGACACGAGTGGATTTACAAGTACAAATATATACAGCATCTCACAAAAATGAGTACACCCCTCACATTTTTGTAAATATTTTATTATATATTTTCATGTGACAACACTGAAGAAATTACTCTTTGCTACAATGTAAAGTAGTGAGTGTACAGCTTGTATAAATTTGCAGTGTAAATTTGCTGTCCCCTCAAAATAACTCAACACACAGCCATTAATGTCTAAACCGCTAGCAAGAAAAGTGAGTACACCCCTAAGTGAAAATGTTCAAATTGGGCTCAAAGTGTCAATATTTTCTGTGGCCACCATTATTTTACAGCATTGTCTTAAGCCTCTTGGGCATGGAGTTCACCAGCTTCACAGGTTGCCACTGGAGTCTTCTTCCACTCCTCCATGATGACATCACAGATCTGGTGGGTGTTAGAGACCTTGCGTCCCTCCACCTTCCGTTTGAAGATGTCCCACAGATGCTCAATAGGGTTTAGGTCTGGAGACATGCTTGGCCATCACCTTTACCCTCAGCTTCTTTAGCAAGGCAGTGGTCATCTTGGAGGTGTGTTTGGGGTCGTTATCATGTTGGAATACTGCCCTGCAGTCCAGTCTCCAAAGGGAGGGGATCGTGCTCTGCTTCAGTATGTCACAGTACATGTTGTCATTCATGGTTCCCTCAATGAACTGTAGCTCCCCAGTGCCGGCAGCACTCATGCAGCCCCAGAACATGACACTCCCACAACCATGCTTGACTGTAGGCAAGACACACTTGTCTTTGTACTCCTCACCTGGTTGCTGCCACACATACTTGACACCTTCTGAATCAATAAGTTTATCTTGGTATCATCAGACCACAGGACATGGTTCCAGTAATCCATGTCCTTAGTCTGCTTGTCTTCAGCAAACTGTTTGCAGGCTTTCTTGTGCATCATCTTTAGAAGAGGCTTCCTTCTGGGACGACAGCCATGCTGACCCCCACCCCTTCAACCTCTGCAGTAATGGTGGCAGCACTCATAGGTCTATTTCCCAAAGACAACCTCTGGATATGTCACTGAGCATGTGCACTTGACCATGGCGAGGCCTGTTTTGAGTGGAACCTGTCCTGTTAAACCACTGTATGGTCTTGGCCAAAGTGCTAAAGCTCAGTTTCAGGGTCTTGGCAATCTTCTTATAGCCTAGGCCATCTTTATGTAGAACAACAATTCTCTTTTTCAGAGCCTCAGAGAGTTCTTTGCCATGAGGTGCCATGTTGAACTTCCAGTGAGCAGTATGAGAGAGTGAGAACGATAACACCAAATTTAACACACCTGCTCCCCATTCACACCTGAGACCTTGTAACACTAACCAATTACATGACACCGGGGAGGGAAAATGGCTAATTGGGCCCAATTTGCAAATTTTTACTTAGGGGTGTAGTCACTTTTGTTGCCAGCGGTTTAGATATTAATGGGTGTGTGTTGAGTAATTTTGAGGGGACAGCAAATTCACACTGTTATACAAGCTGTACACTCACTACTTTACATTGCAGCAAAGTGTAATTTCTTCAGTGTTGTTGTCACATGAAAAGATATAATAAAATATTTACAAAAATGTGAGAGGTGTACTCACTTTTGTGAGATACTGTATATAATTAAATAAAAAGTACAGAAAAAGTAGGCCAAGACCAATAAGGTCAGTGACAAAGTCAATCCAAATTAAATGGGTAACTGGATTGTAAAGGACATTTGTAAGTTCTGTATATAATTTTATTCTATTTTGCATGTATTGCACACTGCCCTCACTGTGCATACGGCACTAATAATGTTTTCAGTATATATTTGCATTCTTTCTGATTAGAATTAGCCTGCCTATGCTACGTCCCTTGTTACCATAAACGTACAATTGTAATTTTAATGTGATACCTACATATTCATATGTATAAAAACCTTCAAGTATGTCATAATAAAGCAGAACAGTTATTTGGAAAGATACGGAGTGTATATTTTGTGTCTGTTCCCTACTGCAATAGTTATTAATAATTTGGAACCACTAATAAATATGAGGATAGGAGATGCCTATCTATAAAATTCCATGTCAGATGGCGAGCTTTGCCTAGGAGGGGATTTACAGGTGACCCTGAGAATCCGAAACAAGGAGCTTGAGATGAATTTCTGATAATCAGCCGGTTGAGGTAAGCATTTTGCTTACATTTGAGTTATCAGACTTCCTTGATCAGTAAGGCATTTTCGAGACAAAGGGTATCTATTTTACGCCCCTTAATCGAACTGTATTGATTGGTGGTTATATGTTATGTTGTCACTGTTCTCTAAAGTCCATCAGAGTGTTATAGATAAGAAAGGGAAGAAGAGCGCTGTTAACAGGTATATGTAATACACATCTGCTATATAAAGTAGTTTAGAGGGTATAGGCACAAGTAGAGAAGAGAAAAATACTGGCCAGTCATTACGGGCATTAAATTAAAGGGAATAAAGGGTAAGAGACGCTAAAAAATGCCCAGCGCAAAAGGAGCACTATAAAATATATGATCAAAGGTGCGGGTCTGCCTATACTGAGCCCCTAGATAAATGGTTAAAGTGGACAGGGATCCAAAATGGGTAACTGGGTTACCAAAGTCCACAGGGACTAAGAATCATGCAGCGTAAACAGCTAGAGAAACAGCTATCTATGAGCGCAGGATGGCTCAAGGGTGACAATTAACACTAGACAGAAAGGGACATTTTGATGTTAAGTTGTGGGATGAATTTAGGGTCAGGCACTACAACTAGTAAAGTCAAAACAAAGAAATGAGAGTCAAAACAGAATACTTTTGTCAGAGAGGGAAGATGGGATGAGCAGTTATGGCTGCTCGTCTGATCATAGAATCATAAAAAGGTACAGTATGTGAAGTAGGGGATTACAATACATGGGTTGCAAAGGATAACAGAACAAAATAAGGAAAGCAGAATTTAGGCAGGGAGATATTAAAAAGTTCAAAGAAAGTGAGAGAATGATATGCATGTGTTGTGTAAAAATGGGAAAAATGTAAGTGATTTTAGAGAGATATTCATGTATGTGTGTGAATGCTGGAACCTTTAGTTCTACATCTTGTGTGTGATGTTAGCTCTCTGCAGACCCTCTCCCATTTCTCTGTCTCATAAAAGAATGTACTAGGATAAGACATTAGTGACAAGGACACCCATGATATGACTACACATGTATCATAACAAAATGTCCCAGGTTAATTAATCTAATGATAAACAATGTGATCACAATTATTTTTAATCTGTTTTCCAAACATGGTAAAATGAAGGTTACACTTAACCGTGTATTACACAAATTAAATATCCTTTGATAGTGGAAACAGTGCATTTAAAAAAGGTAAAACAAGTAAATTGTCCTCCTTTAAGGAAATATATCTGTGGATATATATTAGAATTAGGGTGTGATATTGAGATTATGACTCAGGGCTAGACTGGGACAAAAATTTAGCCCTGGACTTCATCCAGACCAGCGAACTTAAATTTTGCAAACACACACAAAAACAGTATATAAACTATACTCAATTGCGCAAAAAAAAAAGTAAAAACATTCCACTGTAAGTATAAACAGCTTTTTTTTTAATTTAGAGAAAAAGATACACTCCGTTCAATGGCAGGCATCATAAATAAGGAAAACAGTTATAAATACCATCTTATTTTTTAATATAATATTAACAAGAAACAATCAATAACTTGTGGGAATCAGTCGCTAGCGGGGGAGGTAAAAGTGCCCTGCTAGCGGCTGAATAGCACCTTGAAATTGATGGGTTACCGCCGATGCACCCACTGCCCCATTGTGAAAGGGGCCTTACCGTGACCAGTGACATTAAATTATTCATCAGTTACCGTGACCAGTGGCAGTACATTTACCCCTACCCCCTCCCCCGCCATGCTGCATATTACAGAAATCACAGACAAACAGTAACAGTTTATTAAACACTTTTTTTTTGTTATTAACCATAGCTTTTTTTCTATATAGGCTGTCAGGTTTTTTTTTTGTTTAATACGTTTTTATTATTAATTATGAAAAAGAGAGAGGTGTACATCATGCTTCTGAACATATAGCATCAATATACGATACATGAGCTTACCAAATAGGTATAACACAGGAGTTGTAGTTACAAGGTACAACAAAAAAGTACTTATCACATATCTACTACGTCTTCTAGGTAGGTGTATATTGCGCCACCCTAAGTGGCGTACCAAAAATCTCCATATGTATACCATCTCATGGATACCAACGATATCCGCATCTCTACAAACAACAGTGAAAGTGGGAAAAAAGGAAAGGCAAAGAGCAAAAGATAAGAAAAGGTAGAAAAAGAAAGAGGGGGGGGATGAAGGTAGGGGTGGGGGTGGGGGGGAGTGGAACTGCCTCGGTTCAAACATATCTATGTATATTAAGGTCTATTGACAAGTTACAGGGTTTGAAACATAATTTCCGCGTACGCGGTGGAGAATTTAAAGGCAAACCAGCAGTACCATAGCTTTTTCGCTAGATCAGATTTGTTTCTAAGAGTGAGAGTCATATCTTCCATGTAGTAGATATTGTCTATTTTCACCAGCCATTGGCGTAGTGAAGGGGTAGCTGATTTTTTCCAATATAGAGGAATAAGTGCCTTTGCGGCATTAAGTGCGGTGTGATTGACTTTTTATATGGTCCAACCGGCTTGCCCGTAGAGTGAAATAGGACAAACCACGGCTCATTGGGAATCTCCCAACCTTGAATTTCCCTAATCCAGTGTAGAACTGTTAACCAGAACGGACGTATCCGTGAACAGAACCACCAAATGTGAGCATGAGTTGCATTTTTCCCGCAGCCTCTCCAACACGTCAAGGGAATTTGTGGAAAGGTTTTGTGTAGAACCACAGGTGTGTAGTGACATCTTGTTAATAATTTGTAATTTACTTCCGCCATCACGGATGCACAGGATGAGGTATGGGCCAAAGTAAGAATGTTGGCCATTTGATCTGTCGATAACTTTTTTTGTAGATCCTGTTCCCAGTTGTGAATGTAGGTAAGTGTGCCAGTATGGGACAGAGATATCAAAATTTTGTAATAGTGAGAGATAGGATAGGTTGATCTTCAGAAAGTGTGGCTTCCAGAGGAGTCAAATCCGAGAAGGTTCGCAAGGGCTTAGGAAGAGAATGTACAAAAGCTGCTAGTTGTCTATATTTCCAATGATCCATTGCGGAGATGGTGGGGGTATGTAATAGTTTAGATATAGGCAATATACCTGACGGGGTTGTCACTTGATGAAGTAGGAGTTTAGATCCAAGGTTCCATGTACTGATCCCAGGGTCAATATTTCCTGGGGGAAAGTAGTTGTGTCCAGTTAGAGGCAACAGGGGAGAGTTATATGACCAGTTATGTGCTTTACATAGGGAGTCCCATATCATGCGAGAGGAACGTGTTAGTGGAGACGTGTCGGGAGATAGACTTCTATATTTCTTCGGTATCCATATTTGTGTAGAAAGATCTGTACAACTGAGTTCCATTTCCAATGATACCCATAGTTTAGAGTCTCTGTGATATTTCCAGTCAGAAATTCTTTTTAGAACGATTGCTTGAAAGTAATTCTTAAAATCGGGAAGAGCCAAGCCTCCCTGCCTCTTGGGTCTGATAAGAAGGGACCTAGAAAGTCTAGGGTTTTTCCTGTTCCAAATATATTTACCAATTAAGGAGCTTAATAATGTGAAAAATCCTACTGGTATACCATATGGTATCATTTGAAATAAAAACAGTACCCTGGGCAATATGTTCATCTTTATAACTCCAATTCTCCCCAACCATGAATGAGCAAGATGGGACTACTTCTACTAGTCAGATCTGATTATGTTTAGAAGGGGAAGATAGTTAGCATGGAATAATGCGGTCAAATTTGGAGTGAGAAAGATACCTAAATATTTCATTGTTTTTGACTGCCAGCTAAAAGGGAAGGTTTGTTTTAATTGTGTCACAGTAGTGGGGGGGACCGAGAGATTAAGAATCTCTGATTTGGTCAGATTTTAAAATTGGATATGTTGCTATATTTTGAGAATTCTGCCATGAGGTTAGGTAGCGTTATCAGAGGCTGTTGGATATAAAACAAAATATCATCGGCATAAGCAGAATATTTATGCTCAGATTTACCTATTACTATACCGTGAATGCTAGGATTATGTCTTATCGTGGAAAGGAATGGTTCCAACGACAAGGCAGGCGCAGGCGACTCAGCTCTCTATATAGATTATGTCTTTTCCCGGGGGACATGTCCCAGATGTTTGTCAAAACAGAGGGGGAGAGGTGATCTTCCTTCCGGCGCAGCAGGTGCGCCAGGAGGAAGTGGGAGCTGGAACCCTCTAAAAAGAGGGTTTCTGCCCCGCCCAAAAAATAACATGCCAAATGTGGCATGTCAGGGGGTCACCTTCCTTTAAAGTGGAAGTTCCATTTTTGGGTGGAACTCCGCTTTAAGGACCCCAGAACGAGAAGAACAAGTGGTCCACAGGTGTACAAAAAAATAGTTCAATTCTAATGGGGAATAGGAGAAATTGCCCACATCCCTAACATCAAAAAAAGCAAAGCAACCCTCTGAAGGGACTTTATAGGGCAATGACTGCAAAAATCATGTATGCAAACAATTAGGTATAAAAAAAAAATTGTCAGTAGACAATGTTTTTCAAAGTTATATAGTGCTTGTCTGTGGACAAACTTTTGTGTCCCAATTTGTGTATGCGTATACCATGTACTTATTTGTATCTTTATGAATTGTAGATTGCATAAACCTCTACGCCACTTTCTCCTGATGAAGAGGAATCACGCAAAAAAACTTGAAACGCTTAGAGCTTCACTCTGTATATCTGAACAAGATTGTTGTAAATAGTGGTTTGATTATGTTCTTGAATCCATGACATCAATTGAATGTATTGATGTTTTTTAGACTTTGTATTAAACTTTGTATTAAACTAATTTTTTATACCTAATTGTTTGCATACATGTTTTTTGGAGTCATTGCCCTATAAAGTCCCGTCAGAGGGTTTCTTTGCTTTTTTGAAGTGGTCCACAGGGGGCAACTTCTTATGAACCAGGACTTTGGAAAATGTGATCTTTTAGGTCTGGCAGCCACTCTTTTTCCTCCAGCTTGACAAATGGGGCTTGTCATCAGTCATATGCAGTAATTGTTGCCTTAGTAAATGAGCATGGGATAGAGCCAGGGTTCACCACAGTTGTTTTTATAACACACCACTTCTTGTTTTACCTGTTACCAAAGGTGATACTAAAAGCTGAACATCCCTTCAAGAGATTACAAAAAGATATATCCAGATGCCCAAGTCAGGATCTTACGAGTATGCATTTTGTCTAAATGGACATGTTTTCTGAATGTCCAGTGACAAATGCTGCAAAGGCCACAGTAAAAAGAGTAGTTTGTAAGTACATAGTGCCAGAATCTACAGAGTGTAACAGAGGAAATCATTTTTATAGGAGAGTCCTTACAAGAAGTCTTAAGGTTTTATTTTTGCAGAACAGTTATTTGGAAAGATGCGGAGTATATCTTTTGTATCTGTTCCCTACTGCAGTAGTTATTATTCATTTGGAACCACTAATCAATATAAGGATAGGAGTTGCCTACCCTGTTTCCCCGAAAATAAGACCTAGCGTGATTGTTAGTGATGACTGCAATATAAGCCCTAACGCCCAAATAAGCCCTACCCTGTTTCCCCGAAAATAAGCCCTACCCTGAAAATAAGACCTACAAGGACTTTAACTAGGGCTTATTTGGGGGGTAGGTCTTATATTGCAGCCATCACCGACAATCATGCTAGGTCTTATTTTCGGGGAAACAGGGTATCTATAAAATTCCATGTCAGGATCAATCATGCTGCACACTGATGCTTACTAGTGTTAGGTGGGCCAAACACCAAGTAATAAAGAATAGGAAGTACTACTATGTTAACCACTTCAGCCCTGAAAGATTTGGCTGCTCAATGACCAGGCCATTTTTTGCGATACAGCAGTGTGTCAGTTTAAATGACAATTGCACGGGCATGCAAGGTTGTACTGAAACAAAATTAATGCCCTTTTTCCCCACAAATAGAGCTTTCTTTTGGTGGTATTTGATCATCTCTTTTTTATTGTTTGCGGCAGTTTTGAAAAAAACACAATATTATGTATTTTTTGCTATAATAAATATCCCCAATTTTTTTTAAAAAAAAGCTTATTTTTTCTCAGTTTAGACCGATATGTATTCTTCTACATATTTTTGGTAATAAAAATCACAATAAGCGTATATTGATTGGTTTGCGCAAAAGTTATAGCGTCCACAAAATAGGGGAACGATTTATGGCATTTTTATTTTTTTACTAGTAATGGTGGTAATCAGTGACATTATGGCGGACAGATCGGACACCTTTTGACACATTTTTGGGACCATTGACAATTATACAGTGATCAGTGCTATAAAAATGCACGGATTACTGTGTAAATGCCATTGGCAGGGAAGGGGTTAACACTAGGGGGCGATCAAGGGGTTAACTGTGTTCCCTGACTAAAATAAAGGAATTATTCCCGCGCTAACAGGAAAAGGTCTTAATAAAATACTAAGGACAAGCTGCATGCACTGAATACAGGTGCAAACCGAACCTTAAGGGGACATAAAAATTTTAAATGGTGCTGCGCTAATCCTGAGCGCCCTTATCAAGGGACTTCAAGTGATAATAAATAACTAAAAAGTGGTATAAACAACATTGAAGTGTTGGCAACCGCCAAAAAAAGTCACACTCATAAATATATATTAGCAGTGCTAAAAACAAATCGGTGTGTAAAATATATTGCTAAAAAATTCACTCATCATAAATATTGCCATTAAATGAATAATCCGTCCATATCTGTAATCATGTGCAAAAAATCAATGGTGTCAGCAATCATAACAAAAAAAAAAAAAAAAAAAAAAAAAAAACTTATGTGACTCAAGTTGAGTGGCAAACAAAGTAGCACATAAAGTGACAAGGTGCAAGGTGAAGAGAGTAACAAATAAATAAATGTAAACCAGTGCAATGTTCAGAGATTGTCCAGAACTAAACAAGCGATATTACTAAATAATGTGACTTGGATAATAAGGCATGCACCAGATGTGACAGTAGAGCAAAGTCCTTTTTATTTTAAATAATGGTGATAACGTCCTGACATGCAACGGTCGCTCCGTGGTGCTTGACTTAAATCACACGGTGCTCAGCTTCGTGTGAAAACACTCATGTGAGAGATGGCCCCTTACCTTAAGGCAATAGGGCAAACGCATGTAGCCAGGGGTCTTTACACAGGGTCCTCCTTGAGACAATGGAGCAGGCGCATATGACCAAGAATCTTTTTAAGGGGGTCCTCCTAGGATGTAGAGCCCTATCCTCACGGTCCTAATTCCAGGGGGTGGTTCCCTTGGTAATAGGGGGGATAAAAAACACGGGGATCCCCAATAGTGTAATACTGCTAAAACCAGTAGCTTTATTAAGGTAAAACAAGGTACTCACATAAAAACCAGCAATAGTGTTCCTATCTCCGACGAGCGGCGAGCTCGTATTACTAACACAGCGTGTAGAGCCTGTCCCGTCCTTACGCGTGACGTCACACCGCACGTGACTTCATCAGAGGATAAGTACAGGCTAAAATCTTGTCTTTAAATAGTCTTATAATGGGCGCTAATGAGCGGCCATTTTCCCGGAGTCCTATGATGAGCATTACGGCGGCCATTTTCCTGGGGATCGTACGGCGCAGCCAAGTTTGGGTGTACCAGACGCCCGCCCATCCTGTGTAACAGCTGATCTGAGCGGCCAATTAGGTGGAACCTGCCTTCCTACGTCACCCGCACTGTCAGCAAGGAAGGGCAGAGTGACTAATACACGATCCATATCTGTCAGGAGAAGTATTAAGTGACAGATGTATGGATAGGGAGGTAGCAAACTGCAGGGACATTGGTAGTGTAATAGACAATCAAAAGGGGACTGCTACGGCTGTGTTCTCAAAGACTACAAGCCTACTAAGAGCTGGCAATGTTTGCCATTAATGAAGGGGGGATTAAAAATTTAAAAAGGTGGATAACATATACCTAAATAAAAAGCGAGAAAGAAGGAGAAAAACCGCAGAAGGGACAGGCACTCAACACTGTCTTAAGTAAAATATAACATATGGTCTTGTGGTTAGTATCAGTCACATGAACTTGAACATTTTAAGACCATAAAAGATACATAAATATAGGCATCAATTATAAATCAAATACAATAGGTAAATATTAAAACAATAAGAGCAAATAAGAAGTGGGCTGATAGGGCAATGACATACTAATAAATAAACCCAAAACATATGGGACTAAACCATAATCGGGGAGGGGGGCTTGATTGATAAGGAAATCCTGATATCATACCCGAATATACCTGACTAAAAAATTAAAAATCGCATGGGAATAGTAGTATAGATAGGAGGTGGTAGGTTTAGAAATCGCTAAGGAAACAATTGAGGTCGAATTCGATATTTAGGCCACGAGGCGAGAACGTATCGAGAGTAAAAATCCATTGGGATTCAAGTTTACTCAAAGTCCTCACCTTGTGTTCCCTGACTGTGTGTTCTAACTGTAGGGGGATGGGAGTGATTGGAGGAAATGACAGATCATTGTTCCTAGCTAGTAGGAACTCACAATCTGCCTCTCCTCTCCTCTCAGAGCAGGGATTTGTATGTTTACACACACATGTCCCTGTTCTGGCTCTTGTGCCCATGACTGCGCGTGGCTGGTGGTCATTGCAACCACCGGCCATGCGCATCGGCACCACGCAGTGGAGAGCCTGCTATCCCACTTAAAGGGACCAACATACAGCTATGACGATTCATGGGATCGTGCCGACCTGCCGCAGTACAATGACGGCGGCTGGTTGGCAAGCGGTTAATCATGATGTTGTAGTTGTCCCACCAGATTGCAGGTGTTTCATATGGAGCAGTGGAAAAGATTATAAAGAATTTAGTTTTATTGTAAATTACGGTAAACTAAGCAATATTTGATTATATAGGTATTTTTAAAATCTTTTTGATATTTAGATATAGTTTTGTTTTCTACAAATAGTCATATAACTGCCAGAGCACGAATTGACTTTGTGATGCTTCAGCCAAATGACACAAACACATTGCAGCGACGTGTGCAAGACATGTCACAATCTGAAAATATCTCCTAATAAAGCATAACCCCACCTTTGTTGAGAAAAAACATTCCCCTCTGGGTGATCTATGTACATTACAAGGATATTAACAAACTTTGTTGCAGATTCCTACCTTTTGTTATTTTGAAGAAATTCCTGTGTGTTTGACTGTGTCCATGTGGGAAAGTTAGTCTAATGGGAGTGGTTTCATAATTATCAATCAGCTGCAGCACCTGCAGGGCTCTAATGAGGAAAACTACTGGGCCTGCACCCCTTCAGATGTGATTGGAGGTATCTCACCAAAAAGGACATTTTTGTTGCAGGGGATGCCTGAAATCTGACTTGTCTCTTGGTGCAAAATTCTGGAAAAAATTGGTGAGCCAATTATGCAAGCAGTAAACAATGTTTCTGGGGGACATTCTGTACACATTCTGTGTACAGAACACTTCCAGGTAGCCACATTGCACTGAATTTTCAAAAAAATACGGAGCTGCAGATTGAAAAGGAAAGGTAATTTTTAATAATATTCAATTACAATATGACTTGTGTCGCAATTGTATACACTATTTTTTTCTTTATTTGCTACTTTTTTTTCCCACAAAAGTGGAGTTACTCTTTAAGTTGCCACACTGACGAAAGATTACATGACTCAGTTAAAGAAGGTCTAAAAAAGGTATTTACAATCATTCAAATGTTGTGATATGATAACCTTAATGTTGATGCTATTTTACACTACACATGTAATCACATGTATAAATGGGTTTAGACACACTTAGAAATTATCATTGTTGTATTTAAAGTATGCATATAAACAATATTTACTTATCTGAAAAAAAAAAACATTTTCAAAATGTGTTTTTCCTACTCCTGAATCATATAAAGGATCATATATAATTGGGTACCCCACTCGATTAGATTGTTAGCTCCTATGAGCAGGGTCCTCTTAACCCTCTTGTTTTGTTACTGTGCTTTCTCCCTTTAATTTGTAAAGTGCTGAACAAACTGTTGGCCCTATATAAATGCTGTATAATATTAATAATAATATGCAAAAACATAATACAATCA
Source organism: Lithobates clamitans (assembly GCA_037952925.1). Lineage (NCBI taxonomy): Eukaryota > Metazoa > Chordata > Amphibia > Anura > Ranidae > Lithobates > Lithobates clamitans. Next base: position 14,250,590 of record JBBGZY010000190.1, read on the forward strand.
TTTAACATTGAGTGGAATCAAAGATAGTTCTCTTTTTGTTATCATATTTTAAGGTCTAGTTTTAATAGTTTTTACTCAAGTTACATCAAAGCAGCATATGTTGTGCCAAGCAAAACATACATCTAGAATGAAAATGTATCATAAAACAGAAGTGTAAAAATATATCCTGACATACAAGAAATGTGAATTGTGTGAGTATGACTACCACCTAGTGACCGAATATAATATTGCATTTAAGCAGGATAAAAATAATATATAAAGAATACGTAAAGAAAATAGGTAATGAGCATCTTAATTTTCATTTAAGAGAGTTTTTGCCCTTAAACCTTTAAAATACTGTGTTTACATAAGTTGTCCAGATCATGATATACCTAGTAGTAGTTAATCACATTTGACTGGCTTTGTTCTGTACCATTGAAGACATTTTGTAGCTTGTCCAAGCAACTCCTTTAGGTACTGTGAGTGTCAGGAAAATACCCTGGCATTTACAATATATCCAGACAGGTATCACTGACACCTTGATACAATTAACATGTCTGCATGATTAAGCCCTTTGTGAAGTGAAGCATGTTCTAGCAGGAGGTGAAAAAAGAAAAGGAGGGCGCACCGACCTAATGCACTACTGATATAAAAGTTTTATTAAAACTATATAAAAGCAATGGTACTACTCACTGATAAGAAAAGGCTTTATATATGCCCCTTTGTGAGTAGCACCATTGCTTTTATATATTTTTAATAAAACTTTTATATCAGTAATGCACTAGGTCGGTACGCCCTCCTTCTTTTCTTTTTTCTTTCTAGTTGTATGAATACCCGTTGTTCTGAGGAGGGCTGCAAGATTCTAGACTTTGCCTTAAACCAAAGAGTGGATCACACCACCCGTGTATAGAAAAACACAGAAGTGCAGGAGATTATTGCTTTGTTGTCTAGCAGAAGGTGGACAGGGGAGAATATACGTTGTAAATTCTCTATTTATTAGATTAAAGCTTGTTTTATATTGGTGAGAGTATCAGTATGGGGTCCATTAACCGCTTGGCGACTGCCGCACACAGATGTACGTCGGCAGAATGGCACAGGCAGGCAAATGGGCGTTTAGTAGGAAGTGGATGGAAGGCGCGTGATTAGACGCTTACATCAAGAAATGTATGGTTTATTTATGTAAAAGAATACAGACATATAGTCATATAGATATAAAATCATACAAATACTACATAATAATATAAAAAAAAAGGAAAAACAGGTAACAAAATAAGTACTAGGAAGTTAAAATTGGGGTGTGCCCATATTGAGGCAGGTATTTAAGAAAGGCTGACGCGTTTCGAGGAAAACCTCTTCATCAGAGCCAGGAGAACTGGAGCACAGTCTGTATGGGCCGGTAGGCCGACATGTGTACATGGGGAGAGGTGGTGTGGCTAGTAGGAGGATGTGTCCTGTGATGGACAATTGATTATTCCAAGTTCCATACCCAGGTGTTCTAGATGGGGTATAAATAAGAACGATATATACTGTACACTACAGACTGGAGACGTAAGATAAGTTTACATTGAAAAATGCATTCATAAAATGATAAAAAGTATATAATATATATATATTAGAAATAAAAATTACCATATCAGTACAAAGAATTAATGATAGGTAGTGGGATTTTGAAGCACAGAACATGAGATTGTAGTCTAAATACATACAAATGAAAAAATCTACGCATACATAAGTGTACACACACATACTCGTGTACACATACATGCATATACATACACGTGCATAATACAAACGCATGTAAATGCATTAAAAAAAAACAAAAAAAAAAACAAAACATATATATATATGCATATGAGAGGGGGGGGGGCGATGGTAAATGAAGTAAAAAGTGCACTGAGACACATTGAGAGATATTGTCTCTCCGCATGGTAAAACCGGTTGTGCTTTTGGGCGTGCAAATGGGTGTACCTGTACGTCCCTTTAAATTTGCCACCTATCAGGCGTGCTCCCGCGGCAAACAGCAGGAGCCTGCCCGTGGGTCCCGGGAACTCGATGTTCGCCGCGATTGCGGTGTGGAGAAGTTGAACTGGGAGATGCCTATGTAAACAAGGCATTTCCCCGTCCTGCCTTGTGACATGACAGAGATCTACTGCTCCCTGTCATCGGGAGCAGTGATCGCTGTCATGTCAGTGGAAGCCCATGCTCCCCACAATTAGAACATCTCCCTAGGACACACTTAACCCCTTGATCGCCCCCTAGTGTTTAACCCCTTCCCTGCCAGTGTCATTTACACAGTATATCAGTGCATTTTTATAGCACTGATCGTTGTATAAATGGTCCCAAAATAGTGTCAAAAGTGTCCGATGTGTCCGCCATAATGTCGCAGTCATGATAAAAATCGCAGATTAAAAAAAGTTAATAAAAATGCCATAAAACTATCCCCTATTTTGTAGACGCTATAACTTTTGCGCAAACCAATCAATATACGCTTATTACGATTTACCAAACATATGTAGAAGAATACATATTGTCCTAAACTGAGGAAAACATTTGTTTTTTATATATTTTTGGGGGATATTGATTATAGCAAAAAGTAAAAAATATTGTTTTTTTTTTTCAAAATTGTCACTATTTTTTTTGTTTATAGCGCAAAAAATAAATACCACCAAAAGAAAGCTCTATTTGTGGGGAAAAAAGGACATCAATTTTGTTTGGGTACAACGTCGCACGACCGCGCAATTGTCAGCTAAAGTGATGCAGTGCCGAATCGCAAAAAATGCTCTGGTTAGGAAGGGGGTAAAATCTTCCGAGGCTGAAGTGGTTAATTTCCACTTATGGCTGCTTTCACACTGAGGCCCTTTCCAGGCGCTAAAGAGCTAAAAATAGCGCCTGCAAAGCTCCCTGAAAGAGCCGCTCAATGCACTCCAATGTGAAAGCCCCGAGGGCTTTCACACTGGAGCGGTGCGTTTGCGGGTCGGTCAAAAAAGTCCTGCAAGCCGCATCTTTGGATCGCTGTAGAAGCGGTGTATTTACCGCTCCTAAAGCGCCCCTTCCTACTGAAAACAATGGGGCAGCGCTGCAAACCCGCCTGCGGTTTTAACCCTTTTTTGGCTGCTAGCGGGGGTTAAAACCACCCCGCTAGCGGCTGAATAGCGCCGCTAAAATGACGGTAAAGCCACCAGGGCTCCCACGCGCCTTAGTGTGAAAGTACCCTTAGAGTAGAGTATTTGGGTTATAGGACTTAGTAAGCATTACTAATGTTCAAGTGCCAAATCCGAACCCCATCAAAGTCACTGTTATGCCCCGTACACACGGTCGGATTTTCGATGGAAAATGTTCGATGGGAGCTTGTTGTCGGAAATTCCGACCATGGGTAGGCTCCATCGGACATTTTCCATTGGAATTTCCATCACACAAAATTTGAGATCTGGATCTCAAATTTTCCGACAACAAAATCCGTTGTAAATTCCGATCATGTGTACACAATTCCGATGCAAAAAGTTCCATGCAAGCTCGGAATCAAGCAGAAGAGCCGGACTGGCTATTGAACTTCATTTTTCTCGGCTCGTCATACACGTTGTACGTCACTGCGTTCTTGATATTCGGAATTTTCGACAAGATTTGTGTGGCCGTGTGTATGCAAGACAAGTTTAAGCCAACATCTGTCTGAAAAAATCCATGGATTTTGTTGTCGGAATGTCCGATCGTGTGTACGGGGCATTAGATAAATATATAAAAAAACAGCAATAGCCATTTTCTAGGCTAATAGGCAAAGGATTGTCAAATAAATGACGTGGGGAATTGGGCACTACCATAGAAAACATGTACTGAAAAAAAAAAGAAAACTTTTTAAAATTCCATTTAACAAAGAGCAGTGATTTTGATAACGATTAAATGACAATAAGAATGCAAAATTCCATTAAATAATGTGCATAGGGGATGCCCTGCTTGTGAAGCTGATTAGGTAACATTATCGAGTACACACGTTGCAGGGACCCAAGATGGTGCTCGGAGCTTGTATTGTATTTGATACGCTGTTACATTCCTGCTGAATTGTAATTGCAATTATCCTACTAATACATTTTAGAGAGGTTTACTGCACCATGGAGCATCTCTCTTTTTTTCTATCTCCAATGAAGAATGAATTGGTAACTGTGTCTGTGAACTGCTTTTGATAAGGAGCTCTGGTGCTTTGATCCATAGTGGATGGATTGTAGTCTGAGCAGGTCAGAGGACACATTTTCACAAGCACTTTTAGATCTCCTGTGTTGAGATCTATGAGTTTGGTAAGCTGCCTTGAATGATTGCCACTCAGCACCTGAGTAGTTTTCCTGCACTGACCAACACACTTTTTCACTATATTTGTAATCAGAGAGATTCTTTGGACTATTGCTGTCACAATTTTTAGACTGTAATATTGGGACTGGTTCTTAATCACTTAATCTTTGCAATTAAATTATTGAATTATTTATGCACAGATTATTTATGCACAAAAACTATGTGTTTTCTCTAATTAGTGATACTTAGTGTTTTTATTGCCCCATTTAATTATGCATGTATAGTTTCTTTGGATTTTTATTTATTTAAAGGGGCAAGCACACTTTTTGTTTATTTATATTATATATTAAGTCAGGTGTTCAGATTTGAAAAGATGCTGCTGCTGTTGGTACTCAGAGCGCAGGTTTTTTACTAAGGATGAGCTCCGGCGTGTTCGCATGCTGAACGTGCCGAGCCCGCCAGGAAGGCACGGCGCAGCGCTAATCACAGGTAGGGAGACATTTCTCGATCTCTGCAGCCGCACATCGGGAAATGTCTCACTGATTGTGATTAGCGCTGCGCCGTGCCGACTTCCTGGCGGGCTCTGCACGTTCAGCATGCGAACATGCCGGAGCTCATCCTTATTTTTTACGTCTATTTTCGATAGGGTAATCTTCCACAGCAAGCAGTATTATTATTATTATACAGGATTTATATAGTGCCAACAGTTTACGCATCGCTTTACAACTTGAGGGTAGACAGTACAAATACAATACACTTTATTACAGTAGGAATTTAGAGGGCCTTGCTCCTTAAAGCTTACAATCTAAGAAGAAAGGTCAAGAGATACAAGAGGTAATAGCTGTGGGGGATGTGCTGACGGAGAAAATAAGTGTACATATGTTAGGTGGGGGCCAGATAGGCTTCTCTGAAGAGATGAGTTTTCAGGGATCGTCTGAAAGTGGACAAAGTAGGAGAAAGTCGGACAGATCGTGGTAGAGAATTCCAGAGGATGGGAGAGGCCCTGGAGAAGTCCTGGAGGCAAGCATGAGATGAGGTGACAAGGAAGTTAGAGAGAAGGAGGTCTTCGGAGGAGTGAAGAGAACGAATAGGTTGGTATTTTGAGACAAGTTTAGTGATGTAGCTGGGGGGGCCAGGTTGTGGATAGCTTTGTAAGTTATTGTTAGTATCTTGAATTTAATTTGTTGGTTGAGTGGCATCCAATGGAGGGATTGGCAAAGGGGTATATCAGACGCTGAGCTGTTTGTATGGTGCATGAGCCCGGCAGCAACGTTCATGATAGACTGAAGTGGGAATAGCCTGTTTACTGGGGAGGCTGGGGAGCTGGGATGGACCCAGCTGTCATGGTACATATTGGTACAAATGGTAAAATTAGTGGAAAATGGAGCTTCCTTCAAAATGATTGCGGGTACTTAACCACTTAAGGACCGCCCTACGTACATGTACTGCGGCAGGTTGACCCTTAAGTGCAAAATCACGTACCTGCACATGATTGCTGTCATTGGCTCTGGGGCGTGCGCATGCCACCGGAGCCGCGCTCCCACTGTGATTGGACACAGTGGGAGCCAATCAGCGGGTTCAGCGGCCACGATGGTCGCCAGGACCCAGCGATCGTTCACTGGAGAGTCAGAACAGCGGTCTGCCTATGTAAACAAGGCAGACTGCCATTTTGTCAGAGAAAAAGAGAAAGATCTTGTGTTCCTGCTAATCAGGAACACAGATCTCTGTCTTCCTCCAGTTAAACCATCCCCCACACAGTTAGAAATCACTTTCTAGGTGCACACTTAACCCTTTGATCGACCCGGGATGTTAACCCCTTCCCTGCCAGTGTCATTTATAAAGTGACAGTGCAATTTTTTTAGCATTGATCACTGTATTGATGTCACTGGTCCCCAAAAAGTGTCACTTAGTGTCAGATTTGTCTACCTTAATGTCGCAGTCCCACTAAAATTCACTAATCGCTGCCATTACTAGTAAAAACAAAACAAAAAAAGACCATAAATCTATCCCATAATTTGTAGACACTATAACTTTTGCACAAACCAATTGATACATGCTTATTGTGATTTTACCACAAAATATGTAGCAGAATACATATTGGCCTAAATTGATGAAGAAATTAGATTTTTTTACATTTTTTTATTGGATATGTGTTATAGCAGTAAGTAAAAGTTTTTTACAAGCATCCCTTGTGCTCAGGTATATGCAGCATATAGCCCTGTGTACAGAGTGCAGGGGTCAGGAACATTTAACAGAGGGTCTCACACAGAGTGCAGTGGTAAAACGTATGTAATATGCAGACCAGCATACAGAATGCAGGGCTCAGGAGTATGTAATGCAAAACCCATTGTACAGAATACAGCATGCAGTAGTACCATCCCAAGGCCTTTAATATGTGACATACAGCCATGCATTACATACTCTTACTCACTGAACTCCGCATGCGTTACTCTCCCTCATCCCTGGTCTTCCCTTAAGCAAAAATCCCCCTTCCCTCAAATATCCTACCTGTTTCCCCTCTTTCACAGCTCACCTTTGCCCCCCCCCCATCAACATCTCACTTCTGCACCCCTACAACCACAGCTTACACCCCTAGTCCACAACTCACCTCTGCAACCCCATCAACATATTATCTCTGCACCCCCATCTAAAGCTCACCTTAACAGCTCTAACCTTTGCCACCCCCCATGTTTCACTTTTGCACCCCCAGCTTTCCCCATGGCTCTCACCTCTGCACAACCTGCCCCACCCTCCACAGCTCTCACTTTGCACAACCTGCCTTCTGCAGCTCTCTTCTCTGCACAGAGCTCCCCCTTCCCAGTTCTCTTCTCCCTCTCTGCCCCCATCCACACTTCCCCAGTTCTCCTCTCTGCACACATCTCTCCAGCTCTCCTCCATGTACAAATCCCCTCTCTGCACACACCCCCCCAGCTCTCCTCCATGTAGAAATCCCCCCCCAGATTCCCTCCCGCACACACCCCCCCAGCTCTCCTCTATGTACAAATCCCCACAGATCCCCTCTCTGCACACATCCCCCGAGCTCTCCTTCATGTACAAATACCCCAGCTCTCCTCCCTGTACAAATCCCGCCAGATCCACTCTCTGCACACATCCCCCCAGCTCTCCTCCATGTACAAATCCCCCAGATCCCCTCTCTGCACACATCCCCCCAGCTCTCCTCCATGTACAAATCCCCCAGCTCTCCTCCATGTACAAATCCCCCCAGATCCCCTCTCTGCACACATCCCCCCAGCTCTCCTCCGTGTACAAATCCCCCCCAGCTCCCCTCTATGTACAAATCCCCCCCAGATCCCCTCTCTGCACACATCCCCCCAGCTCTCCTCCATGTACAAATCCCCCCAGATCCCCTCTCTGCACAAATCCCCCCAGCTCTCCTCCATGTACAAATCCCCCCAGACCCCTCTCTGCACACATTCCCCCAGATCCCCTCTCTGCACACATCCCCCCAGCTCTCCTCCATGTACAAATCCCCCCCAGATCCCCTCTCTGCACACATCCCCCCAGCTCTTCTCCATGTACAAATCCCCCCCAGATGCCCTCTTTGCACACATCCCCCAGCTCTCCTCCATGTACAAATCCCCCCAGACCCCTCTCTGCACACATCCCCCCAGATCCCCTCTCTGCACACATTCCCCCAGCTCTCCTCCATGTACAAATCCCCCCCAGACCCCCTCTCTGCACACATCCCCCCAGATCCCCGCCATGTACAAATCCCCCCAGATCCCCTCTCTGCACCCATCCCCCCAGATCCCCTCCATGTACAAATCCCCCCCAGATCCCCTCTCTGCACACACTCCCCCAGCTCTCCTCCATGTACAAATCCTCCCCAGATCCCCTCTCTGCACACATCCCCCCATCTCCTCTCTCTGCTAACCCCCCCTTTCACTGTTCCCTCTGCACAAATTTCTACCCGGTCTTCTCTTAGCACATATTCTACCTTCCCCCACACCTTTACAGTGCACTCCTCAGTGCACTTTACAGTGCACAACTTCAGGCTTTGGCAAACCCTCACCTCTTCCGATGGCCACCGGTCTCTCTGGTATGCGTGGGCTTTTTTTTTAATTCAGCAGAGCCCAGAGAGCTCTGCCTGCTGTAGCACAGAACCGAGGAGGAGTTTCAGAGCTCCGCGGCTCTGTGCTACAATGTCTCAGTAGCAGAAGCATGCACAAGGGCTCGAGCCTAAAGGGCAACAGCACTGAGTGCCCATAGCTAACACAGAAAAGCCAGTAAAGTAAGTGAGCTGTGCAGAAAACTTCCTCTACTGTCAATGAGTTTACATGACAGGTTGGAGAGGAGAGGGCTGCCAGAGGTTCCGGAACGCAGTTCTGACACGTTCCGGCTGAAAAAAAGCCCTGTGTATCGCAAAAAATGGCCTGATCATTAAGAGGGCAAAACCTTCTTGGGCTGAATTGGTTAAAGTATAACTAAAGACAAAACATTTTGTGTAGTGTTGGATAGAGTGGAGGTGGGTTAGACCCACTGTCAGTTTTTATTGCTGCCTGTTTCCCCGTTATGGAGATTCATCCTCTCTATTTTTTACCATTATCATTGAAAGTGAAAAGTAAAGAAAATCACAAATTTTGGGTTGTCCCCAGAAAAGTAATAGAGGGAAAATCTGCCAATGGGGATACTAGTTCTGATGACCTGGGGGGCCCCACAGAATTCCCTTAATTTGGGGGGATTTCCTCTCATTTTCCCCTCCTGTTTGGCTTTGGGACAAGAAGTGAAGAAAAATCTCTGCAATGGGACAAAGATGGCAAAAAAATAAAAAATCTGACAGTGGTTATAACCCTCTCTTACTCTATCCAAAATGATAAAAACAGGGTTTTGCCTATAGTTCTACTTTAAGTGCTAGGTTAAAGAAAAGCAGCTCCAAGGTAGTATTTTAATAAATACGTTCTGTGCCATGAGCCACACCAGAGAGGCAGGGATCAATTGCACCTAAATAGAGAGGGTGCACATCTGTTGGAGGAAAAAATCATTAAGCCCCCGTTCACACCTATGCTTACACCGCATCCAATTCGCAGGACATTTTAAAATACATTCATTTGAATGTATCTGGTTCACATATGTGCGTTGCATTCGCACTGCGCATTGCACAAAAATGTGTGCGTTTTTTGGGCATTGCGGTGCAAATTACAAGCCCATTATCTCCTATGGGAACGCATCTGATTCGCAGATGCATTGCGTTCGGAACAAGTATTTTCTCCTTCTCCTCACTACACCTCAATCCCTCCCCTTGCTCACTGATCCACAGCTACAACGCAGAAAAGCCTTTGAACAACTAATTTTTATCTTCCAAGTGAAACCTGAGCTTCAATTCGCACCGCACATGTGTGAACCTAGGCTAAGAGATTAAAGAAGCTTTTAACTTAGGATCTGGATGAGGGATCAGTGAAGGATATGCCATGCAGTGAACAAAAATCAGTGGGCACTGAATGTACAAGTGGAAGGGAAACTCAACTCAGATAGCGTGAACAACTATGGTGTTTGAGTCCAGTGTTGTTAGGCTTGCCAATTTTAACTGTAATCTAAGAGTGAGTAATTAAAAAATGCTAGATGCTAGCACAAATTTGAAAGTTGTGTACACAAATGCTAGAAGTCTGGCTAACAAAGTTTGACTTTGTGGGGATATTGGAAACCTGGTCAGAGAGATCACATGACCGGGTTGCTAACATCCCAGCGCACACTGTGTTGGAGGGACAGGGCAGGTATATGAGAGTAGGTATGTCTGTATGTCAAGAACAATCTGAAATGGAATGTGAGAAATTAGATCATCAAGGAGACTTGTGACAGTGCAAAGTCTTTATGATTGGAGCTTCTTATTTATCTGTGGGTGTATGCTATAGGCTCCCTAATTGCAAGGAAGAGGAGAACAAACATCTTATTTCACAGTTAGATATGGTGAGTAAGCAGGGCAATGTTTTTATTTGGGGGAATTCAACTATCTTGACACTGATTGCACCCTCAAATAGGGCTCATTGTTTTTTGTTTTTTTTTAACATATTGCAGGACAAAGCAATGCCAAATGGTGGAAACTCCAACTAAAAACAATGGTCTATTGGAACAATTCATTTCAAACAATGTAGAGCTGATGTTGCAGATGTTAAAGTTAGGGAAAATTTGGGGAACAGTGACCAGAGAGTAAATGTCAGGAAGGGCATACCAGCAGACATTGGCACCAAGCAGGCTATTTAAATTGAGTCTGTGCTATGCTTCAGTGCTGTCTTGTCTATAGCATTCCCGACAACCCTTGGCGGGTGGTTGTCGGGGTCTGCAGGTGGGGACTTATTGGAAGCCCATGCCCATGTTAAAGGGCATGGTCCAGGAGGGGAGGGGGGGCGCTCGCTCCCCCCCCCCCCCCCTTTCCTGACCTTCTGGGCTGCATGCTCTGGTAAGGGTCTGGTATGGATCTTGGGGGTGGGACCTCACACAAAATTTTTTTTTTACATTTTGGCGGGGTTCCCTTTCAAGATTCTCATCACACAAATCTCACCGCAAGTCGGATCATCTTGATCCGACTTCTGGTGCAACTTGTATTCAAATCAATGGGCTCCCATAAGGAACCTTTTACTGGCGTCTGGCGTTTTTACAGCTCTAGTGCTGGAGCCTCAGAATGCACTGGTCCTGGGGTTTTTTTGGAGCTTAAAAACGCCTATAGCACTTACAGCTCCTAAATGCCTTGGTGGGCATGAGGCCATAGGCTAACATGGAGAGGCATTTTTAAGCTGAGAAAACGCTCCTAAAAGCGGCTGTAAAAACGTCTGTGGGCATAAGGCCTTGTTGTTCAGTTTATTTTTTTACACATACTTTTTTGTTTTTCTCTGCAAGGAAAGAGAGAAATGATGTATCTCTCTCCTCCTCCATTCACAGAGAAAGAAAACACGGGGGCAGGCTTCACAGTAGCTGATCACTGTGATCTCAGCAATCAGGTGACCTGGAATCTTGAGTTCGGGGTTCCTGATCCTTAGTGCGGTGTGCTACAAGCACAAAGGGACATATGTAAAATATGTGGCCTCATGGAAAAAAGCCCAGTCCAGTGAGGACGCATAATTGTGTTACTTCGGCATCAAGGGGTTAACTACTTCCAGTCCCGACCAATTCTGACAAAACATTATATCTTTTTTTAAGCAAATGCCCTGAGAAATAAAATGGTTGTTTTTGCAATTTTTTATGTTGCACGATATTTGCACAGCAGTTTATCAAATGCAAATTTTCAGGAAAAAATACACTTAAATTAATTTTTGTGCACATAAACACAATACAGTAATACCTCGGATTGCGAGTAATGCGGTTAACGAGCATTTTGCAATATGAGCTATTTTTTAAAAATCATGACTAGGTTTGTGAGCGTGGTCTCACAAAACAAGGAGGATTCAAGCCTCTGCAGTCTGCAGTACCGCATTTGGCCAGAGGTGTGGGGGCGCCGGTGACACCCAGAGCAGCTTGGATGCACTCTGAGCCACTCAGAAACACTCGGTTCCCGAATGTTCCGAGCCTCTCCGAGTGCATCCGAGCAGCTTTGAGCGGTTTCCGAGTGTTTCCGAGTGTCTCTGGTGCCCCCCGCACCTCTGGCCGCATGTGGTACTGCATACAATAGAAGTCACTGTGGAACAAATTATCTGAGTTTCCATTGACTTCTATGGGGAAACTCGCTTTGTAATAAGAGTGCTTTGGATTACAAGCATTCTTCTTCTAATTATGCTCGTAATCCAAGTTACCACTGTATAATACCCAATTATTTGGTAAAAGAGAAAAGATTAAGTTACGTTGAATAAATAGATACCTAACATTTCACTCTTTAATATTACATCAAACTATAGTACCTAAAAATCTTTATAGACGAGGCTAAAAAGCCTTTACAGGTTACCAATTTAGAGTTACACAGGAGGTCTAGCACTAGAATTATTGCTCTTGCACTGATGTTCACTGCAGTACCTCACATGTTTGGTGCGATCACCGTTTACATATCCATTTGGACCTATGTGCATGTTTCCCTTTCCGCGTGAGCACAGAGGGTTGGGGCGCATTAACTTTTTTAAATGTTAAGATTTATTTTATTCTTTTTTTAGCACTGTACCTTTTATCTCTATCACAACTGAAGAACAACATTCCTTGTGAGAGCATCAAACTGAGATTGGTTTGATTAAATGCTTTAACGTGCGGGTAATGATTGTGTACAACAAACCAAACCTGGCAGTGACAAAATCCTTGTAGCTTCTGGTTTCTGACATCACAGAGTAGAAGGAACAATGTCAGTTTCTTTCACACTCTGTCTTGGGCATTGGAGGCAGCCTGTCACATCATTACTAGGTTCCCTGAGGGATCAGGAGAGCCCTGTAAAGGCGGCGCCAGAAGAGGCAAAACCGCCCCCTTCTGCCACCTGTAAAAGCGATCCAACAGTTGTAAAGCCACTCAGATTACATTTACTTTGCAGGAAATCGCTGGCCATAAAAAAATGATACCTTGATTACTGTTGCAGCTGCATCAATGACCGAGATTTCATCCTTCCCGTCCAACGAAGTAAGGGTGTGTCCTATGGACAGGAAGAATGGTCAAACATTCACATAGACACACTCCTAAACCTTGTGGACAGCCTTCCCAGAAGAGTTGAAGCTGTTATAGCTGCAAAGGGTGGGCCAACTCAATATTAAACCCTACGGACTAAGGCTGGGATACCATTAAAATTCATGTACATGTAAAGGTAGGTGTCTCAATATTTTTGATAATATATTGTACATATACCCATGCACACATATATACACATACATGCACATACACTCACATACATGCATGCACACATAAATACACAAATACATACATGCATGCACATACATATGTGTACTTGGTTATTCTTTCACCTGTGATACCTGTGACCTGCGATAGCGATGTCATACTTATTCTCATTGGTGTGCTTTATGAAATATTCCAGTTATTTTTGCTTTTCCATTTAATATGAAAACAATATCATCTATTGTATATCCCTTTTATGGAACATGAGGTTGTGGCAATTTTTCCATATATCTCTTCTGTCTCCATTTATTCATAAACAGGTTAGCTTCAATGGAAAAGTACTTATTGTTATCAATGAAAGTAAAGTAAAAGAAAATCCCAGTTTTTGGGTTGTCATCAGAATAGAAATAGAGGGGAAATCTTCCAGGTGGAGAGTGGATAGGTGCGTAAAAATTGATCTTTGGGTGTCGTGGCGCCTTCCCACCATAACCCTATAGAGGTAATCTTGATGAAAGCAAGAATTGAATTGTAAATAGAAAAACTCTAGGTATGGGACTTTAAAGGCACAATAGTATGAAACTACAAAAAATATATTTAATAGGGGTATTTTATTAGAAAAATATCAAAGACATTCGACACACATAGATTGTTTAAAAACACTTCAGTCTAGATATAAATCCTAGTAGTAGTACACCGTATGGATCTTATCCTGCAAATTCGTGTAGCATAAAGAAGGCTATAAAGGTATACATATATCGCTTAGTCCATCTATAGGAGAAATACTTCCCCTGAAAATTGAACAGTAGGCAAGCACATAATTATAGCAGACAAGATGCAGCAGGTTTGGTAATCCACGGTGAGGTGTTCTCTAGTTGCTCTACATGTTTCGCGTTACACTGAACGCTTCCTCAGGAGCTAGAGATTCAATTGAGTGTGGTAGAATTGCATAAATCAATCAATAGTGATTGTATGCAAATGGTCACAATTTGATGATAAATATAAGGTATCTGAAATAAGTTGGGAACAGCAATCGGCCACAACCTGGAATCTCTCAGAAAAGTGTAGCATCAGGTATCCATAAAAGGGAAAGCAAAGGCTTTATCGTTGTAGTGCCTCGGGTAGATGAGAGGAAACAAACAGGGTTGTGCCGTCCGGTCTATGCAGGGACCGGTTACTGAGTACCTGCAGAGTCACCCTGCTTATTGAGGTACTTCGGCACTAGGTTCTCCAATTTATGAAAGCAAGAATTGGCCTTGCTGTAAAAAGTTGCAATGATATGCACCTGTCAATAGGTGCTGAAAAATTGGTCTTTGGGTGTTAATTGTGCCCATGAAACCTATACCAAAAACATTCTTCCAGATGAAATGATTGAACACCCTCAAAGCTAGGCAGCCTTGAAGTCCTTCAGAGATTCCACATCCCAAAAAGTGACATCGGCATCAGGGGCTTCATAGCTGGTAATCCAGGACTGATTCATTTTTATAAAAGTCAAACTGTCCACGGAGTCTGTGGACAGATGCGTTCTATGATCAGTAACAAAACTTCCTGCTGCACTGAATGCCCATTCTGAAAGCACGCTGGATGCATTGCAGCCCAACAACTCAATAGCATACTGCGCAAGTTCTGGTCAGTGGTCTATTTTCATGACCCAGAAAGTCAGTGGATCATCAGCTGGAAAGCTCTCCATCTCTGTTTTGGCCCGAGGTAATCGTCCACCATGTGATGCAGATGCTGCCGATGGGATGTGGAGGCTGACAGCCCTGGGTGGCAAGGACTAAAAAAATTCTGAAATACCTCACTTAGGCGGACACCTTCTCCAACGCTCCTCTTTTTACCAACAAAAGACTCAAAACTACATTTTCCACAAAACTGTAACCTACTGGAGTCAGGAAAAACATTCAATAAAATCCCCTTTAACATGTCCTCAAGAGATTTTATCTTCTGCAGTAGGAATGAGCCGAACACCCCCCGGTTCGGTTCGCATCATAACATTCGAACGGACCGAAAGTTCGGGCGCACTTTCGAACCCCGTTAAAGTCTATGGGACTCGAGCGTGAGAAATCGAAAGTGCAAATTTTAAAGGCCAATATGCAAGTTATTGTCCTAAAAAGGGTTTGGGGACCCAGGTCCTGCCCCAGGGGACATGTATCAATGCAAAAAAAAGTTTTAAAAACAGCTGTTTTTCGGGAGTAGTGATTTTAATGATGCTATTTCTTTAAATATTGTGTCGGGGGGGGGGGGGGGTGACTATAGTATGCCTGTAAAGTGGCGCGTGTTTCCTGTTTTTAGAACAGTCCCTGCTCAAAATGACATTTCTAAAGGAAAAAAAATCATTTAAAACTGCTTGTGGCATTAATGTCATGTCTGGTCCCGGCAATATGGGTGAAAATCATTGAGAAACCCCCCCAGCCCATTACCAGCCCCTTTGGGTCTTGTATGGATATTAAGGGGAACCCTGCATCCAAATAAAAAAAAGGAAAGGCGCTGGGCCCCCAGGCCCTATATACTCTGAACAGCAGTATACAGGCAGTGCAAACAAGACAGGGACTGTAGGTTTGTTCTTAAGTAGAATCTGTTTGTAATTGTGAACTGGTACATTCTTTACGTGTAGCTCCAGCTAAAAAATCTATTTTTAAGCTTTTTGGAAAACATAGGGAAGGATTATCACCCCTGTAAAATTTGTTATGCTGTCTGTGCACCTGTTCAGAAGATTTCACCTCAATTTCTGTCCCAATGACAATTGGATTTAGAAAATTTGGGGGTTTTAGTGAAACAAGGAACTCTTACAGGAGAGAATTTCCCTTCCTAGGGGTAGATTTCCTCTCACTTCCTGTTGTCTCCTTCCGTTTGCAAGTAGGAGTCGTTTGTAAGTTGGAGGTTTGAAAGTAGGGGCCTGTCCTATATACTCTGCAGAAATATGGGCCTTAGGTGTTGGTGTTGCCATAACACTGTAAGCCCTCACAGTTACTCTTGGTGGGCGCAGGAACGGGCCCTGCTGTTAAATATTAGATCAAGAATAGTAATTACATGCCCTGTTGAACAGGGTCATAAAAATTGGGCCTTTGGTGGTGGACGGTGTGGTGGTGTTGCCACAACACTGTAAGGCCCCACAGTTACTCTTGGTGGGCACAGGAACGGGCCCTGCTATTAAATATTAGATCAAGAATAGTAATTACATGCCCCTGTTGAACAGGGTCAGAAAAATTGGGCCTTTGGTGGTGGATGGTGTGGTGGTGTTGCCACAATACTGTAAGGCCTCACAGATACTCTAGTTGGAGCACAGGAATGAGCCCTCTTGCAAAGTATTGCATCAAAAATTGTAATTACACTCCCCTGTTAAACAGGGGCAGAAAAATTCGGCCTTGGGCATGTGTGCTGGTGCCACAACACTGCAACCCCTCACAGATACTCTAGTTGGAGCGCAGGAATGAGCCCCGCTGCAAAGTATTGCATCAAAAATTGTAATTACACGCCCCTGTTAGACAGGGGCAGAAAAATTGGGCCTTAGCCACTAGTGGGGGTGCCCAGAACCAAAAATGTTCCTACAAGCTATCAGCATGAACATTGAGGAGGAAGAGGCTTGTCACTCAACATAACAGGATAGTCACTCAGCATCAGCATAGACAGTCTTGAAGGGATCTCACATTAAAAATAAATTATTCGGTTACATCAGTATCAGGTGCTTGGTAGCTGGTGATCCAAGACTGATTAATTTTTATGAAGGTCAGCTGATTGACCAATTCGGTGGACAGGCACACCCTGTGATCGGTTACAAAGCCTCCAGCAGCACTGAATGTGCGTTCCGAAAGAACGCTGGATTCAAGACAGACCAGTAGCTCAATTGCATACTGTGCAAGCTCTGGCCAGTGATCCATCCTCAAGACCCAGTAACCCAGAGGATTTTCGGTGGGAAAGGTGTCCAAGTCTGATCTTGCTCCTAGGTATTCCTGCACCATGTGAATCATACGCTGGCGATGGTTGCTGGAACCGATCACACCTTAGGGCTGCGGACTAAAAAATTGTCTGAACGCATCGGTCCTTGTAACGTAGATCAAGGAGGGTTGCCAGCCAGTAATGATCCCTCTCCTTGATACCACAAATACGAGGATCCTTCCGCAGGCTTTGCAGGATCAGGGAGGCCATGCAGCGTAGGTTTCTTGAGGCATTCGGTTCAGAGTCCTCTGGGTCTCTAAGGACGACATGATCTGCAGCCACCTCCTCCCAGCCATGTACAAGTGCCTGGTTTTCTACAAACTGTAAATGATCCCTTGAAAACTGCTGCTGAGTGCTAGGCCCCACCTCCATGCTGACACAATCCTCCTCCTCGTCCTTTTCCTGTATGATCGGCGGGCACGCAGGAACACTGTCTGGATAAAGGGGGACTTGAGAGGTAAGGAAGTCCTCCTCTTCCTGCCTCTGTTCTGCCTCAAGTGCCCTGTCCATTATTCCACGCAGCGTGTGCTCCAACAGGTGGACAAGAGGGACAGTGTCACTGATGCATGCATTGTCACTGCTCACCATCCTCATGGCCTCTTCAAATGGTGACAGGACAGTGCATGCATCCCTAATCATGGCCTACTGGCATGGGGAAAAATAACAAGCTCCCCTGACCCTGTCCTGGTGCCATAATCGCACAGGTACTCATTGATTGCCCTCTGCTGTGTGTGCAGCCACTGCACCATGGCCACCGTTGAGTTCCACCTGGTGGTCACAGATGTGGCGGTTCTTGGGCAGGTTAAATTTCTTTTGGAGGTCAGCCAGCCAAGCACTGGCATTATATGACAGGCAGAAATGCACACAGACTTTCCTGGCCTGCCTCAGGACATCCTGTAAGTCTGGGTACCTGCCCAAGAGCCACTGCACCACCAAGTTAAGGACGTGAGCCAAAAAGGGCACATGGGTCAGTTGTCCCTGTCGGAGGGCAGAGAGGAGGTTGGTGCTATTGTCGCAAACCACCATTCCTGGCTTAAGCTGGCGTGGTGTCAACCACCTCTGAGCCTGCCCCTGCAGAGCTGACAGAATCTCTGCCCTAGTGTGGCTCTTGTCCCCAAGCACACCAGCTCAAGCACCGCATGCCAACTTTTTGCCTGAGTGCTTGCGCAGCTCCTTAAATGCCTACGGAGCACCGCTGGTTCTGAGGACAAATCAGCACAGGAAGAGGCCATGGAGGAAGAAGAAGAGGGGGTGGAGGAGAGAGGTGTGGCAGAATCACCACTAATAGAATTTTGGAGGCGTGGTGGCAGAACAACCTTCAACACTACTGCACCCTGTCCTGCATCCTTCCCAGCTGCCAGCAGAGTCACCCAGTGCGTGGTGAAAGATAGGTAAGGTCCCTGTCCATGCCTGCTGGACCATGAGTTAGCAGTAATATGCACCTTACCACTGACCGCCCTGTCTAGCGAGGAATGGATATTGCCTTCCACATGCCAGTAGAGAGCCGGAATCGCCCCCCGTGAAAAAAAGTGACATTTGGGAACTTGCCACTGAGGTACCGCACATTCCACAAACTCACGGAAGGGGGCAAAGTCTACCAACTGAAAAGGCAGCAGTTGAAGTGCTAGCAATTTAGCCAAGCTAGCATTCAAACGCTAGGCATGTGGATGGCTGAAAGAAAACTTCTTTCGCCGGTGGAGCAACTGGGATAGGGAAATCTGCCTGCTAGAATCGGACATTGGTGCACCGATAGCAGATTGCCCGCAAGTACTTGGCAGTGGCACACCTAATTCTACACCTTCATTCCTCTCAGTGCAGCTTTCTAATAGGACTGAAGGTATAGTGGGGTTGGAGATCCCAGCTGATGAGGAGGAGCAAGGAGAGGTCCACCTTGTTCTTTGGTGTGGGTCTTTTAGGTAGTGTTGCCAACTGGCTGCATGGGAGCTCGACATATGTCTGATTAAGCATGTGGTGCCCAAGCGCTTGCTGTCTAGTCCACGCTTGATACGCTTCAGACATATGTTGCAAATAGCAACGGTGCAATCTTCTGCACACGTCTCAAACAAGGCCCACACCAAAGAACTTTTGGAAATAACGCGCGCCTGCACTTGCGAATAACACGCCCTGCACTTGCGGAGCTCTGTGTTGCGATGCAGTCGGTTGGCTCATCAGGAGTCAGTGAGCTCCTCATCCCCTCCCTCCTTGTCACTTGAGTAAACCTGGCAGTATGCTGCAGCTGGGGGAACATGACTGCCAGTTTGTTGTCCTTCTTGGGCAACCCCTCTCTCTGGGCTCACGTTACTGCCTTAGTCAAGCTGGGTACCGTCATCGGAGCCTTCAAAATGCTGCGCATCCTCCTGCAGCATGTACCCGACACTGTGGTCAAACAGTTCAGGGGACTCCTCCGGTGGGGCTAGGGAAGGAGTAACTGATGATGACCTCGAGTCCAAAGAATAGGCCGCTTTGGCACCTGCATAGGTAGCCTGGGTGACAGAGGATGAGGAGAATGAGGAGGATGAGGACGGCTTGGTCATCCATTCTACCAACTCTTCGGCATGCTGTGGCTCAACACAGCCAGCTACCGAGAAAAAGGACAAGCATGCCCTACGGCCACATGCTGATGAGGATGCAACAGAACAGCACTGTTGCCTCTAGACACAGTGCCTGCTTGCCCTCATTTATTGGCCTGTGACTGTCTGCCTCTCCTTGTTGGCCTTCCAGACATACTGTCTTTGATGTATTGGAATAGGTACACAAGGAATGGCCTGCAGTGAGAAGTAGCTGCACAAAGCTGGGATGTATATACAGTGGGGCAAAAAAGTATTAAGTCAGCCACCAATTGTGCAAGTTCTCCCACTTAAAAAGATGAGAGAGGCCTGTAATTGTCATCATAGGTATACCTCAACTATGAGAGACAAAATGTGGAAACAAATCCAATCACATTGTCTGATTTTTGAAAGGATTTATTTGCAAATTATGGTGGAAAATAAGTATTTGGTCAATATCAAAAGTTCATGTGAATACTTTGTTATATATCCTTTGTTGGCAATGACAGAGGTCAAACGTTTTCTGTAAGTCTTTACAAGGTTGTCACACACTGTTGCTGGTATTTTGGCCCATTCCTCCATGCAGATCTCCTCTAGAGCAGTAATGTTTATACTGCAGCTAGCTGAATCACCTGCCGGCCTATAGTATTATTAGAAAGAGAACACCAGCAATTGTCTGCAGTTAGCTTTAGTTGCACACTGTGCACAGGATACAGTACACTGACTGAAAATACTGCAGCTGCCTGCCTGAGGTATTAATAGAAAGAGAACACCAGCAATTGTCTGCAGTTAGCTTTAGTTGCACACTGCACAGGATACAGTACACTGACTGAAAATACTGGAGCTGCCTGCCTGAGGTATTAATAGAAAGAGAACACCAGCAATTGTCTGCAGTTAGCTTTAGTTGCACACTGTGCACAGGATACAGTACACTGACTAAAAATACTGCAGCTGCCTGCCTGAGGTATTATTAGAAAGAGAGCACCAGCAATTGTCTGCAGTTAGCTTTAGTTGCACACTGCACAGGATACAGTACACTGACTGAAAATACTACAGCTGCCTGCCTGAGGTATTAAAAGAAAGAGAACACCAGCAATTATCTGTGTAACGAGCCCCTGCTCGCTTGATTCCACTCTCCCGACACGCCTCTGCGAGTATAGAATCAGATTGCAGATCGCAACATCTAAAGGTTCAGTCATCCAATGCTCCAGGATTGGAACTACAGCTATGTGCCGATCAAATCCAGTTTTGATAGCTCAGAACAAACACCAGGCAGACTGTATGTAAGTTCAAACAGGGATCTCACTTTTATTGAATGCACACAACACAATTTTATACACAGCAGTTTGAACACCCCGCCCCCAACAACCACTTTCCTATTGGGCAATTGTAAAGTACACTTTAGTCTTCAATTAGGTCCTCTTGGCCATGCAAATGAGGACTTGAAACAGGGTCAGCAGGGATTGGTCCGAGCTTGAATAGGAGGACTGATATGTGTAATGACACAGAGAAGCCCCAGGGGGTAATTAAAGTACATAAACAAACAGTCAAACACAGAACAATGCCTTCCTTCCAGACCATGGAGCCGTCTGGAGGGGGTTAGCCTTAAAACAGGGCAGAAGACCCCTCCACTGTGTATTAGAATCAAAGGAGAAATACTTCAGTATTCCAAGCTTCATGACAATACTCCCTCCTGGAAAACAGTCCAACAGCCACAGTGGGACCCCGAACGGGTCAACTCGAGGATGTTGGAAAAGTAGTCTTAAGGTTCCAACAGTATGAATCGGTCACTCTTTGTAATATGGCAAATACAGGGTTCCCAGAGTCTGTGTCTCTTGGAGGGATATGGACCATAATCCAAAGTAACACCACCTCAAGGGTCCTCAGGCATACAGCTCACAAAGAGCACCGTCCCCCCCAAATGTCAGGGCCCACAATCGGTCGGCAAGAGACTAGCATTCAGTTCCCTCCAAAAGCCTCTGTCCCGCTAGGTCTGTCACATTTCTCCCTTGTCGGCAGATGAATAACACAGGAGGAGTCCCCAGACGGATTTACTCCGAAGTTAGTCCATAGTTCCAGTCCCCTAATGCCTGTACCCACACAGTACCCCAAACAAATTGTTCCAAACAGAGCATTACTTATCCAGCCAACCTCTGCCTCTCTCAGAGAACATGCCCGCCACTGGGGACAGGCCTGGACTGGCCCTTCTCCCTGGAGTCCTTTCAGCTGCTGGAGAGTAGACAGGGCGACTGGGCTCACTCCGTCATGCTGTTGGGGATCTGGGCCGACTGCCCAGCATCCTTGGAGTATACAAGTGGGGACTGAAGTCCCATCCACTTTTAGTAGGTGAAAATCCCACAGTGCTTGCAAAGCATGGCTGACATCCTCCTGTCATGGAGCCGTCTGGAGGGGGTTAGCCTTAAAACAGGGCAGAAGACCCCCCACTGTGTAATAGAATCAAAGGAGAAATACTTAAGTATTCCAAGCTTCATGACAGTCTGCAGTTAGCTTTAGTTGCACACTGCACAGGAAACAGTACACTGACTGAAAATACTGCAGCTGCCTGCCTGAGGTATTATTAGAAAGAGAACACCAGCAATTGTCTGCAGTTAGCTTTAGTTCCACACTGCACAGGATACAGTACACTGGCTGAAAATACTGCAGCTGCCTGCCTGTAAGTATATTAGGAAGAGAATAACAGGAACAGATCTAGCTAAACTGAATGCAGTGTAAATATATATTTACAACACCTGGGATGCATATATATACACAATGCACTGACTACAGCTAACTGACTCGCTTGCCTGCTCTATCTAACTCAAATGAAATGACACTGTCTCTCTCTCTCTCTCTCTATCTCTCTCTCAACGCCAGAACACGCTACACAGGGCCGACGTGCAGGCGGCCTTATATAGTGTGGGGAGTGTAGTAAATCCCCTGAGGCATAATTGGCCAAAGCCACCCTGCCTTTGGCCAATTATGGCTCTCCGTTCTTATCGCGCTGTGATTGGCCAAAGCATGTGGGTCATAGTTCATGCTTGGCCAATCATCAGCCAGCAATGCACTGCGATGCCACAGTGAATTATGGGCCTTGACGCGCCATTCTAATTTGGTGCAAACGGCCCATAATGTTTGTAATTCTTACGTTCGACTCAAACTCAAAGCTCATCCCTTTTCTGCACTCTCTGTGGGGACAGGATGAGTTCTGAGACCTTCCCCTTATAACGGTGGTCAAGGAGGGTTGCCAACCAGTAATCATCCTTCCCCTTTATGCCACGTATTCTTGGGTCCTTTCGCAGGATTGAAGCATGAGGTTGCCCATGCGCCTCAAATTTGCCGAGGCTTGAGAAGCAGACTCCTCGGGGTCACTCAGGATGACAGCATCTGGAACTTCCTCCTCCCAGCCACGTACTACTCCGAAGGGTCCTGGGGTTGGAAAGCCATCGCTTACAGATTGACGCACATCTTCCTCTTCTTCGAAGCCTATGAAAGTGCCAGAATCCTCCTCCTCATCCTCCTCCCCTCTCTCCCCTGTGTGTTCTGTGACATAAGAATGATGGTGTCTGGATAAAGTGGGCCTTGAGAGGAAAGGAAGTCCTCCTCTTCATCCTGCTGCTCTGCCTCCATTGCCCTGTTCATAATGCTATGCAAAGTCTGCTCCAGCAGGAACACAACAGGGATTGTGTCACTGATGCATGCACTGTCACTGCTCACCATCTTTGTGGCCTCCTCAAATAGTGAGAATACAGTGCATGCATCATTAATGATCAGCCATTGGCGTGGGGAAAAAAAGCTGAGGCGGCCTGAGCCTGCCGTCGTGCCGTACTGGCACAGGTACTCGTTGACGGCCCTCTGCTGCATGTATAGCCACTACAGCATTCCCAAATTTTAGTTCCACCTCGTGGGCATGTCAGAAATCAGGTGCATAAAAAACACTGCGCTAATACGTAAAAAAAACAAAAGGGAGCAGCTACATACAATCTGACAAAGACCACTTCAAGCGCCACGTCACTTCCCTCAGCTTTACACGTGTACTGGCGGTCTGTGTAATAGGATCCCGGGCCGCCGTATCTGCGTATAGACACACGCCCGATACATCTTCGTGCGTGACGTCACTTCCGTTCGCCCGACGTGCCTCGAGATGCACATCGGAGCGGAACTATAGCCAGCTCACTGATTGGCAGTTTATTCCGCCCATCAAATCTTCTTCAAAGCCCATTGGTTCTTCACAGTGCCAATGGTAGAGGGCGCTTTGCACTGTCAGCAGTGGTGTCCTTTTGATATGACACTTCTACTGCATTACAAATTTATTATCAGTCAATTTTACTATATTACATATTCATTATTCACCCAGAGCTCCTTTGTAACTTGCTCCTATTTTTTTCCACTATGCTTGCACTATACATATGGGTCTAATATGATTATGTCATTACTTCCTGCTACCTTTATTTGATCAGGTGACTACATTTACCCAATGAAACGGCTTTGTTTTCACCTAATGTAATTGGTCCTTGTTAGATATTTTTAGTTATAACCTGGAGTGGATGTTTTATGCCCCTGTTGAAGACCCCTAGGTTGAAACGCGTTGGGCTCTACACCACCCTGCATGTTGCCTATTTATTTTAATGCATCCTGAGCACGTTTTTTATTGTTAAATGGTGTTTTTTTAGAAATAAAAATACTCCCCTTTTTTCATCTGCACTATGTGGAGGCATGTTTTTTCTTTCCACATATCCTCCCAATAAGTCAAGTGTTGACTTGAGCTTTACAAGTGACGTCTCCGTTTACCTGATTTGCATCCTGGTCTTGCTGTGAGGACTTTCCTGGTGGCCCCCGGAGTTCCAAGCAGATTCGAGCCTGGAGGATTCCAATGAGGAGATGTCGCTTTCCATGCCCTGAGTGGCATATCGCACATGCGATTCCCTGTCGTTGACAAGGGAATCAACGGGATTTGGTAAGAGTTTTCCTACATACCATCCTTTCTACCATCCTTTTTACCATTGCCTCATCCCTCTGTTTTGATCGGATTTTCATGAAGTTTAATTTGGGACAACCATCCGAACAACACCAAACTTTGGAATCTATTCACCTCCCAGGGTTGTGGGACAATATTGTTCATTTATTATTGACTTTATGTTTAGCACAGGCCATCAGGCTGATTTTTCTTCAATTATTTTTATTTTTTATCGTCTTCTTTGAAGCACTTATTTGAAATAATTCACTTGTTTCCATTTACTTACACATATATTATGCGCTACATTTTTTAAGTTATATGTCAGAAATCAGGCGGTTTACAGGCAGGTGGAATTCCCTCTGAATTTTAGCCAACTGAGCACTGGCTGTGTATGACCGCCTGAAATGGCTACAGACTCTTCTGGCCTGCTTTAGTACATCTTGCAACCCTGGGTCCGTACTTAGGAAACGCTGCACCACCAAATTGAGGACATGTGCCAGGCATGGCATATGTGTCAACGTTCCCTGTCTAAGTGCGGAGAGGAGGTTTGAGACATTATCAGACACCACCATTCCTGGCTCAAGCTGACGTGGTGTGAACCACCTCTGGGCCTGTCCCTGCAGAGTTGCAAGAATCTTTGCTCCGGTGTGGTTCCTGTCCCCTAAACACACCAGCTGATGCACTGCATGGCACCTTTTAGCCTGACTCTGGGAATAGCCCTTTGAACGCTTAGGGGGTACCCGATGTTCATAGGACAATTCTGCAGAGGAGGACATGTAGGTGGCGGAGGAGGAGGAGGAGGGGGTAGAGCTCACAGGTCTGGCATCATCACCCCCAGCTGTATGGAGACATGGGGGCACAACAAGCTGCAGCACTGAGCCCTGTCCTGCATCATTTAGAGTTTCAAGGAGCGTTACCCAGTGTGCTATGAACAAAATATATCATCCCTGCCTATGCTTGCTGGACCACGTGTATGCAGTAAGGTGGATTTTACGCTGACTGCCTTGCCCAACGATGCCAGAACATTCCCTTCCATGTGATATTAGAGAGATAGCCTGGCCTTACGTGAAAAGTATAAGCGACTGGGAACCTGCCATTGTGGTACAGCACATTGTGCGAATTCATGGAAGGCAGCAGAATCCACCAGGCTGAAAGGCAGAAGTTGGAGAGCCAACAGCTTTGACAAGCTTGCATTCAGATGCTGGGCATGTGGGTGGCAGGGACTGTATTTTTTTTCTGCTGCAGCAGATGGGGCAGAGAAATTTGCTGGCTACCATCTACAGCTGGTGGTGTGCTGCTGGCTGATGTGCTGCTAGGACCTCAGACACCCTGTGCTATACCATCATCCCTATCAGTGGAGGTTGCTGAGAGGTAATGACTCAGTATCGCAGGGGCAGACTGAAGTGGGTAAGGAGAAGGGACAGATTTGTGCCCCTTTTGTGTGGCTTTTAGGTGCTCTTGCCAATGGGCTGAGTGGTTGGACGTTAAATGCCTTGTTAAGCATGTGGTACCCAAATGGTTGGTGTTTTTGCCAAGCTTGATGTGCCTGAGACACAGTTTGCAGATAGCAACAGTGCAATCTGCTGCAGATGTGCTGAAAAAGGCAGAGACAGCTGAGCTTTGGGGAGTGGGCCGAGAGCTAACAGCTGCAGAATGTGATGGAATAGGGTGGCTGCTCTTTACTCTTTCTTGATGTCGGGCTCCTTGGGGTTGTGCCACCTCACCTTCAGTTTCCTCCTCTGCTCTATCTGGCACCCAAGTTGCATCAGTGACCTCATCATCATCATCATCTCCATCTCCATCTCCTCCATCTTCATCATTACCACAGGAGACAACTTGGCAATACGCAGCGGCTTGGGGAACATGAATGCCAATTTGTCTACCAGTGTTCCTCCCTCTCTCTAAGCTCATGTTCCTGTCATCCTCAACCTCAGAATCAACATCTGATTCCAGTAATGGCTGGGCATCATCAAGAAGCAAGTGGCTGACGCTGTGGTCAAATAACTCAACTGACTCCTCAATGGCTGATGTTGGGGTTATGGCAGGAATAGATGTGGACAAGGAGGCAGGTTTATCCACTCTGGCAACTGCAGGGGACTGCACCTTGTCTCTGCTTGCATGGCAGAGGATGAGGAAGATTTAGTAAGCCAGTCCACCACCTCCTCTGCATACTGTGGCTGGATAGCACGGGCAAACTCACTAAACAGGGTAAATGATGCCCTGCCTAAGGACTGACCACCACATCCACCTTTGCCTGTGGACACATTTGTTGCTGGCCCCTTACAGTGCCAAGGGAACGTCTGCCTCCCCTTGTTGTCCTCCCAAACATTATTGGGAGGGATGGTGCGGTGCTTATAAGCAAATGTAAAGAAGTTGAAATCTGTACGTAAATGCACTTTAATTAATGTAAAGAGGTGTTTGGTACACTTTAATTTGAGTACTCACACTACACAGACACACTCCAGGGATACATTATAATATACTGCAATATAATGCGCCAAACATACAGTGATGCACAGAACTATATGGCGTTAAACTGGCAGTAATGCACACAAAACGATATGACGTTAAACTGGCAGTAAGGCACACAAAAAGATATGGCGTTAAACTGGCAGTAACGCACACAGAAGTAAATGGCGTTAAACTGGCAGCAACGCACAAAACTATATGGCGTTAAACTGGCAGTAACGCACACAAAACGATATGGAGTTAAACTGGTAGTAAAACACACTGAAATAGTAAATGATGTTAAACTGGCAGTAACACACACAGAACTATATGGCGTTAAACTGGCAGTAACGCACACAAAACAATATGGCGTTAAACTGGAATTAACGCACACAGAAGTAAATGATGTTAGACTGACAGTAATGCACACAGAACTATATGGCATTAAACTGGCAGTAATGCACACAAAACAATATGGCGTTAAACTGGCAGTAACACACACAAAACTATATGGCGTTAAACTGACAGTAATGCACACAGAACTATATGGCATTAAACTGGCAGTAATGCACACAAAACTATATGGTGTTAAACTGGCAGTAACGCACACAGAACTATATGGCGTTAAACTGGCAGTAATGCACGCAAAACTATTTAGCATTAAACTGGCATTAAGGCACACAGAAATAAATGCCATAAACTGGCAGTAACGCACAAAACTATATGGCGTTAAACTGGCAGTAACGCACACAAAACGATTTGGAGTTAAACTGGCAGTAACGCATACAGAAGTAAATGGTGTTAAACTGGCAGTAACACACACAGATCTATATGACGTTAAACTGGCAGTAACGTACGCAAAACTATGTGGCGTTAAACTGGCAGTAATACACACAAAAGTAAATGGCATTAAACGGGCAGTAACGCACACAGAAGTAAATGGTGTTAAACTGGCAGTAACGCAATCAAATAGACGGTGTTCAACCATCACTAGACTGGCGCTATCTGAACTGTCCCTACTCTAGCCATACACTAATGTAAAGATTACTGACATGATCTCACTACACTACAGGGAAACTATCTGAGCTGTCCCTACTCTAGCTGTACATTATGTTAAGCTGAATGATGGTCCTCCTCACTACACTCACACTATCCCTAGACTAACACTAAACTAATATTCTACACTGACAATTGAAGCAAAATAGCACAGTATAGCACAATAACTAACTAATAGCACTGGACAGAGCCCTGTTCTATCTCTCTCCACGCCAAAATCACACTGAAA
Source organism: Lithobates clamitans (assembly GCA_037952925.1). NCBI lineage: Eukaryota > Metazoa > Chordata > Amphibia > Anura > Ranidae > Lithobates > Lithobates clamitans. The sequence goes on from JBBGZY010000190.1 coordinate 14,278,767, forward strand.
AGGGCTGCCATTGAAAGAATACTTTTATACTGTGGGGTGGGAATGAGCCATGATTGGATAAAGTCATGATGACAGTGTCAAATCATAACCCTGACAGGGCAAGGTTGACCCCAGATGATGGCTCCTTAGCTGAAACATGTCGGGTGGACCCCTCACAATTGCCGCTATTTGCTATTTGAGCTCTGTTTCGTTCTTCCAAATGTGAGTTTGTTTTTTATTATTTTAATAAACTAGTGTTTTAAAACGTTATTACGCTATGTGAGTTTTGTTTGCTCCTTGCATGGCATATGAAACTACACGCTTGGCTTATGCTGGATTACCTATGGGAGAGGAAGCCGTGCGGACCCCCCCCTTTTTCTTTCCACCATCTGTTGATGACATCTGACAAGAAGCATTTCCCAGAACCAGTGGTTATTATGCTTTTTTGACTTGTCTGGCGTATGCCATTTCAGGTCAATTTTCTCCGGTAAGCCTCCTCTACTCCTGGTGTTGGCCCTGGCACTGACGTACAATCTATGCACACTTGTGGTTTCCCTTCTGCCCGCTCACCAGTTTTGGTGCGACTTTGGTGCGACTTCTGCCCACTCGCCAGATTTGGTGCGACTAAAATTCTGTGAATACCATCTGGCCATGCATCACCCCCTTTGAAGTCTGATGTTTTCTTCACTATTTTTCTACACATTTTTTATGGACTTTTAAAGTTTTATTATGTTTGGTGTCTGGCTCATGGAACCAGCACGGGTTTCTACTAATCACTGGCACATCTGATGATTAAGCATTATTGTGTATTTACTTTATATGTGATCAACACTGATTAATTATTTGACACTATCCATTTTATGATCATACATTTTTTGGTAGTATTCACTATTTTCATATGTCTTTATTGTAATACACACGGCTGTGGATGTGATATATAGCGCCACACTTTTGTTTCTCTTGTTTTTTTCTGCCTTGAGTCTATAGGTGTGTTGGCTGCTTTTCACTTTCTTTCTAAACGTAGCGCTGTACTTAAATTTTATTTTTGATCAAGTACAATGGGAATTCTTGAAGGAAACCTTAAAACATATTGGTCTTGGAGACAATACGCGAAAGTAGCTGAATGCTATTTACTCTCAACCACTGGCATCCATAAGAATGAATTAGACCCTCCCCAAGGATTTCCTTCTATCAAATGAAACACAAGAGGGATGCACCCTATCACCTCTTACCTTTGTCTTAACATTGTAATCATTCCTGCATCATATCGGATTAAACAATAACATCAAGGGCATTGAGACCTCTAAACATCTTTATAAAGTCTTTGCATATGCATATGACCTTCTGTTCTCATTGACAAACCCAGAGATCTCTATTCCAAATCTTATGAATGAGTTAGACTCATACTCAGCACTCTTTAATTACACAATTAATTTCTCAAAACCTGAAGTCCTGAACATTAACGTTGAATTAACAATATTAAAATAACTTCCATTTAAAATGGGCTACTAAATGCATTAAATATCTGAGAATGCAGTTCATGCCATCCCTCTCTGGCATTTACTTGACAAGCCTCTCTAACCTCTTTAGCACTATCAGACCTAAAACAATTGAGTGCTTGTTAATTTACTTGATTTTGGAAGAAAAAGTATATGGAAAATGAACCCCCTCCACTGCTTATTAGTGCTACCATTGTCATACCCAACTCTTTTTGTCTATGGTAAAACATGGGTTTCTAAAATCCCTCTGGGCGTTGCGAGCAAAACACATTTCCCATTCTCTCTTGTACACTTCTGCAGAATATTGGACTGGTGTAAACACTCTTCATTGAAAAATGTTGTGTTTATATAGACCAGGACATGCTCTTGATCCCACTTGCAGCTCTACCTTGGCTGAAGGACAGTGTCTTTACTGTGGCCAAACAACACCCATTATTTGGGACCACTTTATCCACTATCTCCACAATCAGAGGTATTATTATATCAGTCAAACCGCCATCCTGAGTGACTTCTGCTTTTGGAAACCCAGCCTTTCCACCAGGTGAACATGGGCTCCAGTTTAACCTTGTTTTGCTCTTCAATCAACTTCACCCCAGGAACTGTTTGGGAACAGATGGCTGGCTCATGCTGTCACACATCAGAAATTTGACTGATCCCCCATTAATGCTTTGGCAAGTCACACAGATTAGTCATTTTATCACTACTTTTGAACCTCAGGAGGTTACCAGTAAAAACCCCAAAATCTTCAAAACTCATTGCCTAGACTCAAACCCATTGAGGTACAACCTGTCTATTACTTACAGTGTATCTAGCTTACAACTACTAAGGAAGATTTTACCCCCCCCCCCCCCCATTCCTTCTGAAATGGGAAAGAGACCTGGGTGGCAATTTCACTCAGGAAGAAATAAAACATATTTTGTCCTTTACACCAAAATCATCCCTCTCTAGTAGAATCTAGGAAAATTTACCCCTTGGTCTCTCCATTTTTCCGAAGCTGTAACCATTTTTTTTTTTACATGTTTTCTGGGAATGCATGCTCCTGCTGCATTTTTGGAGAGCAATCCAAAGATTTACTGAGCAACTAACAGGAATAACTCTTGGGGATGACCCTGTGGCCCCACTCCTATATTTAGCACGGCTTCCCAAAACTAAGTATGAGAAATCTCTGCTCATTTGTTTTATATTTTTCTATTGATGTGGCAGGATGAAGAACCCCCTGACTATTGGTATGTGGATCACAATTGTCAATGAGATCAGTTGAATGGAAGACCATACTGCATCTGTATATCACAGAGAAGACACATTTCATTCTACCTGGTTATATTATAACCATTTCAGTTTCACACAAGAATTTGACCTTCTTGCAAAACACCCTGAGGACATTTGCTCTTTCTAAGTAGAGAGTCTCTTTTACATGACAGATCCCAAAGTGAGGGATGATAGAGGAGATAGAGGTGATTTTTGGACCCTCTTGCTTTCGTCACGTTTATTCACGGTCCTTGGACCCTCCCTCCCACTTCCTTTTCTCTTTTTTTCTTCACTCTATATTTACCCCTTATTCTTTTTGTATGTTCAGCATAAAAACTATAAAAATACAGCATCCACACTGACAATTTCAGGTAGCCACAGGCTAATTTTGTTCTTGATTTAGAGAAACAATGTAGAGAATGACCTAATTCTGTGGGAATTTAGAACCCATTACTATATTTGATCAGATTGTTTTTTTTCTACTCCTTTTTGTCACTTTTTTGTTAACTGTGAAATGCATAATTAAGGAATTAAAAAACATGGATTTTAATGAATGAATATACTGCAGGGCAGATGAAAGAACTTAGTTTGTAATCTTTTTGAATTGTTGTACACACTACTGCACTTGGTTTTATGAAGATTATGAAAACAAAGTTTCATAAGAGAGAATAATAGTATAGTTTAATACAAAACTGGAAATTATTTGCCTAGGTGTAAAAAAAAAAAAAAAATTCTCAAAAAGAGTGCACACAACATGTTTCTTTTAGATACCCTGCCTAGCTACCAAAAATATGTTGCTTAATCTTTATAGTTATGTGTACTATTAATGGTGCAGCCAACCATGAAAGATGAGAGTTTATTATTAAGGTAAGGTGTACATAATGAAGTGTTTGTCCTTTTACTCACTGCTATTGTGCCTTGTATGACTGAATGCGCCTGAATGCAACAGAGCTCTGATTACAGAATTCTGTGGTAATAATAGCTGGCTTACCCTTGGAGTCAGATCTACACCTATTGCTATTTAGCTACTCGGTGTTTTAATTTACAAGGAATTTGGCTACTCTCCAAAACATTTATCATAAAGGTTCTGGATTATGTCATTGTGACCAAACCTTAATTACACAGTGATTTTAGTACTTGTTAATACATTAATTTTTATATGTTTATTTATCTTTCCAGCATGTTTTGTTAATAAAGCTTTGAATCCTAATCCACATGTATTACTTTTTCATTCATTGCAAACCTCAAAGTCAATGAAAGGACTAAACAGAACAGAATAAGATGTGAAAAAAAAGAAATACAGATCTGCAATATATGATCAAGTGAAACCCCAGTTTATTCATTTTAAATGTTAGGATTTGATTGTAGAAATCAGCTCCAGAGGGTGTTTTTATAGGAATGCTTCTTGCACAGCAATGCTTTGCTGTATATAGTATGCTCTGTAGTGGAAATTTTATTGGATTCACCTGTTCTGTACTTCAGCAGTTTTAAGGGTAATCAAAGGTAACACATTTTGTAGTTAAGGCAGGGTTAGAATGAATTGATCTTCCAACAGATGCATTTGTCAAGAATATATATACACTTCATTGAGAAGTTTATGATGGAAACTACAATGCACTGCATATAAATACATTAAGCTCATAGAAAGACACAATCATTATAAAGATTTAATTTATATACCTATACTGGTTGTTGTAAAAAATGTAATTACTATTTTTTTTAATGATGACACAGCCAGACTAAAGGATATATCTTTTTAGAGTTCAGCTTTTAGTTAAAATAAGTAGTGCATTTAAAGCGGCATCCACCAGCTGCTATGTCCTTACTGTGTCCTGTAATGCTGCGTTGGATGTGGCAGTAGAGGAGCAGGCCCTCTGGGAAGTGTTTCAGATGCTGAAGATTATTTATCTTGCAACAAAGATAGAAATGATTTATGGGCAGCAGGACAGATATTTAGCATTTTCTTTTACAGTTTTTTGTGGGTTTTTTTCACTACAGAATCACTTTATGTCATAACACAAGTTTTAGAATAAACAACGTGATTGGTGTAGGTTGGGCTCTTTATACACACTGTTATAGTTTGATTTGAAAACTTTAGAGAGAACCACATGCAACAATGCAAAGTTGGGAGCATACTCTAAACTGTGGCAATGCTTAAGGAAGAACAAGAAAAATGGAATAAATAAAAGCAAGGAGGAGAGAAGAAAGAAAAAAAGGGATTGTGCTGGAAAAGGTGCCTGAGAAAAAAAAAAAGGCAGAAGAAACTCAGAATCAGACCTAAAAATAAATAAATATATAAATAAATTTGAGGTTTTAAAAGTACACTATAATGCATGGAAGAAGAATTTTAATAAAAAATATTTTAAAAAATAGTAAAATCTTAATAAAAATGATAATAATAATTGTATTAAAAATAGACAGAGTTCCAGAAATACCCCAGCCTATAAGCTAGGGTTTTTAAAGGACATTTGGAACAAAATTACAATTGTAAAACTAAATCAGCCAAAGGTTAATCAACTCCACTAATTTATTTGTGAGGTATAGTGGTATCACCAGCCAAGACATTTTCTCACTTCAATAGTTACAGTACATTTACACATATTAACAAAAAGTTATCATTTAGGTTCAAATATCACAAATTTGGGTATTCAATTTTTAAGGCAGAAATCATTCCAACTAAGACAAGGATGTGTTAAGTACTAAAGACTATTAAACCCATTTATCAAACTGCCAATTTAAAGCCCAATAAGCAGAAAGGTGATCCAAGAGGATGTAAAGCTCAACCAGGAAATTGTGTATGTATCTCTCTGGCTGTACAGTTTACCAAAGGTGTACGAATCACAAGACTGGCACAATTATAATTCCTTGGTCAATGGAGTTATTTTTGAATTGTAATTCTGTGTTTAGGTATGTGAATGCAGTTATGCTTTATGGAATCATTCAAAGCAACAACAATAGTGTTGTTGGTAGGCTATCTTGTAAACAATACAAATCACTTAGAACTATCTTTAATATACATTACTCACTAAGCATTGAAGCAACCAAAGCAACAAACCAACAGGTAACCTAAAAAATGTGAATGTTGTCTTTCTTGCATATTTCAAAACAACTTCTAATCTTTTAATCTTAGCAAATACTTTGGCATAAAAAACATGTTCAGCTGTGTCGACTGGCTTGGTAAATGGATGTTTATTCCACTATAGCAATCAATCATACTTGATGTTTACTAGTTATGAAATATGGAGATGTCTTCCTCTGTAACAAAGAAAGCAATAATCTTATACATAGTAAGTTACTTTCAATATTTTCATTGTTAAAGCATTATAAAAAATGTTCTGATAGCCTTTAACTATCTCCCACCTGACATATTGTAAAATGACGGCTAGGAGGGAGCACCATTATTCGGAGAGAACATCAAATGATATCCTCCTACTGGTGCACCTCAAGTGCACCCTAAGGGGCATGCAGCAGTGAAATCTGTCACCTGCTGTGTCCACCATTGTACTGGGCCAGCCCTGGTACCATGTGATCACTGTGACCAATCACAAATCAATTATATACAATGGCTTGTCATTCATAGCCATTCATGTGTACTATTGTGTCACAGTGATCACATGGTACAGGGGCCAATCACAGTGGACCTGTACCATGTGCGGTGGGCAGCACAGTGGCTAAGCGGTTAGCATTTGCACCTGGCAGCACTAAGGTGGTTGATTTGAATCCCAACCATGGCACTACCTGCCTGGAGTTTTTATATTCTCCCTGTGCTTGCATGGGTTTCCTCTGGGTACTCCGGTTTCCTCCCACACTCCAAAGACATGCTGGTAGGTTAAGTGGCTCCTGTCTAAATTGGACCTAGAAAGTGTATTGTATGAATGTGAGTTAGGGACCTTAGTTTGTAAGCTCCTTGAGGCATGTCACTGATGTGAACATATAATAAGTATGTAGTGCTGTGTAATTTGATGAAGATATACAAGTACCTGTAATAAGTAATAAAAAATAAAATAGATAGTGGGCGAAAAATCCTGATCACCTCCTCAGAGCAGTTCAATGTCACTATGTAAAAAAAAAAAAAAAAGTTAAATGTAAAAAAAAAAAATATATATATATATATATATATATATATATATATATATATATATATATATATATATATATATATATTTTTTTTATTTTTTTTTTACTGTCACCAGTCAGTGTTCCTGATCACCACCACACGATGGGATAATAAAAGTGCAAGAGTGATTGGTCCATAAGTTGGTATATCAATCTAGGGGCATTAGATTCAATATGATGATGGTCTCTTGATTTAACACTTATCAGTAAATGTCCAAAAAAAGTTTTTGCAAAAATGTGTTTAACCACTTCCCGCCCGGCCCATAGCAGATGACGGCCGGGTGGTGGTTCATTTATCCTGACTGGGCGTCATATGACGTCCAGCAGGATAACATGCCGCCGCGCACCCCGGGGGCACGCATCGCGGCGTTCGGTGGATCGGTGTGTCAGTCTGACACACCGCTACACCGATCTTGGTAAAGAGCCTCCAGAGGAGGCTCTTTACCACGTGATCAGCTGTGTCCAATCACGGCTGATCACGATGTCAATAGGAAGAGCCGTTGATCGGCTCTTCCTTACTCGCGTCTGACAGACGCGAGTAGAGGAGAGCCGATCGGCGGCTCTCCTGACAGGGGGGTCTGCGCTGATTATTTATCAGCGCAGCCCCCCCTCAGATCACCACACTGGACCACCAGGGATCGTCACTAGGACCACCAGAGAAGGGGCAACATGTTTATGGCCAGGTATGTACCCCATGGCCATCCACAAGTGCCCAATCTGCCCAATCTGTGCAAATCAGTGCCCACAAATGGGCACTGATTGGCACCATTATATAGCACTGATGCCCAGCAATGCCTCCCTTAGGGGCATCAGTGCCATCAGTCAGTGTCATCAGTGCCACCCATCAGTGTCCATCGGTGCCACCTGTCAGTGCCCATCCGTGCCCATCAGTGCCCACCTATCAGTGCCCATCAGTACCCATCTGTGCCACCTATCTGTGCCACCAATAAGTACCCATCAGTGCCACCCATAAGTACCCATCAATGCCACCTACAAATGCCCATCAGTGCCGCCTATGAGTGCCCATCGGTGCCACCTATGAGTGCCCATTTGGTGCTTCATACCAGTCCCACCTATCAGTGCCCATCAGTGCCACCTATCAGTGCCCATCAGTGCCGCCTATCAGTTCTCATCATCAGTGCCCATCAGTGCCACCTCATCAGTGCCACCTCATTGGTGCCACCTCATCAGTGCCCATCAGTGCTGCCGTATCAGTGCCCGTCAGTGCAGCCATATCAGTGCCCGTCATTGAAGAAGAAAACATACTTATTTCCAAAAAATTTTAACAGAAACAAAGAAAAACTTGTTTTTTTTCTCCAAATTTTCGATCTTTTTTTATTTGTTGCGCAAAAAATAAAAACCGCAGAGGTGATCAAATACCACCAAAAGAAAGCTCTACTTGTGTGAAGAAAATGATAATAAATTTATTTGGGTACAGTGATGTATGACCGCACAATTGTCCTTCAAATTGTTACAGCGCTAAAAGCTGAAAATTGGTCTGGGCGGGAAGGTGTCTAAGTGCCCGGTATTGAAGTGATTAAATCAATAGCACAGCAAACAGGCGAGAAGTTATAATCCCATAATTGAGCTCACAGAACCCTCACCTTCATATCTTGAAATGTCAGCATAAGGTACTAAATAGGGATCTATTCCATTATTCCAACTTCCACCACCAGGGGGTCCTCCGATCCACTAAGTGTAAAACCTTGATATCTTGAATTGTCAGCATAGATAATGTACAGGAATCTATTCCGCTATTTTGACATCCATCACCAGGGGGTCCTCCGTTCCACTAAGTATATAACCTGAATGGATACTCCACCTCCGCGTCCTTATGTAATCAGAGCAGAGCAGAGAAGCAGATTGACCAGCTGGAGGCTGGTACATTATCTATGCTGGCATTTCAAGATATCAAGGTTTTACACTTAATGGAACGGAGGACCCCCTGGTGGTGGAAGTTGGAATAACGGAATAGATCCCTGTTTAGTACCTTATGCTGACATTTCAAGATATGAAGGTGAGGGTTAAGTGAGCTCATTTATGGGATTATAAACCTCTCGCCTGTTTGCTGTGCTTTTGATTTAAACACATTTTTGTAAAAACTTTTTTTGGACATTTACTGATAAATGGTAAATCAAGAGACCATCATCATATTGAATCTAATGCCCCTAGATAATTGCTGTAGCGCGGAATTACTATATGATTGTATGTATTTATGAGTGGATTGTGAACACTGGAAGATCCTGCTGCAGACAGCTTACTTCATTTCATTTGATTGCACTTTAATGCATGGCACGCACTTTGGGTATTTAATTGTTTATTTATTTATAGTTTACGAGGGTTTCCCTCTTTTAATGATTAAGAGATTATTTTGAACACATCTTAGTAGCGCGAAGGCCTTTTATATATATATATATATATATATATATATTTCATTTCTCCATTTTCCAAAAAATTGTGACAAAAAATTACTTCAAAAACTCACCATGCCTCTTACTAAATACCTTGGACTGTCTACTTTCCAAAAAGGGGTAATTTGTGGGGTATTTGTACTGTCCTGGCATTTTAAAGCCTCAAGAAATGACTTGGCTGTCAGTACATCAGGGCTGATTAATTTTCAAATATATATACAGTAGTTGGTAGACTCTATAACTTTCCTACAGACTTAATAATATGGTCAATTAAGTTTTTATTAAACTATTTTGGAGATAAAATTACAAGCATTTGGTATGTAAGAACATGCTACATAATAAAAGTGGAAAATAGTACAAACATTGGTCTCAAGGAGGATTGTCCAAAAGAGAGTAAACAGCCAGATACAACTATTATCTGTACAGCTAAGAAGGGTACAGATAGGCCTCTAGAACTCACAGGGAGGCCATACATGTGTAAAGTACCAACAAGATAAACGAGAACCTACAGTTTCAATATATAATGTAAAAAGAAAAAAGGGTAAGAAAAAAAAGAGGGGTGGGAATAGCTGTGAGAGTATCACCTATATAAGTAAGAAGACTCTAAACACAGTGAAGACTAAACAGCAAAGGATCTAGAGATTGCTCTGCTCAAGGAAATTAGGCAGAGAAGCCTCCAAAGACATATCCACCAAAGGAAAATCAAAAATAGAGGAGGATGAAAACAGGTTAGATATTAAGTGAGGAGAGCTTGGACATCTGCAGAGCTGCTATAAGCTCTCCAGCAAGTCTAAGTAGCACTAACTTTTTCAGGATCAACACTATCTTATGCCACCAGCGTCTTCATCGCCATTGTATAAGAACCTGGGCCCATTCCAGAAGCAAAACGAAAGACGTAGAGTTCCAGTGATGTGAAATAACTACTTTTGCCACCAAGAGGCAATTAGGAAGGATACTTTTTTAATTCTGAATATGGGTCCAGGGATCATAGACAAAAGAGTGATTTCAGGGACAGCTGGAACATCTTAACTATACATACTGTAGAAATGTAAACCTTGAAACCTTTCTCCCAAAACGGAGTGAGCATGTGGCAGCTCCACCATATGTATAGGCAGGTACCCATGTCCTCCAAACACCACCAGCAAACATTGGAGGTAGAGGGAGATATACGATGTGAAACATCAGGGGTCTTATACCATGGAGACATTATTTTTTAATTTTTTTCTTGGTAAAAGGAGGACATAGAAAGTTTAGGGGGAAATTGAAACACTTCCTCCAATTGTCTTCTGAAAATGAAATGCCCAAATAGGACTACCATTTTGCAACTAAGGGAGAATCCACATTGGCAGTCTCTTCAAGCCATAAAGGGCAGAGACTGTATTCTCTGGGACAGTATCTTGTGATGGAAGTGACTCAAGCGGCATGTAAATAAAAAAAGCATGAGGGTCAGCATGGCATTTACATGAAAAAAAGGCTGGGCTCTGGTGAGCCAGTCACTATTTTGCGGAAAAGTTGGGTAGATAGGTCGTTCATCCTGATGTGTAATGTGGTCAGGATAGACGTTGCGAATTTGGGGCCAATCTGTACAGGACAGACCCGCAACCTTGGTGGTATAGACCCCTGGGACAAATAGGGGGTTGTCAAAGATGGGAGTTAACAGTCTTGGTCTGTGAGACAAGCCTTGTTTCTGTCCCACAGAGTGGGTGGGGGTAATGTCAAAAAAGAGAGGGGAGGTAGAAGGCAAACAATGAGAGGGAGGCAAAGAAAGAGCCTGCAATGCTAGTGGGCATAAGTCTTGCTCAAGTTGTACTATTCGTTTATCTATGCTATGGTGAAACTAGTCAACCATGTGGTTAGGTAGAGACGTCTGTTGATTTTGGTTTGGAGAGAACCATCAACCTCAAGCAAAGACGCCGAGAACCTCACAGGCTTATTATTAGACCCTGATTTGGGTTGATTTTACCAAATAAATGTAGCAGAATACATTTGGCCTAAATTCCTGAAGAAATATTATTTCTTTACAAAATGGTATAACAGAAACAAAGAAAAATTCATTTTTTGGCATTTTTACATTTATATAGCAAAATAAATAAAAACAACAGGTGTTGAAGTGGGTAAAACGGGGTGGGTAAATAAAAGTGGGTAAATAAAAAAGGGGCCGCAGTTTGCTTTATTTTAACTCACAATTGTGTACCATCTAAATTTATCACTGAATGAGCTATAGAAGATCCAATAATTTCTAGTTTATGGGTTACACAGCATCAAAGCAAACCCGTCAGAAATAGGTATTTGTACAAATTGGAAAATCCACTTCTAAATTGTTATAATAACCCTCATTCCCAGGATTGGATTTTTGTGGTGTTATTTATTGTTTCCCTGTCAAAGCAAAAACATCAGCTAAGTGCCAGGCTGAAAGGCTTACCTATCACTTGCATCTGCTCAGGTCTAAATAGAGGACACTTTCTTTGGAATGCTGAAGAAGGATAAAAGCTTTTTTTTTATTAATTCAAAAGATAGACAAAAAAATGTTCATATATGAATGCTTTGTGAATGTACAGTATATTATTAGCAGTCAGCTCGGGGAGGGGATGGAGCCATTTTTGTGGGGACTTCCTACCTGATACCCTTCCTATAACAGGGAGAAAATAGACTGAACTACATATTCTAGATGAGGCCTTACTAATGCTTTGTACAGGGACAAAATGATGTCTCTTTCTCTGGAGAGTGCTGGTTGCACATGAGATATTAAACATCAAAAGCGTTGGGCCCCTTTGACATGGGGCGGATCTGCTCAACGGAGTCTGCCAGCTCAGCGGGAGATCACTCCATTGATCCCCACTGAGCCGGTGGATGACAGGTCCCTCTCTGCTCACTGAGCAGGGAGGGACCTGTCAGATCTCCGCTGATTTCTATAGGGAGATCGGACGAAAATGGACAGCTTGTCTGTTTTCATTAGATCTCATTCAATTTGATCTGCCAGACGGATGGCTGAAAGTATCGCCATCAGCTGTCTTAAGTGGATCAGATGGCAAGCGGGTGTCAGCAGACACATATCCACTGACACCCACCTGCCCATAGGAGTCAATGGGTGGCCCGCTTGGATCTGCCTGAAAAATGGACAGGCGGATCCGAGCGGGCTAATCGTTTGAAAGGGGTCCTAGTTTTATGGTAAGATATGGCAGAGTTATTAAGATTTGGTTCTTTTTATGTTGGTGCTGGTTATATTAGGCATATATTTTGTCTACATATAGCAGAACAACTGAAGTCATTACACTTGTTTTCAGATTCATAATTCATAACTAGGCATTTATAAGCTTTTAAAGATTTTGGTTGCCAAAATTCCACCTGGTATACCTGGGATGGTATTTGCTAGAACCGATTGGCTGTGTTTTCCTTCTAATTAAGTGGGATGGAACAGCCAACCTCTTCAATCCCATTGGATAGTAATGCCGCGTACACACGAGCGGACTTTACGGCGGACTTTGCCTGGCGGACTGGATTTCGTCGGACAATTCGATGTGTGTGGGCTCCAGCGGACTTTGTTTTCTCAAAAGTTGGACGGAATTAGATTTGAAACTTGTTTAAAATTTATCAGACGGACTCTTCTTTCTAGCGGACAAACCGATCGTCTGTGTGCTAGTCCGACGAACTCAAACTGACGCATGCTCTGAAGCAATTACAAGACGGAAGCGCTCGGTCTGGTAAAACTGGCCTTCGTCTTGAAGCTAGCACATTCCTCTTCTGTCGTCTTTTAATACAGCCTTTTTTTAGAATTGATAATGCGAGAGGAATGAAGTTGTTTTTCTGCTTTATATTCACACAGAGTTCTCACAAACTTCTTTCTTCATGATTTATCCTCCTGCCATGACTAATATAATATTTTGTAACAGCCAGATCTCCATAACTTTAAAATTTTAAAATAGATTTTTTTTTTTCTTTTACTTGCACAGGATTGGGTACTCTTTGCAAAGTCAAGCTTTTAAATAATTTCTGATGCTCTGGAGCAATTGCACTTGCAGAGGGCAACTGCCCTCTGCAAAGTGCACAGACTATTTGCTTTTCTCAAATCAACCCCATAGTCTTTTCGACCTGTACCTGCCTACTCCCAAACAAAATGGCGTTTTTTAATCAAAAGACATAGGCAAGAATGTAAGGTAAACCAAAATGTATTTATTTTATTCCCACAAAAATTAGGAAGGCAACACTGGACACACTTTTAGAATCTGGGAAGCCTTTCGTCCCCCAGGACACACATCAAGTTTGAGGACAAGAAAATAGGTATCTTGCGACTATAGGGAGCACAGGGAGCACAGTCAGACCAGACAGAAACCAGGCAATCACTTTTGACTCTTCCGTGGAGCCTTCCCTCCACGCTTCTCTGCAGCCTTCCCTCCACGCTTCTCTGCAGCCTTCCTTGGAGGTTGTGCCTCTGGTGGTGTACTTGGGGCAGGAGGAGGAGGAGGAGGAGGAGGAGGATTGGCTTCATCTGCTAGATAGGTTGTAGTAGTAAGCTCCCCTCTCAAGCCCTTCTGGTAAGCCTGGAAAATTAGACCCTCACAGAGGAGGCGTTGGCCCTTTTCCAACTCCAGTAATCTGCTGGCTATATAGGTGCCATACGCCTCCTCTGCATTGGGAGGTTTGCTCAGGATCCGGCTTGCTTCCCGTATGAGGTCTAGGGATTCCTGCTCTGTTGGTGGCATTCTCCTGGGCCTTTTGTGGAGAATGCGGAGGGGAGGCACCTGACACTCTGTGCGGCTTCTACTTGGCCCAGCCACAGCCTCCTCCTCTCTCCCACTGGGCAAGGCCTCCTCCTCTCTCCTAGTGGGCAAGGCCTCCTCCTGGCTGAGGTCATCCTGTGTAAAAAAAGGGACATAGTTGTAATTTTCTGTTATGCAATCACACACAATTTTTAGCTCCTAACTTTCAAATATAATTACACAAAATAGTAAAGGCTATCTATTTGACCACACCATTATTTCAGATGAACAACAAGATCTGAAGTTACGTATATATTTGGCCACTACTGTCTAGTGATATATCTACATATTACTCTTTGTGCAGAAGTGATTTTTTATGAAGCACTTTCAAAATTAACACCTTAACATCATTAATAACATTTACACAATCCCCAAATCTAAAAAAAAAGTATACCTGGCTGAAGCTGGGCGCATCCACTTCATCAATGGTGAAAAGGCCCAGTTCATCCTGGGACTCCTCAGCTGGGGTGGAGGTGGATGGAAGGCTGGAGGGAAGAGTGGATGGAAGGCTGGAGGGAAGAGTGGAGGGAAGGCTGGAGGGAAGGGTGGGGGGAAGGGTGGAAAGTGATTGCCTGGCTTCGGTCTGCTCATCCAGGAATCGCAGTTTGTGGTAATACCACAACTTGGGTACATATACTTGGTCAGCTGCTGCCCCGGATCTGAGCAACTCCTGGATTTTTCTGTGTTCCCGCTTATACATGTTACGCAAGATACCTATTTTCCTGTCCACAAACTTGAGGTCTGCCTGGGGGAGTCGAGTCTTCACAAACTCTAAAAGTGTGCCCAGTGTTGCCTTCCTAACATCCCGATTATAATATAGGGGGTGTTTGACCTCCCACAGGTTTTTCTTGTCCTCATAGAGCTCAATAAAATGGCACAAAAATTCTTCCTCTTTAAAGGGATTCATTTTTTCTGGAAGACAAGACACAAGATCAAAACTTAAATGTCAGGCCCAAATCTCAGGATTAGTTTGTGTTGTAATCTAGGGGAGACACACACACACACACACACTCTTTAATCTTACCTTCGTTTGTGACGGTCGCTACTTCCGCACGGACATACGTAGGCCATCGTAATAGCTTTATATACACTGCGCATGTGTCATGCTCCGCCTGCGTCGCCCGCCCCTGACGTTCGTAAGTACGATTTGGCCCCGCCCCTTCACTCTTCGTTGCGCAGTGGGAGTAGATAGCAAAAGATGGCGGAGCGATTAAGTGAAAGTAGCGCGGAGGAAAGCCCGGAGCCCCAAACATCCACATCCTGGAGGAGATATAAGGCCACCAACATGTCTTTTGAAGAGATGGTGGAGATGGTGTCCATATTGAGAAGGGAGGACTACGATGGCAAAAAAGGACCATACACACGACCCAATCTGAGAAAGGACAAAATAATGTCCTCAATTGTCACCGCTCTTGAAGAGAAATTTGGGACAAAACGTTCGAAAGAACAATTGCGGAAGCGGTGGTCTGACATAAAAAGTCGGGAGCCAGACCAATATTGGCGAATAAAGAAGCTGCTTAAAAAAAGTAAGTACTTGTGTTTTACTATTGAGATACAGAACTTGCATGCTGATCCTTATTTTTGGCGGTTTTTCTGCATCGTTCGTAAATACCGTTCTTTGGAATAGATGATACTTTATAAAGTGACGTTATTTTTTCGCCAAATACGATGGGACAGTGTTGGACATACATTTATGGCTTGATAATTTGTCGAATTCCCACAATGAGTTGATGTGGTGTAGATGTGTTTGAAAATATAATGCTTCCTCAAAAATGATTCAGTGTAATGTAGGGACAGGACACAGCAGCTGTTTCCACATCTGGACTCACGAGCACTATAGTTAGTGGGAATGATTTAGCAGTCCCACTATTGTTCTTTGATTACTAGTTATTTTTAAATTTACTTTTAATTTTATTCCGTACGTTTTTTGGCTCTGCGTAACTTCTGCATACTTTCAGCTATTAAAACCATTCAACTATTAAAATGTTCGTCTCTTTTAGCTGATGTGTGGTCTTTTTCAACTTTTTTACTACCATTTATACGTTTTTAAATATTAAGGTTTTTTTCACTTGTTTAAACATTGAATTCAATGGGAGCATGCTTGAAATCCTTAAATTCTTCTTCCGCTCCCAAAAGTTTCAGCTCCTTCATACTTTCACCTAGAGACACCAAACAAACTTTACAATGTTCAATAAATATTCAGCTATCTGGCTATATCCTTTCAGTTTGATATTTTTGTAATTTTTGGAGAAAAAGCTTTTTGTTTAGAGGTCATTTCGTGAAATTTTAGACATTAATCAGAGTGTACTGTGTTTGTTTTGTTGCCATGGTTACCAAAGCTTCTGTTATACACAGGGGGGGAGGTGGCTGGAGCATCTCAGCTCTGATTACAGAGCCCGGGGGGAGGGGACAGACACACCATGTACTGATTTATAATAGAGGAATATGATGGGGCAGTTTTGATGGCGGTCATTTTAGCAATTTAGCTATTCAGCATTCCCACGCATTTTGCGCAGGAAATGCATTTTCTAGTGTACTATGTGACCATCACTAAATTTTTGAGGGGTAATACACATAGGAGATCATTAAGGTGTCAGCATCTGTGAAACTTGCCCGAAAAGAAGCATTCTTTATAATTGTTGTTCATAGGTAATGTTCATCCTGTCAACAACATTTATTATGATGCAAAATTGGCAAAAAATCTTAACCAACGTTTTACTTTATTTATTAAAACCTAAAAGATCAGTGTGTTTTAACTATACCTTTTTTTCAAATCTCATAGGGGAGAAAAGACTCAGACAACAGTCCAAGGATCTCAGGACCCGCCCCAAGTCACCAGCCTGAGGCCGAAGCTACCCCAAGCCCCAGCCCAAGACCACGCCCACCCGACGACCTTGAGAAAGGAGAGGTGGAGGAAGTGTGCGAGGTTTCAAGCCCACCAAGTGAGTGACTGACACCCCAGCTTGAGTTACTGTATTTTGGCGTGCATATTGTAAACCTTGTTTTTATTCACTCGTTTTAGGTGAGTTTCTGGTTGTGGAAGGCCAAGCGGCATAGCACTTCATCACAGACAGTGCGCAAAGATTAATTGGCCAGATTATGCTGTGGAATGGCCACATAGATCAAATGCGTGAACAAATTCACAGCATGAAACTTCGCCTGGACTCCATGCAACAGGAAATGAAGAACATGATTGATGTTTTGGGCCGAATATAATCACGTTTGGCCTAAAAACATCAATCATGTTCTTCATTTCCTTGGGAAGTTATTTTGTTATAAAAATTTTTTTTACAATTTTGGGGGTATACCCAAATTTACAATGTGTGATGCACACGGTGTGTCATCATGTGCTATCTTCCATCATGGGTTAGCAATGTACTTGTTTTGTGTTTGCAAACCCTTCATCCTGAAAAATCTTTGGTGGTGAGAGGAACCAAAAATGGGATTGCACACACAAAACACGTACATTGCTCTCCCATGATAGGAGATAGCACATGTTGACTTGACCCTTTAGTAAAGCTCAATTTTGAGCATCTTATAAATGACAAATTTCTGCAAGGGTGACATTACATGCACCGTTCTAGAAATATTGAACTTTGTAAGTTCATTTATTGTAAGTTTTGTTTCTAAAAACACTGTTGTGTATGTAAATCTTGTTAGATAAAGGTCTATATATTTGTTAAAAAATGGCTTGAATAATTTAGTAAAAGATAATTTTTTTACACAACGTAAAATATTTTTGAAAAAAAACAAAAAAAAAAAAACAAAAAAAAATGGTAAAAAATGCACCTTTCAATGTGCACCAAGTAAAATTTTTTACCCTATACAATGTGTGTGGCTGTTTCTTGAAGTCAAAATTTGGGGTTTGTTTTTGTGGGCCTGATTAACTAAAGCTAAATGCACTTGACACTACTACAAGTGCACTAGGAGACAGACATAACTTAAAGGTAAACAACAATAAAAACAAGATATTTAGATAAACCAATTTTCTTTTTTCTTTTTTAAACAAACTTACAGCTGTTGCTGAATAGCAATGGCCCCCCGACCATTAAAATAATTCACATAACGGTCACGCACTTGACATGCGGTTCGGGGGGCCAAGCCAATACGGCCAATTTCTAGGCCTGTGAAAGTGCTAGCCTCTTCCAGTCTGGCCTCAGGCCCAACAGAGGATAGATATGTAGCTGAATGTCTCCTTAAAAAGTTATGTAAAATGCAGCAAGCAAGGATGACGTGGTTGATTTTATAGTCCGCCAAATTAATAGCCGTAAGGAAGATACGGAACCGGCTGGCCAGAATACCAAAGGCATTCTCCACAACCCTTCTTGCTCTGGCCAGCTGATAATTAAATACCCTCCTCTCAGGGGTGAGTGTCCTTTGGGGGAACGGCCTCATCAAGTTCTCACAGAGAGCAAATGCTTCATCAGCAATAAAAACTGAGGGGAGTCCATCCACATTCTCGTCATCAGGTGGCAATTCCAGGCCACCGGTCTGGAGACGATGGCACAGCTCGGTCTGTGCAAAGACTCCTCCGTCAGACATCCGGCCGTTCTTACCCACATCCACAAACATAAACTCCAAATGTGCAGAGACCACCGCCATCAAAACTACACTATGGAACCCCTTGTAGTTAAAGAAATAAGACCCCGAATGCGGTGGTGGCACAATCCGGATGTGCTTCCCGTCAATCGCCCCTACACAGTTGGGAAAGTCCCAACGGTCAGCGAACTGGGAGGCCACAGTCTGCCATTCCTGTGGACTTGAAGGAAACTGTGGAGTGCAAAAAAAAATAAGATAAGGACTTTAATAAAAAAATTGTATATCAGATTACACCAAAACATTAGTAAACAACAGCAGTCAAATATTATGAATATGTGTGTTTGTAATTGAAATGTGGAAAAACATAAGGCACACATATAAGATTACTCACCCCCTATGATGGCCCATTGATACATTTGAATGTGGGGGGAGGGGTTCTAATTAGGTTAACAAACACACCTGACTGGCTCAAACATTTGTGGGGTGGGGGAGGGGTTCTAATTAGGTTAACAAACACACCTGACTGGCTGAAACATTTGTGGGGTGGGGGAGGGGTTCTAATTAGGTTAACAAACACACCTGACTGGCTCAAACATTTGTGGGGTGGGGGAGGGGTTCTAATTAGGTTAACAAACACACCTGACTGGCTCAAACATTTGTGGGGTGGGGGAGGGGTTCTAATTAGGTTAACAAACACACCTGACTGGCTGAAACATTTGTGGGGTGGGGGAGGGACAAACAAGACAATGGAGCAGACAATATACATTGTTCAATGGACTATAGGCTAGAGAAAAAAATGGACCCAGCATTGCATGGTGGGGAGGTTAATGAAAGAAATTATGCATGTAGGGCAATAAATGATTAAAATAGGCATGCACGAAGATAAAGGGGACATTCACAGCAGATTGAAAGCATGGCAATTAGGTAAAGAGGACAGTTCTACAATACATCTAAAAACAGTTAATACATATCATGTAATGTTAAAGGATAAAACTTACCTTCATATATTCCTTCTGCAGGACCTGAATAATAGCAGAACAGGTCTCTGGGATTATGATCCCCAGAGCCTGGGGGGAGATGCCTGTCGAGAACTTTAAGTCGTGAAGACTTCTCCCTGTCGCCAAGTAACGTAACGTGGCAACTAGCCTCTGCTCCGCACTGATGGCTTGCCTCATGCAGGTATCCTGCCTGCTGATATAGGGGGTCAGCATAGCCAGCAGACGCTCAAAGACGGGGTCCGTCATCCTGAGAAAATTCCTGAAATCCTCAGGATTATTCTCACGGAGCTCACGGAGCAAAGGCATATGACAGAACTGGTCACGCTGGCGCAACCAATTCTTGGTCCATGAACTCCTCCTCACCCTGTTCATGGACTGGACTCGGGTCAAAGTATTAACCCCAACACCAAGTCCCCACACAGCACGAACTCGAGAACGAGAACGTCCACTCGACATGGCTTCAAAACGGTCGGCTGCTCAAACAAACAAACTTATAACAAACGCACTGAAGAACAGCAAGGCCTATGAAGAACGACCTGAAAATCAGGAACGAGCGGACCAGAACGGCCTGCAAGGCAGGTTACGAACTGACCAACACGCACTGAAAAGCAGATACAAACCTCACAAGCACAAACTGAACCGCAGAAAACGAACGAAATAAGCTGAAGTGTGAAAAGCGCGAATCATCTCTAACCAAACTTCTACTAACACGAGATAAACACGAGATTAGCAGAAGGAGCCCAAAGGGTGCCGGAGTGGGGCTTGGACTTCCTTTTTCTAGTCCCGTCGTACGTGCTCTACGTCACCGCGTTCAAAACCAGCGGACTTTTGCAATGAGCGTGTGTGGCCAAGTCCATCCGTTTTTAAGTCCGGCTCAAGGAGCCAACAAAGTCCGAGGAAAAGTCCGCCGGGCAAAGTCCGCCGTAAAGTCCGATCGTGTGTACGCGGCATAAGAGTGGGTGGTTACTGACTTTAATCTTTAAATTATAGCATTGGAGATATTCACCAAATCTTGGTCATATCTAGGGGGTCCCATAATTTGAATTTCTATTCAACTCCAGGAGCAGGAGAAATGCTAATTTTAGTCAGTTTTTTTTAGTCAGGGATTCCTGCTCTGTTGGTGGCATTCTCCTGGGCCTTTTGTGGAGAATGCGGAGGGGAGGCACCTGACACTCTGTGCGGCTTCTACTTGGCCCAGCCACAGCCTCCTCCTCTCTCCCACTGGGCAAGGCCTCCTCCTCTCTCCTAGTGGGCAAGGCCTCCTCCTGGCTGAGGTCATCCTGTGTAAAAAAAGGGACATAGTTGTAATTTTCTGTTATGCAATCACACACAATTTTTAGCTCCTAACTTTCAAATATAATTACACAAAATAGTAAAGGCTATCTATTTGACCACACCATTATTTCAGATGAACAACAAGATCTGAAGTTACGTATATATTTGGCCACTACTGTCTAGTGATATATCTACATATTACTCTTTGTGCAGAAGTGATTTTTTATGAAGCACTTTCAAAATTAACACCATAACATCATTAATAACATTTACACAATCCCCAAATCTAAAAAAAAAGTATACCTGGCTGAAGCTGGGCGCATCCACTTCATCAATGGTGAAAAGGCCCAGTTCATCCTGGGACTCCTCAGCTGGGGTGGAGGTGGATGGAAGGCTGGAGGGAAGAGTGGATGGAAGGCTGGAGGGAAGAGTGGAGGGAAGGCTGGAGGGAAGGGTGGGGGGAAGGGTGGAAAGTGATTGCCTGGCTTCGGTCTGCTCATCCAGGAATCGCAGTTTGTGGTAATACCACAACTTGGGTACATATACTTGGTCAGCTGCTGCCCCGGATCTGAGCGACTCCTGGATTTTTCTGTGTTCCCGCTTATACATGTTACGCAAGATACCTATTTTCCTGTCCACAAACTTGAGGTCTGCCTGGGGGAGTCGAGTCTTCACAAACTCTAAAAGTGTGCCCAGTGTTGCCTTCCTAACATCCCGATTATAATATAGGGGGTGTTTGACCTCCCACAGGTTTTTCTTGTCCTCATAGAGCTCAATAAAATGGCACAAAAATTCTTCCTCTTTAAAGGGATTCATTTTTTCTGGAAGACAAGACACAAGATCAAAACTTAAATGTCAGGCCCAAATCTCAGGATTAGTTTGTGTTGTAATCTAGGGGACACACACACACACACACACACTCTTTAATCTTACCTTCGTTTGTGACGGTTGCTACTTCCGCACGGACATACGTAGGCCATCGTAATAGCTTTATATACACTGCGCATGTGTCATGCTCCGCCTGCGTCGCCCGCCCCTGACGTTCGTAAGTACGATTTGGCCCCGCCCCTTCACTCTTCGTTGCGCAGTGGGAGTAGATAGCAAAAGATGGCGGAGCGATTAAGTGAAAGTAGCGCGGAGGAAAGCCCGGAGCCCCAAACATCCACATCCTGGAGGAGATATAAGGCCACCAACATGTCTTTTGAAGAGATGGTGGAGATGGTGTCCATATTGAGAAGGGAGGACTACGATGGCAAAAAAGGACCATACACACGACCCAATCTGAGAAAGGACAAAATAATGTCCTCAATTGTCACCGCTCTTGAAGAGAAATTTGGGACAAAACGTTCGAAAGAACAATTGCGGAAGCGGTGGTCTGACATAAAAAGTCGGGAGCCAGACCAATATTGGCGAATAAAGAAGCTGCTTAAAAAAAGTAAGTACTTGTGTTTTACTATTGAGATACAGAACTTGCATGCTGATCCTTATTTTTGGCGGTTTTTCTGCATCGTTCGTAAATACCGTTCTTTGGAATAGATGATACTTTATAAAGTGACGTTATTTTTTCGCCAAATACGATGGGACAGTGTTGGACATACATTTATGGCTTGATAATTTGTCGAATTCCCACAATGAGTTGATGTGGTGTAGATGTGTTTGAAAATATAATGCTTCCTCAAAAATGATTCAGTGTAATGTAGGGACAGGACACAGCAGCTGTTTCCACATCTGGACTCACGAGCACTATAGTTAGTGGGAATGATTTAGCAGTCCCACTATTGTTCTTTGATTACTAGTTATTTTTAAATTTACTTTTAATTTTATTCCGTACGTTTTTTGGCTCTGCGTAACTTCTGCATACTTTCAGCTATTAAAACCATTCAACTATTAAAATGTTCGTCTCTTTTAGCTGATGTGTGGTCTTTTTCAACTTTTTTACTACCATTTATACGTTTTTAAATATTAAGGTTTTTTTCACTTGTTTAAACATTGAATTCAATGGGAGCATGCTTGAAATCCTTAAATTCTTCTTCCGCTCCCAAAAGTTTCAGCTCCTTCATACTTTCACCTAGAGACACCAAACAAACTTTACAATGTTCAATAAATATTCAGCTATCTGGCTATATCCTTTCAGTTTGATATTTTTGTAATTTTTGGAGAAAAAGCTTTTTGTTTAGAGGTCATTTCGTGAAATTTTAGACATTAATCAGAGTGTACTGTGTTTGTTTTGTTGCCATGGTTACCAAAGCTTCTGTTATACACAGGGGGGGAGGTGGCTGGAGCATCTCAGCTCTGATTACAGAGCCCGGGGGGAGGGGACAGACACACCATGTACTGATTTATAATAGAGGAATATGATGGGGCAGTTTTGATGGCGGTCATTTTAGCAATTTAGCTATTCAGCATTCCCACGCATTTTGCGCAGGAAATGCATTTTCTAGTGTACTATGTGACCATCACTAAATTTTTGAGGGGTAATACACATAGGAGATCATTAAGGTGTCAGCATCTGTGAAACTTGCCCGAAAAGAAGCATTCTTTATAATTGTTGTTCATAGGTAATGTTCATCCTGTCAACAACATTTATTATGATGCAAAATTGGCAAAAAATCTTAACCAACGTTTTACTTTATTTATTAAAACCTAAAAGATCAGTGTGTTTTAACTATACCTTTTTTTCAAATCTCATAGGGGAGAAAAGACTCAGACAACAGTCCAAGGATCTCAGGACCCGCCCCAAGTCACCAGCCTGAGGCCGAAGCTACCCCAAGCCCCAGCCCAAGACCACGCCCACCCGACGACCTTGAGGAAGGAGAGGTGGAGGAAGTGTGCGAGGTTTCAAGCCCACCAAGTGAGTGACTGACACCCCAGCTTGAGTTACTGTATTTTGGCGTGCATATTGTAAACCTTGTTTTTATTCACTCGTTTTAGGTGAGTTTCTGGTTGTGGAAGGCCAAGCGGCATAGCACTTCATCACAGACAGTGCGCAAAGATTAATTGGCCAGATTATGCTGTGGAATGGCCACATAGATCAAATGCGTGAACAAATTCACAGCATGAAACTTCGCCTGGACTCCATGCAACAGGAAATGAAGAACATGATTGATGTTTTGGGCCGAATATAATCACGTTTGGCCTAAAAACATCAATCATGTTCTTCATTTCCTTGGGAAGTTATTTTGTTATAAAAAATTTTTTTACAATTTTGGGGGTATACCCAAATTTACAATGTGTGATGCACACGGTGTGTCATCATGTGCTATCTTCCATCATGGGTTAGCAATGTACTTGTTTTGTGTTTGCAAACCCTTCATCCTGAAAAATTTTTGGTGGTGAGAGGAACCAAAAATGGGATTGCACACACAAAACACGTACATTGCTCTCCCATGATAGGAGATAGCACATGTTGACTTGACCCTTTAGTAAAGCTCAATTTTGAGCATCTTATAAATGACAAATTTCTGCAAGGGTGACATTACATGCACCGTTCTAGAAATATTGAACTTTGTAAGTTCATTTATTGTAAGTTTTGTTTCTAAAAACACTGTTGTGTATGTAAATCTTGTTAGATAAAGGTCTATATATTTGTTAAAAAATGGCTTGAATAATTTAGTAAAAGATAATTTTTTTACACAACGTAAAATATTTTTGAAAAAAAAAAAAAACAAAAAAACAAAAAAAAATGGTAAAAAATGCACCTTTCAATGTGCACCAAGTAAAATTTTTTACCCTATACAATGTGTGTGGCTGTTTCTTGAAGTCAAAATTTGGGGTTTGTTTTTGTGGGCCTGATTAACTAAAGCTAAATGCACTTGACACTACTACAAGTGCACTAGGAGACAGACATAACTTAAAGGTAAACAACAATAAAAACAAGATATTTAGATAAACCAATTTTCTTTTTTCTTTTTTAAACAAACTTACAGCTGTTGCTGAATAGCAATGGCCCCCCGACCATTAAAATAATTCACATAACGGTCACGCACTTGACATGCGGTTCGGGGGGCCAAGCCAATACGGCCAATTTCTAGGCCTGTGAAAGTGCTAGCCTCTTCCAGTCTGGCCTCAGGCCCAACAGAGGATAGATATGTAGCTGAATGTCTCCTTAAAAAGTTATGTAAAATGCAGCAAGCAAGGATGACGTGGTTGATTTTATAGTCCGCCAAATTAATAGCCGTAAGGAAGATACGGAACCGGCTGGCCAGAATACCAAAGGCATTCTCCACAACCCTTCTTGCTCTGGCCAGCTGATAATTAAATACCCTCCTCTCAGGGGTGAGTGTCCTTTGGGGGAACGGCCTCATCAAGTTCTCACAGAGAGCAAATGCTTCATCAGCAATAAAAACTGAGGGGAGTCCATCCACATTCTCGTCATCAGGTGGCAATTCCAGGCCACCGGTCTGGAGACGATGGCACAGCTCGGTCTGTGCAAAGACTCCTCCGTCAGACATCCGGCCGTTCTTACCCACATCCACAAACATAAACTCCAAATGTGCAGAGACCACCGCCATCAAAACTACACTATGGAACCCCTTGTAGTTAAAGAAATAAGACCCCGAATGCGGTGGTGGCACAATCCGGATGTGCTTCCCGTCAATCGCCCCTACACAGTTGGGAAAGTCCCAACGGTCAGCGAACTGGGAGGCCACAGTCTGCCATTCCTGTGGACTTGAAGGAAACTGTGGAGTGCAAAAAAAAAAATAAGATAAGGACTTTAATAAAAAAATTGTATATCAGATTACACCAAAACATTAGTAAACAACAGCAGTCAAATATTATGAATATGTGTGTTTGTAATTGAAATGTGGAAAAACATAAGGCACACATATAAGATTACTCACCCCCTATGATGGCCCATTGATACATTTGAATGTGGGGGGAGGGGTTCTAATTAGGTTAACAAACACACCTGACTGGCTCAAACATTTGTGGGGTGGGGGAGGGGTTCTAATTAGGTTAACAAACACACCTGACTGGCTGAAACATTTGTGGGGTGGGGGAGGGGTTCTAATTAGGTTAACAAACACACCTGACTGGCTCAAACATTTGTGGGGTGGGGGAGGGGTTCTAATTAGGTTAACAAACACACCTGACTGGCTCAAACATTTGTGGGGTGGGGGAGGGGTTCTAATTAGGTTAACAAACACACCTGACTGGCTGAAACATTTGTGGGGTGGGGGAGGGACAAACAAGACAATGGAGCAGACAATATACATTGTTCAATGGACTATAGGCTAGAGAAAAAAATGGACCCAGCATTGCATGGTGGGGAGGTTAATGAAAGAAATTATGCATGTAGGGCAATAAATGATTAAAATAGGCATGCACGAAGATAAAGGGGACATTCACAGCAGATTGAAAGCATGGCAATTAGGTAAAGAGGACAGTTCTACAATACATCTAAAAACAGTTAATACATATCATGTAATGTTAAAGGATAAAACTTACCTTCATATATTCCTTCTGCAGGACCTGAATAATAGCAGAACAGGTCTCTGGGATTATGATCCCCAGAGCCTGGGGGGAGATGCCTGTCGAGAACTTTAAGTCGTGAAGACTTCTCCCTGTCGCCAAGTAACGTAACGTGGCAACTAGCCTCTGCTCCGCACTGATGGCTTGCCTCATGCAGGTATCCTGCCTGCTGATATAGGGGGTCAGCATAGCCAGCAGACGCTCAAAGACGGGGTCCGTCATCCTGAGAAAATTCCTGAAATCCTCAGGATTATTCTCACGGAGCTCACGGAGCAAAGGCATATGACAGAACTGGTCACGCTGGCGCAACCAATTCTTGGTCCATGAACTCCTCCTCACCCTGTTCATGGACTGGACTCGGGTCAAAGTATTAACCCCAACACCAAGTCCCCACACAGCACGAACTCGAGAACGAGAACGTCCACTCGACATGGCTTCAAAACGGTCGGCTGCTCAAACAAACAAACTTATAACAAACGCACTGAAGAACAGCAAGGCCTATGAAGAACGACCTGAAAATCAGGAACGAGCGGACCAGAACGGCCTGCAAGGCAGGTTACGAACTGACCAACACGCACTGAAAAGCAGATACAAACCTCACAAGCACAAACTGAACCGCAGAAAACGAACGAAATAAGCTGAAGTGTGAAAAGCGCGAATCATCTCTAACCAAACTTCTACTAACACGAGATAAACACGAGATTAGCAGAAGGAGCCCAAAGGGTGCCGGAGTGGGGCTTGGACTTCCTTTTTCTAGTCCCGTCGTACGTGCTCTACGTCACCGCGTTCAAAACCAGCGGACTTTTGCAATGAGCGTGTGTGGCCAAGTCCATCCGTTTTTAAGTCCGGCTCAAGGAGCCAACAAAGTCCGACGAAAAGTCCGCCGGGCAAAGTCCGCCGTAAAGTCCGATCGTGTGTACGCGGCATAAGAGTGGGTGGTTACTGACTTTAATCTTTAAATTATAGCATTGGAGATATTCACCAAATCTTGGTCATATCTAGGGGGTCCCATAATTTGAATTTCTATTCAACTCCAGGAGCAGGAGAAATGCTAATTTTAGTCAGTTTTATCCCTTTTACTTTCAATACTGTTTTATTTAACTTTCTTCCTTTTCTGTATTGTACCTTTTCTATTGAAAAGTGATTGAGTTAGAATTCCAGTTAACAAAATAGCTTCAGGGATCTCAGAAGCATGTGGAAATCACCATGTGCTACACAACAATTATGCCCTGTGCACACGGTCGGACATTGATTGGACATGCCGACAACAAAATCCATGGATTTTTTCCAACGGATGTTGGCTCAAACTTGTCTTGCATACATACGGTCACACAAAGTTGTTGGAAAATCTGATCGTTCTAAACGCGGTGATGTACACACGTACGTCTGGACTATAAATGGGACAGTAGCCAATGGCTTTCGTGTCTTAATTTATTCTGAGCATGCGTGGCACTTTGTGCGCCGGATTTGTGTACACACGATCGGAACTTCCAACGGATTTTGTTGTCCGAAAATTTTATAGCAAGCTCTCAAACTTTGTGTGCCGAAAATTCCTATGGAAAATGTGTGATGGAGCCTACACATGGTCAGAATTTCCGACAACAAGGTCCTATCACACATTTTCCATCGGAAAATCCTATTGTGTGTACAGGGCATTAGAGTGTGCCAGGGTGTATGTATCATTTGCAGCTGCCTGTGTGTCTCCTGCCAGCTAGATTTTGATAGAGAGTTCCTGCCATGGTTTCTGCAGGTTAGAGACTGGTAGTGTGTACCTACCTCTGAATTACAGCTAAACCCCACATGCACAAAACAGAGGTGAGAGCTCCAGAAAAATCATACCCCATGCTCTTAAAGCAAATAGGTCAGCAAAAGTACAGATATTAATCACTAAAACATAGATTCATAAAGAGTGGTATATGAAATTCTGTATACATGGCCAAAGCATGTTTGTATGCACATGCATACTGTGATACCCCTTAAAGTCTGTGCTATGCTTTTTTTATCATCACAGGTTTACAAAGTCAACTACAATGAAAACTATATGTACCTCATTCAGTATTGTTCATACATGAAATGCAAAAACAAAATATCTAACATGTGTAAGATGGCTCCAAAAACATTAGAGAAAATCAAATTTTTATTTTAGGTAAACCACCTCTTACTGGGTGTACATTTGAATACTGAAGTGTGTGCTGCTTATCTGAACTAATGTAACCATGTAAAAGCATAAAACACCCTGAATTCTTCTTCAAGATGTTTAAAACATGAACACACATTGCTGTTTACTAGGCTGACCAGACGTCTCCTTGTTTTTGAGGATAGTCCCTGATTTGAGAAGACCCAGCTTAGGGCTACATAGTAACTAAGACCTGGAAATCAGTCTCTTACTGGCTGACTGTGTTTGGAAAAGAAAGAAGGAGAGAAGGGGAGGTGTTACTATTTCTCTGACCACCTGTATTGGTCTGTGTGCTTTAGCAGATGCTGACTTCTCTACCTGCCTACCAGTGCAACCACTGCCTGTTATGTGCTAGCACATAGGCAAAGAAAATACTTTATAAAGCTGCCTACCAGCCAATTTAGGTAGGTCTCTGGTGCTGTTGCTCTCAAGGAGTGGCAAGGGTCTGTCCTTTCGTTATCACAAATTCAGAGTCAGAGTCAGTCTAACAGGATGGTGAGTGACAAGTGGCCATGACAGGAGAACTCCAGGCCTGGAGAAAAAAGTGCATACTACTGTCTTATAAGCTTCTGTTCACTGGAGTTGCAGACTCAAAAAGGGGTGCTAACAGTGGCAAAGTTAGACATTCTTTCACCCAGGGCAAAGCATCCCCCCCCCCCCATATGAGAGAGAAGTTCTCCATCCACACAGCCCCATGCCCAGTGAGAAGGTGAGGTCTGCATGAGGCCATTTCAAGCCTCATGTCCTACAGTGATTTAGGAGAGGCACCAGTGGGAAAGAAAAAGTGAGCCAAGAAGTGGGTCTTTCATAAGGCTTGCTTCTGTGCACTCTTCTTCCTTCCTTGTGGTGCCCCTCCTAATCTGTGAGAGGTGAGACTTGAAATTGCCTTATTCTATAGTCATGGCTGGCTTATTAGAGGCCTGCCTCACTGGGCTGTTTTTTTTTTGTTTCAGCAGTGCCTCTTCTAATCTGCCATGGAGGTGAGGATTGAATCAAGTGATTTCAAGTCTCACCTTTGAGGATTAGGAGGGGTGCTGAAGGGAAAGAAAAAGTGAATTATCAAAGACCACTTTTGGGCTCTCATCTTTTGTAGCACTGTAACACAGTTTACAATGCCTCATTTTTGAATGATGAATGCTTCATTTATGAGTGATTGGTACTGGTCAGTCACTGTGTTCATTCAGTAAATTAAGTGGTAAAATTACATATTTACCCCTTTCCCCACTCTCCATCCTGAACATTCCCTGCAGCAGTTGGTGGAGAGGAGTGGAGGGAATCCAGCAGTTCTGTGGTGGGGTCCTGGGCAGCAGAAATAAGTGTAACCTGGACAGGAGGGGCAGCGAGGATGGTATTTGCTAGAACTGATTGGCTGTGTTTTCCTTCTGTGGCAGCTGAATGCTAGCTGGAGGGAGAGGAGGAGAAGCTGGCTTTCAGTCGCTGCAGGAGCAAAATACAGCTAATCAGTTTTAGTAAATTACACCCCAACACCCCTCCTGTCTAGGTGTGACAGGGAGGCTGCATGGGCCCTCTGGAGCATGGG
This sequence comes from Lithobates clamitans, assembly GCA_037952925.1. Classification (NCBI taxonomy): domain Eukaryota; kingdom Metazoa; phylum Chordata; class Amphibia; order Anura; family Ranidae; genus Lithobates; species Lithobates clamitans. Next base: position 14,308,777 of record JBBGZY010000190.1, read on the forward strand.
GACAGCTGCACACCTCTCAATGCAGCGCCCAGGGCATATGTTTCCCTTCCCAGTTTTGGTCCTAGGTGCTAGCCCACTTTTAGGTCACACACAGTCACAGGAAAAGGTAAGGAAAAGGCTACTTTTATTAATCCTTCACTGTCACATAGTAATCCTCACAACATACCCAAAGCTTGTAAGGACTTTGCTGACTTCACTTTGGTCTTTTGGGGACATTAAATTAAAATATTGCAGTTTTAGTCTGTGTTAAGACTGAGGTGCTGCAAATCATGACCTTTTAAATGTATTCTGTCATTGCTGATTAATCACCAGTAGAATATCATGCCTTTTTTTTTTAATTTCCAACCTTTGCGTAGACAATCAGCTAAATAGAAGGATGGGAAGGTCTAAGTTCTTGATCCTGCACAGTCATTGGCATGGCTGTATATTTATCATCACAGTGTAACATTACTGGACAGTAGTATACAAAGAGAAAAAGCTACTTTATCCACTAAATATACTGCTACACGTTCAAGCTCCCTATTTGGATTGTGGGTTCTCTTTGAAAAATCCTGAGATAAATAAACTACAAAAATATGTGAAATAAACATACATAAAAGGATGTAATATTGTTCACTGATTTGCTGCATGTATAATTTGATGCCTCTTATTGAAATAAACTTATGCTTTTTCTATACTTTGAATGTTTTCCTCTTGTTTTAAAAATTCATGACCAATTCACTGAAGGCGTGTTGAAAATAGTTTTTTGGGTGTGGCTACAAACAGAGGTGTGATTTTGTTATTGTTGTACAAATGTGCTCTTTGTCAGTAGAGTGGCCAGTGAAAATGTCACCCCTCTACTGCATACTGTAAGGTTGTATATTTTAAAGCAGAACTAAACCCTCGTATCCTTTACACCCAAGGTCCCTGTTTGATCAGCAGTTACCATTGTGCTGTACATGTGATCAGCTTATGTGATCAGCTTAGAAACCAGCCATTTGGTGTCTTGACAGTTCAGTTGAGACCACAATCACTTGTGACAGTTATTATTCATGGCATACCCTAATGTAAGTGTTTTGGGAAATAGTTAAAGCAATATTAAATCCAAAATCCAAACTGTAATATAATGCAGCTGATCAATCATTAGATGAGGTGACTGCATTCGTTTTCATTTTTAGGCTTTTTTCCCTGTTTTTACCTGGTGATCTGGCCCATAACACACCTCCTGTATTAAAGTGCCCCTACTCTGGATGAAGGAGAAACAGAGACACATTTGGACAGCAGCATGATCAGTCTGGGGGGAGGGTAGTGTTAGATGTAGATCAGATTAAAATACACTAACAAAATTGAGGCCAAACTTCAGCTACAGCACTTTTTATGCATTTACAGTAACTTTTTTTTTTCTTTTGGCTAATCACTGTAAGCATCCATGTTAGTAGTAAATGGTTTTTCTCAACTCTCTAACAGATACATCTGCGGGACAACATGTTCTGTTGAAAATCAACAGATTTGATGGCAAGATCACCAGGTGAAAATAGAAGAAAAAAAGTAAAAAAAAAAAAGAAAAGGAATGCAGCAATCACATCTAAGAATTGGTAAGCTGCAATATGATAGTTGTAGTGTTTGCTTTTGTGTTTAATATCACATTTTTTAAATTGGGTGTACATAGGTGTAGTTCCACTGTAGTGCTACTCCTGTAGGAGCCACAGGATTACTGTCCTGGTCTTCCCAAACCTCTGCTCCACAGCAAGGCTCACAACAGGCTCATTCACTCTTTCTTCAATAGGGATAGGGTTGAGGGTTCTTGGATAGGGTTGAGGGAAATGGTGGGATACTCCAAAGATAAGGACTATGTACAACTTGAGGACTTGCTATTCCCTTTTGAGCAAGCTATAATGAACTCTGGGCTTGTAATAAACAATGGACTTCAGCCTAAGTAGTATTTGGAGCCACAAGAACAAAGTTACTTTAAGTAGGGGATTATCTGGACAAAGCTCTTGAGACCCACAGCTGACTTTAAGGCACCAAAGGCGTAGCTAGAGCACAAGGTTCTAGATCTCTCAGTGTATGTACTCAAGGCCCAAGGACAGATGGTAACCTCTTTCCAATCTTCCAAGCAATGCCTTCCAGTGATACCAGACAGATCTTTGGCAGACAGATCCCCTCAGTCAGTTTCTCATTAGCACCCAGGTCTCAGCATACCTTCTCTCAGGTCGCTAACCTGAGGCATCACCAACAGCAGATTCTGCCTGGGGGGGCAGGATGCCCCCCAGGCTTGACTCAGCCACTCAGGGAAAAGATCCAGGGCTCTGTGTGCTCCCAGAATTTATGCAGTCTCCCAGCATGCCATCTGAGCCTGCCTCTCTGGGATAGGCCAGGGCAGCATCAATATTCATGCTGCCATCTGCATAGCTCCACACCTATCATCCAGAAACTTCTCAAGTTACCTGGATACAGACAGAGCTATCCAGCAGACTGGCAGCAGCAGAGCACACAGAATAGACCTACTTAAACAATCACAGCTGAGTAGAGTGAGCCAAACTATGCCTTTACCTTACACAAAATTACAGTCACACTGTCTACAGTGTGGTAACTAAATTTACCTATTAAAAACACACACGTATGCCTCGTACACACGGTCGGATTTTCCGATGGAAAATGTGTGATCGGAGCGTGTTATCGGAAATTCCGACCGTGTGTGGGCTCCATCAGACTTTTTCCATCGGATTTTCCGACACACAAAGTTTGAGAGCAGGCTATAAAATTTCCCGACAACAAAATCCGTTTCTGATTGTGTGTACACAAATCCGATGCACAAAGTGCCACGCATGCTCAGAATAAATAAAGAGATGAAAGCTATTGGCTACTGCCCCGTTTATAGTCCCGACGTACGTGTTTTACGTCACCACGTTCAGAATGATCGGATTTTCCGACAACTTTGTGTGACCGTGTGTATGCAAGACAAGTTTGAGCCAACATCCGTCGGAAAAAATCCTAGGATTGTGTTGTCGGAAAGTCCGATCAATGTCCAACCGTGTGTCAGGGCTCAACACTTACCTTATCTATTCTATCATCTACCTAGGAGGGTGCTACACCACTTTAACATGATCTCTTTCAAACATATACTGTATCTGAAAAACAAAATGGATTAAACTAAAAATCCTACTTTCTTGACTAGAGATCATTCATGTCTAAATGCTCAGACCAAACTAAGCAGTATCAATATGCTTTGGTTAACTTCAAATGAATAGGTAGAGAACATTAATCAGCATAGAACAGAGTCAAAACACAGACACTAGCTCAGTGTATTATAGGATAAGATTTGATTTACAATCATTTATAGATAATTGCTGATGTTTGGTGGCTTTCTGCACACATTAATAAAGTACTGCATCTAGAGAAACATAGCAACCATAGAGTAAACATGTTTGAGCCAAGTGTACACAATTTCTTATTGGGTACTTACTACAGCTATGTACATAGTACACTAATATGTTTGTTTTAGATCAGTATGAAAAGAGCAGCAGCGTGTCGCACAAAAAGAAAAGAAAGGAACCTCTATCAAAAAATCATCTGCTTAGATGAAGAATATGTGTAGCACTGATAACATGATGTCTCCACAGAAATTTGTTACAATTCTTTTCCTATTTATAGGTAAGTTTCATTATAAAAAAGCTCTTCTTTTTAATTTAGGGTAATTGATCACTGCTATACCGATGGCAAATTAAGAGAATTAGAAGCAGTTCTGCTGCAAAATAGTATGCTTTTCTTAGCTGCATGTTCTAGATGAGTGTTATGCTGTGTGCACCATCAGCTGATATAAATATTCATGTTAAAGTGTCTGTCATATATGAATGCAGATAATTGCTGGTGTCAGAAACATTCCACAAAGTAACTGTACTATATGGCCTGAGGTACAATGTTCAAGAAGTAGGGGTGCAAAAAAAAAACAATGTTGTCAGGCTTATACTACATACAGTAAAACCTTGGTTTGGGAGTAACTTGGTTTGAGAGCGTTTTGCAAGACAAGCAAAGTTTTTAAATAAATCTTGACTTGATATACAAGCGATGTCTTGATATACAAATAGCGTCATGTCACAACTGAGTATAAAAGAGCAGAGAGGGGCCTTCAAGTGTAGCGATATGGTTACATTTAATGAAGGTACAACGCTTAGCAACTCACATGGTTGATGATTAAAACAGGCACATCTAAGTATGCAGGCATCCGTAGACCGTAGTCTTCCCAGTCACGATTACAGACTGACAGCAGTGAGAGCCGGTGGTGTGAGGGATGTGGACAGCTTTAACCCGGATACCTGCATACTTAGATGTGCCACTTTTAATCATCAAATATGTGAGTTGCTAAATGTTGTACCTTCATTAAATGTAACCATATTTCTACACTTAGAGGCGCCTCTCTTCTCTTTTATATTCCCTAGCCCCTGCTGGATTTTGCTTCTAATTCCCTTATGGAGGCTGCCATTTGTGGATGGACATTTTATGGTTACACAACCTATCACATTGCTATGATCTTTTTATATGGACTATAAACTGAAGGACTTATGAATAAATGGTTGTGGAACTAATCAGTGAGTTTCCATTATTTCTTATGGGGAAATTTGCTTTGTTATACAAGTGCTTTGGATTACAAGCATGTTTCTGGAACTAATTATGCTCACAATCCAAGGTTTTACTGTATGTCTATGTTATACTGAGTAAAGATGTTTATACATTTGTCTTGGAAAGGGATATCATATTCATGAATATACTGTAGGTAGTTTATTATGCTTTAAAAAACATTTGAAAAAGTATACAGCTATTAAAAACATAACATATCTTGATAATGAAACATCTTTGTGATGGTTCCTGTTGTATCATGAGGGCATGTTCACATTATGTTCAAATACCTGTGATTTTTTTCACTGGATGAACACAGGTGACTGCAATGACACATAGGATACAATAGTTTTCTATGTGTCATGTTCACACTAGAACACACATATGCATTCAAAAGATGTGCATTTAAAGAGGAAGTAAACTCCCCCCCCTTTTTGCTTACCTGTAAAGTAAAGGCATAATGTGTTAGTATGCATCGCATACTAGCACATTATGTGACACTTACCTACAAATGAAGCCCACGTCGTCCCCGCTGGAGGCCACATCCATCTTTGCCCATCTTCCTTCCGAGTCTGCGGACTCCGGCTGTGTGACTGGCTGGAGCTGTGTGATGTCACTCTCGCAGATGACGTAATTAGCCCAGTATACAGTAAATATCTCCTAAATGGTGCAATTTTAGGAGATATTTACAGTACCTATAGGGAAGCCTTATTATAGGCTTCCCTATAGGTACAAACATTAGAGGAAAGTTTACTTCTTCATTAAGTGCAACATGTTTGCATTTTATCGCACAGGAACTCACGAAACAAGTGTAAATGGGCATACATGCACCAAACTGCAATGTACTTCTCATCCACAACAATTAGGTCAAAGAAAATATGACTTTAAATAAAAAGAACTATGCATAAAAATACACTTAAACATGCATAAAAAAAACACCCAAAACATGCATAAAAATGCACATGGACGTGTGTAAATATGCAGAAACGCACGTGACTGTAGGGCCAACAGAGATGCATTTTTATAGCTTTTTATGTGCATTTATAGTATGGGTGGGCCCTAAGTCTTTGGTGGTGTATAGTCAAAGTATTCTTTTTAACTTTCAGGAATATCTCAAAGGACATCTGCAGTTGACTTGAACCCAGCCAGTCCCATTAACATAAATGAAGGAAGAACAACCAATCAAGTCATTACCAGAGCATCTGGATGTAATAGATTTGAACCAATTAATAATCGGCTATTTGAAATTGACATATGTAAGTGTACAGTTTAATGCTTTTTTTATTTTTTTTTTTATTTTTGTAGTGATGATGTTGCCGTTATTGATTGTTTTCAGCACTCATTGATATCTAAATCAACATCCCATATCAATGTTAGCATTAACATTAGCAGAATAATTTTTTTCTACTCCTCAAAAAACACATTTGTTATATACATATTTAAGGCTGGGTTCACATAGAGCGGCTCACAGCGGCGCTTCAGTGCGTCCCCATTCACCGTTTCAGGTCCGAATTTCAGTCAACATTTTTGGCTGAATTTGGACCTGAAACTGACCAGAAGATGCACAGGACTCCTGTGCAATTTGCACCGAAGCCGCTCCAATGATGTGTGAACCGGCTCCATTGAGCATGCAAATTGGGTGTGGGGAAACCCACATCCAATCCGCAATAGTGTTAACCCAGCCTACAATGACAATGATTTAATTTATATATATATATATATATATATATATATATCAAGTATGAAAACCTTCTGTTCATCTCAGCCTCCTACAAATCTCCAAATTCCCTAATATTTTGTTTGTTTGTTTTTTGGTTGCTGTTTTTTTTGCAGCTGCGGTCCAATTTGCTGTTAAAGGGCAACTGCACTCTCTATGGTCCTACTGTAAAGACAACCATACACTATAAAAAATATTGTGCTGGGTCTACTCAAACAAATTGAGGCAACTATTTTCATCAGTATTTTAAGTACTGTCAACTAAACTCATTTTTGTCAACTCCGTTTTTCCAGTTTATAGACCATAGGTTCAAGTAAAGCCAACTCAATATTTCAAGTTTTTAGAAAAGTTTAAGTTAGGAACACATACATGAACTTATTTATTTCAAGTACTTATATAACAATGTCTACTACACCACTGTGCTGCCCTATTAGTTACTTAGTAGACATGTGCAATTCGTTTCCTTCCGAAATAGTTTTTTAATGAATTTTGACAAATTCGTTAATTGAGAAATATCCAAATTAACGAAAACCCGTTTAACGAATGTTTCTGAGTATTCGTAAATTCGAATGTTCGAAAATTTGTAAATTCATACATTCGCACATTCGTAGATTCGTAAATTCATACATTCACACATTCGGAAATTCGTACATTCATAAATTCGTACATTCGTACATTCGTACATTAGTAAATTAGTAAATCTAAAATAATAATTAACTAATAATAGCTTAACTATTACTAACTATTAAATTATAGGTAATGTCATTTCCTTTCAAATTTGGCTGTTAGTGAACGTAACAAATACAAATTTATCCGAAGTTACAAATTATCCGAAATAACGTATGCCGTATCCAAACAAATGGGACGTAATGAATTAATAATAACAAATAACAATAATAATAGTAAAAACTTTTTATTATTATTATTTATTATTAATTTGTTCTGTTCCATTTGTTTAGATATTCGTTATTTCGGATAATTCGTAACTTTGTATAAATAATAAATAAATTTGTATTCGTTATGTTCACTAACAGCCAAATTTGAAAGGAAATTACAATACCTATAATTTAATAGTTAGTTACTATTTCAGATTTTCGAACTTTTGGGTTTTCGGACTTTCCAAATTTCCGAATTTTCGACTTTACGAATGTACGAATTTATGAATATACGAATTTTCAAATTTACGAATTTACATGCGGGGAGGAGCCGCCGGGGAACCCCAGAAGACGATGTTCGGGGCCACTCTGTGCAAAACGAGCTACACATAGTGAAGGTATGACATGTTTGTTATTTTTAAAAAATAAAAAAACGATCCTTTACAATCACTTTAACTTATAATTTACTCATTTTTTTTTTAGTTGGTAAAACTTACTTTCCAAATGTATTTGATATATGTTTGAAGGTTTTTATATAAAAAAAATACAATAATATGTTTTATTTTTAAGGAATAGTCTCATGAAACAGGCTTTGAAAACAAATTAACATTTATTATTTATAAAGTGTTACAAATGTAATATTATTAAAGCAGCATCAAATGTAAATGTAAACATTTAAAAAAGAAAAAAAAAGGAAAAAAATGCCTCTTTCTCAGAGAGAGACTGAAACACACACACATGTATATACAGTATATCTGTAAAGAACATAGAATACAGAATGTATTAACTTTTTTTAAGCCTTTTAGGAAAGTAATTTGCATGTTACCACTTCAGCCCTGGAAGGATTTGCCCCACTTAATGACCAGGCCATTTTTTGCGATACGGCACTGCACCGCTTTAACTGGCGGTCATGCGACGCTGTACCCAAACAAAATTGACATCCTTTTTTTCCCACAGACAGAGCTTTTTTTTGGTGGTATTTGATCACCTCTGTGGTTTTTAACTTTTGCGCTAAAAACAAAAAAAGGTCGACAATTTTTGAAAAAAAAAAATTTTTTTTACTTTCTGCTATAATACATATCCCAAAAAAATATATAAACACAAATGTATTCATCAGTTTAGGCCTATATATATTCTTCTACATATTTTTAGTTAAAAAAAATCGCAATAGGCGTAAATTGATTGGCTTGCGCAAAGTTGCATCTACAAACTATTGGATAGATTTAGGGACATTTATTTTTTATTGTTTTTACTGGTAATGGTGGCAATCTGCGATTTTTAGCAGGACTGACCCCAGATGACACTTTTTGGGGACCAGTGACATTATTACATTGATCAGTGCTATAAAAATGCACTGATCGATGTATAAATGACACTGGCAGGGAAGGGGTTAACGGGTAACACTAGGGGGCGATCAAGGGGTTAGGTGTGTTCCCTGGATGTGTTCTAACTGTAGTGGGGATGGGCTACCAGGGACATGAAAGAGATAGCTGTTCCTGATCACTGGGAACAGAAGATATCTAACATGTCATCTGGCAGAACGGAGAATCGCCTTGTTTACATAGGCAGTTCTCTGTTCTGCCTCTGAACGTGGGTCGCCGGCGGACATTGAGTCCGCTGGACCAGCGGGCACACTCCTGTGCCTCCTATCTCCTGTGCAAAGGCCGACCTACACATACGGCGGTTTGCACAGGAGAGCCGACCTGCCGCAGTATAATGGTCGGCCGGGTGGTTAAATTTTGAACTTTTAGAAGGAAGATTCCCCACATCTAGCTCTAAAAAGATATTTCTGAAAAACTTCAAAGGTATATTTTAGGTTTTCAGGGTAGCTCAGGCTAATAACTATAAATGAGTCCTATAACCATTCTTTCTGATATAAAATGAGAGTGCTATATGAAAGAAATACACTATACCAATATGCTTGTTTTTCCTGCCAATCCAGCATAAATATGGTATATTTGTTCAATGTTCACTCTTACCTTTCAATTGCACTGCATGGCTTTGTAGTGACTTGGAAAAATTCTTGTCACTGGTGGCGCTCTTTTGTCCTGATGGGCCTTAGACATATAGGGAACTGCCTTGTGCAGCCTTTCAAAGTTCCAAAAGATGTCAAACTCTTTAAAATATACAGCATCAAAACTTGTGCGGTTGCACATTTGGCAAAAGTATGCGTCCCGCAATTTCAGTCAAATGAAAAGATAATTTTTTTAAGTAAATGTAACTCAATTCGAATATGGAAATGCACATACCTTAAACATTTTGTCTAGATTACTCAATATTATACAATATTTTTGAAAATGTAAAAGGTGTGTTTTAAGAACTAATTAAAATTAAGTAAGGTACTTAAAATATCAAAGTAAATTAATTAACATTTGTTTTTATGTTGAAAATTATAACATTTTTATGTTAAAATTACAAGCCAACAGAATCATTTTTATCAGTGTAGCCACCCACTCTTCCTCACTCCCAAGCTGGATTATGGACTATATGTAGTCTGCATAGAGCAATGCATATGACTGCAACTAACATGCGCTGTTTGTTCCAAACAAACAAAAGTGAGAAAGTTCAAGAGCTCACAGAGGACATTACAAGGAGACAGAAAAACACAGTTAGAAACAATTTACTGAAAAATTGATTACAGGGTCATTATGTAGTGGGTCTGTAGGGACTTTTTTTTTGTTTTTCTTTAATAAATATAACGCTTAGTGTCACTTTAAGTGTGTTTTTAAAAATTACGGGAGTTCATAGAAATTAAATACTCACATACTAAGTTGAAATAAATATACAACCGTAGGCATAGGTGTGCGTAGCCTATTACTTTAGGGTGTGCACCCCATAACTCAAACGTACTTGTATGCAGGAGAGGAATGCAGAGTGTATTACAGTGGGTAGAATTTACAGGAAATTAGTGCAGAGGGTATGACCGTAGGCAGTATGCAGAGAAGAGGAGTGTGGAGGGTAGGACAGTGGGCAATATGTACAGGAGAGGAGTGTGGAGGGTATGACAGTGGGTAGTATGTACAGGAGAGGAGTGTGGAGGGTATGGTCGTGGGCAGTATGTACAGCAGAAGAGTGTGGAGAGTAGGGATGGGTCAAGCGGACCCCTGTTTGGTTCAGACCAGAACTTCCGAACACCCAAACATTCTGACCCGAATAACAAACCCCATTAAAGTCAATAGGACTCGAACGTCAAATATCAAAAGTGCCCATTTTGACGGCTTAAATGCAAGTAATTAGGCATACAATGGTTATAGGGGTCCGGGTCCTGCCCTGGGGGACATGGATCAATAAAAAAAAAGTTTGTGAAAAACGTCATTTTTAAATGAGCAGTGATTTTTTGATTTTTAAAGTGAAAGCCTAAAAATGAAAAATTCCTTTCAATATAGTGCCAGGGGGGTCCCCTTAGTCTAACTGTAAAGTGGCAGATCTGTACCATGTCTAGAATCTGCTGCAGCAATAATTGAATTTATAAAGCCAAAAAAATGACATTTTTCCTGCAAGCTGCCTTTATTTTGCTCAGCAACAGCTGGGGAGCCAGTGTGTATGATGAGGCCACAATGTAGTGCACTGGGAACAAGATTAGAGATTTTTTGTATACATTCTGGTGTCACTTTGACTTTGCATAGAAGTAACGGGTGCGTTAAAATTGGTCTTTGGGTGTCGGTGGCGCCTTCCCACTGTAACCCTATAGAGATAATCTTGATGAAAGCAAGAATGTGGGTGGCAGGGACTGTATTTTTTTTCCGCTGCAGAATATGGGGCAGAGAAATTTGCCAGGTACAGTTTACAGCTGGTGGCGTGCTGCTGGTAGATGAGCTGCTAGGACCTTGGACACCCTGTGCTATACCATCATTACTGTCAGTGGAGGCTGCTGAAAGGTAATGACTCGGTATCGCAGGGGCAGACTGAAGTGGGTAAGGAGGAGGAGGGACAGATTTGTTCCCCTTTTGTGTGGCTTTTAGGTGCTCTTACCAATGGGCTGAGTGGTTGGACATTAAATGCCTTGTTAGGCATGTGGTACCCAAATGGTTTGTGTTTTTGCCACGTTTGATGTGCCTGTGAAACAGTTTGCAGATAGCAACAGTGCAATCTGCTGCAGAGGTGCTGAAAAAGGCCCAGACAGCTGAGTTGTGGGGAGTGGGCCGGGAGATAACAGCTGCAGAATGTGATGGAATAGGGTGGCTGCTCTCTGCTCTTTCTTGATGCCGATCTCCTTGGGGTTGTGCCGCCTCAACTTTAGTTTCCTGCTCTGCTCTATCTGACACCCAAGTCACATCAGTGACCTCATCATCATCATCATCATCATCTCCATCTCCTCCATCTTCATCATTACCACTGGAGACAACTTGGCAATACGCTGCGGCTTGGGAAACATGAATGCCAATTTGTCTACCAGTCTTCCTCCCTCTCTCTAGGCTCATGTTCCTGTCATCCTCAACTTCAGAACCAGCATCTGAATCCAGTAATGCCAGGGCATCATCAAGGAACAAGTGGCTGACGCTGTGGTCAAATAACTCAGCTGACTCCTCAATGGCTGATGTTAGAGCTATGGCAGGAATAGATGTGGACAAGGAGGCAGGTTTATCCACTCTAGCAACTGCAGGGGACTGCACACTTGTCTCTGCTTGTGTGACAGAGGATGAGGAGGATGAGGAAGGTTTAGTAAGCCAGTCCACCACCTCCTCTGCATGCTGTGGCTGGATAGCATGGGCAAGCTCACTAAACAGAGGAAATGATGCCCTGCCTGAAGACTGACCACCACGTCCACCTTTGCCTGTGGACACATTTGTTGCTGGCCGCCTTACAGTGCCAAGGGAAAGTCTGCCTCTCCTTGTTGTTCTTCCAGACATTATTGGGAGGGAGAGGGCGGTGCTTATAAACAAATGTAAAGGAGAAGTTGAAATCTGTACGTAGATGCACTTTAATAAATGGAAAGAGGTGTTTGGTGCCCTTTAACTTGAGTACTCACACTACACAGACACACTCCAGAGATACAATATAATACACTGCAATATAATGTGCCAAACCTACAGTGATGCACAGAACTATATGGTGTTAAACTGGCAGTAATGCACACAGAAGTAAATGGCGTTAACCTGGCAGTAACGCACAAAACTATATGGTGTTAAACTTGTAGTAACGCACACAGAACTATGTGGCGTTAAACTGGCAGTATCGCACACAAAACAATATGGCATTAAACTGGCAGTAACGCACGCAAAACGATATGGCATTAAACTGGCAGTAACGCACGCAAAACTATATGGCGTTAAACAGGCAGTAACGCATCCAAAACTATATGGCGTTAAACAGGCAGTAACGCACGTAAAACTATATGGCGTTAAACTGACAGTAACGCACGCACTACGTTATGGAGTTAAATTGGCAGTAACGCAATCAAATATACAGTGTTCAACCGTCACTACACTGAAGCTATCTGAACTGTCCCTACTCTAGCTATATACTAATGTCAAGATTACTGACATGGTCTCACTACACTACACTGAAACTATCTGAGCTGGCCCTAGTCTAGCTGCACATTATGAAAAACTGAATGATGGTCCTCCTTACTACACTCACACTATCCCTAGACTGACACTAAACTAATATTCTACACTGACAATTGAAGCAAAATAGCACAGTATAGCACACTAACTAATAGCACTGAACAGAACCCTGTTCTATCTCTCTCCACACCAAAATCACACTGAAAATGGCTGCCATTGAAAGAATACTTTTATACTGTGGGGCAGGAATGAGCCATGATTGGATAAAGTCATGATGACAGTGTCCAATCATGACTCTGACAGTGCTCTGTGCCTTGATTGGCAGAAGCTTTCACTGCTTCAGCCAATCAGGGCTTGCAATGCACTGTTCAATGCCACAATGCACTGTGGTCGGTTCGGGGGGCCGTACAAACAGTCGAACGACCCGTTTGTTTGGCTGTTAGCCGAACGTTCGAACAACGAAAGTTCGGCCTGAACTTATGCTCGGGCCGAACCGTTCACCCACCCCTAGTGGAGAGTATGACAGTGGATAGTATGTACAGGAGAGGAGTGTGGATGGTATGACAGTGGGCAGTATGTACAGAAGAGGAGTAAGGAGTGTATAACAGCAGTATGGCAGTTAGGGCAGTATGTACAGGAGAGGAGTGTAGAGGGCATGACATGGGCATTATGTACAGGAGAAAAGTGTGGATGGTATGACAGTGGGCAGTATGTACAGGAGAGGAGTGTGAAGGGTATGGCAGTGGGCAGTATGTACAGGAGAGGAGTGTGAAGGGTATGATAGTAGGCAGTATGTACAGGAGAGAAGTGTGGCTGGTATGACAATGGGCAGTATGTACAGGAGATGAGTAAGGAGCATATGACAATGGACAGTATGTACAGGAGAGGAATGCAGAGTGTATGACAGTGGGCAGAATGTACAGGAGGGGAGTGAGTAGGATATGAAAGTGGGTAGTATGCACAGGAGAGGAGTGTGGAGGGTATGACAGTGGGTAGTATGTACAGGAGTGTGGGGATGAGCTTGATTTTCGGGTCGAACATAAGTTTGAGCAAACATTATGGGGCATTTGCAGCAAATTCGAGCGCCGCGGAACGCCCCATAATGCTATATAATATATATATATATATATATATATATATATATATATATATAGCACTCTCGCCTAGCAGTAAGAAGGGTTGCTGGTTCGAATCCCAACCACGACACTACCTGCTTGGAGTTTGCATGTTCTCCCTGTGCCTGCGTGGGTTTCCTCCAGGTACTCCGGTTTCCTCCCACACTCCAAAGACATGCTGGTAGGTTAATTAGATCCTGTCTAAATTGTCCCTAGTGAGTATGAATGTGAGTTAGGGACCTTATGCCGCGTACACACGGTCGGACTTTTCAGCTACAAAAGTCGGACAGCCTGTCCGACATACTTCCGGCGTACCTTCGGCGGACTTGCGGCAGACTTTCTTACGAACGGACTTGCCCACACATGACCACACAAAAGTACGACAGCTTAGTACGCGGTGACGTACACCAAGTCCGACGAGACTATAAAACGGAAGTTCAATAGCCCGTACGACACCCTTTGGGCTCCTTCTGCTAATCTCGTGTTTATCTCGTGTTAGTAGAAGTTTGGTGAGAGACGATTCGCGCTTGTGAGACTCGTATTTTTCAGTTCGTTTTAACTGTTGTTCAGTCTGTGCTTGTGAGGTTTGTATCTGCTTTTCAGTGCGTTTGGTCAGTTGGCATTGAGAAATCTTTGTTTTATTGGCCGCTCGTTCCTGATTTTCAGGTCGTTCTTCACAGGCCTTGCTGTTCTTCAGTGCGTTCTGTTTAGTGCGTTCTGACCAGCCGACCGTTTTGAAGCCATGTTACCTGTACGTACTCGTCGTAGAGCTTGTGCATTGTATGTGCTTGGTGCTGTAGTTTATTCTTCAGCCCAAGACCAGTCCATGAACAGGGCGAGGAGGAGTTCATGGACCAAGAATTGGTTGCTTCAGCGTGACCAGTTCTGTCACATGCCTTTGCTCCGTGAGATCCGTGAGAATAATCCTGAGGATTTCAGGAACTTTCTCCGGATGACGGACCCCGTTTTTGACCGTTTGGTGGCTTTGCTGACCCCCTATATCAGCAGGCAGGATACCTGCATGAGGCAAGCCATCACTCCGGAGCAGAGGCTGGTCGCTACCTTGCGGTATTTGGCCACAGGGAGAAGCCTGCAGGACCTTAAGTTCTCGACAGGCATCTCCCCCCAGGCTCTGGGGATCATTATCCCAGAGACCTGTTCTGCCATCATACAGGTCCTGCAGAAGGACTATATTAAGGTAAGATATTTTTCTTTTATTAGCATCACATGTTCTTTTATGTAATCTTTGATAATGTAATGTATTTCTTGCTTCAAACACTACTTCCCATCATTGCAATATAGTGTGAATGTCCCCTTTTTATCCTCACACATGCTGGAATTTTTTCCTGTTATTTTTTGTCATGCATGTATATTTTCCTTCAATAACCTTCCCAGCATGAAGTGATGGGAACATATCCACCTAGTCTACTCATTTTGAATGTATTTTGTTGGAGTGTATTTAGTGTGCTTATAATTAGCAATTAGCTAGATTTCACAACCCCCCCCCACCTGAACTCACTTCAAATAGTGTGCTGCTAATTAGCAATTAGCTAGATTTCACAAACCCCCCCCCCACCTGAACTCACTCCAAATAGTGTTCTGCTAATTAGCAATTAGCTAGATTTCACAACCCCCCCCCACCTGAACTCACTCCAAATAGTGTGCTGCTAATTAGCAATTAGCTAGATTTCACAACCCCCCCCCACCTGAACTCACTCCAAATAGTGTGCTGCTAATTAGCAATTAGCTAGATTTCACAACCCCCCCCCCACCTGAACTCACTCCAAATAGTGTGCTGCTAATTAGCAATTAGCTAGATTTCACAACCCCCCCCCCCCCACCTGAACTCACTCCAAATAGTGTGCTGCTAATTAGCAATTAGCTAGATTTCACAACCCCCCCACCCCCACCCTCGTTAAAATTTGCTTGAATGTTCTGTGGTGTTGATTTGTCTAAAGCAAATCTATGTTGCACTTTGCAAAATGCATGTGCACTCTACAAGTGCATTTGTTCCAGTGCTTTAGTAAATGAGCAGAAGCTCTGCTGATTTCCATCATCAAATCATATGCAAGCCTCAAAGTGTTTTCATTAATTGCCCTTGCCTGTGATTGTGTACTCCTTGCAACATGAATGCCTTTTTACATTACCTCATTTACTGTAAGCTGGTTAGCAACTGCACCTGCAGAGTGCGACAACTGCAGTCTTGTAGCCTTTTTAGTCCCTAAATTCCTGCGTGTCGTTAAAGTAATTTTTTTTAGGGATTTCACAACCCCCTAAAATGTAATCAATGTTCCATCAGAGGGGGTGAGCAATCTGATAAGTGTGCCTTTCCATATTAGTTATTCCAGAAGAATTAAATTATTGAATGTTATACTGATGCTGGGGAATAATGTTTTTAATTGTCTAATTTTCTT